>CM033427.1:125115393-126315393 GCA_019425775.1 Rafetus swinhoei | reverse complement strand
TTTGAACAAAAAACAATAAAAAAGTCTCTGGTCACTTAAAAAATTGAGGGCCAGTCCATAGATCTTCAGAGAACTTGACAGGGAACAAACATCACATTAAAATAAAACCCTTTAAAATACAGTAATATTCTCACATTAAAAAAAAAAGCATCCCCACCATGTATTTTAAATTTAACACTACTGCCCTATTACGTCCTGTGAGTTTTTTTAAATTAAACTGAACTGAGAAGTAAATTAGCCTAATTTGAAGTGCCTGTTTCACTCCAGCTTGTTGATCTCTGCTAGGGTTTCCTCATTTTTTTTACTTATGAAGATTATGGCCTTTTTATATTAATGACATAATATTTTATAGTTCTAAAAATTCAGGACTGTCCCAGACTGCAAATATGAGAGGTTCAGAAAAAATAAGGGAGAGACTCCTATCTCAGAGTAAGTGCTTCAGCCTGGCAAACAATAGCCTTTGCATTTTCTTTAAAGAAACACAGTGTAAACCAGGTACATGCTGATTTTTTTGTTTTGCCCTGGAATTGAAACATGACATCTGTGTTGGCTGCCTTATTCTGCATCCATGAAGACTTTGAGTTTAAGGTGCTTGAGCCACCCTCTAACCCAGTTCCCCACTCCTCCCCCAGAGCCAGGCACACACTCCCCACTCTAACCTAATGCCTGGGTCCTGGATGTGTGGGGTGCATGCACAGAGTGGCCGGCCGTGAGCAGGCACTGGGATGTGTGCACTGAGCAGCCGGCCATGAGCAGTCCGGGCATGCGGCTCAGAACCAGCAGGAGCTGCATTTCTTTAATCAAAGAGCCGCATGTGGCTCGAGAGCTGCGGGTTAGCCGCCCCTGACTTAGGGTAACACTAGGGCCTTGATCAAGAAAACGGAGACAGGTTTAGCCCTGGTGCAAGGAGGGGCTAGTCTAGCCAAGTCAGTGGAGTTACAGCTGCCAGGGAAATTGAGCACCCGGGAAGGAGTGAGAAGCAGAGGACTTTCTTTCGTGTAAAGCAGAGGGAACAGTTGTGTCGTCGTCTCACCTGTTGCCCTTTAGAAAAGCTTCTCCTCCGGTCACATCGGTGTCTCCAGTTAGCATCTTGAAAGTTGATGACTTGCCAGCACCATTCACTCCCAGGAGGCCAAAGCACTGAAAACATTAAAGAGCAGATGAGCCCACGTGTCTGATGGCATCACCTGGCCTGTAGAATCTGTCAGTACGGACAGTGACATGAGGCGAGAAGTCCCTGGACTCTTAGGGGGAGAGTGAGGCTCTAAACAATTAGGAAAACCCCATTTTTTATGTATAAACTTGAGCAAACTTGCTGAGGAACCAGCGAGACAGCCGATCCCAGAGAGCCCCCATTCTGACAGTTGCTTTTCCGTGTCATGCTGCATTTTGTAGGGTGTTTCTGAATGTGGATTTCCAACTCAAGTCATTTAGAAGGGAGAAGGGACCCAAAGTATTTGTCCAAGGTCACACCCAGAGTCCATGTCAGAGCTGAGCACTGTCGTAAGCACGAGGCCACGTCTCCCCTTCCCTACAATGGAAACCTCTTCCCCTACTTGCTGCTTTCCACTGCTCCTAAGCAGCGAAGTGAGATCAAACACAGGTCTTCATGACAAATGGGACCCTACCTCCCCAGGAGGGATTCCAACACAGATCCGGTCAACAGCTGGTTTTCTCTTCATTCTGTAAATCTGAAACCAAGAAATACAAATGAATGAGAACGTACAAACCTGGGGCGGGGGAGGGGAAGAGAGAAGCTGAGCCCCACATACTCTCCAAGACATCCTTGAGGCTCCCATGCTGACCCCCCTGGACTTGATGGCTCACTCTCATTGGACTTCAATGGGACAGAACTAGGCTTTTCACCATGGCATCAAATCATACTAGCCATGCTCCTGGGGGTACCTGGGGAGCTGGCTTTGGGGTCCGCACGCGGGCACAGACCCTCGACTGGTGATTCATTCTGTTGATTTCAAAGAAGGACTGGCTCCATGTCTGATTGGGAAAGACACTGTAATGCACCAGAGCGTGCCCCAGACGTGCAGGGTGGGTGTGTCTGGATGCAGACGCACTGCTGGCATTCATCACCTCTCCCCTGATGGAAGTGAATTGCATTTTCAGCCTCTGTATAGAATAGATCTGGGGGCCGGACTCAAAATCCACTGAAATCAAGGGGGAGTCTTCTCATTGACTGCCCTGGGCTCTGGATCGAGGCTGGGGTAAGCTGGGTGGGAGTGGTAGGTGGCAGACTGCCCCAGCCCCGACCTACCTAGGGCAGCACAAGCAGCGCACTCACCTTCGACAGCTCTTTGATTTCTAGGATGTCGCTCTGCCCGCCGCCGCTAATTATCCTTTGCCTCTCCCTGGTCACGTCCTCATCCTCATCATTCACAGGCGGCAGCTTGGCACTGACAGGCCTGCCAAAGGGAACAAGTCATCGTGTGAAAAGGAAGAGGAGAAAGGTGAGCACCCCTGGGGAATGCATGAGAAACAAGGGCAGAGAGTGGTGCAGATCCTGGCTTAGCATCCAAACAGAACGCACCGGGGGAAGCCCTTCTGTGTTTGCAATTCAGCCCTGTACGAAAGGCGAGCAAGCAGCTTCCGTCCCTCGGGGGCCTCAGAGCAAGACCTGACCCTGCGCACAGCAGGGCGAATGCTGATCGGTCTGGTGTCAGAGTCTCTCAACGCCTCGCTGCTCAATCCAGGCCCCTGACTCCTTCGGTTTCCTGCAGGCTCCTGGGCTGCTGCTTATCGCGGTGTTCACATAGCATCCTCCAAGCAAAACCAATTTCACACTAGCTAATGGTGGCTCGTTCAAAGTCTTGCAACGGACCATAAGGTGCTTTCTTGGAGCGCCTCCCACTGCTTCTCAGGCTGGTCTGATTGGCTTGGGGCACGCCAGGGAGATGGGTTTGATCTGGAATTTCCAAACTGGGCTAGGGAGGCACACTTTGGGCCCATTCCTGCTGCCAGTCAGGTAGCTGGGAAATGACATACAGGGCCTGGCTGCCCAGTAATCTCCCACTGAGTTGACGGTGAGGCCGCACAATGGCTAGCTGCACAACCATCAGCATTAACACAATGATTTGATCTTGCTGATTTTCCACGTTGTAGCATGGGTCTTTTGCAGTCTGACTGGGCTTGCAGGCTCCTATCCTATTGTTCTGTATGTCACCGCCAAGAGCAGACCAAAGGCTTCTGTGCGTCTTTCCCCATCAGCCCACAACATTGCTGCAGGGTGCAAAGCGAGCTCACCTCGGTTTGATGAAGAACCTGTACTGGATGAGTACTGTGATCAGGAAGAAGACGACGCCTTCCACAGCCATAGCAAAGAGGTTCCGTCCCACCAGGTCCCAGGAGAGAGGGGACACAAAACGGTTCTCACCTGTTCGGAAAAGCCAAAGCACACAGTCGGCTTTGCACAGCGGCCAGAGAGACCCAGCCCGGAAGAGCTTACAGACAAGATGCACTGAGAGGGTGACATTAAGGGGAAAGAGAGGACACAGACAGTAAGATCGCGTGGTGACCCAATTTCTGCATGTGCACATAGTACGCTTACTATAGTGATGCTCACACATTCATTGTGCAAGATGCTGCACATAGTTATATAGCTGAAGAGCTTACACTCTAAATAGACAGACAGTGAAAGGGTGCGTGATCCCCAAATTACAGAGGGGAAACGAGTCAGAGAGATGAAGTGACTTGCCCATGGGCACACTGAAATCTGTGCCGGGGTAGAATGAGGTTACACCCGACCTTCCTCTCAATTTGAGGCTGCATTTCATGTAACTAAGTCTTTGTATTTTTTTAAAATCAGCTGACTCCCTAATAAACTTAAGCTCCCTACCAGCCGAGAGCCTTTCCCTCTCTAGACCCGTAAGGAACCAGACGGGTTATCTACAGGCACAGACCAGTGCAGAGCAGACCTCTGTGCGGTTTGCACTACAAACAGCTGGGCACCAACCCTGTAAGACACGTGCCCTAAGTTCCTGGTGGTTTCACGGGGAGCAGAAGGTGCTCAGCACCCCCCCGGCTCAGTTTCACTTACCAAACCTTTCCAAAGCGTCGGCCATGGCCTGATTCTTCACCATGTCGATCAGTCCCCGCCCCAGGCAGAAGTGGGGGAAGATGAGGAACACCGACTTCAGGATGTCGTTGATGTTGTTCAGCTTCTAACAGAACAAAAGCCAAGCCCAAGTCAGCCACGTGAGCAGCTTCTCCGGGCAGGGAACAAAAAGCTGGGAGATCTAACTCACTGAGTGCAACCTGTCCTGTGACTTCCCTTCCCAGCCACCACCTCTCACAGCCCAGGTGGGACAGACAAACCTGACAAATCTGGGCATGGGTATAACGGTGCCCACATACCCCACGGCACTGCTTGTACCATCACTGCAAAGACAGCCCAGCCCAGAGAGCTCAGAGCCCGAGATTCAGACAATATGCTTGAGGTGAACCAACAGGGCAGGGGTGCAATGTCTCAGTGTCCACGACAGTCCAGATTGCCACCAGCTGAACTAATGCCAAACAGGCGTGGGATTCCCCATTCCCCCAGCTACCAGCTCTCCAGAGGCAGGGCACTGGTGTTCTTATCCCAGTTTTCACTCCTACCCCGAGGGAACGCAGCTCTTAGCTTCTCAGCACAGTGCTCAGTAGCTACCAGACTCACCTCTTTTCCTTGGATTATCAATCAGAAACAGCGGGAGAGTTTTAAGCCCCTTTTCAGCCAGGCACGTGAGAAGTGCCGCTGAAGTCAAAGGGACTACTCATGTGTTTACAGTGACGCATGCTTATGTACCTTGCTGATCTGGGGCCACATGCCCCCTTGCTTCCCCATTCCCTAGACTGACTGCCTGACCTCACCTTCCCTATCACTTCCCTGATCATCAGGAGATACAGAACAGGCACTGGGCACCAGCCAGCATCCGCCGCACAGTGCGGAGCAGTAGCAGTGGGGTGGAGCACAAGGTGTCCATGGGAACATACGTTGTTGGTGAAGAGCTCGAGGACGAAAGTGGCCACGCTGCCGTTGATGCCAATGAAGAGGTTGACGCTGGTCAGCACCACGTAGGCCGTGCTGGGGATCTTGAACACAAAGGAAGCTGGGTACATGAGCGGCGTTATGGACCACCTAGGGAGCAGAAGGACACAGTGGAAACACGCTTAATCACAGCACATGGGCCGCCGGGGCCTCGCGGGACTCCTTGAGAGAGATGCAGCCTTACCCGTAGAGGAGGAGAAGGAGGGCCAGCGCAGGCAGGTTGGAAGAGGACACATAGGACTTCTGCTGGAAGCAGATGAAGATGATGATGACCAAGGTGGCTGGAACGACGTAGTTGCACTGGAAGGAGGAAGAAATGGCTCCAGGTTACTTGCAAAAGAAAATCTGAAGCATCTTACTGCTCTAAATGGAGGGAGACAGGGTAGCAATATGGAAAGAGAACTGAAAAGTAGGCCATCTGCTCAGGCCATAAAATAGCACATTGCACGTGGTGACTGGAGAGCTTGTCAGCCACCCCTCTCCCTTAGTCCAGCACCGGAAACGCACAGCGTGCTCGTGCAAGAATGAAACCGCAAGGCCCCGGAGGTTAAAACAAGCGCAGGGGAATAAGTCAAGGTCTTTATTATTGTCACTATTATTTATATGGCAGTAACCAGGTCATGATGCCAGGTCTTTCGCGTGTGGGGCCCCTCTCGTGCAGGGCTCTGGACATGCACAAAGGGACAGTCCTGCCCTGAAGAGTGAACAAGGTAAAGGTGGGAAGGGAAATGGGACATGACTTGCCCATGGACACGGAACAGGCCAGCTAGCTGCAGAGCTGGGAGTCAAACCCAGGGCTGCCGAGTCCCAGCTGTGGAATCTCCAGCACTATCTAACTCAGTCAATACCCCTGAAAGCGGGAGTTCTCCCTGCCTTTCCGTAGGCGTGTGAACATATGTGCCTGTCGGCATGCGCACGCAAGGGACACATTCAGCCCAGCCAGGACTCTGTAACTGCCCCAGCTTAGACCAGGGCTGGTCAGCTGTGCAGCTGTGCAGGAGGGAAATGCTGCACTGGCAGGACAGTCCAATGGGTGGAGCAGGGGCAGGAGCAGCCTGTCCAAACTCCCAGGCACCGGAACATGCCTCGCATGCATCCCTTTAGGGCAGGTAGAAGAGGGCACACAGTTCATCCCAGGGAGCCCTCGGAGGCTCTGTACCACGCCAGGGCTCAACGGGAACAAGCTGGCTGTTGTTTTGCAAGCTGTATTAGATCCGCTGTAACCCACAGTTCCCGGAGGCAACCTTACCATGTCCCAGACGAAGTTAGCCAGCCAGTAGATCACAGGCTTCACGCCGCTGATGAACTGCAGGTGCTTGGCCTTGCTGACCCGCTCCTGGATCAAGAAGACCACAAAGCTGGCTGGGACGAAGGACATGGCGAAGATCACACAGATGGAGACTAAGACGTCCACCGACGTGGTCATCCTTGGCAAAGGGAAATCAGAGCGGCCGGAAACCGTGAGATCTGAGTCTCTCTCCCTACGGGGCTGGCGCACATCAGCACTAGAACCAATTCTGCACCCTCTCTACACAGTGGGAATATGGGTGGTAGAACGTGGCCTCCTGTCGAAGCTCCGTGGCAAGAGCGTGCACTGCGAGGGCATCACCAGGGCTGGTGAATGACGAGAAGGCTTCCACACGTCTAGCCACAAGGGAAAGTGTATGAGCCTTATTCTACCCAAGAGCAAGGGACTAAGCTCAGCATTTTTCTAGCGTTAAGCTTCAGTGTAATGCCATTGGGAGAGTCAGCGGCTGAGATGTGCATGGGGGCTTAGGGGATTTGGACACCCAAGTCTCATTCATGTAATGGGAACTGGAGACGCAACTCCCAGAGGTGGCTTTGGAGAGCTCAGCCTGGAGCTCTGCAAAATCCCTTGCCAGATCTTTAGCTGGTGGCTACCATGGGCCATGCTGAGCCAACCTGGCTCTGGCCTGCTGGCTTTTGAATCACCAAGCTACCCTCCGTTTTTTAGTTACTTGCCCCATCTCCCCAACACCCATTTCTTGCAGCTTCCTCCATTCCAAAGTACTTTCTTCTCCCCCCTCTGTTCCGTTCCCCATTCCCTCCCTCTGCCCCATCCCCAGTGGGCTGCAGATCGCATTCCTACTAGGACGTACAAGGCGACCTCGGAGAGCTGCTGCTTGGTGAGGTTGAGCGGGTGGTTGAACGCGGTGATCCCGTAGGCGCTGGGGTTCTCGCCGTCCGGAAGGCTGGCCCGGAGGATGGCATTGTTCATCATGTTCAGGAAGGCGCCAATGGCATGCCAGCCTTTGTTATTGAACCACACCTGAAAAGCAACGCGCCAGCATCAGAAGGGTTGCCGGCTATGCCTACCGCTCTACAGGCTGCCTCGTGTCCAATCTGACAAGGGCAGCATATAGCATCACTTCAGTTCACATGAGGAAACTGGGATGGTCATAAAAACAACGAGCAGTCCTGTGGCACCTTAGAGACTCACAAAAATATATACAAAATTTGCAAAATATATCAATAGCATCATGAGCTCGCAAAAATATATGCAAAATATACAACATATACAAATAGTATCATGAGCTTTCGTGGACGTGTGTTTGTTTAGTTAGTCTCTAAGATACCACAGAACTACTCGTTTTTAAAGTTATAGACAAACGTGGGTACCCCTCAGAGAAGGATGTTCATGGATCCCTAAACCCGTGTGAATGGAGGCATATGGCCCAGGTACACTGGGGAAGCACAATCCAGGGCTCCTAGCTGGCAGCAGGTCCATGCCACAGTCTCCTCATTTCCAAGCCCCTGATTCAACACCCATTGGTATGCACAGGCTTTGGACGGGGCCCCAAGAGGCCACTCTCTCCTGGAAACTCCTATACAGGGCTGGTGCTGTGGGCAAACGATTCAGGCACAGAGCCCTCTGCTCCGAACACCTGCGGTGTGCCAGTCGCTGGTTTGCCAGGCAAGGCCCTTGCTGTGACTATGAGGCCCGGCAGTGGGCAGGTCGGATTTACCTTCACGTTGTTTTTCGTGTCCATCCCTTTCATGAAGCTTTCCAGGCTGTTAAGAAACTGGTCTCCGGAGCTCCCCTGTGAACAGCACCCAACAGCACATTTGTTTAATTCCTCACAGCACAGCACAGTGCAGCAGACACCTTACTTATGGGGTTTGCTTTGCCACAGATTGCTGGCACAACCTGAGGCGAGTTACTGAAGTTAGGCGTGGGGATTGGTAAGGGTGGCCCGGTGCTCGGAGCCTGCTCCCTCCCTATTCTTCCCGCCTGACTCCAAAGCTTGCAGGAAGCTGAGAGAGCCCCAGGAAACTCCAGCCCTGTCTTTTGTGTAGTAGCAACTAACTGCCACAACCCTACACAGCTTTCCTATTACAGCAGCTCTCAGAGACACAGTGTCCCAAATGCTGACCCTCCCAAGAAAATCAATAGCCTAGACTCCTTCCCGAGGCAAGTGCAGAGAGACAGTCTGAGGCGCCTTGATTCTCTGAAGCATCTGCACATCCCTGGCATCGCTTAGAGCAGTGGAGAGGCTGCTCTAACGTACGCCAAGCTCTCGATGGGGAACAGGGGCCCTCTGCGCCTGCTCTGTGCCATCTGAGAGTAAGGGTGAGCTGAGCTGTTCAGATCCAGCTGCTCTGCACCATGACAGAGGGACCAGAATGAATGAGAACATCTGGATTGATATTTGTTTTCTGTTCTCACGTTGTGGGTTCTGAGACACCCAACTCACTGCCTGCTCTCTCGCAAATTCTGAGCCATGCCAGCTGATATCAGCTCTAGTTTTTCTGTGGCTTTCCCACTGACATCAGTAGAGGCTTACTGGGGTGAAAAGAGAGAAAGCCAAAGTAAGGACCTCGGGATTTGCTCCTCTTTAAGTCAGCTTCCCAACTCCCCTTCAGGTTGAGATGATCCGGCATTGAGAGCCCTCTGTTACCAAAAGGTTCCTCTGACTCCAAACAATGACTTCTCCCACATACGCTGTTATCCACGCGGCTAGCACCGTGTGGCTCATCACCCCCTCTCGTGTCTGGCCCATTTCTCGCAAGCAGAGGAAACTCTTATTTTTAGAGCCAAAGGTCGCAAGGATTCAATGCCTGCTGGTGAGACACCCCTCTCCCTCACCCCCGGGAAGTGCTAGGACAGCAGCACATCGTGGGCCTGTATGAAATTGCTCTTCACCTTGGCTAGCTCCAAGATTTTCTTCACTTGCTTGATGGCATCGCTGACTTCATCGCTGGGCGGAAGGAGGAGGGAGCTGCTGGCGCCCACTGAAAAGCCACCATACCTGAAAGCAGACAGACAGACTGGCAGTGAAGCACAGGCTGACTCGAGATGGTCCTCCATAAAAGGCCTTTTTTTCATGCCCTGTGGCTTTGAGCTTGCTGCTCTGTGCTAGGATCTCCCACTCTCTGAGTCAGGGTTTCAGGGACAACCTGAAGTGTGGATCTAAGTGTCCACTGGATGGGAGCCTCTAGGGATGTTCACACAGCCCACAGCAGTGAGCCTCCAGTGTAGCTCTGCTTGAGCTCTCGTGAAAAACAGGACGCCGACTTGCTGGGCTCTCTGAGGTGACAGCAAGTCACTCAGGCGTATTCCGCCCAGTAGATTTGTGGTTAATTCCCCCAAACAAAATTTAAAAAGTAACCGATGGCCTTTCCGCACTGCAAGCCAACAGTGCTTGAGGGATCGGGCCCTTGGCTTGCTGCAGTTTGCCTACTGCTACAGCCTGGGGCTAGGGAAAGGCTCAGTGATCACAGATACTATTTCTATTGCAATGCCAAAAACAACCCTTCCCTTGAACTCTTTCGGGTGGGTTTCGATTTTGGAGCAATATTGTTGGATCAGCTTCCCACACAGCCCCGCACTCAGTCCGTTCCTGAGCCCCAAGCCACCGGAGGAAAGGACAGGAACCTACCTGAACTCATTCACCCAGATCTTGTTCCTTAAACTGCGGAGGAAAGAGCAGAAAACAAGGCTGTTATTTACGAGAGGGGCCATCAGTCAGAGCTTCCCTCCAGCCCTATGGACGCTGATTGCAAGGAAACGGTAGTGCATTAGTGGCTGGGGGACAGATTAACTCTTTCAGTAATGCCAGGGGCCTCAGCTGTGCTACCCCACCGAGGAGTCTGCCTTCCTATAGCACCTCCCAGCTCAGTGCTCTGCCCACTGCACCACGCTGCCTTGGCATAGGATCTAAAATAGAGATGGACCTGAGCTGGGACTGGCATCTGAGCCACTTGTGAAATCAGCTGAGCCCACCACTAGTCCAATGTCCAATACGCTGCCATTGCACCACGAAAGAGTGGGAAAATCAGAAGCCGCTTAGAAAACTTACTAAGGGTGGGGGTGGATTCTCCATCACTGACAAGTCTGAAATCAAGATAGGGCTTTTCTCTAAAAGCTCTGCCCTACGGATTAATTCGGGGCAGGTCTCAGGCCTGTGTTTGGCCACGTCTTCGCTCCATGGAAGACTGATGCTGCCACAATCGATCTTCCGGAGTTTGATTTGGTGGGTCTAGTTAAGACTTGCTAAATCAAACTCAGAGGGCACCCCCACCGGCTTCCTTTTGTGAGAAGTAAGGGATGCCAACTGGAGCATTTGCTCCCATCAGCCTCCTTCTATGAGGACGCCGCCCAGCTTGACTTTAGGTAAGCCGACTCCAGCTATGTATTCTACATAGCTGGGGTTGCGTACCTTAAACTGAGCTGCTGGGTCTCGTGCAGACCTGGCCGTAGACAGTTAAAATGGCCCTTTCTGGCTCTCTTGTCTATGAATCTAAAACAGGAAGGGACCCAGCAGTGTCTGGCCATGTTTTAAAGGCTTCGTGTTTTACTGCAGGAAGCAAAATTTCAGCCGGCCGAGCGCGTTGGTGGAAATGCTGCCTGCTAATTCGGGCTTTCATGCGTCAGCCACAGAGAATGATCAAAGTGAGTGCGAATCGCGGGGGCTGAGCTAAAGCCCATTGAAGTCCCGGGATTGATTCTCACTGGATCAGCCTCAGGCCCTGCGAGGTGATCAGGGAGCTTTGCCCAGGTGGGTGTAAGTGCGTCTAAATGGGTCTAAGTGCCAGAGAGGCTAAGCAGGGGTGGGCCAGGACAGCGTAAATTTGACTTGCAGAGCCCCCAAGGAGTTATGTGGAGACCTGGGCTCTGCACAGGGTGAGTAGCAACCCCTAGAGAACAGCAGGTGTGACAGGCACCTTTTTCCAATGATCTGCGCGTAGGTCTTCACCAGATAGTCGGAGATGTTCCGGCCCGTCAGGTTCTGCAGCGTGTCCCCCGTTCTCTGCTTTCTCTGGCGCCACAAGAAAAGCAGACAGACTTGGAAGTGAGCAGGTTTTCAGACTCGGCTTCACGTGTATCCCCACCAAAAGACCCAGCCCCGCCGCCCGATGCCCTGGGACCGCTCCTACCTGCGGAGGAGGCAGCCCCCCTGCCCCCGGAGGGCACACAGGCAGCATTTTCTTGATCTTCTCATTGCTGCATTCGCAGGCCGGGGAGGGGTTCTCCATGGTCCAGTTGCCATTCAGGAAGATGTCCAGGACCGTGTCAGGGACGGAGGCGGTGGTCCACTGATCCTCTCCGACCAGGCAAGGAGTGTCTCTGCAGGGAGGCCGCAGCCACAGCAAAGACAACTTGTTATAAAGACAGGCCAGTGCGCTAACTCATATAAATAACCCACACGCCCACCGAAACCAACAGCCAAACTCCCCCAGCCTCGCCGGGCTGCTGCGGAAGGCCAAGGGAAATCTCTTGGTAACTCCAATGGGAGCAGAGTCGGGCCAACACTGGGCACTTTGGACAATCCCCCCCTCCCATTATCACTCCTTTGGAGCAGGCATGGAGATGCCCTGCCCCAGAGTAGCACCGGGAATCTCGGAGCTGCTGATCGTGCAGGACGAACGCAGCTGCTACTACACAACTCTGCAGGGTGCAGCTAATCCCTTTCCCTGCCCTATGGCCTGATGTGTGGGGCAAGGAGCTCTGGCCCCATCACCATCCTACCCGGTTTGGGGCGGTGGCTGTCGTTCACACAAGGGCTGGTGGCGGGGTGGGTGGGGGTTCTTTGTGCCTTCCTTCCAGGCGCAGTCTGGCCCTAAATGACTTGCCCTAAGCCAGGCACCAAGTCCACAGCAGAGCCTCTCTCCTAGCCCCCCATCCTGCCTGCTCGTGGCGAAGCAGGCAACTGTGGGAGCAAAACAACTAGCCCAAGCCAAAAGGTGGCCAGTTTTGCTTTTCTTTTCAAAGCCAGAATCCCACGGGCAGCTCGTAACTTGGGGAGCCCCCTCATGTCTCTCCCCACCTCCAGGCTATGACCGTTCCCAGCACGCTGCCGGCGGGGAGCACTAGCAACGGCCTGGGAAACCTGCAGAGAGGGGGCAGAAGAGGGAAGGAAAGAGGTCGTTTTCGCAGGACACGACTGCTCCCCTTTGGGCTCCGTTCTGCCCTGCGGAGTGAGTCACTGCCGCTCACAGCAATGAGCTGCAGGAGAGAGAATCTGGATCATCCAGATCCGGGTCAATACAAGGCAGGGCGTGAGCCTGCAAGCCTGGCTCATCTGAGTGCACCCACTGCCGTGCCAACGAGGGATGCAGCCACAAACCAATCCTTCAGTACAACCTAGGAGGCAGCCAAGAGGGCTATACCCATGAAGAAGGAGCTGCCATGTGCTGGGGTCAGGCCTTCTGCTTGATATTTCATAGGATCCTAGAACAAGAACTGGAAGGCACCTCGAGAGGTCATAGAGTCCAGTCCTCTGCCCTCATGGCAGGACCGAGTATTGTCTAGATCATCCCTGCCAGGTGTCTGTCCAACCTGCTCTTAAATATCTTCAGTGTTGGAGATTCCACAACCTCCCTAGGCAACTTATTCCAGTGTTTAACCACCCTGACAGTGAGGAAGTTTTTCCTAATGTCCAACCTAAACCTCCCTTGCTGCAATTTCAGCCCATTGCTGCTTGCCTTTCCTCAGAGGCCAAGGAGAACAATTTCCTCCCCTCGTCCCTGTGACACCCTTTTATTTCCCCAAGCTGATCACTGCTGCTGCTTCTAATTAACCACTGCCATTGCGATAATACAACCACCATTCCCATCGCATTGAGGTGACACCCCCTGCGGGCCGATGCCGAGGCTGGTGTGAATGGCGGCTGTGATTTGCGTGACACACGTTAGCAACAACAAGTGGCTTAGACAAGAGAGAGCTGCCACTGCTCAGGGGCTACGTACGGAATGGAGTGTCCTTCCATGCAGCGGGTCCCAAAGCCGGGCTCATTGAGAAGACTGTTCAGGAGCTTCTGGGTGCCAGCATCGTCCGGTGCGTCATTGCTATGGGCACAGAGAGACACAGTCAGGGCCACAAGGCATGTGCAGCAAAACCAGCAATGTGGCAGCGCAGAGACACTGGTACGAGGGTACGAAAAGGAACAGGGTGGGATGTTTCCTTTGTGGAACGTTCTCTCTCTCTCTCTCTCTCGCTCACACACACACATAAAGTACTGGAACATCTGGAAAGGGCTTGGGAGACTTTTAGCTGATTTTCTCTAAGACTTCACAGCTGCCAACAAAGTGCTCTAAGATCGATGGATGAAAAGTCACCATGTTCCCTTTAGTTTTTTCTCTCTCCCCATGCAGAATAAATTGTATGTGCACTGAGGTTTGTGTGGATGTGCACCACCCGTTGACACACATACTGCTGGCTCTGAGCCCTCTGCCAATCAGCTGGGCGGCATTTGACTCTCTGAAGGGCGGCCGCACAAGCGCACAGCTTATAGGGAACACTCAAATAGTATTATATTCCTCCGACCATTCAAACTCACTCTTATTTGGAGCTTGCCTTGTTAAAGCTACAGAGGCAAAACAGTGTCTTATCTTTGTACTGCACTTTGAAGCTACTCTCACAAATGCACATTGTCAGGTGACGAGATTGTAACAATCACTAGAGAAAGCAGAGCTTTAAGATGCAGCTACAGAGTCCTGTTTAACATTTTCTTGTCGTTTGAAAGGTACCTGATAAAAGTGTACTGCTCATCGTACATCCAGGGCTGCAGTTCCAGGCTGGGGTATTTCCCAAAGGGGGGCACAATCAGGCTGAACATGAGAGCAATGCACACAAACACGGCTGGCAGCACGATCTGAAATCAGAAGGGAAGAGGCAGAGTGACCTTTCAAAGGCCTTGTCTCTACTTACGCGGAAGGTCGAATTAAGATACACAACTCCAGCTACATTAATTGTGTAGCTGGAGTCGACGTACCTTAATTTGACCTTCGGCACTTTCAGCTGGAGGTCGATGGGAGCAAATGCTCCCGTCGATTTCCTTTACTCCTCGTGAATCGAGGAGTACCGGTGTCTATTGGGGTGCCCTCAGTGTTTGATTTAGCAGGTCTTTACTAGACCAGCTATATCAAACTCCGGAAGATTGATCACCACACCATTGATCTTCCTGGAAGTGAAGATGTGGTCAAAGAAGTGTCCTCACAGGCATTAGCCACCCAGGGGGATGCACGTAAACCATACGGAGACACTGACAGAAATGGGCCATGTTTTAGTGACCTCTGCAGGAGGGGCCGCATGGACTCACCTGGGCAAAGAAACCCTTCCTGCTACGTTTGGCAACAAGCAGCCTCTTCCACAGCAGAGCTACAAACTGCTGCTGGGTGAGCTTCCAGCCCTTCATCTGGTAGGAGCCTTTCCCATCCATCCCACTCAGCAGGTCTGTTTCTCTGGATTCTGCTGACACAAATGACAATTCTCATGCACACGGAAACAAGAGTCAACTTCCTTCTCCCTCAGACGCCGCTCCTGCTTGTGCAGACTGGACCCTGGCGGTCGCCCATGTTCTTGCCGCTGTCTCTCAGATCCGCTTTGAGCGGGATCAGGCAACGTGGTGCTTAGAGCCACCAGCAGAGCCGAGTCCGGGGTCGCACTGGCTGGAGTAAAGCCTAGTGCAGACGGTCTATGAGACGGCTGAGGGAAGCAGATTCCAGAGCCATTGGCTCCCCACTGAGAACTAACCCAGAGGCATTCAAATCAAAGGGCTTTAGCCAAAGTCCCCAGCTGCTCTGGACTGGCACAAAGGGTATGGCTGGCAGTGGGGCAAGGTCTCTCATGAATATGCACCAACGTGTTTATCTTTCTGCCTCTTGGTGTGAAGGTGGATTCTACCCACACTGAGGCTGAGCCTTTCCAAACCACCTTCAGACTTGCCTGCCATTGAATGCCAAAGGGAACCGGGCATGTGAATCCACTGGAAACCTCGCCCTTTACAGTCAGTGCTACCTATTGACTAAACCTTCTCAGGCGCGGACATGGGCCAGACAGACATGCCAGCTCTGAACGTCCCCAGACACTGAGGAACGTTCCGCCTTAGAGTGGAACTATTCAGACCAGGTCCATCTTTCACTAATAGGCAAAGGTGCATCATCTATTTAACCTGAGGACTAAGGGTATAAACTTGGTCTTAAGGAAGGGCAGATGAATTTCAAAGAGCAGAGGAATGTTGATAAAACAGCAGAGATCCAGCAACACTTGGACAGAGAAAGTCCCTGATTGAGTTACTGTGGCCAGGTCACGTTTCCATATTCTAGATGTCACTCTGAGGGGCACCTCTAGATCATAAAATGACCTGACCCAGTGTCCACGGAAATCAGTGAAAAATCTGAATGGGGTTTGGATCAGGGCCTACATCTGTCCCCTTCGAACAGACGGTCTCATCATATTCATGCATTAGATTCTGCAGGGCTATCCCTCGAGTCCCAGAACGAGCCAGGGTATCTATACATAAATAAATGGTGTTCCTCTCACTTTGGCCCATTCAGGAATGCAGGGAGCAATAAACATCCTACATGAGGACGGAGCATTCCCGGTTAAGTGTGCCAGGAATTCTAACACACTCCCAGAAATGCAGGAGAAACTCAGAGGCCATTTGCTGGAAGGAATTTAAGTGACACCCAGAATTCTTCAGGGAAGTTCCTTTCAGTGCCCTCAGAATATCTAGTTTCAGTTGCATTGTGATTCACCTAACAGCATGGGCCACAAACACATTTTTTCAAGCACAGACAGACTGTTCAGATTACTGCACCCCGGCCCCTTCCGTCTTTACCTGGGTCTATGTCAGAATCATTGGGGTCGAAAGCATCGTCTTCAGTGAACGGATGCAGGCAGCTCTGTCGGTCTCCAAAGACATGCCTGTTCCTTCTTGCAGGTAAAGTGCCATCTGAAGAGGACAGCACACGCTAGCAGAGTTGCTCAAGTCAACAAAGGCAGCCAAGAACTCTATCCTTCTGTGAGCCACAAACACTGGGAATTCAAGTGTCACCAGCAAACGACTGCATGGAAATCTTCAGCGCATATTGGCTTTCAACTGTTAAGCAGTTCCCAGATGCAGCTGTGAACTGCCTCTGAGCACCAGTGCTGGAAAAAAGCACCACACGCCTTTGCATGGAGAGTGCAAAGGGGAGTTCCCCATGCACCTGTTTTTTGTATGGTGTCCAAAGAACTAACTTTTAAGGGCCCTTCAAATGTCCTGGTTTTTCATTTATCAATTAAAACGTTGAAGGCAGTTTTAATCCTAAAATGCTCCTTCAAGATGTATTGTTACACCAAACAGAATTTGCTCTGTGTTTCCCAGGGACAAACAATCTATTGGAACAAATGTTTGGCGTGAAGAGCAGCATTTGGAGTGAAAAATCAAATGAACAGACACTGTCAGAGCTGACCATTTGCTCAGAAACTTACTAAATGATACGTATTCAATGTTTCATGATCAACTCATTCGGACACCAAGTTA
This sequence comes from Rafetus swinhoei, assembly GCA_019425775.1. Lineage (NCBI taxonomy): Eukaryota > Metazoa > Chordata > Testudines > Trionychidae > Rafetus > Rafetus swinhoei. Next base: position 126,298,584 of record CM033427.1, on the reverse strand, counting down.
CCGGAACAAATCCTCCATTCCAAGAAATCTATGCACGTGTCTTCACACGTGGTAACGACACTAGCAAAGATTTTAACAAGGCGTCTTTGTCACTGGCTATTTTGTGACCTTAGAAAAGTCAGCACTACAGTGTTCCCGTTTCCGATTCTGAAAATAATTTGTGTGGCATCTTTCACTTCTGGCTTCTACTCCAGCGCAAGAATTATTATTTTACAGATGGAAAAGGCAACACCCAGGGAGGTCAACAAATTTGCCCAAAACTATAGTGTGTGTAAGGGGCAAAGTGGGAAACAGACCTCAGATCTGCTAAACTCCATCCCTGGCTCTAACCACTGGATGATTCTACTTGCCCAAGGGCTTAATTTCTTGCCTAGGAATTTCTATCAGTTGAGAATTTAATCCCCTGTCAGCTGCGTGTGTGTGTGTAAGGGATCCCCATGTACAAAGCTGTATAGATCGAGGCTCCTTTGCTAATGCAGCCTTGAAACGATGGTACTAACCTGAGGTCTCTGCATCCACCCCATTATCTTCAGCCACTTTGAGAAAGATCTGACAGGCAAAGAGAGGTTAAACAGACAATTATTAGTGGTCTAATGCAGCAGTAATGTGCGGCTTGACGTACCATGGGAGAGCCAATGACTCCAGTACAGAAGGCAGCATGTCAACATGAGGGGTTTTATGGGCTATTCCATGCCTAGAGCAGTGGCTCTCAACCAGGGGCATGTGTAATCTGTGGTCTTCTCGGGGAGACATCAATTCATCCAGATATCTGCCTAGGCTTAGAACAGGCTATGTAAAAAGTGCTAATGAAGTCTGTACAAAGTAAAATTGCATTGACACGGATTTGTTTACACTGCTCTGTATACCATACACTGACATGTAAGTACAGTACAGGTTGAACCTCTCTAGTCCGGCACCCTCGGGACCCGACCGGTGCTAAACCAGAGAATTTGCCAGACCACAGGAGGTCAATATTGTCTAACAGCATTACCAACGCTTCCCCATCTCACTGGGGTCTTAGAAGACATTTAGGGGTAAATTTGAGCTAAAGAACAGCACAGAACACGGAGAGCCAGGACTGGTGGCTGTAAACAAACTTTATGCGACTGCGGAGAACTTGGCCACGCCCCTGATCAGTGGACATCCGGCTCACTACAATCATGCTGGACCACGGATGTTGCTGGACCAGAGACTGCCAGACTAGAGAGGTTCAACCTGTAGTTATATTCCAACTGATTTACTTTATAATTACACGGTACCAATGAGAAAATCGCAGTTTGTCAGCCACGGTGTCCTGTGACACTTTTGTATTTTTATATCTGATTGTAGAAGTTTTTAAGGGAGGTGAAACTTGGGGTGCACAAGACAGATCAGACTCCTGCAAGCGGTACAGTCGTCTGGAAAGGTTGAGAGCCACTGGCCTGAAGCCACTTCAGATATAACCAGTGGGACACCAGAGGACTTGGCAGCCCAATGCGGCCCTATGATTCTGGTTGCTGAGGTTGGGACAGTATCTTTTTCTTGTAGGGTGAGGAGGGTAACAGAACACATGTCCTATTAGCTTCTGCTTAGATTGGCATAGGGTGTATTTTATTTGTGCACTGCGGACAGGATGGAGCATCCATTAACAACTGACCACTCACTCCTGAGTGGGGAATCAAACCGGGAGGAAAGGGACACTAGCAGAGGTCACCGGGATGGGCCCCTGTTAGGCGTGTGCCCCGGAAGGGCTTGTGATTTCACACACGGCTGTGACTCAGCCAGGGGGCGAGTAGCCGAAAGGCAGAAGACTGAAGGCAGTGCAGGAATTCACTCCGCCAAAATGGGGCACTGGCATGAGGTGAGGGCCCACCCTGATACACATGGTCTAAGCTCTCAGAACAGCTGCAGCTCACATACCTCCTCCAGTGTCGTCTCCGAGATGCCGTAACTGGAAATGCCCAGGTCGGAGAGACGGTCGTCGATTTCATGGAACAGCTCCACAAACGCGCCTTCTCTGGCAGCTTCGTACGGCAAGACGTAGGTTAGCTCGTGGCCAATGTCCTCTACCAGCCTGGCCTCAGGAACGTGCTTCATAATGAGGTTGGAGATAACAGAGACGTCTGGAGGAACCAAAACACAAGGTGCCTGCCTTGTTACTCTGCAGGTGACTGGCAATGCCAATTGCAGGGATTAAGGACACATCCTCAGCAGAACTGTACACAACCCGCCGAAAGGTCGGTTTCAGTGGCACTAAGCCCCAGCTACAGATCCCCAGCAGCTATTTCTATTTGCAGCATCTCTGAGGACACAATCAACAGTCTTGCAAGACATGTTACGTGAATACGCTCTGTGCAGTGCTACCACCCTGGCCTTAAATTCTGGTCTAGTTCTGTCGGTAGGGGAAATGGCGTACGCTTCAGCACTGTGCGTGCGTTATGCTTTGCAAGTATTAACTGGTCCTCAAAATCCCAGCAAGAGACCGGTAGGGCAATGCTGTTATCCCCATTTTACAGATGGGGAGACAGAAGCACAGCGGGCGAGTGAGTTGCTCCAGACCAGAGCGATGAGATTCAATCTCTTATGTGCCTTTTCCAGCCCTTACCTATCGTCAGGGTGTCACTTTCATGGTCACTGCCAAGTCCCGCATCTGAACTGCTCTGGGAGACACTGTCATCCTAGGTACACAGGAAAGGAGGATATAGTAAATTGGATCCAAAGGCAGCCAGCCATCTGCTGCCCCCTCCTTCTAACATCATCCGGAGAGGCCCAGCAATCTGGATGCTTGAGGAAGGGGCTATCGCACGGAAGATCTTAGTGTTGTTGACTGTGACAAAGGGCTGGGATGAACAGTACCGTTAGAGGATGTAAGAGGAGACGTCGATATTAGGAGGGATGCATTTAATCTAGTCAGGCCAGGAGCCAAAATGCAAAGCATCCTTTTCTCAGGCTGCCAGCCCTGGCATTAAAGACTCCATGCAAAGAGGCTGTTATGGAGGCCAGCCTCCAATGCAGTGGTTTAACCAGACCCGATGGCAGGCGCTGGACCGAGGTAGGTACCGCTTCTGCGCACTACTACGGGATTTCTTTTTGCCTCTTTGACTGCATCGTCGCACCTCTCAGCTGCTGCTTCTTGGCAGCCTTCCGACGTGGTGGAAGGGGAAAGGAGAAAGGAAGTGGAGAGCCATGACAGGACCGCTACCTTTTTCAGGTATGACACCGTGCTGCTGCTGTTTCGGCAGGAGCTCAGCGACGAGTCCACGTCCTTCTTGACCAGGGTCAGGTAATAGCCTGTTCCCAGCTGGTTCTTCAGGAAGAGGGAAGAGCCAACGCAGCACAGCTTGCCATGAGAGATGATGGCGATCCTGTCCCCTAGGATGTCAGCCTCGTCCATGTGGTGCGTGGACAGAATGATGGTGCGGCCTGTAAATAAAAGAAGAGAAGACAAACACCAATGAGTTTGTAACTCAGCAATATCCATAGAGGATGGGAGTTGCAACCTCTCTGCCCTACCTGTACTGCTAAGAGTCCCTGGTCTGAGGGGTGATGGGACGGAAGACGTTAACAACTACTGCTGCCTTGATTCTCTCCTCTCTTTCATGGCTCAGTCCCCAACCTATTTGTATGGGCTTGTCTTGGTAGGCGTTTGCAGTGCTAGGAATGGAACCAGTGCAAGCCATGCCCACCAGCAAGTGGAGATGCAGCGATCCAAGCAGTGTAAGATGCAGTGCACTTGAATGCCTGACTCACCAGGCCCAGGAGCAAGGGATGGGATTTCAGGGCAGACCCTGTGTTCCAACGACGACGCCCACTGAACACAATGAGGGCTTTGCCCCAGTGAAGACGCCCAGGGTCAGCTTCTCATCTGAGCTATGCCCATATGACCCTCTGGAGTTACGCCAGATGTACACCCATAGGAGTGAAGCCAGAAGCTGCCCTCCTAGCCCCTTTCCCCAGGGGGAAGTGTCTGCAGAACAGGACTTGCTCTTGAGCACGGACATGCAGTTAAAGAAACGGGGGCATCATACGGAGACTGCAAAGAGGTCTCATCAATAGGTTATGCAGGTGTCTGGCTGCCCTGAGAGCAGTAACCTCTGGGGCTGTTTGCTGCGGTCTTGTATCAGGGCACCCAGTGATTTGCAATGGCACATTAGTAATGAGTCGCTCATGCAGCCAGCAAAGGTAAAACAATGCGCTTTATCTAAGCCACCCAGGCCCTTTTGCTTCCAGCCGTAACCGGGTGGAAGGGCAGATACCTTGGCGATACTTCAGAAGCAGCTCCCAGATCCCTCGGCGAGAGTAAGGATCCACCCCTGCTGTTGGCTCGTCCAGAATGACCACCTTTGATCCCCCCACGAAGGCCAAGGCCACCGACAGCTTCCTCTGCATGCCACCTGCCAAGCGAGAGAAGGATTCAGGCTGGAGGAGAGAGAGCTGTGCTGGACGGTGCCGTGGGAGAGACGGCGAGGGGGCGAGCGCCAGATCACCCGCCCCCTGCACACAAATGCCTTCTGAAGCCACCTGTGCACACAGCTGACATGAGACCCGTGAAGGGCTGACGTGGCCGGACCTACCTGAGAGTTTGCTGGTTCTCGCTTTGAGTTTGTGAGGCAGGCCAACATCCATCACCATCTGCTGCATCTCCTCTTTCACCTTTTTTTCTGACAGCCCTTTCAGGCGAGCGTAGAACCAGATGTGTTCTTCCACAGTCAGCCTGTGGGTAGGGAGCAGAACCAGCAGGGCACTACATTCAATTAAATTCGTTACAGAAACCATGCTTACAGAGACAGGAATATATTGCACTGGGCTAGGATTTTTGGAAGCGACAAATGATTTTGGGGACTCAACCTGGGACCCCTTAACAGGGACCTGACGGTCAGAGGGAAAGTGCTCGTTGCTATCTGAAAATCAGGCTGGATTAACTGCTTGGACTCCCAAACACAGAGACACCAAAATCATCAGTCGCTTTGGACAATTTTGGCCTTTTCTTTTGAATGGAAGAAACAGTTTCTAAAAAGGAAACTGGGCCAGTGGTCTCAATAGACGTGCAAGGCATTGCAGAAAGAACACCGATCCATCTAAGAATAAAACAGAACCTACTTCTGCCCTGCTACAGGTTCTGAATACCTCCATCTCTGAACTATCCCTGGCCACATGCACAATTCCAAACAGCACCTGCGGGGTGGAAGTAAACCCCAGGGTAAGGCATGTTCCCGGGTTTGATCCCATGGGGTGCAGAGTTTCCCATGCAACACCAACAATCCTCATCTTCCATTGACTATTATGTTCCAGATCCGCAGTTGTAACCAGTCCACTCACTTCGACTGAGCTATGCTGACTTAAAGCACCGAGGAGCTTGCCAAACATGGTACATGTGAGCATCCTGATTCTCGGTTCATACCCATTCACCATATATTGGAGCTATTTCATTGCTCCACTGCCTTCAAACAGCAGCCTTTACGCCTCTTGTGAATTATATGAACCTAAAAACGGCCATACTGGGTCAGACCAAAGGTCCATCTAGCCCAGTATCTGGTCTTTTGACAGTGGCCAATACCAGATGCCCCAGAGGGACTCATCAAGTGACCCCTCTCCTGCATCCATTTCCAGCCTCTGACAAACAGAGGCTAGGGACATCATTCCTACCCATCCTAGCTAATAAGTATTGATAGACCTAACCTCCATGAATTTATCTAGTTCTTTTTTGGAACCCTGTTAAAGTCCTGGTCTCCACAACATCCTCTGGCAAGGAGTTCCACAGGTTGACTGTGGACACTTACATCTTACGACACTTACCTCTACTTCTAGACACATAGTCACTAACCACCGCCCCACAGAGTGGCTCTGACTCACACAAGTATGAGTGTGACCAGCAGTGGGCCCAGCGCCCTAGAAGGTGGCAATGTCAGAAAACGAGACAGGGAACCCGCGATCAATTTTAAATAAACCCGCACACCTTTCTGCTGTGCGTTCCAGACCCCGTCTCTGCGTTTCCCGGCTGCTACTCACATGTCAAAGAGGACATTGTGCTGGGGACAGACGCCCAAGTTCTGCCTGATGGTGCTGAGCTCGGAGCGGATATCTCTGCCCAGGATGAAGGCCGTGCCCGAGGTCGGAGGAAATAAACCCGTTAGGATGGACCTGAACGACAAATGCAGCACAGGGTAAGTACTCTCCGAAATGTCACAGCACGATCCAAACCAAGAGGGGGCTGGTTCCACATGTGCCAGGGAATGATACGGTAACGGCTAGGAGAAGGTCTTGGGGAAGTCCCGTATCATGGGATCACTCCTTTAAGGAAATCAGAAAAATCTCTCACACAGGAGCTTTTGGTTTTAATGGGAGCTGGACTGAACCACAAAATGTTGGTCCTGTGGGAGAAAAGTATCCTCCGCTGTCTCCCTAAAAGCTTGTAATGCTTTCAGAACTCATGTCCTTCTTCTGATAAAGCAGGATCACAAAGGGAGCTACCCAAAAGTGCTGCTAACACTGTACCAAGTCAGCCATAGCTTTGATCTGGCACTGCGACCATTCACTGACAACAAACGGTTCCATTCCCCGATATCAGGGTATTCCATGGGCCAGAGTCTCAGCAGGTGTGAATCCGCATCACTCTCCCGAAGCAGTGGAGGCACGCAGATTTACACCGGCCGAGTCTCTGTCCTTGCAGTTTTAATCTATGCAGCCAGCCGCACGCCTATATTAGGTTGTCACGCTCAGCAAAACCACAAGGGCTCAGAACCACTCCTCAGTGCTCCTCCCCCACCCTTAAAAATATTGCCCTTACATAGTGGTGGTCTTCCCAGCTCCATTGTGTCCCAGAAAGGAGGTGATCTGCCCCTCATAGAAATTCAGCGTCAGCCCGTCCACAGCCACCTTCTTGCCATCACGATAAATCTTCACCAGGTTCTGAACAGAGACCCCCAGGCTAAGGTGCGAGGGTTCCTCCTCCATGCAGTCTGCGAGACGACAAAGCAATCAGCAAGGCAGCGTAGAAGAGACACAGGCACCGATATTAATACCCGTCTTTCCATGGCCGATGAGGACCCGCAGCGACTTGGGACCTCTAGGGAGCTTTTTAATCTTCCTTCCCAGGGTGGAATCCCTGCATGGAGGTTGACATAAGCGCGGCAGTACTTAATTCTTTGGAGGCCAGCCGAAAGGGCCTGACCCAATGCCAGATATAGCCGGGGAAAGGGATCCACTGCCTCCAGGCCAGGCCAGAGAGGAGAGGACCCAGTCCTGTGAGACACAGCTCACCGGTTCATGCCTCGATGCCAAAGGAGAGTCCAACCCTGCCTGCCTCATTTGGGCAAGATTTCCAGTGATATGTGTGAACATAAGAATGGCCATACTTGGTCAGACCAAAGGTCCATCCAGCCCAGTACCCTGTCTGCCGACAGTGGCCAATACCAGGTGCCCCAGAGGGAGGGAACAGAAAAGGTAATCCTCAAGTGATCCCTCCTGTCACCCACCTCCAGAGAAACAGAGGCTAGGGACTCCATTCCTACCTATCCTGGCTAACAGCCATTGATGGACCTAACCTCCATGAATCTATCTAGCTCTTTTTTGAACCCTGTTAAAGTCCTAGCCTTGACCACATCCTCTGGCAAGGAGTTCCACAGGTTGACTGTGCGCTGAGTGAAGACAAACTTCCTTTTGTGTGTGGGTGTTTTTATGGCACAATCACACTCCCATTCTATTAATTATCCACAGAACGAAGAGTGACTAGGACAGGAGCAGCTTTAATTTCATGGTGCTAAATCCCAACGTCCTTTCACCCTGCCCCTACTCAGAGCAAGTCCCCACCTTCATTCATTTAATCCCAAGCACCTGCCTTCTGGCCCCGCGCAGGGCAGACACTTACTTTCCGAGGGCCCTTTGTGCTCCGGGCGAGTGTGCCTCCTCTCCTCAGACTCCTCCCCGCACCAATAGGACTTCGTGAAGGGGAAGTACCAGGGCCTGGGAATTCCATACTGGCCTAAACAGAGAGGAAAACAGCCATGTGAGCCCAGCAAAATCCGCCCTAGCGTCTCTCCATTTAAAGGGGCCAGGCAGGTACTCAAGGGTTGCATCTCCTGCTGTCAGGCCCCGGAGAGCAGCAGCTCGCGTGTGAGACAGTGAAAACCTCCCTTCTAGAACAAAAACTGGTGACGGACCGAGAGAGAGATTTTAGCCAGGTGGGGAATTCGCAACGTTACAGCCAATCTTCCCGAATCGCACTGTATTCTACCAGCTAACCTCCCTGGAGGCGCTGCCCACGCTGTGCCAGGTACAAACATCCTCAGCGCCTCGGGACTGAAGAGGCCGAGAATCTCATAGGAGGCTCCTGCGCCTGGCTGAGCTGAGCCCCCCGTTCTCTGTATAAGGGGAAGTGATGCTCACCGGTTCCGGTGAAGCATTAACCTTTGGGGGCGGGAGCGACTCCCTGCCTGCCGTGGACAGGGGGCTGCTCCAGCCCCATAGGGGCCCGTTGCTCCAGCGTCCGGAGCAGCCTGTGTCCATGGAGAGCCCGGGTGCCCTGCAGGCAGGGACTGCTCTGGCCCAGCTGGAGCAGCTCCTACCTATGACGGTGAGGCTGTTCCAGCCCTTTCTCGGCAGGCGGCAGGGAGAAAGGAGGGTTGCTCCATCCCAGTGGGGCTGGCATGGCCCCCCCCCCCACGCCTCTTTTAATTGGTTTAATGGTTAACCGGTTAAATGGGATTTTACATCCCTAATATGGGGCCACTTGGACACTGTCCAGAGTCACCGTGGCGGCTTTGACATGACAACATTGATAGTGAGGTGGGCCCCTTCCAAAACATATGCCGCTGTATTATCAGCTCTGCCTGGAACATGAAACACTCCGGACAAAGGGGCAGGAAAACACAGGCTGCAGCAGGAGCAGGACACCATGTCTCCAGCCGAGAGCAAAGGCTCACCTGGGAAGACAGACTCGATGTACCAGGTCATAACTCCGTAGAGGAAGGTATCGAACAGCATCATGATGGCCGACGTGGTCAGGTTGAAGCCATCTTCTTCCAGGGGGCTTTCGAAGAGGTTGTCCCACTGCACGCCGATCCCCTGCTCCTCAAACAAGGCAAAGTACTCGCAGCCAAACCCAAAGGCGACCGGGGACAGCAGGCTCTAAGGGGGCAAGAGGTTCACGCTCGTGAGACCGTTCACCAACTCATCTCTTCACCTTTAGAAATAAGCGGCGAGGGGCCTGCTCAGCCCTCATGCTAACGTCCTGACTCAGAACTCAAAGGCTGGAATCCTGGCCCGACTGAGGTCACGGGCAAAATTCCTGGTGGAGCCAGCAAGCTCCAGTTGCCTAATGTTGTCCTTCCACAGCCTTCCTGAGTTTGAAGGCTTGACTCCTACTCAAACATGCCTGGGTCCGTGCTGCACTGAGAAGAGACTGAAGAAGGAGCGGTGCTAGAGAGAACAATGCGGTAGTACAAGTGGGTGTGGGTGTGTATCGACATTCGATTTCGTCAGCCATTTGGTTGCCCAGTCACCCAGTTTAGTGAGATCCCTTTGTAACTCCTTGCAGTGAGCTTTGGACTTACCTATCTTCTGCAAACTTTGCCTCTGCACATTTTACCCCTTATTCCAGATCATTTATGAATATGTTGAACAGCACTGAAACCAGTACAGATCCCTGGGGAAACCCCCTATTACCGTTCTTCGTTCTGAAAACTGACCATTTATATCTACCTTTTGTTTTCTTGTCTTCTAACCAATTACTGGTCCATGAAAGGACCGTCCCTCTTATCCTTTGACAGCTTACTTTGCTTAAGAGGTTTTGGTGAGGTACCTTCTCAAGGCTTTCTGAAAGTCCAAGTATGCTATATCCACTGGATCACCCTTGTCCATGTATCTGTTGACCCATTAAAGAATTCTAACTGATTGGTGAGACATGATTTCCCTTTACAAAAACCATGTTGACTCTTCCCTAACAAATCGTGTTCATCTACATGGCCGATAATTCTGTTCTATACTATAGTTTCAACCAATTTGCCTGGTACTGAAGTTAGGCTTACCAACCTGTAACTGTTTAATATATCAATTTGTTCCAAAACCTCTCTAACATCACCTCAATCTGGGACAATTCTTCAGATTTTTGTCACCTAAAAATAATTGCTCAGATGTAGGATTCTCCTTAATAAGCTCCACATTGAAGACCAGTTGCAATAATTCATTTAGTTTCTCCACACGGCCACATGTTCCTTGATTGTCCAGTGACCCCACTGGTTGTTTGGCAGGCTTCCTGCTTCTGATGTACTTAAACTTCTTTTTTTTTTGCTGTTAGTTTCTGAGTCTTTTGCTAATTGCTTTTCAGATCCTCCTTTGGCCTGCTTAATTATATTTTCACACTTAATTTGCTAGTGTTCCTACATTATTAGGATTTAGGATTTGACTTCCAATTCTTAGAGGATGCCCTTTTGCCTTTAACCATTTCTTTTACTTTGTTGTTTAACCATGGTGATGCTTTTTTGCTCCTTGTACTAGCCTGAGAGGTTCTCAAAAACCTCCATATCTCCATGATGGTCACCCATCCCTCTCTGTTCTGCGGTCATGGAAGTGTCCAGAGAGTCCCAGATTTTGAGGCCAGAAGCTGACCACCATGATTACTCAGACTGATCACCTCCTAAACACAACCTGTGGAATTCCACCCAGTGCTCCTGGCCCTGAGACTAGGTCTGGGCTACTACTGAAGAACGTGGTGCTATTCTGTGGCGACACAGTGCCCCAATGGCAGTTCTTCAGGCTGGTCTGCTGAAGACTGGGGGGTTTGGTTTATTTCCTCCCTCTCTTGCTGCCCAGATGACTAGACCACAGAACAGGGGAAGGGAGGGAGTGTTGAGAGCACCTCCCCCCCCCCCCCCCCCCCCGCCACAATGTGGTGGAGAATCTCTAAAGGGAGGCTCTCAGGTGGACGGGCCTCTGGGGAGGGCAACTGAAGGGCCTGATCTGGTGGCAAATGAGCAATCTCACATGAACCGCAGTGAGGCAGGATCAGACCCGGCAGCAGCAGATGGGGAATCTCAGGGCTCCGTAAAGAGCATGCTCAAAAGTCCCTTCCCACCCCCAGCTCCTGAATCACTATCAAACCCAGAAAGTTCTCCATCTGTGCCAGCTCGGATGGCCCTTAGCCGAGTGGAAACCAAAGGGCTCTTGCATACTGTAGCCCCACCCAGCCCAAGAGCCCCCGAGCGCATCGCTGGCCCCGGCACAATATTCAGCACTCCTCCTCTTCCGCACCTCGCCCCACGCCACTCACCGCGAACATTTTGAGCGAGAAGCCCACGTAGTCCTGCCAGGCGACGCACAGCACATAGGGGAGGTAGAGGGTGAAGTAGATGATCCCCCCACAGGCTGTCGCCAGGTTGGCCCTGGAGAACATGGTGCTGATGAGGAAGCACTGCGAGATGGTCACCACAGCGAAGATGGAGAGGAAGACAAACACCACACTGGGGTCGCTGTAGGGCAGCAGGTTCCCCACCTGGGCAAGGAGGAGGCACATGTCACAAGTGCTGAGAGGCCCTCAGCAGGGCCTGCTTGCAGAATGTAGTTCCATAACTACCCTTGAGCAGCACTAGCCCCAGCGGGCCCTGGGAACTGTGACACTGCAGGAGGGGCATTTTGCCCTGGGCATGGCTCTCAGCACACTGGGGAACACTGCAGCAATTATCTAAAGCACCCCTGCTATTTTAAATTGGTGGCTTCAACCAGAGTCCCCGTGCCCCTGGGGGTACATCAACTCATCTAGCTCTTTGCCTAGTTTTACAAGCTACATAAAAGGCACTAGCAGAGTCAGCAAACACTAAAATTTCATGCAATGACTAATTTGTAGGGCTCTCTATACTCCACACTGAAGTGTACGTACAATCGTTATATTCCAGTTGATTTACTGTGTAATTATATGGTAAGAACGAGAAAGCCAGCCCTTTCTCAGTCACAGCGTGCTGCGCCACGTCTGTGGGTTTCGGTCCCATTTGGTAAGCGAGCTGTTTTGAAGTGAGATGAAACGTGCGGGGAGTCCAAGACAAATCAGACTCCAGAAAGAGCTACAGTCATCTGGAAGGGGTGTTTTACATCACTTCAGCCTCGTTTTGGAACCCACAGGCCCTTCCTAGTGAGTCACTGGCCTGATCCAAGTTCCCGGACTATTAATTAACCCCAGAGCGTTGGTCACCAGGCTGATTGTCAGCCTTACGTTGCCCCCCAGGAAATCAATGCCACTGGGCAGGGCAGAGAGAGCCACCACGCCGGCCTCACCTTCAGGATCAGCACCAGAAGCCCAGCACTCATGAGGAGGGGGATGAGGCTGCTGATGAACCAGCTGAACCAGAGGATGCCGTTGTCCAGGCCCATGATGCGCATGGTCTCCTTCAGCCGGGCTTCCTTCTCGTACACGATCCCCTTGATGATCACAGCCACTGAGTAGATCCACGCCAGAGTCATGAAGAGGGGCATGGAGCGGCTCATGACCCGCAGGAATCTGGTGGCAAGAGCCGGGGGGGGGGACACTGCTGTGGTTCTTTGCTTGACAGAGTGTCCCCTGGGGCTGCAAGGTGCCTGCAGGCGCTGAGGAGGAGGAGGAGGATCGTAGCTCCTCGCGGTTCCTGGCAGGGCCAGGGCCCCATTATGCAGAGCAAAGCAGGCGCACCGGGCCATGGCTTTGCCTGCTGTAACCTGGCGGAGCTCCCTGGAGGTCCCTGGGGGAGTGAGCAGCAGGGCAGTGCTTTATGACCCTTCCAGACCAGTCCCCAGCCACTTCCAGGCCCGGCTACAACTCAACAAGCCTGGATAGTGCAGAGGGACCGGGGACTCTCTGGCCCCTCCATTGCTGGAGGCCTGGCCAGGCACTGAGAAGGGGGTCACACAGCACTGCCCAGAGAATGCACCTCCCTCACCCACTAACAGCTGGGAGGCACCATCCTCTGCAGAGCTGTCCTGGGGCAGGGCCTCCATGCACCGTTCCCTTCAGGCCCCTGCACAGAGCGATCCACCCAATCCCACCCTATGGAGCTCTGCCCATGCCCTAGTGTGGGAATGCCCAGGCCCCACTAGACCAAATCAGCTGGGCCACAGACGGGCCCAGCCTGCCCCTGTCAAAGCCACCGGCGCCCAGTCACTCAGGATCCGACACAGACCCTGCAGCCGGGTCACCCTGCTGCAGAACTTACATATCGTCCACGTAGCAGGGGTAGGGCATCTGCTGCACGTAGACGCCGGTCTTCTTCTCCGCGCCCGTCAGCGCCCTGATGATCGCCTGCTCCACCACGTCCTGCAGGTACACGAAGCCGCCCCAGACGTACCGCATGTCTTCAAAGGGGTCGGCGCGAGGCCCCGGGTCCCAGTACCTGAGCCAGGGGAACCAAGGCCCGCCCCGTCAGACATCCGCTCAGCGTCTCCCCACCCCTCCCCGCAGAAGGCAGCCGGGCAGCACTCACCCGTCCTTAATCTTGTTTGTCCTTTCCACGTTGTCGATGTCCATCCGCAGCTTGTACCTGATGTGAGGCGGCAGCCCCGCGCTGCTCGGGCCGATGTCAGGGAAGACGATGCCGGCCCAGAACTTCCTCTCGTCCAGCAGCTCCATGGACCTGTTGATGAGCCGCACCTCTGTGGCCACAGGCTCCAACTTGTCCAGGTTGACACACTAAGTGGAGAGAGCGTCGTAAGTACGTCGGTGTCCCCGGGGCGCGTGGATTCCATGGTCGCGACAGTGATCTCACACCCGCACTGCCGCCTGCACCTCAGAGCTACAACACCCGGCCATTCCTCTGCAGAAGTGGCACGCAAGGGACTCAAAAGAGCTGCTGCAGCTTCTGCTGCAGTCACTGAATAAGACCTGGGGCCGGTGAGACCAGCTACTGGCAGCTGCCCATAGGGGTGGGGCAGGACTGTCACTGGAAACATGCAAGAGCAGAGTTTTTTCAAAGCTGGAGGCCTAAAGTTAGGCTATTCTGCCGGTACGTTGGTACCTCCATGAGCAGCCTAAGAGGCACTCTTCAGACCCCCGATTTTTTAAACTGTGGCTGCAGGGTTTTATGGCTTTCTTAACCCAAATCTCCTCGGAGCACTAATGGTGCGAAGCGCAACACTGCAACCCCCGTAAGCATGAGCCTTTTGCAATAGGACTCTCTGAGCCCCGTGGCCCAGAGCACGGCTTAGCCTTGTTCTGCTGGGTGTACGTCTGCAAAAGCGCTCTGCTGCCCAGGGGCAGCGCGGCCGTTATCGGACCTGCGCGTAGGCTCACCTCCATGAAGCGGGAGATGGTTTGCACAGCCTGGTCGGTCTCATTGAAGGCATCCTTCCAGGTGTACACGGAGCTGTTCACTGGTTGAACGTCCTCCGGGGACTTTGCCAGGAACAGGGACACATCTTGAACCGTCCAGTTGGAGCCGCTCAAGTGAGCGTCCCAGAGGCCTTTGCTCTTCAGCAACGTCTGCAAGAGGGAAATAACGGCCGTTAGGCCCCGTTTGGGGTTCCTCCCAGCCAGGCAGAGATTCTACCCTTTCCCCTTGCACCTGGGAGCCCAGAACCGGACAAGGACTGAGAGGGGAGAGTTTGCTGAGCACGACTTCCCCGCTGCATGCCCTGTTACCGATTCTGCCAGAGCCTGGGACTTCCACCACAGGAGCCGCTTTCCCCGAGTGCAGCATCGCCCTGACTGCAGTGCGACGGGATGAAAACTCCCAGGGGAAGAGAACATTCGGGGGAGTCGCAGAATGGGGGGTATCAAACGTGGCCTGGCCGAGGGGCCTTGTGTGGCAACGTGTTAAAAGACTGAGGCTACACTCAGGCTAAACTGTAATCCAAACAGGAATCTCCTAATCTCTCTAACTCCGTCTGTCTGAGCAATTCGCAGGGTGTCCAACACTGTCTAGACTCCCTACAGCAGTGTTTCTTAAACTGTGTTCCAGGGAACACTGGTGTGCCACGAGGCAGTCGGAGGTGTGCCGCGGGAAAACAACAGCGTTCAAAATGGCCGCCCCCCCTTTTTTTTTTTGCTCAACAAACTCCTGGTGTTCCTCATAAAAAAAAATTATTGTTTGGTGTTCCTCGGTCTTAAAAAGTTTAAGTAACACTGCTCTACAGGCCTGTTCTCTCTACTGCAGGTGGAGGGCAGCAGAGGACCCCACACAGCCTGCCTATGGACACAGTAAATACCGTCCCAGACTCACAGGCACATATGAGAACAACAGTTCTCCAGCGGGTGGCAGCCTTGCTCAGGTCTCTGGAAAGCGAGAAGAGTTGCCAAAAAAACAAGCCAACCAACTGAAAAAGCTGTCACTGGAAAGCAGAGAAGCGCAGAGAAAGAAAGAATTTTTTTTCCCAGCTAATCGGTGGCTGCTAAGTGCTGCCGACACCTTCCAAACATTTCATTGATTTGAGCAGAGACAAGGGGGGGATCGAACGTAGCTGGGAATTCGGTTCCCAAGGTGCTAAGTGTAAGCAGGCCAACCCTGGGTATATTTACTGTATGTTATAGTACACTGTTGCTCTGGAAGCAAAGAGGCTACACAAGGAAAAATTACTAGCTGAACAATCTGCTGAGAGTTTTTACGCTCCTACTGTCCCTTTATTTCCAAGTTCTCTCACAGGCAGAGGGGTTAATAATACTAAAGGGAAGGGACTATCCCAAACATGCAGGACAAATAATAAAACACAAGGACGAGGGCTGTTAGACATGCCCTCAGCGTGACAGCATACTGACCCGGATCAGGTCCATCTCTGGGCTGCTTTCCATGAACGTCCAAATCTTCGGGCTGATCTCCTGCCACATCCCTCCTAGATCCCGGAACACGCCCAGCTCCTGGAAAGTCCTGTTCACCTGCCGGCAAAGGGGAAGGGTTATTCCCAAACCTCAGCACCGCAGGGCAGAGCAGCCACAGGCCAGGTGGGCAGTGCGCTACAAATTGCGCTGCCCGAGTGGGAACAGCAGCATTACAGCTACTGCACAGAAAGAAATCATGCGTTTGAAGGGAAAATAGAACAAGCTGGTACACTGGTGTGTCCGGGACATTAACGCCTTTGCAGGCCACGTTCTCTGGCTGGCTCTCTCATGGGTGTGCACGGGGAGGAGCATACTAAAAGCCTGCCCACCCCCCCATCCCACTTTCCGCGTTAGGGCCATTCAAGAAAGCCCCAGGACCGCTGCTTCCCAGGCTGCCAGAGAACATCGGCAGCGTAAGAGCCTCTGTACCGGCTCTGCGCTCCAGGACAATCACCTTTGTACTTGAGGGTTGCCGTGTGAGCGGATTCAACCAGCAGTAGGGCCACATTAAACCGTCTCTGTAAACAACACTGTGATTTGCATGGACGGGCCTGGCCCCATCTCTTCTGTGCTGCTTGCCTGGGGGGACAGGATCCCACAGCCTACCTCGCTCATGACCCTCCTCGTGACCGGCGTGTCAGGCGTGTACAGGATCTTCCCAATAAGCAAAGGCTTCAGCGCCCTCCAGATAATCCGGGAGAGCGGGCTGGATTCCAGGTTCTTCAGCAGCTCATTGCAGTAGGGTGCTGACCAGGGAGAGAACGCGCATGAGCCGTGTTAGAGGTGCAAGTATCCACCAGCTCCCAGGCACTTACTCCCAGGCCAAGGTGTCTCCCACACAGGGCCGGATTAAGGGGGGCTAGGCGGGCAGCTGCCCGGGGTGCCAACCTATGGGGGGCGCTTGATTGAAGTGGTAAGGGGCGCCGTGCGCCCAGGGGAGGGGCTGCGCATGCGCCGCGTGCCCGGGGCCAGGCTGCACATGCGCCGCACGCCCGCCCGGAGCGCAACTATGGCTCAGTCCGGCACTGCTCCCACATGTTGCATTTTAAAAAACGGAAACCTCTGGGCCTGAGCTACAAACCCCGATCTGCACAACTTGACCAGGAACCCAACCCACATCACTGCAGCCGGAGTCACCCCGTGTCCACAGTGAAAACCGGGCATCCGTGCCCAAGGACTGCTTGCTGATTACAAAGCCCGGTTCAATCAAAACAGCACATCGAAGGCCACCTTTTCAAAGGCTCAGTAGCCCTAAAATGGGGGTCAGATTTGCAGCAGGGCTCAGCTCCCCATGTGCACTCATGTGCCAGTGAAGAGGAAGCGGAGGCCTCTAAGAACCCTCGCACGTGTAACGTGAACGGGCCGGTTACTTACTTGTAGAATTGTCATAGAAATTAGCTGCTTCCTCCTCGGTGCTGTTGCCTCCGAACAGGGCTTTGTAGTTGTTGTCCTCATACCAGTTGAGAGATTTGATTTTCAGCCCTCCTCCTTCCGGATGGCCACACACAATGCGGGACACCGCCTGGTAGATCTGGGTAGAGGAGCTTGTGGCGTTCACATTGGTCAGAAACATCACCTCCTGCCGCATGTCACTCCAGCTCTTCATGCTGGCCAGCTGCAACGCACAAGGGGAGGAACACAAAGGGCTTGTGTGTTTCACTTGCACCAAACAGATATTTTGATTGCGGAGCATTTGCCTCCAGAATCACCTGATCTAACGGAATGAACCACCTATGTGAAACAGACCTTGGAAATACACAAGGGCGCTATGGGGGGGGGGGGAACACTTGCACTCAGGAAACATCCCATGTACGTGGCCGAGTGGGGACACTAACTTTTGTTGCACCATCTCCTTTATTCTGCGTTTTTCACTGACCCTACACACAGTCCTTACCCCTGGCCTCTTGGCTCATTCTGGCTGCGCCACCATTCACATTTCAGCACGAGCCCTTGTTCTGGCTGCACTATGGGGGGAAGGGGGAGAGAAATGAGCCATAAGGAGATGTGGGGAAACAACAGAGTCAGACTAATCAGATGCAGCGATACAGGGCCCTGTTCTCTGCTAGTGTAGAAGGGTTTTCTGAAATCCATCAGCAAGCAGCTAAATTACACAGTAGCTAGAAATGTGGTGATAGCTGAGTTGGTCCCAGGAGGTGGATGAGATAATATATTTTATTGGCCCTGTGCCTGATGGTCAGAGAGAAAAGCTTTTGGAGCTACACAGAAGTGCTCTGAAGAAGAGTTCTGTGTTGCTCGAAGGCTCATCTCTTTCACCCACAGATGTCAGTCCAATAAAAGCTATTACCTCACCCATCTTTTGTCCACAATAACCAGAAGGCATTTTTGCCACCCAAATTCCCCCTGACCTATCAACAGGCAGCTGCCCTCATGTTCCGCATTGCGAGGCAGCATGCTACCCTGGTACTGACATGGTCATGTCAATCAGTATTTGCAGTTTGAACCCATGAGCTCCAGAATCCGAGTCAGACAAGTATTCAAATGGGGCAGGAGCGCTGAACAAAGTAATCAAGGCCTTTCTGTGCAGTGACTGGCCTTGTAACGCAGTGACCATCTTGCACCCTTCTTCCCTGCCCCCTCTCCTCATCTGTTGATTTGACATCTTCACACACGGGCGGAAACACATAGTTCTAGCAGCAAAGCCAAGCCTAGACTTAACCTTCGAGAAGGGCCTGATTTTGTGAAAGTTCTGGGCACCCAATCAGACTGCTTCGCCTCAAGTTTGGACACCCAGAAAATCACTACTCACTTTTGCTGACCTTGGGGCATAGGCACATTGATCGAGCAGTCTGGGAGGACTCATTTTATACCACTGATTGGTAAAGAAAGAGATTAGATTAATGAAGCAGACAGACTAGATTCAGCTGAGCAGTAATGCCGGCAATTCGATTTACTCCACTCTTACAGCTCATTATATTTTCCTCTGGGAGTGTATAGGGCGTTCCCGCTATAAGTCACCCCAGAATACATCTGTTCCACACTAACATCGTTGACGCTTGCAGGAAACGATGCGTTATAAGTCCTCCCATTCCCCACACTTAAGTCGTGCGAAAACCCCTCCTCCCAATATGTGCAAATGGGAGTCAGCTGTGGGAAAAAAATTCCCCACTTTAAGTTGTTTTGCTATAAGTCCAAGTTTTTTGGAACATATCTTGGACTTATAGTGAGGACGGCCTGTATTTCCTTTCTATGGGTTTGTCTGCTCTACAGACTCACTCGGCTAGCCCTCTGAAGCTTATCTACTCACTGTCTTTTTTTCTTCCTCCCCTTCCATTTTTTTTCCTTTTGCTGTCCCCCCTCCCCTCCCTTCCCTTATTTATCCTTGGATCTGGACTTCCAACACTCCGGTCATCTGAAGAAGTGGGCTGTGCCCACAAAAGCTCATGATACCATCTACATGCTTTGTTAGTCTTTAAGGTGCTACTAGACTATTTGTTGTTTTTTAAGTTTTTCCTGTTACAGACTAACTCGGCTACCCCTCTGAAGCTTCTACACGAAGCTGTTAGCGACACGGATCGGGCAGCGTAAACTCTGTTGGTACTTTTGCTGATAAAACACTTCCATCCCCTATAAGTGGGGTTTGCACTGTCGACAGGAGAGCACTCCTGCCAGGAACAAGCCGTTTACACTGCACTTGCGCAGCAAAACTCGTCCTTCTGGCTGGGATGGGGGAGAACTGTGAACAACAAAAGTTGTGTCATTCGATCAGCAATGTAGACAAAGTCTGAATGTCTCTTATTTCTGACAAAACACCGGGGGGCAATTTACTTCCTCCTTTTTGGCCTGGGGTCCTACAGAAAACATGCTGCCAGGACCACCAAGCCCTGGTCCCAATATCCCACTGCAGAAGCAGAGTAACCAATAGGCCTCCGTTAAGCACGGAGACGCCAGAAGCCACACCAGGTAAGAAGCTGGCTGCCGTGAGTCACCTATCACGGAGGTTTCAGATGTACATGGCTAGCTGACTGCTCCATTGTGATAGCATTAAGGGATGGTGCTAATCTCAAGAAAGCAGCAATGCATATCCCATATCTGAGAGCAGCACCTAATTTACAAGATTCTACTGAAAGCACCGCCAACCAGGGAGCGTGGCTCTCTCCAGTGCATTCTCCATTTACCGCGCTGTGCATGGGGCTTTGCGCCTTTGCCCTGACAAAGACAAGGCAGGCAGCGAGTCTGCATCTGTGCAAAAGGTACGACAATCCGCTGAAGTGGGGAAATGAGCATGTGTTTAAGAGCTGGACTGAAAACTCAAATGGCAAAGTCCCAGCCGGATGGAAGTGGCTTTACAATGCAGAAAACAGGCTTCCTAGAGGAAACACTGAGAAGCAACATGGGCTAGGGCATTGGACTAAGACTCATGGGTCAGTTCCCAGCTCTGCCACTGGTCTGGTGTGTGACCTTGGGCAAGTCACTTCTCCGTACCTCAGTTTCCCCTCCAACCCCTTGTCTGTTTAGACTGCAAGCTTTCTGTGACAAGAACTCTCTCTTACTACACATACGTAAAACCCCTGGTCTCAGAAGGGGCCTAGAGGGTATACTGAACACTGCAACACAGAATCTGAGGCAGGCCCACGTCAGCGGACACAGGCTTGGGCTGCAGGGCTATAAAAACTGTGGCACGGACGTCTAGTCTCAGGCTGGAGCCTGGCTTCTGGGACCCGACAAGCTGAAAGGGACCCACAGCCTGGGCTCCAAACAGCTACAGCAGCTTTACAGCCCTACAGCATGAGGCAAATCCACTGCCTGTAAGTGCAAGTCAGCTGACATGGGCCACCGGGGCTGTGTAATTGCAGTGTAGACATACCTTAGATGCTACCGTAATACAAACAAATAATAGGTCAATGATAAATCAATCTAGCAGACCCTCCCACTAAAAAAAAGAAAACCCCAAACCCTTGTGCGAGCAGATTTGTTCAGTTTTCAGGGCACTTAAGACCTTTAAAATAACAGCAGCCACGTGGAGAATTAAGTCAATTTATAAACACTGAGGCTACTTTTCAGGATATGGGGCTTGTTCTCCATTGCAGCCTGGGAGCCTCTGACCGCTAGCCTCAGGCTAGGAAAGAGTCAGCATGCAGGCTGAGTTGGAAACTCGCCCAAGAACGGGGATCCAGACTTTACTCCTCTGTTCAGAGCCAGAGATCTAGTTCAGTCCCTTTCCTAGAAAGACAAGTGGCTGCGGGTGCAAGTAAGAGTCTTTTCTTCTTGCTCCACTGCCAGCTGGACAAGGGAATGAATCCTCCATCCCCATTTGTCACGCAGCAGTGGGCACCCCAGACAATGCAACATCACTCTCGGTCAAACAGTCTGGGAGGCGAACACTGCAGAGAAAAAGCCACCTTTGTTTGCACTTCGAAGAAGGGAAAAGAGAGAGCCGCCTACTCAGGACAGCTGCCAAGCAAAAGGCACGTTACTCAGGCAGCTTTCAGCCACATCAGCAAAGAGAACATCACATGGTTGCAATTATTTTTACCGCAGACAAAAAAAAGAAAGAGAGGCCTGAGGTCTGTCTCAGGAAACAGCTGTAACCAGACCCCAAAGCAAGCGCTTAGGACAGCCCCTTCTGCTAACGGCTACGGCTTTGCCTTGATTCCAACCCGACGCCGATCTTGGAATCGTCCTGTTAATTTCATCCTAAATGGGAAGCCCTGCAAGTCCTAGGATTCAGCAGGGAACATGTCCCAGGAAGAGTGGGCGGGCATGGAGCCAGCTTCTAACACCCTCCTCTCTAGGGAAGTAGAGCGTTCAGTAACCTGAGGTGACCTCAGCTTTGTCCTGAGCAAAGAGGTTACTCCCGGTCATGGCCGCAGGGCTCTCTTTCCCTGCCGTGCAGAGAGAAGAATAATGGGAGAGAGGGGTGGTATGGTTTAGTTGAGATTAAACCACGGCTTCTCCAAGAGAGAAAACAACCCCTTAGCCTAATCACAGCCCTCCCGAGTCCGTACAATCGGAGCCGGAGTCAGATAGCTCCAGTATGATTGCTATTTAGACTACCACCGAGCCACAGTCATGGATCAAGGCCTCTCTCACAGAGCAAAGACGGTCCCTGCTCCAAGGAGCTAGCTCTGAAAGTAGCAGATCTTGGGCTTGGTCCAGTTCTAAGCACCCTTTTTTACCACCATTTCACCTACAAAAAAGTATTTGCTGCTGTAAAAACTGTCATTTACCCATGCAAATGATTATGATTTATTTGTGTTCTGACACAGTCTGGAGGGGCCCCAAACCAGGATCAGGGCCCCGTTGCGCTAGATGCTGTACAAATATAGATGAGACAAGCCACAAATACGTAACTGTCGGAGAGTCCAGAGCTAGTCAATTACAGCATCTCCCTGCTTTCCCCCTCGCATCACTCCCGAGACCAGCTGCTAAAACCAACTGGCATCCCCCCTGCGGGGGCTCATATCTGAGAGCAAAGATCATTACACGGACCCGTGCCCACGGGTCCTGCCCAGTGTGCCGCAAGCGCTGTGCTTCTTCTGCATGTGCAGTGGGGGTTCCTGCCTTTGGAACGGCTGGCTCCGGAAAGCAAATGTAGGGCACAGGGCGTATCACAGAAGATATTCAGAGCTCCTCCTTCAGGAACCGCCGAAGCCCAAATCTTTAGCTGCCTGGCTCCAAGGACTCCCATGACTTCCCGGGGAGTTGCGGGCACAAAAGGTGCCCCACAGTAAGGCTTATCTTTATGGAAGGGAAAAAAGCTAGAAGGAAGGTGCCATTACAGAGCATCTTTGCGCTTTAGGGAGGTCAATTTCAGACTAGAAAAGGTGACGGTAGAGAGAAATTCCTCCTCCTGATGGCAGATGGGAGCCACTTACCTCTTTCATGAGCTTCCCCAGGCTCTCCACTAAGGTCTCCATGGCTCCTGACAGGTCGTGTAGGGAGGAATTGGAGGTGATTCCTTTCTGTAACAGAAAAGAAAAATAGAAACTTGGGATCCCCACAAAAAAACCACCAGATTCCAGGTACACAGGAGTAGGGAGCAATGTTCCCTCTATTTTTTTATCCATGCACAGAATAAACTTTGTTGTGTGCACCCAGGCATGTGTGGATGTGCACCACCAGTAGAAATACAGCCTGCTGGCAGTGGGCACTCTGTTAATCAGCTGGCCAGCATTTGAATCACTCCTGGGTGGCCGCCCAAGTGCTCAGCTTACAGGGAACGCTGGTAGGGAGGAGGGCAGAGGGGAAAGGGCACTGGGCTGTGAATCAGGAGAACCGAGACAGTTCCCAGCTCAGCCACAGACGCCCTCTGGCTCTTCTTCCATCAGTGGTGGATAATGCTTCCCGCTTCCTCACAGAGCAGGAGTGAGGACAGCACCCTGTGAGGGGCTCAGGTACCACAGGACTTAGGGCCATACACAAAGCATGTAAGTAAAACAACGCCAGCCTTCCGCCTGCACGCCCACCTTCCACTGAGAGGGCGAACCGGGTTCCCTACTGCCTGACACCTACGTGGGTGCAGCGCCACCCCTTCCCCTCTGTGCTCCGGCCAGCGCGCCGATCCCCCCAGCACAAGAGTGAGGAGAGACTGTGGCCCTGAGAGCACGAGAGGGGGAAGGCCGGGAAAGATCAGGGCAAGCCTCTGGCCTCAGGAAACCAAAGCTGGGAAGAGGGGAGCCCTATGGGATATGATGCTACCCAGCAGGGTTTCAGCATGTTCCCTCCAGCATGCCTGGGGGCATGGTCCCTGCTGGTACACTGTGCAGGCATGTTTGGGCAGTTCTACATCTCTCCCTGGGACCTCATGGGAACTCTGGCTTGAGTAACCTTCAATGAGACCTTGGGGTTTTAATATTAAACCAAGTGGGTCTATTTTATTGTAAGGCAACCCATTTCCATAAAGTAATCAATGACCCAAAGCCTGCTGCAGCGCGAATGCAAAAAACCCCAGAAGTTCCAAATGCCAAAGAGTGGACAGCGATCACTTTCAGGAAGCCTTGCTTTATGTTCACAACCAATCCTCGCTGGGTTCAGAACCCATCCCAGCCAAGCGCCTGTCGCGTTCTCTCTTTCCCATTAGCCCTGGAATAACATGTGGGTTTGGTGTTTGTTTTATTTCTGGATGCAGCAAGGAATGATTTGCCAGAAAACATTGCATCTCAAATGCAAGACATTTCACATACGTTTCAAACAACTTGGACACCCTCTCCCTTTTGGCCCGAAGACTGTTTTCTGAAGTTGCACATTTGCAGCACATAAGATGTTACGACAATGAGACACAATCGTAAGAACTGCTCTTCCCTTACAAGCCCCTGTTCTTAGGCACTTCTGAGAAAAAAAATAACCTTTGGGCTAAAATTCCTTGTGCTTATTCTCCCTCGGGGTGGTTTGGGGGAGGAACTGTAGGGTAAAAATTCACTTAGCCTATTTCAATCACGAGAGTGTGATAGAACAGCTGGCTAGAGATTTAGCTGGTGTAAACAGGCAGAGCACAGTCACACTAGGGATGTAAATACCCCTTCAAAATGACACCCAGTTAAACAATATCATTTTAATCATTTAACCGGGGTCCAGATAGGGCGAGGGCTCCTCCAGCCGGTCAGGGTCCTACCCCATCACGCAGCAGGCGGGGGATGCTAATCCAGCCCAGTCAGGCCTCCTGCATTGCATCCCAGGCTAGAGCTGCAGCTTAGCTGGTTACAGGAGTGATGCTTACCAGGTAACTGGTTAATTAGTTAACCCTTTACATCCCTAATTCACCCTAGTGTAGATAACTTAAAAAAGAAAAACCACACATGCACGCACACACCGAGTGAAGGAAGAAAAGCAATTCCAACTTGCCACAGATTTATGGAATGCTTTTCACACACGGGCCACGAACCATAAACTCTCAAAGTGTGCTAACATTTTAGCAGTGTGCCCGGATGCCCGGCCCTACCGACCGGCATACGATGTACATACACGCCCCTCCGGAGCATCACACGTGGAGACAGACACAACCCAGCGTAACTTCATTACAGAACAGATCAGGCCTCTCCGTGCTAGGCACAGGACAGCCTCTCGCTCTGAAGGGCTCTACACAGGCGAGATGGAGGAAGCGTGGGAACAGCCTAGGAATTCTGTTGGTGTCAATGGAGTTGCTCCTGATTCACACCCGTATAGTTGGGCAGAGATTCACACCCCATTAGCCTGCCGTCCTTACACAGGCAAGCCTTTTACAGACATCACTGGGAGTTAGCTGAAGGCAGACAGAGCTTGAGTGACCTGCACTCCAGTTAACCTCTTGAGTTAGCCCAGCTCACACCAGGGCAGACACTAGGAACAGAAAAAATGAATAAAAACATTAACTGAGTAACCAATAAAAATTCTATCGGTTACACTGTTAACTGCTTCTGGGGCTGGTGCCCCCAATGCCACAGGGCTGCCGGTGTTCCTGGCATACTGGGCCTCACGGGGCTGCCGGCCCCATGAAGAGTTTAACTGCTGGGGCTAATCGATAGCTACGAAATAGCATTCCAGCTGGTGTGTCCACACGCGTGCAGCACCCCTCGGGTGTGGCGCCGAGACTTCTGCGGCCATATCCCAGAGCTCTACGTGCTGTAGCCGCTCTGGGAATTCTCGCTGGGCACATCTAAACTATGGGAGTGGGAGGGGGGTTTTGAAAGAGGATATGCAAATTCCCTGGGAATTTGCATATCTTCTTCAGATCTCACTTTCAAAAGTGGGTCTTTCCAAAGTGAAAGTAGTCTGGACGTGGTTTTTTCCAAAAAACCCCCCCAAAAAACCCACTTTTTCGAAAAAACTGCATAAACCTCCTTTTAAACGTTTTTCGAAAAGGTTTTTCTGAAAAAAACCCCACGTCCAGACTACTTTCACTTTCGAAAGACCCGCTTTCGAAAGTGAAATCGGAAGAAAATATGCAAATTCCCGCAGAATTTGCATATCCTCTTTTGAAAATATAAACGTAGTCTAGATATAGCCTCTTGGTGAATTGATGGAGAATGTCTCTCTCCTTCCGGGAGAGGGGGAGGATGGCAGGACGGCATCAGAGGCGGGCAGCCCTCGAGTAGAGCCAGCCGCTCTGCAGAGTGGTGGTGTTAGCAGCTGATGAGTTGCTCAGTTGAACTTTGGCCTTTACCCCATCTCAGGCCAGTCTCCAAGACTGAATAGCACCACTGCATTTCAACGACAGGCCTGGGTTATTGGACAGGATGCGAGTTAGGGGCGATGCTGGAGTTATAACTTGAGCTAACTTTGCTGGGATGTAAGCCCTGAGTACGGAAGACAGGATCCGGGCATGTGCTTTTGACATTTACCCCACAATGGACGCAAACGGGCAGCTCGCATTCTGAATCACGAGATTTTTAGCACATAATTTCTGCACAGTGTGCATTAAAATAAGGTCTGCGTTTGTTCAACAGTTGCGTACATGTGGCCTCGCCCCGCATGTGATACATGAGTGGTTGCTTCTCCAAAGTAAATGTGGCTTGTGAGTCATATTTACTTTGCAGTGGGAAACACAATTGGTCATAAACACGACTTCGGAAAGGAACTGGTAGACAAACGATGGCATTTGGAATGTCTATTATTATGTCCTAACAACAGAAG
This sequence comes from Rafetus swinhoei, assembly GCA_019425775.1. Taxonomy (NCBI): domain Eukaryota; kingdom Metazoa; phylum Chordata; order Testudines; family Trionychidae; genus Rafetus; species Rafetus swinhoei. The sequence continues at coordinate 126,272,267 of CM033427.1, read as the reverse complement.
CCCTGGGCTATTGTTTACAGGAAGGGGAATCTCCTGTGGCTTCGTCTCAACGCACTAAAAATGACATAGCCAGCCACGGGTTCAAACAACACTTGTCTTTATATTGAAGAAAACCTTTTCATGGGCAGCTTCCCTCGCTGCGTTCAAGTGGCTGGAATGTGCGCATGAGTCAGGAGTCAGTTTGGGAAAGAGCAATGACAAAATGCCACCCACCCACGTCATTACGAGAGACAAAGACAATTGCTTTTTGTGGGCCTCCCAGCTCCCACGTGGCTTTGTGCCACACGCGAGTGACGGCATGGCTACAGCTCGCAACCTGACCCGGAGCCATTCCCTGGGGCGGCCGAGCGCCGCAGAGCGAAACCCCTGAATGTAAGACACGTGCAAGCCGCCTCTCTGTGCTGAATATTCGACTGGGAAAGATCTAAACAGAGGAAAGTTCTTCTGGACACGGGGAAAGGCCCCATTTTAACTTGTGCAGCTACTGTCTCACAGGGAAACCCCCTCACGGGGATCGCTTTTCATTCCATGAAGTGGAAGGTTGGTCCCACATGTAAGTGGGTGGGGGAATCCCTCCAGCATCCATCTCAGAGGATTAATTGAGGGCAAAGGCTCTTGCTTCCCTCCTCCCCCCGCTATGGCTGCCTGCAGTCCCTGATTGGTATAGCTCCTTGTTACTGTGAGGGTCCCTCTCCTAAGGCCCTGCAAACTCTCTGCCCATCGCGGGCACGGCTCGCATACAGAGCGAACAACGGCTACCCTGCCAGCTAATACTGCGCATGGCAGGTCTCTGCCATGACCCCGAAGCACCCGTAAAACAGGAAGGGCTTACATGATTTCTACTGCAGCATGCCCAGGGGTGTTGCTTTCCTTGGGCAAGGACGGCCATTCAATGAGGGCCTTTGGCAGGCCAGCCTGAATTTGGGGCTCTGTGCCGACCCCTCCTGGAGTCCAGTCCGCATTCCCGTCGACACCAGTTTGCCTAAGTGCGTACATAAGCTGGAGCGTAACAAAGCATGTTTAATTCATCCTCGGGGATGTGAGGAGACGCCGCCATCGCCATGTGTATGGAGCGGAGGTACAGAGGCATTTCTGTTCTGGGAATCGGCTCTCCCGGCTCGCTCCTGGTCCCCGCTGCTGAGCGTCTGCTTTTTAAACGTGTTAAGAGCCAGGCGGCTCTTACTACATTGAAAAGGCAGATCCCAGCGGAATCAGCTCCCCAGGCCAGCTGCAGCTGCAGTTTCCCCCCTTATCGACTAATCGAGTAGTTGATGGAAATTCCACCGACTACTTGATCAGCTGATTACCTGCAATTTAACAACCCTACTCTGGAGTGGGGCTGGGATTGAGGGGCTAGGGGAGCTGGAGGTGGCTCTAGGCTTGAGGTGGGGCTGAGGCAGGGGTTGGGATGGACCCAGGGATGAGAAGTTTGGGAATCAAGAGGGGGCTCCAGATGGGGGAGCGGCTCAGGCCAGGGTGGGGGTAGGGTGCAGGAAGGGGTACAGTCTCTGGGCTGGGCATTGGGGTGCAGGCTCTGGGCTGAGCATTGGGGCTTCTGGCTTTGGGGTGGGGATGGGGATGAAGGGTTTGGGGTGCAGGAGGTGGCTCCAGGTGGGGGGTTGGGGGGCACAGGGTGAGGCAGGAGGTTGGGGCTCAGACTTACCTGGGTGGCTCCTGGTGAGCAGCACAAAGGCAGGCTGCCAGCCCCGGTCACCAGACTGTGCCCCAGAAACAGCCAGCAGGCCTGGCTCCCTGGGGTAGGGGGCACGAGGCTCGCAGGCATGAGGCCCAAGCTGCTCTCACCCGAAAGGGCACAGGCAGCCCACAGAGCCCGTGGCCCCCTGCCTAGAAGCCAGACCTGCTGCCCTAACTGCTTCCCCACTCGCCCCAACACAGAACTGCCCCTGTGCCTGGGCTGGCAGGGGGAGGCCACACTTCCCCGGCTGCAGCAGCGTCAGGGCTTGGGGAGAGGTATCTCTCCCCGCTGCAGCCCTGAACTCTTGCACAGGCCTTACTGGGAAACTCTCCATCCAGGAACAAGCCTCCCAGCCGGGGCCTGCAGTCTTGTGCTAGCAGGGCTCACACTGGGCTCTAGAAATAGCCTGGCAGACAGGGCTTTGATGCTGCTGCAAGGGGCCGGGGCGTGGGGCTCTCAAGCCCGCCCCAGACATCAGAGCACGTGCTCCCGCCCAAGCTGCAATGTCTACACGGCTATTTTTAGGCCTCTGGCTCGCGCCCAGAGGCAGCGGCACAGACATGCCCAGGATCAAGGTCACACACGCACGGCAGTGTCAAGGATGGCAAACTGGTCCTCTCTCTTCCTGGGGCAAAGTTCCCTGCCCTCAAGTTTGGACAATTATTTCTCTATTTGGAAATGCTGGTGAATACAAACTACGGTAAAAATGGGCCCAGTTTTACTATCTGGCTGCTTCTTCACTGTGCTGAAATCTCACCAGGCAATTGGTACCATACTGATTCCCTGCGTAACATGAACTGAAACCACGCTGGCGTGGCTTAACTAACCAGGACATCATCCTCACACGTCTCTGTACCTAATATTTCTTCTCTTTTCTTCACAGCCGAACATCCCCCTCCCCCAAATCAGAAAGACTCAAGCCCTCAGTGTGGTGCTTAAATGGGAGCTTGAATATTTCACCAAATCCCTGAGTTGGAACTGACACTAAGTATAGCTACATGGACCCTTCTTTTGCGGTTCTCAAAAATTATGGAAACTCGGAGCCAATCGAACCATGTCTGTTTATGCTGGCTGCAAACATGACCCGGAATGTCTCTTTTGCTTGTATTGCAGTTAGAGAGAGCTTTGTGTTACTAAAATGCCATTGGACAAAGACCCTCCAGGGCATTTTAAAATTTTTTTCATCGAGTTGGCCCATGAGCTTTTCAACACGGGTTTATGAGCTTTGTACAAGAAGCAGAGCAGAACTTGTGTCCACGATTTCACCCGTAGGAAAAGGCTGCTTTTATCGATACGCTCTGTGAACAGATTCCTTTGTTCCAGAGTGACAGAATGTTCCCTCTTTTTCCCAGGATGTTATTGTAGGTCAAGGGACTGGTTCGTCTGTAAGCCATAGTGTTTCAAATGTGCAATGGCCAATTCCTAGGCTAATTTATTCAGGCCATATGGAGCACATGGATTTCATTGAACAGATTCAGACGTTAGAGCAATCGTCGCCATTTTCCTTTGGGAAATGCTCTAAAGTAGGTTCGGTGAATGTCCATCAGGTTCAGAATTACTGGATTCAGGAGCAGAGAGCTGTCCTCTGATCAGAAGCAGGCTTATCAATACCACCCTCGATATCTGTTTTGTTCTTCCCCAGTAGCAGGAGCAAAATGACTTACAGCTGCTCTTTTTACTGATCAAAAACATAGGCTCCGGCCATGTCCGTACCTATGCGCCAGAGATCAATCTTCTGGCATTCGATTTAGCAGATCTAGTCAAGACCCGCTAAATCAAATGCTCAGGGTGCTTCCAGTCGGCACCGGAAGGAGTAAGGGAAGCCGATGGGAGCGAGACCTGGCCTTAGATATGGTCTGTGGTTTTGTTTCTGCTGGCCTAAAGAATCCGGACTTTACTAAGGGTATGTCTACACTTATCCTACTAATGTGCAATGTTCTCACTTTTATCCTTTTATGATCTTCACCGTGATCATATTCGTGACCTTGTCAGTACAGAAAGCAAGTTCTATACCTGAGGACGGGGGAAAATGAGAAAGTTGGGCTTGCGCTGAGAGAGTTGGCCAGAACCGACATTCATTTCACGAGTAAGAAAGCTTATGAGCCAGTATTTCCAACCAGTGGCCTCCTTTTTCGGGGCCAGTTTATTCTCAAGTAATTTACTCCCTTTGAATGGTGGGTGCAAATCTCAGGACTTGTACCCTCGTCAACCTGCCCACGAGTGTCAACCTGCCCACGAGTGGGCAGACAGAGGCACAGACTCGGACGGGCATCTGAAAATCTTTGCGCGCAAGGTGAGTGCGCCTGAAGTTTTGGGAGGTGTAAACTGCCCAGATGGAGAGAGGCTGGGTTCGGCCATGTGAATGTTTGCACCTCTGCAGAGGGCCAGAAAGGGGCCTATAAACCACTTCAAGCCCACAAAATGCAATCTTCACTTATGAGCATCTAATTATGGGACATAACCATACCTCAGCCTCTCCTGTCCCCGCATGCCCTGAAACGCTTTCCTCCCCAGAGGCCTTTTCAAAGCAGTTCTTTCCACTAAAGGACCAACTTTTGTGCTGTCTTCCCTGCGTCTGCTGTTACGTCATCGTTTCGCATTCGTTATTATCCCCTACTCAGAGGTAGCCTCTCGGTAAGGACAAAACATGCATGGAAGAGACGTGCAAAACAGAGCACAAATTACAGTAAAGGAAGACCTGAAGAGTAATCTGATTCCAGTACTTAATAGTCAACCCCTTTGCCAGGGAAAACACCAAACAACTGCTGTTCAACTCTCTGTCCTGTGAGGCATATTGAATCTGGATACTCACAATGCAAAGCGCTGAATTCCTATCAACAGACGGTGGTGTATTTGTTTTATAGGACAACCAAGTGGATTCTATAGAGGCCTTCTTTTCTGTGCTGCTATTGTTAGTATCCACTTAATCAAGTTCTTGTGTATGCTACTATAGGTATGCAAAGAGGCACCCGGATCCCAAATTAAACAAACGTGTCTGTTGCAAATATTTTCATCAAGCACCTTGAGTTTAAATAATCATGGAATCACAGAGTCATAGAACCCTGGACCTCAAGAGGTCATCAAGTCCAGTCCCCTGCCCTCACAGCAGGACCAAGAATCGTCTGGACCATCCCTGACAGATATTAGTCTAATCTGCTCTTAAATATCTCCAGTAATATCTCACATAGCTCATGTCTTCTAGCCCTTTAATAATTTCTGTTGCTTTTCTAATTGCAACCTGCATGGAACTACAATATTTATATCTGGACTTAATATCTCAGGTGCGCGCGTGTGACAAACAGCGAGCGAGAGAAAGAGCGTGCGAGCCTGTGCTACTCAAGGAGTATGGCTGCCATGGTGCACACACTTCCATACTGTGCAAACATATGAATGCGCTAAGGCAGACTAGATTTCTGGCATCCCTCTGTGGGCACATTCCAGCTGGGACACAACATCTGATCAAACTACGGGAACAATGAATGGCCCATTTGTTACCGTACAGCATGGGTGTTTTTCTCCTGACAAATCAATGCAGAGACACATGTTCCCAGGCCATGTCCTCATTTAACACAGCACCCCGATCAACAGAGCGTGGCAGTGTGGCAGGAGAAAGCCGTGTGATTGGTGTGGGGATCCAGAACCCGCTTCCATTTTCCTTACTGACAGTCTGTTCACGCACTCTGGAGCACCTCATCCCCACATTTCCCGAAAGCTTCTACGACCAAGCACAGTGTCATGCCCTCCAGAAAGCACCCATTCCCAGCCCTGATGCTCTCCCGGAGGTACAACTGTACCGCATGGGCAGTGGGTACCACAGGATCCATGAGCTAGGTGTGACCCTGCCCATGCTCTGCTCCTAGATCCTCCCTCTCCGCATGCAGCTCCAGACCACTGCACCCCCCGCAAGTGCCCTGGAACTGGGAGGACTAGCCTCGGGTGGCGTACAGTGGTTGCAGTATGGGTGGACCCTCTGGGCACTGACAGAGGGAAGAAGGGGCGGGGTCTCAAGTGGAAGGGGCAGAGCTAGGGGCTAGCCTCTCCCAATCGGCGGTGCACATGCCGCCCACGTTGTACAGCCAGCGCACTTACCAGTACGGGCTTCAAAAGGTCTAGATTAGCCCGGAAGGACTGCTCTGCGGCGTGGAGCTTCTCCTGAGCCATGGTGCAAAGGAAGGCTTCGCTGACCACCGCCACGATCGGGTTGTGGATCGTGACAAAGTCCGACAGCTTTGACGCATTGCACAGATCTTTCAGCTGCATGCGGTAGCCAGACAGGACGACCTGGGAACAGTTACGAAACGATGCATGATGCTGTCAATAAATCATTCCTGGCACTCAACTCGTTCCACGGAGCCAGAATTGATCGCTTAGCTACATCAGAATTCATAACTTTCGGGGCTAGAAGGGAGGGGGTATTTCTCCCCAAGGATTTCATGGTTCCTCCCTACTCTACATCAACCATTTCCTCAAAAACAAGGCGCATGCATGGCCCAACCTCTGTCTGTCCAGGGCCTGAGCCCCTACGAGTGAAGGTCTGTGGGCAAACTCAAGAAGTGTGGCAAACGCGAGGAAGAAAGACCCCCAGGTCTAACCTCCTGAAATAGATCATTTGGAAGGCACATTCTCTCTCCAGCAACCATTGGCAATCCCGAGTCCTCTCGCCTCATGAGCGGGCGTGCAAGGCGGGAGCGAGGAGCCCAGGAATCCTGCCAGTGACGCTGCCACACAAAGCCCTCTCCAAATTAATGACCCAACGTTAACGGGCAGACTCCCTTGGAACTGTAATGGGCTTTGCATCACGAGCTCGGAGCACGTGGCGGGCAAGGGAGAATGGGTGTGCGGGAAGTAGGGGGAGGGAATCGTAGCTTTGCCTGCCACACAAGACACCCCCGTGGCCTGCCTCGCCAGCTGGCAACGGTCATGAGACGGAGGGAGGCTGGTCCCTCCTACCTCTCTCTTCCTGACATGCTCGCAAAGGAACAGCAGCAGCAGCCACAGCCTAGCGCTTGTAATTCTGCAATGTTTGGCACTGACCCTGAGCTAGCGAAGTCAATGGGAACACGGGCCACTGACTTCAATGGAGAAAAGACCCGCTCCCTAACTCCTGTCCACAGACACCTCCAACTTTAAATGAAGAGCTCCTGCTTTAATATCTGGGAAGGAAACGAAGAACTTCGGATCTACCCCCTCAGCTCTGGGTCTACGCCCCTAAGCCCTTTAACCGGTTATTATGGCACTCGGGTCCTTTGGATGTACAACGGGAAATGCTTCATGCTGGTGACAAACACAAGAAACTTAGTGAGTCTGTTTGGCATGGGGCAGTTCACCGCGTGGACAGCGGCCAAGCAGAGAGATGAAGAAGGACTGCTCAGGCAACCCCCTCGCTAGCCTAGGTTGCCCATTGCTGGTTAAGACTGTGAACTCCGGCGCAGGAGGGCTGTCTTTGACAGTACGGCCCAGGGAGGCTCGGGTGCTATTGTAACACAACGAACAACAACAAAATATTTGTATTAATTAAAAAATATAGCAGCAGCCAGTACCAGCAAAAAAAAAAAAAAACAACCCAACCCCATGAAGTCACAGCTTCATGAAATTTACAATCTGTCTGAAATTCTGGCGACTTCACGCAGAAGCATAAATGATACATGACAGGCAAATTCCCCCAAGGACTCTTAAAGGGTCGAGGTCATTTTTGTGCAAGTTGGGACTGTCTCTGGAAAACAAGGCACAAGCTGCTTTGTTTCAAGGTCCTGGGTCACAACACCCTTTCCTGCTGACGAAGAGCTGTGCACACACAACCGGGAGATTTGTTCCATATACTGCACAGCCAGGAGTGGCTGAGGTGCAATTGTTCTGCCCGGATATTAGTTATTCTGCGGCAGCCCGGAGGAGCCCCAGTCATAGACCAAGACCCACCGTGCTAGGTGCCAGACAAATGCAGAACACAGACACACCCCTATCCCAACAAGCCTACAGTCTAAGTGACTTTAGAGCTGTCTGTGCTTTTAGGGCTCAAATCCCCAGCTCCTGGCTGAGGAGTTCTGGGTGGATCTCTCTCTGGAACTAATCAACGCTCCTTTGAAAATCCTAGCCTGACTGGCCTGAGGCGTTGTGGTAGAGTGACCTTAGTCGGTGTCACCTTTCTTGACTAAGGTCGGGAAAGACCTTAAGAACTAGGAGTCAGCAAATGAAACTAATAGGTTTAAAACAAACAAAAGGAAGTTTTTCGTCATGTAGCGCACAGTCAACCTGTGGAACTCCTTGCCAGAGGAGGTTGTGAAGACCAGAACTTTAACAGGGTTCAAGAAAGAACTAGATAAATTCATGGAGGACAGGTCTATCAATACTTATTAGCCAGAGTGGGTAGGGATGGTGTCCCTAGCCTCTGTTTGTCAGGGGCTGGAAATGCATGACAGGAGAGGGATCACTTGATGATTCCCTATTCTGTTCACTCCCTCTGGGGCACCTGGCACTGGCCACTGTCGGAAGACAGGACACTGGGCTAGACGGACCTTTGGTCTGACCCAGTGTGGCCATTCTGATGTTCCCCAAGCGCTGATTAGACTGTTCAAGGCAGAAGCCTTGTATCTCATCGCATGTATTTGTATGGTACCTAGCACAACAAACTACATGACCCTGCTCAGAGCTTTAACGTATTCCAATAATGTCTCCTTGGCACTGCCCACGCCTGCTTTTCTGAGGAGAATGAGCATGAGAACAGCCCTGGGAAATAATCCCAGGTCTCAGGCAGGAGGGTACAGAGTCCTAACTTCAAAGCATAGCTGGGAATAGGACTGTCTATGAGTAGTGGGTGCCAAACTCGCTTGGCGCAGACCCTCCCTCTCCTTCTTCATTCCTAGCCACGAAAACCAAACAATCTCTCCTCTCCTGGACCATCCAAGTGCCATCCAGCGGTAAAGGCAGGCCTCCCCCACGATTCGCCAGTGACATCACTCGGGACTACGTCATGCTTTTCCTGAGCCGTATGTCAGATCATGACGTTTCCAGGAAGAAGGGAGCCTGCTCTGATTCATTAGTTGTGTTACGGTTGGGCCAGAAGTCCCCTATCAGGCTCCAGGGTTCCACTGTGCGACTGCGCAACTTGATTTTGGTTTAGGGCTGCTACTATACTTCAGGATAAAATATGATGGGGCTGGAAAACACCATTCCAACAACACTGACAGAGTTCACACGCACCATGTGCTTCTACAGAGAAGATCAAGGTGTAAGTTCAAGCCATTCAATGGAAACCTAGCTAGGAGTTTTCCCCACTAGTGTCACCAGAGTTGCTCTGATACATCGGGCTGCTGAAAGCATTACTTTTCCTCTCGCTTATACCTCCTTCCCAATTGCTGCTATGGCTACCAAATCAAGGCCAAGGTTGTCAAAACACCAGTTAGATTAAATAACGAAATAAAACTATTTAGAAGCTGTCTCTACATTCCCAATACGCAGCACTACGCATGTTGTTGTTGTTAAAGTCCTTCCATTATCTCATGTGCATATCTAATATGTGTGTCTCTTTGATTCTGTATTGAGCTTCAGAAAAATGAGGGCTGCAGACAGATTCCTTAAAATAGATACAAAGAATTTTTTTTTAAGAGTAACATATTATTCATTTATAGGATTAATTATCACAAGCAGATGATTTGGTCAAATCCTCGAAACATTTATATAAACAAAACCAGCATCTGGGATTGAGTTGGATCAAAGTTTAAAAGAGCTAAACCACCATCCTAACTCACCAGACTGACCAAGACCAGGGATAAGAAGAAGGAAGGGTTTTCCCTCTACGTTAGGAAACTGCTTGGTAACTTGCATTACTGAGCATACGCCTTGCTCTGAAATCTGGAACAACCCACCCTTGCCAATGGCAGGAAGAGAAGAAGGAGTTTGGTCGGCCATTGATTATTTCTAGTGTAAGAAGCCCAAAGATGTGAGCAGGACAAAGAAAACATCCACCAAGGGTCCCAGTAGTTCATCCCCGCACCTTCCTGTATTATGCACAGTAGCATTTACAGGTCTCAGCCAAAAACGGGGCACCATTGTATTAAGCACTATAGCTGGGTGAAAAATTTCTGATGAATAGTGAAAACAAATTTATGCATTTGGGTCAAATTTTGGGAATAGTTCAGACCCCCAAATTGATTTTTTTCCCCGTGAAAAATCAAAATGTTTCATTTTGACCATTTCAAAACAACATTTTGACTTTTCAAAACCATTAGAAATGTGGCTAATTTTTTAAACCAAGACAACAGGTAAAAAGCAGCCCAAAATTACTCAAAACAAATCAATAAAAATCATTTGGGGTCAAACTGAATGAATTGTTTTCTCCAGCTCCTTTGGGGGAAAAAGTCGATTATTCGCTTAGTTCTCCTACGTTCTGTTCAAGCACGCTGTCCTTGTCACAAAGCACTGGCAATCTAAACAAAAGACACAGGGTGGGAAAAAGGAACCCTTCCCCACTGGACTGATGAGGTACTGAAGCACGGAGAAATTAAGTGATTTGCCCAAGGTCACTCTGGCAGTCTGCAGCAGAGTTCCTGACTCCCAGTCCTGTGACTTATCCACAGGGCCATTTTTTCTTTGTAATTGATCAAGAAAAGTAAAGTAGACTCAACAGCGCTGTTTGGAAATGTGTTTTCATTGGAAAGCGGAACTTGAGGATTCGCTTTGGCTTTTGAAGTGTTCTGTCTATTTTAGGTATTTCCAGAGGCTCTATGTGGATTTGCAAGTCCTCTTACAGCCTTGCAGCACACCAGCCAAGATAAGATTGTAAGCTCTTTGGGGCCAGAGACCATTTTTACTATTAATACAGCACCTAGCACGATGGGACATGGCTCCCAGATGCTACCCCAATAATAATTATTAATAATGCTGCCTGAAAGAGTTGCTTACCTGCTGGAGGTTGACCTCTGCATTCAGTATCTCATCCACAGCAAACAATGGCACGGAAACATTTTGGTGGAGAAAGTCTGAGAAGGTCTCATTGTCAACCAGGAAATCCCGAAGTTTCAAACCTGTCAGGCAAGACACAAGCATCACTCGAGTTTTGTTTAGTGCAGCAAGTCCAAAAAGGAGAAAGAATGGGAGATCTTCACACTGCAACAGCAAAACGTGGGGGGGGGTAAGGGGAAGGGATAACACCACAAGGAAAACAAGCGCTGCTGCCGAAGTGCTCTAAAACACAGCAGCATGCCAAGTGGCGTTGGGCCTGCCACCATTTTACACCAAGAACAGAATCTTTGACAACCACCTCCCTCCCGCACCTTTGCCAACACCTGATTTGTGGGATTTAATCCCCTGCCGGGCACGAGATGCCAGGGCGCTCAATGGTTTAGAATAAGCTGCTCTGCAGCCATGGGGAAATGCACTCCAGCGCAGAAGGCCAGGCACAAGCGGGTTAGGACTCCATTTAAACTCTACTTTAAAAGCTTCAGCAGGACTGACCTGCTGGGCAAGGCCAGTAGGGGATTCACTGAATCTTACATAAAAACATTTGACTATTAATTAATATGGATACTCGGCGTCATCATCGTTATCCATCGTAAAACATTTCCAGGCCAAGCACAGACAAGGGTGCCTGGATTCAGACATTACTCACCAAATGAAATTAAGAGTAGCAGGTTTAAAACAAGCAAAAGTAAGTACAGACAAAGTCAACCTGTGGAATTCTTTGCCAGAAAACGTTCTGAAGGCCCAGACAAAAGTTTAAAAAAACATAGCTAAATTCAGGTCCATCAGTGGCTGTTAGCCAGGATGGGCAGGGAGGGTGTCCCTAGCCTCTGTTTGCCATCAGGGATATGGGAATGGGCAACAGGGGATGGATCACTTGGTAATTCTGTTCTGTTCATTCCCTCTGGAGCACCTGGCTTTGGCCACTGTTGGAAGCAGGACAGTGGTTTACATGGACCTTTGGTCTGATCCAGCCTGGCCGGACGTGACCAGCTGCAAAGGAGATGCACAGGCATAGGCCAAGCAGATTAGGCAGAGAAGCGGATGCTTTTTCTACCCAAGGAAGAGCAGAGGCACAAAACAGTTGACAGCTGATGGCAACGCAGGAGAAAAACCCACGTGCTGAGCCCCAGTGCTGGCATTCCGTCCCAGATGTTCTGCTCGTCCTGTGGCGAGCAGCAGCCCTTGTGGCACGGGGCTCTCGTGCTTGTTTTAACAAGCCGGGCTGCTTATGAGCAGCACGCCGGGCGCATCTGAGAAAGCACAGGACTGGGCCTGCTGCAAATCTCCACCGCCCTGGGAGGGGATGGGGAGCCAGCCAGGGGAGCCACATGCCCCCAGAACAGCGTCCCACCCTCTTTGTGCCTCTCCGTGTTTCTTTTGTGCGGCTCCGTCTCAACTTGGCAGGCTCCCAGTCTGGCAGAAGAACAAGGAGGAGCGAGAAGGGGAAGAGAAGCAACCCTCCCCCGCGCTCCTCGCAGCACGAGCGCGCCGGGGTTACTGTCGGTCGTTGCTCTCTTTCCTGCATCTCTGGTGACACGTTCCCTGTAGCCTTTTTGTTCTACATGAAAAAATAATCGCCGCCGCCAGCTGGGCTGGGGGAAGCCGGAGGAAAGGCTGAGGGGAGGTTACTTCAGGATGAAAGCTCTGTTCCCTGCTCCCAGGCAGGAAGATTTAATAACCTGCCCATGGACCACACTGAGGGGAAAAAAATCCCAAACAGGCTCATGCAAACCAACAGGCCTAGACAGCGCCTGCCGCGGCTGAAAAGATTCAGAGGGCTGGATCCTTAGCCAGAGGAAATCAGCCATGTGCAGTGATTCACACCAGGTGAAGGCTTTGCCCCCCAAATCACTCAGGCCTGGTCTACACATCAGCTTTAAAGTGCCGCCGCAGCAGCGTGGTAAGCCGAAAGGGGGGCCACGGCAGGAGGGATGGAAAATCCCGTTTAACCAGTTAGCTGGTTAAATGTTACAATTAACCGGGATCCAGCGGGCAGGGGCTGCTGCAGCCCTGATGAGCCGGCTGCACTGTGGGCTGCTCTGGCCAGGCCAGCCTGAGCTTGCTGCAGACAGGGGGCTGGTCCAGGCTGGTTCCACCTCACCGTCACATTGGGTGTGTGTGGCAGGACTGCTCCAGCTCAGCCGGGCCACTGGGTTACATCCCTAACATAAACCACCTCCGCAAGGGGAGTTACTAACCGTGCGCCCAGCAGCTCCCAGCGCTGTATCCTGGTTCACACTAGCGCTTTACCACGCTGTAACTTGCTGTGCTTGGGGGCAGGGGCTGGTTTCACACCCCAAGCCAGAAAGTTACAGTGCTGGAAAACGTCAATTGCAGATTTAGCCTCAGATCCATAAAACTCCTTCCTCCTGATTTCTGACTACTTCCTCACTGCTCAAGAATTCCTCCGTGTGTTTACTCTGTGCGTTTTTACGTCTGACACAGCAGCACGTAAAGACCAGACATTTACAACCTTTTTCATTTAGCCCAGTTCTAAACACAATCTACTTTTCTAATTGTTCTCAAAAGGCTCATGGAAACCTTTTAATAAATTGTTATGGAACATGTCTCTGGCTCTTCCTGTATTTCCTTCTCTGGAAACAGAATCTTTGTTAGGAAATGTTCTCTTTAGTTTATCTAACTCCAAGCGCTGGACAACTACAGGAAAGCAACTCGCATCTTACCATAGAATGTAAGGAAGCTACTTTTGATTCCCACTGGCCTGTCTGTAAAGATGATGCGGACTGCGAAGGAATCTTGCTTTCTTGTTTTAAAATAATCAGGAGCACAATCAATGTCCCTCGGGTGTTCTTTTCCCTCATTGTGGCTAGCAATTTCAAGAGCACGCAGTACTGCAGCCGGCTGAAATTCCTTTGGCAGGATATGCCTACATTTGTTTTCACCCCAGAAAGTCAAAAGTTTTTCACCAAATGGAAACGTCTGCATTTTTTTTTTTTTTTTTGATTCAGAAATGTCAAAACATTTTGTTTCGGGTTGGTGCCACCTTAATCTTAGTCCCACAAGCAGCCGTGCCGACATGCCTGAGGTCCCAAAGAAAGCCTGTGCAGAGCAGTCTCAGCTCCCCCATCTCTTGATCCCAAGTCCTATACCTGAACCAATGCTCTCTTTTCGTGAGCTCCTCCTGCCGCTGGTCCTGCTTCCATCAGAAGAGACCGAGCCCGCCACAGAGTCCCTGCTCCTCAAATCATGGCCCACACAGCGACTTGCTCCGGAAGCCACTCAGAGAGCTGTCTGAACTCCAGCACGGGAGTCTACGGGTACGTCTACACTCAGACCTTACAGCAGCACAGCTATCCCAGAGCAGCTGGGCCGCGGTAAGATCTCCCGAGGGGCTGCTCTATGCCGACGAGACAGAACTCTCCCTTCAACACAAATAATCCGCCTCCAACAAGTGGGGGAAGCTGACGCACTGCTGTCTACACTGGCGCTTCTCTCAATGTAACTTATGTCACGGGGAAGGAGTTCTCTCACACCTCTTAGCAACAGCAATTATACCGCCAAAGGTGCTAATGTAAACACAGCCTTTACAGGCTTCCCTTTCAAAGCAACCACCAATGCAAGTGTAACCCAGGCAATGCAAACAATGCAAGACTGTTAGTTCAAAACTGCCCCAAGGCCAGCAAACCACACAGACAGTCACAGCTCCTGAAATCGGGAACAAGAAACACATTGAATAACGGGAGCACTTGAAGAGGGAGGCCCCCCGCTGGAATTACAGTGTCATCACCAAAATGCCCCCCTTCTTCACACCCAGGTGGGATGAGCATGTCCGGGATAGTCAGACTAAAGCTCACGACCCACAGGTGGCTCCTTCGTGCATCTCCTGTCGCATGTGCAAGGACAATATTCAAATACGGTGCGATTTAATTTATTAACCAGCCAGGATGGTTCTACTAGGTTATTAACCCAGTATAATAAATAGATGTAACAACAACACTGGTCAGTCATTTTGCCATGCAAATGAGCGAACAAGAATGCAAACGAAATGATGAATTCACACGGCAGTGGCTCATTTGGGTAATGCTGATGGCTAATTTGGCTCCTGAACCCCTGAGGCCTGATCTACGTCCCACTGACATGAAGAGCCCACCCCCTTGGGCCTGCCAGTCACTCCCAGTCCAGGACCATGGTACTGCTTGTGTTACCAACCAACTGGGCAGCAGCGCAGGCCCTTCTGGTGGGAATGTAATAAATCCATTAATAGCACCAGCTGAGCCCTACTGGGCAAACTTAGCTCTGGGCTTGGGAGTAAGTGCAGCTGAGGTAAAGCAATTGAGCGCCACTGAAGTCAAAAGAGCTTTGCTGATTTACATCAGCAGAGAAGGAGGGATGATAATGGTTAAGGGTGAGGCTTACCAGTTATGGTTAACCAGTGGGACTTGCCTCAGTTAACTGGTTAACAGGTTAAACAATGTTTAGCTGGTTAACTCATTAAACGGGATTTTACATCCCTACTAAGGAGCTGACCTAACATCTCCTCTCCCGACTGTCCAGCCAGCTTTGCTTTTCTGTTCCCACTCTATCCCACCCCAAGGCCTGGATCCTGCAGGGCGCTGTGAGCGAGCTCTGGATGGGCAGCAAGCTCCCTGCTGCTCTCAGTTAATTAAAACACCGGTAGATAACAAGGCAGCCAGTGTGGCCACGCGCCGTGACTGTGTCTGCAGCAATTCCTGAGATTCTCCTTCTGGGACAACCAAGTCAGAAAATAACTAACTGTGTTTCTTCTGCCCTGCCTTTGCGTTGCCTGGCCTTTCCATTTCCCCCAGCCCTGCCGCTCCTTCCCCTTGCTCCTGAAGTGCACGCAGCGGCCACTAACAGAAGAGAGATTGCGTTGCCATAAAAACAGCATTAAGGCATCACTGTGAGATCAAGGGTCTGTAACAATATGGCTTTTCTGTAGCCATGTTGGAAGGCCTGTGCTAGACCTGAACCAAAGCCGCCTTCTGCAGCCAGACTGAAGAGTAGCAGCCATCACTGTAAGGCCTGGAGTCACATACTCACAGCTCCATCTAAATTGTATTACAAAGTGTCACACCAGGCTGTGAGGAGGGACTTTGCCCTGATAGCTCCCCCACTGTCACCAGAGAAAGAAACAGATCTCAAGATGGGTAAAGAAATTTGTGCGTAACACCATTCTGTCTGGCAAGAAACTGCTTTTCAATAGAGGATGTTGTGGAATACTCATCCTGTGAGCATTGTCACGACACTTTCCTATTGTTTGACTGTGTGATCTCTGTCTGGTTTGTAACTGTTCCTGGCTGCTGGATAATTCATTTTGCTAGGTGTAACTCAATTAAGGTGGTAGGGTATGATTGGTTAGGTAATTTTGTTATGATGGGTTAGTAAAATTATACTAAAATAATTGGTTACGGTACAGCTAAGCAAGACTCAGGTTTCATTATATAAACTGGGGCTCAAGAAGGAAAAAGAGGAAGCAAGATCAGAAACAACAGAAGGAAGAAAAGGCTGGAAGAGGACCAGGAGGAGGGGGAAGACCTGGAAAGAAGAACTCACCTCCGAGAGACAGCCTAAGACCAGAGAGACTGATATTGCCTGGCCAACAGGGGAAGTCTGCCTGCCTGTATCAGAATTGGTGAGCATGACACTGTGTGCTTAGCATGTGCATTCTGCTTGTTTGGGATTTGTCAATAAATAGAGGATAAGGACATTACTGTGTGAGGCTCTTTCAAGTGGCTAAAGATCCTGCCAACCCGCGAGTTGTTACACCCTGAGCCCTAGGAATTGGGTGAGGGTGGGTGTGTAAATTCACAGGGTTGCACCTTGAGCCCTAGGAACTGGGTAAAGGCGTGTGTCCCTCTGGAGCACGGCCAGATTCTTGTCAGTGCTTGCAGAGCAGCTTCAGGACTGTTCTCACGTACCTCGGGCTGCCCACGGCCGGAAGGAGCTGTTCCAACAGCAGGGAGCACAAGGCGGGTGCCCTGGGAGGAAGCACCCCATCCTTCTGGGTCCCTGCCCTGCCCCTCTTTCCACCCCAGGAAGGTCTCTCTCCCCACAGCTGCCCCTTGTGTTGCACCAATACAGCGACAACATCAGCGGTCTGATGCCCCTGGGCTTGGCCAGGCGAGCTGCCTCTCCCCGCACAGCTCCCCCAGCCCAGCAAAGGAACTTGCCTGTATACTAAGCACCGCTTCAGCATCCCACCGGAGGGCCCCAGGGCAAGCCAGCCCGCAAAGTATTACCAGCTCCATTATACAGATGGGAAAACAGAGACACTAACGTTCATGAAACTGCCTGGCAGATATTCCAGCCTAGTGGGATGTGGCATACGAGTGGGATACAGGAGGCACTGTGTTCTAAGCCTGGATCGTCTACTGATTTCCTGAGCCAGTCTCTTCGCCTCAGTTTCCCTGCCAATACAACGGGGGTAATATTCCCTTTGGTGAAACCTCTCCATCCGATAGCCAAGTACCCCCGCTCCTTCCATCCGCCCCCACAAGACTTTAGAGGGAAAAGAGACCCGAAATAAACTAAACCTACCCCAGTCAGAATTCTTTTATTGAGAAAAGACAGAACAGCCAGAGCATCCACAAAGTCTGAGACTTCACGAAGGCCAGTCTATTTTCTGATGAAGGCATTTAGGTCCTATGTTGATGGGCAGCAACATGAAACTCTGGGGCAGGCTCGTAAATTGTCAGATTGGGGACTAGGTTTCAGGGCCTTCAAGCTCTCAGCAACTCTTCCTTACGCCTGAGGAAACCACATCTGTTTATGCTACTAACAAACCCTTTTGATCAGCTGGGCAATTTTCCTCCGCCCTTGTTATATAGTCCCTTGATTTTGGCCACACGCCCATGAAGCAGGCTGGAGTGACACATAAGCCTCCTTTAAGGGCTCATTTTGCTTTAAATTTGTTCCTCACTGCAGATGGCATCCTTCCTTTGTGCGGGTGGTATAGCTCTCACAGCTCAATCTCCTAGCCGAGGCCAACAGGCGCGAACACAGTCATAGGGACGTGTTACACAACCTTACCTTGATTCGCTGACAGGAAATTGAGCAACTCAGCAGGCCTGCGGTGGTGCAAGACCTGTTAGCATAACACTGAGCCGTTTGCCTCTCACTACAGACATCCCTACCCTACAGGCCGGAGGAAAGTTGAGGTGCAAGGCCATCACCTCTGCAGCCCCCGGGGCACATTCCATCCCCAGCACAGAGGAACACACCTTCAGACGTGGTCAAATGCTGGGGGTGAACAGAACTGGAGCGGCAGAGAGACCCTAATCACACGAATGGGCTCGCACAAGGCGGGTGCCCTGGGAGGAAGGAAGGCTCTTTCTGCCCGTTGAGCTCACTTTCCAGGAATTCCCCAAAGTATTATTTCTGCCAGGCCCAGTGGGAGACTTGGGTCTCTCAGGCCAGGGCTGCTTTTTACGTGAAGCAAAGGGACGGATCGGAAGCACCGCTCCACGTGGTTTACGAGGTGAACACGCACGTGCTGCATCAGAGCCAACTGCAAATGCTGACGGAGGCTAAGAGCACGTCTCCCTTCCTCTCCCATTCAGCTGTCTTGCTAACGGGGCAAAAAGGCTGCTTTAAATGCTGCACCATGTGCATGTGAGGAGAGCAATTATTCTGACAGTGAGTGCTAGCATACAATGGGCTAGATCCTCAAATAGTATGAACGGCCGCTGCTCGGCTGGCTTCAATAGGGCAACGCCAATGTACACCTGTTGAGAACCTGACATGCAGCCACCAGACCAACCCATATAAACACATTATTTTTTCCTGCTGGTAGTACCTTGAGTCCCCAGTTGCTATCAAGGCCTTGTTGTGCTAGGCACTGTATATACATATAGTCACAGACAGTCCCTGCCCCAAACAGCTTACAAAGGGCAAGAGGGGAAATAGAGGCAAAGAGAGATGAAGTGATTTGCCCAAGGTCACTCAGCGGCGCAGTGGCAGAGCTGGGATTCGAACCAAGGTCTGCAGACCCTCAAGTCCCACCCCACTAGAGAACATTCTCCTTCTTCAGATACTACACGAAAGCAGACACACACATTTTCTATTATTTCTTCTTCCCCCCATGGACCATCTGTGAGTAGTACGAAGAAGAACATGGTTTGCCAAATGGAGACTAAAACAAAAAGAAAAAAATATTTTCAAGCCGCTAACATAGCGTAGTCCACATGATGAGGTGGGTTTTTTTTTCGAATTAGGCTTATGAGGTACTGGAAAGTAAGAGAGGGCAAGAGAGTTTGTGTGTTGGGAGGGGAGGTGTTAATAATTACAGCACAAGCCCCAGTGGGTGGGAAATTTCAACCAAAATGAAAACACCCCACAATTTTTTTTTAAATTTTGGTTGAAAAGACATTGCTTGTCATACCCTACGACCAGCCCCACCCCACACAACCACATCCGAAATTTCCTTACTCAGTTGAAGCCAAATGCAACATTCAGCGAATTACCCAATTTCTACATTTCAAGATTTTAGGGGCTAAAAGTTACCAGAAACAAAGCCAGAAATCCAAACAAAGCCTGACGAGAGAAAATAACTGCAAACTGAAGATAACCATATGCATATAATTTTGATTACACAATACCAGTGTGTAATAAACTCCATGGACACGTTTATACATAAAGTGCAAGATAACAGGAAAGCACTAAAGCTCTATTGTTTACTTAGTACAATTTCTACCTCTCAGTTCCAGATAGAGTCTGTACTTACAGATAAGGCTCCATCAGGTACTAAAGCAAAGTCACACAGGGCTTTCAGAAACACCCCCAGCAGCGTCTTAGGCAGGCAAATACTAGTTATATGGACTCTATCATCCCATATAACTGGGAAATGCTTGTTTTCTCTGTTATTATGGCTATCTCCAGGCAGTGAAGACAAACTAACAGAACCATGCCCTTAAGATACAGGATTTTGTTGCCTACTGGAATAATACTGTTATATATTTTAAGTGCTATCATTTAAAAAAAAACCAAAACTATCCGTTTTCCCGGGCATGGGGCCAAGCAGTAAGTTGGCAGTGCAGAACATACTGAAGAAGAGAACAGAAATGCCAGCCAATACTGGTGAGCAATATTTCGCTTAAGAGTCTCCTCTCTGCTAACTCACACATGCCGGGTGCTAGCCCTTGGGGGGGCCTAAGCAGGAATATTTTTGCTTCTCTCCCACTTGCACAACGTTTGCTATTAATTAATTAATAGGGGAGCCCTTTGAGCTGTTTGGGAAGTTCAGATCTGAACTATGACTCGACCAGGACACAAGCACTGTGCACGTTGTACCGTGCCACCCTGTACTGTGCCAGCAAGTTCCGTCGCTGATTGCGATCGCGTAATTGCGCTGTTAAAACAGATGCTTTGAACGTTCAGGGCCAGCCTGACCCCTGGAGGGCTCCTGGGGAAGAGTCTTAACACTTCACCAGGGCCTTGGTATCCAAGTGCAGAGAGAATTTCCTACACAAACCGTACCGCAGACTGGAAAAAGGCCAGGGAAAAGCGGAAGTGAATTCCAGGCAGAGGGATACAATCTTGGCATGAGAGAAAGGGAAGTCAGTGTAGGAGAAAGCAGGTGGATTCAAAGGACAGGTCGAGACACTACAATGGGTCGTGAAATGTCAGGCACCGAGTGCGGAATGTCAGGCACCGAGTCGCCGGGGTGATTCCAATTCTCCTCATTGTTGCCACACAGCTGCTCTAAGGGGCCGCACAGCAGGGACCTGGCAGGAGACAGGGGAGCGGATGGGTGGGAACTGGGAAGAGGGGCAAGGTGGGGCTTGCAGGACTGCTGTGGGCCTCTCCCCTGGCTTGGGGAGCCCGGAGACAGAGAGAGCCCCTTCCCCTGAAGCTACTGTGGGCAGAAAGAGAGGGGGGATCTTTCCCTGGAGCTCTGTGCTGCCTGCAGGCAGAGAGAGAGCCCCCCCGCTCCAAACTAGCTGCTGCCCACAGGAAGAGGGCTAAGGTGTGTGTGTGTTGGGGGGGGGGAGGGGAGGAGTCAGCCTGCCCACATCCCAAACTCTTCATCCCTGGCCCCACCCCAAAACCCACAACCCTAACCACTGGCTTCAGCCATGTAGCCCTCAGGAGCTGGCCCCTGGCTCTGGCCATGCAGGCTCACGCACACCCATCACCCCTCAGACCTCCTCCGCCCCCCCTTCCACACACCCCAGCTGGGCTTAAGTTTTCTCCGCAAGCCCTGGGACAGGTTAATGCAGCAGCGTCACTTTTCCCACAGACTGACTCGCTAGCGGGGCGGCGGCGGCGACCAGCGATACTTGCACGTTTGTTACTATCACTTATCGCTGCCTCCCAGTCAGTTACTCAGCCTGCTGTGCCAGGGGATACGAAGGAGTGCACCCACGTCTCTTTCCACTGTAGTATTTGCATTATGGAGTCCACAAAAACAACCCTACATAAATTAATTACAAGTGTGTGGGTGTGTGTGTGGGTGTAGTTGTTTGTTTTTCTTAAAGTTAACTATTTGAGTCAAAAGGGTCAGTGCAACGCCCAGCAAGAGCGGCCACCCAAACCTCCGTTGTGAGACTCTGCGATCGCCACAGAGCGAGGCTGAGTCAGCGTCCGCGGAAGTCAATGCAAAGGCTCCATCTAATCAGAGTGGGTAGGAGGGGCGCTACCCTTTTCAAGGCATCGCAGCAGGAGTGTGTGTTTCTGATTTTGTTTTAATGTAAAAATAGTAACATCGTGGAGTTTACGCATTTTCAGTGTTCTGGCACTCTAGAAACCGACTCCGACATTCTGACATTCCTAAGTGCAGCTGCCTGGGCACATGGAGGTCTGGGTAATTAACACCATTGCTCCTATTAAAACTATGTGGCAACCCTTGTTGCACTTGTAAACAAAAAATAGGAACTAGTACACCCAGTGTATCAAAGTCAACAATTTAATAATGAGTGAAACTTGTACTCCGGTTGTAATCTTTTCAGGGCAGAGTTTGTACTGTGCACAGCAGAGGGTCTTAATTTTGCTTAGGGCCTCTGGGCATTACTGTAACACATAATGCACTATTTACATCATTATTTTTGTTCCTGGATGGTCATCTATTTCGTAAGCCTAAGCACTGGAGTGCCGAGAAGTTTTTGCGTGCGCGTGTGTAGGGGAAGGGGTTTCTTTTTTAAAAACCAAAGAAATATTAAGCATTAGAAACATTTGGGCAAACGTCTAACCAGCCAAAGGATAGAACATCTCACTGCTTTCACTGCTCAGAAGGGGTGTCGTTCTGTTGTCTTTTCAGGTCTTAGGGAGTCCCCTCTAGTTTATCATTTTTTCACTTCCTTGTATACCTTTTCACTCAGTGCATTCCTGGGTTGCCACAGCCGAACCAAGTCGTGAACTCCTCAGAACGTGGAACCAGTCCCTCCATCCTCATATCAAGTATGGAAATTGTAGCACATGGATATGGGCTACTTTGTATGCTATGCTGAGAAAGCAGTCAGACAAAACAGAGTGAGCAGTCTCTACTACAAACTAACCGCTTGCCCCTTTTGCAATTTTGCATTCAAATTTACTTGGCCAATTTTTATCCCGTGGCTGTAAAACCGGCCTGATGAGACAAAGGTCGGGGTGTCCCGACCTGCTGCAGTCTGGAGTTTGGGGGCCTGCAGAACTGTGCACGGTTGGGCCGAAGAGGCTGCCGGGTGGAGGTTCTATGCGCAAGTTGCCAGTTTGCCTCCTGAGCTAGTGGATTTTAGGCTCACCTTTGCTCTCGACAGAGAATCAGTTGTCATGGACTGTGGAAGGAATCATGGCCAGCCCATCCCTTAGCCCGTGGGTCACCACAAAGCGTGACCTCTGCAACCAGTGGGTGGAAGACGGAGAAAAGCGAGATGCTAGAAACACCTCCCCACTTCCAAAACCAATCAACAGCTGCTCTTTGGGGCGGTGCTGAGAATAGAAGGTCGTAATGTTGGCCTCGGGAGATCTGGCTTCATTTTGTGTGTCTGTCTCCCAGCATGCCTGAGGGCGAACCACTTCCTGTGGCTATGCCTTTGTTCTCCCCTTATAAAATGAAAATAGCATTTTCCTTGTCTAGTGGTGTGTTAAGTGCTTTTGGCTAGGGCTTGTCTAGGTGTACGTACAGCACCTCACACAACGGGGCAGGAAAGGCCTTCATACATTACTAAGTAATGTTAAACAAGAATTACACTTATTCCTTATGGAAAGGGGAAGGCAAGACTTTACGGGCAGGCCCTGCTGAAACCCTGCCTGGCAAGTCACAGAGCACGCTGGTAGCCTGAGGCTTACGGCCATCTCTGGGGGGATTTGCATGGCTCTGTCAGTTTCATCGCCTTGCAGCTTTTCTTGTGCAAGAATGGAACAGAGGCCGCAGTGAAAAAGCAGAGAGTCATTCAGGTGCCCTGAGAACATGGTAGCCAGGAGCTGACAGAGACCTTCCCTATCAACCCTTCCCGGTCATTTAAAACGCTGCTGCTGTTTGGAACCGCACTGTCAGTACTTTAGGGCAGCCACTGCAAACTGCGCTGTGTGGGTGGCACGTTGGCTGCTGGGCCATGCCTCTGGCATGGTGATCGCTCAGGTCTTTGACTCTTGCTCTCTGGCCCTAGTGTCTGGCTTATTGTCCCAGTGCGGAAGAGTTGGCTCTGTGAGATGCATCAACTGCAGGAGGGAAGGGCAGAAGCCCTGGCACGGGGCAGGGGGAATGTTTTGCTTCACGTTCTTTTTTTTTTTTTTTTTTGGTACTAAAGGTGGATGGTGCCGGAGGGCCTGCTAGGCTAGCTCGCAACTGGCGCTTACGGCACTCGAAAGCCTTCAGGGCGGTTACACTTGGCAACGAGAGGATGCATCTCTGCCAAGAGCTTCGTCCGGGACGCGACAGACACCTGGGCTCGCTGCTGCGGACCACACTCGTTTCTCCTCGCGCACGCACCTCAGCGGAGAGAACACCACGGGAATGGCCAGTAGGGACAGGAGCTGCTTCCCTAACGTCTGGAGAACGGGCCCCACACAGCCAAATGCTGAGCACCCTCCGTTCCCCAAGGCCACAAGGCGCTCCAGCCGCTGCGTGGCTCACCATGGGGGCTCAGCGCCTTGTAGGTTGGGTGCTGAGGCACAAGGCTGTAGTGGGGACAGCCCTGGTGCTGCAAGGGACTCATGGACAGGGCTGGCATTCAGACACAAGCAGGCCCACTTCAGGGATGCTCCTCACCCCCACCCCCCAAGCACATGCTTCAGCTGAACAGACCCACAGTGCTTAATGACAGGCCTCGGGCGCAAGAGGGCCGCGGAGCCGACAGCCTCGGGCAAGATGGGGGTGGGAGGCGGCTCTGGGCTCCAGAAAGGGGCGTGGCCAAGGGTGGAAGGGGCATGGCCAAATGCAGCCAACCTTCCTCTCTGCCCAGAGCACAGTATCCCCTCCCCCCACAGGCCTCAGTGCTGCCAGGAGCGCATGGCACGACACTCCGGCAGCAACTTAAAGGGACCGGGGCTCCAGCTACCACCGCTCACCGGGCCCCAGGACAACTGTCCCCTGTAACACCCCCCTTCCCATTGGTTAGCAGGCCAGGTCCTCCTAGTAAGCACTGCCCCAGTACCTAGTGGCAGGAAGGGACCCGCAGGCGAGGGGGAGAGATGGCAGCCACTGTAAGGGTTCGGCAGCGCAAAATAAGTCTGGATTAAACGAAACATCTGAAGGGAAGATGGGGACGGGGGAAAAGGAGGAGAACGGTCCCAGACGGGGTAACTGGCCTTCCCCCTCCCTGGCGCTCAGGGCTCCCTGCCCCCGGGAAGCGAGCCCTGGCCATGAGGGCACATTCAGGTCAATGATATAACTGACCCCCTTTGCTCACTTCTTGCGAGGTCCAAAGTCAACGGGCTCTGGCCAATGCTGACTCAGGGGCACACAAGGTTGACACACAGGCAGCAGCAGCCGTGCCAAACAGCACACCCGGGCGCACTACCCCCAGCCACCAGAGAAGAGGTAGAGCTTCCTTTTTTAAAAAAACCCCAAAGGCTATTGATTGGAGTTAGGGTCTGCTCCAAAAAGCAGGGGAGGCAAAGGCCCCGTCCCACCCCCAGCGATTGCAATTGGCACTGCATCGGACCATTTTTGGAGTGGGGAGGGCATTACAGCACTTTTAAATAATTAACTTTGTGTTGCCTCAGTGGGCAAACAGCCCAGCTGCTACTGATGTTGGACAGCAGCCCCAGACGCCCTTTCTCCAGCTGATCCCAGCCTTAAAGACATAAGAACGGCCATACTGGGTCAAACCAAAGGTCCATCACACCCAGTGTCCTGTCCTCCAACAGGGGCCAATGCCCACAGCGAGTGAACGGAACAGGGAATCATCAAGTGAGCCCACCCTAGTCACCCATTCCCAGCCTCTGACAGAGGCTAGGGACACCATTCCCACCCATCCTAGCTAATAGCCATTGATAGACCTAACCTCCATGAATGTATCTAGCTCTTTTTTGAACCCTGTTAAAATCGTGGTCTTCACAATCTCCTCTGGCAAGGAGTTCCACAGGTTGACTGTGCGCTGGGTGAAGAAACACTTTATTTTGCTTGTTTTAAACCTGCTGCCTATTAATTTCATTTGGTGATTCCTAGTTCTTATGTTATGGGAACTAATAAATAACTTTTCCTTATTCCTTTTTTCCTTACCTGTCATGATTTTATAGACCTCTATCATATCCCCCCTTAGCCTCTTTTCTAAGTTAAAAAGTCCCCTTTGAATTAATCTCTCCTTATATGGGACCCATTCAAAACCCCTCATTGTTATTGTTGCCCTTTTCTGAACTTTTTCCAGTGCCAAGATCTCTTTTTTGAGATGGGAAAGAAAGAGCAGACAAAGAAGGTGCCATCTTCTCCCCCGTCCTCCCTCCCCCAACATGAGGCTAAAAGCTTTTCTTGCTGGTATTCAGTGTATGACTCCAAAGTAGGGATGTGAAAGATGAATTGCTAAGTCCCACGCTTAATGGGTGAGGCTTACAGGTTCTGGTTAACTGGTGAGGGCTGGAGCAGCTTCTCCTCCGTCCCCCGCCACAGGCAGGGGGCTGCCGCAGACAACTCAGTGCCATTTCAGCAAGATAAAGTTCAACAGCTACTGCTAAAGATGCACCAGCTGTCAGACATGCCCAGCTGAGAACCTGCTCTACAGCAAAAGGCAGCGCCAGCCAAGTCCTGACTATTGCTAAGGGCAGAGAGGGGCTGGCTAAGGTCAGACACAACCTCTGGCGGGGTGCTGCCTTTGGCTGGGGCAGACACAGCGTGTGAGGAGCGGAACGAGCCTGGCTACAGAAGAGGAGGAAAGCGCTCTCTGTGACTGGTGGCGGACACGCAATGGAACACAGATAACCCGGATAGCCCCTGTGCTCTGCAAGGGGAGGGCATACTACAGGCATGAGTGTGGGAGAGGGAGGAGCCCTGCCTGGCTAGCTGAGTCCAACCCAAATGCGGAATGACCCTTGTCTGGGCCTGTCCATCAAGAACCAACCCAATGCCTTGACCGGCTTGAAGCTCATGTGTGAGATGGCAGCTGCGGAGAGTGCCAGCATCTGCGTGGTTTGGTCTAACGAGGTGCAAAACAAAATGTTCAGTCAGGCCTGCAGCCATCTTCACAATGGGAACCTGATGGGAGCAAACACTCCTGTCGACTTCCCTTTCTCCTCACGACTGCCAAGAATACCGGAGATGCCCTCACCATTCCATTTAGTGGGTCTTTACTAGACCCGCTAAATCAAACGCCAAAAGATTGCTCTCCAGCACATAAGTATAGCTGGGGCCTAAGACAAGTAGCTCTTGTAGACAAGACCAGTGCCCTTTGAAAAACATTAATGCAAAAAGAGGGGACACACCTATACCTAGAGCCTGTTCCACCTGCCTAAGCATACGATGAAGTCAACGGAGTTACACTGGTATAAACCCTGTGCATGACAAAGGGGAAGAGAGCTGATCCAGGTCAAAACCCAAGCTCAGTTCCCTGACCACAGATTTCCTGTACAAACTATGGATGCATCACTTACTGTCTCTGCGCCTGGGTTCTCCAGCTGTAAAGATATAGGGACAGCGCTGCCTTACCTCACAGGCAGGTGGTGCCTACTTAAACCTGTAGGGTGCTCACTGTGACGGGGGCAGTTTCAACCCTCGGCCATGCTCGCTTCTCCTCACGGGAACAGATCAGAGCGGGCTGGAGAGAGCCTGGCCCTAACTGGGGAGGCAGAGACAGCAGCTACCTATTTAGCCTGGAGCAGCATACAAGCCTTAGGGGGAAGCAAGCAAGGGAAAAGGCAGGGGAGGGAATGGCAGGCCTAGTCCATCCCCGGTTACTTGCACACTGTGAAACAGGGATGGGACCAAGACTGAGACTCAAATGCAACAGGGGTTACCAAACCCAGGGCCTCAGGTGGACTTAGAGGCAGAAATCAAGGGGGCCCGGCCTGCTCTGCTAGACTCATGTCCCACAGGCTTGAGGGCCACGTTCGTACAAGAGACAGACGGTCTGTAGTAATTACTTTGTCCTTCACGGGGACAGAGCAAGCATGTAACCTTGAATAGTTCCCCCCACGTGTAAGGAACTAGGTGTGAGGGTCGCTCTAGTGCTAGTCCCCCGCACCCGGCACCTCGCCTCTTTCCTGCAACTGATAAAAACCTTTAGGATGCAGTATTGGCCAGCGCTGGCTGTTTATCCCACCCCTTCACATAGTGCAGCTCACAGCTGGCTCAGGCCTTTAGTTGCTACCATAGTGTAAGTGTTAAACAGTCATCTGTAATAAACCCAGGCTAGTCAAAATGCAAAGTGTTTTCATTTCTTTCTCCTGAAATATTTGATGGCTTGCATTTTTTTCTTCCTCCATGGGCCTGTTCAGGTTCTAGCAATATACATTTTGATTCAAGTTTCTTAACTTCGGTTTTTAGGGATTCCTATGGTCTCTGTTTTTACAGTAGGAAAGATACAGTGAACAGATCAAACAGCGAATTTAAAAACAAACATTTTATTTAGATGAAAACATCTAATATTAGAGTTTTCAGCATTTTGCCCCATGCAAAAAGCCTGCTCCCCCCCCAACCCCCACAAGGAAAGCTTTGCATGTTTGATCCTAATAATAAAAACAACAAGTTTCTCCCAACAGGAGACTTTGGTCAAAGCCAAATCAGTACAGTCTATTGAAGACAACAAACGTTGGGTGAGGGGGAATGGCAGGATAGCCGGTGTATCCCTCGCCTGCCTCCTGCTTCTCTAAGCAACGGGCACCCCAGTCAAAGATTCTTTATTGTGTGTAGCTGGAGAAAGGGTCAGGCAGCCAGGCAGGAGACTTCCCGACTTGTTTTAATGAAGGGTTTGTAAGGGAGCGTGACATGAAATGGACAAGCGGGCTTTATTCTCCCTTGGCCGTACCAACAATAGAGAGTCTGGCCGGATTCACAATCACGGCTAATTTGTTGGGCTTTTTACTTACACACATTTGAACTGACTGGGGCTTTTAATTAGTTTATTACAGGAAACAGCTCTTGGCTATGCTTGTTGTGAGCCTAATTTTTGCAATAAAGGGGCCAAGCTTTACTATAGAGCACAACATGAGCATCTTTGCTTCGTAGAACCCAACCTGGGCAATAATTTCCATGCATTTTGGAAAGTCGTCAGGGGCTACACATTTCTACTCTAGCAATGGAGGGGGTAGGAGGTCCAGCTGGGAAATGGGGTGCAGGAGGAGGTTCTAACCTAGGGCAGAGGGCTGGGGTGCAGGAGAGCGTGTGAGGTGCAGGCTCTGGCCAGGAGGTGCTTAACACAGTTCCCAGCCCACAGCCCAGATAGAAATGTTAGACAGGTAGGATCTGGCCCATGGGCTTTGTTTTGCCCACTGCTGGTATAACTCCTCACTCTGGCCTACCCAGCAGCATCTCGTTCAGCCTTGTGGCTCCCATTAGATTTCTTTAAACATCCAAACTGGATTCAGCCTGCAAGTTTCAGGACAAAGCTATATAACGAAAGGTTACCTTTCCTTCCAGTTGGACATGGATTGCCACTGCACTGTCTGAAGGCAACAAGAGCTCAGCAATGGCTTTTCAAGTAGGCCAGTAACATGTAGACAAGATGTTTCCAGAGGTGACTAGTGATTTTAGGCACCTCAAATTTTCCAGTTCTGAACCTCAGCCCCCTTTACGGGGCCAAGTTGAGTAAGCCCAAAACGCTCGCCTTCTGAAGCCCGTCTCTTTTAAGGGGCCTCTAGTTAGACACCCAAAAATGGAAGCATCCTAAAGTCATGAAGCACTTTGGAAACTCAGGTGCAGAGGTGAAAGTAAGGGGGCGCACGCTGGTGCACTGCTTGGGCAAGAACCAGCTCCGGGTTGGCCCTGTCGGTGTGTGGGGGAGAGGGGAGGGAATCAGGCCCTGTCTGGGGCAGGACCCATGGTCTGGCCCCCATCCAGTTGTGAGGAGGGGCCTGGCCCTGCTCCCACTGCAGCAGGGGTAGGAGAGGAAGTGGAATTGACTGACCCTGTCTAGCTGCAGCTGCTTGGCTGCTATGGCCTGCTCCTGGCCCGGTCAGTTAACCCAGCCCCACTGTTTTCACACTCTCCCCCCCACCCACTGCCCTGCCTCCTGCACCACACACACTGCTTCAGGCCCGTCCTGAGTCCCTCACACACCCCACTCCTAACTCCTGCACCACCACCCCACACTTAAATTTCTAATCACAAAACACACACACCCCTGCCCTGAGGCATGTTGTGATATTTCTTACAGGCACCATCTTCAGTTCCTTGCACGCCTAGGCGTGGTCCTGCATGCACACACAAGTCGTGTGAGGGCACAGCCCCACCCTGCAGGTGGCACGGACTCAATAGTCAACAGCAGCTGTTTGGAACACACCTGGGGCCAGCGCCGGATTAACGCTGGGGGCCCTGGGCTACTAGATTGCGTGGAGGCCCCGCGTACAAGTCTTTCTGCCTAATTTCAAACAAAATGATCCCAATTATGGCATCAAGGCTGTTAAGAGCAGACTGAACTTGCCTTTTAATTAAAGCCGTTCAGGGGTTATGGGTCATCAAAACAGCCTTATGTCTTACCTTAGAACAGTGGCTCTATTAGTTTCTTTCTGGGAGGGAGTTGGGTACAGGAAGGAATTCTAACTTAGGGCAGGGTGTGGGGTATGGGAGGGGGTGTGAGATGCAGGCTTCAGCCGGTATGCAGACAGGTCGCTGCTGCACCTGTATTTGCTGCTGCTCCTGGCAGTGGTGCAGCAGGACTCGAGCAGGCCGCCTGCATTGGTGTTCCCTGTAAGCCATATGTTTGTGCGACCACCTAGAAGAGCATCAAATGCCGTCCAGCTGATTAGCAGAGTGCCCACAGCTAGGTTTGTGTTTCTACTGGTGGTGCACATTTGCACATGCCTCGGTGCATGTAATAAATTTATTCCACACAGATAGAAAAGATCAGAGGGAACACTAGCTTCCATGCCACAGCCCCACACCCCTCCCAAAGTGGCCAATTGTTGGCGTAACTCTTTCCCCTCCCTCCAGAGATGCACAAAGCGTGTCTGG
The DNA here is from genome assembly GCA_019425775.1 of Rafetus swinhoei. NCBI lineage: Eukaryota > Metazoa > Chordata > Testudines > Trionychidae > Rafetus > Rafetus swinhoei. Next base: position 126,242,112 of record CM033427.1, on the reverse strand, counting down.
GCAGCCCACACCTGCACACGCTGCCCCTGCAGTCATCTACACCTTAGTGACTACTGATTTATAATTATGGATTTATTTTTGTAGGGCTGCCCCTCAGCCAGGGGCTTTCTAGGCTCATGCACATTTGGGATTCCCTACTTAGTGGGGCAAAAACAAGCGAGGAGTAGACAGAGGTTTCTCCTTCTGAGTGAGTCAATCTGCTTCCTGGTGTCCAACAGCCCTGCTGGATTGGAGGCACAAAATGACTGTCAGCCCTCAGGCAGGAACGGTGGAGGGGAGGGGCAGGAAAGCAGAAGCAGCCATTTAGGGCCCAGAGAGACCTGAGGCAAGGGCACCAGGCCTGACAGGCAGGAAGGCGTTTCAACAACCAGTGTCCCAAAGACAGAGGCAAAGCAAAAGGGTGTAAACGGGGCCTAGGAGAGAAGGGAAGGAACAAGTGGTAATGTCAGAGGCCTAGGCTGCTGCCAAGGTTGGCAGCCCCCCAAGGTCTGCATCCCCTCAAATCTGCATCCATCTCCTGATGACTACTGGAAGCCACCTGGGAGAGTTTAAAAGGGTATTTTAGGAAAACGACCTTCCATCATGGGGGGAGAAGGGAGGGCTCTTGGAATAGCTTCAGTCAGAGTTGGTGCCCCTAAGCTGAGATTTGCTTGGAAGTTACAATGCCCTGATTAAGGGCGTTTGACTCTCTCCACATACCTTGTGCACAGTTCTAGGCACACACCCCCACACCCTGCAGGTATTAGTGGAGACAGCCAGGTGCTACGACATCCGGACAACTGAGTGCCCGAGAATGTGAAAGGAAGCAGACAATCCCTGCTCCAAAGAGTACACAATCCAAGCCGGACCCGATAAGCCACTCGCAGAGCCTCAAGTGACGTCTTTGCAGGATTGGGGCCTGAATAAGATCATGAACGGACACCAAACAGCGCAAGGGGGAGAAGCATCACAGTTATACACTTGTGCAGTTCCTCAGTAAGACATGGATTCTGCAGAGCACTTAAGCACATGCTTCACTTTTATGCATGTACTTAGATTCCCCCCGACTTCAGCAGGGCTCCACATGTTGTAGGAGCCCGGGATCAAGGCCTAGAGGCAGGTGCACAACTCGATGCGTCCACTTGTTTTTATAAGGTTGCCTTTTATAAAGCCGTCCCTGTTTCTAAGGGGAGAGGCAGATCAAAGGCAGTATATGAAAAAACCCCTACAGAAGAGACACATTCCTTTAAAAGGGAATACACAAAACTCTGAAAGGCTGCTCAGACAGAGGGCACTGGCACTGACGACAGGAAGGCTGGTCCAGTGGCTAGGTGCTAGCCAGGAATCCATGAAAGTCAGGTTCCATTCCCTGCTCTGCCACAGCCTTCCGGTGTGTCCTCAGGCAAATCTCTTAATCTGTGCCTTGGTGCCCCCTCTGGGAAAGGGGACATACCAACAGGGGAGGAAAGTGCTGCGAGGGTAGATATGAAAGACTCTGGAGGCATTCAGATACCACGGTAAGGGAAGCCATGCGAGTAGCTAAGAGACACAGCATTTTGTTTCAGAAGTTAAGCATACTTCTAGACTGCATTAAATAATTCAGTGCCCTAAATACACCTGCTTTGATTAGAAGAGAAGTGGGGTAATTCATTTTCAATAATACCCAGCTTTGATTTAGCATGCTGCGAGCCAGATTCAGTTCCTCCGCACCCATGTTCTTTTGAATCTTTATTTGTTTGGGGGTGGGGTGGGGTGGGGTGGGGGAAGGGGGAGTGTCCTGCCAATGGCAGCTGCAGTGGAGAGCATGCTTAGCTAGTCAGTTGCCTTAGAAATCCCTAACAACTTGTATGTCCCAAACCTGCCAGCAACAGGCTATGATGCTGGCAAGGTCTCACGAGTCTCATTTCAGCTCTCTAGGAATGGTAATTTTACATTAAATATGGTGTATTGCATAGACTCCTAGCGCTGGCAGAGACCTCAGGAGGCCATCGAGTCCAGCCCCCAGCCCAAAGCAGGACCAGCCCCAACGTTTGGCTGCTGTAGGTCACCCTCTCAAAGACAGAAAGAATGAAGCTAAGAGCCCAAAACACTGATCGGGGAGAAACAGTCATTTTTAGAGCAATGATCATGAATCTCTGCCACACCCTGGCCACCCCGGCAAACAAAGATACAACGTTCTGAACGGTGCCGACTAGCCGCAGCAGCCAACTCCACTGCCAAACGCACGAGGCGCTTTCCGCCTTGAGTTACCTGAGCCGGCGTCCCCGAGCTGCTGCAGTTTCCCCAGGAGTTTCTGAGCATCCTTTATGCTGCTGTCCTTCTGGCCGTACAAGAGCAACCTCTTGGCATCCGAGAACAGGCGGGAAATGCTGCAGGACAGGGACGGGAAAGCAGACCGTGCAATCGTGACCTGAGCCACCTTCCACCGGCTCCGTTTTACCTCTCCGTTCCTTTATAGCCAAAGCCAACCCTCGTCTGTACTCAGGGCAGTTTGAGGAAGCCTAAATCAAAGCCGTCTTTAGAGCAAAGGTTAAAAACCTGCCCTGGGAGCCTTCAGGTTACTTAAGACGTGGGGGATGCCAGGTGCTTCTGGTACGGCCGCCTCGTTTTACCTGCTAGGATAAATCACGGCTTGTAAAATACATCCCTGGTCCTTTACGATTCTTTTCCAGGTAGCCAAAGTCAACTGACCCCCGAACGCCAACTGTTCCAGGATTATCCCTGTGGGCGTAGGGACAGGTGGGCGCGGACCATGCTGAGCGCACAGCGAGGTGGGAAGGGAAGGGCACCAGCCCTGGCGGACATCCCTGTACTCAGCAGAGCACCAATGCCATGGCACATCCTCCCACAGGGGCTGGGGAGGAGCAGCTACCAGAGGTCCCGAGCTACTGCAGTTTCCCCAGGAGTCCACTAGCCAGGAGTGGACCTAGGACACTTGAGCAAGGTTCCTCCAAAGTGCCACCCGCTGTGAATGTCTCAAGGGATACGGCACATCTCTGAGAGGCAATGCTCCTCCGGGGCAGTGCAGAGTCGCACCAGCCCAACGGAGCGGCCCTCAAAAGGCACCAGCGAGGGCTTGCCGGAAGCTCTGCCTGAGTAGGGTTCACTCCTCTGTTAGGCCGGGTTTGCACACTCATTCGCTAACTCTAACGGGACATGCTCTGTAGGGCGGGCGTGGCCTCTGTGTACAGTTCCTTCAGGGTCCAGCTGCAGGAAAGCACCACCGCAGAACACCGCTCTGAAAGTATCTCAGCCCTTAATTCCAATCTTACTGCCTGCTGCTGCTCCCACCACTCGCAGCTTATGCCTGGAGTGTTGTCCCCCAAAAACAGTCCCCAGGAAAAACCAGATCTTGGACTTACATGGACCTGTTGAAGTTTCCGACGACCCCGGGGGATTCCCCAGGTGTTGGGTAGCGGAAGCAGGGGTTGTTGGCATTACAGATGATCCCTTGGACCCAGGGCAAGGTTCCCGCCGAAGGCATGGCCTTGTTTGGAAAGTGACCTAGAACAAAGACAAACGTTTGGAAAAGTTACCTTTGTTTGCAGAATCGGAAACATAGCCAAGAAAAGGGAGGGAGAGAGATGTGACACTGTAGGGCCCAATCCTGCTGCAACTTCTTACTAACATCAACCACGCTGTGTCCCCCCAGGAACTTAGAGGTCAGGAGTCCAGCCCCCCCAAAACTTGTGAGATTGTAGTAATAAATAGGGGCTCCTCTCTTCCTTCAGGTTTGAGCGCCTTTTGAGTTATGTTTTCAGGCATGTCTCCCACAAAGGGTAGACACTTTGGTTTGACTGAAAGCTGCCTTAATCGCAGGGTTCCAGGATCTGGGACTTGCAAAAAACAACAACGAACAACCAAAAATTGAGACACCCACTTAAAAAATGATTGAGAGACTTGGCAACACTGAATCAACAGGAGTTTGGAGTGAAGAAGGAATCCAAGGCCTGGCCCTGTTTGGAGCTAGAGTGCGTGCCGAATTCCCTCCTCACCAGTCCTTGGGTTTGCACAGATGAGCAGGGCATCTTCCCATGCCAGGCTACAAACCAGCAGCCAGCCAGAAGAGGTAAGAAGCAGGGGGCTGCATTTTTTTTGTGAGGGAAGGGAGCAACACTGCTCTCTTCCCTGTTTCTCCCCCTTGGCACCGGTAACTTCTTGCGCTCTCCCACCCCAGTAGGGACTAGCAGCACAGTAACTTCTCCAGGCTCCCCCAGGATCCCTTCTGCCCCTTGCTTCTGCCGGGGGGAAGAGGGTAAAAGAGAAAAGAGACTCCATTTGGTCTTCATGCCCTTCCTGTCGCTCCAGGAGTGGCCTGCAGGGAAAGAAGGGCGTTCTCCCCAGGGAGTTCTGCACGCAATGCCGCTAAGCTCCAGGTGCGCACACCTCCCGAAGCCAACAAAGCCATTCTGGATTTGCCCTGCTGTTGGTTCAGGTCTACATGCAACCTTTGGGCTTGGGGGGTGAACCCCTGTAGCATTCCAGGGGTGGGGGGGGTGGATGCCACCTCTGGGCCCCTCTCTAATCAATTTGCATTTTGTACTTTTCTTTTTTCAAGGTACTCCCAGCTTGGCCCAGCCAAGAGAAATCACTCAAGTTTTCCATACTGCCTCATATAGAACTATTCAGGTAATGATGTGAATTACTAGGGACAGTGAGTTTTATTAGTGTTTCACAGGGATGACTGGGGTCTTCTCCTACCAGACAGGTTGACAGAGGCCACATTCTTGTGACCAGGAAAGTGGAAGGAACTGCTGCGACATTTACAGTACATAGAAGGCAAAATGAGTTCCCCACAACTACGAGGAAAAGAGATCATCTCCTGGCAATTACCTTTAGTCATATTTGCACAAAATTAATAATTTGAACCTGGGAGTCTACGTTTCAAGTTCTTCCCCGTTCTAGAAAGCTGAAAAACTCCCACAGTTCCACGGATGCAAATTTCTCTGTTGGATTTTCTAATTTTGTAAACCAGGAAGCTTCTTCACCATCTCCGAGCTCTTCCGTGACAGGGACGGAATTTAAAAAACACAAATCACACACAACCACCCCTCTCACCCGCACTTTAAGTTTCTCCAGGCACAAAGAACAACACACCTACTTTGCTCTGACTAAGGAAGTTAGCAGAGAACAAATATCAAGTCTAGGAGAGCGAGATGCACATGCTGTAGCATTCTGAACTGGAACAAAATCTTATCTGAGGAAGTGGGTTTTACCCACAAAAGCTCATGACAATATATTCAGTTAGTCTATAAGGTGCCACAGGACTCCTCGCCACTTTTGCAGATTCAGACTAACACGGCTACCCCTCTGATACTTGACAATATATGTGTTAATCTTTAAAGTGCCACACAACTATATCCTGGAGACAAACACACAATAGTAGCTCTCAGCAACTAGAAATACTCTACATCAGCGTTTCCCAAACTATGGGCTGCGGGAAAAAAATACCGGGCCTCAGCATGCCTGGTGGCTGCCCCGCGCCCCTGAATCCGGAAGTGCCGGCGAATTACAGAGCCGGGGGGCCCTGCTCCACCAATATGTGGAGCTGGGTCTCTCCCCCGGCTCTGCCTGGTGCAGGCCCGGCCCTGCCTGGTGCAGGCCTGGTCCCCGGCCCCAGCCCCCCCCCGCGCGCGTCCTCCCACCCCGCCCCCAGAGCGTCCCTGCTGTGCGCGGCTCCTCCTCACCGCCTGCTGCTGAGCATGTGCAGCGTTGCACGTGGGCGGGGAGGACGCCCGGGCGTGACATGACGTCATGGCCTGGGATTTTAAAAGTCTTCGTAGGCACGTGACGGGGCCACGCTGGCTCCGGGTTCGGCCTCCGGGGCCTGAGCGCAGCCTCCGGCCCCGCAATGTGGAAGGCAGAAGGTAGGGAATGGGCTTGGGTGGAGGCGGCAGCGGGCTTGCGCGGAAGGGGAGGGGTGGAAGGAGAAGGGGCTTGGGCGGGGGGAGGGGAAGGCACCAAGGGACAGGGTGCAGGAGAGACAAATGCCAGGGGGCCAAGTGCAGACAATGAGGGAAAGGGCAGGAGGGGAGGTGTCAGTGGGAGGGGGACAGGGTGATGCTGGGAGAGGAGAGGAGAGGGGAAGGGCATTGGGGGCTGGAGGAGGAGGGAGAGGTGCTGGGAGAAGGCTTGAAAGAAGGGGTGGGCATGAGGAAGGCCAGGATGGAGCAAGTCATGTGTGAGGGCACAGAGGGGCAGGAGGGGAATGGGGCAGAGAGTGCTGAGGGGGTGGGTATCAGGGAAAGAGGGCAAAGGGGGCAGGGGCAGTGAGGGAAGGGGGAGGCACCAGGAGGGTGCAGGGCTAAGGGAAGGTGCAGGTGCCAGGGGATTCTGGGGTGAGGAGGAGGAGAGCTGGCCACCGGAAGCAGCACTGGGGGGGAATCGGGCAGGCTGGGGAGATTGGGGGCCGGTGGAAGCAGGGCTGCTGGGGGTGCGAGGTTGGGGGCAGGAGCTGGCCGGGAAGATGGGGAGGGAAGAGAAGCGGCCGCCGGAAGGAGGGCTGACGCGGGCAGCGGGGCTGGCCAAGGGAGATTGGGAGGAGAAATGGGGGAGAGCTGGCTGCCCGGGAGGGGGTTGGGGGAAGTGGGGCTGGCCAGAGGTACAGCAGGGGGAGCAGGGGGGAGGAATGAATCGGCCTGCAGGGAGTGGGACTGACCAGGCCATATGTAGATCTTGGGGCGCTGCCCCCGTTTCCCCCTCCCCCCTGCAAAGCACAAGTTAGTCCAGCCCAGGGATTCTATTGTCGTTCCCCCACACACACACCCCTCGAGTAGTCACGAACTGTCAGGCTGCATGAGTGTGTCTACCAGCCAGAGCACATTTACCAGCCAGGCAGTTCGAAACTACAAACTGATACATCTAGTAATACAACTTACCTAATGAGAAAATATCAGACATGTTATATGTCTGGTATTTTCTCAGTTTTTATGTGTTTATATTTTTGGGCTGCAAAAAGCAGTACTGGAAAAAAAAAAAGGGTTCCAACTAAAGTAAAAAGTTTGAGAAACCCTGGTCTAACCAGCTTTGTCTGTCTTACAGTCCATTTATCCAATCCATATTCCTTAACTTGCTGGCAAGAATATTGTGGGTGACCATATCAAAAGCTTTGCTGAAGCTGTTTCTGGTCCTCCCAAAACCCCCAGTGCCAACTTATTGAATATTCATCATTTGATTAATAAATATGCAAATGAACATTACCGGTCCTCCAAAAGTTGGTGAATGGATTTACTGGTCCCCGTGTCAAAAAGTTTGGGAACCCCTGCTCTACATGTAGAAGGGCAGCATACAGAATGTCACTGTTTCCTTGCAATGACATAGCTGAAACCACCACTTGGCTTTTTCAGTAGCCTTTAAGTAATGCATATTTCTTCCTAAGCAAAACATGTTTTCAAATTCCAAGGAGACGGATGAAAAAAGCAAGCTTCCACGAGATAAAGACAGTAATCTCGTTAGAGCTGTATTTGCAGTGGTCTGTTTGGCTTGGCTATGGTGGAAGTCATAATGATATGGGGGGGGGGGGGGGGAAGGGGGAGAAATCTTGCTGACTGTATCAGGTAAGAGCCCTTAAACCAATTGAGGCTGTTAAAAATTACCAAAATCCTGAACTGCAAAGGCTCAGCCTCATACATGACTCAACTCTTGCTTACATTCTTGTCCTTTTCAGATAAGATTAGACAGCTGATGATTTTTGGTTTTTAGCCCTGCTCGACACAGTAAAATATTTCATATCACATCGTTGGAAAATGTTTGCACATTGCTAAGTTCCTCTTATAATTTGTAATGGTCTGGGAGTCATTTCATTACACCCTCCAGAATTGTCAAGGCAGATAACAATTCTGTTCTAAAGACACACACAGAGCTGCCCCAGAGCTCACCGTGACCTGATTTGAAGGTTTCCCTCCATAGCCTGGCTCCCAATTCAACCAGAGACAACAGTCCACTTTTACAAAACTCATCCGTGTCTGTTTGCAAATGAGTGAATGTTCAATGAAACTGACCTGCACTCGAAAGAAGCTTGAAAGAAGGAATCTAGTGACTTATCCTTGGAAGCTATTAGATGAAAGGAGAGAGGTGAACTCAAAGTGGTCAGACGCCACTCTGCACTTCCTGCTAAAAGCCTCTGAAAAAATAAGCAATTATTCAATAAAAGGGCAGGATTCCATGTCAAACAGCGGTCGATTAAAATTCCTCTCCCGACACAGCTGGGATACAATAAAGGATTTAGGGCAGCCATCTGCAAATTTCTGTGCAAGTCTCAACAGGGATGCCTCTGCCTTTCAGGCTTCACACAAGACCAGAGCTTCAGCGGTGTAAATGAGCATTGGCGGAGTTACAGGGCTTTACACCAACTGAAGCTCCGGCTGAGTCCATTTGTTTTCCCTGAGCTTGAGGCCCTCTATCTGAACATCTCAAGTAAGGATGGGAAGAGGCGGGTAATTGTATCAGCTACATGATTAGTCGGTAAGGGAAGGCGCTCTGTCTCAGCCTGCGCCCGTCCAGGAACTACCCCCACTGAGGCTCTGCATTTTACATGCAGTAAGAGCTGCCCACGCCAGGTCCAGCAGCCCCTGTCCACAGGGGGATTCCAGCTCGGGCCACCGCAAACAGGGGCTGCTGCTACTGAGCAGGTTCTGCCCCAGCTAAATCCTTTACTTTAACCCTGCTTGAGGGCAGCTTCCCCAGCGCCCGCCCCCTCCACCTCTGATAGAGGCAGCAGCGTGGCACCACAGAACCAGTATGGGGGGGGGGGGAACCAGCTTTTAAGCCAGGTCCCCCCAGCACCAGCTCCTGTTCCACCCCTCCTCCCCTTGCTGCCTCTGACAGAGGCAGCAGGAAGGGGAGGGAGGGAGTCGTCAACTCAACTACCCGATAAGCTTAGGCTTGTTTACATCCCTGGTCTTGAGGTGTGCAACAGCTTGAAGTTTCACTCAGGGAGACTTCCGGTGCCTGCCAAGCATTACAGACAGCAACAGGCTAGCTCAGCAAAAAAAGAGAAACCTACACAACTGGCTATTGTCCAGAGCTGGCCAGATAATGGCAGAGCTGCAAACCTCAGCACCTCGGCTCTGCGGGACTCCAGATTGGGAAGAAAGCATTTTTCTGGGAAGGGATTCCCAGCTGGCTTGAAGCTCTAGCAGGAAGCATCCTGTCCAGCAGTCACTCGTGTGGGAATACTGTGCTAAGGCAGCACCGCTTTTCATAATCATCCGCTGCGGTAGTGAATTTTAAAAGTCAAGGGCCGGGCACTCCCCAGTGAATTCGGTTAAGCAAACTTCTCTGAACTTGGGCATTAGGCGGAACCCAGGAATAATGAGGTAAAGGAAAGAAACAAGGAGCCCTCCCCCACACAGCTGACTGCAGACACGAGAAGTTATGACCACCAGACGGGGCTCGGTGCTGACCAACAAGTCAGGCTTGCTACACAACAGGCATCCCAGCGGTCACTGTAGCTAACGGGAGGCTGGCAAAGAGGTAAGAGGACCAGTCTAGGTCCATAGATAATGTGGAAGGACAACGCCAACCAGTTTCCCCACAACAAAAAGAGCGGCCCGTGATTTCAGACGGCCCACGGTGCCCCTGAAGATAAGCTGGCTCCATCCCAGGGTCTGCTAATGAGGTCCCTGGTGTTTTTACATTCCTCAATATGTAGATTGCAGAAGCACCCACGGGCCCTCGGTGGGATGGGGCCCAACCTTTCTGGCTGCTCTCCAGTCACACTATAAGCGTTTGCCCCCTGGCCCTAGATCTTATCCAACTAGACAGGGCAGCCAACCAGTAGGCGGGCAACAGAGGGGAAGGGACTAGTCCAAGGTCACACGGCAGGGCAGAAACCGAGCTAGAAAGAGAACCCAGGTTTCCCCGAGTGCAAGTCCTGTGCCCTACCCACCGGGCTAGGGATGTGAACGGGTAACTGGTTACCTAGGTAGCAGTGAACCAGCTCTTCTGCAGGCAGCCTTACTAAGCAGCAGGCAGGTGAAAAGGGCAGGCTGAGGGGGAGGGCGTGCTCCCACTTCCAGGGCCCTTTTGGGAGAGCGAGGGGGGGGTGGTATCCTCCTGCCTCTTCCCCCATCAGGGAGCGAGGAGCAAGCGCTCCGCTTGTGCCTTCCTCTGGCTCTTGGAGGAGGATGCAACAGGCTGTGAACTTCTATCAGGGAGTGAGGGGCAAGAGGAAGAAGAGCAACAGCGACCCACTATGTGGCTGCAGCCCCCACCCTCCCAAAATGGCACCTCTGCCCTCCCCCTTACACTCTCCAGCCCTCCACCGCCAGGCCGGACTCCTGAACCCCCCGCATCTCCCTGCCCCGGGCTCCCTCTGCCCTAAATGCAACTCTATTCTTGAGGCACATCAGCGGCCCCTCTATCTGTGGCATGAGGAGACTGAGCGAGGCTTTTGCCGCAGCCCCAAGCTGCGGTGCGACAGCACATGGCAGGCTTTTCGCATTGCGCCATTCACACCTGAGCTGTCCCCACTGGCTCCAAAACTTACTCCCGTCGTGCGAGGGCACTGCCAGATTGGCAGCTGCTAACCCAGGCTAGTGTTTTCTGTCCAGCAGCAAGAGCCAGGCTGCTTATGGCACTCCAGTCTCATGCTGCCCTGAACGTGGCTCCCTTCTGGGTCTTTTGTGGGAGACCCACCAGCCACGGATGGAGAGGGAGGCTGGGGTGTTTTCCAGAGGATGCCCCCCAGCGAGGGGTTCTCACACAGCATTTGCCTAGACCAGCATCACCAACTCCACACACGCCCAAGGGAAGCCGCGGAGAGGTCTGATGCTGGAGCAAAAGGCCACTGGATAGCCCAGATCCACCCCGGTGGCAGCTGGAGGGGGAAGCAGAGGGGTTGTAAACAGCCCTGACTAAGCTGTGATCACCGTCGGTCAACGGGCATTCCCCGTAACCCACGCACCAACCAACCATCCTAGGGACCCACGTCTCACTTGTCACTTACATTGGTGTTGTTCGTAGGGCGGATACGACAGGCGCACGGAGATCAGTATAAAGAAGATGAAGAGAGGCCAGGCCACCTCAATCAACAGCTGCAGCTGGAAATTAAAAAAAAAGCACAAAGCATTAGGGTTTCATAGTGACGATGGAGGGAGTGGAGATCACTGCAGAACCATCCTGGCATAAGTCAGGAGAGACTGGAAGCTTCATGCCAGCCGGCTCCGCCGAGGTGCTCTGAAAGAGTCAGGGTGTTGTGGACTCCAGGGGCCTTGGGCAGCTGTTATGTGGTGGTTACACCAAACACACGTCGTGTGCTGTTGAGGGCTCGCCTCTGGTTGGTTTTCGATGGTTAACGTCAACCTCTGGGGTGCAGAAGCGATGCTAACCCCAACGCATCTCATAGCTGCTAGCTGAAACGCTGGCCTCCTGTCGGGGGTAGCTGAGAAGGGGCGTTCCCCTGGCAAAGCCCTAAACCTTTAGCCAAGAACCAGGAGCTCAGTTCCAGCTGTTAACGACAGCCGGGTGCATCTAGAACACCGCCACGGAGAGCAGCCATTAGAGCACACCTGGTCCCATGCGGTCATCTCCTGTCTCTCCATCATCCACTCCTCTAGTACCTACAGGCCCTAAGGCAAGCAGGGGGCCCACTGCACTAGGTGCTCTATGTACCCCTAGCAAGAGACAGCTGATGTGAGGACTTCCAACAAGCTACACAGACCAGATGAGAGTATTATCCCTGTAGCGTTCCCTGGATGCGTGGCTCAAGCACAGAGATACTGAGTGTGTTACCCAAGGACAGACACTCTGCCTGTGTCGGAGCGAGAAATGGAAGCTATCGTGTCTGTGTCCCTGTCTAGTTCCTTCCACCCCTATGTTTGCTGCCCAGAAAGCTCCCCTACCTGCATGCTAACCTAAGGCAAGAGCAAAAGGAGGATTTAAAGTTGTTCACATTTTGCATCACACACACACACACGTTTTGTTTACAGCAATCATGTTGATCATTCGTTGGCTCAGGTGTTACCCTTCACTTACAACCTTCCGGGAAATTCAGCCTAGCCTGGTCTTGCCTTAACCAGCAAGGGTCCAGTTTGGTCTTTACATATGCACATAGGTCACCGGGACAAGGCCGGGATCTCACTGCGAGCTACAACCCTCCACGCTGCTCAGTGTCTATGTACTGTACCAAGAACCACCAAAACTAGTCCCTCAACATTCAATAGTGGACACTCCAGGCAAAGTCCAGGGAAGACAACTGGATATTTGCCATCATGCCAGTTAAACCCACTTGGTAAAAATGGTGCATTTACTCCAACGCTGCAGGTTGAGCTTCCTAAATCTGGGACTTTCTGGTCCGGCAACATCCGTGGTCCAGGAGGACCACACACAGAATAAACATAGGCGTAGGATGGCCTTTTTCAAGATCATTTTGGTTGCTGGGTCCATTCCATTCCCTAGCGTCCATCAACTAAAAAAAAAAAAACCCAGAGCCTCTTCCTTTTGCTGAGAATGCTCACTGGGTTTCCCTACTGCCAATTACTTGCAATACTATTTACCTGCGCTGCTTTTCATCAACAGCTCCCTTTACAAAGGTGGGGAAATAACCCCCAATTTATACACAAAGCCAGAGAGGCACCCGGGCATGCAGCAAGTGTAGCCTAGACTCCCGACTCTGTGACAACGACTAGATCACCTTGCCTCCCGTGGAACGTAGATAGCAATGAAAAGCTTCTAAACGCACTGAGTAATCCATTCCCCACCCCAAACTCTGGGCCAGAATCCTTCAGGGACAGGACTGCCATGCACATGCCCGGCAGCGGTGTATAGGGTTGCCAGGTGTCTGGTTTTCGCCCAGACAGTCCAGTTAAAACACAGAAAATACCAGACACATAAAATGTCCGGTATTTTCCATTTTTCTTGGACAGAAGGCTGGTGGGGACATTCTTCCCCTGCCACGTCTGGCAGAGGAAGGGGGGGGGGAGAAGAGAAGAGAAGGGGGGAGCAGAAAGCAGGGAGCACAGGGATATTTAAAGGTGTAATGACACTTTTTTGCTCAACAAGTTTGGCCCCCCCCGCATTTTTTTGGCTCAACCAATTTTTTCCCCCCTGCCATGTTCAGGTATTTTTTAAGTATCTGGCAACTCTAGTGATATAACCCTACATGGCGGTGGTTTAGTATTGTTGGTCACTGTCACACTGCTGACTTACACCACTGCAGGCTCTAAAGGGGACAGTTAGATCTAGCGATGCGGCAAGAGTCCCACCAAACACACCCCCTCTACAGTGCGTCACCCTGAAGACGCAGCTCCTGGGGAACTCAGGGTGTTGCCCAGAGCCGTGGACGCAGGTCACGTGCACATCTCAGTCCCTTTCGTAGATTGCTGTTCGCAAAGGAACAGAGTAGCAGGAGGTGCTGCTGAATAAAGGGAACTGAACCAGTGCATGCAACCGTGACCCCTGCCCCCTGCTTTGCCTTCCCTTCCCCAGGGAGCATGCTGTACACTTTGCACAGGACAACTTCCAACAGCACAGAAGCAACACCTGGGTGGCACACGTCAGGCTGAGCTTTGAACCCCGCTTTTGCAAGGCAGCTCAAACTCACTCCAGCTTGGAAGCAAAGGAGAGATAGGAAACGCACTGCTGGGACTCAGCACCAGGAGCTCTTGTGGCGGGGGGGAGGGAGGGGGAGTATAAAAATGTTTTATCTGTCTACCCACAAACTGTTGGCTGGGTCAGATTTTTGGCTGGTGTAAAATCAGACTTGAACTGACTTCCGTGCTCCTATGCTCATTGACAGTAATTCAATATTCTTCCCCTTTTGGCACTGCCCGTCCAATCCCACAGCTCGATTGGTAGCAAGACAAAAGCCTCGGGGACAGGCAGCAGAGCAGGTAATTAAGTTGCTCTGCCTGAGGCCTTGGTTACAAGTTCACTAAAAATTATTAGCACGGTCTCTCATCTGACGGGCAACGAGCCAGGAATAGCACAGCACCGATGAAGTCTGGAAGGGACCAAAACACGCCAGGGTCAAGACACCCGAGAACACGACGCAAGGAAAGAGCCGGAAGGGTTTTTTCATTGACTGTCACACAGTTCACTCATCTCCTAAACAGGTCAGTAAGTTTTTGGCGTCGTCAGAAGTCTAGTTATGCCCATGTTGCCCAGTAAAGCCAGGCCTGGTCAATACACATTAAAAACTAAATTCTTTAATCTGCCTTCTATTTCATTCAGGACTCTCTGGAGGGAAGGGTAAGAGATTCTTGAGATAGAGGCCAATGCCTCAGTGAGTGCAAACCAGTGGATGTCAATGGATTGCTGCCCATTAATACCAAGGGATGATGGGGATCGATATATATGTTTTGTACACCAAGGAGGAGATCGTTTATAGCGTTATGGAGATGAATGGATTTCAGCTGCACAACTATGGACGATGCTGCAGGTTTGTTTAGTTCTGCAGAAATCAGTTCATAAAGCAGGGGTGCTCAGCCTTTTAATGGAAGGAGACCCTTCAAAATCCAGGAGTACACGTGGCTCAGACTGGAGCCAGAAAAAGCTAAGGGCCCCCTTAGAGAAAGCAAATGAAGTGCTGTAGAATGGGATAAGCGTGAACCTGAAGCGATGGGCAAAGTTCCATGGCCTTTGACGGTATCTATCCCCTGATAACGCTGGTGCTCACTTGATCTTATGTAACACGTCCAAGCAGACGATGTAGGGACATGGGTTCCACTGCCACTAGTGAACATTTGGCAAGGGTCAAAGAGCTTATCAGACTACTTTGCACCCCCAGTTCCCATACCTCATCTCATGCTGAGAGTGCATTCTCTATTCGCACTTCACCGAGGTCAGACCTGTCCTGACACCGAAGCGCCAAGGCAAGGCATCTCCTACCCTCACTGGCAGAGTTACCCGAACGACACTCCAAAACAACTCTTGCTCCAGGGCTGGAGTGTCCCAACAGCTAGCCACAGGTGGCTATTTGGCCAGTGAAGTGTGGCTAGTTTGCTAGAGCCATAGCCACTACAGTTCTGGGCCCCCCCCACTATAGAAAGGATGTGGGTGCATCGGAGAGGGTCCAGCGGAGGGCAACCAAAATGATTAGGGGGCTGGAGTGCATGACCTATGCGGAGAGACTGAGGGTATGTCTACACTTGCACCCTAGTTCGAACTAGGGATGCAAATGCAGGCATTCGAAATTGCTAATGAAGTGGGGATTTAAATATCCCGCGCTTCATTAGCATGATCTCACCAGCACGCTAGTTCGAATCACAGCTGATTCGAACCAGGAAGTGGGCGCCGGGATGCGTTACTTCAAACCAAACCCCCTAGTTCAAACTAACGTTACTCCTCATTTTTCTTGCAGTGCGCCCATCTGAAGGCAGGGCTGCGCGCTCATACAGCTACCACGTCAGCCATTCGAAAGCCACACCGCATACAAGACAGCACTCTGGATCTGAACAGACACACGAGCCAAGCACGTGTGTTCTTTCATGATGGGACCACATCAAGAGAGGAATCTGATACTGCCGCTAGGGTGACAGATGTGGCAGGAGGTGGCCCACTAAACCAATGGACATGTGAGTAATGTGGAGAGAATCAAGATTTCCTCCCGGAGCATGCGACAGAAGCGAATGCTTTTAGAGCCAGAGGCCCCAGGCTCCGTCCTTACCCACAGCCCGTCTGGTGGTGTTGCTTCACTGGAAGCCATAACAGTCACAACACAAATGCTCAGCCAAGCTGGGCCCCGCTCCTTTGGGTAGCAGCGGAGTCTATCTTATCTCCAGGCCAGGCAGGCTCCAATATGGCCACACTTGGCATAGAAAAGAGGAGACTAAGAGGTCTATAAAATCATGACTGGTGTGGAGAAAGTGAATATGGCAAAGTTATTTACTTGTTCCCATAACATAAGAACTAGGGGTCATGAAATGAAACGAACAGGTAGCAGGTTTAAAACAAACAGAAGGAAGTTTTTCCCTTCACACTGTACACAGTCAACCTGTGGAACTCCTTGCCAGGGGATGTTGCGAAGACCAGGACTTTAACAGGGTTTTAAGAAGAGCTAGATAGATTCATGGAGGTTCGGTCCATCAATATTTATTAGCCACAATGGGTAGGAATGGTGACCCTAACCTCTGTGTCAGAGACTGGAAATGGGTGACAAGGGAGGGATCACTTGATTCCCTGTTCTGTTCACCCCCTCTGGGGCATCTGGTATTGGCCACTGTGGGCAGACAGGACCCTGGGCTAGATTGGACCTTTGGTCTGACCCAGTGTGGCCGTTCTTATGTTCTAAGTTCTGCCTCCTCTGACTTTGGTTCTGAAACGAGGTGCTGAGTGCCTGAGTTCCCACTGACCAGATCACCTCAATGCCTTGCAGAGGCCTGAAACCTGAGCTCAGCTATGAAATATGGACATTTTAACAGGATACATCCAGCCCGCCCCATCTTGTGTCTGCCTGGAGGGTTAGGACTTGGAGGCGGCGATTCAGGCAGGCAAGCCAAAAGAACAGCTCAGACTTACTGTCTGTCTTCTCCGGTACGTGAAGTTTTTCCACAGCAGCAATCCCAGCTGTGTCCCGAAAGCCATCGTCCTTCAGCACGCCCCAGGAGCTGCCCTGCACCGCAGCCGCCGCACGCTGCCGGGACACTGCGGCTGGGCAGTCACTGGAGAGCAGAGACAAGGAGAGGAAAAGCCCAGTTATAAACAAAGCCCAAAGTGAACAAGTATCACAGTCTAACCTCACTTACGCCCACGCACTCCAACTCGACCCACTGCTGCTGCCCGAGGGTTCTGGCCCACCCCCCTCCCACCGTGCCGGGGGTGCAAACCAGCACAGACTTTGACCCAGGGCAGCAGTTATCTAAAGGCTCCAAGACTCAAAACGAAACATCCCCCGGAGGGCAATTCCCCTGCTTCCTGAAAGTAAAACGCCAACTAAGCGACAGTGTTAGAGACTTGGAGCTGCTTTGGAGAATCTCTGGTTTCAGTTTGGGGAGAAACCCTGGGTCAGTCGAGGCTTCTCTACAGGAGACAGAACAGGCACATCAGGGCTAGCCCCACCCCATAATCAGCTAGCTGGCAAAAAGTCACATTTAACCGGTTAATCAAACAGGATTTTACATCCCTACTCAGGGCACAGGCTGTCCTAATGCAGCTGCACTTGATGGGCAAAGGCAGTAGAAAAATCTCGCCCCACCCTTGCTAGGGAAGGTTAGCACACTGCTTGCTACGATGCCACTGATCCGTCCTTCTGAAGATCAAAATCCTGACCCACCAGTGACTCCACAAGGTGCAAGACAATCACAGCAGTGCCGAATGTAAAATGCTCCCAAATCAATATGGCCATTTTGAGTGTGGCACATTCTGACCTGGCAGCATTTCACACTCACTTTGTACCCGGGTGCAGGGCAACACAGAATCCGATCTCTAGAATTCATTTTGCTGTCAGTTTCTTCATACAGTAAGTGAACAGGGTGACTTTTCTATGCAGCAAAGCTCTAAGTGGTTATCCAAACACCTATATAGCGACCCTTCCTTGATATTAGTTCCACGGAGAACACACGCATATGCTTTTGATTGTTTGACACCCCTCTGCACTGAGATTTAAGTTGCATTGCTGCCTGCAAGTGGCAGTGAAAGCACTGCCAAAATTCATAAACACACCATGAACGTAAAACTCGGGTGAAAATCTCTGACCTGTTTTACAGACTAAATAGGGCTGCCAGATGGTTTCAACAAAAATACTGGACACGCTTACATTACATCACAATCTACATTACATCTTATTTAGAAAATACTGGACATTTCTATTTTCTCAATTTGTTTCCCCGAACAGAAAGCTCAAATACTGGACTGTCCGGTTCAAAACCGGACACCTGGCAACCCTAAGACTAAATGATCAATAATCTTTTTTTTCCTTTTTAAAAGGACAAAGCCACTCTGATTAAACGAACATCCCGGCTAACAAGTTCTTCTTAGCCTTGTCAAAGACTAAACATCATTATCGCAACACCAAATGTCGCAGCAACCTTCAGATTGAAGCCTGGATGACCAAAACCTGACATTTGCAGAATGGAACGACCAAAACCAATTAAACCCAACTGCTATTGTACCAGATTCCTAGGCCAACGCATTAGTAGAAGCTCCGTGCTGCTTCACATTCATAATGGGAGCAGGAGAACAAATGAAGACTCAGAGAACCAAAGAAACAACAAGGATGTAAGTGATCTATCTCCATCCAGAATCACCTCAGTCTAGAGTCAGTGTAGGCCCATGTACGGTCCCTGGATTCTAGCAGATTCTAGAAAGGTTCTTCATCCACACACACGCAAGCTACCTCCCTCTGGAGTCAGGAAGTGTCCGAGTGCACTGTGCAAAGGCAATGCCTCTGATGTTCCAGCGGCACGGACATCTGGTTCCCAGAGCTGACCGACTTTGCACAACACCCAAAAAAGGGGGGGGGGGGGGGGAATTTGGCTTCTGACGACGAGGACAAGCTTTGGCCTCCAAGGACTCCGGTCACCCAGCACGGCTGCTTTCCAGCTTGATCACAGAGAGGTTGCAGCAGGGCTCTGTTAAACTGTAACAAAACACCATTCAGAAAAGAAACTGAAGTAGGGACTTTTCCACCCCCCCTCTACTGCTGCTCATTCTGAAGGGGGCCTGAGGAGCCACTGCTCTTACTGCAGGGGATCAGAAAGCATTTTCTTCACAAGCCTCAGGAAGAAATCTGAGCATGTCTGTTGCATTATGATACCAGTCAACACCAATTCTCTGCCATCACTCACTCAGGTATATTGCCATATTTTCTTTGTACTATCTCTTAGAACTGGAAGGGACCTTGAGAGGTCATTGAGTCCAGTCGCCTGCCCTCATGGCAGGACCAAGTACCATCCCTGACATCTTTGTCCCAGATCCCCAAGTGGCTCCCTCAGGGATTGAACTCACAACCCTAGGTTTAACAGGCCAATTCTCAAACCACTGAGCTATCCCTCCCCTAGAAAAGTGTCCTTGCAACCTGATGGAACACTCCTGCTTTTCAAGAATTGCCACATGTTTGTGGGCCAGAAATCCACGAATCCACCTTTCCCAATTCCCACTGCAGCACAGCAAAAAAAGGATCTGACTTTATTAGGTGCAAGAGATAAACACTCAGCTGAGTTTAAACAGTGGGATGGTTTGGCTCAAAAATCCCTAGAGTGGTCAAAACCAAGACTTGCCATATTAACTCAAGAATGCTGCTTGTGTTATTCCAAACTGTACCCAAACCTGTTCATGCCTACCTCTCAGCCACCTACAGCTACCGACCTGAGGACTCTGTACAGAGACACCCTGTTTGTTGAGGTCTATGACTGATACTCAGAGATTGCAAAACACTTATGCCTGCCTAAAGCTGGCTATGACTTCAATGGACTTGCGAGGCGGACAGAGCTGGTTCATTTGTGACAGAAGAGGACTAGCTCCCCAAATTCAGAGAATTCCCAGTGGGTAAGAATATCTGTGCAAAGTGACGCCCCCAGCCTCCTTCAGATATTTCAGATGCTTATTTTTCCAGCTGTCACAAGGATGAGAATTAAAACATCTACGGGAAGACCCTTGGCATAGCAGATGCTGCTAGGTCAGCTAGAATGCAAAATCCATCAACATTTCCACCCTCACCTATTTTGATGGGTTGTTTTCAGCACCGCTGTAAAACTCCAGTCCAACTTGCCACAAAGAAGTGTAATGCTACAAACACCAACCTCTGCCGGTTTCAGCCGGGACTTTGTGCCTCACCCCTTCAAGTCACATTTTGCGAGTCATTAGTACGGGACATCCACCCCAAAAGCACTAAATGTCACATTGGGGAACGGGAGTGTATTTTTGTCCTGTGCATTCACCACTATGGGTTAAATTCTCTCTTCAGACGCTGAAGTATTGAAGTCAACGGGACAGCCACCCATTTATGCCAACAGAGAATTTGGCCCTTTCATTCTGTACCATAATTTGTTTTGCCATAGCCGGCGATCGCCAACAAGACAGCAAGTCGTCCCTTTACTCTGGCAGACAGTCCGGAGTGAGTTTTATTGTCTACCGCTGTCCTTGAGACTCCGTCCTGACGACACTCACCACGCTGCACAGTGTTTGCTACTCCAAATAATCCAGCTATTCCCAAGTGAAAGAAAGAGCAGGAACAGGCCCAGCAGAAAGATTCTGTGAGGTAGCCGCATAACCTGAGTTTTCATACCCATTTGGTTGCCAACTTGGTCACAAGGTTCTTGTACGTCCTTGGGGGAATCACTTTTCAGTTCCCCCCCCAAGAAATCCAGCAACTATTTTCTTCTTTGCTTGCCTTGCATACTTAGGGCTGCAAAATCTTCAGGACAGACAAGGCCTCTTACTATGTGGCTGTCCAGCACCAAGCACATGGTGCAAATGAAAAGAAAAGAAACATTTACGCTTACTTTACAATAACAAATTGCTGCCTGACCTCTTCCCCGCCTTCTCTCCCATCCCTGCTCCTCTCTCCCTCTCCCAGCACTTCCGGAGCGCCACAAATTGGCTGATTCGCACCCCCTCCTCAGAGCCTAAATGCAGCCAAGCAGCTGATTCAAGGCGCTCCAGAAGTGCTGGGCGGGAAGGGGAAGAGTAGGTGAATGGGGGCTCCCCACTGTACACCAGGCATGGGGGGGAAGAAGGGGACAGAGAGGAGGCATGTGGGCTGCATATGGACCCCTGATAGGTTCCCACCCTTGTTTTAGGGGCTACTAGACTGCAAATGAGGAGAATGGATTACTGCTTGGAGGGGTAAGTGGGTGCTGCGATTGCATTCTAGAGCCGTGCTCTGCTCTGCCCAGGCACATTAGTAGCTGCAAGGGAGAGTGGAGTCCCAGCTACTGCTTCTGGTTAAGCACAAGGAGGAGCAAACGGAGGGGCGGGAAGTCCCTTTGCGTTCGATCACAGGAGGACACAAGAATCTCGGGTGGGGAAGGTGCTCCTTGGTCCCCACACAGGACTGTTGGTTTGTCCTGCATTTGGTGGGACTCGTTTGGCAGAGGGACACTCTGCCTAAGCTCATGCGCAGCTGTGCACATCCCTGTTCAGATTCCTTGCCCAGGTGAGCAGACAGAGCTCTGCAAGTGGTACAAACAACTGGCCAGTCTGCCCTAACAACTGGCTGCGTATCGTCCACAGCCACCGAAAAAATCCAAAGGAGGGGGCCCAGGTGAGAGAAACACGCCAGCGTCCTCTCAGCACCCCCCACATCATTCCTCTGGTTGTGGGGGTGTGAACTCCTCCAACCCCCATCACCATATTGGTGAATGGTTCACCTCAACTTACGGTAACTGCACTTTTATTCCCCCTCCATGGCCTGCCCAGGGCTCCCAGCTCTTCTGGGCACACATTTCAAGAAAGATGTGGAGAAAATTGGAGAAGGTCCAGAAAAGAGCAACAAGAATGATGAAAGGTCTAAAGAACAGGACCTGTGAGGGAAGACTGCAAGAATTGGGCTTGTTTAGTTTAGACAAGAGAAGACTGAAGGGGGACAGGATAGCTGTTTTCAAGTATCTAAAAGGGTGTTACAAGGAAGGAGAGAGAAAAATTGTTCCCTTTGGCCTCTGATGACAGGACAGGAAGCAATGGGCTTAAACTGCAGCAATGGAGGTTTCAGTTGGACATTACGAAAAACTTCCTGTCAGGGTGGTTAAACACTGGAATAAGTTGCCTAGGGGGGTTGTGGAATCTCCATCTCTGGAGATATTTAAGAGCAGGTCAGACATTTACCAGGGATGATCTGGTACTTTGGTCCTGCCGTGAGGGCAGGGGACTGGACTCTATGACCTCTCGAGCTCCCTTCCAGTTCTACTGTTCTATGATTGTGTGTGTCACTTCTCTTGGGAAGAGACCCCTGTTTACAACCTTCCCAGCTCCCTGCCACTACTTGCAGTAACCCATCCTGCCTAAACTAGGGTCTGCGCTTTGCCTTCCCTCCAAGCTCTAGGAACAGTACAATGACCCACAGTTTTAAGTTACTACCCATCCCCTTTCTCAGCAAACCACACTTAGTCTTAAGGGGAAAGCATTAGAAAGAAAAAAAAATAATTAAACCTATCAGAGTCTGATCTGCCTGCTAACAAGCTGACCAGAGATCACCCGAACTCCCACCTCGGGCTCGGGCAGGGGTCAGATCTTCCCACCACCAGTGGTTACAAGTCCATGATCTGAAATGGTTGTGAACCAGAAGCCTGGCCGGGCAGATCAGCCTATTTCTTTGTAATAAAAATCACCCTTGAATTGCCAGATAGGAACAGACTTTTGGAACAGAAAAGGTGGCTTGCCTGGGACATAGCGAAGGGAGGGTGAATGCCACTGGAGGAGGTGTATTTATGCAGAGCCCCATCTTTCTGAAAATTAACTCAATGAAGGACTCCCAAGGACATGGGAGGAAGTTGCCAGATCTGTCACGGTGCAGCCCACAAAACCAATGGTTCTCAGACAAGCAGCGCGGTCCAGACCCAAGCGCCTCTACTCTGGCTTGGAGGCCGCAGGGCGCTCTCCGATTCTGATTTAGCCCAGTTCTAATGCCACTGTACCATCAGGGTGGGCTTCATCGCGTAACTCTGCATAAGAAAAATTCTGTGGCTTGAACTGGGGGGTGGGGTCTGTCCAACAGAAAATGCAGCCTGACACCAGCTGTTACTTTTTCACTGTTAGCCAGGCCCTTCCCCCGGTTTGTCCCCGACACCCCGACCTTTTGAGCAGATCTCCAGCCCGACAGAGGGGCAGAGGAGGTTTCAGAGCAGAAACCCCTGCCTGCACACGCCATCGGAGGGACTCCAAGTAGAAAGTAAAACTATTTGGAGCCATGCACTATTGTAATAGACCGGCTTCACGGTAAGCGCAGCAAGCACTTCGATTCCCCACTGATTATTTGCACAGCGCTCCTCTGCTGCTCAGAATAACCATGTTCCAAAGGGCCCCTAAGCCAGCGGGCCTGAAGCCCCCAGAACCAGCCCTAGTCTGAGCAGACAGCTGTATCTTACAGATCCACAACGGAAATGGTGAAACCGCCGCAGTGGCCGAGAATCCATCCCTGTCTGCCCCCCTTCCCGCCTGGTGCTGTACTCAGCAAACACACAACAGCCTTCAAACCAAGCTTTCTGCAAACAGTGCAGCTGTTTGCTCTGACAGGGAAAGACCTTTCCCCTGGAAAATAAAAATCACTATTTAGAGAGAGAACACAGCAAACGACTCAAATCCCAGGGGATCAGGATGTTTCAGTCGATGGGTAATGGGCTACAGAGCCTTTAACCTATAGACCACCGGTTTCAGCCCAGCCCTGGTCAGCGGTGACTGAAAACTGTTACCAGCCGAGGAGAGTTCAGTTAACTAACATGGGTGGCCTCAGTCCAGTTCTTCGCTGGCAAAAAATCCACCCTACAAAAGCAGCCAGCTCTCTAGAGGCCAAGGACAGAGGGGCTGTAGAGATGGATGTGGTCTCACGAGGGCAAGTGTGAAGCATGCTGGGCAGGTAGTGTGGATTTGTACTGCCACGGGCAGCGCTATCCCTGAGGAGATTCAATCTATTCAGCCTGTTGCACGAGCAGCAAGGGTCAAACGTAGAGTCCCTTGAAATCAGTGGCTGACGTCCATGGGCTTGGCTTTGGATCAGGCTCTAAATCTGAACTCTTATCCAACCCAACCAGAGTAGCCATAAAAGCGATCCAAGCGCTGGAGGAAGTGCTTTACAGCAGAGCTCAGCCTGCTCTGCTCATTAAGATTGAGGCCAGGTCAGCCCTAAAGGGGAAGGTCGAATCAATACACTCAACTCCATCTATGTTCGTTACGTAGCTGGATTTGATGTACCTTAATTTGAGTTTCCTTGTGGTCCCCACAGCAGGAGGCCGATGGGAGCAAATGCACCTGTAGGCTTCCCTCGCTCCTCGCAGAAGCAGGACCGCCCATAGCACCCTGAGTTCGATTTAGCAGGTCTGGTCAAGATCTGCTAAATCAAACTCCAGGCGATCGATCGCAGCAGCATGGCTCTTCCCCGGAGTGAAGACATGGTCTGACAATCAACTTGCTTACTTGTACGAATACCTTCCCCTGGGGAGAAGATACTGAGGCCTAGAGGGCTTTTTACTCTAGCAGGGAAAGGCTGAAAGCAGATAAAGGTGTGTGCCTCTTTTTCCCCCCATTTGAATTTAATAGCGATGGTGACTAACCACTGCAATGAGCTACCGAGAGAAGCAGTGGAGCCTGCATCTCTGATGCTTTTCTGGAAGTTGTGCGCTAGCCAAACGCAAGTTACTGGGTTCAATGCAAGGGTAATTGAGAGAAAGGTAATGGCCTGTCGGATCCAGGACTAGATCTAATGGTCCCTTCTGGCCTTAACTCTGATTTGGTGCACAAAATGGCTTTTATTTATTTCTTTTCCTTTAGGCAATTCCTGGCTGCATTGAATGAATAATCACAAGAAATCCTGCAGCTTTGCAGGGGGTTAGACTAGACACTATGGTTAGAAGGGACCACAAGGTGCCTAGAGAGGGTGTGGAATCTCCATCCCTGGAGATCTTTAAGGGCTGGTTAGAGAGACATCTGTCATGGTGCTTGGTCCTGCCGTGAGGGCAGGGGACTGGACTTGATGATCTCTCGAGGACTCTTCCAGCTCTTGGTAAGGGTAGAGCTCCTGTAATGCCGACAGGTGGATCAAACCTGGGACCTCTGGAGTGTAGTGCATGAGCCTCTATCACTATGATCTAGAAGCCAGCTGGCTATTAGCTAAGGCTGTAAAGCAGAGTCATTCTTCTCAGAGTGGTCTTGGTGGCCGTGGATGGAACAGTGCACCACGGCCAGCAGGTGTGGGCGTTCCATTCCCATTCATGATTGGTACCTCACTGTGCAAATAGCAAGGGACCATCCCTGCCACAAAGAGTTAAACACAGTTAATAGACAAGTCCAAGGAAGCGCTATTTAGCCCCATTTTGCAGATGGAGAACTGAGGCACAGAGCTTCGAAAGTGTTTAGGCATCTAATACCCATTGAAGTATGTAAGAGTTAGGAGCCTGAATACCTCTGGGGATCTAGGCCAAAGTGGCTTCCCTGTGATCACACAAGGCATCTATCACAGACTGGGAACTGCATGCAGCTCTCCTAAACCACAGCACAGCCTAAGCCATCTGCCTGCAAACTCTTCAAAATCAGACTCCATATTCCAGCTTCTCCCAGCACAGCAGCATATAGCCCCTGCAATGAAGTGGGGGGTTTTCTACCTAGTCACACAGGTGATCACTGCCTTTAACAGAGCATGACAGAGGGTAGCTTGCAAGTAGTTGCCATAGAGTACATGAAAACTCTTAGCTTTGCTATTCCCAGAAGAGGGGACATTACAGTAAACTCTTCAACTTCAACTGGAACAATGGGCTTACAACAGACTTAGTTCTGTTCAAGTCGAGAAGGGCAGGTAACGGTAAGTGTACACACAGGAAGCCGTCATTGGAACTGGTGCTAAAATACTGAAGCATTCCATAGCAAAGGGTTTCACAAACCACAACTACAGAGAGCCAGTGTCTTGTATGCGCTCAATGAGGCTCCCGCAAAACACTTGGAAACTCTTGAAGGCCCTTCTGAAGTTTGCAGCTTTCAAACAGATTGGGCACCGGGTTTCTCCAACACCCTTCTCGAGAATGGCCACAGAATTGTCAGTTTCCAGCTGGAGAGTCAGGACCGCAAGTCAAACATTGGTACTTTGCGCCTTTGTAACATCTTTCCTCTAATGCGTGGAGTCAGGTTACAAAGCGTTACTAAGCATCATTAGCCTTATTGTACAATCTGGGAAACAGAGAAGTTAAGTCACCCAGTAAACTAGAGGCAGAGCTGGGAATGCAATCAACAGACACACACACACACACACACACTCCTAGTCTCCTGGTACAAGTACTAGAAGCACTGTAGCACCCTGAAATAGGGATGGTAAATATTGGTTAATTTAATAGTTGAGTAACCTTGCATAAGATGGCCATACTGGGTCAGACCAAAGATCCATCCAGCTCAGTATCCTCTCTGCTGACAGTGGCCAATGCCAGGTACTCCAGAGGGAGTGAACCGAACAGGGAACCATCAAGCGATCTCTCTCCTGCCATCCATCTCCACCCTCTGACAAACAGAGGCTAGGGACACCATTCCTTACCCATCCTGGCTAATAGCCATTAATGGACTTAACTCCATGAATTTATCTAGCTCTCTTTTAAACCCTGTTAAAGTTCTAGCCTTCACAAATTCCTCAGGCAAGGAGTTCCACAGGTTGACTATGCGCTGTGTGAAGAACTTTCTTTCATTTGTTTTAAACCCGCTGCCCATTAATTTCATTTGGTGGCCCCTAGTTCTTATATTATGGGAACGAGTAAATAACTTTTCCTTATTCACTTTTTCCACACCACTCACGAAATCTTATCAGTTGGTTGATTATTCTATAATCCCCAGAGGCGGGGCCAGCAGCCAGTGCACTCCAGAGTGGGGCTGGAGGAGGCTGCTGCCTCTGTATTATAGGCAGCAGCACAGGGTGCAAACTGGGAGCTGGTCCAAAAATCAGGTCCCCTCACGAGACCTGGTGGGAGCTGGAAATGAGCCGGGCTGCCTGCCTGCCTGACTCCTACTACACTTTAAATGAAGAGCCGCAGCAGGGGTAGGTCCCGGACCCATCGCAAGCCAGGACTGAGCCGAGCTGCTGACCAGCCTCCTAAAAAATTTATTGGCAGGGAGGTGGGGGAGGAGGGAAATGCGTGTAGTCTACGGCATTAACCTATAAGCTTTTGCTTATTGGCTAATCGACTGCACTATTACATCCCTATCCTGAAGTAGCATGACAGTATCAGCCACTTAGCAGCTTTGAACCGACAGCCCACTAGCTGAGGCACAGGAATACCATCAGGGGAGCCTTACAGTCCCTGGAATGCAGCTCTTGCAAAATTCCCCACACACCAGCTTCCATCTCGCTCCGGTTTTCCCAACAGGCCCTCCAATTCCCCCGCCTCCTGCCATTTTCTATGCAGTCTCCCAACTCCATTCTGCAAAAGCTGCCTTCCATCTTAAGTCGCTGGCTGGTACTTGCAGCTCGCCGGGGAACTGCCGGCTCGACAGCCAACAAGGGAGGGTTGCCAGGCATGTTTTCAACCAGAAGGAGCAGTCGAAAAAGGGAACCTGGTGGCTCCGGTTGGCACCGCTGACTGGGCCATTAAAAAAGTCTGGGGGTGGTGAAACAGGGATTGGGGGCTACAGCAGGCTCCCTACCAAGCTAGGCTGCCCCCACAACAACCATTGGCTAGGAACCATGACCAGCTGGAGCATACGGACCCTCCTTGGCTGCTTAGGAGCTTCAGGGACCTGGTGGCCACTTCCTGGAAGCCATGGTAAGGCCACCAGGACCTCGCACTCCCACCAGCCCCAACCCAGGAGCAGTCGGTGAGGGTAGGGCTAGGGGAGGCAAGCTCTCAGCCCCACCTCCTGCCCTGCCTCTTCTATGGAGGCCCCGCCCCTCCACAGGAGCCAAGCCAGAGCATGGGGAGGGTGGGCGCTGAGGCCAGCAACACTGTCCCCAGTGGCGGGGCCAGGTGGTTTGGGAATGCTGTCCCCCACCTACCATACCAGCCGCCGATGCCCCAACCCAGCCCTGAGTTCCCTCTTGCAGCCCAAACCCCTCATCGTTAGTCCCATCCCCAAGCCACCTTCCCAGCCAGAACCTTCACCACCCCTGCATGCCAACCCCCGTCCACAGCCCGCTCCTGCGCCCCAAGCCCACATCCCTAGCTGAAGCCCTCACCCCCTGCCCATCCTGGAGAGAGTGAGGGTGGGGGTGAGTGAGCGATGGGCAGGGGGGAATGGAGCGAGCTGGGGTGTTCTGTTTTGTGCGACAAGAAAGTTGGCAGCCCTACAACTGGAAAGAACGTCATCACGCAATTACTCTTGATATATATTATGGATAAGAACTTCAGCTAGACTACATCATTTCATACCAGTTAATTATCTGGTCTTATGCATGTTAATAAAACAGAGCCAAGTCTGTTCTCTAATGCTGAATAATAAAAAACCAAACACACATTTTAAACCAAGACTAAAGTCATTTGCCTGCCCTCTAACTCATACTGTTTTATAGCTGTCAAAGTCAAACAATGAAGACAGCTTGAAATTGGCTGTAGGCAACTAAAAAGTCAAGATAAAAGCTTTGGACTAACCGGGAATGCGTACAGGAACTGTCTTTTAGCCACACCTCCAGTTTGATAGGAAGTTGCTTAAATCAGCTCAGCTCAGCCCAGCCGACAATTCAGCCTTTCGCATCTGAACAAACCCCCTTGGCTTCATGCCCAGATCACTTTAAATGGTGTCCCTTCAGGACACACATGCCTATTAAATACTGTACTGAACTTGTTTGTCCCCTACTGGCAACCAGCATACCAAAAAATGCAAAAGAAGAATTGGTGGAAAAGGTGGGGGGAAATTTCAGTCAATGAATGGTCATTGTGTGTGCATATGTTTTAAAACCAGAAGGGACCACGGATCACCTCGTCTGATTTCCTGTGTCAGGCCACAGAACATCTGCAAAATTATTTCTATGCCATCTACGCAAAGTTAGGCTCTTCCCAAACGAGTTTCCAAGCTAAAAAAAATCAAAGCATGGTTATAAATCAAATCTGCAGTTACATCTTCTGTAACCTGGCAGCCAAAGTACTTGAAATGGTCAGCGTGCTGAGTCATACTCCATTCATCTCTACTGCCAGTTTTCATCCCTGCCTGGTTTTACCAGTGGGTTATACCACCTCCAGGTCTTTTGAGGGTGCTCATATCACAGTCTCTCACCTTGTTCCTTTAGGATCCTCCTGCTGACACAGAAGATCAATACGATCAACAGCTGTCAACTGAGGGCTGACTTCTGGTGCCATCTGACTTCCCCCTCAAAGGGGCTTGTAGCCCTAACAGATGTTCGACCCATGGTTCCAGGTGATCTTTATGGACTGATGTCATTTAGTCACTCCGTATTTCCTCCACACTGCTTGTGGCATTCTCCTGGCCATCGTGATATAGGCCTTCTCTAGGTCTGTAAGATCCCAGCCGTGGTCCCAGTGGTACTCGAGCCCCTTCTCTCACTTGCCAAATCACAAACGCGGCATCTGGGGTTCCTCATCTCATCCTGAAACTGAACTCTTCTTGTTCAAGGAGCAGTTCTACCCTTCTCCTAGTCCTGACGTCCACGGTGTATTTAGTAGCTTCATCCCTCAATAGTCTCCAGAGTCATAGATGCTTCCTTCCGATATACTGGGGCCGGGGTCGACTTGCACCAGTCTTCGGCAACTTTGTCTCGCCATGGAGCTTTAACCACTCTGCTCATCCTTTTTACACCTCTCTTGCTTTCACCAGATCCAGCATCACTTCGGCACTGCCGCTTCTGTATCCGGGCTGCATTTCTCCCCTGGTCCATCAGGTATAACCAAGGACACCACATTAGGGTCACGGGTTGGCAACTCGACCCTTAGAGGGTTTGCCTCTTTTACAGGCCTATCAAAGGATCATTTCCACCTTTCCTTTATAAATGCGGTACATGACCATCCCCCATCCCTTTGCCTCTTGTTTTTGCAGGGATATAGGCCCTTCTCACTAGTCAGTTGCGGGTAGTTTAAAACGCTCAGCTTACAGATCCTCTCTGGGTGTCTTTCACTGTCTATCGGCAGATCGCTTTGCTTCTTCATACTTGTTTCCACTGTATAGGTTCATTCCTTTCTGGTCATGTGCCATTATCTGAATTTCAGTCCCACCACTGTTCCTCTCCCCCTTGTTTTTCTCCACCTACAATCTAGTCACAATCTACGATTTAGTGTGGTCAACTAAGTCACACAGCACCACGGTTATTGCCAGACCAGAAAGTGCCCGACTTGAGGTTCAGCCTGTATTTGCAGATCAAGGAATCACAGCAAACTTAAAATACTGCACCCAAAATGAAATTCGTTGGCCTATCATGTCATTTGTAACCTGCACATTCCTAACTCCAACAGAAAGATAACAACTGACTTGCATTATAGTAAGAGCTTCAATGTCTCAGTTACCAGCTGTTCTAACTAAAAAGGCCAAAATCCAGTCCATTCTGTGCTAGATAACACAGGAACGTGTGGTTCCAATCTGCCCGACAGAAAGGCAAATAAGGTATTAAATTCATCAACCAGTGTCCAAAGAGCTCATGTTCGTAGGAGCTGAAAATCTCTTCGCTACCAATGCACGTGCTGGCCTCTGTAGCAGAATCTGGAAACAGTCCTGCACACCCTAACAGACCAAAACTGTGAAGGCTGGACTCAGCTTGGGCAGCCAAGTCTTGGTCTGAATTTCTATTCAGAAAGAGACAATGTCTGCCAGAAAAATTGTATTGCACAACCCTGATAAATCAACCTCTAACTGATGATGCACATTTAGACTGCAGGATTAGACACAAGCTTCGTCCACTGAAGCTCAAACGTCAGTCAGTCTTTTTTCCCCTTGGGCTTTGCCCTCTGGGAATAACGTGTCACACACTAATGAGTGTCATATGCACCAACAGCAAAACCACCAAACATTGATGTTTGGTGAAGAGGGAATTCTTTAGTGGTGTTTTGCGGATTCACTATTAATAAGCTGCCCGCTACATTCATGGGGAGGAATTCTGCTCTTAAATGCGATTGTGTGGGTGTGTTTAAGTCCGTCCACTAGCATGGGAGTAACTGAGCAGAGGAAGCCACTGACAAGAATCACTTAACACAGCGCAAGACAAAGCAATGGAAAAATGGCATCATAGTTACAACAGCAAAGCCGGGGGTAGGGGGAGAGAGCAGGAAATAGTACCATACACTGCTTTCAGTGACAGGGAAAGCCTTCTGTAGCATCCTTCTATGGAGAATAGTGGAAGCGGCAGAGACAAAGCTAGAGGGAAGAGCAGACTGGATTTTGACCCAGAAGATCATGCATTGATCAGATTTCCTTCCTAAGAATCTTAGATCATTCACAGTGCTGAAAAGCCACTCATCATAAATGTCACAGATTTCAAGACCATGTTTGACATAGCGATTCATTCGGGAACGTGTTGATGCGTCCTGGTATACCAACACACACCGTTACCATCAACTACCAAGGTGCAGCTTGTACAGTTGAACTTATCAGCTGCAGGCTCAAGAAAACAGTTTCACACACACAGGTATCAAACCTCTACTGTCTGACATTAGTATTAATTTTGTTATAAGAAAAAGTATAGACACATGCAACAGACATCACATGACTCAAAGGTATGTCTACACTTGCACCCTAGTTCGAACTAGGGATGCAAATGCAGGCATTCGAAATAGTCAATGAAGCGGGGATTTAAATATCCCGCGCTTCATTAGCATGATCTCGCCGGAGCGCTAGTTCGAATCACGGCTCATTCGAACCAGGAAGTGCGTGCCGGGATGCATTAGTTTGAACCAAACCCCTTGGTTCGAACTAACTTTACTCAAAAAAAGAGGAGTAACGTTAGTTTGAACCAAGGGGTTTGGTTCGAACTAATGCATCCCGGCAGCGCCTCCTGGTTGAATGAGCCGTGATTCGAACTAGCGCTCGGCGAGATCATGCTAATGGCGCGGATATTTAAATCCCGCTTCGTGACTATTTCGAATGCCTGCATTTGCATCCTACTTAACTAGGGTGCAATGTGTCAAGAGTCCACTAAAAGATCTAGTGTTTGCTGACAATATAGCTGTTCTAAGTGATTGCTTAACCAACACAAATATAAAGACCAGAAAGCCGAACAGCATCACAGAAGAGGCAGGATTAAACGATTTGTTATGAAAAACAAATCTAATGAGAATCCCAACCACTCCCAACTCAAGCACTATATTAGAAGGCAAAGCAATTCACATACTTTGGCAGTAACACACAAGCCAACAGGGACATCCGAAAGGAAATAACAGAACGAACGGACAAAATGGCAGCTGCAGTCACATCTTAAACACAGTTTGCTCATCAAAAAAAAAAATCTATACAGATCAAAAGCAATTAATCTTCAGCTCAAAAAACGTTACTGGAAATCCAGCAGCCTTCAAAAGGAAATGGCTCAGGAAATGACAAGGTATTAACTGGAATGAATTTGTCACCAATGCCAAGATTTGAGAGAGAGCGCAACAACCGCTTATCTCTAACTGTATCCAGAAAAAGAAAATGGAAACATCTGTGATATCTGAAGCAGGACTATTTGGCCATGACAGTTGTGCCATTGGGAACTGTATGCCCAATTTGCAGGAACATGCAAAAGGCACCAAAGAAGGAATCCCTCCATCAAACTGTACTGAGACAGGGGAAAAAAACAAAAACAAAAAACCACACACGCTTATGGGAGTTAAACAGAGGATCTGCTAAGAGTAGTCCAGGATAGACAGGGATGGCAGAGCTTTATTCACGTCCGAAGCTACAGCTCCTCATAGGAAGGATTTGATTAAGCACAGAGCAGAGTTTTCTCCATTACTTTAAGACTAAACACTGACTCAGGACAGTTTATTTTACTTACAATACATAAAATTCCTCTTGCAATACAAAATTCACATGCAATACATGGTATAACCACATTTTTCTCATACATACTTCAAGTTTTGGAGTGGAGTGTTCCATTTTCCACACACAAAATGAACAGAGGTGAAAAGACCAAGTTTGGTCAATTAAAAGCCATTGTTGCCTCATTACCCGCTTCCTTTTAAACTACATAATTCTGTGCCTATGCAGGAGGACCAGGAGTTTCAAGAGGGAGGGAAATCCAGCACAGAATACCAGTATAAAATGCCAGATGGTGTTCATTTAAAAAAAAAAAAAAAAAAAAAAAAAAAAAAAGGGAACAACTGGCTTCCAAAAGGCATATAAAAGTCAAACATTTCCAAGTTGTTAGGAAGCAGACAGCTTGTTTTGCCAGAAGAAAATGAGAATCCGGCCATTTGAAATACAGAGGTGAGAATATCCTTAGCTGGTTGAGCTGGCAATAGTTCACTCAAGTCAAAGGCGCTACCCTAGTCTATCTGCTGAGGAATCGGGTTACTGCTCTGAATCCAGACCTTACCCATGTGTGACTGGGAACGAGAAGGCTTTAGGAGACTGTAGCACTAGTGAAATGACGACATGAACTTGGGATGGAGGGCTAAGGGAAAGTCAGAGGTGTCAGGAAAAGAAGTGGTCATCCCCTGGAGGCAAACATGGACTAAAAGGTAAAGCCCTGACCCTACTGAAGTCATGGAAAAACTCCTACACAGCAAGAACTGCCAAGGCAGATTAATGGGGCAAATCATTTAAAAAAACCCACTATTTAAAAAGATGATAATTGGTCAAGAGGAAGGGAAACATTTTTCTTGCCAACAGAGTTGAGAAACATTTTCTTTTTTGTTAAAAAGCAGAGGTATGCGATTATAGGACACGGTCAGTTCAGGTCAATAAACAGTGGTCAGTTTGACCTGTCAGAATTACCTGTTTGGGGCTTGATTCTCAGCCAGCTTCTACATGGCCTTCATTGGCGCACTCAGAAATAAACGGCCCCGAGCTACTGCTCTCACAACAGGTGGCAGGCAGGAGTGCGTGTTTTGACCAAACACCGCTCCCTCTGAACTCAATGGTGAAAGCTGACTTAGGTGAGAGCAAAGCGTGTCCAATGAGGAGAGCTCTGGCTAATCCCATGCACGAAGTTCATTAATATTAGCATCCACAGTAAGGGACAAAAAACACTGATGCAGCTTTGGGCAGGTGCAGAATGTACCTGCAAAAACCAAGTTTGTTTCTGAAACTTGAGCCGGAAAGTCAATGAGGACAGTGACCACTGTCCTCAGCACGCGCACACACTCTGCAGCTCTCCGTCTTTGGAGAAAGCCCGCACTCTCGTTTGCGTCTGGCACAGTGTCTGCTCTTAACCTCAGTATTATTTGTGTCATGGAGCCATCCTGAAGCCCCAAATGAAGTCTCCACTGTGCTAAGCACTATACCCACACTCAGTTCCAGCTTAGTGTCAGACTTCATGCCCTTCCTCACTACTACTCTTAATTTCAATGGCCTATTGAATTTTGGCCTCCACTAAGGCCACTGCCAGGCCTGTTAATTAGTACAAAATGCAGTGACAGGTTTTTAGGGGGTTACGCCACAAGTTATTTCATATGGACCACAGGACCATCAGAGGGTAATAACTAGTGGTCCCTTACAAAGCTTGCCTACAGCACCACAAGTCTGGTCTCTGTTACTAGTGAAAAGAAAACAGATTTCTGTTGAAATGATCTCTGGACTCTGTGCTCAAAGGCTCTGGCTTTGTTCGCTTGTTCCCAAAGAATATACCTTTCTGTCTAGCCCAAACTGGTATAGGCTTGGAACTACTCTTTTTCCTGCCTAATGCCAACTGTCCCCTGAGATAACCAACACAATGAAAAATGGTCCTTTATTGGAGTAAGCCAGCATTCTTGCAAGGAGCACTCCCACAGAAAATAACTAAAGGGCATAAGAAGTCATCTTCAACAGAATAAACGTCCACACATCAGAGCCTGCAGCTGAATGCATTCCTATTGTAATCCTTAATCATGCTTTTACCCGACTGCTCAGAAGAATAAAGTGTACTGACTGTTCTTTATTTGTCCATGATGTTAGTCAGTTTGCTCAGAAAAGCTGCATCAACAGTTTCCCATCCTACTCTGCCTCAGTCCTTGAGGCCAGATCACATGTCTTCATCCAATGACAAAGGCTACCAAGGCAGAAGTAACCTTTCCCCTCCTTTATACATCCACCCATAACAGAACACAGTCAAAAAAACCTATGGACATATTTTATCAACAATCAGGATGGAGACACTAAACGTTCTTTTGCGGTCTAGAATTTTCAGATGAGTCCTGCATGCACACGGCTAATGTATATTCTTAACGTACTCAGCAACTGCACACGCGTGGGATATGTACACACAAAATACATATTATTTGAATCTAAGTTCCAGGGTCAAATTCTCAGCTGATGTAAGCTGGCAGAGCTCTGCTAAAGGCAATGGCACTCTGCCAGTTGTCCCCTCGCATCCCCCAAAAAAGGAAATCTAGTGTTAAAAGATTGGGACCGAGTCTGCTCCCTCACTTACAGCAAGAAATTAAAAAACACCAGCCCAGACTTCAATGCTGTTTGATCAGTCTTGCCCTTTGTGCCTAACTCTTCATTTGGGGGTGAAATTCAAACTCTGTGCAATGCACAAGTCCCCAGGTAAGTTGTACACAATTTAGTATCTGGATAGTGCAGGTTGTGATGAACAAGGTTACCCATGGCCTCAGAAGCATGGCAATCATAGGCGATGTAATAATGCAAATACCCAGGAATGGCAAGATAGCTTAAAAGTATTGGCCCTTAGGCAAAACTATTTCCAGGCTTTTAGGAGCCATATTCTGCCATCCTACACACCTGGGAACTCAATGTGGGTGGGCTTTGCACCCCACGTGTAGCTTTGAAGAGACTTTCGAAATCACATACATCTCGTTTGATTAATTTAGGACTGAACTCTGCACTCCATGCTAAGGGTCAGACTATCCTGAGGTCGGCAAGGCTACTTCTGAGTCACACTGCAGTAAAGAAGAACTAAACCTCAGTCCAAAAAATCTCCATAAAGCTTGCTGCAAGGAAGTCAGTGGGAATTTTGCTTGAGTAAAGACTGCAGGATTGGTCCTTAGGTCTGCTGTTTTTTTTAAAAAGTAGGAGCTGCTTGTTCCCTTGTTCAGGGGAGACGGGAGGAAGAAGCAGACTGAAATTGAATTCTTATGGAAATATTGGAGAGTTGAGAACTTCTAAAACATACATGGCTAGGTTGAAATTTATAGTACTGGACCTAATGTAATTGGGAATTCAGCCAAAGATTGGAGCCATCGTAGTTTAGAATTTAATCCTACAGAACCTTTATTGTCTTGGACATAAAAAGGTATTTATGGGTGAAATGGCACAATTAGCGTCTGCAGTGAAGAGGTCATTCTGCAGTTGTACTTGTTTGCATTATTTAATACGGAGCTATATCTGGGAACTTTGTAATGTGTATTAGGCTATTATTACTTCTTGAAAATGCAAAAAATTGTGATTCAACTGCATTTCAGAGTGCTTATTTCACACTTAGAACACACATCTAATGGACCAGAGTGGATTTGAATTGTTGTCACACTCCCATCTCTGTATCTTTTTTCCCCCTTCCACATCTGAGGAAGTGAGTTGTAGCTCACAAATGCTTATGCTCCAATACCCTAATAAATGTGTTCGTTCTTAGTGTGCCACTGGACTCAATGTTTTTGCTGAAACAGACCAACACAGCTCTCTCTCGGAACTGTTTGCCTTTAGTTGATTTATTTTTAAGGGAGAATTTAATGTGGCTATTTGGGAACAAGTTACTCACATGGATTCATTGTAAAGCTAGAGGGGACCACCATGATAATCTAACCTGATCTGCATAAAGTAGACCAGATAGTTTCACCCAGCAATCCCTGCATCTAACCCGGTAATAGCTGGTGGAATTGAGTGGCTCTTTTTAAAAGGCATACTCTCTCAACATGAAGACTCCAAGCGACATCCCTTGGTAATCTGTTATCTATTGCAACTGTGCCTAGCACTTTCCTGCCCAACTCAAAAACAGTGGAGTGGGGATTTATTTCACACAGGGCCCCACTGACGACGGCTATTTGTGGAGAAAGATGCTACTCAGTGTGCCGAAAGGTCTCAAGAGTCTGGATGGTCACAGGCAGGTGCATTATTTTTGCCTGTGCGCAGACTCCCATTGACAATGGATTGTAGAGGTGAAGCAAGTGCAGTTACATCTGTCACGTCATTAACATGACCCGACAGCTAGAGTCTGGGATACTATGTAGTTAGTAGAACCGCCTGAAAGGGCACTGCAGAAACTCAGTGATCCATCTGGTTTGGGGATGGCTTGCCATATACTTCCCTTTGGATTTCTTAGAGGAAGCAAAATGTACCTAGCTCTTTCTGCACAAGACATGCTTGCATTTCGTTTCCCGCACCCTAATCCCTATTTAATATCACTATTGATATTGGTTGTGCTTTAACAAAGTGTCCCTTGAAGTTATGAAGCACTGCACAAAGACCTCTGCCACACTGAAGTGTTATGAAAGTTAAAGCACAACTGTTGTCTACTGTGACTAGTATTGGGTTGTCCATAGGGTTTGTGGCTGTAGTGACACTGTTCTGTTTGGTACTGTATTTTAAAATATTAACATGGCCAGATTTTCAAGAAAGCAGTTTTCATTTAGGGCACAATTCAACAAAGCACTTAAGCACATTGGTTTATGTGAGACTCCACTCTAAGTGTTGCCCTGAAGTTAAAAAAAACTACATGGCGTATTTAGGTTACAACTATATTTTGTGTGTCTGTTTTTATTTGTGTTTACAACACCATCAGAAATTAAAACAAGGATTTGGAAATGTTCGATTTTTGTGACCTGTGCTAGAACTAAAGATAATTTTGGTGAAAAAATATCAACCATTTTCAAGTAGCAACTTGAATCTTACTGCTTTATTTTGACCCCTCATTTTTTTAATACACCATCACAATGAAACCGTGTTTAGGGTAATCAGCTATGATGTAGCAACAAAAGATGAAGCCTGCTGTTAAAGGTGCTGTCATTCCTACACAAGAACTGAGACTGATTTTGGTCTTATATACCCGTGGAGTCATTCCACAGAGTTTAAGGGATTGGTGACATGGCTGTAGCGGAGATCCAATTCTGCCCTGTTAGGCTTTCCCAACTCACAGTGAAGGAATAAATGCTGGCGGCATGAAATATGTAGCCCAAAGAACACCCAAATAAAATGAACTACATTTTTCAGAAAAAGATACAAAGCACTCCCAGATCCTAAGCACTTCTTTCTATTCTGCCCAAAACATTCTCCCAGGCAGAGCTCCTAACTCCCTGGAAATGGGGCAGGAAGCCAGGTACTTCAGCCTGGAGTTGATCAGCAGCTATTTTCCCCCCATTTTCCTTTGTTGAATCCCTTCAGTCTCTCTCCTTGCACACAACAGTCCTGGAAGCCGGAATCTCTCCTACAAGAATAATTTTTCTCTCCTCCTTGAGGCGAATCCCCAGTCCCCCAGCGAGGCCGGCGTGTGCAAAAAAAACTCTGCCAAGAGGAGGGCTCCAATTGTTATTTTTTCTAAGGAACCAGAGTTTAGACGCCAGGGGTTACTCTCGGTCAGTCCCAGCAGGGCTGCCTGGCTGGGTTGCCCTCCCTTCCTGCCTGGGCCGCCCCAGCTGGAGGGCTCCTGCTGAGAAAGCAGCGGGGCAGGAAAGAGCAGACCCTGGACACAGAGCGGCTCCAGCCAGGAGCCATGGAGGAAAGCAGCAGAGAAGCAAACCCGGAGCAGCCCAAATAAATCCCTTTGCAAACAAGCGCTGGGGGCGGGGAAGAGGCCAGAGGAAACCACAAAGGAGGACGTGCAGCGGGGGGACCCCAGAAGGAAAGGAGAGGCTGGGGGCAGAGAGGGAGGGGCTGCCTCAGAAGGGAGAGGAGACCAGGAGAGCAAAGAGAGGCGACCCTACAATAAACAAAGCTCCAGGTGGCGGGTGAAGCTAGGGCAGGGAGGAAGGGGCTGCCCCAGAAAGGAGAGGAGACCAGGAGAGCAAAGAGAGGCGACCCTACAATAAACAAAGCTCCGGGCGGGGGGTGACGCTGGGGCAGGGAGGGAAGGGCTGCCCCAGAAAGGAGAGGAGACCAGGAGGGCAAAGAGAGGCGACCCTACAATAAACAAAGCTCCGGGAGGGGGGTGACGCTGGGGCAGGGAGGGAGGGGCTGCCCCAGAAAGGAGAGGAGACCAGGAGGGCAAAGAGAGGCGACCCTACAATAAACAAAGCTCCGGGCGGGGGGTGACGCTGGGACAGGGAGGGGCTGCCCCAGAAGAGAGGGGAGACCAGGAAAGCAAAGAAAGGCGACCCTACAACAAACAAAGCTTCGGGAAGGAGAAAATGGGGCGGGGGCTGCCCCTGCCCCAGAAGGGAGGGGAGACCAGGCGGGCAAAGAGGCGACCCTGCAATAAACAAAGCCCCAGAAGCGCCCCCGCAAACCCAGCCCGCAGCCCCCGAGCGCCCCGCCGGCAGGGACCCCGGGCCGAAGAGATGCGCCCCCCGCCCCGCAGCAAGCGCCCGCGCAGCCCTACCTGGGTGCCAGCCACGCCTGCGCCTCCCCGAGCCGTGCGCTGCGCGGCCGCCTCGCTCCCCAGCCCTAGCGCAGCCCGAGCCGGGGCTTCGAACCCGCCGCGCCTTTTATAGCCGGCCCCGCCGCGGGGTTACTGCCGGTCAAACCCGGCCGCCGTGTTTATGTCGCCCCGTCACTCACCCGCCGCACGTGGCGAGCCGGCCCGCCTCTTAAAAGGGCCCCGCGCAGCTTCTCGCGCAGGGGCATGCGGGGGGAGCCAGCTAGCCAGGGCTAGGGGACTCCGCTCTGGCTCCTGGCTGGCAGGGAGGGAGCCCGGCCAAGAGTGGGGAGCCCCCTGGAGCATGGCCTGGATCCGGGTTTCCCAACTCCTGGGTGGGGACCCAAAGTTGGGTCCCTAAGGTTTGCAAGGGGCCCCTGGGCCAGCTGGGCTCCCCAACCAGCGCTGCAACCTCTGGGGGCGCAGCCAGGGGCACCCACTTTGATTCCCCAGGGGTGCTTGGCCCCCTGCTCTACCCCAGGGCTCCCCACACCGCAGCCCTTTTCCCGTGGCCCCACCCCGCCTCTTCCCATCACATTCCCCCCCTTCGCCCAAGCACACCCTGCCCTGTGCCCCTCCTCCTGCTTCCTGCAGATCAGCAGTGGGCAGAAGGCACTAGGGAGTTGGGGAGCTGATCCACAGGCCTGACAGAGGGTGCTGATTACCCATTATTTTTCCCCCTGGGTGTCCCAGCCCCAGAGCACCCCCCAAGTCAGCTCTGAAGGACCCAGAACCAGACAGGCTAGGCCCAGCCCACAAGACACAGGGAGGCCAAATTTGAGGGAGCAGCACTGCAAACCCAGGAGGAGCCAGGTCACAACTCTGCTCACACAAATGTGGTTCCTGTCAGCGGGGTGGGGCCAAACCTGGCCAGCAGTGCAAGCCGGGAGATTGCAACACCTAGAGCCAGCCCAGCCAGCCCCACAGGACAGGAGCCAACACTATGGGGCGTGTGGCAGGCTGGACCCAACCCTCCTGGGATGCAGGACCTAACTGAAACCCCCTCAGGTCCTTCTACCCCCGGACCATTTAGTGGGTCACAACAGGCTATAAACAATTACAAATGGGGCCTGTGCCCTAAAAGGTTGGGAACCAATGTTCTAGTAAAGGGTCTAGGCTTCACTGGGTAAGTCCCTCTTGCTGGGCCCTGTTACGATGATCAGACTGGTCCCCGATTGTACGCTGAA
Organism: Rafetus swinhoei; assembly: GCA_019425775.1. Classification (NCBI taxonomy): domain Eukaryota; kingdom Metazoa; phylum Chordata; order Testudines; family Trionychidae; genus Rafetus; species Rafetus swinhoei. The sequence goes on along the minus strand of CM033427.1, from coordinate 126,201,807 downwards.
AGGCCATCTGTATTCCCTCTCCTCCATGAACACAGCAAGGGCTAACACCTAGGAAGAGAGGCCGTTACACACACAGGTATCCGGAGTATTGCAGGAGTTGTGAGCAGAGCTGGAAGGATAACTGAGGGGAGAGGCTGAATTTTTTTCCTTTATGAGCAGATAAGCCGCTCGTATCCAAGGGGTCATAACATTAATTGGGCCCATGGAGGCAGCTAGCTGCTACTGTATAATGTCTGGAAACTCGCAGGTTTTAAAAATTTGAGGATGAACGATTATTTATACAAACATTCATGCTAGAAGTTATCAATCATTTGTGATGCTCCTTACAAAAAAAATCTTGGTTTCTAAACCCATATTTGCACTTCTTTAGCTAAGCCAGTGCAGACCCCTACACAAAAACATTTTCATTTGAATGGTTTGTTTCAGTGTAGCATGTTCTTAATCAGTTTCAGCTACACCAAAATGTGATTAGTCAAACCTCAAATTAGCAACTGGTCACCTTGCTTTACTCAGTAGACCACATCATGCTGCAGAGTAGCAGGTGAGTTCTGCATGGCTGCTGCCCACAAATGCCTCCTCTAGTTTTTTCTATCCACGTGCAGAATAAATTTTGTTGTGCGCACCAAGATACGTGTAGATGTGCACCACCAATAGAAAGACATGCTGCCAGCTGTGAGCATTTTGCTAATACAGGGCGGCACTTGAATCTCTCATGGGTGGCTGCCCAAGCGCTCAGCTTCCTGGGAAAATATACACACAGAAATCTGAGTATGTACCCAATAAGTTTATAATGCCCTAGTTTGCTGTGACACTCCAGGCTTCTTCACACAGGATGTTATGGGACAACTCTTCTGTTGCATCCGGGGATTGTGTGCAGAAGTGGTCTAGGCCGAGAAAATTCATGTCCTGACAAGACCAAAGCTGGTATGAGGTTACTTCCTTCTGCCCAAAGTCTGCTTTAGACTGCAGGAAACTGCACAGCATTTTATATTGGTCCAACCATTTTTTGAAAAACACCTTCAGTTAAACCAGTGCAACCATCACTGGAAATAAATCAGGAGTGAAATCTGACCCTATTGAAGTCAATGAGAGTTTTGCCATTGACTTCAATAGGGCTGGGATTTCATTCCATGTTATTTATTGCAAGGAACAAAAAATATGAATGGCAAAAGTTAGCAGCTCACCAACAACCCATTGGCTGTAAGCTGTTAATCTAAACAATTTGCTCAATGGGTCCCACATTAGGAAGAAATGTGGACCAGATAACAAGAAAAAAGGGCTAAACTCATCATATGTAAAATTATTTTCAGTGCATAGTTTGACCGGTTGTATTTGTAAGACCTCTAGCCAACAGCTTGTTCAGCTTCTTGAGAAATGTGCTTGACTACCTAATTCACTGTGCTAGGATCCTGAGTCGGTGTCAGTTGTCCATAAATACCCCCAGCTAAGGAACTGCCTGTGGAGAAATTTATTGCTGTTCAGATTTCCCCTTTCTGCCATGCCTACAGGTATATCACTAAAGACGAGCACAAAAGCCAGTGGCATAGAGGCTGTGAATGCATGCATATTGTGAATTATTCCATGCACAAAATTCTAGATGGCAAACACATTTAAAGCACAAGAGACAGGATAGTCTAAATTAGGGTTCCCAGTGCAAAGCCATTGCTCATATGTAACAAAGCTGTTTGCATCTCTGCATGTTAATACTTTGCTTTAAAAGGAGCAACCTAGGTATGGAAACTCTCTCTGAATCTCCTGCTTTGTGCATTTCAATGCTCAGCTATAAAGGTACATTTTTACTGTACTTCTTTCATTCTTTAAATAAAGATATGGAGACTAAAGTGAGTGATCTCTTCTTCTCCCTCCCTCCCCCGAAATAGGCTCACAAAGGATTATGCTTTAAAATAAAATTAGCCATGTGAGCCTCCAACATACCAGGAAGTAATCAAACAAATGTGCATAATCACATATGTGCACATTAAACTCAGAATGGCATAATACTGTAATCTCACAACTAAATTAAATCACAACAGAGGGAGTTTGACTGTCTGGTGGTATTCTGTCAGTTCCATCACGGCCATTGCAGTACCATCTCGATGCTTTGGATTTATAAAACAGTGGGACAGAAATCAAAATCTGTACTGAGATATTTTCTGTAATCTGTTACTCCCGGTTTCTTTTTGTTCCTCTGTTTCCAGATGGTTTGAACAACATATAGGTTACCACAAAGACAGGTTACCACTTGGCGAGCTATAGGAGAACTATAATCTAGACTTAAGGCTTTTAACTTGTCTACTGCCACCTGCCCCATGGAAGGTGAGAAGTGCTACATTATCCATACGAGAAAACCCTAAAAATCAACAAATAGTCTTGTAGCACCTTAAGGACTAACAAAACATGTAGATGGTATCATGAGCTTTCGTGGGCACAACCCACTTCTTCAGATGACAGGAGTGGATTGCGCCCACGAAAGCTCAGGATACCATCTACATGTTTTGTTAATCTTTAAGGTGCTACTACACAATTTGTTGCTTTTTAAGTTTTTCCTGTTACAGACTAACTCGGCTACCCCTCTGAAGCTTTTTATTATCCATACAATTTGGGTACATAATAATTTAAGGACTATCAGTCATTGGTAAGGGTTCTGAATTCTCTGCATGACTCCTACCAACCTCTCCACAAAAAGGGTGTGACCTATATGTAACTATTCTCAGTCACCAATATAAACCAGGGTCTATTTAAAAAAAAAAACAAAGGAATTTATATATGGCCAGATCCTCAATTAATTACACTGAGGCCAGGTCTACACTGGACCCGGCAGCTCGGCTGAAGGTACGCATTTCCAGCTATGTAGAATATGTACCTAGAGACAGCTTACCTTAAGCCAAGCCTGGCAGGGCACCCTCGGAGTTCAATTTAATGAGTCTTAACTACACTCACTGAATCAAGCTCCAGAAGATCAATCACAGCAGAGTGAAGACAGCCTTATTAGCTGCCGATCTGTTCCATTGCTTTTAAAGCTGTTTTATAAATTAAGAAAATGTGCACATCAGATATTCTAAATTTAGTAATCAGTCACGCTTTCCCTTTTCAAGTTCCTCAAATGCAAATATACGCCTATTGTATGACATGAAGGGTCCTCACTCAATCCTAGTAAGTCCACGGTGAAACTTATCCACTTCAAAAAGAAGCCACAATTGGGTGGTAAAAGGCTAAGACAGCATGGACAACTTACAAAGGCCTGTACAAGTTAGCAACAGCAAGGTCACCGGCAAAAGCATTTCAGCCTGTGCCATGTATGATGGGACAGATTTTCAGAGGCAATTCTGCCCATGTTCATAGAACTCTGGGTGTGCCTGCAGTTGCCAGTGCTTGTGTACAATAAGGATGTTAAGGTCTAGTCGACTATCCGATAAGCAAAAGCTTATCGGATACTCCAGTCAACTAGTCAATTCCCTCCCTTGCTGCCTCTATCAGATAGAGGAAGAAAAGGGCGGGGGAAGAGGGGGTACTTCAAAACAGCAGTGCCGCACGGAGCCCATACCTGGGCTCCGTGCGGCACTGCCGCATTGAAACGCCACACAGCTGATCCAGGGGTCAGCTGTGCAGTGATGCCCTTTTGAAATGCCGCTACAGACTCCCCCATTTGATTCTGGGCTCCATTTCCGCAGAACCCGGGATCAGCCGGGGAAATGCATGCGGAACCCGGGGTCAGCTGGGGAGTCCCCAGCTGATCCTGGGTTCTGGGGAAATGCCGTGCAGACGGGCTCTGGGTGGAATTTCAAAGCAGCAGTGCCGCATGGAGCCCGGGTCAGCAGGGGACTCTGAGTCCCCCACTGGCCCCAGAGTCCATGAGGGCGCTTCTGCTTTGAAATGCACAAGAGCCCCTGCTGGCGACTCTTGTACATTTCAAAGTTGGCACGCCGTGTGTAGCCCGGAGACAGCGGGACTTCCTGTTGGCCCCAGGCGGCACACTGAGTTGTACATTTCAAAGGAGGAATGCGGAAGAGCTTATCGACTAGTCAAGTAGTCGATGGAAATTTCATCGATTACTCAACTAGTAAATTATTCACTATTTAACATCCTTAGTGTACAAGCCTGCTGGCTGCACATTTGAAGAGCACAAGTCAGGTGTGCAAAAACGTGCTTTTCAAGTGCCCTCTCTTGCAGTACCTGAAGAAAAAGCACATGTGGGATAGGGATGTAAAATCTTGTTTAACCGGTTAAAGAGGCAATGGGAGGGCACTCCAGCCCCACTGGGCTGAAGCAGCCCCTTCCCCTTCCCCTCCCCACCCGCACAGCAGCCCCTGCCTGCTATGGACTCTACCCGTTAAGCCAGGGGTGGGCAAAAGGGCTTCCACGGGCCAGATCCGGCCCGCCAAGCAGGTTGATCCAGCCCGCGGAGGCCCTGCCGCTCCACCGCCCCCAGGCCAATTAGGGTCTGGGGGCAGCGCACAAAGTTTCCTCTGCCCTGCCAGGAGCACGAGGCACTTCAAAGCACTGTGTGGTCCTGGCAGGGCGGAAGGAAGCTTGGCGTGCTCTCCTGCCCCTAGGCCGTGATTGGCCTGGCGGTGGGAGAGCACAGGAAGTCTCCTCTCACCGCCAGGAGCATGGGCGCCTAAGGGGAATCTGGGGGGGGGGGGGCTAATGGGCTCCCCCAACCCCAGACCAATCATGGTCTGGGGGTGGGGAAGCTAGAAGCATCCTGGCCCTGTCCCTTCTGGAGCAGCCCAGGGCCCATTCACAAATTTTTGAAGTGGCCCCTGGGAAAAAATTATTGCCCACCCCTGGGTTAACCATTCACATTCCTAATGTAGGAGTCTGGAGCAGTGCTTGCAAATACTAGCGTCAGGATGCTAGTGCATGGAACCAGGAAGTGAAAATGACTATACACAAAGCTCTGGCAACTGCAAAAAAACCCAAACCAAACCAAAAAAACCCAACAAAACACAGTGGGGGAAGTGTCCCCCGCCCTGCAAACTTTGAGTAATTGAAGTCCAGATCGTCAGCTGGTTTCAGCTGGTGCCTCCACTGATCTGGGGCCTTTTGGGGTTCTTTGCAATAATCAACATCTGGGATTTTTATGCAAGACTGAATTCTGCTCTCAAAGAAACTGGTTTAATACACCAGAGACGCTCTGCCTCTTTCACAGGTTTCTTAGACATCCATCTAAGAAAGTTCAAAACTTGACTGTCAATTGGGATTGGTCCTACCTGGGGCAGGGGGCTGGACTTGATGACCTCCTGAGGTCTCTTCCAGCTCTAGGATTCTATGAATTCTGATTTGGGCTCACTCACAAAGTCAACGAGAGTCTTGCCCAAGGCAGAACCTCTGCATTTGACCCAATAAGACTAACAACACTATAGATCAGCTCCTCAGAGTAAATGTGAGTAGCACCAGTAAAGTCAATGGAGGATTGATATTAAGTGTGTCTGAGAATCTGGCTTTTTAAATGAGCAATGGGATTTTCTGAGTTGACCTTCCCCCTTTAAACAGGGCTGTGGATTATGTTAATCCGCATTCTCTTCCACTTTAGTCATTGAGGTAAAAAAACCTCCAGTCCTTTGTATTCAAACATTCCCTTGATTTAAATGTCCAAAGTGGGCTTTTCCTTGATGGTGTGCACCAAGAAGGAAAAACAAATGCACCATCAACATTTTGATCCTTTTAATTCTTCATGCCAAATATATACACTCCATGCCCACCTATTTAGCCAAAGGTATTTCAGAGAGCTCTATCATGCTGAACCGTTGGGGCCAGTCTCTGACTAGATGGACTGCTGACCTGCTCCAGTCTTGCAATTCATATGTCCCCGGGATACAGATATCGGTCCTGGTTCACCATTCTGTCACTCCAATTTTACATCTTGACATCCATGGCCGTATGCCAGTTTATAATTGGCGAGTCAGTCCCTTTATTGGGTTTGTCCCTTTATCATCCCCCCGCTCTCCTCCTCCCCCCACTGTAGCGACCTACTGTCAGCTGCAACTTAAGTCACTCTGACTCAACAAATGGGGACACACTTTAAATAGTGATCTCATTTATGATCAATGAATAGCAAATTCGTCTCCAAAACAAGGTTTCATTTCCCAGGAATCCATTTCATGATTGATCAGGCTCAGTGCGTTTCTCTCCAATGCCCTGCTGCATAGGGGGCCACATAGAAACATCTCAGCAGAAATCTGTCTCCTTCACATCCCAAAAGTTAAGGGGAAGAAAAGCAAATGGTGATTTTTTTCACTCTACTAACAGAAAGAAGGAACCTGTTCTTGAAAGCTGATGAAATTAAAGATTCCCTGCAAAGCAAGTGTTTTGTAGCCTGATTTACTTTTTGATGTAAAGGGTCAAAAGAATTTTTCTGCCTTAAAAAAACAAACAAAACAAAAACTCTAAGAATATCAGGAACATGCCATCTGCACCTGTTACTTCCCCAGCTAAACCAAATCAGAACAGGAAGCTTTTCAGTTCTGAAAAAGGTTGGGATGCAGAATCAAAAGCATCTCAGGCATCTGGAGCATCTGGAGTTAAATGTGGACTCACTCATTCACCCACCCACTTTTATATATTATTATAATCAGACCAAAAAAAAGCACAGGTGGAGACAAATAGAGCACAACCCCATTTCTGATCCTTTATGCATGCTCTGCAAAAATTCTTCCGTGTCAGAAATGCTAAGCACTGCTTCTCAGAGCAAAGCAAGGCTGGGATTAGAACACCCAATCCAATGGGTGCCCGCATTCCTTAATCAACTTTAAAAATTCCACTCTACGTCACTACAAAATCACAGCTTCAACATTCTGCTCTGTCTCAGTGTATTAGCAGTCAGGGGCTTTTCAAAGTTTAGCTGCCTTGGGACTTTCAGGCTGAAAGGATGTTGTGCTATTTAGCTTGTAGAGCAGATGGCAACCCTGCCAGCAACACTGAGAAGTTGTGTCGAAGGCCATGTGATGGCAGACCTGCTGAGCTGGGGAACTCCATGGAGCAGGGCCTCATGTGCCTTGTGTCTCTTCTCAGCAGTGTCCAATTTTAGACCACGATTCTCCAGCTGCATCCACATGGGTGCAGGGTTTTGCCTGAAGTGGTGAGGTGGAAAGACTGGGGCCCAATAATTTATCTGCCAACACACAAGGTATTAAACACTCCCCCTCCCACCTACCTCCCCTACGTAAGCTGCTTGAACAAAACTGCAGGCAACCCATCAAAGTCATCTGACCATTGTTTTTCCACATATATTCAATACCCATTTAAAACAGCAGCGATATTTCATCGGCTTTCTGCTTTAACTTCAACACTGCACACAATGATCGAGACAACTTGAAAGCCCAGGTTAATGATTTGATTATGCACGTTCCAGGAAGCGTAACAAATAAATCTCCAATGGTGGCAAAGCTGATTCCAGGGCTGTTTACAATGCAATTATTAGTTTATTCATAACCATGGCTGTAACAGGACCGAAACACTTGCAAGTTGCCATGCATAAGCAAACAAAGGCTGAGTTATTGGTAGAGTCCCCCACCTGAAACCAGATCGCATGCAACATGGATGCGAACATTAGTATAGTCATGCCAGAAGTCTGTCTGCACTGGCACAACTATGATTGTAGCTCTGATCAAATATTTCATTCCAAAGTTTGTCAGGTAAGTGGTCTTTCCCCCCAAACACTAGAAAATGGTAAATTGGTTTCCTGAAAAAGTCCGATTTTTTTTACTGAAAACATGAAAATCTTGTTTTCTAATGAAACTCTTTGTTTTTTCCTTATTTATTGTTCCTTCTCTCTCCCATCTCCCTGTCCCTATTTGTTTTACCCGGTGGGAAAAAAATACAAACAAAAGAGAAAAGGGGGGAAAAAAAGAAAAAAGTGGGGGAAGAGGAGGAAGAGAAAATGAGGGAAAGGAAAACAAAGCCTTTTGGTGTTTGAGTTGTCAGGTTTTTCCCTCAAGAAGCCAACATTTTCAGGAAACATACCATGTTTGACAAGTTCTGCAGATCTACGACAAGGCCTTACACTTCTAGATTCCCAGGCACCGGCATGATCTAATCTGACTCCCTGCAGAACACAAGCGGTAGAACTTCCCTAAAATTGTTCCTAGAGCATATTTTAGAAAAACATCCCATCATGATTTCAAAATGGCCAGTGATGGAAAAATCTACCGCAATCCTTTTGTTCCAATGGTGAATTGCTCTGCTAAATGTATGCCTTATTTTTAGTCTAGCTTGTAGGCTGTATTTGTCTAGCTTACATCATGGGTTACATTCCTCTACTACAGTAACGAGCCCATTATTATTTTGCTCCTTATAAACTAATCAAGTCATCCCTTAACTTTCTCCTTGTTAAGCTAAATAGAGTCAGCTCCTTGAGGCTATCGCTATAAAGCGGGGGGTGGGGACCTATTTTTGGGTCGGGGGCCGCTGACCCACAGAAAAATCAGTCAGGGGCCGCACACAAGCGAGAAGCAACATCCAAAAAGCAAGCCCTCCCTGACATGGCCCCTGGCTGAGAAGGAGAAAGACACTCCACACATTCCCCTCACACACCAGAGGGGGGCCCAGGCTAGTAGATTGTGTGCTCCAGCCCCACAGGGAGGTGAGGGGGGTGGTGGCTTGAGTGCTAGTGCAGGCTCCCCAGTGCTAGAGGGAGCCCTGAGCCTTGGGGGCCAGATCCAGGCAAGCTGGGAGCCACATCTAGCCCCCAGGCCTTAGATTCCCCACCCCTGCTCTAAAGTATTTTCTAACCCTTTAATCATGCTTGTGAATCTCTGAATCCTCTCCCATTTATCAACATCCTCCCTAAATTGCTGGTCCTAGAACTGAACACACTACCCAGTGCCAAACACAGAGGTAAAATAACCTCTCGATTGCTACTTGAGATTCCCCTATTTATGCATCCCAGGATGCATCTGCCTTTTTGGCCAGAGCATCACATTGGGTGCTCAACTTCAGCTGATTGAACAAAATACTTGCAGGAAGGTGGGGGGACGGAGACAGTCACTGCTGCCCTGGAGACAGTGCCGCATCCTGGAGACAGTGTGACCTACATCCTTTGCTCCCAGATGTAGAATTTAGCTGTATTAAAAACACATCTTGTTTACTCACATCCATTACACCAAGCAGTCCAGGTTGGTCTGAATCAGTGCCCCGTCCTCGTCCTTGTTTCCCCTCCTCCCCTCCCAAGTTTTGCATCGTTTGCTAACTTTAATCAGGGATGATCTTATGTTTTCTTCCAGGGTGTTGACAAAAAAAAAAAAAAAGAAAGAAACAGCGACAGGCCTAGCACGGATCCCTGTGGGGCCCCACTGGAAACAGACCCTTTCAATGCTGACTCAGTGACAGGCGCCTTTTGAGATCCTGTCCACACTAGTCACTTGCAACCAGGACTGGGTCCCCTGTTTGTAGTCCAGTCACAAGTAACAGGGCTCTGTTTGCATCCACACAGCAGCCTGACATTTGAGGCCTGTTCACCCACCACTGATGAAGGCAGAGGGGTGGACAGAGCAAATGCAAGTGGCACTGCAACCCCCAAGTGTCAGGTTGCAACACCACTGGATTTGGGGGGCCTCCTCAAATGGGGAGGGGGCTGGGAAAACTGCTCTTCAACCAGGACAGGAGGTTTGGCGACCAAAAGCGAGACAGTCCTGCAAAGCCAGGGACAGTTGGGACAGAAGTGGCATTTGTTGCTATCACAACTACTTGTGTATCTCCCCAGTTCTTCCCTTGCTCTAGCCTATGCTCTCCACAGCTGGCAGCTTGCATGCTGAGAGAATACCATGCTGCCCCAGCAAAGACCGAGCACCTGGAAGACATGCACCCTGAGCTGCCTGCTTTGCCGCACACCCTAGGCTGTCATGGCACACACAGCTGGAGGAAAGAGGACTAGGCAAACCAATGAGAGAGATGGCTAGAAGGCTGCATCCTATACAGCCAAAAAAAAAAAAAAAATTCCCGTATGCTGGACCAGTTGGCTGTGTTTACACAGAGGAATTTAGGGAAGGGAGCCACCCTGGCTGGGCAACAATGATCAGCGACGGTGGAAGTGTCAGTGTTCACAAGCCACCCAAATTTTCCCCACCCCAAAAGCCTTATATAGCCCCCTTGATTCCAGTTACAACCTCTTTACACCACCCCTTGGGGATTTTGGCCTCAATACCAATTGCAAGCAGCTTTGGAAACTAGAGTGACTCAGTCAGCTCCATTTCCTGCTCCGGCATTGCCCCACAAGTGTCTAAACTACAGAATGTGCTGGCACTAGGACGACATGGAAATTGAGCAATTGCGGTTAACACCCTGTTTAGCAGTTGCCCTATCATCACTTATGTCCACCCAAACCCGCGATGCTATCCGTGAGAAGTTTCACACGGCCTCTCCAGGCCTTGTCCTTATATTTGAGATTTGGATAGCTTGGGAAGCCTGGAGAGAAATCGTGCCTGATGAAGATACAAAGGGAAAGATCAGGCCTGTTTCTACGACAGGCAAGCAAGGCCAAATTAGCTCTCCATCTTCAAATATCACCATGGGCATACTTTACCTCAGGGGTAGCCGCAAACCTAAGGCCTGGGGGGCTGGATGCAGGCCCCAGCTTGCCTAAATCTGTACCCCAAGGCTCAGGGCTCCCTGCCAGCATTGGGGAGCCTGCATTGGTGCTCCCACCCCCGCATCCTCCCATGGGGCTGGAGCACACAAATCTACTAGCCTGCCCCACCCTCCCCTCAGGCTCTGGTGTGTGAGGGGAATGTGGGGAGTTTCTCCTTTTAGTTGGAGAACTAATCACCTCAGTGATTGGTTGTTTTTTGCTTCTCACTTGTGTGTGGCCCCCCCCAACAGATTTTTCTGAAGGTCAGTGGCCCCCCGACCCAAAAAAAGGTTCCCCACGCCCCTGCTTTACATCTCCCTTAATAGTTCGTTATGCACTCAATTGCCATCTTTGCGGGTGTGGAAGTTCTGCCTGCACATTTTTCATTCAGGCTCATAGATAGTCCTAAAACGGTGGCTCTCAAAACCTAGTCTTCCTCTAGCCTGTTACTGAGCGAGCAAGTTGCTTTTGAGCTCACGGCCTTTCCGTTCTTGCACCCCCCCCCCCCCCCTTTGCTTTAGCTGCGTCAAGGTTTTCAGCTGCTCAGATGAGTCCTGTGGCTAATATCCTGTTTTGTGGTGATATTGGTGTGCAAGTAGATGTCAGCTTTTTTTTTTTTTTTTTTAACACGCACACACTGGAAACTGAGCTACTGCACGAAAAGTTAGAAGCAGCTGCAATGGATGGATAGCAGACCAAGGAGCAATGGTCTCAAGTTGCAGGTCTAGGTTGGATATTAGGAAAAAACTATTTCCCTAGGAGGGTGGTGAAGCACTGGGCTGGGTTACCTAGGGAGGTGGTGGAATCTCCATCCTGAGGTTTTTAAGTCTCGGCTTGACAAAGCCCTGGCTGGGATGATTTAGTTGGGGTTGGTCCTGCCTTGGGCAGAGAGCTGGACTTGACCTCCTGAGGTCTCTGCCAGCCCTAGGATTCCAGCTCTATGATTCTATGATAAAATCCCACATCAAAAAAATGCAGAGGAGGGGTGGATTTTGAAGGGACACATCCCATAACTCTGTTCGTGATGCTTGGATTAATTCAGTTGTGCTTTGCGACTTAAACACCTTGTTAATGCTTTGTGCCAGGGGAGTGGCTGTTATTGAATCAGGCTTATTAAAGTAGTGCTTAGAGACCAACCGAGATCAGGGACTTGATGTGCTAGGCACTATACAAACACCCAGGAATAGTTCCTGGTGATGGAGACAGCTGATTGCAGAGCCTTCTTGAAGAGAAGAAACATACAGATTGAATCCTTCACCATCAGTTTGACAGAGTTTTGAGGGCCCATCCCCAAGTCGTATTTATCCCTGGTTTAGGGGAGACACATTGGCTACATCTACACTACGAGTTTTCTCGGCAAAAAATATGCTAATAAGGGACTCATTTGCATGAGTCACAATCTCATTTGCATATTTTCTGACGCTCCGTTTTTGCGCTAGGGGTTTTTGCGCAAAAACAAGCAGTGTGGACGTTTCCTTTTTGCGCAAAAACCCCTTTTTCTGCAAGATCGGTAAACCTCCTTTTTTGGGGCATAAGGATCTTGCGGGAAAAGGGGTTTTTGCACAAAAAGGAAACGTCCACACTGCTTGTTTTTGTGCAAAAACCCCTAGCGCAAAAACGGAGCATCAGAAAATATGCAAATGAGATCACAACTCATGCAAATGAGTCCCTCATTAGCATATTTGTTGCCGAGAAAATCTGTAGTGCAGACGTAGCCAATGTGTATTGTTTCCCCTCTAACTAGCTGGAAAACTCCATTGGTCCAATTCGCTGCTAACAAAACTCCAGCATTTTAAATGGCACGTCCCCCCCCCCCCCCCAAACTGAGCATTTGGCCCCACATATGGCTGAGTGAAAGGAGAGAGTTGTTCTAAGCCCCTTACTGTGCTACTTCATATAAAAAGCCTCCTTACGCAGCCCACGAGAGACAGCAAAATAGCCCTTTTCACAGAGCAGTACTCAGAGCAGAGCTAGGAGGCAGATTAAGGATGAATTTCAGCTTTAAGGGTCTTTTATTTTGTCCTTCATTGGCTGGTGGTCAGGGCTCACATCGAGCCCCCTTGTTGCAATTAAGGTTCATATTTCCAGCAAGAGCTCTCCTGGCTAAGTATGTCCCTTTCACCCTGGTATAAATCACTCACAAGCTTAACGAGATTCAACAAGAGAGTTCGGCTCCCACAAACAAGACCAAGGGCTGACAGCCACGAGGCTGGGTCTTCCGTTGGTGCAAACCGGCCCTGGTGCAAACAGACCTGGGCTGATTTCCAACCACTGAGGATGTGACTCTGTTGTTTTTTCTGTTTAACATGCACTCGAAAACTGGACACCAAGCACAGTGCAGACACGCCCCGTGACAGGCCTTTCCCCTCCATCTCTCTTGCAGGGGTGAAGAATGGTTTCAGGTAGGCCTGCACTGCAATAAAAACCCTGCAGCAGCTCTTCTCAGAGCCTCATTTATTTAACTCAGGCTTGCAGGGCTCAGACTATGGGGCTAAATATTGGCGTGTAAACATTTGGATTCGGGCAAGGCCAATCTCAGGGGGAGGGAGGGGGGACAGGAGAGCCATTTGGCCTGGGCTGTCAGCTTCAAGTTTAAACCCTTGTTAGTTTTCCCTTGTGCAGAAAAAGGCTAGACGTGCATTTGTTCAATACAAATAATGCTGTCTCTGTTTTGGTGCCACCTTGTATTTTCGTGGGTCATTTCTATTATGGTGAGAGCGCCTCAAGAGCTAGAAGTGGCCTAGGCCTCTCTGGACCTCAGAAGGCCTGGACGCAGGCAGGACCCTGGGCTCTGAGACCTAGCAGGGCTGCAGAGCCTCTCCTCGCAATTCAAGCCCTGCAAAGCTACGTCAGCTGACCCAGGCCAGCTCCAGCCAATGCAGATTTATGCTGAGTCCTCATGCCCAGGTCAGTCCTTGCCTTTCCAGCACCCCATTTGCTCACCAAAATGCCTCACAGCCTACCCCCTGCACACCACCCTTGTTGCTCAGTCTGCCAGGGGGCTTTCCCTTCTGGCCCCATCTGGGCTGCCCACGAACCTGCTGAAGAGCCATATTCTCAGCTGGTAAAAATCAGCATGGACGGAGTGATGCCAATTCAGTTATGCCAGTTGACATCAGCTGAGGCGCTAGCTCCTGTTCTGCACATATTGAAAGTGATTTTGGTTTTTTCCAGCTAAGCAGCAGCTGGGAGCGGTGTACAGACCGTGCAATTAGCCAGCAGAAATAGTCAGTAGCCAGCAGGAATACAAGGGCTTTTCCCCTACCACTCCTTACTCAGCCACAACACCAGCCACGTTCTTGTCTCACAGTGATGAGCCTCCAGTCTAGGAGCTTCACCTGCCTGATGACTACTGTACATAAGAAAGTGCCAGCTCTTACTTAGGCATGAGCACAAAGGAGACGGAAAACTACCAGAACATGCAAATATTCATTATGAACCCTGGAATTTGGATGTGTGCATTGGCATGCACAGCTGATACCCAGTTTATTGACTGCACCCTATAAGGATGCAGCACACACCTCTGTGTGTCATAAGGCAGGCCCAGAGCAAACATGAAATTAATCCCAGTAAGTGGATTTTTATGCCAACGAGATCTTACAATGCAAGTGGCTGCCAGGTGCAACCTAGCCCATGCAATGGCCAGTGGTGAAGAATGAGACTTTTAATAGCCTTCTGTAAGCAGCAGACTGGGTGAGTGTCCTGGCTTCTGGGACTGAAATATGGGAAAGGACTAGTTATTTCGACATCCTCTGGTCTTGGGGACCCCCTTGAGACAAGATGGGAGGGGCTGTTTTTCCAAAAAGTGTAAGGTTGCTCTGGTCTTTAACTGTCTTAAGTTGTGCCCCGTAAGTCACTAGCCGCACTGTCAGCCGATGGTCAGGGCAGTGAGTGGTGTGTGTGTGCATTATACACCCGAGACTTCAACTGCCAGGACCGGGGTTCCTTAGCAGTGGGCAACCTGGAGGAGGTTGACGGGCGCCCCAATAAGTTTACAGGGGAGCTTATACACGAGACTTCAACTGCCAGGACCGGGGTCCTTAGCAGCGGCAACCTGGAAGAGGTTGACGGGCGCCCCAACGGATCTGTCCCTTATGACCGGCTGGAGTTCTTTAAATTGTGCTTGGTTCTGTTACAGCAACTGAAGGAGTCAGGTTAAAGCTTAAACAGTTACTATTTTATTGTTACAGGGTAAACTTAGCTGTTAATGCTACTGCTGTGTTACAGATAACACAGCCACTACAAAAGGACAGGACAGAAATTACACTTAAAACAAAAGTCACTTACAGGTACCATGAAACCCTTTTGGTTCTCTGAGCTCTTATTAAATGCATGCAAAATAGACACCTAGCAGGTATATATTCTCACCCCTGCTCCAGACTTGGCGTGGCCAGCGTCTTTCTCTCAATCCTCAGGAAGAAGTAGGGTGAGGTTGGGCGTCCCCACAGACCTCGGGAGACAATCAAAACCTGCCAGCAGGTATAGATGATTGGAGCTCAAATGGGGTGGGCTACTAAACCCTCTTTATACCCCTTGGGTCACGTAGGCTTCTTCCTGGTCTCAAGTGGCCAATTAGGAAAAATGGCTTTGAATGCCAAGTTTCCCACGAAGGGTGCAAAGCATAATTCACACCTGGGAAAATGCAGACAATGGGCACTTCTAGTATGTGATGGGCGAAGATTCCTCTCCTGGGACAGTGCAGGCGTGTCAATTACTGGTACTAGCCATCAGGGCGACGGGAGGCCCTGGGTCAGCCAGCCCATTTACTGTCTGCTTTCTGTTTATGGTAGAGTCAGGGACAGGCAGCACACCTGCGTTCCCAGGGCATCAAAGGCTGACTGCCTTTCTCTTGCTCTTTGGGGCGCGGAGGGAACAAGATGGGGTTCATGTCTGGCTACATTCCACCCCTTGACACGCCTCACTATGTCACAGAACGCAAGATGGCGGTGATGCCAGCACCTTTGCCCTCCTTGGAGGAAGCTAAAATCCTCTCGGCAGGGTCTGATCAGATAATTTTGGATCAAGGGATTGATTAGGATCACTTCCCAATGCCATATACCGGATTTGTGCAGAGGAGGTAGCAGTGTACACAAAACGCCTAACAATACATAGAAGCATGCAGCAAGCAATTACAACAAGTAAAATGGTTAATATAGTATTTACAATAGAGTGAAGGAATGGAGTTAACGAAAGTCCTAGGTGTTGGGCTAGCCAACCTAGCCATGAGGCTTTTTCGTTCTCAGTTACAGCGTGTATTATTTTAACAGCGCCCTTTATAGCGAATGCATCTTGTTCAATTTGTAAGCAGCAAGATTGGTTAATTATCGCACATACTCCCCCCCAGAGTTATTTAGAGGACTGCAAGTAGTCGCTGTCATCGAACCATACCGGTCCCCATCGGAAGATGTCACTCTTGTTTCACCAGTCATTTGGGCTGAGAGGGACAATCTCGATTCCCAGTCCAGTAGAGGAGTCAAGTAAGGTGTTCTGGTACAGCAGTAGCAGTTGGGATGAGGAAGAAGACCATGGCGAGTTGGAGTACCATGTCTCATTTCAATAGTCTGTAACTAACAACAGTGGTTGCAAGCGCTACAACAGCAAGCGTATATATATACAAAAGTTCATGGTGGTTTCCCGGATCCACACCAGCATTGGGAGGATCCATCCCACTGGAGCACTGTTCAGGGCTATTGCCTCAGTTTCCTGTAATAAAACATAAGGTTTGCCGGTCTTGGATACAATCCAAGCCTCAGTAATGGTTATTGGTGTTAGCCCAGCATCTGCAGTGGTCCAGACTCCTTTTCCCTTGTAGGAGTGCAGTACGTGGGTTTGTGTCCCCAAACTGGGGTGTTGGGACAAGGGCTATTAAGCGGTTTAGTCCCATGATCGTAGACAACCCTGTTGTCCATCGGGTTGGGTAAGCAAAACCAATTCCTGAAACAATTTCTACTCCAGTTAAAACATACTTCCACCCTTGCTTACTGGTGGGTGGGGACCAATATAATCTACTTGCCAGGTTGCCCATAGTATTTTTTTTCATCTCTTAGCCTGGCAAACCGTTGCCCTTCTGTTATATGTTTCTTTGAGTTCAGCACATAGGGTGCAAGCTTGTACCAGATCTCTGGCTTGTTTGTGGGTGATAGGCCACCCCTGGCATGTGCCTGCCGCACCAGCTCATCGCCTCCTGTGTGTCCCAAGGTTTCATGTAGCCAAATGTACAGGCGTTCCCAATCCACCTGGGCAGCAAAAATTTGTACTGCTGCATCTGCTAGGTTATTTAGCTGTGCAGTCGGGGTGTTGTTCCTTTGGTGAGCTGACACATGACTTATGCTTAAGGCATGTTGGGTTGCATGCTGGTATATCCATTTCCAGTATTCCAATCTCCAAACAGGCTTTCCCCCTATTTTCCAGTTATTATTCTTCCAGTTAGTTATCCTCTGGGTGGCTCCAGCCCATATAGCATAGGAGTTAGTGTAAATGGTACTGGCACCTGCCTCACAAGCTAGTTTGATTGCTGCCAGCTCTGCAAGCTGAGCTGTTCCTTCTATGTTTGTGGTCAGGGGTGCAGAGGATGTGTCTGCTGAGACAGCAGCAGCCTTCCTGTCCACTTTCCTTTGAAATAGCCAGGCAGCCTGTATTCACATATAATGTTGAATTTAAAAGCAAGCCAAAAGTGTTATCAACTCAGCCTTGAAAAGAGACAGTTAAGTTTCAAAGCTTGAATTTCTAAACTAATCATTTGGTTTCTAGAAAGTTAAATTTAACCTTAAGAGTTGAATGCCCAACAGAAGCACTAACCAATTTGTGCCTTGTCTGTTTGCAATTTTAAGCAAGAGGACATTATCCAAAACAAAATAAAACTAGTTCATTTGAAACCCACAAAATAGAGTTACAATACATAGAGCTCATTCTTTTATGCAGTTGACCAATTAAGTTTCAGTAGAATCCCTAATTTTCCTTTGCAGATTTAACAAAGGTGTCCATAGACAAAATGTTTACATTTGATTGTTTCTTTGCCTAGATGGTTTGCACAGTGCTTAAGGAAGAGGCTGCAAAGAAACAAGGTGTCATTTTTAAAACAAGATTTCCCTTCACATATTACAACCATCACTTAATTCCTTCCACACTCCCACGGAGTCCACCTTTTATCTTCACATTCCTCAAATCACTTGCTTTGTCCTTTCAAAGAAAATGTTTCTCATTCCTAGTAACTTTCCAATGTCTGCTCTACTTTCCTTATTCCTTCAACTATGCCCATAGGGCTCCAAACTTTTGCCTTCCCTTTTCACATGCTTTTTCCTTCTTATGGTCCATCCTAATTCCTGCTAAATGACTTTTCCCAATGACACAGGTTTGTCTACTATGAATTTGGTAAGGAGGGTGAGCTTGTTCACTAAGCCTCATACCTCCTGGTCCTTTTCTCAAGCATATTCCTGAGGGAAGAAAAAAAAAAAATCTGAGAGTTGCTTTAACTCTCAGCACCCATCCTTAAGGGAAACTAGCTCGTCTGGGTACTGAGGGACATGCATTTCTACCTCTCCACTTCTGCAGCAGAGGCTTTTACATTTTTGCAGTTTCATATTTGCATTCTTATATTCAGTCAATTTGAAGAACACCTCATTACAGGTTTTCCATAGAAGTCAAGCTGCAGCTATTTCCCTCTCCATTGGAGCCAAGGGTTTACATATCCACAAGTAGTTAGCCAATTTGTCTTCTAGGTCTGAAATTGTATGGACAGCAGCTAACACTTGATCAGACCAAGGGCTGTGCCCGAACCTTTGCAAGATTTTGTTCAAAAGGGGTAACATCTTTTACAAATGCCAATTTCTCAGTCTTCTCTCTGGGAGCCTTCTTAAAAGACTGCTTACATTTAAACATTTTCTAGTATACCCAACCTCCTATTGGGACTAAAATAGCAATACCAATACCTCCTTTTTTTTTCTTTCTGGAGGGCTACAATTTGAACTTTCTGATCTCAGGTAGTTTGCTGATCAAACTTAGCTATTACCTGAAAGCTTCTTTGTGCTGCCAGCTAGGCATTTGCATCACAAAGGAAATTACAACCTGTTGTGGCTCCTGGAGCCTCCACAGCATTTTAATTTGTTTGCAGTTTTTACCCTTCTACAGTATACATGGCATGTCACAGGAAAATGTGCAATCTTTGTTTACAACACTACTTAGCCACATTAAACTTTGCATAGGGTGTAACTCTTTCTTTATGCTTACAGTTTTCCTGTACCTTCATTAAACAACTTGGACTGAAATGGTCTTACTGAAAATAAACCAAACCAATTTGTTTTAAACCTACAAACAAGATTACTGGACCTTGAGAACCTCATTTATTTACACTATATAGATGTATATTTACACACAGATACACATACATTCTCTCTGAACCTTTCTTACACTATTTCTACATAGCTGTACAACAATTACATTCCCTTTTATTCATTGGGGTAGTTAAGTTCCAATAGAACCCCTCCCTTTAGAGTTCTTTTAGCAGTATCTATAATCAAATGTAATGGATTTGAGTCAAATTTGCCTGGATTATTTACAGACATTCCTTTGGAAAAAGGGCCCATTTTTCCTTCAGAATGGCTGCAAAGAAACCACAATTTTCTATCTACACCATTTTAGCATTTGCACAACTGCTCAATTCTCTCCATTCTCTGTAGAGTTAAATTCCTGTGGGTTTTTCTTTTCTTAAAACACTTTCTTATCTCTAAAAATAAAAAAACTGGCCTTGTTTCAGATATTACTCTTGTAAGTATTGTTTTAAGGATTTAGATTTCCAGTACATGTACTTACTGCCTTTTCTCAGTTCTACCACAAGGCCTTCAATCTATCTGTTGCCTGCCTGCTTGTCTGGGCCTGATCCTGTTTTCCTTGCTAAATGGAAAGTGGCTCCTTTCCACAGACTCAGGCTTTGTCCCATTCTTTAGCTTGCAGGCAGTTCTATACTTACAGAACTGCACCCACAACTCCTCAGGATTTCCCCAATCCTTTTCTAACATTTCTCTATCCCATTTTGGGTTGCCCCAACCTTCCTGGGCAAAATTCTTTCTACTTTACTGAAATCAGTATTTACCATGACTAGCTTCATGTTGCTGTATTTAAACCTATAACACAATCCTGCCGACTACGCCAATTCTGTCAGCCGATGGTCAGGGCAGTGAGTGTGTGTGTGTGTATTATACACCGAGACTTCAACTGCCAGGACCGGGGTCCCTTAGCAGTGGGCAACCTGGAGGAGGTTGACGGGCCCCAATAAGTTTACAGGGGAGCTTATACACCGAGACTTCAACTGCCAGGACCGGGGTCCTTGGCAGCGGGCAACCTGGAAGAGGTTGACAGGCGCCCCAACGGATCTGTCCCTTATGACCGGCTGGAGTTCTTTTAAATTGTGCTTGGTTCTGTTACAGCAACTGAAGGAGTCGGTTAAAGCTTAAACAGTTACTATTTTATTGTTACAGGGTAAACTTAGCTGTTAAATGCTACTGCTGTGTTACAGATAACACAGCCACTACAAAAGGACAGGACAGAAATTACACTTAAAACAAAAGTCACTTACAGGTACCATGAAACCCTTTTGGTTCTCTGAGCTCTTATTAATTGCATGCAAAATAGACACATAGCAGGTATATATTCTCACCCCTGCGTTCCAGACTTGGCGTGGCCAGAGTCTTTCTCTCAATCCTCGGGAAGAAGTAGGGCGAGGTTGGGCGTCCACAGACCTCGGGAGACAATCAATACCTGCCAGCAGGTATAGATGATTGGAGCTCAAATGGGGTGGGCTACTAAACCCCTCTTTATACCCCTTGGGTCACGTAGGCTTCTTCCTGGTCTCAAGTGGCCAATTAGGAAAAATGGCTTTGAATGCCAAGTTTCCCACGAAGGGTGCAAAGCATAATTCACACGTGGGAAAATGCAGACAATGGGCACTTCTAGTATGTGATGGCGAAGATTCCTCTCCTGGGACAGTGCAGGCGTGTCAATTACTGGTACTAGCCATCAGAGGCGGCGGGAGGCCCGGGTCGTCAGCTAGCCCATTTACTGTCTGGTTTCTGTTTATGGTAGAGTCAGGGACAGGCAGCACACCTGCGTGCCCAGGGCATCAAAGGCTGACTGCCTTTCTCTTGCTCTCGGGGAGGGGGGGGGGGAACAAGATGGGGTTCATGTCTGGCTACACGCACTCTCCACAGTGTAAGCCTTGGGGTCTAGTTTACTATTTGCATTTGGTCAACTGAATTACCCCTGTTTTGAACATTCATCTAGCTCAGGAGGCCCCCTGAGACAGGCCCCCTGAGACCACCACGGCACCTCCCACTGGTCTCCTCAGTAGTTAGCTCTTCAGCCTCAGGGCACCTTCTGCTGGCTGGTGTCTCGCCCTCAGTTACCTGTCTCCTGTACGCTAGGGTCCTCACCTCTGAGGGGACCCCAACCCTCTAGACCCACCTTGCCTCCGTGACCAACTGCCAATCATCATCTAGCCCAGGGGTGGGCAAAAGGGCCTCCACAGGGTGGATCCGGCCCGCGGAGGCCCTGCTGCTCTCCCTCCCCCAAACCAATTAGGGCCTGGGGAGCTGCATGAAGCTTTCTCCGCTTTGCCCCCGCCCTGCAAGCAGAGCCCCGTGCTACTCACGGGGCAGAGAGGAGAAGGCTTTGGGTGCTCCCCCAACCCCAAGCCTTAATTGGCTGGGGGGAAGGAGCACGCAAAGCTTCCTCCCGCCCTGCAAGCAGCACAGGGCACTTGGAAGCGCTATGCACTGCTCACAGGGCGGGAGGAGGCTTCACGCGCTCCCTCCCCCCAGGCCAACGAGGGCCGGGGGAAGCTGCATGAAGCTTCCTTCCCCCTGCCCCGGCCCTGCGAGTAGCCCACGGCACTTCAGAGTGCTACGTGCTCCTTGCAGGGCGGGAGGAGGCTGCGGGGGTTCCCCTCCCCCAGGCCCTGATTGGCCTGGGTGCAGGGGAGCACGCCAAGCCTCTTCCAGGGCATGGGTGCCTAGTGGGAAGGGTGGGAAAGGGACTCCCCCCGGCCCCAGACCGATCATGGTTTGGGGTAGCCCCACCCCTTCCTGTTGAGGCCCCACCCCTTCCAGGGTGACCCAGGACTGCTTCAAAAATGTTTCAAGTGGCCCCCAGACAAAAATTATTGCCCACCCCCCGATCTAGCCTCTGCCTCAGGGGCAAACGACAGTCTTCTGACTGGCAAGGGGTGTGGACCTGCTGCCTTCTGCTATCCTGGCTGAGAGCAAGGCCTCAACCTGGGCATTTGCCTGGTGAAAGCTTCCCCCAGCTCTTCTCTGTCTGACACACTCCCACGAGCCTGACTGCAGCCAGGTCCTTCTTACTCCACAGCTGGAGCAAAAATGTGCTCACCTTTGCTCCAGGAGCCCTTATTTATACCACCCCGGCTGGGCCCTAGTTGGCTACTGCCTGCCACAGCTGCTGGCTCTGCAGCCCCAGCTCCCTCCCAGGGCTGGGTTTAACCCTTATCAGGCTAGTGCGGGGCAGCCGCTCCATCTGGTACACAGCACAACACACCTGAGCCCCTGCTCAGAAGTGGGCCAGACCAGGAATCACAAGTGCTACGCAGGCAGGGATTAGCAAAGCCTGCACTTAACCCCAGGCGGTCAGGGTTTTATTTCAATGGGCTCAGAACTTCACTAGGAACAGAAAGAACAGAACCAAGGAGTTATGAGAAAACCAGGGTTTTGCTGCAAATCCCCATTAGGATTAAGCTATTCTGGATCCAACCAGACAGCCTGACAAACTGCCCTGCCTTAATGAATGTACGGCGCTACTACTAAGGAACCCGTGCAGGTGCCATACGGAAATCTAATGATAAATTACTTACTAAAAACACCATTTGAGGAACATCAAGTTTGCAAAGTCACGTACTCAAATTTGGGAAACACCAGAACTAAGTTTGTCTGTGCAAGCTTAATTCACAAGCCCTGCACCTATGTATTAAGATACAGTCTTTAATTATATGATCACATACTATTTTCTCCCCTTAGGGCACCTACATGATTCAGCAGACCTCACTCATCTGTGGGCAGAATTGAACCTGGGACTACTTAGAGCTTAGCGTACGAGCCTCAACCATCTGAGCTAAAAGCCAGCTGCTTCTCAGCAAAGGCTGTGGAGCAGACTCATTCTTTTCTCTGCAAGTGGTCTCAGGGCCACTACTTGGACAGCACACCACACCCGGCAGGTGTGGGGGTTACAAGTGCACAGGAGGGTCAATTTTTCATTTTCTTCTCATTGTTCAACATGTGGCCCTAGGCCACACTTACTGCGCACCATTCACACCCCACAGATTGTTAATTTCCTGGTGAGTTTTTCCATGCCATTCATCTCTATCACATCTGAGTGCTTCACAAATATTACTCTATTCATTTTCACAATGCCACAATGAGGTCAGCGAGAGTTATTATCCCCAATTTACAGATGGAGAATGGGGCCATGGCAAGATTGTGGCCAAGAGTGTCCACGGACATTGCGAGCCAACTTGAGAAACTTAAGGCCTGATTTGTCAGCGTGCTTAGTGTTACGCAACACATTATGTTTTCAGAACACAGCTGCTATTGGCTTCAGTTGTAGCCATGAATATTCACGCAGCGCCTCGGCAAATCAGCTCTCGTTCTCTGAAATGACTGAACGATTTTAGATGCAACTTTCTACAAAATGTCAGCCTGAAACAGAGACCCAGCATGGGGAATTTCAGCACAAAGAGTCGCAGTTGGACAAAGCTATAAGCAACTGAAAAGGGCCTTATCATGGGAAGTATTGGGAGACCTTTTGTCTAGAATGCATGGTGTTACCAGTTCTACCATATAATTATTAACATAGTCTAAGCCAAATTGCTTGATCTGGTAGACAAGCCTAATTAATACTAATGCTGACTCTCAGTGAAGCACAAAGCCTTTGTGCCAGATGTACTTTTTAAAAAGAACACGGCAGTTAGTTACCAGAAAACATCTTTTTAGCCACAAAAACTGATACAACATGAGCAGATGTTGAGCTCAGACATTTGTGCCTTACACCTGGTCTGAACAGAATATTTCTACTATGGGCTTGTCTATACATAAAAATTGCATTGTTTTAGCTAAACAAGTGTAGTTAAAGAGGCACAACCTCTCTAGTGTAGATTTAGTTATATTAAGGTGTGTATGCTGTGTACAGGAAGAGGAATAAACTGTACCAATAGTAGGCTTTTTGCTGCCAATACAACTATCCACACTGGGAGTTATGGCAGAATAATCATAGGCCAGGTCTACACTGGTGGAGAAAATCGATGTAAGATACACAATTCCAGCTATGACAATTGCATAGCTGGAGTCAACGTACCTTACATAGATTTTCTGGGGCAGCCCCACAGTGGGAGGTCGACAGGAGAAACTTTCCCATCGACTTCCCTTACTCCTTGTGATTGTGAGGAGTACCACAGTCAGCGGGGCACCCTCAGCATTCGATTTAGTAGGTCTTTACTAAACCCGCTAAATCGAACTCCAGAAGATCGATTGCTGGAGCGGCAAAGATAGACGAGCCCAGAGTCAAAATTCATACCCGTAATCTACATAATTAAATGAGTACAAAAATCAGTGTGTAGAACTGTCCACTAAGCTTAGATCATTACAAGAATGTTCTCACACACAGCTGCATTGGTTTACCTACATCGATATAAAAATCACACCTGTCATTACATCGACTCCTCTTTGTGGTTGGATCGGGTAGTTGCCATGAACAGCTCACTCCTGGTGGAGAGAGCCAACAGAGCTGTGCCAGCTGGCTTTAATTACAAGGGCAGATTTGGCAGCATGGGTGCTTGTGCGGGCATAGCTGGGGCTGGATCTACCAGTTTCCATGCAGCTCAGCCTCCAATTCTCACGACTTCCTGACTGTTACATGGAGGTTCCCCACCCCTCCCATTCACCACTGTCCTTCTGTACCTTATTACATTATTCCTCCCTCCTGGCCCAGTCTGATCCTACCACTGTTTTTCGGCTCGCCACTTCCTCCCAACCCTATCTCTTTCCTTCTTGAGGCAGGAGCCAGGAGAGGCCGTTTTTGAAATGCTGGTGGACAGGCGAATGAGAGTACTCTGAGAGGTGACAGTCAATTTGAGAGTGTCACCCTCTAACTGCAGGGAAATTGCCAGGCAGGACCCTTATCAGTCACTTGCAACCTCTGGGATGTCTGCCCTGCCACAGGCTTGTTCTAGCTTGAATCTAGCTGTCTTGTGTACCGATAGCAGTGACACTGCAACAGCACAGATTTCAGCATTGGTGGTATATGCCTGTCTCACAGCATCCTGGGTAATTACGGCCTCGCTCTATGTGTACTGCCATGGCTCCTGTGTTGGCTAGATCTAAGTTAGCTTGAGATAGCTAGGCCTACCCGTTGCCCATATAGACATGCCCTGAGCCGCAGTTGAACTTTCAGAGTCTGGAACATCTTTCTGAAGTTCTGCAAGGGAATGTCACACATCTGGTTGTTGTATGAATTCAGGTCTGAGCTTGTTCTAAGACAAGTCATCCTACTGAGTGATTATTAATGCCTGAATGCAATTATGCTAAACTCATTAGTGTTCCTAAAGTGTTCTGAGCTCTTCAAATGGAAGGAGCTATTGTCGTGTGGTTTGGTTTTTAGATACGAGAGGAACCAGTAAAAACACCTCAGATGAACTCTTGTTAACTTTATTGTGCACAGAATAGTAAAGGAAAGCAGTGCAAAGTTACACAGATCTATTTCAATACATGGGATAGTAAGCACAGACAGTATAACAACACCTTTACCTAGGACAATACACAAGCTACTCAGTTATGAGAATATGAATATACATATACTTATTCCTATGAATCACACACACCCACACATACACAATCAGCTATAGGCACACTCATTACTGCCAGGCAAGTTCATTAGATCTACTGCAGAAGTTGCACCAATGTAATTAAATTTAAACACATGCAAACCCCTATGTCCACACTGATTTTGGTTAAAAAAAAAAAAAGCTCTCTAATTTAATTTAAATTAAGCCAAAATAATCCTTGCTTAAACTGAAATAAACTGGCACACAAAGCTGTGGGGATGCTCTTAACTACATCCGTTTAAAATCACACCTTAAAGAGTTCTCTTCTCATGTAGACAAGCTTATCTGCAGGAGTCCTACAGCAGCATAGCAGTAGGGAAGATGTAACTGAGTTCTATAGTTCATATTTAGGTAAACAGAAGCGCTTCCCACTTCTCTCACATCTATTATTTCAGGGTCTCTTCAAGCTCAGGCAGGTACCCTTTTTGTAACACATTTAAAAGGGTTGCCTTCGCTATAATCCAAAAAATGAGGCCTTGTCTACGCACTGCTTGGAAACTTAGGTCTGGTCTATTCCACAGACCAATAGCAGCAGAACTACGTCGCTTGGGTGTATGAAAAATCAACACCCCTCAGCCATAGTGGCCTAACCTTTCCACAGACAGGGCTGTTGGTGGGAGAACTTCTCCCACTAGCATAGCTACCATCTGTCAGGCAGATGGTTGAACTACACCAATGGGAGAGCTATATAGAGATATACCTATCTCACAGAACTGGATAGGACTTTGAGTCCAGTCCCCCTGCCCTCACAGCAGGACCAAGCACCATCCCTGACCGATTTACCCCAGATCCCTAAATGGCCCCCTCAAGGATTGAACTCATAACACTGACTTTAGCAGGCCAATGCTCAAACCACTGAGCTATCCCTCCCTCGTGCTCCCTTCAGAGTGGAGCATCTTCATTAAGAGCTACCGTAGTGCATCTGCATCAGCATAGCTACACTAATGCTGCCTTTTAAGTGTAGACAACCCCTTAGTTATGTCACAGCAATCCCCTTGGTTGGGCACCCTGAAAGCAGTTTAAGTGTGCCTCTAATTCCCTCATTACACGTCCTCATTTTTTAAATGAAAGATTAGATTTGTGAGCGTGAGTGTAAGGCAGTTTTAAAAAAAAAACAGAGAATCATGCAGTTATTTTTGCAGCTGTATACTCACATTACGAACGGGGCTCTCTTTTTAAATATAAAAGTACCAATAATGGATAGATTTTTAAAAAAATGCTCACTCTGTGCTGTTAATAATATAAAAAGTTTAAAGGCCCTAGCCTTTCCCTGTGTGGTTCTATAATTTTCATGCGAATGGCCGACCAGCATTCAGGTTGCCTAGTATAAATTACCATACACAAGATTTGATTTCTGCTGCCAGGAAAGCCACAAACAAATTGAAGTTCATATATATTGCATAGCCCCCCTGTAGCGCCAAAAGAATAGGATGATACTGAAACCCACAGTTTCTGAAGAACACCTGAAATTTGTTTCTCACACCTCTGTTCTTATCCATCCTAATGAGGGGCCAAAAAAAAAAAAAAAAAAAGCAATAGGCATAACTTTAAAATAATCCTTAGATAAATCTCTTCAAGAAAATTCTTATCCTAATGAAAAGCCATAATGCATATTGTGCATAAATATTTATCAACCTCTGACTCCAATCAACTGATCTTGACAACTACTTATAACTAGTAAAGTTCTTTCCAGTGTCTGTAATATTGCCCTTTTAAGTCTAGGCCCAGCCACAGGCGGTGTGACTGCAGTGCATGCTGGGAATTGTAGGTCTTTAGGCTCTCTCTGATACAGACTTCCACTGCTGGTGCACTGCAGTTCCCAGGTCACACCACACAGTCTATTGTCCTAGCAAAGCAGCTGCAGTTTCACATTACATTCTACTTTTCTCTTTTCTTCCGTTTTTTTTTGTTCTGAAAATGACTCACAGGAAACGAGCTGAACACTTGCCAAGAAGAGTAGATGTGTGCAGAGGCACGAGAAACAAAGTCAGTGAGTGGCTTTTTGTGCACAGTTTGTTAGCAGACAGAATGTGTTTCGGTAAGATGAAAAGTTGAGCTATTTGCTGAAGGTTTGGGCTTTACTTTTTCAGTGCGCTCAACTAGATAGTGGTGTCTCTTGTTTTAAAGAGACTGTTGAAAATATAAAATTAATATAATTGTTACTGACCCAAAAAGCCCACTTAGGTTTTGAGAGGCAGAATTCAATCTTGTTTTCAGCATTGTCATAGCCACACCGGTCCCAGGAAATTAGTGTACGTCTCCACAGCAGGGCTAAAGTCAAAATAAGCTTCGCAACTTCAGCTGCATCAATTGTGTAGCTTAAGTTGAAATAGCTTAATTCAGCTTTTTGGCCCTGTCTGCACAACAGGAAGTCGAAGGAAGAACACTCTTCCATTATTCCTTGTGAAAGGAAGGTTACCAGGAGTCGGAGTAAGAAGTCCTCCAAGTCGACATTATTTTGAAATAAAGGCTTGCAATGTAGACGTGCACTGCGAAATAACGCTGCTGTGTAGACGTACCCTCAGAGTGACACTAATGTATATACTCCTACCAGGCATTATTTATATAACCAGCACCTTCAAGTTGCAGTCTACACTGTATAGTCTTATGCTTAAAGATAATGGACAAAGCAGCTGATTTCACCTTACGATGTGTCCAGCTGAGACATGCTTAGCACAGCTCCTATTTCCTTGAGCAATAGACCTTCCCATGAAAGAGCTTTAGCCATCAGACCTGCAACCTTTCCTAGCAGGACCAAGACTGACTTATAGAAATGGCTAATAAGCAGAGAAGCTGGCCCCAAATTACTCAGCGTTGAAGCATGTCTACTATTCTTTGCTCAGACATTTTTGCTTGTTAAGTGCTCTCAGAAATCTGAGCAAGACTGCAGCCAACCCCAGCCTCCTCCTACACAGCTTGCTTATCCACAATACAAGTAATGCTTTAGTTTGCTTTCGGCCTTAATAAGCAGGCACTTCTTACCCGTTGTTTGCACTTTGGATAGAATTGAGATAAAGATGAAAAGCTGCCATCCCAGCTGTTTGGGTGAGTTCTCAGAAACACACACCATTTTGGGTGCATAAATGGATGCACTCGCAAGTTTTGCAGTCTCATTTCTCGAAGCCCATGTGAAATACGATCCCAGGAAATCACGTATATAGGTCTGTAGGAAAAAGAAAAGCACTGTGTTTGCTACTGAACTGCTATATACTTACAAATCTAGAGCATTCAGACAGGCCTAGTCTACATCCACAGGACATTTCAGCTGTTGATGACTGCTCCTAGGTAGCTGACCAAGTGCAGATCTCAAAAGCAGACGAGCAAAAGCGCTGATGATTTTGCACCAGTGCAGCTGTGAGAGTGGCTGAAACCAGAGCAAATGTTCAATGAAAACAAACACTGAACATCTATCCTTAAATCCTCATGGGATAGCTAGACATTGAAATTGATCCTGGGATGCATTCTCAGCTGACTTAAGCTTTTGCTGGACAACTTCAATAGATGTCCAAGAAAATGACTTTTGAGAAAATGAAAAAGAAATCTTTTTTTTTTTTTTCAGTTTTTCATAGTACATCCAAAACTTTGAAATGATTCCCCCCCAGTTTTCAGGCTAACAAAAACTTGAAGAATGTCAAAAGGAAACTTTCAAGGAAAATTAGAAACACATTAAACCTGGTTAAAATACTAGGCCAAAACAAAATAAAACAAACAAAACAAAACAAAACAATCCAATCATTTCCTGGCCAGCTGCAGCTGCCCCTGTAAAGCTGTAACTATCGATATGAGAATACAGAACCCATGTTACAGAGGCAGGTAGGTACTATGGGCTATTATAGATAGCAACACCAGCCCAAGTCTCTGCTTTAAGGGGATACTCCAAGGAGTTCTATGTAAACATAGTATTACTTCTTTCAAGGGTACAGAATTATCATTATTTACATCGTTCTCAAATCATAATAGGTGCTTAGCAGAAAAATCAGAGGACGCACTGATTAGTGTATAATCTGAGGCCAAGATAAGGCTCTGATTGAAATCGGTGACATACCTCTCCCTGATATCAGCGGGATTTTTGTTACACAACACTTGTGAACTTTTTTTCAATAGCTACATTTCTTTAAAAACCACTCTCAATTTCTTAGCTGTGGCACAGGAGAAGCTAATTGATTTCAAAGCAATTCTTGGAATCAGAGGGAGTTTTGCCTGCATGAGGAGAGTCCCAGGGTTTGGCTTGTTCATTGTACTCACGAACCGTGTTGCAATTTTGGTAAAAACCAAATTGTGCTAAATGTTAACTGTACCATGAACTCTACAGATAAGCTTTTGAATTTTAAGCAAGAGTTTTGCAAAACAAACAAAAGGAAGTAATTTTTCACACAACACACAGGCAATCTGTGGAACTCCTTGCCAAAGGATGTTGTTCAGGCCAAGACCGTAACAGGGTTAAAAAAGGAACCAGATAAATTCATGGAGGACAGGTCTTAAAGCACCTCAAACATTTTTAACTTAGTTATGGTGATTTTTACAATATATTCTTTGAACTATAAAAATGCTGTGCAGCCCCAACTATTGTGCTAGGTGCCATACAAACTCAGAACAAAAAGGCGGTCCCTACATTGTATGAAAATGTTTTATACACACTGATTGTTGTTTTCACCGAGAATTTGGTAGATCAAGTAATTGCAAGCATGTTATCACAAAGATTTAAATGCACATAAGGTTAAAAATTAAATCCCAGTGCCTCATTTGTCACACACAGTAAAAAGTTAGATAATACGTATAGGGCCTGTTTGCATGTGTCCAAGTGCATGATTGAATCCTGAAAAAGATGTGCCATATTCTGATAGCAAAATGAACCAAAATTCTTTCCTCCTGTTAAATTAATCTACATTAATGGCTAAAAATCCAAAACTAACTAATCAACCAACAAAAAATTAAGCAGATAGAAAGAAAAGGCAGGCACTATAATTCCTAACACTAAAACGCAAAAACTCCCTCGACTCCAACAGGTGAACTGAAAACGATACTGTAAGACAACCATTTTCAAACAATCCCTGTTAATGTGGGTTCTGACATGGTGTCAAAGTCAGTGGAAACATACCCAACCTTCTTCAAAATGTTTCAGTAGCCTGCACTATTTACCTGAGCTAGAAATCATTTTTAAAAATAGCCCCAGTTCTTACATGGTTTTGACCCACCCACAATAAACCTTATGACCATATTAAACGCTAGTCCAAAAAGAACTGTGCTTGAAAACAGTAACTCCATTTTCAAACAATCCCCAAGCCAGCACAGATAAGGCCTTTAAACAACCCAAAAAAAGATATTCCTTTCCCCCCCTTCTTGGGGTTTTGGAAATGCTGCAGCTGAGGTAGTTTTCATTAAGGTCTTCAAAAGAATGCTAAAGTCCTGCAGAGAACGGAAGTAAGACAGAATCTAATAGGTCTTTTTGCGTTTGAAATAGGAGGCCCATAAACATATCATAAAGGAGAAGGAAAGGGCAGAAGATAAAGCCTATGTAGATCCAACTGCAGGATCAGGACCATCTATGTGTATATTATTGCTTCACAGCTCACCTTTAAAGAGGGTTTTACCCAAACCCACGTAGATCATATTTTCTGCACGGCATGCTATGGCTCTATTAGTACGCACAGCTATTGCTTAAGGGGACACCTGCAATGTAAACAGAAGACACTTTAATCACTACGCTTCAGAAACAAAATGGATGATTTAGCCAGTTTGTTTTTTTCAAGCAAGGAGAGAGGGGACCATTAACGACTTTGAATGTTTACACCTCTCACACATTCCAATCACGAGCTCTGTTTCTTCGGCTTTAATCTTTCTTGCCCCCAACACGTCCAGTCTGATGAAGTAGCAATAAAATGTCAGTTCCGGTGGAAAGCAACACCAACTCTCATGGCTGGGATGGAGAACATGGCTGCAGTCGGTATTTTCAAAGAAAAATCCACGATTTTTCCACATATGCAGCTGTGATACGACAGCCCTCAGATTTGCTGCACTTATAAATGTGGTTCCCAGGATGTCAAGGAATCCCTGTCATATGTAACGGGGCCCCAGATAGTTACATAAATGTTTACTAAAGAACTGTACAGCTTCTCTTTAATGCTCCTGAAGGGAAAGATAGCAAAACACCTACTCAAAACAAGAGTGGGAATTGTTTTGTTATTGAAAAGTAGCTTCATACCTTGAGAAGATGACAAATGATTTGTTTCCTAAAGCCCTCTAGTTACCCTCAACAAGTCCATTATTTCCCTTAGCACATTCGCTGTCTTCATACAGTGTAGGAAAGGCAAGTAAATAGCTTTATTTGGGAACCTGGATGCATTGAGATGCTGAGAGAATGCATCAGTGCTTGCGAGGGGGAAGAAAACAGAAGAAAAACTTTATCTAAACACTGGATTATGATTCTAGTGAAGGACAGAAAGACTGTGGAAGTGGGGGAGAATGAAAGACATTTCGTGCTATAGTACATCACTAGATATTATGGGGAGAAGACAGTTGCTTCTCTTAAGGGCAAAAGGAACACTTTTTCCCAGCATCTTTCTGGTTAATCTTACACTCCTTTGCAAGAACATACAAATTATACAACACTAAGTACAGGTTGAACCTCTCTAGTTCGGCACTCTCTGGTCCAGCAACATCCATGGTCTGGTGTGATTTTAGTTAGTCGGATGTCCACTTATCATGGGTGTGGCCAAGTTTCCCATGGTCTCCTCGAGTTTGTTTGCAGCCACCAGTCCTGGCTCTCAGTATTCTGTGCTGTTCTTTAGCTCTAATTTGCCCCTTAATGTCTTCTAAGAGCCCAGGAAGCAGTGGAAGTGTTGGTAATGCTGCTAGATAATACTGACCTCCATTGGTTTGCCAAATTCTCCGGTTTGGCATGGGTCAGGTCCCGAAGGTGCCAGACTAGAGAGGTTCTACCTGTAGCTGGATACAAACAATATGCAGTTCCTTGAGTGGGAAAAAATCTGTTTCTTTCATCTCTGTTGTAGGGATTTATTGACAGCTAAACTTAAAATTATTTCAAAGGAAATGCTGGAAGCAGTCAAAAGCCAGAGGGTACAGAGGATCTGATACATCCCTGCAACTGAGGTAAAACTCTGGATACGTCCAAGGCTTTCGACGGATTATAGGCACAGTTTGGTCCCATCCTTACTGCAGCTTTTCACCTTGAGCGAGAGTCATAGAAAAATTGTGTAGATAAGAACATCTGATAAAGGCCAGACACCTGGGGTTGCCTGTAGAAGACCGCAAGGCTAAGTTACTGTATAATGACTATGACTATGGAAGCCAAAGTCAGATCTCTCTCTTCCCCTTGGCCTTAATAACTGTACTTACTCCTCATTATCCTTTTGAAAAAATTATCAAATCTCCTTACCCCCTTGCTGTGTTTTTAATTTTGTTCAAGAGTTACACACGCTGTGGATGAATTGCAAGAAATTTTAATTTGCTACCCGAAAAGATTTCAAATAGAGGCCTCATTGTATTTGACTCTTTTTTTCCATCACTTATTGCCAGCTCCAAAACAATGGCTCGGTGTTGGCCTAGAGGTTTCCTAAATCTCTTTCTAACACTTATGCTGGATCCAAGATCGAAAATCTCATTAGAGGTAATCCTTTTGTACGTAACACCATACAGTATCAGTATATGATTTGTGTGCAACAGAAGACTCATTTATACAAAGAACACCATGGAGGACCCATAAACATTACTGAGATTACTCAGGAGGGGAATGGGTTGCATGACAATTTTGCCCAAAGCATTTAAAAGGAAACTTAAATCAAGATGTAACTGATGGTTAAAGAGACACAACGCAGCCACCTTTTCCTGTACATGACTCAATATTGTAACACAAAGCAGAAACGATACATTCGCTCTGACAATTTGACCGATAGTAACCTCAAGCAGGGAGAGAAAGACTTAGCTAGAAGTGAAAACATGCTTGTTCTCTGCCAGCGTTTCAGCCAAGTGAGCACCCGGGGTATCTGCAGCCGAAGGGTAATCTTTAAGGGGTTGGGGAGGAAAAAATAACAACAATGAACCATGTTTGTTGCCTTTCGCCTTGGAGGCATTAATTGGGGGCCAAATGGATCCTCTGCTTTGCATGCAATTAACTTGCTTTCTTTGCCCCCCTCCCAATATTTAGGCAAGAGCTAGGATATTGTGTTGGGCGGTAGGGGGATTATTGTGGGGAGCAGAGGCAGGACGTGATCTGCGGGGCTCTTCTAGGGGCATCCCAGTGGAGCGCCTGCAGAGCCGGGGAGGGCTGGCGTGGCACCATGCAGGGCGAGGGCGGGGATTACTTGGGGCGGAGGGGTGGGTAAG
This sequence comes from Rafetus swinhoei, assembly GCA_019425775.1. Lineage (NCBI taxonomy): Eukaryota > Metazoa > Chordata > Testudines > Trionychidae > Rafetus > Rafetus swinhoei. The sequence continues at coordinate 126,168,019 of CM033427.1, read as the reverse complement.
GTGCACAGGCTGGTTTATGCTGGGGGCACTTGGGGGCAGGGGAGAGGGCATTTCATTCAGTCCATTGTGGGGCATTGTGGAGGTGAAGCAAATGCAAGGAGGCTGCAGCTTCCCCAGGCTGAGCTCCCTGGGGGTGGGGGGGGGATCCCCGCCTTTGCACAGGGCCTGGGGGGGGCTCCGCTCCCATCGCCCCCCTTCTGCAAACCCCCAGCCCCGCCCAGGGAGCCGCGCAGGCGCACTGAGCCCCGGCGTTTGCACTCCAGTTACCCCGCGGAGGCGAGCGCCGGCGAAGTAGGTGAAAGGTAACTTGGTGTCAGCGCTCTCCCGGCAGCGGCCGCGGCACAGTGCGCGTGCGCAGCAGGGCCCGCCTCCGCCCTCTCCCCCTTCCTTTCCCAGGGCGCGGGGGCGGGGCCGGGCTGCCCAGGGATGCTGCGCCCCCAGCCCCGCGCCCCCTAGCGGTGTGTGAGCTGCAGCGCAGCCATTGCCCTGCTGGGGGAAAGCAGCAGAAAGCAAAAGTGGCCTGTGCTTTCCACTGCCCCTTCCCCCCCCCATCTCTGCAGGCTCCTGTCTTCAGAGCAAAAGGTTTTCCCATGGACAGAGCCCTGCCCGGATACAAAATGTTGTATCCGCATCTGTACCCACAGATATGAGGGGTGGATATCTGCAACCGCATCGGCGGCGGCTGGTCCCCATGGATAGAAAGCAGGTATCTGCGCACACTTGCAGGGTTCTAGAAACACCTTGTGGATCTGCATCTGAAAAAATGAGCTGCGGGTATCCGCATGCACATCTTTGGATGCAGATACCCATGGATAAAAAGCAGATATCCGCACATTGGCAGAGATATAGATGCAAAATTTGTATCCGCAACGGTATCTGCAAACATGAGCTGTGGAGATCTACAGCTGCGGATGCAAATACCCGCGGATATACAGCCGATATCCACAGATTGGCAAGGCTCTACCCAGGAAAACATCTGTGGTGGGTGTAGAATTACACCTGCCAATGGGGGAGGGGAAAGCTTATTGGCTCCGTGGAGTGAGGTTCATTTCCCAGCCGCAGGGGCCTGCTGCAAGTCCCAGACTCTGTGCCTCAGTTCTTGATCTGTAAAATGGAGCAAGGTTTCCTTTCTCACCCCTTTGTTTGAATAACATAGACTGAAAGCCAGGCCTGCCGATGGTAAGTCCAGGCCGTAGGACAGAACAGCCAGTGGGCCCCCATGCACACATCGGCTGCGGACAGTCTGTCTGATCTTTGGGAGGTGCTGCGCCTGTGCTGACAGGTGCTCAGCGAGCTGCTGGCTGTGCTGGCTGCTTCCGGGAGCAGCACAGCGCAAGGGTGGGCAGGAAGCTTGCCTTAGCTCTGCTGAGCTGCTGGTGACAGCCAGGGGCCCCCCGGGCCCAATGAAATTTCTCCTACCCCTTTGCCCCTCCTCCCATCGCTGGGCCTGCTGAAACTGTCTGGAGCAGGGACTCCTTGTTCTGGGTATGAACTTGGCGCAGCATCATGCGAACCTGATCCGAGATGGGGCCTCTCGACACAGCTGTAAGAATAAAAGCCCCTGTTCTTTTCCACGTGCAGATCTTCCGTACATTTATGTGCACCTTCACAGAGCAGTTGGAGAGCTACAGATGAAAAATCCAACAAGTTTTTTTGTTAACAATCGGCACACGTAGTAATACCAGGGCCGTCCCTAGCAGGAGTCTGGGGCAACCTCCCCTCCAAGTGCCCCAGGCATGGTGCTCAGGTCAACCCCCCTTCCACAGGCCTCATCCCCACCTCACCTCTGCTCTGCCCCCGCTCCACTTCACCCCTTCCCCCAATCCCTGCCAGCCCAGCCCAGCTCTGCCCCTGCCTTGCCTCTTCCCACCCCCATTGCACCCCTTCCCCCAAGTCCCTCTCCATGCGATGCCAGCGGGGGCGATTACCCAGGGCCCTGGCATGGAGCGGCAAACAAGGGTTGCCTCCTTCCCCTGGACTCATTGTGGGTGTGGAAAGCAAAGTGCTTCGGTCCCGGCTCCAGCCCGCTCCCCCAGTCGATGCAGGGCTCAGGGGAGCAGGTTGGGGTACTGTGCTTCCTGCCGCCGCAATGAAGCAGAGCACAGTGGGCAGGGAGAGGGTGGCAGGGCAGAGCAGGCTGCTGGAGAGCTCTGGTTCCCGCCACCATGGTGAGTGCAGGAGGCCCAACCCTTGCTGCTTCCCTGCACCATGCCCAACCAAGTAATCTCTCAGTTAGCTGTGGGGCTGCCCTAGGCCCCACAGCTAACTTGGGGGACCGTCCCATCCATCAGACAGCTGAGGCAGCCGCATGGGCCCGCTCCCCCCAAAGTGCAGGGCCTGCGGCAGCCACCCCGAACCAGGCTATGAATGGGACGGCTTTCAGTAATACTTAAGTTATGCTTAAATTCAAACCACTATTTGGAAAAATGCTTCTCTCTCATCAACGTTAAAGTTAGCACAAACCTTTTGTCTCCTTTATTTATCCCTTAGTTTCTTTTTGTGCAGCTTTTATTACTTGCGAGAAGGCTTTATTTGGCCACTTTGATGAATAACAGCCGGCTTAACAGATGACTTCATCTCCATAACGTATCTTTTTAGAAGTCATTAGAAATAAGGGGACAAATGACCTCATTTTGTACTTACTTGCTCTTTTCTGTTTATGATCTCATTTAAGGAGTCTGGCTAATCCAGGCTTGGCAATGATTCACGGAGCCTTTGACCTCTGTTAGCTATTTCCAGTAGGGAAGAGACAGGGTCATTACCGTAAAATAGATGGTCAATATATGATGTGATATGAGTTACAGTCGCCGGTCCAGTTCCTAGTGGACAGAGATGATACTCTCAAAATGACTCTGAAATAGCAATGGTAGCATTGCGACCAAAGCTGCCACTGCTTGTGGTACTGAACTGTTCCCTGAATGAATGGAAGACTCCGTTCCCAACTGTATCTCAGAGCCTTCCTCATAAAATGGTTTTAGCAAGAGCAAAGAGTCAAGGAGATTTTGTGGAGGCCCCAGCTGGCTTTTCTGCCTTCTCTGGTTATAGAAAGCTCTGGAGTAGAGGTTTCTTTGGAGAATGGGGAAGAAGGATGGAAGCGGAGGAAGTCTTGATATTGTGATAGTCCCATGGTGTCAAACACTCTAGCCCAGTGGTCACCAACCAGTCGATCGGGATCTACTGGTAGATCTTGGAGCCTCTGACAGGTGATCCTGACTGGTTTGGCCAAAAGGCTATCAAGTGTCAGCACTTCAGCTGCCCTTCCCCACACTGCTGCGCAGCTCCTGCCCTTTGCCTTGGAGCTGCCCCTCCCTGGGAGCCTCCTGCTTGCGGTACGAGCAGGGAAAGGAGAGGAGGGGTGCTTATGTCAGGGTTCCCCTTCTCCTCCTGTATTCTATCTCCACAGAGCAGAGAGAGGGCACAACAGGGCTTGGGATGGAGGGAGTTTGCTGGCTGCTTTGGAGAGTGGTGCAGGGCCAGGACAGGGGTGAGCCTACTATAACCCCACAGCACCACCACCCAGGAGCCACCTGAGGTCAGCAGTGCCCAGCTGGAGCCAGCTCTGATCCCATGCCCCAGTCATGAACCCCCTCCTGCACCCTAAACCCCTGCCCCAGGCTCAGCTCAGAGCCCCTCTCACTCCAAATCCCTTAGTCTAAGACCAGAGCCTGCATCTCAACCCTCTGCCCCTGCCTGGTGGAAGGGAGGAAGAATAGGGGTGGGAGGGAGGGAGGACAGAGTGAGCAGGGCAGGGCCTCGGAGAAGGGGTGGGAAGGAGGTGGGGCAAGGGTGTTTGGGTTTGAGGTAAATCTTGGATTGCACTTAAATTCAAAAAGTGATCTCGTGCTTAAAAAGGTTGGAGACCCCTGCTCTAGCCACTAGCCACATGTGGCTATTTGGCTGGTTGAGTGTGGCTGGTTGGCTCACAACATTAGTTACATTTTTAGAATAATGTGGCTATAGCAGAAGCCACTATACAGGCACGTTGGTGGCGATTGCTTCAGAATTGGTTGGGCACCACAGTGACAGTCATTGAGATAATAAAGAGCAAGGTTTGCAACATTTTTTTCTTTGCCATGCTCCGAGTCTGCGTTAAGCCATTCTCCTCTGGCGTTTCATTCTACAGCTGTCCCCATCAACTGAGAATAGGCTGTTCCAGCACTTGTATGCACCGCACACTACTGAACACACACACACACACACACACACACACAAACACACACACTCTACAGGTGCCCCAGAGTAACAGCAATATATTTTTTTTGCGCTGTGGGACCATCCTGTGACAAAGGATGATGATGAGTATCACAGCAGTTGTACAGTGCCATGAACTTAGATGGTACTTTACAGATGTAGATAAAGGCACATTCCTTCCTCTGAAGAGCTTACAGCAGGGCTACTCAACACGCGGCCCGCGGTGCGGTTTGGGTTTACACGGGGCTCAACACATGGCCCGTGGGTGGGATCCTTTGAACATGGCCTCCACTGGGAACATGCTCCACAATGGCAAGTCAATATAATGGTCTTCTGTTGCTATGCGTTTTAGTAGTTAAATTCCTAGACTGTCATTGCTCATTAAAAGTGCTGTCAGATGGGTGGAAATTGGGTAAATATTGCATTTTATTAATATCAGCACAACTGACTTAAATGGGGCCTGTGTGTTTTGTAGTCTTGCCTTAATCTTTGTATTCATGCCCGTCAGTGTGAAAGAAGCTATTTGCGTATATATTTGCATGTATATGCAATCACACTTAAGTTGCGGCCCTCGGCATGTGCTGTGAGTATCATTGTGGCCCCTGGAGGCTTCCAAAGTAGAGTAGCCTGACTTACAGTATAAACAGATATTATCCTGCGGAGATGCTTGGCTTGTTGTGAGCCTGGAGAGTGCCAGAAATTCAAAGAGGAGGCCATTCCCTAGGATCCATTACACCGGGAGTTGCAAGGTAAAACAGCCTGGGCTAAGTGTTGACATCAGGGTGCGCCTCACCTTTGAAAAAGTCAGGCCACTGTTGATTTTATTTCGGCACCTAACTCTGGCTTAAGAAGCACAGTACTATATAGCAGAGTAGGAAATCCCACCTGTTCCATTTCCTATGTGAACCAAGTGTCCCTTCCTACCTCCTGACAGAGACAGAAATCCCCACATTTTCCTGTAAAAGGACCTCCTCAACCTGCAGTGCCATGCACTGTCCCCGCTTGTCTTAGGTTTGGCTACATCTCCTTTTTTAGAGCTGGCCTATGCTCTTCCTTCAATCAGCAAGATAGCTCTGTTTTGCCACACAGTGCAGCTCAGGCTCTCGGGCACCTGAACAAACTCAAGTAGAAACTGGACTCTGCTCTGGATCCGGGGTGGTTGCCAGTCAGTCTAATAAAAATGAACAAAAATAAGCTTGGTTCGGGACTTCAGTTTGCCTTTCAAGTGCCCCCCAGCAAGTTGTTTATTAAAATGTTTAATAACCCAATCTCACCAGCCAAACGGGTTTCTTTACCCTCTGGATTTTCCAGGGCAACCCGCCTGGGTCCATCTCGGACAGCAAGCAAGCTGAGGCAGGAATGTCTCACTTTGCACCCACAGCGGTGCACAGAGTGGAGATGGATGCCATCCTTCTCAAGGTGCTGCTGTCTGCAGCACGAGCTAGCTCTGCCCCATGGGGCTTGGTGGCAGCGTATCCCCAGAAGCCAAGGCTGCTCTTGCCAGCCCTTCTATCGCACCCCTCCCACTTCCTCATTCATCCCAGAATGCCTCTCAGCGCCTGGCACATGCACGTTCTTAGCCAGCACTGTTCACTGTTCTACATGCTGTATGGTCCTGTTGCCCCTTTGTGGCTGCCCCTAGGCAGAGGAGCCACCGGGCAATGCCAGCAGCGGGTCCAGTGGGTGTTTTAAAAGCCATAACTTCCAAAAGAAAGCAGTGAGGGAAAGATGGTCACCTTGGTGCAGAAAGCACTGAAGGCAGAATGTCGTTGGACAGGGGGCCAAATGCACTCAAGAGACATTGGTGAGAGGTAAACAAGAGAAACAAGCACAGAATGTCAAGTATCAGAGGGGTAGCCGTGTTAGTCTGAATCTGCAAAAGCGGCGAGGAGTCCTGTGGCACCTTATAGACTAACCGAAGTGTTGGAGCATAAGCTTTCGTGGGCAAAGACCCACTTCGTCAGATACATGTAGTGGAAATTTCCAGAGGCAGGTATAAATATGCAGGCCAGAATATTTTCCTTATCATATTTGCGGAAAGAACAGCCTCTGGCGTGCAGGACCAGTCATAAGCTCTCCAGACTCTCTTCACCTTATCGCATTTTCAGAGAGCTGGAGAAGCAGTACACTTTGGCATACAGGGTGGTGTTTGCCACCGATTCTCTTTGTAGAGCTGCGGGAACCTGGGAAGCTCAGAGCAGAATCCAGCTGTGAATAGCCCGATGCTTGCCAGAGGCTGTGGCTAAGTTTTCAGTATTCTGTGCACATTCTTGTGAAGTAAATCCAAAATCAAAACTTAAGGCTTGAGCAAATATTTTCAGATGCATCCACCAATTTTGGCTAAATTGGGAGCCCAAACAGAGCCACCACCCCCCCCAACATGATTTTTTGAGGCCACATCTACACTTCCCGGAAGATCAACGCTGCGGTGGTTGATTTTCCAGAGTTTGATTTAGTGGGTCTTGTAAAGAATTCCGAGGAGTAAGGGGAGTCAACGGGAGCATTTGCTCCCATCAACTTCGCACTGTGGAAACAGTAGCAAAGTTCAAATTAAGTTACGTCAACTCCTACTATACACTTAATGTAGCTGGAGTTGCATATCTTAATTTGAACTTCCGCATAAGTATAGACATGGCCTGAGGTTTTGAGTTTTAGCAGATCCCATCAACTTTAGTTTGAATTGTGGCTTCTCAGCTCCTCTGAAAGCCCAAGCCCTAGCTGACTTAGGCCACATCTGTACGTATGTGGAAGTTCAAATGTAAGATATGCAACTCTAGTTACGTTAATTGCATAGCTGGCGTCGATGTAGCTTAACTCCAACTTTGGCACCATCTCCACCACGGGAGATTGATGGGAGCAAACACTCCCATCGGCTTCCCATACTCCTTGTGAGTATTGGCATCGACGGGAGCACCATCAGCGTTCGATTTAGCAGGTCTTTACTAGAACCACTAAATCAAACTCTGGAAGATCAACCACCCCAGCATTGATCTTCCAGGAAGTGAAGACATGGCCTTAGGCACTTCAAAATCCTGGACATAACGAGCCTTACATGATGTTCATTCATTAGAGCTTATTTACAGTAAGGACCCTTCACAGGGCATTGTAAAGGGCCCTTGGAGTTCAGATTAACTGAATCCTATTTGTAATGTCCTATTGCACTGCGAATAAAGCGCAAAAATTGTGTAACGGTTCCTGCACAATAGTTCAGAAGAGTTTGAAAAAAGGATGGAGAGACAGGGCTGGAGCCTCACCTCTGTCAGAGCTCTGCTGACCGCACTGTGCAAGGAGTGTGGGAATGCGATTCTACCTTTAATGGCCCCTAATTCCAGGCTAGCCAGTTCTCCATGGGATCAGAGCGCTATTGAAATTCTGGTGCTTTCATGGAAGTGCCTAAATGGGAACTGTTTGGAACTGAGCTTTTGAAAAAATCTGGCCAGAATAAGGACATTTATTGTTACAAAGGTGGCACTTTATTCCCAGGGAAGTCAGAGATCCAAGGCCGAGCCTCTCTGTGAGTGAAGTTCAAAAGTATTTGAGTAGCTCACTCCCTCTGGTTTCAGCGGCAGCGAGCTGTCTAAATACTTATCTGAATCCAGCCTTACTTATGCTGCGCACACAACCTGTTTTCTAGCTGTGTGAGAAGGTGAATGACTTCTTGTAACCTCGGCCTGATTTCAACACGGAGTGGTTAAACCCTGACATCCACCGCAAGCAAAGTAAGGAAGTGGTTTTACAGAACAGGCTGACACAGGACAGGCAGAAGGCTAATTCTATCTCTACCAAACAGCCAGTGAGTCAGACATCTGACATGTTTCTCAGCACGGCTGTATCCCGAACCCACTCACTGGTATGAATGCCATCTGTAGGAAAGTTACCACCTCGCATGTGCGGTAGGCTCAAGTGGAAGGATCCCCCCCCCTGCCCTTGTCCCCATAATGTTCTGCTGGAAACCTCTCTCCCCAACCAGTTCAGGTGACACCTATCGCCTTTGCTGATCTCCAACTTATTCAGCAGCCTCTCCAAATTCAGGGTTAGGCTCTGACAGGTTAGTGAGCCACTATTCCTCCCTGCTGGCTGCCTGTTGTATCCTAGAACCTAAACATTTAATTTAAAAAGGATTCTGTATCTCTTATAGGGATAAAAAATGAGACCCCGATGCATGTTGATCTACTACTTTGCTATTCAGATGTTCTGATTTTGGCTCATGGACTTCTAGGAAGTTAGTCTTAAGGAGTGTTTATTCCTGCGGAGGTGACTTAGTCCTACCTAGCCCGTCCCTTAGTGAAACCCCTGAATATAAGCACCTTTAAATCGTCTCCCCATTTACCCAACTTGTCATGCTCAGCAGAAGTTTGCTGAAGCTAGGTACTTATCTCCATGGAGGCCATGTGACTAACACCAGTTTGGTTTATGAACACTTTCATAACTCAGAAACTGAAATTTGTTTTCCACCTCCTCCCCAAGCCCTTGCATAACTCTGTTGTGGGCTGTTAAATAACGGGCCATTTCCACTGCTCGGTTGTTGCTTTTCAGGGGTGGATGAAGTAATACACGTCAGATTCGAGAAGTGCTCTGGAATGGAGTAACCAATGTACAGAACTTTTCTTACTACAAGCTGGCGGAAAATGCAGCTCTTGGCATGGCTGAGGCTCTGGGGCAACTCATCTGCACCGCATCTTCAAGTCGGTGACCTTCAAGTTAGAAGGGAAATTAAGAGTTCTCCCTTCAATTGCGCGTCAAGTTCATAACCATGGACAGTGGGTGAAAGTGAGGCTGAGTGAGGCAATCCTCCTGCCCCACCTCTGCCCCGCCCCTTCTGCTGAGGCCACGCCCACACAGGAGCCAAACTCCCTCCCCCCCTGCACCATGGGGAGGCAGGGCACCTACAGTAGGCGTTCTGGTGGCGGAGTGTGGGCGGGGCCAGGCTGGCGGTTTGGGAAGGCAAAGCCTTCCCCCGCCTAGCGTACCAGCTGCTCATGTTCATAACGTATTTGGAAGAACAGGAGAGAGGCAGCTGGATGCCTCATGTCACAACTTAATTTACTTTGTTTTGATTCTGAAATTTGTCGGCTTTTGTCTCTGAATTGAAAAAAAAAAGTGCATGGAAGCAAGTGAGAAAATTCCTTGGACTTGCAGCTGTTGACCAGGAAAATCCAGAGGCCAGACAAGTATTTGGCTCTGTTCTTAATAGTCACTTCCATATAGCAACCTCAAGATGACTGCAGCCTCTGACCCATCCTGGTAAAATTCTTTGCCAAGCAGCTATTCCTTTTCCGCCATTCTTGTCGTCCATTCCCCAAAACCTGGACAAATGGTGCTTTTGGAAAGGAAATTCTTGCCACTTTTCTAATATAAAGAGTAGATTCAGTCACACATATTAGCAGTGGCCCTGGAACTATTTTGGGGTGGGGATTCTGCAGCCCTTCCCCCTTTAGACCTGTTGAGATCAGGTTGCCAATTCTCCCAAACTGGACTCCATTGCTGCAAATGGGATCCGATCTATCCAGTCCGGGAGAGTTGGCAACCAACACTACCCCAGTGTGTTCTGGACCAGAGGCGGGACCCTGGGGCTGGTGGGGCTGGTGGGCTGCGGAGCCTGTAGCAGGGCCAGCAGTCAGCAGGACTCAGAGCCATGAAGCTTGTGGGACCAGCTGGTGGGGGGCTGGCAAAGCCCACAGCGGCAGGATCCAGGGGAGACCAGCAAAGTACGTGGGACCACCCCAAGGCCAGGATCTGCAGACGGAACTCTCCGTCCAACCCAACGCGATCATCTACAGGAGCAAGCCAGTCTGGGGCCAGAGTTTTTTGGGGCATGTCAGGTGTGGGAGAGGGCATGGCAACAGCCAACTGCATCCTAGCCATTCCCGTAAGCAGCAGGGTAGGTTGCCATTAATTAGAGCCATCTTCAGCCCCTCTTCCTGCATTGCATCTGACACGGTGAGTCTCCATAGACATGTCGCAGACACACAGACACCTTGGAATTGCTGTAGAGTCCTAATCTAAAAGACTGGTCATTCCCTCACCCCGCTACATTTATACACAGGAGTTCAGCAAGTCAGTCCCCCCAGCCCGCCAGAGCAATTCCTTCCTGTGCTCTTCACAGACAGCTGAATGAGTTTGATATAGCCCTGTTTTTGCCACAGAGGGTTTTACTGCAAACACCCCTTTCTTCAACCAACTATGCTAAATTAAAAAAAACCAAAACAACCCACGTCTGACAATCAGCATCCACGGACCTGTCATTTTTGTCTCTCGTGGCTCATTAAACATCCAGCATCGAGCTGTGTTAGGTGCGTGAGGTTTTATTTTTGGCAACCCTAGCCTGCTTGAATAGTGCTGTGTGTCACCTTGCATTGCGATGCTGCCAGATGTTTTTCCAGGAGACTGTGATGCAACTTGTGCTTTTCTTGGAGTTCTAAATAGCGGCGAAAGCAACTTAACGTTTCTGACAGGTACTGTCCTATCGCAACGCGGGTTCCCGCCAGCCCTTTAAATAGCACCCTGCTGGCTTTTGCCGCAGCTCAGCCAGCTCTTGCTGGAGCTGGGCACCGGGGCGCACCCCCTTCCTTTCACCTCTGGTTCTAAAGATCTTTCACATTTACCCCCCTTCCTTCATTCTCCGAACTGCAGCAATTCTCGGTTGACTGATTAGAACTGTGTCCTCCAGGGAGCCAGAGTTCCTTGACTCAACCAGAGGGAGCGAATGACATTTGCGCTGAGTCTAGGCTTGTTGCATGGACAGCAGACTCTGGGGTCGTTCCACAACTTCTCATCTGTTGCCCAAAGCTTTATTTGGTTTACGTCCGGGTTTTAGTCTCAAGTTTTTTCACTGATTAATTCTTGCTCTGCAGACAGAAGGAGCCCACCCAGCACTAATTTCACAGCCCAAGGTGCCATTCAGATTTGCAGCTGGTTAATGACAAGAATCACATGGCAAGTTGGTTCCCTGCATGGAGAGCTTCTGCACGGTCGCACCACTACGATTTCAGATTGGAGTCTAAGATTTGGAGGAGGCGAGCCTAGAGCTGTAGTTTGCTTATTTTACACTCTACAGGCCCAATTCTGCAGACATGTGTGGGATGTATCTAGAGAGACAGATGTACCGCCCATCTTCTAGAGAACAGAGATAGTCTCAATGCACATGAGGCTTTATGATTAGAGAGCACTTAAAAGGAGCAGCAGCCCCCTTAAAAATAAGGATGTAAAGGACTATTTGACTAGTCGCTCCCCCGCAGGTTCCATGTGAGAGCTTGATGGACTATCCTGGATGATGGTTTTCTGAGCGTGTGGCCTAGCCATCCCCACTTTCCTCTTGATTTGAACGTCAAGTGGTTCTTGTCCTGCTCTGTTCCAAAGCTCCTCATTTGTGACAAAGTCTTGCCATTTGATGTGAAGGATGTACCTCAGGCATCTGTTTAGGAATGTCTGTAGCTTGTGATTTGAAGCCTTTTTAATATGCCAGGTCTCGCATCCATACACGAGCACACACTTCACATTTGTGTTGAAGATTCGCAGTTTCATCTTCGCAGATATTATTTGTGAACGTCACATGGGACGAAGCGTCTTGAATGCAGCTGTTGCTTTCCCTAGCCTAGCATTGATAGTCTTGTCTGTTCCTCCGTCTCTGCCCATAATACTCCCCAAGTAGATGAACTGCTCCACATCTTCCAAGTCATCCCCTCCCAGTGTGATGGTGTTGTTGTTGGACTCGTTGATCCTCATTGTCTTGGTCTTTCCCTTGTTAATGCTCAGTCCAATCATTGAGGCAGTTTTTTCTAGTGTTGAGGCCTTTTCTTCCATGCTTTCATGTTGGTGTGAAAGGAGGGCGCCATCGTCAGCAAAATCAATACCCAACTTGAAACATCTGAGAGGAACCCGATTTAGAAAGTGTGGAGTATCCACCCTCTGAAAAAACCAGGCCTCTTTCACATGGTTCAGATTGGGAACTCCATAACGGAGGCATGTAAAATGACTGGTAAGTTTTGAAAGTATTGGCCCAGGTACGAAGAATTCAGGTGCAGGGGCTTTTGCAGGGCTTAGAAAATGAATAAAATATTCTAAAAGTGAAGATGAATCCTATCTAGAAAGAAAAGCTGTGCAGCCGAGCCCCTCCCCCTCCTTCAGACTACTAAATGATCCACCGGAAATCCCTCGGGAGATGGGGGATGTTTCAGCCCCACTGCCCAGAGCTGGAAGCGGCGGGATTAGGTCATGTGGGGAGTTTGGCAGCGCGGGGGCTTGGAGGCTGCATTCTCCTCTGTCTAGGCAAGGTAACCATAGCAGCACCCCAGCTGCCGAACCCTTTTAAAGCCTTCCTTTGTCACTGAACCCCCACCGCAAGACCAGGCCTGGCCGGCCCCAGAGGAACAGCGCGCCCCCCTTGATCTGATCGACCTCAGGACCAGTTCTCAGAGAGCAGCACAGCGCTGAGGTGGATTGATAGTGAAAAACTCCCAGAGTTTTATTGCCAGGGGTTAAGATGAAAGGGATGAAAGTGGGCAAGGATCGTGGGACCACAAGGGTTATGTGATCCTTTCCTCCCTCCCAGCCTGGAGATCAGCTCTCAAGCAGCCAGGGCTTCGGGCAAACGGCCTGGTAGGTGCTTCCAGGAGCAGCATGGAGCCCTTCCACTAGAATCTCTTCACTCCCTGATCCTCTGGCACGACTGCCCCATTACTAAGTCCACTGCCTATAATTCAGCTTCACTCCGGTTTCCACCTCTGTGTTGTCGAACCAGACTCACAGGACGTCTAGACAAACTGGTAGGCCCCATCCCCAGCTGCATTTACACCTAGATTAGAAGCTCTGCAGGGCAGAGATCACTCCCTGGGAGTGAGGGTGCAGTAGGGGGTCTCAGTGATGTGCCAGACCAGAAGCAGGCATGATTTAAATCAGGGGTGGGAAATAATTTTTGATGGGGGGGGGGAGCCACACCAAGATTTTTTGGAAAGTGGTCGAGGGCTGCACTCTTCCAGGATATTAATGGAGGAGATGTGGGGTCTGGGATGGAGGTTGGGTGTAGAAGGGAGCTTGGGGTAAGGGACTGGGGTGCAGGAGGGAGACTGGAGTCTGGGAGGGAGTTTGGCTGAAGGAGGCGGTTTGTGACCTAAGACAGGGGACTGGAGTGCAGGGGTTTGGGATGTGACCTAGGGTAGGAGGGGATTGTGATCTGGGGCAGGGGATTGGGGTGCCAGATCTGGGAGGGGGTATGAGTGTAAGAGGGGGACAGAGGGTTTGGGTATGTTGAGTGGGGGGGCAGAGAGTTGGAGCAGGAAAGGGCTGGAGTGCCAGAGGCAGGCTGTGGCAAACTAGCCTGCCTGCCTGCAGAGGTTAAAATGTTTCCCAGCCAGCCAGCCTGCCTGGCCATGTGCTTCATGAATAACTGAGCCCGGGGAAAGTGGGGCGTGATTCTTCTGAGCTGCCTGTTATTTCAACAAGCAGCTCCCATTAGCCAATGGGAATGTGCTGGGGGCCGGGCAGCTCATAACACTGCCCCCTCCTCTCCAGTTTTAAAACAGAAACGAAGCCCTGCAGCCTTGTTTCTGCCCGGCGTGTGGGGTAACCTGGGGAGCCGGATCCAGTGGCTTGGCGGGCCGGATGTAGCCCCCGGGGCCTGATTTAAATGCTACTAGCTTCTTAATGCTGCAATTGCATGCTCCAGCCTCAGGCTGCAAGCAAACGAGCAGACAGAGGGCTCAGGGCTGGCAGTGCGGCTGGTGCTTAGAACCCAGCTTTTATGGGAGAAGGCTCTTGCTCCAGCCAGATCAGACTGAGCAGATTCCAAACCTCTCGGAGGCTCTTACCTTCTAAGCAGGGACTACAAAACCAGTAGTCGGGAAGGAGAAAACTCCGGCCAGGTTCTTCCTCATGCTCATCTACATTAATCCTAATTCTTGCTCAGTTCCCAAGGAGAGACCTGGAAAAGCCTTGCTTCTGCAAAGCTGCAGGAGTCTCTGAGGTTGCCACTGCCCTGCACCTCTATCCTGCCTGGCTGATGTCACTGTCTCTCTATGAGGCCATCACCTCCCCACCACTGTCCTCCAATGGGCTCAAGGCATGTACATGGAGATGCTGGAGGCTGCCCCAAGGGTGGGTGACACTTGAACCCTCAACCTCTGGTACCTTATCCCACTGCACCACTGCAGGAACCCCCCATCTTCCTGCCTTCAGAGCCCCCCTCATCCTTCCAGTACACCAAGGGCTGCCAGGTCTGGCAAAGCCACCTGCTCAGGCACCATCATCTTCCCCAGTGCTACCTTCTAGGGGTGCTGGCTGGAACCCCCCAACCTTTCTACCTTCAGGGGCCCCCGTATCCATCCTATGTTCAAAGGGTGCTAGGTACATTCATCACAAAGCTGGCGTTGGGTGGGTGGAGCTCAAGCCCTTCACCTCTGACTCTGGAGGTAGGTACCTTGAGGAACCCCACACCTTCTAAACCTTCTGGGCCCCTCCTAATGCATCCTATGTCCCAACTGAGCCAGCTCTATCCCTCGGGAGCATGGGTTGGCTGTCTCCAGGGAAGGGGAGGCAGAGGGGGACGGGGAGGGGGGGAGAGGGCTTGAGCCATCAATCTCTGGCTCCGGAGGCAGGTTGCCAGCTCTGTCCACAGGGATCCTGGGTTGCTGTCCCGGGAGTGCAGGTTTTGAACCTCCACCTCTGGCTCTTATCCATGGTATCTTATCCATGGTGCCACTGGAGGAGCCCCCCTTATCCTTCCTTTGTCCCAAGGGTGCCAGGTCCGCTGCTGCCTCTCCCCGCCAATCAATACGCAGCCGGGCTTGACTCCCAGGACACAGCAGGAGCAGGGGTGCACCCGGCCTCTTTCACCCGCCTGCCCCGAGCGCTGGGCTGGGGCGTTGGGGAAAGTGGCAGCCAAGGACCCGGAGCCTGCCTGGTGTGTGACTGCCCCGTGGGCTTGCAGCCATAGCCAAGCACCAGGCCCCCGGAGGGGCTAACGGGCTGTGCCGGGGTCAGGGAACACTGGGCCCCCAAGGTCGAGAAGGGCTCGTGGCCAGGCTCTGCTCCCCACCTCCATTTGCTGTCTTGGGCTGGAATGGGAGTCAGGTGAGGGGGATGGGCCCTCCCCCATGGTGGGCATACCAGGCACCGCAGGGCTAGGGACCGCTGTTTCCCTCTGCTGCCTGGGATCGTAGATGGATTTCAACATGGGATGTTTAGAGCTCAGTGTAAGAGACTCTACCTTTTGAGCTAAAAGCCAGCTGGCTCCCAGCCCATGCTGTAGCACTCTCTTGTTGTGGCTACCACAGCCACTGCTGGAGCCCCCCAACCTCCCTCCATTCTTGGACCCCCTTACCCATCCTATGTCCCAACGGTGCCAGGTCCATCCATCACCATGCTCATGTTGGGTGGCAGGGTTTGAATCCTTGACCTTTGCTTTGAGAGTCATGTACCTTATCAACTGTGCCACTGGAGCAACCCCCCAGCCTTTCTATCTTCAGGGCCCCCCTTATTCTTCCTTTGTTCTAAGGGTGCAAGCTCTGCCCCTCTGGAAGCTGGTGTTCTCCAGGGGGGGTGAGGCTCAAGCCCTTTACTTCTGGTGGCAGCTACCTTATCCACTGTGCCACTAGAGGAGCCCCCCAACCTCCTGTTCTATGTCCCAAGTGTGCCAGGTCTATCCATTGCCAAGCTAGTGTTTGGTAACCCCATGTTGTGTGGGCAGAGTTTGATCCTATGACCTCTTGCTCTGGAAGTGGGTCTCTTAGCCACTGTGCCACTGCAAGAGCCCCCCAGCTACCCTACCTTCAGGGCCCTCCTTTATCCTTCCTTTGTTCCAAGGGTGTCAGCTCCATCTCCCGGCCCCCTTACCACCTTGTAATGGTGCCAGCTTCAGCCCTCAGAAAGCTGGTGGCAGTACCCTCCTTCTTCCTGAATGCAGGTCTCATACCCTCATACCCTGGAGGCCAATGCCTTACCCATGACACCGCTGGGAGACTCACGCCAACGCCATACCTTGAACGGCTGCTGGCTTTGTATAGTCTCTGGAGGGCACAAGCTACAGACTCCAGCATGGGATGATCACATAGCAGGTTGGAAGATCTCAGATGATTATTTCTATGAAGGCAGTGCCTGGGCATTCCAAGCAAGAACCAGGCAACATTATACACAGCACTGTACATACAAACAACAAGACAGACAGTCAGATGCTTTTGCCAAGCATGCTGAATTCTACAGAGTCCATGACATTTCAAGCTGTTCCTAGTCTGGTTGGACTATTAAAAGTAATCAACATTTACACTTTCAAAGCTAACTGATGCTCACTGAAAGGCTTTGTCTACACTGGCAGCTTCTTGTGCAAGAATAGCTGTTCTTGCGCAAAAACTTTCCTGCTGTTTACACTGCACGCGCGTTCTTGCGCAAGTAAATTTACAGTCTAGCGTTGTAAAACAGGGATTCTTCCGGAAGAGTTATTCCTCTCCCCACGAGGAATAAGCCCTCTTGCACAAGAGCTCTTCCACAAGAGGGGAGTGTAGACAGGCAACATGAATTTCTTGCGCAAGAAGCCCCTATGGTTAAAATGGCCCATCAGAGCTTTCTTGCGCAAGAGAGCGTCCACACTGCTATGGATGCTCTTGTGCAAAAGCACATCTCTTGCGCAAAAGGACATGCCAGTGTAGACGTGCTCTTGTGGAAGAGTTTTTGCACAAGGACTCTTCTGCAAAAGAGTTCTTGCGCAAGAAGCCGCCAGTGTAGACGTAGCCATATGGTGTAAAGTAGGCTCTGTAAATATTATCTATTCTGTATGAGAAAGGGGAGACAGAGAAGATCATCCATTTGCACAAAACACACTTGGAAAAGGTGCCAGAGGGGACTACCTACCTCTCAGGGGCTCCTGAGGCATGTAATCAGACCACACCTCTCTCACTACATACCAGTACCAGCTGAAATCAGGAGGTGAAAAACATGTGTTGGAGGGAAAGAGCAATCTCTTTTTTTTTTTTAGCCCCTCCACTCACATTTGGTTGAAAGACACACCATCACTTTGAAAATAACCCACCTGTCTGAAAATGTTGTTTTTACTATACCGCTCTGTAGCCAGACATGAACCCCATCTTGTTTCCCCCCCCCCAAAGAGCAAGAGAAAGGCAGTCAGCCTTTGATGCCCTGGGAACGCAGGTGTGCTGCCTGTCCCTGACTCTACCATAAACAGAAAGCAGACAGTAAATGGGCTAGCTGACGACCCGGGGCCTCCCGCCGCCCTGATGGCTAGTACCAGTAATTGACACGCCTGCACTGTCCCAGGAGAGGAATCTTCGCCCATCACATACTAGAAGTGCCCATTGTCTGCATTTTCCCAGGTGTGAATTATGCTTTGCACCCTTCGTGGGAAACTTGGCATTCAAAGCCATTTTTCCTAATTGGCCACTTGAGACCAGGAAGAAGCCTACGTGACCCAAGGGGTATAAAGAGGGGTTTAGTAGCCCACCCCATTTGAGCTCCAATCATCTACACCTGCTGGCAGGTATTGATTGTCTCCTGAGGTCTGTGGGACGCCCAACCTCACCCTACTTCTTCCCGAGGGATTGAGAGAAAGACGCTGGCCACGCCAAGTCTGGAACGCAGGGGTGAGAATATATACCTGCTAGGTGTCTATTTTGCATGCATTTAATAAGAGCTCAGAGAACCAAAAGGGTTTCATGGTACCTGTAAGTGACTTTTGTTTTAAGTGTAATTTCTGTCCTGTCCTTTTGTAGTGGCTGTGTTATCTGTAACACAGCAGTAGCATTTAACAGCTAAGTTTACCCTGTAACAATAAAATAGTAACTGTTTAAGCTTTAACCTGACTCCTTCAGTTGCTGTAACAGAACCAAGCACAATTTAAAAGAACTCCAGCCGGTCATAAGGGACAGATCCGTTGGGGCACCCGTCAACCTCTTCCAGGTTGCCCGCTGCCAAGGACCCCGGTCCTGGCAGTTGAAGTCTCGGTGTATAAGCTCTCCCAGTAAACTTATTGGGGCGCCCACAACCTCCTCCAGGTTGCCCACTGCTAAGGGACCCCGGTCCTGGCAGTTGAAGTCTCGGTGTATAATACACACACACACACCACTCACTGCCCTGACCATCGGCTGACAGAATTGGCGTAGTCGGCAGGATTGTGTTATAGGTTTAAATACAGCAACATGAAGCTAGTCATGGTAAATACTGATTTCAGTAAAGTAGAAAAGAATTTTGCCCAGGAAGGTTGGGGCAAACCAAAATGGGATAGAGAAATGTTAGAAAAGGATTGGGGAAATCCTGAGGAATTGTGGGTGCAGTTCTGTAAGTATAGAACTGCCTGCAAGCTAAAGAATAGGACAAAGCCTGAGTCTGTGGAAAGGAGCCACTTTCCATTTAGCAAGGAAAACAGGATCAGGCCCAGACAAGCAGGCAGGCAACAGATAGATTGAAGGCCTTGTGGTAGAACTGAGAAAAAGGCAGTAAGTACATGTACTGGAAATCTAAATCCTTAAAACAATACTTACAAGAGTAATATCTGAAACAAGGCCAGTTTTTTTATTTTTAGAGATAAGAAAGTGTTTTAAGAAAAGAAAACCTACAGGAATTTAACTCTACAGAGAATGGAGAGAATTGAGCAGTTGTGCAAATGCTAAAATGGTGTAGATAGAAAATTGTGGTTTCTTTGCAGCCATTCTGAAGGAAAATGGGCCCTTTTTCCAAAGGAATGTCTGTAAATAATCCAGGCAAATTTGACTCAAATCCGTACATTTGATTATAGATACTGCTAAAAGAACTCTAAAGGGAGGGGTTCTATTGGAACTTAACTACCCCCAATGAATAAAAAGGGAATGTAATTGTTGTACAGCTATGTAGAAATAGTGTAAGAAAGGTTCAGAGAGAATGTATGTGTATCTGTGTGTAAATATACATCTCTATAGTGTAAATAAATGAGGTTTTCAAGGTCCAGTAATCTTGTTTGTAGGTTTAAAACAAATTGGTTTGGTTTACTTTCAGTAAGACCATTTCAGTTCAACTTGTTTAATGAAGGTACAGGAAAACTGTAAGCATAAAGAAAGAGTTACACCCTATGCAAAGTTTAATGTGGCTAAGTAGTGTTGTAAACAAAGATTGCACATTTTCCTGTGACATGCCATGTATACTGTAGAAGGGTAAAACTGCAAACAAATTAAAATGCTGTGGAGGCTCCAGGAGCCACAACAGGTTGTAATTTCCTTTGTGATGCAAATGCCCTAGCTGGCAGCACAAAGAAGCTTTGCAAGTAATAGCTAAGTTTGATCAGCAAACTACCTGAGATCAGAAAGTTCAAATTGTAGCCCTCCAGAAAGAAAGAAAAAAGGAGGTATTGGTATTGCTATTTTAGTCCCAATAGGAGCTTGGGTATACTAGAAAATGTTTAAATGTAAGCAGTCTTTTAAGAAGGCTCCCAGAGAGAAGACTGAGAAATTGGCATTTGTAAAAGATGTTACCCCTTCTGAACAAAATCTTGCAAAGGTTCAGGCATAGCCCTTGGTCTGATCAAGTGTTAGCTGCTGTCCATACAATTTCAGACCTAGAAGACAAATTGGCTAACTACTTGTGGATATGTAAACCCTTGGCTCCAATGGAGAGGAAGCAGCTGCAGCTTGTCTTCTATGGAAAACCTGTAATGAGGTGTTCTTCAAAATTGACTGAATATAAGAATGCAAATATGAAACTGCAAAATGTAAAAGCCTCTGCTTCAGAAATGGAGAGGTAGACATGCATGTCCCTCAGTACCCAGACGAGCTAGATTCCCTTAAGGATGGGTGCTGAGAGTTAAAGCCACTCTCAGATTTATTTTTTTTCTTCCCTCAGGAATATGCTTGAGAAAAGGACTAGGAGGTATGAGGCTTAGTGAACAAGCTCACCCTCCTTACCAAATTCATAGTAGACAAACCTGTGTCATTGGGAAAAGTCATTTAGCAGGAATTAGGATGGACCATAAGAAGGAAAAAGCATGTGAAAAGGGGAAGGCAAAAAGTTTGGAGCCCTATGGGCATAGCTGAAGGAATAAGGAAAGTAGAGAAACATTCTCTTTGAAAGGACAAAGCAAGTGATTTGAGGGAATGTGAAGATAAAAGGTGGACTCCGTGGGAGTGTGGAAGGAATTAAGTGATGGTTGTAATATGTGAAGGGAAATCTTGTTTTAAAATGACACCTTGTTTCTTTGCAGCCTCTTCCTTAAGCACTGTGCAAACCATCTAGGCAAAGAAACAATCAAATGTAAACATTTTGTCTATGGACACCTTTGTTAAATCTGCAAAGGAAAATTAGGATTCTACTGAAACTTAATTGGTCAACTGCATAAAAGAATGAGCTCTATATATTGTAACTCTATTTTGTGGGTTTCAAATGAACTAGTTTTATTTTGTTTTGGATAATGTCCTCTTGCTTAAAATTGCAAACAGACAAGGCACAAATTGGTTAGTGCTTCTGTTGGGCATTCAACTCTTAAGGTTAAATTTAACTTTCTAGAAACCAAATGATTAGTTTAGAAATTCAAGCTTTGAAACTTCACTGTCTCTTTTCAAGGCTGAGTTGATAACACTTTGGCTTGCTTTTAAATTCAACATTATATGTGAATACAGGCTGCCTGGCTATTTCAAAGGAAAGTGGACAGGAAGGCTGCTGCTGTCTCAGCAGACACATCCTCTGCACCCCTGACCACAAACATAAGAAGGAACAGCTCAGCTTGCAGAGCTGGCAGCAATCAAACTAGCTTGTGAGGCAGGTGCCAGTACCATTTACACTAACTCCTATGCTATATGGGCTGGAGCCACCCAGTGGATAACTAACTGGAAGAATAATAACTGGAAAATAGGGGGAAAGCCTGTTTGGAGATTGGAATACTGGCAATGGATATACCAGCATGCAACCCAACATGCCTTAAGCATAAGTCATGTGTCAGCTCACCAAAGGAACCACACCCTGACTGCACAGCTAAATAACCTAGCAGATGCAGCAGTACAAATTTTTGCTGCCCAGGTGGATTGGGAACACCTGTACATTTGGCTACATGAAACCTTGGGACACACAGGAAGCGATGAGCTGGTGCGGCAGGCACATGCCAGGGGGTGGCCTATCACCCACAAACAAGCCAGAGATCTGGTACAAGCTTGCACCCTATGTGCTGAACTCAAAGAAACATATAACAGAAGGGCAACGGTTTGCCAGGCTAAGAGATGAAAAAAATACTATGGGCAACCTGGCAAGTAGATTATATTGGTCCACCACCCACCAGTAAGCAAGGGTGGAAGTATGTTTTAACTGGAGTAGAAATTGTTTCAGGAATTGGTTTTGCTTACCAACCCGATGGACAACAGGGTTGTCTACGATCATGGGACTAAACCGCTTAATAGCCCTTGTCCCAACACCCCAGTTTTGGGACACAAACCCACGACTGCACTCCTACAAGGGAAAAGGAGTCTGACCACTGCAAACGCTAGGCTAACACCAATAACCATTACTGAGGCTTGATTTTATCCAAGACCGGCAAACCTTATGTTTTATTACAGGAAACTGAGGCAATAGCCCTGAACAGTGCTCCAGTGGGATGGATCCCTCCCAATGCTGGTGTGGATCTGGGAAACCACCATGAACTTTTTGTATATATATACCGCTTGCTGTTGTAGCGCTTGCAACCACTGTTGTTAGTTACAGACTATTGAAAGGAGACATGGTACTCCAACTTGCCATGGTCTTCTTCCTCATCCCAACTGCTACTGCTGTACCAGAACACCTTACTTCACTCCTCTACTGGACTGGGAATCGAGTTTGTCCCTCTCAGCCCAAATGACTGGTGAAACAAGAGTGACATCTTCCGATGGGGACCGGTATGGTTCGATGACAGCGACTACCGCAGTCCTCTAAATAACTCTGGGGGGGAGTATGTGCGATAGTTAACCAATCTTGCTGCTTACACACTGTAACTGAGAATGAAAAAAGCCTCATGGCTAGGTTGACTAGCCCAACACCTAGGACTTTCGTTAACTCCATTCCTTCACTCTATTGTAAATACTATATTAACCATTTTACTTGTTGTAATTGCTTGCTGCATGCTTCTATGTATTCTTAGGCGTTTTGTGTACACTGCTACCTCCTCTGCACAAATCCGGTATATGGCGTTGGGAAGTGATCCTAATCAATCCCTTGATCCAAAATTATCTGATCAGACCCTGCCGAGAGGGCGATTTTAGCTTCCTCCAAGGAGGGCAAAAGGTGCTGGCATCACCGCCATCTTGCATTCTGGGACATAGTGAGGAGTGTCAAGGGGGTGGAATGTAGCCAGACATGAACCCCATCTTGTTCCCCCCCCCCAAAGAGCAAGAGAAAGGCAGTCAGCCTTTGATGCCCTGGGAACGCAGGTGTGCTGCCTGTCCCTGACTCTACCATAAACAGAAAGCAGACAGTAAATGGGCTAGCTGACGACCCAGGGCCTCCCGTCGCCCTGATGGCTAGTACCAGTAATTGACACGCCTGCACTGTCCCAGGAGAGGAATCTTCGCCCATCACATACTAGAAGTGCCCATTGTCTGCATTTTCCCAGGTGTGAATTATGCTTTGCACCCTTCGTGGGAAACTTGGCATTCAAAGCCATTTTTCCTAATTGGCCACTTGAGACCAGGAAGAAGCCTACGTGACCCAAGGGGTATAAAGAGGGGTTTAGTAGCCCACCCCATTTGAGCTCCAATCATCTATACCTGCTGGCAGGTATTGATTGTCTCGAAGTCTGTGGACGCCCAACCTCGCCCTACTTCTTCCCGAGGGATTGAGAGAAAGACGCTGGCCACGCCAAGTCTGGAACGCAGGGGTGAGAATATATATCTGCTAGGTGTCTATTTTGCATGCATTTAATAAGAGCTCAGAGAACCAAAAGGGTTTCATGGTACCTGTAAGTGACTTTTGTTTTAAGTGTAATTTCTGTCCTGTCCTTTTGTAGTGGCTGTGTTATCTGTAACACAGCAGTAGCATTTAACAGCTAAGTTTACCCTGTAACAATAAAATAGTAACTGTTTAAGCTTTAACCGACTCCTTCAGTTGCTGTAACAGAACCAAGCACAATTTAAAAGAACTCCAGCCGGTCATAAGGGACAGATCCGTTAGCGCCCGTCAACCTCTTCCAGGTTGCCCGCTGCTAAGGACCCCGGTCCTGGCAGTTGAAGTCTCGGGTGTATAATACACACACACACACCACTCACTGCCCTGACCATTGGCTGACACGCTCTCCTAAGATTCTTAAAGGGTATGTCTACACTAGCCCCCTAGTTCGAACTAGGCAGGCTAATGTAGGCATTCGAACTTGCAAATGAAGCCCGGGATTTAAATATCCCGGGCTTTATTTGCATCTTCCCGTCCGGGCGCCATTTTTAAATCCCCTTAGCCCGAACTAACTGCCCGTGGCTTCACGTGGCAGTCAAACGTTAACTCGAATTAAGTCCTTAGTTCGAGTTAACTGTTACACCTCATTCCACGAACTAAGGACTTACACCTCGTGGAATGAGGTGTAATGTTAACTCGAACCAAAGACTTAATTCGAAAGTTAACGCTTGACTGCCGCGCGTAGCCGCGGGCAGTTAGTTCGACTAAGGGGATTTAAAAATGGCGCCCGACTGGAAGATGGAAATAAAGCCCGGGATATTTAAATCCCGGGCTTCATTTGCAACTTCGAATGCCTACGTTAGCCTCCCTAGTTCGAACTAGGGGGCTAGTGTAGACATACCCAAACAGAATTCAAAGTTGAACTCAATGCACAGTATTTACTTCACAAACAATCCTTAAGGTAGTACTCAATATGGGTGAGGTGGTAGAATCCCTCCACCAGTATTCACAACAGTAAGCAAGAGAGAGCACTTCAGGCTAGCAGGCATCCAATAATTGCCTGATGGGACCAGGGAGGAGTTTTGATTCTCAGGTACAGCCTTGCAAGCATGAAGAGATGCATTACGGGAGAGCTACCAGTTTCATAGAAGGCAGTGGGCCTCATGGGTGACTCAATGTTATAAAAGTTTTGAGACAGAACCCCTGTCCCCCTTCCGCTGAAAGCAGTTTGCAACCCCCACCCCCCGTCCCTTATTTTTTTTAAATGTTTTATGTGTTTTAAATCATCAGATGATAGCAACTGCATGAGGCAGAATAAACAAGGTGCCTGACCCTCTGAGGCAGAACAATGTCACTCGGAAATCTTTCTGCGGCTAGAGATAACAGCTACATATTCTGCACTTTTGCCGTGTTGTTTTGGCAATCACGTCTCCACAAGAAATGTTTTCTACAGCTCTTTTGTGAACTCCAGTAACCGCTCTGCCTCCACTTGGACACTGTGCACAGAGAGTGCTGGCACCGTCAGAAAATCTCATCTGGGTGGAATTTTCCAGAACCACAGCTTTCCACACTGTTGTTGATCTTTGTGTCCTACATCTCACCAGCATGACCCAGGGATCAGGCCAAAGACGCCCATTGAAGAAATGCCCCCAGAGAGGGACTATCTGCAGAACAATCCCCATATGTTCTGCATTTAATTACAATCTTGCAAAGCTGCTGTCCCAGTAAATATGTCAGATAAGCAAAGAGAAAACACGCCAGCACACGCAAGGCAGGAGTTCTGCCACAGGGAAACCTCTGCTGGAAATTGTATCCATTAGCCTAATTAATACTTGTTGGCAGCTAATTAACTTTACTTCCAAAGGCTGTTGGAGCACATTAGATGGTTGTTTTCATGTTGTGTTTATTAATTTTCATTTTTCAATTGCAATGTACAGTGATGCCGTCTGCCTATTTCCAGGTCAGGCACGCAGCCTCGTCCCTCGGGGCAATGCTACTTTGGTGGGTCCCACACTTTGTCTTGGTGTGGTGGGTCCGGGTGCAAGTCTTGACTCTATTCTTGGGCATCGAGGGCTCCACTAGTGCCCAAGTGGGAGAGAAAGTGGAGCGGGGTCTCTCCTGGCTCCTTGGTTGCGGCTGGCCTGGGGTTTTGCTGCTGCTGCCGCTTCTGCCAGTGCCCCTAGGCGAGAGGTAGGGGAGCTATTTTGAGGCAGTGTTTGGGGTTGTCCCAGCTTGTTGCTGGGCTTGTGCACATGTAGAACTTTTTCTATTTTGGATCCTGAGGTGGAAGCTTCAGGTGGTGGGGTGGGGCCAAGGGGGAGAGGCATGGAGTTTTGATGAACTGGGGTCCAACCCACGAAAGCTGATGCCCAAATACACTTGTTAGTCGTTATGGTGCCGCAGGGCTCCTCATCGTTTTTGCTGTAACAAACTAACACGGCGGCCCCTCTGAAACTTGGCTCTCCAACGGGATTCACTCCTCATTTCATACCATCCGTCACCCTGCACGCAGTGGCACGAGCAGAGAGAAGTCTGGAGAGTTGTTACAATGCCGTGCTGCCTCCTCATGCGTTATCCACTGACATCTCACAGCTTGCTTTTTTAAAAAGTGAGGTACCTCTGCTGCTCCCAGTGAACTGTGAACTGTCCAGGTTTGTTTCCATCCAATGCAACATCCACGGCTCCCCTGACCCAACACAAACCTCTTCTGCCACAGTACAGTCTGGCAGAGCTTTGAAAAAGAATCATGGTTTATTTTGCTTTCCTAGACAAACACGCAGTCAGGGACGCAGGTCTGCGGTGAAAAGTCCTGCCATGCAGAGGGAAAGACCAAACAGGTTCTTCCTTGGGCCAGGCAGAGGTAAAGGAAATAGCTCAGCGCTAGTCCCTGGAATGGGAGCACCGAGGCCAGAGAATCCTGTTTAGATTTCAAAAGCTGTCACATGTGTGGATGAGAAAGTACATACAGGTGGTGTGAGCGAGGCTGAACCAGCACTTTGGGATTTCTCTAGTCTCATGCTCCAAGCCGGGGGAGATCAGTGATTTCCTTGTGACTCGTTCAGCACAGGCCTTATTTTGCAAGGTGCGACGACGTTAAGCACGTGAGTAGTCCCTTTGATATCACCAAGGCTACCCATCTGCTTAAAGTCAGGCGTGTGCCTTCTGACTCAGGGCCTAGAGATGGAGCTAGTGCCAAGCCAAGCTAGTGGAAAGGCTGCTGTAATTCAATGGAGTTAGAGCATCCTCTAAATCAGGGGTCTCAAGCTCTCAGTTCGCAATCTGGCCTGGGCCTGCCTTTGGACGGGGGTGCTGTCTGTTACCGGTCCCGAAGCCCTGCCCCTTCTCGCCATCGCCCTGCCCTCTGCCCCCATGGCACCCCTTTCCCTCGGATGCGGTTCTGGACATCCCAGCAGATCCCCCTGCACGCCCTGCTGTGGCAGGAGCCACAGGGAAGTGGAGCAAGTGTGCCCACCCCAGGGTGCTCTCCTTCCCCCACGGCTTCTGACATCGCAGGAAGTGCAGGGAGGCGGGGCCACAGCCAACGTATGGTGCCAGGCCCGCTCTCGGGGTTCCCCAAATCCGTGACTTGCAGAACGGGATTCCATGGGGAGACGGACAGGCTCCGCCCAGCCCACCTGCAGTGCTGGGCCAGATCAAACATAAGAACATAAGAACGGCCAGACTGGGTCAGACCAAAGGTCCGTCCAGCCTAGTATCTTGCCTGCCGACAGTGGCCAATGCCAGATGCCCCAGAGGGAGGGAACACAACAGGTAATCCTCACATGATCCCTCCCCTGTCTCGCACGTCTTGCCATCGTTCCAGCCACGGACAGCCTGCAGGCTGGGAGTGTGAGATCCCCACTCTAAACCAATTAGTAATAGTTAGTACTAACCAGGTGAGCAACCCCTGTGGATGAGAAGCAAAACCTATCATGACAAATGCGATGTAGCGCTGAATAAACACAAACCCATGTCCAGATTCCTGTCTGGCACAAATCATCCTAACTCCGTTTGTCAAAATAGTTCTATTCAGTGCTTTTTTTGTAAAAAAAAAAAAAAAAAAAAAGGTGCCAGTACTCCAGGGGAAAAGTTGATGAGATCTGACTGAAGGTGCCGGTACTGCGTCTGGAGGTGCCGGTACTGCGTACCAGGCAGTACCGTCACAAAAAAAGCACTGGTTCTTTTAAAGTATCATTAATGTGGCACATTTTTGGTGCCAGTGTGGCCCACAAACCCTCACCCTGCCACCTTGTGCTGATATATTGCAATTACAGTGCAATCTTTCATACTGCCATAGTACTGTTGCCTCATTCCGCACACAGTGGATGAGGAGGCTGAGTTATGCTCGTTATTTTTATCCTCGTTGTTTATTGGTAGACTCAGCCTCACTAACTACACATCAGCCTATCTACCCTCCGGACATCGAGTGAGACACAGACTTCATACAGCTCCCCTTCCCCATCTCAAGTACATGCGTACAGAGGCAATTCAGTGTAAATGCTTGCATTTTTAAAAACTTCTGGCAAAATCATACTGGATTTTTTTCCAGACCACTACACATGATGGACATAAATTGTTTACCGTGCCAGATTTCACATATCTGACATATGCAGTTGAGGTTCGAAATCTATTTTTTTTTAAAATCTCTCACACCCTTTTTTTTATACTGCCAAGGCAAAAAATTATATTTTTCATTCCCTTGTACCCAGAACTGTTTCTGCTCAAACTTTGCAAACTAATTCACTCTATGGCAAGTCAAAACTAGAGATTTTCAGCCCTAAAATTTAAGCCCTAATTCTTTGGAAAAGACCTTTAGATTGGAAAGAATTAGACAGCTTTAATTATAGTTGTTGCTTCGTGCTCCGACACGATAGATAGATAGATACTTTAAAACATTAGTCTATAATTACTGTGTAATCAATCAAGGGAATCATAGATTGTATTTCACAATTGGAATATTAACGTTATCAAATATTTCATTTCTTTTATGCTTAGATTTTTAGTTTCCTTTGCAGGGGTCTGTGCTTTGTTTTTCTGGTGAAATATCACTGAACTGGAAATAAGGAAAGCGGTGGAGAACAGCAGTGAAAAATATTATAATTCCATTATATAAATCAGTGTTCCACCCTCCCTTGGACTATTTTATTCTGTTTCAGTCACTCTGTCACCAGAAGGCTGTATCAGGATTAGCAGGGAGTTCAGGTAAATCTGTCCTACTACTAGAGATTGAAAAAGATTGGGACTGTTTTCAATGTCCAAGAAGGGTGTCACAAGGTACGCCTCCTGCTGGTAACACTGGGAATTAGCTCTGTTGTCCGCAGGGTGT
Organism: Rafetus swinhoei; assembly: GCA_019425775.1. Lineage (NCBI taxonomy): Eukaryota > Metazoa > Chordata > Testudines > Trionychidae > Rafetus > Rafetus swinhoei. Next base: position 126,139,686 of record CM033427.1, on the reverse strand, counting down.
GTCTCTGGCTGTCCTCTGGCTGGTGTCTCACCCGTCACTCCGCTCTGTCCACGTTCGGACTCTGGACCTGTGTTTTTCAGACCACAGTATCCTCTTCGGGACAGCGGTCTCCCATCTCCCTTTCTGAGGGGAACTTCTAGAGCGGATGGAGGACTGGAGTCCGGTCATCAGACTAACATTCCCCGGGCACAACCCCTGTCTGAGGAACAGAAATGAAAATGTGCTGTCAAGGAAAGGGCCCCAGAAAGGTGCAGAGGGAAAATGGAGTCAGCATGTCACAGGTCTGGCCCCTCCCGCCCCCTCAGCTGGCACCTTTCCGTAGTAGCAGTGTGGCATGCAGCTTGCCAGAGAGAGTGAGAATGCCCTTGGGAGCTGCAGGTGGAGGGTCCCGCAGAGGCTGGCGGCTGCCATAATGATGTGATGCTGATGTACCCGCAAGGCACCGGAGGGATGAATTAAACATTCCTGTCTGACAGGGGAAATGAATGTCTCCCAGCTCCGGTGCTGAGCAGCATGCTGTGAGGCTGCCGCTCCCAGGGCGAAGAACTTCCCTGCTGCCTCTGCCCCCGCAGACACTGGAGATGGCATAGGGGGGACGATGAACAGAAGAGCTATAGCTCAGCCAGGGAACAGACTGCGCTCCGGCACCTTTGGGGTCTGCAACTTACTGCTCTACCTTTCCACTGGAAAAATGAGACCACAGGCCAAATTCTCAGCTGGTGTGGATTGCTGTGGCTGGTGGTGGCTGTCCCCAGGGCAGGTGGGACTCCAACCCTCAAGGCCAGACTCCAGAGGCAGATGCCGTATCCATTTCTGGAGGACCTGCCCCACCTCCCTTCCTTGAGCAGCTCCCTTATCTTCCCTACCTTCCACTAGTGCCAGCTCCATCCCTCAGGAAGCTGGTGGTGGCTGCCCCCAGGGTGGGTGGGACTGGCACCCTAAACCCTCAACCCCAGGCTCTGGAGGCAGATGCAACAACAGGAAACTTAGAAATGGCAGAGGTGCTTAATGACTTCTTTGTTTTGGTCCTCACCAAGAAGTCTGATGAAGGAATGCCTAACATAGTGAATGCTAATGGAAATGGGGTAGGTTTAGAAGATAAAATAAAAAAAGAACAAGTTAAATATTACTTAGAAAAGTTAGATGTCTGCAAGTCACCAGGGCCTGATGAAATGCATCCTAGAATACTCCAGGAGCTGATAGAGGAGGTATCTGAGCCTTTAGCTATCATCTTTGGAAAATCATGGAAGACAGGAGAGATTCCAGAAGACTGGCACATATAGTGCCCATCTATAAAAATGGAAATAAGAACAACCCAGGAAACTACAGACCAGTCAGTTTAACTTCTGTGCCAGGGAAGATAATGGAACAAGTAATTAAGGAAACCATCTGCAAACACCTGGAAGATAATAAGGTGATAGGGAACAGCCAGCATGGATTTGTAAAGAACAAATCATGTCAAACCAATCTGATAGCTTTCTTTGATAGGATAACGAGTCTTGTGGATAAGGGAGAAGCGGAGGACATGGTATACCTAGACGTTAGTAAGGCATTTGATACGGTCTCACACGATATTCTTATCAATAAACGAGGCAAATACAACTTAGATGGGGCTACTATAAGGTGGGTGTATAACTGGCTGGATAACCGTTCTCAAAGAGTAGTTATTAACGGTTCACAATCATGCTAGAAGGGCATAACAAGTGTGGTTCTGCAGGAGTCTGTTTTGGGACCGGTTCTGTTCAATATCTCCATCAACAATTTAGATATTGGCATAGAGAGTACGCTTATTAAGTTTGCAGATGATACCAAGCTGGGAGGGGTTGCTAATGGTTTGGAGGATAGGGTCATAATTCAAAAGGATCTGGACAAACTGGAGAAATGGGCTGAGGTAAATAGGATGAAGTTTAATAAGGACAAATGCAAAGTACTCCAATTAGGAAGGAACAATCAGTTTCACACACACAGAATGGGAATCGACTGTCTAGGAAGGAGTACTGCAGAAAGGGATCTAGAGATCATAGTGGACCACAAGCTAAATATGAGCCAACAGTGTGACACCGTTGCAAAAAAAGCAAACATGATTCTGGGCTATATTAACAGGGAGTGTTGTGAGCAAGACAGGAGAAGTCATTCTTCCTCTCTACTCTGCGCTGATTAGGCCTCAGTTGGAGTATTGTGTCCAGTTCTGGGCACCACATTTCAAGAAAGATGTGGAGAAATTGGAGAAGGTCCAGATAAGAGAAACAAGAATGTTTAAAGCTCTAGAGAACATGAGCTATGAAGGAAGACTGAAAGAATTGGGCTTGTTTAGTTTGGAAAGGGGAAGACTGAGAGGGGACATGATAGCGGTTTTCAGACATCTAAAAGGGTGTCACAGGGAGGAGGGAGAAAAATTGTTCTCCTTGGACTCTGAGGATAGGACAAGAAGCAATGGGCTTAAACTGCAGCAAGAGAGGTTTAGGTTGGAAATTAGGAAAAATGTCCTCACTGTCAGGGTAGTTAAACACTGGAATAAGTTGCCTGGGGAGGTTGTGGAATTTCCATCTCTGGGGATATTTAAGGACAGGTTAGATAGACATCTGTCAGGGATGGTCTAGATCCTGCCGTGAGGGCAGGGGACTGGACTCAAGGACCTCTCAAGGTCCCTTCCAGTTCTAGTGTTCTATGATTACGCCACTGGAAGACCTGTCCCACCTCACCTCCCTACCTTGAGCGACTCCCTACCTTCCATTAGTGCCAGCTCCAGCCCTCAGAAAGCTAGTGAGAGTACCCAGCTGCAGCCCTCGGGAAGCTGGTGGTGGCTGCTCTCAGGGCAGGCAAGTATCCAACCCTCAACTCAGCCCACCTCCCTAATCCTTCCTACCTTCTGCTGGTACCTGCTCCAGACCTAGGCAATCTGGTAGCAGCACCCACCTGCCCACCAGGAAGGACAGGACTCAAACCCTCAACCCTGGGGGCTCCCGAGATAGATGCCATATCCATTACACCGTCTGCAGACCCGTGACGTGGTTGTCTGTTCACACATTCATGGCACATTACACTAGCACTGAGCAGGCCAGAGACGATGCTGGGTTCAGTGGAGTTGCAATCTTTGTACCACCTCCACTGGCACTGCTTGGGAGTCCCCTACTATGAAATGGACAGGAGCTTTTATTCAAAGAAGAAAAAACTTGTCTGTAACTGGTGGCCTTTGAGATGGGTTGCTCAGGTCCATTCCATGACCCACTCTCCTCCACTGTTGGGCTATGTCTACACTGGTGGGTTATTGCGCAAGTACAGCTGTTTTTGAGCAAGAATCCGCAGAGCGTCTACACTGCCCGCCTGCTCTTGCGCAAGGAAATTTACAGTTCAGCGTGGTAAGAGGCGGCTCCTTGCGCAAGAGCTACGCTCTTTTTTAACAGGTGTAAGCCCTCTTGCGCAGGAGCTCTTTCACAAGAGGGCAGTGTGGACGCTGGGCAGGGATTTCTTGCGCAAGAAAGCCCTATGGCTAAAATGGCCATCAGAGCTTTCTTGCACGAGAGAGCGTCCACACTGCCATGGGCGCTCTTGCGCAAAAGCACAGCTCGCACATGGCAGTGTGGACGTTTTCTTGCGCAAGACTTCTTGCACAAGAACCCTTGCGCAAGCTGTTCTTGCGCAAGAAGCCGTCAGTGTAGACATAGCCTTGTAGTTTCCAAAAAGAAGGAATTGAAGTTGGGGGGAGTCATCAACATTCCTTACATCAGGCCATACAGGTGCCACTCCAGAGGGTGCTAGAGCCAGTCCCCTATGTACACCACTGAAGAAAAAACTTCTGGCAAACCTAATATGGAATGGACATGACAACACATCTCAAAGAACACCAGTTACCGACAAAGGTGCTGGTCTTTTCCCTCTCTGTGGGAAATGCCAACATTCTGAAATGCCCTTACATCCCAGATTGGAATGAAAAGCTGACGTTCCCCGCAAAATGAAAACAGAGAACATTTCATCTTGGAAAGACTGAAACCACCTTATCAAAACATTTCTGTTACATCCGGGCAAAGTCCTTTGTTTTAACTCCATCGTTTCACCTCTCCTATTATAAATTGCTTACAATGATATAAAAGTCAAAATGATAATGTTAAAAATGAAGCACTTTGACCTCACTGAAATGAAACACTTGACATTTTTTCCATGAAAAACATCAGCTGAATCAGTACAACCCCCGTGAAACATTTCAGTTGTGTTGAATCAATTATTTCCAGTGGAGAAAAATAGTGGGTCAAAATTTTTTTGCCTCGCTCTTACCACTGCCTTAAGGCTTGGACTGCCACTCACACCTGGGTAAGGTGATAGGTCTAAAATGCTACTAAATCACAATGATCTCATTTTACACTTCCTCTGCCCAAGTACAAAGGACACCACCAGGTGCAAAGCAGTACAGAATCAGGCTTCAGGTGAGGTAATATTTTCCTATTGGCCAGAAGAGCCAGGGAACAGTGACAGGCTATGAACTGATGCAATCTGCACATGTCTGAGCAGTGCCTGTTTAATCAGTCTGATTGCGTGTGGACAGCTGGGAGGAGATATTGCTGGCAGGAGAAAAGCGAAGGGCAATAAGAAAGTTTTAATTTAATAAAAGCTGAGCATTTTTGTTGCGTCCAAGTGGAGGTAATGGGATTGTCTCATACACAACTGTAAGAAAAACCTTGTTGCGCTAATGCTTGGACTGACTTTTCAGCCTGGGCTATTATCTTGCGAGACCTTAAAAGCAAACGCCAGATTTGGACCTGTTCCATGGGAGACCTCCAAAAAGCAGGTGTTTGTCATGTGGATGGGACTTGCAGAATCGCAGCTCCTAAGAAATAGAAGTGAATGAATTCCCTTAGTCCCAGACAAAGCGTATAACATCACGGAAGTTGAAATCTGCTCCTCATTGGGCCCTGGTCTTTTATTCTTTACTTGTGTTTTTCATTACCATTCTGTTTTCCAAAATGAATCCATAGCTCAGCGTTCAGACTCAATGCTCAGCTGCAATTGTCTTCATTTGATCTTTTCCCTTACACTGATAAACATCACCAGTATGTTTTAGCCTTGAATTAGTTCAGTTTCCTTTTCATCTGTTGTTAATTCAAAAGCTGTGTTACAACAGTCACTTTCATTCTCCTCATCTTTCATCACCTGTCTCTTCCTGTCTCTCTCTGTGTCAGTCTTTCCCGTATCTCCAAACTGCTGGGGAAAATAAAGCCAGCCTCCGTATCAAGGTAGAACACATTTTTGGCTGACCTACATATTGCTGCATTATCTCACAATATCTGTTTCAGTGGTAACCTCAATGAGCACGCACGCAAATCCAGCGACCTCTCTCTTTTTCCCTTCACATTCAGAGGAATCTGGCGCATTTTAATGCTCACAAAGGCATGAGATGGACGATGATATCAGGCAAAGCCAGGTAATAGCATAGCAGTGGGAAAGCACAGTACTACACAAGTTCATGCACATGTATTTCTGCACACACACACACACACACACACACACACACACACACAGAGTTATCTGAGTACCTGCAGTTAGCTTAGTAGGAGGGGTGGCTTTGTGGGTTGAGGCATTGGATTGGGCTCCCGAGTTACAGACTCCTTGCATCACCTTGGTTAAATCACTTCATCTCTCTGTGCCTCGATTCCCCCTCTTTTAAACTGTAAACTCGGAGGGGCAGGGGCCGACTCGGTTCTCTTTACTATGGGTCTGCACAACACTTTGCACAGCGAACCTGATTTCAGCTGGCCCCGCAGCTGGGGCGCAAATAATGAAAATAATAAAAAAAATTCCTCAGTGGTTTGAGCATTGGCCTGCTAAACGCAGTGTTGTGAGCTCAGCCCGTGAGGGGGCCATCTAGGGCAAATCTGTCTGGGATGGTACCTGGTCCTGCTGTGAGGGCAGGGGACTGGACTCAATGACCTCTCAAGGTCCCTTCCAGTTCTATGAGATAGGTATATCTCCATATATTATAATTGGGAACCGCCAGCGATAAGACATTGTGCGTTGGTGGATATTAGACGCTTCTCTGTCAGTTCATTCGGGATTGAACCAAGCAGATGGGTTTTGCTTCGGTTATCAAGATCAGAAGTTAGAAAGGCCAATGTATTAAGTCACAATGGCCCTCGACCTACATTCCCAGTGCTAGTTTCAATGCAGAGGAGTCAGCCACAGAAGATGCCGACAGATGCACCTGAACACATAAGTGCTACAGCCAGGCACTCTCTTTAGCTGCTGGCTGTTGGCTGTCTTGAGTCAGCACAGTCCAGTGATTCTGGCCCTGGAGTTTATTCCCGTCTGCCATGTGCAGTGGTTCAAGGTAGCTTGCATGGCTGTGGCGGCCCCCTGAAATCAATGGGAAGTCCTGCCTTTAAAAAGTTACGGCAACAACTCAGCTGAAGGTTATTAGGGTTTTAGGCCTGGCTTGGTTAAATGCCCCCTGGCTTCCGCAGATGAAATATTTATTCAATGAGACCTTGAACCTGACAGGAGCTGATGGGATGGCAAAAAGCCCTGAAGTGTGCATGTAACTGTAAGCACTGGCCAGGAGCGGCCCTAGACGAGCTGCCGGCAACTGGCGCCCCTAGGCGAAACGCGCAATCAGTGCCCCCGCCTCCAAAGCCCTCAACGGCCGTTTATCTTGGTGCCCTAGGTGACCGCCTAGTTCGCCTGTATTGACGGGCCACCACTGGCACCAGCAAAGCCCCACTGAAGTAAAAGGAACGAGGCCACTTTCTACCAGCAGAGGCTCTGGCACTGGGTTTCCAGCCTGTCAAAAAGGAAACCAGTCGCTCGGGTCCAGTTCTGCTCTTGCTGAGGCTGGGTAACCCCACTGAAATCAGGAGTGAGACGAGGGTGTCAGAGTGACGGACGGGCCAAGAGAACCAGGCCCAGGCTTGTGAGTCTGTCAGTTATTAGTCCAGAAAGTCACAGGTCATTCACAGATGGTCCCGCACAACTCCAAAGCTGCCCTTTCTGGTACCTCCTAAGCCAGTGGCTCCCAACCTTTTCAAGCACACAGATCCCTTTTCAATCTATTAAAATGTTACAGATCGCCTCCAACCATATATCACTATGCCTGCAGCCTGCACGCCCCTCAGCCTGCGCGGCTTCCCAGGCTGCAGGAAGCAACGTGGGCTGAAGGGCGGGTTGGTTGCGAGAGGCTCTGCGGCGACCCCCTACTGCACCGCCGTGCACCCCCAGGGGTCCACAGATCACAGGTCGGGAACCACTGTCCTAAGCCACTGTGTGGATTCCTTGCTGCTAGCAACCTCGGCCAGAAAGGCAGAGTGCAGGGTGGTATATAATGGGATCCATGGAAAGGGAGGAAAGCCAGGTGGTTGTAGCCTACACCGCCGGAAGAGGTTTAGACAAGAAGTTGGGAGGAAGTGGCAGGATGGAGAAAAGAGCTGCACCGCATAGTGGGTCAGATCCTGCTCTCACTCACACCACTGAAGACAACGGAGCTACCTCTGTTTACATCGGCCCCGTGAAGCTACAGCAGGGTAAAGCCAGTGCTAGAAAGAAGAGAATCGGGCCCAGAATTTTAGTGTAACCCACTGATCAGCAGAGCATGGGCAGCGGGTGTAAGAGACCAGGGTAGGCTAAGCCTCCCCAAACAGGATGTAGTGCACTTCCCTTTGGAGGCTGGCCAGCCTGCCGCCTTTGGAGCCCCATGGCACTGCCATGCCACGCCCAGGCTCCCCTCCCACACATCCTCTTCACCCGTGACCCCACTCGCATTGCTGCTTTTCCTGCCCCCACTTTGCCTTTTTCCCTGACCCTCTGCCTACCGCTTGTGCCCCTCTTCCCTCCCCTCCCAAGGGACGGCCTGCCCACTGGGGACAGTGAGGTGCGAGTGTGGGGTGGAGGAGCCTTGGGGAGGACATGGAGAGGGGTGAGTAGCGGGCGGAGGGGTAATGTGGACTGGGACTTTTGTGACATGGCGATGGGCAAGTCATAAGAGATTCTGTGGAATGAATTACGTAGGTGAGAATTCAGATCGTAAGAACGGCCATACTGAATCAAACCAGAGGTCCATCTAACCCAGTGGTCCCCAACCTTTTGAGGCTGCCGGGCGCCTGGGGGCCGGGCCTCTCACACGCCGTGCATCCAGGGGCAGGGCCGCTCATTAGTCGTGTGTCCAGGGGCGGGGCCGCGCATGCGCCACGCGCACAGGGCTGGCACCGCACGTGTCGCGCGCACGGGGGCAGGGCCGCCCATGTGCCGCGTGCCTGGGGCCAGCATGTGCTGCACACCCGGGGCAGGGGCCACCCATGTGCCACGCGCCCGGGGCCGGCACCGGCACCGGCACCAGCATGTGCCGTGCGCCCGGGGCAGGGGCCGCCCATGCGCCATGCGCATGGGGCCGGTATCGTGCATGTGCCACGTGCCCAGGGGCGGGGCCGGCCCAGATTGTTCAGTGGGCACACATAAATGCCCCAGCGGGCGCCATGGCACCTGCGGGCACCGCGTGGGGGACCACTGATGTAACCCATCTTCCGATAGTGGCCAATGCCAGGTGCCCCAGAGGGAATGAACAGAACCGGCAACCATCAAGCGATCCCTCCCCTGTTGCCCATTCCTAGCTTCTGGCAGACCCTTTCCTGCCTGTCCTAGCTAATAGCCATCAATAGACCTATCCTCCTTCTAGTTATCTAGTTCTGTTATAGCCTTGGTCTTTACAACCTCCTCTGGCAAGGAGTTCCACAGGTGTCTCTACGTTGTGTGAAAAAAATACAGTTTGAAGGACCCAGCCTGGACCTTAAGTTTTATTAGCTCAAGCTCATCCCAGCTTTATTTTAATCAGGATGAATTTGACTCACGGTGTTATCAGTCGGGGATTTAAACAAACACCTGGTTGTAAGCACGTGAATAGTCCCACTGAAGTCAAAGGGCTTGTGTATGTCGCTCAATTGGGACTTACATTGTCAAGTCAAATTGGAAGTTTAAAATAATCTGCCAATGAGAACACTGCGCAATGGCCCAGGGAGCATCTGTCACTGTGAATCCATGGTGCGGCATACATTTTACCTCCAAATTTCACACACAAGGCAGCAGCTGTCAGTGCCTTTAAAAAAGAAAAGAAACCTGCAAAAAGGAGGTGTTCAGAGGCAAAAATACCTAGAGAGACAAGTGATTAATATTTATAATTCTAGTTCCAAAATAACCTCCGTGTTGCTGAGAGTTGGTTGCGAACGCTAAGCGGCACATCTAACGTGCTTTATTATAAGCACTAATAATAGCATTTAAGCCCCAGATGAGGTGCTGTACAGACCACGAATTCAAATGCGGAGAGAAGAAAAAAAGGGGCTGCTTTAAAACCCAGAGCCTAGCTCTGCCCTGAGTTACACCTGTTTTATACTGGCAGAGCTTTATCGATTTCAGCAGAGCTGCGCTGCCGGAGACTTGGAGTAAGACCGGGAAGAATCCAGCTCCCAATCTCCGATGCAAATGAGCAGTGCTGAGATTACTCACTTTCACATGACCGAGGCTGACGAAAATAGCAAGTGAGTTCAACGAATTTCATGACGGCTGTATCAAAACCATGGGCAAGGAAGGCAAACTCCTCCAAGACGAACGACTCCTCTTCCACGGGGCACCATCACACTGTTGTTTTGGCCCCTATCCATGCCAGTGGTTAACCCAAATATAGCAATAGTCGAGGAACAGCGGGGTAGGAAGACCAGCTGTGTTCACTAGAAGGCACGTCTGCTGTAACTCCATTGACTTATAGAAAGGGAAGAATTAGGCACCGGACAATGTTCCCTCAAATCTTTTCCATCCATGTGCGGATTTCTTCCATTCATGTGTGGAATAATTGTATATGCACCAAGGCATGTGCAAATGTGCACCACCAGTCGGAAGAAAAAACCTAGCTGTGGGCACTCTGCAAATCAACTGGGCGGCATTTTTATCTTGGCCATGAACCATGATCTTGCAGGCTATACTGAATCATGTGACCATACATATTATATATCCACAGGTCCCACGGTCATAGGCACTAACCATCCCAGCTTGGGACACAAGGTCTCTGGCCTAATACTGCCCATGTGAGACACGTGCCTTTTTCTAGTCACTGCCCCATTCTTAATCATCTCTAGGTAGCAATGTGTGAACGCCAGGGGAGGGTTGCTATGTCATAGATGGGGAAAACAATGGGAATTGTCCATCTTTACAAAATCAAGGGTGCAGACCCAGCTCCTTAAAGACAACTAAGAACCTAAATCACATTGCAGTCAATGGGAGATAGGCTGCTACCTATGTTCTGAAGAGCTGGGCCTATATTCTCAGAGGGCGTAAAGCACAATTGCTCTGTGGAAGCTCTTCCCAGCTGAGGATCTGTCCCTAAGGGGTCAGACTGTTACAAATCTCACAGAACAGTGAGAGAGTCAACCACGAATCCTGCCTTTCATTAGGGCACGAGCCAGGGACCCGAGTGCTGAAGCAGGAGAGGCCCCGGCAGTGCTGAAGCGGTCCTACCTTGAGAAATCTTTCTGTTTGCTTTTATGGCTTTTCTCCTCCTCTTGTTGCACAAATAAACCAGGCTGGTCAGCACCTTGTGAAGCCACTTCCATCCACAGTCTATTCATCTGGCAGAAGCCAACGTGGCCGGGCTGTTACATTGTGGGTCACAAGATGCCCAATGCTCATTTGGCACAGGACTGTAGTCAATAGAAAAACAAGCATTATACTCTCAAAGGCAGCAGTGCTGAGCCTGAAGCATTAAAATCACCGGCAGGGTCATCCTTACCCATGCGCAGGATATGCAGCTGCGTAGGGCACTTGAAAATTCGGGGCACGACCGGGTCTTAATGCCCACCCACCCACCTCTTCCTATCCCTGGTCTGGGGCTTGGCTTCCTCCCGGGGGGATCTAGTTAAGCGAGAAAGCCTGCCAGACCTATGAGCAGCACATTGAACCTGTGAAAGAGCCATTCCAGGGGTAATGAAGCCACTGAACAGGCATTTGCCAAGCCCAGGTCTGTACTGTCAGTTTCTGAAAGTCCCATGCTCCTTTACAGGGCCCGATTTAAAATCTGCTTTAAAACTTTTTCATTAGTGTGTCACTGAAGATTATCACATGCCAAATCACATGCCAAAAAATCACACCCACCCTCCTGTGGGCTGCCATCAGCCATAGGTGCTCCAGTATAACAGTACCCCATAAATCCTAAGGATGGCCCTAATCCCAGGTCCTAAATCGAAAACTGTATCTTCTTGCTCTCCTACCCCTTAAAGACTTGCTGCTCAACCCTATGCTGCTCTGGCTACCTGTTTACCTGCTTCACGTTGGTTGCATAGGCTCTTTCAGTTCAGGGCTATAACTGCTTTGCCTACGCTCTCATCTCATAGTCTTTGATGCTGCATAGCAGCAGGGACCGTGTCTGCTTCAACAAAGCACACGTTGAATCTTGGTCTACATGACAGTAGGGGTGAAGCGGGAGGAGGGCTGGAAATATGCCAGAACACCCAACGACAACCACACCAAATGAGGGCGGTTGTCACATTTAGATATTTGTTATATGTTTCTCTTCGGTCTTCATAGAGAACTCTGACTCATGGATCTTAAGCAGAGCCATGGATGTACCTAGCAATTTTTTTTGTTTAAGATGCAGAGATGTATGTATTCAAGGGGTGTGTGTGTAAGTATTATGATGCGTGGCAATGGATCTCCTTGTAGCTTTCATGTCCTTTGAAGTTTCACACTACTTCAAAGAAGGAGGAGCTATGACTTGTGCTGTACAGATTACAAAGCCCTTCGGCACACCAGTCTGTCTAAATAAAATATGGCACCGTCAGAGGCCACCTGAGAGTATCTGCTTAACATGCTGTCACTCTCTCATACTAACCAGGGATCGACGAGTTTAACTGTTTAACCATTTAAGCATTAGTTTATCGGTTCCAGTTGCGGTTAAACTCTTCTGCTGATGTGCGCTGGCTTCCAGCCCCATTCCCGGGAGCCGGCCACTGCCTCGCGCCATGGGCGCTGCAGTATAAGGCTTATCTTGCAGAGCCGCAGTGCGTAACCTCCTGTTGGTCTCCGCCCTCCCTGCCTTTGTCTCTCTCCCTGGGAGGCTGAGCCTAGGTGTCTGGGTTAATACACATTTGGATGAGTCAGTGAGAATCTCACATCACAGCGCAGGGGGACACCGGGTTACAGAGCAGACCGCCCCCCACTACGTCACAGTGCTACCAGACCATTTTTTTTTTATATATACCAAACCACTGGCTCTTAACACTTATTAGGAGTCCTTGATGTCATCAGTGAAACTTAAATTGCAAAACTGACCCCTGTGCAGAGGGACAATAGAACATCTAGCCATCCCTAAATCCACATCTGTCCAGAATGATTTATAATCTATAGCGGACAATATGCAGCAGTGTTCACATAGGAGATAGGGAAACTGGTCATGCCTTTCCCTCTGCTCAAAGGGGAAACTGAGGAGGAACCTGAATTGATAACTTTGCTGCCCTCTTCCTCCCATTTCACTGCAGAAGCTAGAGATCAAGTGTGCTAAGTGACCCAAACAATCTTTCCAAAGTGTCCTCAGGATGCTGGCTAAAGACACAACAATTCTGTTTGCAGTGTAAACAGAGTTCACCTAACAGGAAAAATCACTAATGAAAACTCCATAAAAAAGCTGGTTAGAGATTGGGAGCATTTATACTGGGACATGAGCTACTCAAAGAGATTTGGGCAGGAGAACTGTTAACCAATCGTTGCCTACCCGGACTCCAGATTCATCTCCACAGGGAGCCAAAGGAAATCAGTGGTGTGACAGCTGGGCCGCATACGGTCCCCTGACTTTAGACTACAGTTACCTGCATGATGAGCGAAACCACTGGAATAAGTCACAATCCAGCACAAATCCCAGCATGTCCACCCTGCTGAAACGTATTTACATTACAGATGGGTATCCTATTGGGCTAGGCACTGGACAAACACTGGGCAACCCCTGCTTTGAAGTGTTCGATAGACAAGTCTAGGAGTAGCAAGAGGTGAAATGGCTTGTCTAAGGCCAATGTCAGAGCAAGAAAGGGAAGCCAGGGTTTCTGATTTGCAGTCCGGTGCTGGTCTGTTGGAAGGGTATGGCCTCCCTAGGAGTCACACGTCATCACTTGGTCAGACTTCTGCCACCATTGGGAAGCGCGATGTAGGAAGGCCTATTGCACCATCGTCAAGAGTCTCACGCTGAGTAACGAGGTTCAGAAATGCAAGAATTTTGCTTAAAATCTCCCCACTGATACATTGCCTCTTGCTTGGTGTCTGGTGGCCACTTCTGACAGAACTTGCCAGGGGCATCCTAAGTCAGTGTTTTCTGCCCCCTCTTAAAGAGACAAAATCTATTTTGCGGATTTTTTTCTTTTTGCTCAACCAATTCTGGCAGGGCTTTTTTGTTTGTCGGACAAATTTTGGTAGGTTTTTTTTTTTTTGCTTGACAAATTTTACCCTGGCAACCCCAGGGGTTCCTTGAAATTCTTTTAAGCTGAAAAGGGTTCCGTGGCTAAATAAAATTGGTAAACACTGTTCTAAGCTCTATGACAACACAGTGGAATCTGGTACAGCTGGATCACTTGAAGCCACTTCTCCTGTGATCCATTATTATAGGCGTGATCCAGCTCCATAATCAGAGAACCTCCCAGATCAGAGGCTTGCCTGGAATCAAATCACTCTTTTACAAGAGCATGGGCTGTGCTAGGCACATTAATGCTGAGGGAGGCCAGTCACACTCTGATGGGCTGCAATTAGCTCGTATTAGCTAACCTGCAACCTGATCAAACAGGTGTGACATTTTTTTCCTCTTCTTTGCAAGGCTCCGGAAATTACTCCTGATCCTTATAACCAAATGCTCCCGGATTAGTATAAAAGGGGTAAATGCATCAGCTGATTATGCAGAGCGGGGAGCTAGAGGTCAGACTGGTGTACATCTAAGCCAGCCTGGCACAAAGGGGCCATTGGGCAAGTAGAAGAGCCATTGGGGAACCCTTCCAACACCCCTTGCATTGTGCACACTGACTGGTAACGCCCCCGCTGTGTTCCATGACCAGGTGGAGGTGACATAGGGATGGGTAGGGGAGGCATGGGCGTGATAACCTGTGCCCTAGCAGTAATGCGTCTTGGCGGTAGCCCATAGGAGAGTCCTGGAAGCAGACACATCAAGCAGGACAGTTCCAGGAGTCTTTGTCCAGCCCACAATAGCCCCCACCCCCTCCTGTACTCTCTCTGATGCTACACTGGCGCAATCCGCCTCTGAGAACTGGGGCCACTTACGACAGGTGTAAACATCTACATGTGGGCGGGGCAGGGAAAAGTGTGCCTGTAGGAGCCATTCCATCTCCAAAAATCTTCAGTTCAGATCCTCTGTGAGCATAAATCCACAGAAGTCAATGGAGCTCTCCCAATATATACCAGCCTAAGGTTAAAACTGAAGGTTGCATCATTTAAAAATCCCACCCAGTGAGTTGCTAAACAATAATCAAATGATTTCTCAAGTAACTTGGGAAACTCCAGCTCTTTAAAGCAAGGAAGCAAATAGCTAAGGGCACCATATATCTTACATTGGCTACATAATTAACACTTTTCTTATGAAGTATAAAGGAGTAGACCTTTCGTCACAGCACAACTTTATCTCTGATTCATGGACTCCAGGCCTATAATGTGTTCTCTTGATTGTGGGAACTAACTACATTCTTCTGAGGGATGCTGTCAAATGGGAAACCCCATCAGTCAATCTGCCCAAGCGACAGGAAAATGGTTCACAAAAATACTTTCAACTGTTGAGAATATGGCATGTGGTTCTATAGGAAAAGCTAATCATCATGAGAAAATTATAGATGCAAACTTACACATTTATCAGCCTCAAATATATCATCATATGCAATTGTAAGTTGCTTTTTAAAGGGTTTTGTGTTGTTCTCACATCCAGAGCTTGGTGATGACAGAATAGTGTTTCTTCAGGGTTGGAGGTAAGATTTTTTTGTCTAAATATCCATTTGTTTGCACAGGTTGAACCTCCCTAGTCTGGTACTTTCTAGTCCAGCAACATCTGGCATGATTTTAGTAGTTAGCCGGATGTCCACTTATCATGGGTGTGGCCTACCTAGATGAGTAAAACACCTAGAATGTGTGAACTTTAACAATCAGGTGCACAAATGGCATAAATCAGTGTAGTGCCACTGAAGTCAGTGGGTTTGCTCCAAGGTACACCCGTTGAGGAGCTCCTCCAGAAAAAGTAAGGAGGCAAATGTTTGAGTTATAATTCCGTTTTGCTCTGTGTTTTCCAAGATGCACTTTGGTTGACACAGCTCAATGAAATCTTGTATAGGGGGAGATCCGTGTACTAAAGATTATCTCAAAACAAGAGGCCTTTGAAAATTAAGCCACTTAATAAGAGGCCTAACTTTAGGCCCCTGGTTATGAACCAGGTTAGTATAAAGTTTCTGATGGAAAAAGCTGCAAGGCCATCTCCAGGCAAGTGTGAAAATTGTGGGGGGAGGCGAGGGTGTCATAGCATCCTGTCTGCTATTGCTTTAGGCCAGAAACAAGGCTGGAGGGTTGGTGTGCATGGGGCTAGGTAGGAAAAAGGAGCTATTCGTTGGTCCCACTCTCTGCAGCCAGTTTCTCCTCTGGCTGCTGTATGCTCTGGGCACAGACCCCTACAAACCACCCTAGCAAGGCTAAGGAGAGTCTCCCCAGCATTCTGAGGCGCTCTCAGTTCAGAGGGAAAATGGTTCTCCTTCACCTCTGAGGACAGGACAAGAGGGAAAATGGGCTTAACTTGCAGCAAGGGAGCGTTAGGTGGGACATCAGGAAAAACTTCCTCACTGTAAGGGTAGCTAGGCACTGGAACAAGCTGCCTAGGGACGTTAAGGAATCTTCGTCATTGGAAGTTTTAAAGAACAAGTTAGACACCCAGCTGTCGGGGATGGTCTAGTTATTATTCCGTCCTGCCTAGAGTGCAGAGGACTGGACTAGATGACTTATTGCGGTGCCTTTCTGTCCTTCAAGTCTGTGATTCTCAATAAGCATGTGTGTAAGCTCATCCCCATTCAGCAAAGCATTTAAGCACATGCTTCATGTTAACCACCTGCTTAAGTATGTTGCTGAGTTGGGTACCTAAGTCAATCCTGTTTGGATTTTCTCCACCATGTTGCGTATCATCCCTCGGAAATGATGTGACGAAGAGCATTTTATGCGGAACAATCATTATATCAGGAATAACAATACATTGTATTGGGGATTTCATCTTTGGCTGTGAATATCCCTGAAAAGTCATCAATGGTTAATTTTTCATCTCCAAATTTATCACTGAAGTATTGTTTTAAAGAGTCCCGCAATCAGAACAATTCTATATGATTGTTTGCAAAACTAGAAAAGCTGTTATCTTGGGTGAGCCATTATAATGTAGGAATATTTCTTCATCACAAAACTACTGTTTTAATGGAGTAGTTAACATTTGTACTCACACTCCCAAATGTTAGAGGCTAAAAATATTTTGTCCTGTTGCAGAATTTCAGTATGCACAAAGAGGAAGTTACTGTTTTCTCTGGACTTGGAACAGGTCCGGCTTCTAGGGCTAGCTCTTCAAAAGGGTAGAATCACATGATTTTGCGCGCACACACACGCGCACACACACACACACACACACACACAGAGCCCTGTTCTAATTTTCACATGCAATTACTACAAGTGTGCATCAAACTGGGTACTTGCATGTGCAGATGGTCAGATGAGCATCTAATTGGACTTTTGCCTGTGCAAATACCCAATTTATGTGTACATTGGCCAATATGTTTGTGCAATTGGTGCAAAACTATTGGATGAAACTCTGGGCTGCCATCTTTTTGAAAATAAATGGTCATAAAAATCTTAAAAATTGGAATTAAAACTGTATTGCTCATCTTAAACAAGAGGGCCTATGGCAGGCCTGGGAGATGGCCCCTTCCTGGCCACTCACTAGAACTGCTATAAGGAAAATTCAAGCATCTCTCCTCTGGATCCTCAGGGCTGTTTCAAGTACTTTTGTTCTCTCTTTTGGTAATTTACCACTGCTCTCAAAACCCCACAACCCCAGACAAGAGGAGGACATGGCTTCTCCCAGATACAGCAAATCTATTGTCTCAAGTTGTTTTACGTGCTACCTATGATCTTGTAGCTGTCTTGGTCCAGGATATTACAGAGACAATGCAGGTGAGACAATATTTTTTATTGGATTGACTTTCGTTAGTGAGAGAGACATGCTTTTAAAAGTTTCTCTCTCTTACTTTTAATAGAGTAGACCACTCTTTTGTCTCTGGCCTGCTAAAGAAGTTTCACACCCTGCTAATTCAGGGAGGACCCGCATCAATGTTCCCTGTAATCTTTTCCATTTGTGTGTGGGATAAATTTTGTGATGTGCACCAAGGCATCTGTGAATGTGCACCACTAGTAGAAACCAAAAACCGAGCTGTGGGCGCTTTGCTAATCAGCTGGGCAGCACTGTCATCTCTGAGTGGCTGCACAAGTGCACAGCTTACAGGGAATACCGGTCCACATACACTTAGCATTTTCATGGCACAGTAATTTCCTAATACAATTTCCTAAAATCATCCATCATGCAGAGGTGGTAAAATCAGACCCCCTGAATTGTTGCAGATGAAACATATTTCCCATAGCAGAACTCACCAACAGTCTAGTCAAATATTCTATTCCCTGCAGTCAATGGCAAAAAATGCTGAGTAAAGTGTAAAACATCCGCATTGCATTGACTTGTGCAGTGCTAAGCCATGGGGAAAAACAGCCCCCTCCAGGAGCAAGGCTTGTGACCAGCTGCTGATGGAGAGAGGGAAGAGTAAACTGGCTACAGTCAGCCACTCTGGTTTCCTTGACTTCGTAAGCTTTTTATGTCCATATCAGCTTCTTTTCTAGTGAACACCGCGATCCTCAATCCTTTACCTCCCAGAATGTGAAAGAGAAAGCTTCGCATATGGCTGGGTGATCTGACTTAGCTCAAACCTGCTGCGGGGCCAATTTCTCCAGCATTGGGGACACAATAAGAGGTGCTGTCTGTCTAGGTTGCGTTTCAAATCAATCTTTGGTTAAATATTTTCTGGCGTTGGCGGAAGAAGCAGCTGCTGTGTTAATCGTGTCTATGCGACTATTTGGGAGGTCTGGCGCAGGCGCCCCCGATGAACCCACGTCAAATGTGATATCAATGGGGGGGGGTGTGTGTGAATAAATTACTGCTTGCTAAGAAAAAAAGGAAACTAGTAGTTAAAACTACCTAGAGAAGAGTCATAGGCAACAAACTATGTGCGAGAGACCTGAGGAAAGGGAAAGAACCAGTACATTGATTGCACCATCAAGAGAAGCAATTTCCTTCTGAGCCCTAGTACATAAAGCTGATGAAAATAGTTGACAAAGGTGAAGCACTCTGTGGTATGTATATAGTAATTCTCAGTGAGGCTCAGTAATTCTGGGGACTTGGCTCAGCTTATTACAGAGATGAGCCGGAGTCTGTGAACTACAGGTTTTGGATCTAGATGCATAGCTGCCTCCCCCACTGTAGCCAGACATGAACCCCATCTTGTTTCCCCCCCCCCCAAAGAGCAAGAGAAAGGCAGTCAGCCTTTGATGCCCTGGGAACGCAGGTGTGCTGCCTGTCCCTGACTCTACCATAAACAGAAAGCAGACAGTAAATGGGCTGGCTGGACCCAGGGCCTCCGTCGCCCTGATGGCTAGTACCAGTAATTGACACGCCTGCACTGTCCCAGGAGAGGAATCTTCGCCCATCACATACTAGAAGTGCCCATTGTCTGCATTTTCCCAGGTGTGAATTATGCTTTGCACCCTTCGTGGGAAACTTGGCATTCAAAGCCATTTTCCTAATTGGCCACTTGAGACCAGGAAGAAGCCTCGTGACCCAAGGGGTATAAAGAGGGTTTAGTAGCCCACCCCATTTGAGCTCAATCATCTATACCTGCTGGCAGGTATTGATTGTCTCCCGAAGTCTGTGGGCGCCCAACCTCGCCCTACTTCTTCCCGAGGGATTGAGAGAAAGGCTGGCCACGCCAAGTCTGGAGCATGAGGGTGAGAATATATACCTGCTAGGTGTCTATTTTGCATGCATTTAATAAGAGCTCAGAGAACCAAAAGGGTTTCATGGTACCTGTAAGTGACTTTTGTTTTAAGTGTAATTTCTGTCCTGTCCTTTTGTAGTGGCTGTGTTATCTGTAACACAGCAGTAGCATTAACAGCTAAGTTTACCCTGTAACAATAAAATAGTAACTGTTTAAGCTTTAACCTGACTCCTTCAGTTGCTGTAACAGAACCAAGCACAATTTAAAGAACTCCAGCCGGTCATGAGGACAGATCCATTGGGGCGCCGTCAACCTCTTCCAGGTTGCCCACTGCTAAGGACCCGGTCCTGGCTGTTGAAGTCTCGGGTGTATAATACACACACACACACCCTCACTGCCCTGACCATCGGCTGACAGAATTGGCGTAGTCGGCAGGATTGTGTTATAGGTTTAAATACAGCAACATGAAGCTAGTCATGGTAAATACTGATTTCAGTAAAGTAGAAAAGAATTTTGCCCAGGAAGGTTGGGGCAACCCAAAATGGGATAGAGAAATGTTAGAAAAGGATTAGGGGAAATCCTGAGGAGTTGTGGGTGCAGTTCTGTAAGTATAGAACTGCCTGCAAGCTAAAGAATGGGACAAAGCCTGAGTCTGTGGAAAGGAGCCACTTTCCATTTAGCAAGGAAAACAGGATCAGGCCCAGACAAGCAGGCAGGCAACAGATAGATTGAAGGCCTTGTGGTAGAACTGAGAAAAAGGCAGTAAGTACATGTACTGGAAATCTAAATCCTTAAAACAATACTTACAAGAGTAATATCTGAAACAAGGCCAGTTTTTTTATTTTTAGAGATAAGAAAGTGTTTTAAGAAAAGAAAACCCACAGAGAATTTAACTCTACAGAGAATGGAGAGAATTGAGCAGTTGTGCAAATGCTAAAATGGTGTAGATAGAAAATTGTGGTTTCTTTGCAGCCATTCTGAAGGAAAAATGGGCCCTTTTTCCAAAGGAATGTCTGTAAATAATCCAGGCAAATTTGACTCAGATCCATACATTTGATTATAGATACTGCTAAAAGAACTCTAAAGGGAGGGGGTTCTATTGGAACTTAACTACCCCCAATGAATAAAAAGGGAATGTAATTGTTGTACAGCTATGTAGAAATAGTGTAAGAAAGGTTCAGAGAGAATGTATGTGTATCTATATAGTGTAAATAAATGAGGTTTTCAAGGTCCAGTAATCTTGTTTGTAGGTTTAAAACAAATTGGTTTGGTTTACTTTCAGTAAGACCATTTCAGTTCAACTTGTTTAATGAAGGTACGGGAAAACTGTAAGCATAAAGAAAGAGTTACACCCTATGCAAAGTTTAATGTGGCTAAGTAGTGTTGTAAACAAAGATTGCACATTTTCCTGTGACATGCCATGTATACTGTAGAAGGGGTAAAACTGCAAACAAATTAAAATGCTGTGGAGGCTCCAGGAGCCACAACAGGTTGTAATTTCCTTTGTGATGCAAATGCCCTAGCTGGCAGCACAAAGAAGCTTTGCAGGTAATAGCTAAGTTTGATCAGCAAACTACCTGAGATCAGAAAGTTCAAATTGTAGCCTCCAGAAAGAAAAAAAAAGGAGGTATTGGTATTGCTATTTTAGTCCCAATAGGAGGTTGGGTATACTAGAAAATGTTTAAATGTAAGCAGTCTTTTAAGAAGGCTCCCAGAGAGAAGACTGAGAAATTGGCATTTGTAAAAGATGTTACCTCCTCTGAACAAAATCTTGCAAAGATTCAGGCATAGCCCTTGGTCTGATCAAGTGTTAGCTGCTGTCCATACAATTTCAGACCTAGAAGACAAATTGGCTAACTACTTGTGGATATGTAAACCCTTGGCTCCAATGGAGAGGGAAGCAGCTGCAGCTTGTCTTCTATGGAAAACCTGTAATGAGGTGTTCTTCAAAATTGACTGAATATAAGAATGCAAATATGAAACTGCAAAAATGTAAAAGCCTCTGCTTCAGAAATGGAGAGGTAGACATGCATGTCCTCAGTACCCAGACGAGCTAGATTCCCTTAAGGATGGGTGCTGAGAGTTAAAGCAACTCTCAGATTTATTTTTTTCTTCCTCAGGAATATGCTTGAGAAAAGGACCAGGAGGTATGAGGCTTAGTGAACAAGCTCACCCTCCTTACCAAATTCATAGTAGACAAACCTGTGTCATTGGGAAAAGTCATTTAGCAGGAATTAGGATGGACCATAAGAAGGAAAAAGCATGTGAAAAGGGAAGGCAAAAGTTTGGAGCCCTATGGGCATAGTTGAAGGAATAAGGAAAGTAGAGAAACATTCTCTTTGAAAGGACAAAGCAAGTGATTTGAGGAATGTGAAGATAAAGGTGGACTCCGTGGGAGTGTGGAAGGAATTAAGTGATGGTTGTAATATGTGAAGAAATCTTGTTTTAAAAATGACACCTTGTTTCTTTGCAGCCTCTTCCTTAAGCACTGTGCAAACCATCTAGGCAAAGAAACAATCAAATGTAAACATTTTGTCTATGGACACCTTTGTTAAATCTGCAAAGGAAAATTAGGGATTCTACTGAAACTTAATTGGTCAACTGCATAAAAGAATGAGCTCTATATATTGTAACTCTATTTTGTGGGTTTCAAATGAACTAGTTTTATTTTGTTTTGGATAATGTCCTCTTGCTTAAAATTGCAAACAGACAAGGCACAAATTGGTTAGTGCTTCTGTTGGGCATTCAACTCTTAAGGTTAAATTTAACTTTCTAGAAACCAAATGATTAGTTTAGAAATTCAAGCTTTGAAATTTAACTGTCTCTTTTCAAGGCTGAGTTGATAACACTTTTGGCTTGCTTTTAAATTCAACATTATATGTGAATACAGGCTGCCTGGCTATTTCAAAGGAAAGTGGACAGGGAAGGCTGCTGCTGTCTCAGCAGACACATCCTCTGCACCCCTGACCACAAACATAGAAGGAACAGCTCAGCTTGCAGAGCTGGCAGCAATCAAACTAGCTTGTGAGGCAGGTGCCAGTACCATTTACACTAACTCCTATGCTATATGGGCTGGAGCCACCCAGTGGATAACTAACTGGAAGAATAATAACTGGAAAATAGGGGGAAAGCCTGTTTGGAGATTGGAATACTGGAAATGGATATACCAGCATGCAACCCAACATGCCTTAAGCATAAGTCATGTGTCAGCTCACCAAAGGAACAACACCCCGACTGCACAGCTAAATAACCTAGCAGATGCAGCAGTACAAATTTTTGCTGCCCAGGTGGATTGGGAAACACCTGTACATTTGGCTACATGAAACCTTGGGACACACAGGAAGCGATGAGCTGGTGCGGCAGGCACATGCCAGGGGGTGGCCTATCACCCACAAACAAGCCAGAGATCTGGTACAAGCTTGCACCCTATGTGCTGAACTCAAGGAAACATATAACAGAAGGGCAACGATTTGCCAGGCTAAGAGATGAAAAAAAATACTATGGGCAACCTGGCAAGTAGATTATATTGGTCCACCACCCACCAGTAAGCAAGGGTGGAAGTATGTTTTAACTGGAGTAGAAATTGTTTCAGGAATTGGTTTTGCTTACCCAACCCGATGGACAACAGGGTTGTCTACGATCATGGGACTAAACCGCTTAATAGCCCTTGTCCCAACACCCCAGTTTGGGGACACAAACCCACTTATTGCACTCCTACAAGGGAAAAGGAGTCTGGACCACTGCAGACGCTGGGCTACCAATAACCATTACTGAGGCTTGGATTGTATCCAAGACTGGCAAACCTTATGTTTTATTACAGGAAACTGAGGCAATAGCCCTGAACAGTGCTCCAGTGGGATGGATCCCTCCCAATGCTGGTGTGGATCCGAGAAACCACCATGAACTTTTTGAATATATATACCGCTTGCTGTTGTAGCGCTTGCAACCACAGTTGTTAGTTACAGACTATTGAAAGGAGACATGGTACTCCAACTCGCCATGGTCTTCTTCCTCATCCCAACTGCTACTGCTGTACCAGAACACCTTACTTGACTCCTCTATTGGACTGGGAATCGAGTTTGTCCCTCTCAGCCCAAGTGACTGGTGAAACAAGAGTGACATCTTCCGATGGGGACCGCTATGGTTCGATGACAGCGACTACCGCAGTCCTCTAAATAACTCTGGGGGGGGGAGTATGTGCGATAATTAACCAATCTTGCTGCTTACAAATTAAACAAGATGCATTCGCTATAAAGGGCGCTGTTAAAATAATACACGCTGTAACTGAGAACGAAAAAGCCTTATGGCTAGATTGGCTAGCCCAACACCTAGGACTTTCGTTAACTCCATTCCTTCACTCTATTGTAAATACTTGTTGTAATTGCTTGCTGCATGCTTCTATGTATTGTTAGGCGTTTTGTGTACACTGCTACCTCCTCTGCACAAATCCGGTATATGGCGTTGGGAAGCGATCCTAATCAATCCCTTGATCCAAAATTTATCTGATCAGACCCTGCCGAGAGGGCGATTTTAGCTTCCTCCAAGGAGGGCAAAAGGTGCTGGCATCACCGCCATCTTGCGTTCTGTGACATAGTGAGGCGTGTCAAGGGGTGGAATGTAGCCAAACATGAACCCCATCTTGTTTCCCAAAGAGCAAGAGAAAGGCAGTCAGCCTTTGATGCCCTGGGAAGCATGGTGTGCTGACTCTACCATAAACAGAAACCAGACAGTAAATGGGCTGGCTGGCGACCGGGGCCTCCCGCCGCCCTGATGGCTAGTACCAGTAATTGACATGCCTGCACTGTCCCAGGAGAGGAATCTTCACCCATCACATACTAGAAGTGCCCATTGTCTGCATTTTCCCAGGTGTGAATTATGCTTTGCACCCTTCGTGGGAAACTTGGCATTCAAAGCCATTTTTCCTAATTGGCCACTTGAGACCAGGAAGAAGCCTACGTGACCCTAAGGGGTATAAAGAGGGTTTAGTAGCCCACCCCATTTGAGCTCAATCATCTACACCTGCTGGCAGGTATTGATTGTCTCCCGAGGTCTGTGGGGCGCCCAACCTCGCCCTACTTCTTCCCGAGGGATTGAGAGAAAGACGCTGGCCACGCCAAGTCTGGAACGCAGGGGTGAGAATATATACCTGCTAGGTGTCTATTTTGCATGCATTTAATAAGAGCTCAGAGAACCAAAAGGGTTTCATGGTACCTGTAAGTGACTTTTGTTTTAAGTGTAATTTCTGTCCTGTCCTTTTGTAGTGGCTGTGTTATCTGTAACACAGCAGTAGCATTTAACAGCTAAGTTTACCCTGTAACAATAAAATAGTAACTGTTTAAGCTTTAACCTGACTCCTTCAGTTGCTGTAACAGAACCAAGCACAATTTAAAAGAACTCCAGCCGGTCATAAGGGACAGATCCGTTGGGGTGCCCGTCAACCTCTTCCAGGTTGCCCGCTGCTAAGGACCCCAGTCCTGGCAGTTGAAGTCTCGGGTGTATAAGCTTTCCCTGTAAACTTATTGGGGCGCCCATCAACCTCCTCCAGGTTGCCCGCTGCTAAGGGACCCCGGTCCTGGCAGTTGAAGTCTCGGGTGTATAATACACACACACACACACCACTCACTGGCCTGACCATCGGCTGACACCCCCCAGAAAAAAAAACAACAACAACAGAGGACTTTGGTGCACATTCTCAGATCAGATCGACTTCTAACCTCACCCCCTGTACAATATTTGATGAACTGAGAAGCAATCACGTTTAACCCCAGACGCTGTGCTGACAGGTGCAGTATTAACCTCGGATGCAGTATGAACCTCCCTAGTCTGGCACTTTTTAGTTCAGCAACATCTGTGGTCCGGCATGATTTTATAGTTAGCCGGATGTCCACTTATCATGGGTGTGGCCTATCCAGATGCCTCTGAAGTTATTGGGTTTGCTCCAAGGAAATGAAATGAGAAGGGGACAGGGGAATTCTTCCCTAACCAACACAATGATGTATTATGCTTTCTGGCACATTATAGTAACTTCAGGATTAATTCCTTGGAGCAACTTTAATTGTCGTCTGATCTATTCCATACATTGCTTCACTCTGTTTACTTTTTTTTCTAACATATCTGGGCTTAGTGTGTCAAAATGGGTCAGTAAAAGACTGACCCTTCCAAAACATCGCCCTCCTCTTCCCTTAGCTTTCCATTAACCAAAAAGGCATTGAATGAAGAAGGAACATTGACAAGAGGATGCCCTCCCTAGCTTTTGTGATGCAGGAATCCTATGCAAGCTCTAAGGCCAGGACTACACTAAGGTTGAATCAAGAGACACAACTCCAGCTAGGTTACTTACATAGCTGGAATTGACGTGCCTTGATTTGAATTACCCCGCTGTTCCCACAGCCAGAGGCTGATGGAAGCAAATGCTCCTGTTGGATTCCCTTACTCCTTGCAGGAACAGGAGTACCGGCTTCTGATCGGGGGCGCTCTCTGAGTCTGATTTGGTGGGTCTTAACTAGACCTTCTAAATTGAACTCCGGAAGATCGATCACAGCAACACTTAGTGAAGACATGGCCTAAGAACCATAACACTAAGAGGCTCACCACAAAAGGCTTTCCAGGTCTGAGATTTTCTAAGTCCCTTAGTTCTCCTTGTTCTTAGGGCTCTTGATCAAACCTGAGGCTTCTTTTGGCCCCTTGAGTAAACTGCAGGACTCAGAGGACAGAGCTAGGAGTAAAGGTCAGATTTTCATGAATGCTAGGCCAGTGCCACAGGCCCCCTGCCAGAGGCAGATTTTTCTTGAGCAAACTTTCAAACACATACATTGCTGGGGATAAGTACAGAGACAGCCGTCATAGTCCACTAAGAAGCCAGAGCTAGAGAGATGCTCTCTACAAAAGACAGTGAGATTATAGAGACGCAACAGAATTTCTCTTCATCCTGAGCCCAATGCAATGCCAGTCGCCAGCCAGATGTGCATGGGACCTGCCTCTTTGCGAGGTCGTTTCATGGTAGGCAAGGAACAGAACTAACTTTGCCCCACCCCACACACACACCCCTCTCCCTCCACAGTACGCTGAGCAAATGCGGAGCAATGCGATCTGCAGGGTGGCGTGGAGAAGTCATCTGCAGCCATGAAGGAAACCCTGCATGATTTAGTAACGCCAATTCTGCCACCTAGTGACCAAGGAAGATGAGCCTATGCTTTCTGAAAGGCTGAGAGAGCTGGCTCAGGGTTAAACCTGGGCTTTCAAAGCCATCCCCATGCATGGGTGGGTGCAGAGGGGTACCACACCAGTGGCAGCTCCCAACGGCTTTCCACCTGTGTAGGACAGATGCATGGTAACTCTAGAGGCAATGGGTATAAGCCAGGGTACACTCAGAGGGAGTGTACGCTGGCCCCAGTCTGCTAGATATGGGGGTTTGTCCATGATCCATCCAGCAGCCCTCCCTAATGGTGACTGAGCTGCAATTTGCACAGACCTTGTGCTGAGTAACTATTCCAATGCTACCTGTACAAGAGCAAAAGGCAGGGTATGAGGGAGGGTGGGGAAAACCTACATCCTCTGCTCCGCCCCCCTTTGCAGCCCTTAAATAGCAGCCATAACCTGGCCCTAAATTCCTAGCCGATACTCTGGTTGTTCAGTTGGTTCCTCTCATGAACAGGCAATGTATATGTCAACCAGTCAAGCTAGCAGTGGCGTTCCAAAGAATCCCTATTCAGACCAATGGCTGGCAGTTCCAGGGCTCTGTCTCTCCAAAGCTTGCAAACCCCGGTCTGAGTCAATGCGACTTATTAACAGGTCAGGGGAGTCTCCCCAGCTGAGCGATGCATGAAAAGCACCTCAGGAGCCCAGAGGTGTATTTGTATTGCCTGGGTGAGCCTGTCATGAGAGCACAAACAGCCAAAGGTGGACAGGGCACAGCAGTGCCTGTTGCTCTTCAGGGAAAGAGCAAACAGCCAGGTATATGGGGACGATGCCACAATCAAAACATTGGGGGGAACAAAACTGACTTCGGCAAACCGGTTTTGAAAGCAGCCGGAGCATAGAGCCCCTGCTGTGCGCACACTCGGCCCTTCCCGCGGTGCTTCCCTTTCTCCCGCAGCAAGGGAACTCTCCCACCGCTGGAAGGGAGATGAGCAAGGCTGTCCAAGTGCACAGCAAAACATCATCACCTGTTCACAGCTGGGAAGACAGGCCTGTTTCCCGCTCAGTATTTGGCTGCCTGCAAAAAACTAATCTTCACTAACCAGGGGAGCCGACAGCTTCTGCGGGTCCCTAGACAAGCTGGGGGGGAGGGGACCCCCTGGCTCTGCACTCCCAGAAATGGCGGGGCCTCAGGTGTAAGGGGAGGGGCTGGGGTAGCCACCCTTCCCCCCCAACAACCCTTAGCACTGCCTGGAACATGCAGCACATGGAGCTTCAGCAGCATTTTAAAGGGGCCAGGCTCGGGCTGCCACAGTAGAACCAGCAGCAGGTGGAGCCCAGGGCCTCTCTGAATTGCTGGGCCCTGGAGAAATAGCCCACTTTGCCCTCCCCTGCCCCTTTGGCATGCCTGTCATGAATAGAAGCAGGAATCTAAGTGGCTTCCAGCGCTGCTGTAATGACTAATTGATAACATCTATCATTAACTAGCCATTAAATAGGGAAGAGCTGGAAATACTACCCAAGCCGGCTAACACACCCCACTCCCTCACCCCAGTTCCTTGCTTTTAACTGTTAGAAAATCTTTTTGCCCTGAGACAATGTGTAGATCTTTACTAAAGCCAGGATAGAAGTTGGAAATAAAGCTGCAGGGCTTAAGCTTCTGATCTTGTTTACACTAGTGTAAGTAAATCAGAACCCATTCCACTGAAATCAGTAGCAACAGACCAACCCAATGCAGGAGGAGAATCTGGCCTAATTTTTAAAACTTCATTTCCTCGTGAGTAAATAGGGCCTGATTCCTAAAAGTGTCTCTGGCTAAAGGATTAAGTCCCATTGGCTTCAATTGTACTTCAGCACTTGCTGAACTTGGTGTTTTCCTGCGTTGGGGGCCTTAGTCTAGCTAGAGCATAAGCTAAAGCTATATGCGGCAGCTAGCTGAGATAAACAAGGAAGTAAGACAAAGGTTGTTTGCCCTCAGTGCTGAAGGAGAGGTTTTCTGTCTTGCACAATTAATCGTAGATAACTTGGAAAGCATTTTTACTTCCTGTAAACTATTTAGATTTCCCACTTGGAAGAATCCATAGCACTTGGGGCTAACAAGGACGCTATGAACTGTGTGTAGATTGGCCAGAAAGCCAAACAGTCTTGGTCTTATCCCCCTGAAATAAACATTGTCATGCAAAATAGATATGCTGCATTCTTGGTGATTAAAGCATGCATCTGAGAAGGTAAACAGAGCAAGGAGCTGCACTGTGGAGAAAGAAATGCCAGCTATGTGGGTGAATTTTATCTTCCAGATCCATCTGGTTTCCAGGCCTGCCCTGATTTGTGAATGGAATAGGAAATGAGGCCTCTAAATCATTCTTTTAAAGAACATCTTACTCTGGGAAGTTGTTGT
Organism: Rafetus swinhoei; assembly: GCA_019425775.1. Classification (NCBI taxonomy): domain Eukaryota; kingdom Metazoa; phylum Chordata; order Testudines; family Trionychidae; genus Rafetus; species Rafetus swinhoei. Next base: position 126,111,090 of record CM033427.1, on the reverse strand, counting down.
GAGACCTACCTAATGATAGATCCCTGAACATCACGGATTGAAAGCCAAAGTATTGCCAGTTCTTCTGACGGAATAACACTGCCCATTACACCCCAGCACATAACTGGGCGGAGGTTTTCTAAGGTCGAGAAAAGTAGGGCCAGGAAGAGATCCGAAGGCAGCCAAACTTAGAAGTGGATCTGACCAGAAAATTCGAAAAGTGGAGGTGGGTGGTTGTATTGTGTTCCGTGGGAAAGGACAGATTTTCATGAGGACACGGTCCCTGTTTCAGACAAGCTCTGGTCAAAGAAAGCCCAAGCACAGGTTTTAGTTCATGCTAAAAGCAAACGCTGGAAAGGGAGGGGGTTTGGTCAGGCCAGTATCTCTTGTGAGGAATGGGCTGGGAACCACCAATAAGAGGGCTCTTCTGGGAAGCCGTATCTCTTTGCTTCCTGGGGAGGAACAAGTGAAACAAGGCAGACTTCACTCCCTGTGCAGAGCAGCTGTGATGAGCCCAGGAGCCCAGGCTGTGTTTTCCCTCTCTGCCCAGAAGGCCAGATGATTTGTTCCTCCTCTGCTGAATTCCATGACAAGTGGCAGACTCAGACCTGCTCCTGGCAGAGCCAGGTTTCCTCATGGGGCAAAATAAGTCTCTGCAGAGATGGCATGTGCTGGGTGATCCATCTTCATCCCACTCAAGGAACTACCCTGTGGGCTACTCAATAAGTATTTCACTGCAACATAGAGCAGGACCAAAGCACCTCTCTAAGGGTACATCTACACTGTACGCTTATTTCAAAATAAGCAATTCCAGAACAGTATTAGAGGGGTAGCCGTGTTAGTCTGGATCTGCAAAAGCGACAAAGAGTCCTGTGGCACCTTAGGGTATGTCTAGACTACATGGCTCCGTCGACGGAGCCATGTAGATGAGGTTTCTAGACATAGGGAAATGAAGCGGCGATTTAAATAATCGCCGCTTCATTTACATCAAAATGGTTGCGGCGCTGTGCCGATCAGCTGTTTGGCGGCACAGCGCGGTAGTCTGGACGCTCCATGGTCGACAAGGGAAGCCCCATTATGCCTCGTGGAATGAGGTTTACCGGGGCGGTCGACAAGGGCTTCCCTTGTTGACCGCGGGGTGTCCAGACTACCGCGCTCTGCCGCCAAACAGCTGATCGGCACAGCGTGACAGCCATTTTAATGTAAATGAAACGGCGATTATTTAAATCACCGCTTCATTTCCCTTTTTCGAGTACACTAATCTACATGGCTCCGTCGACGGAGCCATGTAGTTTAGACGTACCCTTATAGACTAACAGATGTATTGGAGCATAAGCTTTCGTGGGCAAAGACCCACTTCATCAGATGCAGGTAGTGGAAATTTCCAGAGGCAGGTATAAATATGCAGGCTAGAGATAACGAGGTTAATTCAGTCAGGGAGGGTGAGGCCCACTTCTAGCAGCTGATGTGGAGGTGTGAACACCAAGAGAGGAGAAACTGCTTTTGTACTTGGCTAGCCATTCACAGTCTTTGTTTAATCCTAAACTGATGGTGTCAAATTTGCAGATGAACTGCAGCTCAGCAGTTTCTCTTTGAAGTCTGGTCTTGAAGTTTTTTTGCTGCAGGATGGCTACCTTTAAATCTGCTACTGTGTGTCCAGGGAGATTGAAGTGTTCTCCTACAGGTTTTTGTATATTGCCATTCCTAATATCTGATTTGTGTCCATTTATTCTTTTACATAGGGACTGTCCAGTTTGGCCGATGTATATAGCAGAGGGGCATTGCTGGCACATGATGGCGTATATTATATCGGTAGATGTGCAGGTGAATGAACCAGTGATGGCTTGGATGATCTGGTTAGGTCCTGTGATGATGTCGCTGGTGTAGATATGAGGGCAGAGTTGGCACCGAAGTTTGTTGCAGGGATTGGTTCCTGAGTTTGAGTTACTGTGGTGCGGTGTATGGTGAGAATTTGCTTCAGATTGGCGGGTTGTCTGTGTCTAATTCCAGAACAGTTATTCCAAAATAGCTTATTTTGAAATAGCACGTCTACACTGCAGGTAAGGCCCAAAACTAGTCAGAGGCAGGCTTCCCTAATGTAGACGCACTATCTCGCTTTAGAGCCCCAGGAAGCACTGGGGAGGAATAACTTAGAATGGCCCTGGTGAGGGGCTATTTCGAAACAGCAGCAGTGGAGCATCTATACACGCCTCATTTCGAAATAGCTATTTCGGAAGAGGTGTTATTCCTCGTAGAATGAGCTTTACAGATTTTGGAATAAGCCGTCCATTATTTTGAAATTATTTCAAAATAACGGAATGGTTTTGTAGACGCTTGCATTGTTATTTTGAAATAATGCTAGTTATCTCAAAATAATGGTGCAGTGTAGACACACCCTAAGGGAGGACCAACGAATTTGGAACATCCCTTCCTTGGGCCACCCATAACTTAGCTCCACCCATCCCCAGTGCTGGATGCCTTCCATGCAGGGTGTGAACCTCAGAAAGATCCCAAGGAATATACATCCAACACCTAGTGCATCAGAATCGGGCTGGTTTTATTCTCTGGGGATCTGGCAGATTTGGAACTGGCCCCTCTGAGTAGTGTGAATGTTTGCTGCAAGGCGTTAGCTAGGGGAACTTGTAACACTAGACAAGTGTAGAAGATTCTTGGTGCTGAAGGAGTGACAGTCCCAAAAACCTCACTGGGGCACTTCAGGAATCTGACATTACCAAAAGTTTCGTTTCACGATCACGGAGTAAAGTTCCATCTAGATTGCGTTTAAAATAATGGAGCCAATTTCTCCTCTTTCTGCATCACAGATCTTTCTGGCCCTCACTGTATTCATTCTCTGCACATCGCTCCTATCGTCATGAATGGAAATTCCTCACACTGAACAAGTGCAACATGCAGTTGAGCTCTGGAGCCGGAAAGGAAAAGTTTTCCCAGCTGCTTCCAAAACGTACATGAGGCCTTCTGGTAAGCATGTACTGTATGGATGTCAGCTGGATCTTCTAGTCTTTGGTCACTAAGGGTGTGTCTACATAGCAAAGTTATTTCGGAATAACAACTGTTATTCCAAAATAACGATGCGAGCGTCTACACAGCAATTCCGTTATTTTGAAATAATTTCAAAACAATGGACGGCTTATTCCGACTTCTGTAAACCTCATTCTACAAAGAATAATGCCTATTCCAAAATAGCTATCTCGAAATAAGGCGTGTGTAGATGCTCCACTTCTGCTATTTTGAAACAGCCCCTCACCAGGGCCATTCTAAGTTATTCTTCCTGGGGCTCTAAATCAAGATAGCACATCTACATTAGGGAAGCCTGCCTCGGACTATGTTTGAGGCTTCCCTGCAGTGTAGACGTGCTATTTCGTAATAAGCTATTTCGGAATAACTATTCCAGAATAGCTTATTCCGAAATAACTGTGCAGTGTAGATGTAGCCAAAGGCAGCTCCATCTGTATCTAGAAGATGGGACGCTTCTGCATAAGTGCTGTATTCGTTTGATTTTTAGAATCAATATTTTGAGCTGGAATAATGCAAGTCGGGGCCTGAAGAGCCTTGCCAAATATTCAAAATTACAAACTTAAAGACCTACTTTCAGTCCCCTTCCCCATTCACAGCAAGTCAGCAGCTACCACGTCACAGTCACTCAAAATACAAACAACTAGAGGTGGTGAGAAACTGTTCCCAACTTGTGGACTTTGGAGATGTCAAAAAATGCCCTGTTCCGCAGCAAAAGGAAGCAGAGATCTTCTAAAATCAAGGCACTCCCTCCCAGAATAACCTGCATGTTGAGCGGCTTGGGTGGGTCCCGGTTCAATTCCTAACTCTGACTTCAAGCAGGAATTTGAACACAGATCTCTCACATCTCGGATGGGTGCCCTGAACTGCTGTGCTATTAGCTATTCTGGGATAGGACTCTCTCCAGATTTCATCCTGAACCTGAGAAACTTTCCCACTGAAGGTTTTGTCAAAATTGCTCCCTTCCTATGAAAAGGCTTGGTTTTCACAAATGGCCTTTTCTGAGAGTGAGAATGAGAGAGAGAGAGAAAAGAGAGAGAGTATATGTCTGTCTGTCTGTGGGAGGAGAAGAGAGTCATTTGGTTTAAAAATTCCTAGCCACCTCTACAAATAATACCCAATCCGTTGGCCAGATCCCTTCTCCAAGGCCAACCAGAACAATTGGTTCTTCCCTGTGCCCAGGATGTCAGTGATTCTGAGCTATTTTAGAGCAGAGGCAGGAGGGGAATTAGAGTCCAATTGCTTGATGTCTGTCCGGACTCATAGACTTTAAGGTCAGAAGGCAGGGCCACTCTTACCCACATGCAGGATATGCAGATGTGTAGGGCACCTGAAAATTTGGGGCACCACCTGGTCTCAATGTCTGCACGCCCACCTCTTCCTATCCCTGGTCTGTGACTCTGCTTTCTCAGGAGAGGATCTAGTTAACTTCAAAGTGACAAAGCACGGCAGACCTCTTAGCAGCACAATGAACCTGTGAAAGAGCCATTCAAGTACTGTAGTAAGGAAGCAATTTAACAGGCAGTTGCCAACCCCAAGTCTATACTGTCAGTTTCTGAATTACTGTGTTAATTGACAGGAGCTTAGTTTCAAACTTGCTTTAAAACTATTTCAGTCGTGTGTTGCTGAAGATTATAAAATCACACCTCTATAGGAATCATCATTCCACCCGCCTGGCTGCCAGCAGGCATAAGGGCACCAGTTTAACAGTACTGCGTAGGGCCCTATAAATCCTAAGGATGACTCTGTTGGAAGGGACTGTCATGATCATCTAGTCCATAGGTTCCCAAACTGGGGCGTGCCCCCCTGGGTGGGCGTGAAGAAATTCCAGGGGGGGCGCAAGGCGACCCAGCCCCCCCATTAATCCAACCCTAAGAAAGAGCCCGGTTCATCCGGTATAAAAATTCAGAAAATACCATGTGAAACGTCTGATATTTTCTGTTTTTCCTGGCTCGGGGGCGTCTGCCGGAACAAGCGCAGCTCGGGCTGGCTGAGGCGGGGGAAGGATGGAGCATCCCGGGCAGACTTCAAAATGGCCACCTTAAAAGGGCAATGCCTGCTCTGCTTTTCTGCTGGAGTACCTGCACCTTTTTTTTTTATAGTGGTCCCGGGAATTAAAGGGGCCGAGACTGTTTTTTGGTCCTGGTCAGTTTCTTTTATTTTCTTTTATTTTTTTTTTCGCTCAACAAGTTTTGCTGCTATTTTGGGGGAGTTGGGGTGTGTGTGAGGGTTTCTCAAAAATCAAAAAGGGGGCGTGATGCTGAAAAGTTTGGGAACCATTGATCTAGTCTGACCTTCTGTGCACTGCAGGCTACAGAACCTCACCCAGCCATGCCTGTAATAGAGCCCCATCTGGCTGAGTTACTATTGAACGAAGAGAGGATCTAACCTCAGTGCCTCTGCTGCCACCCCTGACAATGTCATAGGTAGGCTGGTCCCCAGGCCTCAGAAAGTGTGACAGGTAGAACCATAACCTAAACATCTAACAGAGCAGACCCTGGGACACAGGTATCGTGTCCTTTATAAAGGATGCTGCTTACCATCCATGCCTTCTGTACCAGCTCCAGCTTGCAGAGGGACTTTAAGATCTAGCCCCTTCCCCCCACCCCCATAGCATGCCTTGTTGTGATCTGTCAAGCGAAGCTAGCAGACGTGGGAATATAAGCCAGTTAGTTACAGCCAAACTGCAGCTCCCTTTTCTTTGAGACAGCTCTCCCCCTCAGCCTCCCATCTGGAAACTTAAATAGCTCCCAAGTACGCATTTATAAGCCAAAACGGAGGTAGCTGAGGGTGAAGCCTCATTGAACCTATAGTTACAGCAGTGTCAAAGGCCAGGAAAGGTGGCCATGATACCCGTAGAATGCTGTTAAATTCATGATTGCAAAAGGGGCAGAAACAGAAACAAACTCCCAGACGAGACAAACGCTAGCGGGTTGCACATTATAAAGCAATTTATTTGGTAGACATCATTCCGGCACTTAGTGGAATAGTTTGTCAAAGGCAACAGCACAAAAACGTTGACTGATCGCGCGCCTCTGAAATGACTGTGAGGTTGGATATACAATACAGCGGCACAGAGGCAGCATTAGTTCCTGTGCATTTCTTATGTCTACTGTAGCCTCCGGGTAAACAAAGATTGATAAAGTGTGACCAACAGAAATGTTCAAAAAATTAATAGGACTTGTTCTCCTTGAGAGAACCTTTCAGCCATAACTCAGTGGCGTTCTTTTGGACCCACCACGCAATAAATATTACACATCAGCAAGGATTTTCCTTCTCTTTACTTTACTCTTTACTCGTAAGTGGATCAGTTTAGGGACAAGATCCTCAGCCACAATAAGTTAAAGTAGAGCCCCCGGCAAGGCAGCCAGCCGTGGGTTTGGACCTAGGCGTTCTGTACGTATGCACGTACAATATATATATATATACAGATACAACACTCAGCATTCCTCACCCATAGATCTCAAAGCATGTCACAAAGGTTGGTAAATATCATTATCCCAAGCTTATCAATTGGCTTGGTGGGCCTAATTCGGCCCACGGAGGCTGTCTTGCCCACGTCTGGGGTAAGAGATTTGGGTGCAGAAGGACCTGTGAGGTCGGGGAGGGAGTTTGGATGAAGGAGGTAGTTGTAATCTGGGGAACAGGACTGGAGTCCAGGGGTTTGGGTTGTGACCTAGGGCAGGGGACTGGGGTGCAGGAGTTTGGGTTGTGACCTAGGGCAGGGGATTACAGTGCAGGGGTTTGGGTTGTGACCTAGAGCAGGGGATTACAGTGCAGGGGTTTGGGTTGTGACCTAGGGCAGGAGGGAATTGTGATCTGGGGCAGGGATTGGGGTGCTGGGTCTGGGAGGGTATGAGCTCAGGAGGGGGCAGAGGGTTTGGGGTATGTGGGGTAGGCGGGTGGGGACAGAGGGCTGGGGGGAGGGCGGGACTGAGGTGCCAGAGACAGACTCTGGCCAGGAGATTTAACTGTGAGACTCCGGGCCAGCAGCCCAGCATGTTCCCCTGCCCCCACACAGGCTGCAGGGGCCATTTGCTCTGTGAATAAGAGCCTGAAGGGAGGGTGTTTCATGCGCTGTATGGTCTTCAAACAGGCAGCTCCCATTGGCCAGAAATCAGCCAATGGGGTTGTGCCGGGGGCAGGATCAGCCGTGAAGCACCATTCCCTTCTCCCCTCTGGGCTCACAGTTTGTGGGACACAAACAGCCCAGCATCTCCTTTTCTGAGTGGCGTGCAAGAGCGGGGCAAGCAGGGGAGTCTACCTGAGGCTCTCTGCTGCATCCGTGGGCTGGATCCGGTGGCTTGGGAGGCCAGATCCAGCCCACGGAGGGTGTTTTGCTCAGGCCTGATTTAGTCCCACCTGTCTGTGAGAGCCTATCAACACTAGGAAACTAATTTGAAATAACTAACATCGATTTAATAACTCCAGAAATAACAATATCGAAATAGCATGTCCTCACTACAGGGAAGCCTCAAAATGATACCTCACAAGGCAACGTTTGTACTAAGATTATTACAACGGTGTGTAGGGTGCAAATACAGTGGTGCTTTTAGTCACAGCAACAGCTTCTTCTGCAAACAGAGAAGCTACTGTTTTGTGGCCATTGTGGTGGTGAGCTAAATACCTAAAATGTCCACTCTTGCCAAGTTTAAGTTTTTTTTTTTTTTCAATAAAAAAAATCTGATTTTTCCAAAGTGAAACTACAGTCACTGGCACCTTTGAAAGTCAGGCTCCTTCATGGTGGGGTTACATATGAAGTGGGGCTACTAACTTTAAGGTGTGGATTTAAAAAATAAATACATCTTGGCCTGTATTTCTATAATACCCTTTCCATGTATTCTGAGCTCTTGGCTGACAGGTTCTGTCTGTTTACAAACCTAAATTAGTTAGGCTTCCAGCCCCTTCGACATCCATTTTAAAGATGGGTGAAACGAAGCACAGAGAGACTGTCATGTGGAGAATAATTGTGAGTGAGTATCTTCTAACAGGGAGTCAGTGCTGTGGTTGAGAACGAAACCCTCGGTTTCGAAACCAGCCACAAAATCAAAATCTCCCACTGAAGCAAATGCGGATTATTTTCATGCTGCATTGTGAACTCCGGCGCCACACCGGCCTTTAATCACTGAACTGCATTATCTCCAGACTACAGCCATGCCTCTGACATTCAAATCCCAAGGAACTATCTGGCATAGTCACATATTTCTAACACTGAAACATCCCAAATCAGTTTGGAATCTCTCCTGAGATTGGAGGAAACGCCACTCAGAGGAGATATCCCATTCAGAAGGCTATAAAGGAACCTGAGCTAGATAACAGACTTGAGGTGTCTGTGAGGAGGCACTTGCTCCACATTGGGCTCACAAGGGTTAATAGAGCCCTAGGGAGGCCGCACAGGAACCAGCCAATCACAGAAGGCTTAGATGGGCAGCCAATCAGGGCCACACTGGTTCATATAAGAATCGTGGCAGAGCAGAGCACGTGGAGTCACTCCCTGGAGCTTGAGGAGTGAGGAGGACTGTCAGTCTTGCAAGCAGAGAGCAGAAAGCACCCCAGTGCTGCAGGCAGAGACCGAAGGAACCAAAGGCAGCTCTTGGTAGGCAGCTGAGAGCTGCAGGCTGAGGCTCAGAGACAAGGACAAAGAGGGTGCTGGGGTCATGGGGAAGTCACCCAGGGAAATCTACAGAGGAGTTGGAGAGGATGCTGCAAGTGGTGTCCATCTACAGAGTCCCTGTGCCAGGATCAGGAGTAATGGACTGGCCTTGGTCTCTCCCCATACACCTCCCCTAGCCCCTGAGCAAGTGGCTGGCCTGAGGGACTATCATGAAGTCCCCCAGAAGAGGGGAACACAGAGTATGGCACAGCCAGAGGGCTGTGTCATGAAGAGGATGCCATGGTCCTGGGAGTGACATGGTTCCCTGGAGCAGAAGTGATGGTGGCAAGACATCACCAGAAGAGGGCGGCCTGGCATGCAGAGCTCATCCCAGGACAGGCAGCAGGGGGCGCCACAGTGGTGAGTCGAACTCTGTCACATTGCCTTACCTCCTGTCTTCCATTTAGAATAAGCTGCATTTCCTAGGGTGGATGCTTCCTTTCATGATATTAAAGAATGTGGAGTGGAACAGCATGTCCCTTCACAGCCCCTCTTCCCTAAGAAAACAAATGGCAGGTGCCTTCAGTGCAGTTTTTAATACAATGACTTTTCTCCAAGAGATTTATGGTAGCAGCTTCGCTGGAGATTTGTAGCAAGCAGTGTTCCGCCTGTAGTCTTACTTCCCCAATGCCACGGCCATAATTCTCCCAGAGCAAAATGATAGAAGATCACAAGGGCTACTAATGTGTTATGATGATACTGCCTCTACAGGAAAGATTGCTCTTATCTTTCAGCATCTCATTTGGACAACAGGAAACTTTCCTGCCACACCGAAACAAATGATGCCGCCCCGGTCATGACTGTAAGATCAAGTGAAATAAACTTAATCAGCAGTGGACAGATCATTCTGAGGAGTGTTTTCTGGGGACCTGATTTTTCAGCATGCTGATAATGGAAAATGGAGCCTCTCAGCTCTAGGCCGCAGGTTTTGAGTCTGGCTAAGGTTGATAATGATTTAAACATCTGACAGGCATTTGGCTGTGTGAAAGGCGCTGTTCATCTTAGGGCATTTCTTCATGCACAGGAGCCCAGTGCTGGAGTGAAATCCACCAGATTTTGAACAACGCCAAAGCAAGACTCCACAATACTCCAATACAGGAAGGGAAGATAATGGAGCTTTGCTAAAACCGCAAGGGAGCAAAGTTGGGGTAAGTCAGCAAAATGACAAGGGCATGACACAAAACTGGAATGGCCCAGGACATCCACCTACTCTTCTAAAAGGTCTTTGGGAGCTTACGGACCACAAGTGGGTAGGACCTCCAGAGAACATATGGACCAAAAGAAGGCACCTCCCCCCGCACAGGGCATCGAAGACTCGGTTCCGAAGGGATGAAGAGTGAATTTCTCCTCCTGATCCCTTGTACCAGCTCTTGCAGCATCCTGCATCTTCTTTGGAGGCCTCCAATCCAAGTGCAGGAGTGGTCCAGTCCTGCTGAATGTTGGGGAGACAGCGCAACTGCAGCACTAGGGAGTACAGCTGAGTAGTTGTTTCTATCCCAAAATGCTGATTCATCAAAATGGAAACTTTTTGTGGGGAGAATACCAGTTTTGACTAAACTTTAGGTGTGAAAGGTTTTCGTGGTCCAGGATATAAGCAACACCTGTGAAAGTGCACTCCATATTCTTCATAGCTGAAGGATTGTGACATAATGATGATGCGTTCTGTTCTAGATGTATCATATAAAGTGTCACTGGAAAGGTTGTAATTTCCTGAATACGATCATCCTATTTGTGTGTATACAACCTTTTGGGCTCTGAAGTTACGAATATTGACCACTAGAAGATTTACCCAGCATTGCCTGGGTCCTTAACTCAATTAATTTTTGTTTTTCCTCATTTAAATCAGTATGCAGGCTGCCCACAATATGGGACATCCTGCTGCAAGTCTTTTGCTCATCCTGATGTGAAACAGGGACTTCAAGCTGGGACTGATGCAGGAAGTGGGAGACCCAGCTTCAAGTCCTTGCTCCACATCAGGATGAGCAAAGACTTGAAGCTGGATGTCCCATATTCCAAGTGACTAGCTATTGGCTACTCTGAAGGGGGTGTGTGGTTTGGGGTTGTTGGTGGTGGGGTTTTTTTTTGGGGGTTTGGGGGGGGGGACCAGGAGACGGCCTGTTGTCTTCATTTAAAATGTTAAAAGTCTCATTTTTCTCCTGATATGGAATAGGAAAATATTTACAAGCTAGACAAACCAGTTCCTCCTCAGGCCAAATGTCAGCTATATTTACACCTACTTGCCAGGAGTGTCAAAGTTCCTTAGTGTAAATGAGAATCAGGCCCAAAAGAGTTTGGTTGTTGAGCCATAATTCAGCAATGCACTTCAGCACATAATTACATTACAGTTTGTGCTTTGTTGACTTAGAGTGTGCTTATACAGCACGCTAAACTTGAAATAAGATACTCAATTTACGCTACACAAATTGAGTATCTTATTTCCAATCTATTTCAAAATAGCTTATTTTGAAATTTGGTGCATCTACATAGCACCAGATTTTGAAATAACTTGCTATTTTGAGACTTCCCTTAACCCTTGCAGAACGAGGGTTACCGAGATGCCGAAATAGCATGCCCGTTATTTCAAAAAATATTTCAAAATACCGGGCGGCTTGTGCAGACGCGAGGTAGCTATTTTGGGATACCTCTGGTATCCTGAAATAGCTGTGCAGTGTAGACGTACCCTTAGAGAATTTCCCACTTTTACCCCTCTCCTCCATTTTCTTCTAGCGATGCTAACTTGAAGGATGGTTTTGTTTTGTTTTGTTTTTAAGAAAACATGAAAAAGAACCTTTGGACTCTACTCCTGCTTTTGCAGGATGGCTAAACAAATCCTACCATCCTTCTAATAAAACCCAGGAATCTTTTGCTGCTGCTGCTGCTGCTATTCCTGCCTCTCTGTCAAAAGGCTACTAATTTCCTAAAGATAAGACCTCAGTGAGGGCATTACACTGGTAATTATATTTAAAGTTCATATTTGTTCAAATATGATCTCCGCTTGTCACACACTTACAGTAAATGCCAACTGCCATGTTTCAGCCTACACAGTTTATGGGTCTCACCAGTGAAATGCTAGGATTCCTTAATAAATCAGTATGTTCCCTTCTACATCATTGCATAGTACTTTTTTAGTACATTCAATTGTTGTCCAGGTTGATTTTCTAAGATTATTTCCAGGGAACTGTCTCTAACTCTATATAGCATACACTATCAAGTGAACTACATGTCTGCAACAAATAAGCATGTAATGAGAAGGAGACGGTGGTGGTGTTTAATTCTTTGTATTATGGTAGAACCTGGAGTCCCTAATTATGATCACAGCCCTGTTTTGAAAGGCACTAGGCAAATGCTGTGATAGTCTGTAATCTTATGATCACCCTTTTAACCCTGCTCTGATAATTTTTGTACTATGTATCAAGGGTGCCATTTGGGTAGGGTAGGAGGCATTATTCACTGAAGCTGCAAGTCGTGGGCAGGTGTAGAATTTGCCCCTTTCTACACGCATAGCCCTGGTGGCCAGACTGGAGCTGACCTCCCAATAGCGAAGTCAAACTATGTCTATGTAAAGGTATGTGAGGTATCATTTGAAAACTCAAAATCTGCTGAACATTATTGTTCTGGTTAAATAGCTGTGATGACATCATATGTAAAATTATAAAAGTCTGCTTTATAAGGCATATTCCAAGTCTGGGAAAACAGCTTCAGACCAGTGTCCCAGAGACAAATGGCTAGCAAACACCTCAGCCAGGTATCAACAAAACCAAATGGACTATCACCTGGTTAAGCAGCCACTCTATGTTAGGAAGAAGAGTGTGAGTGAAAAATGTACATATTGGCAAAGAAACACCTGGGAGTGCCTGTTCCCCAGACTTCCTGTCTCCTTTAAAGGGAAAACAGAACTATTATAAATGAGAAGAGAAACACCCCTCTCCAACCTTTCTCTCTGCTTACAGCATCAGTGACACCTAAAGGAACACTGAATGAAGAAAGGAGTCCTAACTGAAGGGCTTCAGTCAGTAAAAGTGTGGTGGTGAGAAAAACCTTTGGTTTTGAATTTCTTTAGCTTATTAAGTTAGATACAACATCAGAGCCAGTTTGCCATGGAGATCCAAGGTTCCTTCTTTTCTGTAGTTGTGTGGTATCTGCTGTTAATTCCAGGCCTCAAGAACAATTTGGTTCCACCAGCCAATGTCCTCCTCAACCTGCATGGAACTGACAGTTGCAGAGGATCACAGATTTAGCCGAGCATCCGCTCTTGGCCATGCGCCCAATTGTTGTGAGGGAACCAGCTGCTCGATCCCACATGTTTTAAGCCTCCAGAGTCAGCACTGGGGCTCAGGCACTGTCCCTAATTTAAGGCCTCTGGGATGGGAACATGCTCAGGGTGCAGTTCTTGTGCCTGGCACCCTGTCCTGTGGGCAGCACAGTCACAGCTCAGTCTCTGGCATCAGTGCTGAGACCTTGGATTCTTTTTTTACTTAGCCATCTGGTTTACCACTTCAAGGGGCTATGTAGTAAGAGCAACGTAAAATACACAGCAACTTTGCACAGGATTTAAGCCACAACTGTTCTTTACTAGCACAAGAAATACAGAAAGCTATACAAAAATAATAAACCCTACCTGAATTTCCCTGTCTCCGTTTCCTGACCACTTCAAAGCATACTTTTGTGCTGACATTAGTCAGGGTCCTCTGGGGCCATCCAAGGTCCTTATATTTCAATGCACAGCTTGGGTTCTAAAACACAGAGCCTTCCTCCCCACCTCATCTCCTCTGCCCTTGGTCCGCTCTCCCTTTCTCCTCTCCTGTCCAAATTTCCTGAGGGGCTCTCTGCACGTTCCCTCTGTGAGTCTTTTTATAATCTCTTGCATTGTAATGTCTGTCCCTTGGTCCTTCTTGGCGAATTTCCACTCTCCTCTCTCCCTTCAGAGGAGAGGAGGAAGTAATGGAGAATCTTCTTCCAGCTTCAGCAAACCCACTGAATAGGTGGGTGTTTTGTTCTAATGACCCACCATTGCACTGGGTCTGGGAGCTACATGGTCATTGGTGACAAGCCATTAGTGACTATATGTAGGCAGAGAGGCTTTCATGATTCAGCAGTTTTCACAGCAACAGCTTCATAGTATCAGAATGTGTAAGGATTCCCAGATCATAACACAGGGGCAGGGCTGCCGATAAACAAGGAATTGCCACCCCAAGCTCCATCAAATGCTGGTCTCATTACTGGCTCCTCACGGCTCTGCCAGAAAACCCTCTCCCACTTCACCATAGAGACCTCACAACTGTTTTTTCAAAAGCTCTGTAAACCTGCCTTGATGAGCAAGGCCCCAGCACAGAATGTTCTCGCTGGCCTGTTTTTAGAGAATGTGTTTTGAAATGGTGTTGGTGCACAGGCACTTAGGGCAGGTTGACCTCTTTTCTCCTGCCATCCCATTGGGCTCGCAGAAGCCAGTGTTTCAGGGAGCTGGGCTGCATGAATAAAACATACAGTGCAACTACAGAAGTGTCCAACAGAGTTGGTATGGACATTGGACAAAACTGATGTGACACGGCTTCCCATCTTTTTCAGAACAATGTTATCATGCGAATGTGTCAAAAGCACAATGTATTTAATGTGAGAGGTCATGTGAGGTATCCTTGGAAAGGTTATGATTTACTGAATATGATTATCCTATTTGTATGCATGTATCATTTCTGTATCTAAAGCTAGGAATAGTGATAATACATCTGTACTACAAAAGTGTTTACCCTGGGGAACTACCACCAGACAGAATGCAAACTGGTTGGCTGGCTAGCTAGCTTGGAACAAGTCAATTGACCATCAGGAAGGACAATGGGTCTTTGATGTAGGGATGTGATGTAGCAAATGCTTATCAGATAGTCGACAGGATAGTTGACTAGTCGTTTCCTCCTCTCCTTTGCTGCCTCTATCACATAGAGGCAGCTGGAGGTGGGGAGAAGAGGAGGGTACTTCAAAGCGACAGTGTCGCACAGAGCCTGGGGTCAGCTGCTCCATGCAGTGCTGCCGCTTTAAATGCTGCAGGGAGCCTGGGAACAGCTGGGGACTCCAGCTGACCCCGGGCTCCATGCGGCGCTACCACTTGGAGCCCGGGACTCCCCAGCTGACCCCGGGCTCCGCGCAGCACTGCCGCTTTGAAATGCCACGTGAAGCCCAGGATCAGCTGGGGACTGACCCTGGGCTCCACTCGGCGCTGCTGCTTTTGCGGGAGCATGGCATTTCAAAGTGGCAGCGCCGTACGGAGCCTAGGGTCAGCTGGGGACTCCCCAGCTGATCCCGGGCTCCAAGCAACGCAGCCACTTTGAATGCCGCGAGGAGCCCAACGCCAGGCTCCCAGCAGGATTTCAAAGCAGCAGTGCCACACGGAGTCCAGGATCAGTGGGGGAGTCCCCAGCTGACCCCGGGCTTCGGAGCTTTTGCCTTTTAAGTGCAGCAATAGCCCTAAGGTTACTAATCGAATAGTTGATGCAAAAATGATCAACTATTCGATTACTCAATTACCCGATATTTAACATCCTTACTTTGAAGATGCTGATGTCCCATCTTCCTGGGATGCTACAAATGGCTTTTGGGGCATGGCTGCTTTGACACTGCAGGGTCATGTGATCATATCACCTGGTACTGAACTCTATGATCAAATATCATGGAAAGACTAGAACCTACCAGGATCCCCATAGAATTGATACATGACTTATGTGAAGGGTGGGGTTAGACCATTGTGGTTTTATATACATTTTCTCTGGGTGCTTTTGTTTCTTAAATAAATGTCTGCAAGTCACTGGTAAGCCACTGTCCCTGAAGAAAGAGTGAAATGACAGTGCTGAATACAATTCAGATCTGCATGGGACAATCACAATAGGAGGCAGCAGAGTTGCAGTCTAAATCTCTGGTCAGGAAGGAGAGGAAGGCAGCTCTCTGCCCAGAAAAGTAGTGGGTAGAACATGGGACTGGAGACAGCGTATTCACTGGGATGATCATGGAGGGGGTTAAAGGTGCAGTTATGCTGAAACTTACATTGCTGCAATTTTACTGGTTCAGTGGCTCAAATCTCTAGCGTAGACATAGCTTCTCTCAGACCCCACATGGCTTCCTGGCTCAGATGCCATTAATCTGGGAAGGATCCCAGGGAAAGGATGATGACAGAATTCTTCTTGCGCTGAATTAAAAAACAAAAATGAAAGAAAAGTGAAATGTGGTGCCATTGCTGGTCTACGCAGCTTGTGGACCAAATAAACTATGCCAAAAGGGCCAGCAATATCTGCAATGATGTTCTGGGTGGGAGAAAAGTGTTTTCTTAACTGTGCCCTCATATCCATAGACTTTCAGGTACAAGTATTAGGAATGTTGGGCAGGAGATCTTAACATTTTAAAAGCTGTAAACCCTTCCCCCTACTGCTCTTTTTTATTATATTCTACTTATCCAGAAGCTTTCTTTTGTCTCAATTATGTTCATTGATAGTGTTAAACAATTACTAGAAATCCATATTTTTCCCAGCATCCAACCTAATTTTTGGTCTTACATCCATCTTGTGTTGTGCTGTCTGCTCTGACCTTTTTCCACTAGCAAACTGAGGCTGCTCTGTCTGTGCTGTAGCCTGAATTGGCACTGCAGCTCAAACCGTGCCCCTTGAGTAACTGTCATTTGAAAAGCCACTTCAGCACAGCCAGCAACTGCACATTGCACCGGCCGCAGAGATTCTGTAGCACTAGGAGGACAAAGTAATAGTTGATGGTTCATTTATTTAGGCCTCATTGACTGACTCTCAGGGGGCTCCGTGCAGCTATAGGGATCTCCTCGTGTGGATGAACTTGCAGAAGCCAGGGTGGGCATGCATGCATGCATAGATGTACACAGTTTTGTTCCAGTGAAAATATGGCTTAGAGTAGATGCCTTCAGTGGGTGATACGGGGAAAATCTCACCAGAAGAACCTTTTGGGAAAACTCCCTCCTTTTCCTTCAACTTCCTGAAATCAGTACATCACAGACAGGAGCTAGTTTGGCTGACTTCATAGTTTCATCAAAATCTGATGGCTTTAGAATGATTTAAAATCTATCCTCCTTTTCCATGGAAAAGGTGTGCCTATTATTACTGCCAAAAGCAGTGCAAGAATAACCATAAGCTTAACAAGGAAACTGCTCAGTAACATTTTCTCTCAGTTACAGAAGAAAGACTAGATTGTAACAATGAGATCAGTAGCACTCTTACAGTTAGCCTTGGCATGACTTTTTTGTTTTTAATAAAATGTTGATGGATAGTGCTTGTTTTAAGCACTTTTAAAATCTGTATCTAAACTTCCATAGTTGTGGTAAATTATGAACTGGATGGATCAGAGGAGGAGAGGTCAGGATTATTATTTCATGAAGTAGGTGCTGAGACTCAAAAAGATAAAGTTTTATAACTGTTACAACACAAATTGTCAGCAGTCCAGTTGAAAATGTATGAAGTAAATATTCTTAAAGCAAACTTTGGTTCTTAAGGAACATTTTTCTTATCACTGGAACTATTTTTACCAGGTTTGTGCCTGTACAATGACGCTGATATTTAACAGTTAGCAATAAAAAAATCAAATCCTTCCCAACCTACATCTAGTACATGTTGTCTCAAGAAATACACCATGGACCCACAATTGAGAGGATGTGTGAACTTACTGAGGTGAACAGGAGTAAATCCAGCACCTTTGGAGATCAGGCCCTATACATCTTTGCCATGCACAACTGGCAACTCTTGCATTTTTCTAAAAAACCTGTGGGATGGCTGATTTTCCTAGGTCTCCCCCTGCAACTGAAGTCGAGTGATCTACCCAAGAATCTCAGCTTGCATTTAAAAAATTAACATTTCTAGGCCTCATTGTGTGGGAAAAGCTGGAAAATACAAAGCACGCCCAGGCATTTTAGAGGTTAATTTTTAAAAAGATTTTTAAAAAATCATTTCAAAATGCCTCTAGGGCCGGGTGTGGGCCTGACTCAGGTTTCTTTGAATAGGTGAGGCTGGCAATACAGAGCAATAGACCGTGGAGCTGGCAATACAGACCATGGGAGCTGTGGGAGGGGGAAGCTGTGTAGACAGACACACAACCTGTGCAATACAGACCATGGGGGCTGTGGGAGGGGGAAGTTGTGTAGACAGACAACCTGTGCAGTGCAGACCATGGGAGCTGTGTGTGTGTGTGTGTGTGGAAGTTGTGTAGACAGACACACAACCTGTGCAATACAGAACCCTCCATGGGGACTGGGGAGAGTTGTGCAGAAAGACACACAATCTGTACACAGGCAGGAGACAGACAAGACAAAAGCAGATATGGGGGGGCAGAGAGACCGAGCCAGGCGGGTGTATGGGGGGCGTGCACACAGCGCTACGGGGGAGGGGGGGCAAGCAGCTGGGTATCCAGGCACAAGGGAGAGACGCACACAGCGGCGCGCGCCGCTGTCCCCGGGCAGGACCCGGGCCCCGCGCGGGAGAAGGGGAGCGAAGCCCGAGAGCCACCCGAGCGGCCGGAAGTGGGCCGAGCCCTTTCCCGCGGCGGACCGCGCTGCATACGCTCTATCTCCCGGCCGGCGGGCGGAAGCGGCCGCGGCGCGCCGCCAATCCCGGCCCGGGCGGGCGCGCGGAGCCGGCGCTTGGGCGCCCGGCGCACTTTGCGGCCTCTCGGCGCGGCCGGCCGGCGGGTGGCTGCGGAGCAGGCCCCGCCCCTTTCTCCTCAGCCGCCGCGTCGCGCCGCCGCCGCCGCCGCCGGGGGAGGATGAGGAGCGCGGGGCGGCGCTGCCGAGGGACTCGCGCCGCAGCCCAGCGCCTGTGACCCGCCCGCCCGCGCGGAGGAGCCGGGCGAGGCCGGAGCGTCGCCCCTGCCCCCCCCCCCCCCCGCTGCCCTGCGGCGGGTGATCGCGGCGGTTGGATGCCCGGTGCCTAGCGGCGGCTCCCGGCCCCCGGGACAGCGACCCGCGCCCGCCATGGGATGCTGCAGCTCGGCCGCGCACGTGAGCAGGAGCCCCCTCTGCCGACCCCGGCACCTGCCCCCAGTGCAGGGACCCCGGGGACAAAGCGCCCCCACACGCTTGTGGGACGCCCCCTGCACGCGCCATTGCCGGGCGCCCCTCTTTCAGGGGACCCAGCGCCCCTCTTGCGCATGCCCCCACCTCGCCCGCTGGGACCCAGCCCCGGCATGCAGCGCCCTTTTCTCAGCGCCTCACAGGGCACCCCTCTCGCTGCGGCCCTTCACGCCTCGCCCCCTGCGTGGGAGCAAGGCGGGGGGCTCGGGGGGCGCAACTTCATGGGCTCGGGAGGAGAGTTCAAAATAACTTCTCCCCGCTTCCCAGGGCAGGGCTCTCCTATTTGCAGAGCAACCCCCCCGGCTCTGGACTGGCCCTGCCTGGCTATGGGATGCCCCAGGAGAAAGGGGGGGTCCCGTCCTGTGGAAGGGCCCTCTCCCCTTTGCCTCATGAATCCCTCTAGCTCGCTTCTCTGCCCTGCCTAAGTGGGCTCTTTTTTAGCCCTTCCTGCCTCTTCCTCCCCAGAGCGGTGCTGGCAGTCTCCTCCATGGGAGCCACAATGAATAGCTCCACCCAATGCCCCAGTTTGCAGCTCCTTCTCCCATTTTAGCATTCCCTTTCAGCGCAATACTCAGTGTAATAACATGTTTCTGGGATAGAAATATTGCTAGGTCGTACGTAAACACTCTGGCACCAAACTGTAGCCTGACTTTTCCTCAGCCCTGCATCATTCCCTGCTTTAAAACTTCATAAAATGCATAGATTTTTAGATCTGGATTTCATGGGGGCAATTGAGACACTGAAGTGCTAATAACTCTAGCTTTCCTATGATTCTGCCTATCAATAGGCAAAAAATCTGACCTGCTACAGGTTTGGTCACTGACTATAGGTATTTACAGCTCCTGCCCTTGTTTGATGGCGACATGAGTATGGGTGGTTCCCAAGTACTGTAGTCATAAATGTAAATTTCTTCTGGTAAATTCATCTGTCTGGAGTTGACAGTCACAACAGAGGATGATGTGTGTGTCTGAATATCCATTTTTTCTGTCCCTAATGACTCATCAGTGGTGTGAACTGAGTGTTCATGTCCTGCCATGTTCAGACAGCTTTCTTACTAGAACTGTAAGATACAGTTGCACTAGGCTTTCCCTTTTCCAAACTTCTTTCATAACTATTTCATTGTCTCTCTTTAGCATTTTTCTGTATCAGTCTATGTACTTGGCATCATTATTGCCCTTTTTCTTCTGTTCAGAATCAAAAAGGGTATCTATGTGTAACCTTGGAGACCTTTCATAAAGCAGAAGTAGAGAAAAACTAATTGTTTTCATGGTTGGTACAGTTAATCTGTTTTCACTGCTTGGTTTAAATTTTCCAGTTGGTCTTGTATTTGTCAGTCAGGGTTCAGGAGACCAATTTCAACCGGCTTTCCTTATGGCTTGCACAGTGTGTGATAAAAGAGTTTTGTGTATCCCTTTATATTAATAACATCTCCAGAACCAATCACTCTAAAATTCCTTAACCAGGGTCATGGTGGATCTTCTTAGACAACTCAAAAGAAAGTCTCTGAATATTTTAGCAGCTGCTGTTCTACTTCATCTGTTAGTTGTTGGGTAAGATACTGCAAATTTAGCAGAGGCCAATCCTATCCTCCAGCTTGTATTATGTGCCAGTCTCTATCTCCCTGCATCATTACTTAGGGTTGTGGGTGCCCGTCTTCACTTTCCTGCTGCTTTTGTAACATCATTCCTATATTTTTAGCTCCATCTCATTGTGTGAACAACGCTCCTTTGGATTCCATTCTCCCGTTCCTACTCCATTTTCCTGTAATCCACTTCTCCTTGACTCTTCCCCAAGGGCTTTCTTTCAGACTTGACATGTAACTCTTTTTCCTTCTCATCACAACCTCCCACCCTCATTCTTGGTGATGTCAATTTCTGTGTTGGTGTCTCATTGGATTAATGAACTACACAACTCCTTGCCTTCACTGATTTGATCCATAGCTGAAAATCATATGGTCCATTCAGTTGAAAAGCTCATCACTTGACACTGACTTCACCAGCTATTTTCATCTTTGATCTCTCAATGTCCAAGTTCCCCTTTCTGATTGCTTTTCCATCTCTTTTAACACACTTCTTGCCCCCTCCTCCGCATGCTCCATCTGGGTCTGATGTGACCTTAGTCCCTTTCAAGATGTCCATGTGTTTCCCTCCAACATTTACATCTCTATTCCACCATTTGTTTCCACCTCTCCTGTCTCTGTGTAGACAGAACTCTGGAGAGTGTTTCTTGTCCATGCGGACTGTAATTCGTTGCAGTATTTTTTTTTTAAGCACTGCCATCCTTTTGGTCAAACCGTGTTATATTTCCCAATCCCTTTTGCTTATATGCAGTCTTTGACTGTCCTTAAATATTCCCCTCTCTGTGCCATATTCTTCTCCATACAGGAATTTGTTGACGTCAGAGTCTAAATTGGTAAAGTCGGTCATGATTTCACTCCTCTCCTTCATTTTACTTTTCTCTACTTAGCACCCCTTTCTACTTGTGTCCTGACTGCTCTCCATCTCTAGCTTGTCCATCTGCCCCAGTAGCCCAGCCCTCTTAACTTTCCTAGCCCTTTGCTGTCTTGTTTCTTTTCTGTCCCAAGACAGTTATGCTCTGATCTCTTTCATCTTCCCCTAACTGTCAACCCTGCTTGTCTCTCCACCTACCCCACCTTCAAACTCATTGAGTGTGCAGTTTATAATCGTTGCCTTGAGTTCTCTTGTACACCTTTATTTTGGATTTTTCCAATCTGGTTTCCACTTTCTCCACTGAAACTGCTAGCAGGTCTAAAGATTTCTTCCTAGCCAAGCCTCAAGGTTTCTACCCCATCCCTACCCTCTTTGATACTATGAAAAGTGGCAGAGGTCAATCATCTGAACACCTTGATGTGTTATTCTCAATGGAATTCTGGAAAACTGTCCTGTGATGACTCTCCTTAGGCTTCCCCTATTTTTCTAATGTTCTTTTCCTTCTTTTCTGTGCCACTCTGTGGAGGTTTTTCTGCGCTAATTCCTCTTTATTTCTTTACAGCTCATTTTATCTCCTGCACTGCAGCATGCATCTCTGACATCTGTCCTTGGATGTCTCACCATCAGTTTAACATGACTAGAACCAGACTTCTTTTCTTTTACACCTTCTGAACTGCCCCAGTCTGTCACTGTAGAAAAGTCCACCATCTTACCAATCACTCAAGACCTGAACTTGAGAGCTACTTTTTACTCTTCCTGCCTTAGGTCACACACTTAAGCCACAGGCAAGTCTTGTTGCTTCTTTCATCACAATATTTCTCTGGTCTGTCTTTTTGTTTTCTATCCCTTTAGCTAAACATCTCATTTAGGCCTTTATGATCACCTGTCTTCATTACTATAGTGTTCTCCTCTATGACTTTCTTTATATTCATATCACTCCTCTGCAATTCATACCACAGTTGACACTAACATAGCCTTCCTTGCTTGTTGTTCAGACTATATTATCTCTGCTGGCTTTCCATCCACCTAAAATTCGAAATGGTCAGTGAAGTCTTTGCATAACTTCTCTGCCCTTGTCTCACTTCCCATCAGCACATCTTTGTTTCCCCATCAATGCCAGCTCCACTTGACCATTTATCAGCTTCTCATCCAAATACATCTATGCTGTCTCCTGTGCTTACCTCTATGTGTGAGGTTTCTTCTAAAGATCAGCTGCACTTCTGATGCCTATGGGGACACTAATTTATACTGACAAGTATGAGGTGAAAAGATGAATAATTGGCATGGCCTTTTTATTTACAGAAAGCCTCTTATATTGTTATGCCTCTAGCCCGTCACCATTTTGACCACTATACTAGTTTTTACCTTTTATTTATTTGTCTGTAGCATGTTAGCTCTTCAGGACAGGACACCTTTTCTGCTTGGGAAATACCAAGCATATTATGAGTGCTATGTCAAATTTTTAACAAAGCCACTGGTCAGACTTGAGATTTTTTTTTTTTTTTTGGTGGGTACTGTAGAGGGGAAAGGGTGGTGAGCGAGAACTTTGGCCATAGAAGAAAACCACTTCATTACAGTTGTGAAATAATAGTTCTATGTTCAGACTACTTCAAAGTGTAGCAGAGTTTAGTGTAGCTTTCACTCTTTTAAAGTGGGCTTGGGGTTTATCCAAGAAATGCAAGTTTCAAGAAAACCTGGGTTTTGTGGTGTTTTTCGTTATGAAGTTCTTTTGCCTAAATAAGGGAGAAAAATAGAATTTGCTGCTGAAACAACAGCTTCCCTTTTGGACTCTTTGGTACTGGAGAAACTTTCTGTCTTTCTGTCTTTCTTTCTTTCAGACTGAATTATTGACATAATACAGTACTGCTAATCTGGCTGATCAGAATTATGTGAAGTGCATTCCCCCACAACATTATCAGAAAGAAAGCAGGGTATCAGAGTCTTAATATATGCACTATAATTGGGAAGGTTGGAAATGTACTCTCTTCCTTACACTTTTCCATGGTATTAATTTAAACTAAGATTTGTGCGAGAAAGGGGTGGAATCTTTTAGGCAATAGAATACCATGAATGGGATAAACAATGCACATCTTATTCTACATACTTCTGGTTGTGGCCTTGACTTTACAGATTAAAAGAACACATTGCTACAAAGGCTGGTGATGACAGCCCATACAGCAGTTTCCCACCCCTTCAACTGTTACATGCAAGATGTTTTAAAATAAAATGCCTAGAGCTAATCTCAAAGCAACTATTTTCACGGTATTATTGATAAAACTTGAAATTTTCTTCATCTGTCTCTCAGTATATGGATGATCTGTTACTTACCAGATGGGATGCTGCATAGTCATATATATGAGAGAGAGTACGCACATCTGCCTATGTGTCTGTCCGTGAGTGTGTTTGTTCAAGAGCTCCTACTAAACAGTAAGAGCTAGAGGCACCAAATTTTGCATGCAGCTTCCTCTTTTCCTAACTTAAAGCAAGATCAGAGTTTGGTTGTGCCAGGACAATAGGAAGCCCCGGGAAAAGGACAATTTTCCATAACATGAAAGGGAAGGGTTGCTGTTTGGAGGGATGCGATATGAGAGTGGCCGCTCAGGGCAGCTTTACCACCACGGAATGGCGAGGAGGGATAGGGTTCCACCATCTTTCCTGCCAGCACATCGAGTAAATAGTGCCCCTGTCCCATATCCTTTCTCCCCCTCCCAGCCCTTGGCTGCAACACTGGGGGGAGAGGGGGGCAGATAACAGGCCCAGGGTGGGGGAAAGGGGAGAGAACAGGTCCCAGCGGGCTTGGTGTTGGGGAGAGAATAGGCCCTTGGGCCTCTTGCACTGTGCCACCCCCTGCAAATCCCCACCACCGTGCCCTGAAGGACCTGGGCAACGCCAAGTAAGTCTGTTAGTTATCTTATACAACTTTGAGATATTTTGCAGTATGCTTATCTGAAATGTTAGGAATACTACAGCAGGCATATTAGTGTATTCCATTGATCTATCGTTTATCAGTTAACTCGCCAATTTATAGTTAAGCATACATTTGGTTTATCTTAATTTATTAAATATAGACAACTACTTCACATAATGCAGTAATTAAGATTTTATATTTAAATGCACATGGGCCAGAAAATGAAAAAGCTAAAATAAGAGCTAGTATGTACACATGGGCAAGTTGTTTGTTAAAACATACATTTAGTTCAAATGATGGTAAAAAAAATACTGCAAACTAACATTGTGGCTGAATTGTTGATCTTCATTTCCTTGTTTTTTGTTTTGTTGAGCATACTTGGACTTCACCTGTGCCAACAAGTAACAAGTCTCTTCCTTGAACAGGGTTCACTATGAAAGCACAGTGGTTTTATATATAGCGCAATACAATATTGAATAAGTGAAAAATGAAGTATAGTCATAGCTGAAATGCATTGTTGAATGATGGATTTGAACCATGTGTGTGTGTTCTTGAGAATTCAGATTTAAATCATACTGCTTCCTTTCCTCCTGTATCAGTCGCTAGTTAGTAAGTGCCAGAGAACTTTTTTTCCCTTAAGCCCTTCTGCATGCAGTTACAGAATTTATGCAAGTAGCTCTTTACTTCTGAATACAAAGGAAAGTGTAATCCTCCCCTCCTCCCAATTATTACCATTTCTCATTGAGGTCTAGCCCAATGTGAAGTTTGAAATTGAGTCATTTAAACCATCTTTGAACTATCTGTACATGTATCAGAAATGTTGACAGTGTCAAAAGTATGTTCTTAACCACTTCGGCCTTTGAGTTACGCAAGGAGATTTTCTTCAAACTTCAAAACACGATCTTTGGGCTGAGACCAGACAGGGAAAGCTTTATCCTCAAAGGAGAATTTTGCTGGAAATTATGCAAATGAGAAAAGATCATCTTGCAACCATAACCGTGACTATTGGAATAAAAATCTTGTAATATGCTGTAAGGATGTTAAATTGCAGTTACCTAGCTAATTGTATAGTCAATAGGACTGCTCTGCAGAGCTGCAGTGGGGGTAGCTCCAGGAGTTGGCTTGACTGCTCAGTCCTGGCTCGTGCTGGCTCCGGGAGCCACCTGCGCTGTGGTTCTTCATTTTAAATGTAGTAAGAGCCGCTGGGCTCTTACTACATTTAAAATGCAGAGGTGCAGCATCTGGGACCAGCGTGAGCTGGGACTGCTTGGTCCCAGCTCATGCTGAGTCTAGCAGCCCCTGTTCACAGCGGACAGTCCTGTCCACCACGAACAGGGGCTGGTGCCAGAGCGAATAGAAGCAGCAATGGGGGGAACGACTAGTCGAGTCACTACTCAACTATCTGATAAGATTTTACTTATTGGATGCAGGCCATCCTCACTATAAGTCCAAGATATGTTCCAAAAAACGTGGACTTATAGCAAAACAACTTAAAGCAGGGAATTTTTTTCTCATGGCTGACTTCCATTTGCACAAGTTGAGGTTTTTTTGCGCGACTTAAGAGCAGGGAATGGAAGGACTTACAATGCATCAGTTCCTACAAGTGTCAACAACTTTAGTGAGGAACAGATGTATACCCGGGCGACTTATAGTGGGGACGACCTGTAGTCGACTGCTTGCTTATATTCCTAATATGCTGTCTCCAGCCTAGGTTGTGTAGTGTATAAAAGCATTGTTGTCAACCTTCAGATTTTAAGCTTGGTGATGGTGTTTCAGTGCATATGCTGTACCCTGGAATTGTCTGCTTTGTATTGCCTTTTTTGAAAAGAGGGCCAGCTTAATTTAGTGGGTCATGGTGTGGTGAACATGTTGGATGTTTTTCTACTTTTATTCCTTTCTTCTGTGGGAGTCTTTGCTCACGTATTGTAACTACACTTGTGTTTTGGCCTTTTTGGCTAATTATACACTTGCAATTAAATGCATTTCAGTGATTACTTTTGACTGACCTAATCATCTTTTGCAAACTAACTGGAGTGCAACTCTGCATCACACATCTTCTCTTCTTGGAATTTTTCCACTAGGAGAAGCTGGTGGAATAAGCTAGAGTTCTTTCCAATCTCCGCTCCTGGAAGTTAATTTTTACAGCATACTTCCAGATGTCATTTGCCTATTGATCACAAGTTTTATTCTAGCTACCGGTACACAGTCAGTGCTTTAAAAATTTTAGATTTTCTGGTTCAATATATACTGTAGGAAATAATTCTATATTGGTGGAGACATGAAAAAGTTTTACTAAATCATCCAGTCCATTTTTAACATTATAAAATCATAGAAGTAATTCCCTTCCATTGCTCATGGTCTCACTGTATCAAACCTCATGGTTCATTGTGTTGAATTTGTGTTAGTACATTCATTTCCAGGACAACATTTGTCTAGCCACATGCATGTACAAGATTATAGCTATGGGATGCCCCAGGAGAAAGGGGGGGGGTCCCGTCCTGTTGAAGGGTCCTCTCCCCTTTGCCTCATGAATCCCTCTAGCTCGCTTCTCTGCCCTGCCTAAGTGGGCTCTTTTTTAGCCCTTCCTGCCTCTTCCTCCCCAGAGCGGTGCTGGCAGTCTCCCTCCATGGGAGCCACAATGAATAGCTCCACCCAATGCCCCAGTTTGCAGCTCCTTCTCCCATTTTAGCATTCCCTTTCAGCGCAATACTCAGTGTAATAACACCAGGGTGGAGAAGCTCATCTTTGCCTCTGAGGGAAAGAGCTGTTCTGAAATAATTGCAAGGGCAGAATAGAAGGAAAGACTCTGAAGTTGCCTTTGTGTAGGTTTTCAAGATTCGATTGATTTATCTTTCAAGATGTATTTGTGAACCTTCTAAAGAATTTGGTTTATGAATTGTTTACTAGGTGGGGGGAAATGTAGGATGTTTTTTAATGTTGGATATATAATTTTGTCTTGCTCTCTGTATGTTTCTGTTATCACCAAGATCAAGCCAATGACAACCGATTTTAAAAAAAATCTAAGAAATGAAATTATGCCAAAATTGTATTGAAAATGATAGAAAATGCAAACTGTGTGTTTTCCCCTTACATTGCTGCTGTCAAGGTTCCATGACATTCCTTAAAAGTGTTACCATGTCTTTTTTTCCCCGCTAGAAATGTGAAATAGCTTGTTCTTTTCACTATTGTTCTTCTCGCTGTGTTGAACTTCAAAGTCCACTCATAAATCATCAGGTTTTATTAAATGCAATTTCCCGTTGACAAACCAGTTTGAGTGAAGAACACTTGTTAAGTGATTACTTAGCAAATTGCTGTAAGTATCTATGGTAGATGGCAAGATCATTATTTCTTACAGCAATGCTGTGTAGGTCATGGGGTCTTGCAGTAGCTGTGATGTTTTGTGTCCTCAAGTTCTAACCTTAGAAACTGTAAGACAATGAAAAATTCCTTCCCTTTGAGACAGCTACTCATCAGACGCTAGGGGAGTGCATAAGAGGAGGGGTAGCTTTCTCAGTGGAATTGTCCTAAGGTCTCTAATTTGATGGTTCTTTCTTGCTCTTTTCCCTCACCCTAATTTCACATTTTGATGAAGCTAAAAATAAATTAATTGGTGCTAACATTCAGATAACTGTTAAAGCTAGCTAATATTGTTCTAATAAGTCTTCAACATAATCTATTACAGTATTTAGGATTTGCGATTTGAGTTCAGTGGAATTCAAGATTGTATTTACTGATAATTGTACAAAAATGTGAATGAAATAATTTATATTGTTCCAGCTACAGCAAAAACTACACTGAAAATAGGGTGATCTTTCCTTGGTGTGAATAGGTCAGTATTAGGGATTTGTAATTTGAGAAATACTGAAAAAAGAGGAAATGCATCTCAACACTGGTATGCAGATTGTAAATCAGTTGTGTTTAAAACTTACGTGGCATATCCTTATTTATGATGGGTAGTCCTTCCAAGCTGTATGCCTTCTTTTTCAAATGGGTGTTTTGAAGCACTTTTTAATTAAAACACTTTTAGTGATGGTAAAAGATATGGCTTTTTCTCTCATAATAGGTCTATGTTTTCAGGTGTCAAATATCAACAGGTATGCCAGCTATACCTACCACTGATTTATTTCTATTAGATATGTAATGGCTATGAATGTTGTCACCACTACCATGAAAGTACTTTTCTAATCTTGTGAAAACCAAGTAATAAATGAGTCTTAAAATCAACTGGCTGCAAAGATGACATTGTAATTGTAATCATATGACATTGATCGATAAATGCTTTGTAAACATTTTCAAGATTGACAGTTTCATATTGCCTCATCAATAATATATTAATAATTCAAGTGTCGGTTCATGCACTCTAAATTAACTTAAATGCCGTTGAAAATTTGCAAATACAGTGTAAGAAGTAGGGGAACACTTCATGAAGCAGCAGGTCTGGGATCACTGTATTAGTGTTCTGTTTAGTCCTCAAAGAACAGAATATGTGATGTTTATTCTTCATTACTGAGAATAATTTTGTAGCTCTGTACAGTCAAAAGGCTGCTGCTTCCCTTTCTAGCAGAAGTATTAAGTTGTGTGAGGAAAGCAGAATAGCAGCACATATGCACTAGAGGTCTTGTAGAAGAAGGGAGATGTATAGTCACCTATATAGGATATGTTGAACATGCTGCAATAAAACATCCATGTGCAGTCCTGTGTAAGCTTCCCAGGCTTGTGGGGCTATAAAATTGCAGTGCAGATGTTTGAGCTTAGGCAGGAATCAGGGCTCTGGGACCTTGTAAGGGGGGAAGGTCCCAGAACCCAGGCTTCTGCCTGAACCTCAGTGTCCCCTCTGCACCTTCATAGTTGATGACATGTAATGTGGCCTTCTGTTTTAGGTGGGGTGGTAGTACAGCTAATATTGCAATGTGATGGAACGTCTTAGTAAATTGGAGGCACTAGAAACTCTTGCTGATAAAATGTCAGTAAGGGATTCTCTTTAGCAATATCTTTATACCAGCAAAAGCGCTTGTGTAGATGCAGTTATAATAGCATTTTTTGTTTGTTTTGTTTTTGTTCTGGAAACCAGTGTAAGCTGTACCAGCTGAACATATTTTGCAGGTACAAATTGTGTCTGTGCTAGGTTGCTTGTCTGCCGTTATGGCTACCGGTATCTGGCAAACCTTTTCTAGTATAGCCTGACCCAGGAGCAGGTCTAGAAGCCAGTAACCTCTTAGCTCTGATCTCAGCTTTTGATAGCCACTATCTGGGCTAGGGCAAGCCAGTGTTGTCTTTGTTACCTGGTAACTTGGGCTAATATTTCATGTTTGTAATGTAGGAAGGCCTTAGGAAGGTTAATTAATGCATGTTTATACTGTGCTTTAAAAATGCAAAAGGCTATATAAGTTCTAGGTAAGTGTTGATTTGGGTTATGAACTGTGATTGACTTTCACGATTTCAGGCCTTTCCATTGAGCACTAAAATCTTTAAATCCTTGCCCTGTGAATGCTCAGACACTTAAGTAATTATCCTGAGATGCTCCTTTCCCCTATAGCCCTTTTCCACAAGTGTGTGTGTGTGGAAGGGGGGGACTGACTCGTGTGGTCTGCAGAACAGTGTATGGTCCTAGAGTAATTGTAGTCTTGTCCCCCATTCCCATGCAACCTTCCCACCCAAAAAGTTAATGAAGAATTTCTCTCTAATGGAATTGTCAAGGAGAGGCTCTCAGAAAGATAATGGATATATACGTTTTTAAAATTGGCCTCTATTTTTGCATGGTAGTAACAACATTTGTACTGTCTTGATTAAGTTTTGAATTAAAATTAGCTAGTATTTAGTGAAAAAGCATGTAGCAAATTGTTCTTCTGACGTAATTCTCCATTCTGAAGGTTTGCATGCCTTATTTTGTTCTCTGTGTAGCAGATCTCCAGTGTGGGTGAAAAAAGTATTCTGTTCTCTCAGACATGTGCCCATAAGTGCTGCTTGGGGATGAAGCACACCTAATCCAGGTTGCTACTCGTTGCACTGTTGGTCACTGGGGAACACTGTTTACCTCTTATGATCAAGGCACATCTCCAGATAAATAATCTTAATGGCTTTATTTTTGCAACCTAATACTCATAATGCAAGGAGAGAAACTGGCTACTATTCTTGCAATAACTAAGAATCTGAATTGTTGATCACTAGAATCATTACACCAAACTTCCCATTCCTGTTTGGAGCAGTGAGGGAAATCCATTCTCACCTGTGCAAGAAGAACCTTACTAATGCTGACTTTCCTTTATTAAAAGGAGGAGGTATGAAAAAGTAGAGCAGAAATAAATGCAGAGATGGCAAAGTCTTGTGATTTGTCATGGTTTATGGTGGGTTGGAGAACACCAGTTGTGCTGCACAAACCCTGCACAGTTCTTCAAAATAAAATTTTCCTTGTAAGATAGATTTTTTTGATAACCACAGTAATATTTTACTTGTCTTTTTTATGATGGCCATGCATCAAGGTAAAGGATGAGCTACTATTTTTTGTGCCTGAGCTGGTAAATGTTACATAAATTATTAAACCTCTAATAAACCATAGCGTTGCTTTTAAAAATGAGTCATATGCAACACATTGATACTTTAAAAGTTAAGTTTCTGTCAAATTTATGTCAGGCAAATGTTGTTTCTCTTTAACTGATCATATGGGAGCTTACATTTAACTACCACTTATCTGGAGTGTTGGAGTGGTGTAGGGGCTCTCTTACATGCTGGGACCAGTGCTAGGTTGGTTGGAATTAGGGATCATGGAATCATAGAATACTAAAACTGGAAGGGACCTCGAGAGGTCATCAAGTCCAGTCCCCTGCGCTCATGACAGGACCAAGCACCATCTATATCATCCCTGACAGATGCCTGTCTAATCTGCTCTTAAATATCTCCAGTGATGGAGATTTCACAGCCTCCCTAGGCAATTTATTCCAGTGTTTAACCACCATGACAGCAAGTTTTTTGTAATGTCCAACTTAAACCTCTCTTGCTGCAATTTAAACCCATTGCTTCTCGTCCAACCCCTGCTTCCCTTCAGAGACTAAGACTTGAGTAAAATGCCGTATACTGGTAACTGGTTTACCAGTTAAATATGAAGTTTGCTCTTGCTGTGCTGGGGCGCGTGCCCTCCTCTTGTGCTTTACTCGCTGCAGGCCCCGTGGGGCTGGAGCAATCTCCTGCCCACAGGTGATGCTTACCTGCTAACCTTTCACACCCCTAGTTGGAATCCTGTTTCAAGGCATCGGCATGCAGAGGATGGAAGTCACGGATTCTGCTGCATCTCCATGGCACACTCCTGAAAATGGTTTTTTTGGCTTTCATCCACCCCAAAACAGAAACAAAATATCACCTTAATAGTGGCAGTCAGGCTTCATTATGTCTGTCCCATTTTTCACACATTCCTTCCCAAGCAGTAGTGGTGGCGCTGGAACTGTCTTTGCAGATTTGGTAAGACTTCTTACCAAATGAAGTCAGACCATAATGAAGTCACTTCATCAGTTAAGTCTTTGACTGAATTTGGAAGTTTCCTTTAGAACCATAAGAATTTGACTTTGAAAATTTAAATTCTGCAGAACTTGATGGCAGTCAACCAGGAAAAAAATCTTACCCGCCCCAAATAAGTAAAGTTTTCAAGCCCCGTGTGTCAGTAAAGTACTGACATTGTGGCTGCCTGCACTTCTGTCCTGTAGAAAAGTAACTGTGCCATCATTCCTGAATTCCTGGAGATGCAAATACAATACGAAGACTGCCCCAACTGTAGTCACGCCCATTTGCTCTTCTGAATTTAGTCTACTTATTCACTCTTTGAAGCAGACTGCTGCATGAAGGTCACAGAACAATAGTTGATTTAAAGGGGATGCACTTGGGTGACTTTGATTCCCAGGTTCAAGTTTTGTAAATAATCTCTTACAAAGCCTGGCATCAGTAGAAAGAAATGTCCACAAAGACTTCATAAAACACTTCCAGTAGAAACTACCTTTTATTAAATGAATGAAGAATTTCTTCCAGTATTTGCAGTCCAGACTTTGCAGCACATAATATAGGACAAAGTGACAATGACAGAAATCTTCTGAGGGGTAGCCGAATTAGTCTGTAACAGGAAAAACTTTAAAAAACAACAAATAGTGTAGTAGCACCTTAAAGACTAACAAAACACGTAGATGGTATCATGAGCTTTCGTGGGCAAAACCTACTTCTTCAGATAACAGAAATGAAATTTTCGAGTTCATTTTTCATTATCAATCCTGAAAATGCCCAAAAAAGCATAAGGAGTGAAATCCTTTTTAAAACTCTTCCAATTTTAGTAATTTAAGGTGCTATTAACTTAGGTAAGGGAATCTATTTAAGGATTAATTAACTTAACCATGTCCCTTTGAAAACACTTAAGTCAGATCTGTGAAATTGTAGCCATGGTTGCTGTTAACAAACGTTTATGCTCTCATTTGTGTAGCATAGTTAGAACAGAGTATTTACTAGATATGCCCTCATCCATGGAGCTTCAGTAGGATTTTAGTATCTGGCTATAGCTCCTCAAACTCATGTTTGCAGATTATCCAGGCTGTATTGGGGGTTTTTTGTTTATTTTTTTGGTTTTGCAGAGTTCAGATGTTCATGGTGTTCCAGTGTATCCTTCATTTGGTTTCTTAACTGACACTGCTGAATGTAAATGTTCCCATCTAATTTGATGTCTGTAGTTTTTAGAATAGAAACACTTGAAATTCATTTGACGTTGCTGTGCAAAATGAGAGGCGTATGCATGCACCTCTTCATGTAGCATTACTTTCAAACAGGAAATTTATGTACAGGACAAAATCAGATTCTGATTTCAACATTTGGATATAAATGCAAAAGGGAGGATGCAAGAAACATGAGAGATCCTAATGTTCTGTTTAAATGTATGGATTTCTCCGTGTTTTAGAATGTTACTTCTGAAATAGTTACATAATGTAGTTGAAAGTGTTTTTGATTCTAAGAAATATTGGGTTCTAATTTCAGTCTAAATGAAGATTTCACCTTTTCTACAGATTTTAAATTTTAAAGCTGTGATGAGAACATCATTGTTTTTTGTGTTAGCAAACAGTTAAAATTTTAGTACTGTCACAGTCTAGCAGGAAAAAGGAGTGAATGGTGTCCTAGATGACTGGAAAGGTTACATGGCTAATGGGTGGAATCAACTGTTGATGGATGTTGAAGAGCGAGTGGAATGGAGGAAGAGGAGAGTTGTAAACTGTTTAGGTTTCCTGATTTCCAAGAATCTGTAAACTTCTAGAATATGAATAGGGCATCTGATTCCATAGTTTGCATCAAGTTTCTTTCTTTTTGGTCTTCAGTATTGAATTCACAAGGTACCTGTTTCTCTTTCTAGATGTGGTGAAAGCTGCTCCTTGGTTGCTGAGATTAGTGTGATTAGTGGTTTGGGGTTATTAAGCATCCAGACAAGAATTTTCCTTGCTCATCATGTCTGAAGTTTTAAGAAGACTGTAGGAAATATGTAATTGAATAGTGTGAAAAGGGAAAACAAGTAACTTTTATAGAAAATTAACATTGCTGAGTTAAGTAGCAAGTTGGTAAGAAAAGTTTTTACTGCAGAAGTGCAAAAATGTTTTTTCTAGTTAAGGTTTATTGTCAAAGTTTCATTTAAAGTCTACTGAAGTAGAATGCTGGATCAGTGTTAATTTTTATAATACAAGTAATACATTGTCTTTACCATTGCCATATAGCTATCGGGATTATGTCCCTGTTCAAGGCCTTCCAGAAGCCCTTGAATGTCAGTAGTAGTCTTTGACTGACACAGACACAGAGACACAATTTTGCCACAAAAAATACCCACTGAAAGGCAAAGACTTTCCTTCTTGACTGGTGAGCTGCCTTTCACACACACGACGTAATTGTCATCTTAAAATGTTGCTAACCCTCTGCTACTTTAAACTCAATGTAGTCAAAACAAAATGCTTAATCTTTCCTTCCAAGTTCTCAACCATCTGCCCATGCTGGTGTTGTCTTTTTGACGCTATCCCCTCTTTAGATGCAACTATCTGGGCAGTGTCAGAATCTTGCTGCTGCATCATGCACATTTCTGTGATCTGACCTTCCATATTTTGAAAACTGTCATCTAGGTCCTCATGAGCTCATGTCTCAAATACTGCGAATTGCTCCTCTCTGATGAATCGGATCTATGCCCCAGTTATTTCCATTCCAAACACAACTGCAAAGCAAACTTGAAAAGGCCAGCTCCTCAAGCCAAATCCACAGGGAAAGCTTGGAATTACAATACAGTAATTCCTCATTTAACACGTGCCTGCTTAACACGTTTTCGCGATAGCATGATTTTTTTTTTTTTTAAGGGAACTTTTTTTGAATTACACGACCATCCTTGGAATAACACGATTTCCCCAGCCGGCCCGTTGCCGGCGGCTGCGCGGGGCTTCCCCGCTTCCCTGCAAAGCAGCGGAGGGTTCGCCGCTTGCCACGCTGTTCCCCAGCGACTCCCCCTTGTCGGACGCAGTGTGGGTCCCGGCAGACCCGTTACAGGGGCATACTCCCAACCCAATCCCCCTCCCTTCTCCTCCTCTTTCCTTCTCCAGAGCCGAACACCTCCCCTCCCTGCTGTAACCCAGTACCCTTTCTCCCCCAACCTTCTGTCCCGGTCCCAACACACACCACCGCTTGAAATGCAACCCCCATCTTTTCCATTATTTTCAATGGGAAAATTGACCCCGCATAACAAGTTTTCACTTAACACGATCATTTTCTGAAACGTATCTATAGTGTTAAATGAGGAATTACTGTACATATGCAAATTCAATTCAATTACTTATGGAGTTAATCAAGATATGGGGTGGTGGAGCCTTTATCACTGAAGGTGCTAACAGCTTTCTGAATGGTATCCTTCCTGCCTTAGCAATCCATCCACTGACTTTGATCTTTATTTACTCAGGTTTAGCACCCTTTCTCCTGATACTTTATATATAGAGGTAGGGAAGTGGGAGACAGAGCATCTTTCTCTCCTCCCCGCCTCCCTCCCCTTCCCTTCTCCTATTTATTTCGAGTTTTCTTATCCTCTAGTCATAACTCCGGTCATCTGAAGAAGTGGGCTGTGCCCACGAAAGCTCATGATACCATCTACATGTTTTGTTAGTCTATAAAGTGCTACCAGACCATTTGCTTGCTGTTTTTTTTTCTGTAACAGACTAACTCGGCTAACCCCTGAAGCGCTTGAAAAGACCACAACTTCTGATGACCCCAAATCAGCCAGCTGTAATTGAGACATTGATCCCCGCTTACATTCCAACAGCAATACCAATCTGCATTGCTTATTGGTCAGATTTTTCTAACCAGTACTAACTCTCTCATATGTCTTCATTTTTTCATGAAAAAAGCCACCTGTAAAATATCTGCAAAGTCACAGTGTTTTCCTCTTCCATCTCTCACCTCTGTCAGTTTGTTTACGAAACACTTGACCGTGTCTGAGCAGTTCGTAGGCCTTGACAATCGCATGTCATGCTGTTTTAATCATCTCAGTCTTAGTCTATCTTGCCCCTTGCAGGAGGCATAAGGGATCTGTCGAAAAAGGCTTTCTTTCTCGACAGATCCCCCTCTAAACTGCCGCTTTTTGCCGACAAAGTGCTGAGTCGGCAAAATGTGGTGGCCATTTTTATGCAAATTAGGCATGGGATATTTAAATCCCTGCCTCATTTGCAATGTCGACCTGCCTAATCTGCATCCCTCTGCCGACAGAGGGATGCAGTCTAGACATACCCATTGACATCAATGTGACTACTTCTATAACAGGATTTCTCCAAAATAATCCCTAGAGCACACTTTTTAGAAAAACATGAAATCTTAATTTAAAAATAGTGATGGAGAATGTGCCACAAATCTTGGTAAATTGTGGTTAATTACTCTCACCATTAAAAATTTATGGTATTTCCAGTATGAATTTGTCTGCCTTCAGCTTCCAGCCACTGGGTCTGCTGTATTGAAGAGCCTGTTATTAAACACTTATTCCCCACATAGATCCTTACAGACGGTTACCATGTTGCCCCTTAACCTGTTGTTTGTTGAGCTAGGTTGGGCTCCTTGAATTTATCAGTATAAGGCATGTTTTCTAATTCTTTAATCGCTCTTGTGGCTCTTCTCCAAATCCTCTCCAGTTTATCAACATTTTTCTTGTAATGTGGACAGCAGACCTTGACATAGTATTCTAGTAAAGATCACACTAGTGCCAAATAAAGAGGTAAAATAACCTCTCCTACACACAATACTCTGTCAGTGCATCCCAGGTTTGCATTAGCTCTTTTGGCCACAGCATCATATACAGAGCTCCTGTTTAGCTGATTATCCACCATGACCCCCAAATCATTTATATAAGAACATAAGAATGGCCGTACTGGGTCAGACCAAAGGTCCATCTAGCCCAGTATCCTGTCTGCCGACAGTGGCCAGAACCAGGTGCCCCAGAGAGGGTGGACCGAAGACAATGATCAAGCGATTTGTCTCCTGCCATCCCTCTCCAGCCTCTGACAAACAGAGGCCAAGGACACCATTTTATCCCTGGCTAATAGCCTTTTATGGACCTAACCTCCATGAAATTATCTAGCTTCTCTTTAAACTCTGTTATAGTCCTAGCCTTCACAGCCTCCTCTGGCAAGGAGTTCCACAGGCTGAGTACACACTGTGTGAAGAAGAACTTTCTTTTATTAGTTTTAAACCTGCTACCCATTAATTTCATTTGGTGTCCTCTAGTTCTTCTATTTAGGGAACTAATAAATAACTTTTCTTTATCCGCCTCTCCACACCACTCATGATTTTATATACCTCTATCATATCCCCCTCAGTCTCCTCTTTTCTAAACTGAAAAGTCCCAGTCGCTTTAACCTCTCCTCATATGGGACCCGTTCCAAACCCTAATCATTTTAGTTGCCCTTTTCTGAACCCTTTCCAAGGCCAAAATATCTTTTTGAGGTGAGGAGACCACATCTGTACACAGTATTCAAGATGTGGCGTACCATAGTTTTATACAGGGGCAGTAAGATATTCTGGGTCTTATTTTCTATCCCTTTCTTAATAATTCCTAGCATCCTATTTGGCTTTTTGACCGCCGCTGCACACTGTGTGGAAGTTTTCAGAGAACTGTCCACGATAACTCCAAGATCTCTTTCCTGATTTGTCGTAGCCAATTTAGCCCCCATCATACTGTACGTATAGTTGGGGTTATTTTTCCCGATGTGCATTACTTTACACTTATCCACATTAAATTTCATTTGCCATTTTGTTGCCCAATCACTCAGTTTGGTGAGATCTTCTTGGAGTCCCTCACAGTCTGCTTCTGTCTTGACTATCCTAAACAGTTTGGTATCATCTGCAAACTTTACCACCTCACTGCTTACCCCTTTCTCCAGATCATTTATGAATAAGTTGAACAGGATTGGTCCCAGGACTGACCCTTGGGGACACCACTAGTTACCCCTCTCCATTCTGAAAATTTACCATTTATTCCTACCCTTTGTTTCCTGTCTTTTAACCAGTTCTCAATCCAAGAAAGGACCTTCCTCTTATCCCATGGCCATGTAATTTACACAAGAGCTTTGGTGAGGACCTTGTCAAAGGCTTTCTGAAAATCTAAGTATACTATATCTACTGGATCCCCCTTGTCTGCATGTTTGTTAACCCCTTCAAAGAACTCTTAATAGATTAGTAAGACAGGATTTCCCTTTACAGAAACCATGTTGACTTTTGTCCAACAAATTATGTTCTTCTACATGCTTCACAATTTTATTCTTTACTATTGTTTGACTAATTTGCCCGGTACTGAAGTTAGACTTACCGGTCTGTAATTGCCCGGATCGCCTCTAGAGCCCTTTTTAAATATTGGTGTCACGTTGGCTACCTTCCAGTCATTAGGTACGGAAGCCGATTTAAGGGATAGGTTACAAACCACAGATAATAGTTCAGCAATTTCCCATTTGAGTTCTTTTAGAGTCAGTGCTCCCTGTCCTGTAAGAATGGCCTACATAAACAGATATTGCTTGGATCCAGTTATTACCAAGCAGTCTAGTAGCTCTTTGTATGACCTCTCCTCTTCAGTATTGGTCACTCACTTAATTTTTGTCATCTGTGCACTTGGGCAGTGGTGATTTTGTTTTCTTCCTGGTCATTGATAAAAATATTACACAGCATAGACCAGTGTGTCTTAAACTGTGTTTTCCGGGGAACACTGGTTTGCCGCGAGGCAGTCGGAGGTGTGCCGCGGAGAAAAACAGAGTTCAAAATGGCCGCCTTTTTTTTTTCTCAATTACTTTCCCCCGACCTCTTTTTTTTTTCTCTCTCTCTCTCAACCAAAAATCCTTGGTGTCCCTCATTTAAAAAAAAATTGTTTGGTGTTCCTCGGTTTTAAAAAGTTTAAGAAACACTGGCATAGAGCCAAGAACCAGTCCCTGCAGGGCCATACTGGAAACACAACCACTTGATGACAATTGCCTCATTATAGTTATATTTTGAGACCTAACAATGAGCCAGTTTTTAATCCATTTTAATGTGCACCATGTTAAATTTATATCATTCTAGTTTTGTAATCAAAATGTCATATGGTACCAAGTCAGACACCTTCTAGAAGTCTAAGGCTAGTTCTTCACTACCACAGTAAGTTGAGCTAAGTTACACAACTCCCAACTACCTGAATAATGTAGCTGAGGTCGATGAAGCTTTGGTCGCATTACTATGATGTCTACACTGCGCAAGGTCAATGGGAGATACTCTCCTGTTGACTTGCCTCACTCTTCTCATTCAGGGTAGAATATGGGGGTCCACTGGAGTGCAATCTGCAGTCAATCTGGTAGGTCTTCATTAGACCCCCTAAATTGACTCCCCGGGCATCCACCACTGGAATGTCAATCTGGCTGAAGTGTAGATGTAGCCTATTACACCAATACTATACCCTTTATCAACCAAATATTGATTTGTCTTAATTCCTTTAATTCTTTATTACTCGAGTCCGTCACCCATTTCCTTATCTTTCCTGGGATTGATGTCAGACTGAGACCTACTATTACCTAAATCTCCTTATTTACTGGCACTGTGTACTGGGTGTGCACTGGTCAGATCTAACTTTTAGGTACACTATTTGATTTTGTAAATGAGTGGGAATGCAAGGGAAAAATTCAAATCACAACAAAAAGAAGCATTGCTTGATGTTAATGCAAGATGTTGGTTGAAAATGAAGAAAAATGACTGTATGATAACTACAAGCATCAGTACAAAGAAAACTATTCCTGTTTTGAATTCTGAGGTATGACAGAGTATCTATCTCATGCTCTAGGCACCTCTGCTATGCATTAAAAGAACAATTAATCAAATAGCAAACGGAGCAGCTAATCCACCATCAGTACTCAAGAAAACTCCCATCTTTCATAGAAATTAGAGAAACAAGATGGGTGAGATGTCTCTCACCAACAGGGCTGGTCCAATAAGAGATAAGCTTTTGATCTTATACCGATCTCTTCAGGTGACATACTTTGTTCAGGGCAGGGTGAAAGTAAATGCGAAGACTCTACTGGTGCGCCTGGGCCTTAGCAAGGTGGGCAGGCAGCCTTGGGCCCCAGAAAGGGCAGGGCTGGAGCAGACTTCCACAGTCAGCCTTTTAGGCCACTTCTACCACAGCAGTCAGGAGCTCCAGGGCTCTAGTGGTAATTTGAAGGGTGCAGGGCTTCCAGCTGCTGCCACGATGCTTTAACATTGGCCCATGTATAGGACAGTACCCGTAGCTGGTTCTTGCCAGTACCAATCCATGTTCACCTCTGGTTCAGGGTAATATGTTTTATAAGTTAACAGAACAAAAATAACAGCACCCCATCATTTTAACAAGAAACTGTTACAGTGGGGCAAATGGTAAGAAAAAATACCAGTTTTTGCTTATCTTGTCTACATGTTTCTTGCATCAACAAATGCTGAAAGAATTTTAATCTGGCCACACAGGAAAGGTTGAAATCAGTGGAAATGCTGATTGAGGGCTACAGGCAAAGCTTGTCAGCTGCAGTTTTGATGGTGCTTCAGTTATGATGCAGTCAAAAATGGAGGTCTACTGAAGAAAACACAATCATAACATTTGTATTAAACCTTGCGATGACCATAAATGAAATATTGTGAACATTCTGAGCATAAGTAAGGAAGATTAGTAAGCATTTGTACAGCATAAGATAGACTTTGCAGAGTAAGTACATGAGCTGAATGTACTTTATAACTTGTTCTAGCTTTTGCAAGTTTAAAATTAGGTTGTTAATTGTCCAAAGAATCTTCACTGCTAATACACGGTGATTTTTTTTAATGTAAATTGTTGATACTTTGCTTTTCTGCAGCTGTAAACCTGATTTTTAGCAAAATACATGAGGTATATATGGGAAAAGACTTAATTCATCCAAGTAACCTTTTAAATTCCTGTTAAAATCATGGCTATCATATTACTTTTAAAGAGACAAAGCGAGTGAGAGACTCTTGTACCAACATCTGTTAGTGAGAGAGGCAAGTTTTTGAGCTTACACAGAGCTCTTCTTCAGGTCTGAGAGAGGTACTTAAAGTAGCGTTTCTCCAATGTTACTACCAGCGGTTTTTTGTGCAGTATGGGTAACCATGTAACTGCTGAGATTTTCAGTGGTTACACAGTTATCCTGTTAGATGATTTTTAGGTTCCTACTCCTTAGTGTGCTGTGAAAAGTGCTATTAACAAATACAATTTTTCACAGCATTATTTGTATTACTGAGTCTGCAAAAACATCCTAAATAGATAAACTACACTGTAACGTGTATCTGTGCATATTTACTTGTTTTTCTGAAAGTAAATTAAATATTGTAGGGAAAAGTGTCTCTGCTGTCACCAGCAATAGTTGGTGGCCACGTTCTGAGGCAACCAAAAAACTTGTGAGAATCCCCAAGAGTGGATTTATGGCGTATTACAACAATCTATAATCCATAAACAACCCCCACTCTCCACAGCTGCTCTCCACCCTGCTTTAGCTGATATGACTGAAGCAGTGTTAATGGGACACTTCACCTTGAATGATCTCTTGAAATGTGTGTTAATTACTTATGCTAAACAATTGTTCCACCTTATATTTAAGCTGTGACAACCTTAGTCAGGGAGTCTCACAACAAGTTTTCATATGAGCTCTCTTGGAAGAATAATGGCTGTCTGGTTTACTCACATTATTGTTGGTGGTGCATTTAGTGCACTGGGTGAGGTATACCACATGTGTGATAGGTAGGACCCATGGTTTTTTGAAAGGTGTATTGTCAAAAGTATTGGTCATTGTAGCAGTAGAGATTTATGCCTTTAGGTTTTGCAAGTTGTGTTCTGAAAGGCTCTGGTGCTGTCCAGTGGCTTACTTTACCAAAGTACAGCCAATGGCATTTAAAAATCCTATTACAAGATTTCATTTGAAGGTGGTCCACACAGAAGGATCTGCCACTTCATCATCTTCTAGGGCTTATCTAGACTACACTAAAGTGTTGAAAGAGGAATTTCCTGTGGAATTTGCATATCTTTTTCCCGATCTCACTTTCGAAAGCGAAAGTAGTTTAGAGTGGCTTTTTGACAAAGGGGTGGGAGTTTGCCAAAAAAGCCTTGTCTAAACTACTTTCACTTTCGAAAGCGAGATCGGAAGAAGATATGCAAATTCCCGCGTGGAGTTTGCATATCCTCTTTCAACACTTTAGTGTAGTCTAGATAAGCCCCATGACAGATTACTCTGAAGTTGTGGCAGCAAGTGAATTTCATTCTGTTAGCTCTACCTGTAAATAAAAATACAGCGAGATTTTACCAGAGCCAGAAAGGATCCTTGGAGAGAGCTTTAAAGATATTGAGAATACCATTACATGACCTTAATGTAATAGAATTTGTGCAAATATGACTTAAAACTATATCTGCAGTGAGATTTTCTCATTGTGTAAAGGTAGCACCCTTTGAAGACAGTTGGGTTGCATGAGTGTAACTGAGGACATTACAAAAGGAAAAAAATTATGTAGCACTTTAAAGACTAACAAGATAGGTTATTAGGTGATGAGCTTTCGTGGGGCAGACCCACTTCAGATCATATTCTGAAAGTGAATTGGCATGACCATATGTAACAAAGGAATACAATGAAGAAAGTAAACAGATTATAAACTAACAAATCAGCTACTAGAACAGACGGTGGGGGCAAGGGGCAAGGAAGAGCCAAGAAAGGAGGAAATAGCTCATTGTAAGTCAATAAGTAGCTAATCTGGAGTTACTACGAATGTCAAAAGATGGGGAGGCTGTTTTTGTAATGTGTAAGGTAATTAGCATCTTTATTAAGGCCCATTCGCAACGTGTCGAATTTAAGCATAAATACAAGTTCTGAAGTCTCCCTCTGTAATCTGGTGTTAAAGTCTCTTTGAAGTAAGACACATGTTTTCAGGTCTTTAAGGGAATGGCCAGTTAGATTAAAATGTTGACTAACAGGTTTTTCTGTGTGGAGATGTCTGATGTCTGATTTGTGGACATTAATTCTTTGGCTAAGTGACTGAGCAGTTTGTCCAGTATACATCGCAGAGGGACATTGCTGGCACATGATGGCATATATCACATTGCTGGACGTATAGGAATATGAGCCCTTGATCGTATAACTGACGTGGTTAAGCCTAGTGATGGTGTCTCCAGAGTAAGTATGTGGACAAAGTTGGCAACAGGGTTTGTTGCAAGGGAAAGTTCCA
The DNA here is from genome assembly GCA_019425775.1 of Rafetus swinhoei. Taxonomy (NCBI): domain Eukaryota; kingdom Metazoa; phylum Chordata; order Testudines; family Trionychidae; genus Rafetus; species Rafetus swinhoei. Next base: position 126,068,275 of record CM033427.1, on the reverse strand, counting down.
GGGTTAGTTTTAATGTGGTATGCCCTGTGGTGGTTGTTAAGAATTTTCCTGAGGTTAGGTGGTTGTCTATAGGAGAGTAGAGGTCTGTCCCCCAGAGCCTCTCGGAGTGTAGTATCCTGTTCCAGTATAGGCTGTAAGTTATTGATAATGTGTTGGAGGGGGTTTAAGTTGGGGGCCATAGCTGATGACAAGTGGTGTTCTATTGTTGGTTTTCTTGGGCCTATCTAGAAGTAGATGGTTTCTGGGTATTCGTCTGGCCCTTTCAATTTTTTTTTTTAATTTCCCCCCCCCGGTGGGTAATTGAGTTTTATGAATGCTTGGTAGAGATCTTGAAGTTTTTGGTCTGTCAGTGGGATTGGAGCAGATGTGGTTGTATCTAAGGGCTTGACTATAGATGATGGATCGTATGGTGTGTCCTGGATGGAAGCTGGAGGCATGTAGGTAAGTGTAGCAGTCAGTGGGTTTTCTGTAGAGAGTGGTATTGATTTTGCCATTAATGATTTGTACTGTGGTGTCCATGAAATGGATCTCTCGTGTCGAATGGTCCAGGCTGAGATTGATGGTGGGGTGTAGGTTGTTAAAATCTCTGTGGAATGCGTCCAGTGTTTCTTGATCATGAGTCCAAAACACAGATGTCATCGATGTAGCATAAGTAAAGGAGGAGTAATAGGGGACGGGATTTGAGGAAACGTTGTTCTAAGTCAACCATAAAGATGTTAGCGTACTGAGGGGCCATGCGGGTACCCATGGCTGTGCCGCTGATCTGGAGGTATAAGTTGTCCCCAAATTGGACATAATTGAAGGGGAGAACAAAGTTACATAGATTTGCTACCAAATTAGCTGTGGTAACCTCTGGGGTAGTGTTTCTAATTGCTTGTAGTCCATCTTCATGTGGAATATTGGTGTAGAGAGCTTCTACATCCATGGTGGCAAGGATGGTGTTATCAGGGAGGTTCTCAATGTTTTGTAATTTCCTCAGGAAATCAGTGGTATCTCGGAGATAGCTAGGAGTGTTGGTAACATAGGGTTTGAGGAGGGAGTCTACATAGCTGGATAATCCAGTAGTGAGTGTGCCAATACCTGAAATGATGGGATGTCCGGGGTGTCCAGATTTATGGGTTTTGGGAAGCAAATAGAATAATCCTGTTCGGAGTTCAGAAGGCATGTCTGTGTGAATTTGGTTCCGAGTAGAGGTAGGGAGTTCCTTAAGAAGACGGTGTAATTTCTTTTGGTATTCTAAAGTGGGATCAGAGGCGAGAGGTCTGTAAAATGTGGTGTTGGAGAGTTGTCTAGCTGCCTCCTGTTCATGCAAGCACCTCTTATACTGGTGATTAATGAGCAAGATGAAAAGAACCTAGCCTGACTGTCAGGCACAACTACCTGCAGCTGGCCCATAGCTCTCCTACATTGTAGGGTCCTAGCCCAAACCTGGAAATCCACAGTACTGCTAAACAGCCTGTAGCCCACTTCAGCTGGCATAGCCAGCTGCTAGTGTCTAATTGCAGTGTAGACATATCCTCAGAGCCCTGAGTTTGCAGTTAAGTTTGGCCTACTTTAGAAAGTTATATCTGCATCGCTACATTGGTCAGGGTGTGAAAATCTCTACATCCCTGATCCATGTAGCTATGCCAACATAGTTGTGTCTCTATTGGGTGAGTTATGTTGCTGGAGCCTTTTAGGGATGTTAAACCGTTAACCAGTAAGGTATGCTTATTGGTTAATGAACCAATTCTGGTGAACTCTGGTGGCAGCCAGCTGCACCGGGCTGGAGCAGCTGCAGCTGTGAAGGGGCCAGCAAGTTGGGTGGCGGGACCCAATGGCCGCAGCAGGACTGGGTAGCGGGCCAATTAGTAGGCTCTGAGTTAAAACGGTTAATTGCCTGAACATCCCTGACATCATTGTAGCTAATGCTCAGTGGCGGGGAGGTTCCTGCACTGCTGGAAAAACCTTTCCTGTTGGTACACTTCATGGATGTGCCAACATAGCTGTGCTGGAAGAGTGCATAGCATAGACCTACTCTTAGGTGAAACAGCCTGTTTGCAAACAGACCAGACTTGATACAAAAGTCAGTGAGGCAGTTACAAGGAACCCCATAATGACACTTTTTTTTTTTTTTTTTGGTAAAGCCTCTTTTTAGGGGCAAAACCATTGAAGTGCTTGAAAGGCTGACTCTTGCTCCATCCCTACTGCCATGGTTGCAGTTGGCAGAAGCAGTTCTGCTGGAGGTTGTTCAGTACAAAAGAGAGGAAGCTATTTGCAGAGCGTTTTCTGTTAGAGGCCTTCAACTTTGCAGTCTGCTCTCTCTCACTTCCCTGATGCAAAAACCCCAATCTGATGACCTTCATGGCATGTTGCAGGGATTGTGATCAGCTACCCTGGCTTTTGAGGGAAGAGGGGCATAATAGAATCTGCTTTTAGGGAGAGTGTTAGTGGGATAGTTTTTTCTGAGATTGGTGTATGGTAGGGGCATGGAGATATTTAGCAGCTGTTGGCTTTCGTTTTGCTGATTTCATTTTTAAATTTTGGCAGAGGTTCCTAGAGCTGACAGAAGGCACTTTTGTATATATCGTTATAAATTGAAATAAACAATACATATGCAAAATACCATAGAGCATTTCAGAAATGCTCTATGGAAGTGGTAAGAACACCAAGCAGTTGACAGTGAAGTCTTACTCAGCTAAGCACACTCACAGGCACATTTTATGAACACTTAAAATAGATCTTGGAAGAGATTTCTCACCTTTAAAACTTCCTTTGTATTGGCCATCTGTTTGGCTAAGATATTGGGAACTTTGCTCATTCTTCACAGGTTGCTACACCGCTTTTTAATCAGGACAGAACTTCTGCAGTAATTCAGCCTGTTTCCCGTGTCCTCCAGCATGGTTCATCTGTCCACTTAGATGGGAAAGTCTCTCCTCTTTCCTTCTAATCCTACAGATTAAAAAGAAACTTACTGCTCAGTGGGAAGAGGGTTTTGCATTTCTGAATAAAACTGTAGAAATTAGAAGGCTCATGTTATTCTTTTGGGGTTCCCGAGCTTGCCTTGGAGTGACATTATATGAAGAAAGAGAAAGTAGTGTTTGGAGCAGAGTCTCATGGCTCACTCCACAAGAGTAACCTCTTCTGTTTCAGGAGAGGGAGTGAGATGGGCATCACAGTTTTGTAGCATTAGAGTTCATGTGGGCAGGCATTGAGCATGCTAACTTCAAAAGGCAAGTCCATGCTACAGGGTGCCATTTATAAGGTACCCTCTTGGTTCCTGGTCTGGAGTCGAATTAAGTGGCTTCAGTTCCCAAAGTCTGGGTCTGGTGGTGTTCTTACCTGGAAATGTAAATTATTTGAGTCCTTCCCATGCTAGCCTACATTGCGGGGAGGAGGCAACAGGCCAGCTCCTTCGCATGGAAGGCAGTGATTCCCCAAGAGCTGTTTTTAGTTTCCTATCAACAGCCACTAATTAGAGGACTAATGCACAGCCTGGACAAATACAGAAAGACTTTTAAAGTATTAACAGATATTATTGTAATGAAACTTCAATTCAAAGAGGATGTGCAATTTGAATGCAGAGGATGAGAAAGAGGCAGTATTTCATTTACATTGTATCTTGTTTGTAGTTTTCTAATTATTTTAAGGATGGTAAGGACTAGTTGATGCCCTCACCCCCTTTGCTACCTCTATCAGATAGAGGCAGCAAAGTGGTGGGGGGAGAAGGGGAAGAAGGGGTACTTCAAAGTGGCAGCGCCACACAACTGAGCCCGGGCTCTGTACGGCATTTCAGTGGAACCAGGATCAGCTGGGGGAATCCCTAACTGACGCCGGGCTCCATGAGGGCGCTGTGGCTTTGAAATGCTCAAGAGACCCTGGGCTGCATGTGGAGTTCCGCCTATCGACTACTCGACTAGTCAATTAACCACAATTTAACATCCTTAAACTATTTGTAAAGGGTATTTGTGTTTGCATATCAAGCTGACGATGAGTAATGAATACCCAAAACCAACTTAACTAACACATTTAGCTAGCAATATAACAGCCACGTGCAATAGATTTTTCTGCTTTTGATCAGTCTGAAAAAGTAGATGCTGGAGATAGCAAATGTCAGCAAAGTTTACAATAGCACAGTGTTGGCATTTCAGTCTCCAGTTCTGAATTCTCATCTGAATCTCCAACAAACCCCCAAACTCATAATGAAAATTTAAGGTTTGGGTGTCTGCCTTTCTTTATATCCCAGTTCATACTCTCCGAGGGTGCATCTAAACAGCACCCTTACCTCGAAATAAGCTATGGAATTTGCACTATGCAAATTGCATAGCTTATTTTGAGGTTATTTTGAAATAAAGCGCTATTTTGACAAATCCCTTAACCCTTGTGGAACGAGGGTTACAGGGATGCCGGAATAGCGCGCCTTTTATTTTGAAATAATGGGTGCCTTTAAAGACGCAGAATAGCTATTTTGGGATGCCGGAGGTACCCTGAAATAGCTCTGCTGTGTAGATGTAGCCCCATAAAGGTATAGAAGTCTATTCTACACCTCCTCCAGATTGTAGTCTGTGTCCTGTGATCGGTGCCCTGACTGAATGGAAGAATAGCTCTCTCATAGATCCTTTTAAATCCTTACCCTTTTGGTAGGGAGCTGCTACAAGCAGTGGGTTCCTGGTAACTTATTGAAAAAAATTTGTCATCCCTGCAATTTTATTATTTTTAAAATGAGGTACCGGTTGCACCTCTATAAACTGGAATTTTCTGGTCCAGCAACATCTGTGGTCCAGAAGGACCACGGATGTTGTAGGATCAGAGAGTCCCCGTGCGCTGTGGAGGATGGGTGGGCCTGGAGCCGAGCGCTATGCGGGGGGAAGGGAGGGGCGGGGAGTCAGCATGCAGCTCACCTGGGCTGCAGGGGGAGCCAGGAAGCCTGGTGGGAGGCAGGGGGGGCCAGAAATGACTTCCCCTAGTCTGGAAAAATCCTTCAAATGGGACCAGTCAGGTCCTGAGGGTGTAGGACCAGGGAGGTCCAACCTGTATTATTTCAACCTTGGATCTCAATAAAAGTTTATCAATGAACAAAATTCCAGTGCTATACTTAATTTTGTTTTGCAATCAGTATGCATTTCTTCTCCTTGCTAGATTGTCATTGTAGAAGGGTAGTTTAAAAATCACTTGAACACTTTTAATGATAATGAGGCAGTATATGTAGAGGAGACTTTATTAAATGTACACCTGCGGGCAGCAGGGTATCCATTTTTATAGTGCAAACTGTTAATTGTTCAGCCTTTTTTCCATTAAGTATTTCTGTTGTCTGAAAAAGGAATAGAGTCTCTTTCTTGAGAGTTTTAATTTGATTCCAGACTCCTTTCTTCAACTAAGTTGACACTACTTGTCTGAATTGCAGAAGTCCAGAGCTACCTTTTCTAGGCAGATTAAAACTTGTTCCTTAGACAGCTACATACTATGTTCTTTCTGTACTAGACTGTTAATCCTGCCATGGAGGTGTTTAAAACTAATGAGTTTGTGAGAAGCTTACCCTTTTATCCTTCTTGGAAAGTAGATTACACATACAGTAGCTGTGGAAGAGTATAGTAACTAGTATGGATGGTCCCTTGAGCGACCCTCTTCTGTTATAGCCAGAAACATGAACATGTAAAATGGTTTCTGAATGCAGCATTACTCTCATCCACTCCCTTTTGCAGATTCTTATCCCTGTTTCCTTTGGACACATTATCACTGTAGTTGAAACATTATTGTACATTTTACAGTATAGATGAAATAACTTCAGTGTCAGATGATAAACCCAGATGAATATCAGTGCCCTAAAAACTACTTTTTGAAGCATTTTGTTCTTAGCAGAACATATGTTATTGAATTGACTTCATAACCATTGTTTTTATCCCTTTTTCTCATCCAAGAGCTCCAGACGAGAGAGTGGAAGCCTCTCGAGGATCGCAGCTGCACAGATATACCATGGCTGTTACTGTTCATCATCTTTTGTGTTGGAATGGTGAGTAAAATAAAGAATCTAAATGCTACAAAGTCACAGACAAAAGAAACCAGATTTTGTGATGACAAATTTCGTAGTTTCAGTCAATATCTACCATACGTTAGCATGGGAAGAATCAGTTATGGAACAAGAACTTGCTTGATTTTGATACCTTTTTTGTACATCACTATGCGCAGACCTGGTACTTGCACAGGGTTGCATAATTTGCTCTTACCACAGAATTACGTGCCTAAGAATCTAAGCTACTTTTAAAACAAGTTTCTAGCTATGATGGTTGTAAAGATGTCAATCTACACTTGGCCTATTTTTTTTAAAGACTGTAGTCCTAAATCTGTCTTGAAAAAATAGTATTCAGCGTGGGGACCTGCTACCTTCATCTCAATAGCTCTGAAATTTAAAAACAGCAATGTAAACCTCAAAATCGTTGATATCCCTGCTGGTAACATTAGCAGAGCCATCCAGTTAATAATGCTTATTCTGCAATCCATATCTTCTTCCCAGACTGCCTCAGGTGCCAAAGCTTCACTATACCTTACCTGGATGCCAAAACCCTTGGTTTCCTCCTGACAGTTGTGACAGTGCAACTATATGGGAGGGATAGCTCAGTGGTTTGAGCATTGGCCTGCTAAACCCAGGGTTGTGAGTTCAATCCTTGTGGAGGCCATTTAGGGATTTTGGGGCAAAAATTTGTCAGGGATGGTACTTGGTCCTGCTGTGAAGGCAGGGGATTGGACTCGATGACCTTTCAAGGTCCCTTCCAGTTCTAGGAGATAGGCAATCTCCATTAATTTAATTTATTTAATTTACAAAAAATAATTGAAGCATAATAAAACTTCAGTATCTTGGTTTTTGCCTTTTTTGAATGGCATTATGCATGATTACTTACATTATTCAACCACCAATTAGAGAATGACTATCTCTTTCACGTCCCTGGTTTGTGAGATGATGATCTCTGTGTAAAAACCTGCATCTCAAACTCTCATTGGCTTTATTTTACTATCATGGTGCACTGCAAGCTCATAGCTAACTTGCTTTTTTTACTTAGCACCTCTTTGGTCTTTTTGCTTTTTGTGTTCCATTGACAAGTTTGATTTTTAATTCTGTAGTGTAACTGACTATGTTTAATACAGGATGCCTAGTTATGTATGTTTATTTGGGGTATTAGATCATATAAATTAGCTACACGCAGTTACATATGCCTAGGTTCCAGATTGTTACATTTCACTCTTTGCTGTTGCCAGACTGTTGTTGGCAGTGTCCTTCTACTAAAGCTTCATATATACCTGCAGCTGTGAATTTGTCTTTTTTGTATGGTGTAGTAATCCTAAAGCTTTCTTGTCACATCAATCCAATGTGCAGAACATTAATTACATTATGCTTTATCATTGCTTTGGGGAGTTGCAAATAACTTCAGGTAGTCATATCCACCTTCCCTCACTCTGTTGCTTGATGGGAGTAGAATCCTAAATAGATGGAGGAGGATACCAGAAACTTCTCTGCTGTAATGTACCCTGACTGAATTGGCTTTAACACTGGTCCTACACTTGATAAGTAACTCCCTTCTTTTGATATGCTAATGTGGTGTGTTATCTATATATACCTATATCTAGCTCCCTACCTCTGTGACTTGCACTCCATGCGTCTGACAAAGTGGTTTTTACCCAAGAAAGCTTATGTCCGAATAAATCTGTTAGTCTTTAAGGTGCCACAGGACTCCTTGTTTTTGCATATAAAGACTCACACAGCTACCCCTCTGAGACCTGAGTAGGGTCACAGTGGTATGGAAAAGATTAAGAACCTATGCAATATCTTATGTAAAATTCTGTTGCTTAAAAGGAACTAGAGCTTTTACATGAATGGTGATTGGATCCAAGAAATTGAAAGTTAGGGCTGCAAATCAGCTTAATTATTAATAGTGATGCCCTTTCACTCCTCCTTTGCTTTGACCTTGTCTGGTGTTAAGTCTTTAAGTTAATTCACTACAAGACGGAGAACTGCTCTTCATTTGGAATTCCTTTCTTATCAATTTATCTCCTTCAGTATTGCTCCCCCCTCAGCACTGTTCTGTTCTGCCTCCAAAGGCTTTAAAGGCGTCAGCATTTGACTCCTCCACACTCTCCTCCCGTAGTCTTTTCCTTCTCTTGCACCCACTTGTAACTCCTGCACTTGTTTTCTTTGCTACTATTCTCTTCCCGCCCATCCCATCAATCTCAAACTCTTATCCTTTTCCTCTGGCATCTCTGGTTATTTGGAGAGACAGCATAAGGACTGTTTTTCCATGTCCCGGATTTTGCCAGTTTGACTAGTTGTAAAGAGATAATGGATGCTTTCAGGCATGAGCGCCTTACAGTGGCCTCTCTGCATTCCCCACTCCAACTTCACCTTCTGCATTCAATTTAAGTTCTTTGAAAGTCAATCTGTAGCCCAGTGTTACCTGGATCTTTCCTTCTCTAAGGCCGCCCCCTCCCCCCCCCACACACACACTTTGCTCCACCCTGCTGCCCCTAACTGCTCCCTTTGTATGCTTCCACTGTTATTTCTGTTTCTTCCTCTTCCCTGCACCTGTTATGTCTTTCCTGGCCTGATCTCCCATGCTTCCCCCTTTTCCTTATATTGCCTTTATTCCAAATTGGCCTTTCTACTTTATTCTTTCTCTCAGAACTGTTAACAAGATGTTTGAAAAATCTTACAAACAGAAATACCCAAGCTAGTGAGATGCATCCCAAACTTCACTAGTCATGCTCTCCTTCCCTGCCCCACTCCTTACAACTGTGTGCTATCTTCATAGATTAGGAGCCGTTCATCTCAGGAACCTTGTTTTATGCCTGTCTTGTAAAAGCATCTAGCACAGGGGTGGGCAAAAGGGCCTCTGCAGGCCTGATCTGGCCCGTAGAGGCCCTGCTGCTCCCCCGCCCCCAGGCCAATGGGAACACGCAAAGCCTTCTCTGCTCTGCCCCTGCTCTGCGAGGAGCCTGCGGCCACATGTCCTCACAGGGTGGGAGGAGGCTTCCTGCGTTCCTTGCCCCCAGACCCTGATTGGCCTGGGGGTGGGGAGCATGCCAAGCCTCTTCCAGGGCATGGGTGCCTTGTGGGAAGGGGGGGCAAAGGGGTTCCCCCACCCCAGACCAGTCATGGTCTGGGGGTGAGGTAGCCCTGCCCTTCCTGTTTAGGCCCCACCCTTCCTGTTTAGGCTCCACCCCTTCCGAGGTGGCTTGGGGCTATTTCAAAATTTTTTGAAGTGGCCCCCAGGCAAAAATTATTGCATACCCCTGGTCTAGCACATTGTTGACCCCATTTAGCTAATGAACGATTTTTAGAGCATCTGAATCATATCTTTAATTAGTGTTTGTATTTAAATTCACAACTGTCTTTTGTTCCTCATAGTGGTTCTTTCTTGGTTGACTTAGACTTTTCCCCTTTTAAATGGAAGGCATTTCAAAGAAACCTACAAAAAGTTGGGCCGCTCTCTTCTGACATAAATGAATTACAACTGATTCTTCCCTCCTGGCCAGCTCCAAGGAGAGCAGTGTTAAACTGTGTTTTGGGCGCAGTTGCCATTGAAGCCTTTTTTCTGTTTTTTTGTTTTTTTTCCCCAGGGTTTTATTTGTGGTTTTTCAATAGCTACTGGAGCAGCTGCAAGATTGATTTCAGGATATGACAGCTACGGAAATATCTGTGGACAGAAGAATGTAAAGGTGGATGGAATAGTCAATAGCGGTTTGGACCTCACAGAAAAGAAGTGAGTATATGCTTTTTCCAGACTTAGTCGATGATTGAACTAGAGTCTGTTCTCAGTTGGAAGTAGATTACAATAACCTGATTGAGGGGGAAAATTTTCTGACTCTTTTAGTTAATCTGTTTAATTTTTCCTATTTAGTCCTTGTAAGAATTTCTCTTGCTAAAAACATGCTCTAACAACCTGTCACCTACAATTGTGAATGTGCACTGTAGAATGTATAATATGCATGCAGAGAAGGTAATCTGGAGTATTGCTTTCTTTTTGGCTTCTTATTACATAGTTTGGTGGTTGTGTTCAGCCATTTGGTAAAATTGATCATTGGGGCTTTACAGATGGACCAGTGTTTTCAAATGCTCCAGGGATGAATGAGGAAAGCCAAGTGTGCAAAATCAGATTGATGTTTTCCTTGTTTAGAAGTTGGGTATATAAAGTGGAGTCCTAAGAAATACCTAGACATGACTGAGATCTAAGTATTTCAAGGATTAGAAACGTGATTAAAGTAGGCCACCCTAGAGGTGCTTTGAAGGAATAGAGTATGTTGTTATCAGTCACTTGGAGATGAAACAGAGTTCTGGAGTCAAAGGCTTTGAGGGAGAACTGTGGAGTTGGTTTAGTTCTGATCTTCATTTTCTGTGCTGGATTCTTCAGACTCTGTTTTCCAGCTAACACTTAAAAACCCCTATGAACAATTCAGAGGACTTCAGAAAACAAAACATCCCTGTATCTTGTAAATCAACACTGCTATGCTGTATTGAGACTACAACCAATGAAGTTTGAAATAAGACTGCAGCAAAGGATAATGAAAACTAAAAGACCTTATTAACTTCTGGAATAGTATTGGCTCACCTGTCTTCAAACTAACAAACCTCTTAGTGTATGCAGATTGTTTTGTAAGAATGCTTGTCTGAAGGTTTGATTTGTGTGTGTGTGTGTGTGTGTGTGAGTGATAGTGTTGGAGATTTCTTAGCAACTTCATTTGCAAGAGTAATTTAATATGAATAGTTAGAAAATGCTGTCACTTTTTCTGAAGTAATTTGAGTTGGCTAAATAAATAAAATGTATTGATGTAGGTTTAGTTTGATGCTTGGTCATCAAGTGTCATTTGTCAAAACATAAATATTTGCAGTTTATTTAATGGAACAAGCACATTTTTCAAATTGTCCTATGGAGTAACAATTACATGTTGTATTTAGAGAACTGAGCAGTACAAAGTATTGAATTTAATAATGTTGTAAACTGTGTCATATTTCTTTTGGGAATGGGGGAAGAATAACTACTTGAATGGATTGATACTTTGTAAAAACTGATTTGATCCTTTCTGATGTTACTTTTAAACCTTCAGAGGGATAAGCTAAAGAGCATCTTGGACTAAAAGGTCTAAAGAGCATGCTCACTATTGGTGCTGGGTAATAATTCAGAGTTCATAAATTTCCTAATAATTAGGCTTCAGTTCCTTTTGTAAGGCTGGTAATTATCCTATAAAATCACCAATCTGCTACTCATTTCACAACCCAACTGTCCTATTTCAAAAAGTAGGTGAGAGGGGTGTGTGGTTGCATTGGGCCACTCTCGCACTAATCACTTAATCATTGGGCTTTTTGTAAATCTGAGAACATTGTGTCCTCGAGTCTTATTTCTAACAGCTGTCACATGGAAGAGTGCTTCATTGTATTATCCTTTCACATTATACAAAGGGACATCTCATGATGACGAAAGTCAGCAAATTAAAGATGATGAAAAGGAAATAGGTTTTTTTATATACACTCGATTGCACCATATATGGAACTCATTGCCACAAGATATTGCGAAGGTCGAGAATTCAATAGAATTCAGAAAATGATTACTCTTGATTGGCTAATGAGACTATCCAATTATGTGACATACATAAAAAAATTAAGTGGTATAGATCCTCATCTCTTAAGAGCATAAGACCACTACTTCCTGCCAGGGGATAAGAAGAAACTTTCCTTCTATATCTATCCATTATGGAGTTTCTTACACAGTCCTCTGAAGCATATGGTATTGTCCAGCATGCTACACTAGACAGAGAACTAGTGTATGGTCTAGTATGGCAATTCCTATGTATTGGCAAGTGATTTCCCCCTCCTCTCCTTGTTTTTCATTATGTCTTGAAATTGTTTCCTTTCAAAAAGGGCTCCAACTGACCAGTAGCTATTTCTGTGAGACTGATTTCTTGTAGTGCCTGAGGTACAATACATTGGATTGCTTCATACCTCGTCTGACTCATAGTAACGCTGTTTCAACAGTCTGAAGAAAATAAGGGTTTTTTTCCCTTAGCCTCTGTCTTTTGAGGTAAGTCTTAAAGACTCACCTCTTGCTCTAAACTTCCAGAGGATCCCTGAAAATATTTTTTGCCTCCTCTTGTAGGGTAACCTTATCTTGAGCCTCCAATCAGAGCAGAAATGTTAAATTATCTGTAAAACAGCATTATCTCTTCCTACTAAATCATAGCAACATGTAGGGAAAGTAACGAGGAAGTGAAATTGAGTTGAGGGGAGTTTCCTCTGAGGGGAGTGTCTAGCTGAGTACATATCAGATTCTGAAAGCCTATGGTGACTAAGTTTGTAGCTTTTTCTTTGCATCAGTAATTGACGTAGCCTTTTTTTTTTTCTTTTTTTTTTTTAACAAAAAGAACACAGCACTTTTCAGTGGGCTGTGGTCTGGGAGTCAAGCCTCTGGAGTGCAGTGAAGCCCTAACAACCAGTTCCACATCGATCTGCCAGCTTTGAAGAGGTTTCTTGCCTCGTAGAGTTTTGCAACTCTGCAATTATCTTGAATTGCTAGCATAATTTGCAAACAAAATTATGAACACATTGACACGGTACAAGTTATTCAAATGCCAATCCTGCCTGGTACCTGTATTTGACATGTATGATCTTGCTGCGTGGGCAGAATGAAGATACTGTATATCCTTTTCAAAAAGTACAAGAAGAACTATTCTGCCAGTATCTGTTGCATGCTGGCAAAATCTCTTGATCCCCCCCAGAAGCAAAGATTTGAATTAATGAGTTCTTTACTCAGTGCATGCAGGTAGCAAACAGGCAAAGGGAAAGTTGGAAGCATGCTTGCAGAGAAACGACATGAGCTAAAGTGCATATGTCCCACTCAGAATTGGTGTGACTGGGTGAACATTTTAATTCACTTCTCCATTATTGCAATGCGATGCTTGTCGATTGCAGTGAACAGTGGTTCTGCACAGTGCTCATGTAAATGTCTTGAGATGTTTTGAGGGATAACAGGAAATCAATGAAATCTGCAAATGTAGGAACATACAAGATGCTCCAAGCTAAGACAGACTTGTATATTGTGATAGCTTGCTGCACTGTGAAAGGTTAACCATTTATAGTTTTAAAACAGAAGAACATGTGATACTTCAAATATGTAGCAAGATCTTTGGCTCTTCTCATTTTATGTTTAAATTCTGCTACCTTTCATTTTCACTGTGCCTGAAGAGGCATGTATGGAGTAGTTTGGCCATTTGCCCAGTAAGCCTATTGGCATTTGAAGAGACTTGTTTCTCTCTGTTTTTTTTCTTTGTGTGACTTCATCTTAATTTAAAGCCATGTTGTTCCCTATAGCTCAGATTTTTTTTTTCTTTTTTGGAAAAAAGTAGACACTAAAATACCTTTCCTTATCTCTTCCCTCCTCCCCGCACTCCCCCATCAATGTTACTTAAAAGGTACATTTAAGCTTGTTAAATGTATGCCACAAGATGTGCACTTTGGCGGTTAACTTCACTGTGAACTTGAACTTTCATATCCTGATTTCTGAACATTTAGCCTGTAGCTTTAATATTGCAATTTACCTTTGAGTGAAATTAAAATAAAAACCATAGGTGTAAGCATAGGCACTACTGATGAAGAGTTCAAAATTACAGCTAGTTACTGAGGTTGGCCAAAAACTGGGCATGGCCTCAATTACTTCATACATAATTTTTCTCCCTTTTTTTTTCATATTTCAGAGGTTTATTTTTTTCTGTTGGTTCTCAAAAAATGTTTTGGATCATGAAAACACTTTACAAGGATCTTGTCATTTCATTAATCCAGTATGTTGGCTAATTTAAAGCATAGGTATAGTGGTACCAACTAAAAAATTACCACTAATCTTGCATGTATAGGTTTATTATGGTATGATTACACTGCAGGAAGGAAAATATTTAGTGAGTTGAACCAACCCAAGTAAGATAAATCATGACCTTTGTTTGTGTGACTGACTTAAATTACTTTCCAGTCAACATCTAATGTACTTTGGATCACTTGTATCCTTTATACATGGAACCATAATTTCACAGTTCTTTAGGCAAAATTGAAACAGATTCTGTAGTGACTAACCATGGATCTTCATTGATGCCAAAAGTCCTTATGTGCTTTAGATTTCCTCTGACATCTTTCACTGAGCCTCTTCCACTCTAGCCAAACCTTGTTCCAGTTGTGCTGCTCTTTTATTATTCATGGAATAGTACCTGAGTTAAAGCTATTCTACGGCGGGGACAAGACTAATATCACCACCTGTCTTGTATATATTATTTTTCTATTTTTAATATTAGAGTCTTCATATCTAGCTACTTAAGTATTTGAAATAGTGGAGATTGTGCTTTTGTTGAAAGAAATGGGGAATCAGAGGGTTAATTTACTTGCATTACTGTGTGTAGTTACTTTGGAAAACAGCTGCTGGATAGAATGCAAAGTCCACATTTTCCAGTTGTGTTACAGCCCCTAATGTTTGTACAGTATTGGATGGGTAGAGAGTGTGTGGGGCGGGGGTGGGGGCAGAGAGTGAAAAAAATATCCAAGGAGTGCAGGATAATTACTTAAGGAGTTTGAAAGGACTACAGTTTCACTAGGAAAAAGAACATTCAGGAGAGAACATGAGTAGTTTATAAATACATTTAAGTTAAAATGAATGATGAGAGGGATTGATTCCATTTCAGAAGGTAGGACAAGACGTTATTAGGAACTGAAAAATTGAGGCAAAATAGTAATAACTTCTGTACATGGAAATTGGATAATAGAACTGACTATCCAGGGTGCGGTACCATCACTGCATACAATCAAAATGATGTGAGAAAAGCCAGGAACAGTAGAGAACCTATATGCAAAGGGTCAGATTGCTTGCATCATGTAATATTTTTTGGCCCTGTTAATTAGACAGTCTGTTCTGATTACTGTATTTAACAATAAATATACACTTGGACATTTTGGCATTGCCCTTGAAAGTTTATTATTAGTAATGTTGTTTCTGAAGTATCATCTTAATGAGTGTGGTGGAAAACTTACTGAGGATCAGACAATTTTCAATTCCACTTTACTTTTAGCAACAAAGTGCTTTTTGTTAGAAAAAGAAAAAAAAAGTAGTTACACTCAAGAAAACAAAAACATCACAACTGTTTAAATGGCTGCCAATGGTATTTATGCTGGTGCACTGGGTTGTGAAGCATTTCAGCAGTTACATTAACTGAGGTATATTTTTGCTGGTGTACTTCATGATGAACCCGTTGCAAAATCATTTATAACAGTTTCCAAGTGTCCTATGAGATGAAATAGGCTTTCTGAGATCAGAAGAGGGTTTTCATCAGTGTTTTTAATAGAAATAGTACATGATCTTAACAATTTGAATGAATGAGAACAGATCCAGAGTTCTGTTTTGAGATAGCATATGTATAGGAGATGTCTGATAGGCAATGCACATTTCATAACTTGGAGTGTTTTCTCAATCATGAAGGAATCATTGTAAGTGCAGTATTTTAAATAGTAGCTAGAGTTTTACCTGAAATGACTCCACAATTTTTATGCTTCTAAATAAATACCAAAACGATCTATTCAGTATTATGGACTAGTGGTGTGAAAAATCAATTTAACACAGAAAGTTTGAGTTATTTGAGTTGCATCTATTTATTAAAACATCTTGAGCTTTCTTTTCATTTCTTTTTATTGTATACATACACTTGTTCTGGATATTTTTTACTTCATATTTTCAGGGAAAAAGACTGGAGATCTTCAAGTTAAGTTTCAAACAGGAGTTTATAGCTTAGAAGTGCTAAGGCTTTACAATTAATGCCACTTTAATATACTGAAGTCTGTTAAAATGTTAGAGTATGCTTATTATACAATATCAGTCTGTAAATTAAAAGGTGCATACTGTGCATACATTCAACCCTTAATAGTTTCTTTCTGTATGTGCTTCTGCCATGTTGGTATTGCCCTAAAATAAAGAATCCTGAAAGTCTTGTTATAGTTGATGATGTTGATGTCTTGGATGAATTTTTCTGCTATTGTAGCTTGTCCATACAGTATAAGCAATTCAGCCTTTTTTCTCCCCTATTGTAGGTATGTGTTCTTTTTGGATCCATGCAATGTAGACCTGGTAAATCGGAAGATCAAATCCATTGCCCTGTGTGTTGCAGCTTGTCCACGGAAAGAGCTAAAAACTTTGGCTGATGTTCAGAAATTTGCAGAAACAAATGGTATGAGGAAAGCACATCTGTTTTTACTTCTGGAGCCAATATTTATTTAGTATTCATAGATATAAGAACGATAAAGGTGCCTTAGACTTAGCAGAACTAAAAATGAATTGACAAAACATTATGGGAAATACCAAGGGGAATAGTCTATAGTATTTTTTATACATCTAAAAGTAGTCATTTCCTTTTTAAAGTTCATTTTCTTGAAGAAAAAAAGGCAAGACCTTACAGGAGCTTGATCAAAGGGGTTTTACATTTTATGGGCCTGTGCTCCTACATTCTGAAATCTGCTCCAGGTAACCTTCCTTCACTGTTGAGTCATTCTAGCAAGTAGTGGGTAGGTGAGATCAGTAGTGCTATTGCATTGTGCTAGAACGTGGTATCTGCCAACGCGTGGGAAATAATTGTTTTTATTCAGTACTAAAGCGCAATTCCTTACCTTACACAAAACACAATAAAAATGTTGAAAAATAAGTAGTAGGGAAACTATATTGCTGAATGAAACTAACTGAGTGTCCCCCCCAGGAACTCTGCTGCTTTATCTATGGTGCTGTCCGTGTCACCATCTTAAGGCATGTTTAAGTGAATGGATTTAACGTAAAGAGTTAAGGAATTGTCTACACCACAGTGTAGGCAGGTGACTAACTTTGGGACTTCGAAAGGGGAGGAATCCAAATGTAAATATGAAGCAAAAATCCCTTCTAATTGTTCTGTCATTCATGTTCTTTTCCTTAAACCTTGGCACTTGATCTTTTTGCACCTTAGGGCAAGGCACTTCTGTTCATTGGCTGATAGTGACAGCATTACTGTTCTGAGCACAGAGCAGAGAATCTTTTGCCCGAGAGCTCCTTTTGGTGAAAGCAAGGAGGTGCTGACTTCCCTTAGCCCTTTAGTTGCAGGTATCTGAGGATGGCTTTATTTTATCATACTAATTTTGACTTCCTCTCATTTTTGTCTTACCTGATGTACAGCAGCCTTCTAGTGAACGGAAGGATTCAGATGGAGAATTTAATTCTTGGAGCCCCTTGAAATATTTAAACATGGCCACTAGTATTTTTCTTTTTTGTCTGTGCACGAATAGGGTTGTGTTTCTGTATAAGTCTATCTTATGTTGGGAAATCAACATGTGTTCGTTATCCTCTGATAACTGTGGTACATTTGGCATGACTGTTGTCAAACTGAGCCAAAGGCTACATGATTTTCTAAAATGTACTGCATCTTGTGCTAATGGTGATCCAGGCTAACCAAACCTCCTTGGCATTTGCTGTATAAAAAACAACTGCTTGTGAAATATTTTAAAATTGGCCTTCAATGGATTTGCCTTGTTTCTTGTAAACTTAGCCCTGGGTATCTGAAATCTAGCACTTATTGCAGGGAAGTGTTAGTAAAAGTACTCAAGGTCTCTGATCCCTGTTTTCTAATCCATATTTGCTCGGTGTGACCTTGGGCCAGCCATTTAGGTCTGAGGTAAACCGATTAGAATGTTAATAATACAGAACTTCAAAATAGAGGAGATGCTGAATCTAAATTGAGCTTTCATGTTGTAGCTAAGTCAGGGGGCCAAAAAGAATGTCAGCACTATGCAAGAGTGTGAGAATAGTTATGCTTAGAAATCTTATCCCTTGATGGTACTTACTATATCAATAGGGCAGGATCCAAACCGTGATTCAGTTAAACTTGTTAATTGCTAGAAACTTACTGCTGCATTCTAAATGCAGTGAAATTGCTAGTTATAGCTCCATAGTTACGGTTGAATTGAGTCTGGGTTGAAGCAGATGCAGCCTTTTTCTTAAGTACGAAGAATAGTGTGTCCATACCAAAATTATGGCATCTGCGGAATACAGGATACTTCTGAGAATTTGGAAGTAAATCCATTAACTACCTTGGATTGAAATTAATTCAGAATGGGACTATAACAGGTTTACACTCACTGTTGGAACGCCCCCTGCTGGTCATGTGGGAATTGGCTCTTTCCAGCATGGGAGCGCCCTCCTCTGGTGATGCCTCGCCTGCCATCACCCACCTACCCTGTCTGGCTCCACCGTGCCAGGACTCATGTGCTTCCCAGACCACAGCTTCCTTCCCAAGGATACTGCACTCTGGCGATGCCCACTGCTGGGTTTCTCCCCTTTGGGGAACCGGCAACCCCCCAATCCCACCATTCGCCTCAGTGACCCACTGCAGTCCTTAGTCTAGCCCCTTCATTCCAGGCAAATGGCAGTCTGAATTGGCCACTCACATCATTGGCAAGGGGGGTGGACCTGTGGCCTGTTTTTCCCCCGCCGCCCCTGGCCGCCCCCGTAGCTCTAGTACCCTCAGGGCCTCAGCCCAGGAACTAATCAGAACAGAGCTCCCCTGACCTTCCCTAGCACTGCGCTGTCTACGGTACCTCTCTAGGTATAGGCAGCAAGTCCTTCACTCTGTAGACCTGAAGAGACACTAAGCTCCCTCTGCCCTGTAACTCATTTTGTGCAGCCCAGCTGGGCCCTGATTGGCTGCCTTAAGCCTCCTCCCAAATGGCTCCTAAAACAGCCCTGTCCTAGGTCTGTTTTAACCCCTTCTTTTCCAGTGCAGGGCAGCTGCCCTGTCACAGGAGCCTTTAAGAAATGTAGCGTTTGTTTGGTGTCAGATCTTGTAATGTCAGATCTTGTAAGACAAGCTTCATAATGGAGTAACACATTCTTTAAACTTGCTGCTTGTTTGGACTCCATTGAAATCTTGTGCGTGGCTACATTTGAATAACTGGATTGTAATTAAGATAAACTGATGACTGTTGTATATAGTTAGGATTATATCATATTCCCAAACAAGAACTAGATTAAGGTGAAGGAAGTTTGGAAATAGATATGTATGGACATTAAGATGAAAAAATACTACAGGGATATTGTAACTATCCCCAAACCAGCTCTCAATTTCCTGGTTTTATAACTTCTCCAGGATAAAGTTTAATTCAAACATGGTACAGTAAAACTCCAGTGGTCCGGCATCCAATGGTCTGGCACTCCTGATGGTCCGGCACCATCTGGAACCCAGAAGTGCTCCGGGCAGCCGGACAATTGGAGCTGCTCTGCCCCCGGCTTCCCTGATTCAGCCGCTGCTGAAACTGACCCAGCTGCTCTGCCCCAGACTTCCCCAAGTCAGCCGCTACTGAAACTGACCAGCGGCTGACTCGGAAGCCCGGGGCAGAGCACCCCAGCTGCTCTGTCCTGGCTTCCCGGAGTCAGGCGCTGGTCAGTTTCAGCAGCGGCTGACTTGGGGAAGTCTGGGGCAGAGTAGCTGGTGTGCTGCTGGGTTGGTCCTGCAGCGCCGAGGGGCGCATCCCCCCAACTCCACCCCAGACCCCTCGTAGCCCCCCCCTTGCAGTAGTCCGGCATATCTGATAATCCGGCACCCCCTGGGTCCTAAAGGTGCCGGATTATCGGAAGTATACTGTACTACTAATGTATGGAAATGCACAAAGGACCCAAACAACCTTAATTCTGCCCTGTCATGACTCATACAGTAGAGGTATAGTTGTCATGGGTGCACAAGGTGTTTGTTGGCCAGATTAAATTAAAATAATTTTAAAGAATTAGATTTTTTTTTCTTCCTCATATGTCCCTTAGGGTACATCTAAATTACATCCCTTTTTCGATAAAGGGATGTAAATTAGACGTATCAAAATTGCAAATGAAGCGGGGGATTTGAATTTCCTGTGCTTCATTTGTATAATCGCGTCATGGAGCTTTTTCTGAAGTAAAACCGTGGTCTAGACGTGGTTCTTTCGAAAATGGCAGGCTTTTTCAAAAGATCCTGTAACCCTCAAAAAAGTTATCTTAATTACAATCCTGTTATTCAAAAAATGAGGGTTACAGGATCTTTCGAAAAAGCCTGCCGTTTTTTTAAAGAACCGCGTCTAGACCGCGGTTTTACTTTTGAAAAAGCTCCATGATGCGATTATACAAATGAAGCACGGGAAATTCAAATCCCCGCTTCATTTGCAATTTCTATATGTCTAATTTACATGCCTTTATCGAAAAAAGGGATGTAGTTTAGACGTACCCACAGTGTGCATTTTCCATTGCTTATCAAAAAGTATCTTTAATTACACACGTGCTATGAAAACTTGGGGTCAAAATTTCTGGAAGTAGGAACCTAAAATTAGCCATTTACATCTAAACAAGTGGTCTGATTTTTTTTTTTCAAAGTGCTGAGAGTATGGCATCTGGCATTAACCTTGGTGGGAATTGCTGGCTGTTCAGCACTTAAAATTAGGCCACTAATGAGTGAATGTGGATTTAAGAGCCTAGAATTAGGCTTCTATTTTTGAACATTGTGGCCTGGATCTTGCTGGAAGAGGTCTGTAGCCAGCCCTATCCAGCAGAGTTCCAGATGGACGCCATGCCTGGGACAGTTACTGAAGTAAGACACTAAATGGAAAAAAGTCTGCTGCAGAGAGTGACCTGAATGAGAATAGAAATGAAAATCAGCTTGATTAGGTGTTGCTCAGGCATCTTTCTGAGTGGAGGGTTAGGGCATCGCTGGTTTGAGCACACACCAAGAGCTACCACTCGCTGTATTACTCCAGTAGGTTGAAAACTGAACTGAAGTGACACTGAAATAGTCGTCTTATCAGAACTGGGTTCAAAAGGCCAAATCTTCTGACTTGGTAGAGATTTCTCTTGGTGGGTATGAAAATAAAATGCACATAGCTATTGTGAAGAAATGGGAAGCTGCTGTAGGCAAGGGAAAGGATTGTCTCAGTGGTCTCTTGTCTGCAGAGCAATGGCCTCTTATGCACAATAATCAAAGCACTGCTTTGAAGCACATCACTGGTGCTGGCCTTAAAAACAGAGTTTGTATGGGTTGGAGATAATGTGGAGTGAATTGTACATGTTTTCCATATTGTTTGGAAATGTGCAAAGGTTAGAAAATGTTGCTTTTCACTCCTGAAAACTGTTAAGGAAATCACAGCTAAGGAATTATTAGTGGAGCTCCTGGCTGTGTTGTTGGGCTTCCTAGTTCAAGGCATGTTGCCAGGGATGAAGTAATTTTACACTGCTTGGTTTCTGCCAGACCTCATATAGCCTAAAGCCGTTATTTGAATATAAATAAAATTTTGAATGGCTGTAATAGATACAAGTGATGTTTTGCTTTGATTGTTTGTGGTTGAGTAGTGCTGTATGGAGGTCTTGGGGGCACTCCTCCACAGTAGGCTAGAACTGTCCGCATCTGTCAGCACTGTCCTGTACACTTTTATAGTGAAAACAGAAACAAGTCTGTAAAAAAAAAAATTCACAAAACATGTTTGTGTTCTGCTCCTGGGGGTGGGAGTACAACCAGTGAACCTTTCTCCCAGGATTGTGCTTGCATCAATGAACTCTGTATTGCACATAAAGTATACTAAAAAGCTACGCTCATTTTTAAGCTTCATTAGAAATCTGTGGGAGTGAGGGAGGTGGGAGGCGAGAGAATTGCTATGTACCAAACAGAAAGGAAATTAGTAATGTTTGTTTTCAAGCTTCTATCTACTGATAAAGAATGGAGAACAGAAGACAAAAGAGCTCAGACAGCATTCTTCCTTTTTTTTAAATAAAGGATTACAGCTGACCGTAAAATACATCGTTAAGGCTTCTCTGCTTGCCATAGGATAGATAAATATTTCTTAATCTCATTTTTGAATCCAGTTAGTTGCTGTGGTAACCATGATTGGATATCTCAGCTATTCCTCCAGTGCAGTCTTATATATATGGAAACCTTTATAAAGATTTAAATAATGTCTCGTTCCTTGGAACTCTCTTGTAGGCTCTAGAGAATACTCCCTCCTTTAGTTTGAATCCCAAAACTATTTAATCAACAGTTTTAATTTCTCCTTGCCTCTGTGTTTCCTCTTTACTAGTGTTCACTATATGTTCCTGTGAGACAGTTAGGAGAGCAATAAACCCTGTATATCCAACTGCCTGTTCTCTCCTCTTGAAAAGTGTATTTAACGTTTCGGAGAGATGCCAAGTGGCAGTGCTGGAACACAAAGTTCACTGTATCTGTAGAGCATGCAACATAGTGAATGGTACAGTCTGGTCTTATCCCACCTTGTCTGTTGCCTCAGTCACTACCAGCTAGAACCACCTGTAGTGAGTAGATAGGAGTTCAGGGCCTTTGGCTATTTCCCAGTTAGTCTCTTTACTGTTGCCTGTAAAGAGAACCGTGGTAGTGAAGTCTGTGATGTTCTCATGTGTGCACCATTCCTCAGTTCAGATAAGCCTCTGAATTAATGGTAGGTGAAAACATATGCAAATGCGCACGTACACACGTGTATCTGGCATAAAAGGTCTAAATGATGTGTGTTCTTGGTGCATGCATCCCTGTAGCAATGTGTTCTTCCTGTCCTCAAGCTTTTGCAGCATCTTTTTGCAATTCCTATTAATTGTCGCAGTGTTTTTTGAGTACAAGGGTTAATAACTACTTAGTACCCACATGATCAGTCCTAAGCAAAACAGAAGTTAGGGTTTCAAAAGGAATCCTGTTTGCTTTCCAAACCAGCATTCAAAGCTGGGGTTCTCCATTTTTCTGGATAGGGGCCACAATAAAAGGAAAAGCTTGTCTCCTGGGTCACTTCCTCTTCTGATCATGGTCACATCA
This sequence comes from Rafetus swinhoei, assembly GCA_019425775.1. Lineage (NCBI taxonomy): Eukaryota > Metazoa > Chordata > Testudines > Trionychidae > Rafetus > Rafetus swinhoei. Next base: position 126,045,448 of record CM033427.1, on the reverse strand, counting down.
GAGCTATTTGATCACTAGACCGGGTGTTTATGCAGAAAACTAATATTCGGAAAGTAGCTAAAAATAAGCACTGTACCTTCAGAATACGATTTAGTATCAGACAGTAGCATGACTAGTAGGCCCATGGACCACTAGCAAGAGCCCTGCACCACAGCATAAGAGCTATTTTGGTAAGGCTCAGAAAAAGTAGAGCTCTCAAGTCAGTCCTCTAGAAAATGCAGTTTGTGGGCACTCTCCTGAATTCCATCGCCAAAATGTAGCATACTCTCACATGCAGAACATCACAGATGAGCAGCCTCATGCCCTTGATTGCTTTTCAGTTGGATATTTGGATTCTACCTGGAATGACCCAAAACCACTTCTTAAACCAGTGGTGTTTCTGGGCAGTTATGCCAAGGAAGGCTGATGAGATCTGGATAGAGAACTTTTATCTCTTGCAGACTTTGAAGCTCAAACAGTAGCTAAATCCCCCAAATGTTCAGAAAACGGCCACCAGACCAAAATAGCTTGTATACAGTCTTTACTAAACCAGGGTAACTGCTTGTGGGACTGGGGGAAAAAGAATAATTTCCTTTTTTTTCCTCCTCCTGCAAGCCACAAAGAGCGTATCTACTGTTGGAGCCCTGTGACTGGTATTTCTGTCTGATGCCTTCCCATTTTGAAAAGATAAGTGTTTAGCAATGGATTTGCTGGCTCCATCTCCACTCTTTAACCCAAAACGTTCATGAGCAGGGATCTGGACAGAAGCCATGCAAGGCATTCTGCTGCCAAAGGGCAGGAGACGTGATTTGGTCCTTGGTAGATGTGAATGTGGGGTTGGGCCTTCTCTTAATACAAATACCTTTATAGATCATTGCTAAAAATGAGAAACAGGGGGAAGCACAATTAAGACTTCTAGGCTTGGAGAGAGAACTACATCATAAATCAGTAAATGAGTATCCTTACTCCTTTCCCTGCCCCTGTTGTACTGATTTTGGCATCCTTTAACAAGTTTTGCTGACATCCAAACTGAAAAAAAAAAATGTTTCTCTTTGTATTCACAAGATGTGCTGGGCTTGTCAGTGGCCCCTTTTCCTCCTGCTAGTCCTCTTTGGAATATTTAGGATCATTCATGCTGACATTAAAGTCAGAATTCTTATATTTCATTGTGGATGTTCAGATTAGATAGTTTCCCACTCCTGTAGAGCCTTTGCTCCAGAGAGCTCTAAGTGCATTACAGGTAAGTTTTGTAACACCTTAGTGAGGTGGGCAGGTCTGTTACAGCCAGTTTGCAAATAGAGGCGTGGTGCTTCATCTAAATGGCAGAAACTGGAACTAGAACTCAGGAGTCCTGATTCTTGCTTGCCTGTTTCAACCACCTGACTCTCTTTAACATGGAGATGTTCATCTGTTCCTGGAAAATCTAAACCATACAATTGAGGCCGTTAAGATTGTGTGGGATACTTTGCCTGTGCCCCTTCTCTGTGCAAATCGAAGACTCCTTTCTGCAAGGGGAGCAAATGGGAGGAGTTGCTGCATTAAGCCTTGCTGATAAGAGTTTGGCAGTATAAACACATGGGAGTGCTTCTTTGTATAGGTCATCAGCCAACTTACTCTTTAACCTCAGGAGTTCTTCCTCTCTCTGCCCTCTGAAACACATGGATTGCAGTTTAAAAAGAAAACTGAATAGTTTCTTTTCATCGTGGATAGGTTTGGCAGCATTTGATTTTTTTTTTAAATAATTTTGATGTATAATTTTTTAAGCATTTTTTCAGTTTGTATCAATTTTAAATTTTTCACACATACAGGATACTTTAGGGGAAGGGGTGATCAGACAGTAATTTACTCACAACAGGCAATTCAAAAAGTTAAATCTTTCTAACCATTAAAACACAAGTTCTCACTATCTCCTCAAAATATATAAAGTAAATACCCTTAAATCTAGCTGAGTTCTCAAGCAGCATTTTCTGACTCTGCCCATCTAAGTTTTGACTGTTATTGATGGAAATATTGTTTGTGTATGGTGACATTAACATTTACTCATAAAAATGTATTCCTTCCATGCCTAATCATAGATGTTGTCTTGGCATCAAAACTGTGTATTAAGGATGATCAGGAAACAACTGGGGGACGGAATGATTTCTAGGAGTCTAGTGATTTGAGTCCTCCTTCCTTTAAAAATGGACTGTGAATTTAGCCTTTCTGTCTCTGCTGATCTGAGGTGGCAAGATGATGGCCCAGCCATGGATGCAAAGGGCCAATCTGGTACAACAGAAGAGGGACATGATTCAACATTCCATTACACAACATTTTCTCTAGTAGTCTCTTGTGACTCTGCAGTCAATGGAGCATTAGTGATGTGAAACTAATGTAATGGAGCGGAGAATCAGAGCTGTTAGCCTTTTTAAGAGGATTTGTTGGACAGAAACATGAATATTACATTTTTGATCTTAAACTTTTTTTTTCTTTCAACAGGCTCCAATTTATGTAGCTATGAAATACAGCCATATGAGTACACTACAGATTCGCAGGCCTCTAGGCTCTGCCCCAAGCTCCCAGTTCCAGAGAGGTATGTTTAACTGCTTGTCTAATTGTTTGGTCGTTTGTTGGAAAAAGAAGTTTTATAAAAACCCAACAAAGAATAGATTAGGTCACCCTACAACACACCTATGTTTGTTGTTATCATGTTAACTCTGTTGATACAAAGGTCATTTATAAAGAGACACCATCAACATAATACTTACAAAATCCTACTGTGATCCTAATGCTATTAAAACTGGGATATTAAAAATGCTATTTGGCATTATATACTCGGTGTTATGCAGGTGTTAGTTCACCACCTGAAGAGCTGGCTGCATTTTAGCGATGCTGTTTGTACTAGGGATGTTAAATATCAGTTAATTGAATAGTCAGTTAACCTCATGAATTCTTGTCGGTTACTCGACTATTCTGTAGTCCCTGGGAATGGGGCTGGCATCCAGCTCCACTATCAAGGAGCCCCCTGCCACTCTGTGCAGCTGCCTCTGACACAGAGGCAGCAGCGCGGGATGCCAGGCGGGAGCTGGACCATGAGGGGAGCCAGTTTAAAAACCAGCTCCCCTCGCGGACCGGCTGCCTGTTGCCCCACGCTGCTGTCTGGGAGGGGTGGGGGCGGGGCAGACACGAGCTGGAACTGAGCCAAGCTGCTTGCCCGCCTGGCTCCTAATACACTTCACCCGCTGCAGCTCTGCATTTATAGGTCCCAGACCTGGCGCAAGCCAAGATTGAGCGGGGCTGCTGGCCAGCCTGCTAAAACATTTACTGCGGGGTGTGTGTCGGGGGGGAGAGGGAGAAGGAAATGCATTTAGTTGATATCATTAACCTGTAAGCTTTTGCTTATTGGTTAATTGGTTAATCGACTATACTATTACATACACAGTTTCTACATAGTTGGTACACAGCATATGAAGTGTTTTAGAATGAAAGGTGGTATAGGCACATAAAATATTACATTCATCATTTGTGGTGTTTGCTTCTTGTACTTTACTCAGCCAGTTAAACTTGGTGGGAGTGTTTCATTTGCTGGTTCTCTAGTGTGTGTAAGTTTCTGGTACTGGATTGCGTAAATGGCAGAAAGCAAAATCCAACCTAAACATTTAATGGCACTCCTATTCATCTATTACTTTGTTTGTAAATAAACTGCTCTAGCAGTACTGTTTAAAATTTCAACCTAGAGCTGCCTTGATTGTTTTTGGTCAAGTACGATAGTGATTATAACAGAGGATACTGCTGGCATTGAGAGCCCCGCTGTGTGTTTGAAGATTAGAGTGCTGCCCAGAAGTTAAGGGACAGTCCACACTTCAGTTACACAGCAAGTTTGTTCAGCAAGGTGATTATTGTAGAGTTCAGCCCTTTAAACGCTCTGGGAGTAGTTCCACTGTCTTTAACAGAGTGGTGGGTTACCTGTGACCCGAGAGCCACATGCAGCCCATTGGGGCTCTGTGTGGGGGGGCCCACAAGACAGCTTTGTTTACCATTGCTCATGCGCAGGGGTGCCAAATTCTGCTGATTTTCGTCCATAACGTTTTTTTGCTACTGGTATGACTGAAGTGACACAGATGTAAAGCAAGGATATGTGAAGTGAGGTGCGTGCTGATTGCACACAACATTGTGAGAGCCTTGCATTCCCTCTGCATCCAATCCAAGTGCTATTGTGGTTCAGTCGGCACACTCCACAAATTCTAGGTACGCAAGCGCAATTAGCAAAACTACCCTAACCCTGCAAGACCATCTTGGTTACAATAATCTTGTGCCCCACTGAAATGAAGTAGGGTCATTCATGTGGCCCACTCGCTAGCCTAGGTTGCCCATCACTGCTTTAACAAGATTTCTGCAGGGGTGTTTGTGGCTTTGGGCTTCTGTGTTTCCACTGAAATCGAAGGGGCTTAAACTTGCAAACACTTGTGACCAGTTATAATTCTTATTTCATAAACAACTCCAGCTTGACTATATCTATTCAGGGTCAGGCCGTATGCGCTCTGCATGGACATGAGTGTTTGTAAAGGAAAAACAGAGAAAAGTGGGTATGTTGTAGCCATTTTAGTTCCAGGACCTGTAGTTTTGAATGCCATTTGCTTATGGAGGTAACTCATCCAAGTTTTTAAATTGATGGCTGTGATACTGAATGCTGGCAATAACATACTTTTTTCTGAATCTTTTTTTTTAACGCTGCAGTTCAATAGCCTATGCAGCAGCCCTTGGAATAGGTGCTGCACTAACGAAAAGAAATACAAATTCCAGTGTTGTATATTCAAATGGCTTGTTGGTTTTAATTTTTGCCAGTATTTTATGTATTTTTCTTCCTAAATGTTCTCATGTCATTTAATTGGATAGAATTTTGCTTAATAAGGAAGGAGGCAGGTAGAATGGAGTGTCATATCACTCTATAAATGCAGTGCAAATTCCTGGCAAAATTGCTTTTTAAATAGTCAAAAGGAACTGTTTCATCGGTGGAGCATTTCTCCATTTTATTCCACAGTTATAAGTTAAAATAAAAAGATTCATTAAATTTTAAAGTTTCCAAAAGCTTGACTTAAACCCCCAAAGAAATAGTTTGCCTTCAGCTCACATGTTAGATGTTGTGCTGGTGCATTTATTGGAGTAAACAGGTGCATTAAATAAAATAAATAAATGGAGATGCCTATCTCCTAGAACTGGAAGGGACTTTGAAAGGTCATTGAGTCCAGTCCCCTGCCTTCACAGCAGGACCAAGTACCATCCCTAACAGATTTTTGCCCCAGATCCCTAAATGGCCTTCTCAAGGATTGAGCTCACAACCCTGGGTTTAGCAGGTCAATGCTCAAACCACTGAGCTATCCCTCTCCCGATTTTGGGAGAAGAATGAAAAGAATGCATTTTGGAGAAGAAATGAAATGGTCTGAAGGATGGAAAAATAAATACATTTCAGGAAGAAGGATTTTGAGGGAAAACTCCCTGTTGTTCCCTTCCTGGAAACAGATCCTCAGCTGATGTAAATTACATCACTCTATTGAAGTCAAGGGCGCTATGGCAACTTAGGTCAGCTGAGTACAGTCCCCTGAAGTTTCCCAGTTGATTGGTTCAGCAGTAAAGTGTTCTGTGTGTCCTGCAGAGAGTCCCAGAGATCTTGCAGGGACTCCTCCATTTCAGCTTTGGAATGCTCTGACCTCACTTGCTTTGGCTTCCTCACAGCACTGTCAAAGATAACCACATCCTCCAGCAGCAACTCCTGAAATATAGTTTCACTGCATGAAGGTGGTTTTGGAGCAGGATACTCAAGAGAAAGATAGCCAGTTTGCCCCTTCTTTCTTGCCTCTCCCTATTCCAACTCTGCACAACCTTGAGAGAGGGGCTTCCATTGAGTTTGGAGAGAAAAAGAGCAAAGCCCAGCGACAAAATGCTATATTCTGTTGGCGCAGGCTCCCTACATGAGTAGACATATCAGTTATGAGGACCCTAAATATGTCAGATCCAGCCCTGTTTTGAGGCACGCCTGATAGAGAACTACTCTGTTCCTAACTCTGCATTCATTTCTTTGACACAATCTAATTAAACTTGGGATCCTTCATAGAATTTTAGTGCCACTGTTATTTTTGTGCTTTTTTATTTATTTATCCTCCTCCTCCTCCTCCTCAAGGCTAATTTTGCTGACATTGATCACGATAATTAAGTAGCAGATTATAGTTAGAAGCATATGATTTCATTTAACTATGTAAGGTTCCAAGGTGTAATCAAGGGGCATTATAAATAGCAGAGGTCACTATCATGAGATGTATTTTTTTGTTTTTTTATTAAACAAGACACATCATACCACATGCTCATTGAGTCAGAACCACTGAAATAGAAGCAGGACTCCTTCTGGATTCTCAAGTCTTATTTATTCAAGAAAGGTTGTAATAAGCACTGACCTTATTTTGTATGTATTATAACCGTTTGTATTTAATTATCATACGTTAAAGCAGGTCACTTAATATGGACAGTATAATTGCTACATGCAAGAGAGATATTAGGAAATTAATGCAGGAACGCAGTGTGATAAAGGCAATAAGTATCTATTTCTCCCCAGGGACATGTTGATTCTAATTACTTTTTTTTCCCCCAGAATGTCTGTTTTCTCGTCAAGATGTGAAAAAATGTGGTTTTTTTTTAATGTTTCAGAATAAAATCTGAGCTTTGTCAGAATGATAGCACTATTTTTCAGTGCAAGCCTATAAAGTTTCACAGGCTTTCTTAAAAATTGGAGCAAATACATGACATACAAGTTTAAATGCAGAGCTCCCTAATTTCAAGCATTTCAGATTTGCATACATTCTGTGAAGACCTGCAAGACACTCACACTCCAAAGCTAACTCGATCTTACAAAAAGGCTTGAGGGAGATATATATAGGCTGCTTGATAGATTACCGTGGGTTTCATCTGATTTTTAACAGCTCTCACTAAATTTATAGTTATTCCGCTTAACTGCTATCTTTATTACTCACTGAAAGCAAAGTATCAGTGCAAGCATCTGCAAATGCATTTTCTTATTCAGCACAGTTTACTTAAAACTTTATTATTTAGAACTGACAGTTTTGCAAAAGCATGGAAATCTGTTAATTATCAGTAGGTGATAGGAAAACCTTCCCAATTCTGCACTGAATAATTAGACAATTGCTTTTTTTGTATGTTCTTTCTCTCCTCTCCTCCACTTCCCTAAAATAATAATGCATAGACCGAATAGTCTTAAGGCAGATGACTCTAACCCTATGCACTAGAAGTGAGGGTTAGACTTCTGATACGACTCTCAGTTTAAAAAAAGGCATCTGATATAGGAAATATCTGGCTTCAAAACCTCAAGTAAAATAGGAGACTCCCAAAGGAACAAGGTATAGTGGTGCTGCAGTATCCTGAAATTTTGCAAATAAGACCGTAGGAATTAATGGGGAGGAAGGAAATGTAACAGCCAAAAGACAGCTAGATGTATCCTACATCTTCAGTTTAATGTAGGATATATATTTTATTCATTGGATTCAGTTGCAAGCAAGAGTAGATTGCTAATAAAATTGTCTTAAATGTAATGGAAAAGAATATTTAAAAACACAATAGACACTCTTGATAGCCTGACTTAGCTTAGGGTTCAAGAAGATGCAGCTTCCAAGTGGGTAGCACTGGGAAAATAAAGTCTTACGCTTCTGCTGTCCTGAATTACCTGTTGGTGGACTGGCATACTGTTTGTTTACTGGGGTGAGAAGTATAGTGCATGAGAGAGGTAAATAACATTCAGGGTAAAGGGACTAATGAAACAGTTTTTGGCCTCTTCCCTGCATTTGGTATAAAACATTGAAATATTTCTTAAGTAATCACTGTAATTGTCATCTCCTATGACCAGAATAAGCATATAACAGGGAAAGGATAAGATATCTTTAGCACAGCTGCTTGGCAACAGTTGTAAATGGTGACATGTTTTAGACTATGGTACAATCATTCTTGGATATCTTTTTTGCTACAAAAGTGGGTCAGTATTCCATTCAAAAGTCAGTGAGGCCATAGTTTGAGCTCGTGTACCACGTGACACTTGACTGACAGAGGTTTAAGCTGAAATAAGAGCGTACTCTTTTTTGAGAGGCAAAGGGTGTAATACCTGTTGGAATATGCATGCTATCTTAACAGATATACTTGTAAAAATTACATCACTCCTCATTGTAACCATCGTCATTATAGCAGCACCTCTGCATTAAACTCACGGCTCCTCGTTACAGTGTTATGAGGGTGGAGAGTATTGCATCAATTCACCTTTCATTTGTGTGTTGATGTGGCATTTATATTAAGTAGGAGTAATTTTTTTTCTGATTTTTTTTTTCTTGTGTCACCAGTGCACCTATTCCATTCTTCCATCGCTGTGCTCCTGTGAACATTTCCTGCTATGCCAAGTTTGCAGAGGCCCTGATCACCTTTGTCAGTGACAGTAGTGTCTTACACAGGCTGATTAGTGGAGTTATGACCAGCAAAGAGATTATAATGGGACTTTGCTTGTTATCACTAGGTAATTGTTTTTCTCATTATTAGCTGTTTCATAGTACTGCGATAGGAGACTGTTAACATCCTCTAGTCACAACATGAACATAAAACATATACAATAATAAACCCCAAGGAAACTGTTAAAATGCGTTGGTTTTTTCTTTTACTTAGTATCCAAATGACTGTTTCAAAAGAAATACATGTAAACATTAAATTTTTGTTTAAGATCGGGGAGGGGTTGGACATACTTGAGTGCTCTTGCCATAGCTGTTTTAACTTCAACCAGAGGTGGCGATACTTTAATAATGCTCGCCTGGCCTTTCCACTCACCATTTTGCCTACCCCTTGCACTAAAAATGAGAGCAATGCATAGCATTATGCTCTCAGAAGCCTGGGACTTAGGTTTCTTTTTGTGTTTATGGCTTAGCTATTGGAGCTGAGATTTTCAAAAGTGCAAAAGGAAATTAGGTTGGACACTTAACTTCCTTTGGCACCTTTTTAACTCCTAGCCCTGTTTTTTATGAATGTAAATGTTGTTGCAAATGTGTTCTTGAAAGGTGGTAAAATTCCCAATTCTGGGTCTTAGGTTTTTTGTTGATCAGTGGTATCCCATCATAGTGAAGTGATTGTTTTAAGCAGACCCTATAAATGAAGGTGAAAGTGTGTGCACCCAAATGTATTCCATTTCTGATCAGCTGACTTTATTGACTACTTAGTGAGAGGCCCTTAACCTCTTAAAAAACTGAATCCCTGCTGTGCTAGTCATCTGTCAGAACAGTGTGTGGTTAAAGAAAAAGAAATGATGATGGACTACAGGGTGCCACAGAGTCTGTAGCAGCAAGATTCTGCTAAAACCAATCTGTGTCTGCAGTAGAGAGGTAGATCTTGACTGCAAAAAAATGAAACACTAACTCCAATAAGTGATTTTGCTGCAAAGAAATCCACAGAACTATTTCTTCCATTGCACACCATGGTGGTAATAATGGGCCTGTAATAATTTGACCTAAAAGTAAAAAGAAAATTAAGAATTTGCAGATTTGCAGCTCTATTAGCTACACTGTAGTTGGATTAGTGCCAGATTTTGCTTTGGATATGTATTGCAAAATTTTATATAAAGTTAATTTAGTCATTTAGGTTAAAGAGCGATAAAAATGTGATTGTTTTCAGATTACTTTTTTATGCTTTTTTAATTAAATCAGAATGTTAGCTTATTTCACAAAGCAGACCCCAGTGCTGTTCACTTTAAAATGTAGCTAGTGCACTCACACCACTTCTTAGTGAAAAATGGCGATTTAGGGAAGGTTTTTAGCATGCTGTGCCTGTATGGCAGTGGGACTAATAGGATGCCCAGGCTGGCTCCTTGTGAGGGAAGTAGCTTCCCAAATTATAGGTGCACTCTGAGAAAAGATGCAGAAATCTATATGTACCAATCTAACCAAATGAACTTTGAAATGTCATGGTGCATCTGATGGCATAATGCCAAGGGCCCAAGAAATGGGGACTTAAGAGATGAGAAATGGGGAAAACAATGAAGATTAGATGAGGAAATGTGAAAATTGCAAGTAAAAAATTATTGCAGAATCAATAAAAACCCAATTTGATTAAAAAAGATAAAGCACACAGCAGTAATTTTTCCTTATAACAAACATGACATCTTAATACATCATAATATCTGCACTTGTTTAGCATGTGTGTTTGCATGTGAGTTCTCCTCTGCTGCTCAGAGTTGTGTAGTTGTTTTCCCAACTCATGATATTAAACTCACACTTCTGTCATGTCCTCGTTTGTTCTGTCACTGTCTGAATACATTTGTGTGAGTATACTATGTTGTGTATATATATATATAAAAATAGTGTACTACGTAAATGCGCACACACACACTTTTTATTTAGCAAAAAGCAGGAGTTGTAGAAGGTACCTGATTTTCCTTGTGTATTTGTGAAATAAGTTTGAAAGCCATAGGAGAAAAAAATTCCTTCTATAAAAGACTCCATTAATATGCAGTTATCTCTAGTGTAGAGCGTTCAATTGAACTTCCTACATTTTGCTTATGGAAAAAATACCTTTGTAGGGTTGTTCCTGTTTGAAATAATTGCTCTGCTTATTATATTTGTCTTTTCTGCAGTGCTGTCCATGATTTTGATGGTGATAATCAGGTACATTTCAAGAGTACTGGTTTGGATCTTAACAATTCTTGTCGTTCTGGGATCACTTGGTAAGTCTAGTTCGTTTCTTTGGCATTGAGAGCCAAGTTCTGATGTCTCTCCCTCACCCCAAAGGTCATCAGCATCCTACTCAGAGACCATTCTTTTTTTCTGCTTTACATTGACCTGCCCCAAGGTTCCATGGGGAAACTGCTGTCTTTCTGGCTGAGAAGAACTGGGTTAAATTCAGTCACTGCTGCTCTTTGCTGAGCCACACAACTGCTACACCTGCTGTTTGATGGATGAGGGCGCACATAGCCCATGACAACCTGGAGAGTGAGACACGAAGAATCTACCCAGAGTCCCTATGCAGCAGTACAGAGCCCTGTGGGGCAGAGCACTACCATTAACATTTAGGATGGGTCCTCTGGGTGGCTTGAGCTGTGCTCAATACACTTAATCAGTGAGAAACACAGGGGCTTTTCCATCACTTTTCTTCCTCTCCTTGCAAACTTCCTGCAGTCCGGGGACTATTGAGGGCATGGGGGGCTGGGTAGGTTCCCAGGACATGTAAGAGCAGCCTAATATGAATTCCTAACCAGCCCCTTAGGGCTGTTTTCTGACCGCTTTGATCTACTCTATACACTTGAAACTTTGTGGAACTGAAGTTTTATATAGTTGATGTTTCAATAACGCAGAAACATATTGTGTGATCAGTGGAAATGCTAAAATAGATGGCAACCATAATTTAATCATGACCTGCCAAGGTTAGAAAAAAATACTTTCAAGATCGTATAGCTTTTCTGAACTGCCCCACTGACATCTGATTACATCCTGAAAAACAGCACCAAATGCGAAGACTTAAAAATGGCGTTTTGCAAGAGACGCTGTTTGTGTTTACATTAGTCTGTTGTTTTTGGAATCCCCATGTGGCAAATCTGGAACATCCTGAATCTTTTGAAATGAACAAAATGCATCAACTAAGATTTTTGCACTTTAGATAGACACACTGCAGCTGAGTCTCAGACCTTGAGGGAGGGCAGCGGGGAACTGGAAAGAGAAAAGAAATGTCAGAAGGAAAAGGTTAATTCATTGGAGGTGCGGAATCCCAGATCAAAGAGGAGGTTCTGTCTTGGAAAGTAAAATCCTGGCCTATTAAAGTTAATGGGAGTTTTGCTTCTCACCAGTAGGGTAGGATTTCCCCCAGTGAGTTTGTTTAATGGGAGACACTTCCCTCTCTTCTCCTTTGCCTTTATTTTTATTTTTCATTTTCCCATGGCAGGTGAGGTGAGCTGGCTCTTCTATCGTTCCTACGCTTACGGTACATGCATTAGTTCTTCTTCATGCATGGCCACCTAGCTGTGATTTATCTGAGGTGCTGTTTCAAGTATCCATGGATTCTCTCTCTGACTCCTCATTGTTTCCTTTCCTCTTCCCTGGTGGCACTTCTCTCTGAAGTGTTTACCCTTTCACTTCTTCCTTTTTCTTTGTACTTCTTCTTTCTCTGCATCCTCTGGGGCGTTCACTCAGTTTTTCCATTTTAATTTCCCATACGCATCCCACCACATCGTTTTCTGCTTTTGTCCTTCCCTTCCAGTCCTCTAATGCCTGACATATGGGAATAGTATCTGCCTTACCGTGCCTCCCCTGACAAGTGGCTCCCCTCATTCTCTCTAAAACACATGAAATGAGGAGTACCAATCCAAGGAGCTGCATGATTTTCAGATGGTCCTAGCAGGGTAGGAGCGGTGCAGGGAGAGCGTTTGCTCGATTAGCAGGCAAGTGAGAAGCCAGAGCACTCTTCCTTCAAAATCCTTCCTTTGGAGTAGCATCAGCTCTCTTGGATAGTTTTTGAAAGTTTAGACTGTGCTGTGTCCAGCTGGTTCCATTTGTTGTGAATTTGTTAAGTAGAGGGAAATATGCTATTTGTCCTGTCTTTCATTCAAACCATAGGCGGCACAGGAGTACTGTGGTGGCTGTATGCTAAGCAAAGAAAGTTGGATGATGAAACTCTTCCTGCTGATCAGCTTCAAGTAGCCAAAGACAATCATCAGGCTCTCCTGGTCTATGCCATTTCAGCTACTGTCTTCACGGTAAGCGTGTTGTCATTGTCAAAATCGTATTCCTTTTTTCTGTCCTCGCCACGTTCTTTGGCTTGTCAATGCCATTTTGTAGCATGTGCATGGAAGATTGAAAATGCTTCTGAAATAGTATCCCTGTTTGTTGCTGCACTTTCTACTGTTAGTTAGGCTTTGTTCTGGTAGACCTATTCTTCTGAGGTCAAGGGAGAGTGTAGGGCCTGCACCAACAGTTACCACTCTCAGAAGTCGACTGGGACTTGCATGCACAGAGCAGCCTCAGGATTGGAGACTTAGTCTGTATGTTCACTTGCACTTGGGCCCTGTTTGTCAGATAAATCAACTATAAATACTGTTTCAGTTTAGTTAGTGCATGCCTGTGTGGAGGGTTACTGTCATGAAACCTTTTTATAAATGTATCTGGCAAGTTCTCTAGATTCTGTGTCAAAATATTGGCCACATTCTGCCCTTGGATGCACCTGTACAATCCTGTTGCTTTCACTGGGTTGCACAGTGCAATTGAGTGATAGAATTTGGTATATGGTCTTGTCAGTCTGAGTGTCAGTTCAAAAATGTAATTTCAAAGATAGCTGGAGTCACCAAAAATAGTTTGTATTGATAAACCGATCTCTAAATATTTGATGCAGGATTAAATCGTGTAAACTTGTGGATAAGCCTTAGGCAAACTGTGTGATTTAGTCTGCTCCTCTTGAAGATCTTGTATTATTTACTGCACCCGATGGTCTGCTTTTCATCATCTAAAATATCAGTTGGAAACTTCTCTCCCCAGGTTATCTTGTTCTTGATAATGTTAATTATGCGCAAGCGAGTAGCTCTCACCATTGCCTTGTTCCACGTGGCTGGCAAGGTTTTCATTCACCTGCCACTGCTAGTCTTCCAGCCCTTTTGGACTTTCTTTGCCCTCATCCTGTTTTGGAGCTACTGGATCATGGTCCTGCTTTTCCTTGGCACTATAGGTATGTGACCATATTGCTTCTTTTCAGTAAATATTGGTACTTTCTCATACAGACTTTAGATATAGTTACAGTTAGAAAATAAGAATTGTTCTATTCCTCTATATCTCTGCTTGAGTGACTTTCTGAATACTTTGAGCACAGTGAGTACTTTAGTACTGAGAGAGATTACTGTGTTCTTGTGCACATCTGTGTTCATGTGCGAAAATATTCATTGGTGCTCTGGAAGTAACTTTCTATCACTGTTTTTGTTATGAAGAAGAGCAGCTGCAGGGCTACCGTAACACATGTAAGCAGTAAATCTCCATGGGACTGTCACAATAGCTGGGACTTGTTTTAAAACAGTATGTTCTGGTTATGGCATACTCCATATACAGCTGGGGGGGCTAGGAAAGGAAGGCGAAGAATTCACTATGTCAGCTTTATGCCACTTATGGATTTACCCATGCTGGGGAAATATTTAGCTATCCTGTTAGGGGAGCTTTCAAACTGGGTCATGTCTCCTTTTTTGCTGTCTCGTTAATTTCTGTAACTCTGCAAATAAAATGCAAAAGAAGCATGCCAGTATGTCAGTTAAGACTTTTTTTTTTAAGTCAGGAAATGTACAACTTCAATCCATCCATTTGATTTTATCTTCAGACTTTGAACTTTTGAAATAATGTCCTATTTAAAATATTGAGAGGTTTTATTTCTGTTCTTCTCCATATTTAGAGGGATCAGGCAGAGGGGGGAAGAGCCCTGCACAGGTATCCACTCCTCTCTCTCTGAATATACAGGATTCTAGCTAGAAGCTTAAGGAGAAGATGTTACTGGAACCTGATATTTGTAATGTTGTGACAACTACTTCACAACTGCTCCAATACAATATAGTAATTTTAACACTCTTTAGATCATATAACTGTTTCAGCCTAACTATGGGAAAAATATTTGGGGGGGGTTTGGCCCAGTTTTTAATAAGGGACAGAGCTAATAGAATTTGTCTTTGGTTTTGTTGTTGTACTGTTATAAGTTTATTTAATTATATGTGATGTGACATTTATTATCTGGAGAACAGTGAGTCACAACCTGAAAATGGTTGAGGTCTTAGTTCTGCATCATCAGAGCCAAAGTTTGGGCTTTAATAAGGAAAAAGCTTTGCTCAGTTTTAATTGTTTGTACCCACAGTCGTGATCCAGCAAGGAGTACTGCACATGCCTAGTTTTTATGAACTGTGAGTAGCTACATTGATGTCAGTGGGACAAAGTGTTTTGTATTAAATTTAAGTCTTTGCTGTAGCACGGCCATACATGCTGTATATCCATATTTAACGGACTGCTAGCAGCCAAAATGCAAAACACTTCTAAAAGAGTGAGAAAAAACTTGTTTTTCCAAATAGTAATTCAACTATGCCAAACAAAATTATTTTGATAGTGTTGTTTGGCTTCCAAAATTAAAGATTAAGATTTCAAGATTAAGTTTAAACCATTCACAGAAGGTTAAGAGATCTTGTGCAAACCTAAGTGAAAACATTAATGGCTTTCAAATGGAATCTGTTTTATGCACCTGTTTTGTCCATTCTCTGTATTTTCCTGAATCTCTTTTGCTGTTCACATCTTTTGATGGGTGAGAGAGACCTCCACCGTGAGTGCTAATGCTTTTTGAAATAGAGCATCCATCGCCTGGGGAAAACCTGACGCAATGTCAGTGAGCTCATGTGAAAGTGCTACTTGGATCAGACAAGTCTGTTGGGTTTTAAAATATGTATAAAATTCTTTGGGAAAAATCTTCTCAAACACTGCTAGTATTTCTAGCAAACAGAATGTTATTTACATACAGACACAAAACATGCAGAAAAACTTGCATCATCAAGAAATAGGTGACCATTAATGTTGTTCGATCTAATGAAAAAATACCAATTACAATCTTTCAATAATTCGCATAAGGAAGAAATGTTATTTATACAAAAGTAGAGGCAGAAAATTGGGATTTCCTTCATTACATTTTGGAATAAGAACTCATTCTGATATTATTTTTTCCAATTTGCCTCGTGGCTAACATTTTTTTTAAAAAAAAGTTGTTGGATGGTGAGTGTGCTGTGGAGAATTTTAAAATCCTTCTTCTGCACAATCATTAATAGTAAGTAAGATTTTTGTGGACTGACCCAGCAATGTCATCTCCTTTGCTTCACTGATGTTAGCACTTTATTAGGAGCTGTCAGTTCATAAAATGATTCAGAGTTATTAGCTGAGATACAAATGATTCCTTTTTCCTGAGCTATTATTGTAAATGCTATCTGCCTCCTTCTCCTCATTTGTTCCTAGGTAGCCCTGTCCCAAACGAACAAGGATTTGTGGAATTCCGGGTTTTGGGTCCTCTGAAATACATGTGGTGGTACCACGTTGTAGGACTTATCTGGATCAGTGAATTTATTCTAGCGTGTCAACAGATGACTGTAGCAGGAGCTGTTGTGACGTACTATTTCACAAGGTGAGAACGTTTCAGACTGCTTTTTCTTAAGAGACTTTGTAACTGAATCAACAAATATCTCTAGGGCCAAAGTTTGTGGTGAAATGAGCAGATGTGTTCTTGGAAGCTGGAAAGCAAAAGCGAACTCAAAATAGTGTATTTAGCTGATTATCTGTACTTCTGAGATGTTAAGCACCATGGTCTTGTTTGCTCCTATGTCCCATATACACAAGGAAGACCGAGATTTTCTTTTTTAAGTAGAAAGCTCTTTCACATTCATCTCCTTTTGGTATGAAAGCTAATAAGCTCTATTTAAATTAAAGATAATTGGCGCTAATTGCCTGGGATTACTTAATTGAAAAATACAGGCCTTTAATTCTTTCCATCCACTCATTTGTCTGTTTCCTAAGATTACAGAAAGTCCCATTAGAGCCATTCTTGTCATATGGATCCAGGCATGATTCTATACTAATGTTCAAGTACAGCAAAATGCGTGTATTAAATCTCCATGTGCCATCACTGTGCATGAGTCCTAATTCGTAAATCATGCTGTACTCATGTCAATTAATGCACATGTATCTCAAGTAGAAGAGAGGGATGCATCACATGTTCTTAGGATAATAACTGAGTGGTGGTAATGCAGTGTTCAAAAATAAGCTTTTAAAATTTGCTTTGTTTTTTGAGTCTCTAGGTGCATGGAAATCTTGTTTTTAAAGTTTTTTTTCCTACAACCATAAGGACTAGAATTTTTTTTTTATGGAAATCAAGGTTTTTCTCAATTAGAGCTAAGCAATGAAACTTTAAGAAAAACTCTATCATGAGTATTGCAATAATTTTGTGAGACTGAGTAATACTGAAGTGATAAGCCAGGGTTTTTGCTAACATACAACGCTTAGCAACATTTTTGATTAAGGAAAGAAATAATGGTGTTATTGAACTAATTCACCTGTTCTTTTTTTTAAGTATCTTTTTCTAAAGTCAAATTTCTCAATGTAGCATGTATGTGTCTTTTAAGAAAATAAATCTCTGTGCTAAATCTGATGATTTAAGTTACATTTCCCACTCCAAATGGTCTCAAAGTAATTTGAAAACCATAAAATACAGCACCTCTGGAATAAAACAGCTACTTCTGAATCTAGGGTTGCTAGATACTTTAAGGAAAAATCCTGAACATGGCAGGGAAAAAAAAAAATTGGTTGAGCCAAACAAACTCCATAAACCGGGAGCCAAAGGTGTTGAGCCATAAAAAGGGTGCTGCGCCTTTAAATATCTCCTCGCTTCCGTCCGAGAGAAACAAAAAATACCGGACATTTTACATGTTCAGTATTTTCTGGGGTTTTTTTTACTGGACGGGGCCAGAAATAACGGACATCCAGGCGAAAACTGGACACCTGGCAACCCTATCTGAAGCAGAGGGCATCAGCTGTGATGCACAGCAAAAGTGGTTGGAGTAAGGGAAGAAAATATCAGTCCATGACAAAATCTTTAGGCCTTAATAAAATTACCACAGGGTCTTTAGCATAGGCGTGCGCAGCACATTTCATTAGGGTGTGCACCCAGGGAATTTTTTTTTTTTAAAGGCGAACATTTATTGAATACTCAATCATAAAGGACATTATTTTTATTCATCAAACAAACTAAAGAAACTAAAACTTAACTAAACTTAATTTTTTTTTAAATTAACAACTAAACTTTACTTAAATACAAACTTAAGTATGGGACATTGTACTTAGTTTGTTTTTTACATGTGCAATTCGGCGCTTATTGCATAATACAGCAATCCATACTTTAAAACTAAAAGAGCGTATCATGCGATTAAATTAAAATGCAAAGCCACTTTTTTTTGGAGACATTATTCGGTTACCAGGTAGTCTTAAAAAAAAAATACCAGACACACTTCATGGGGGGGAGGGAGGCGAAGGGACTGGCTGGGAGGGGAGCAGGGCTGGCCGGGAGGAAGGGGGAGGAGGGGGCTGGGAAACAGAGCTGGCAGTGGGGCGGGGAGATCGGGGCGGCCACGGGAAGCAGAGCTGGTTGGTGCGGGAGGGGAGGCGGCGGGGTTGGCTGGGGAGATTAGGGGAAGAGGGGCAGCCAGCAGGAGCAGGGCTGGCCGGGGGAGCTCAGGAGGAGGGGGGGAGAACTGGCCGCCGGAAGCAGCACTGACGGGAGGTGCAGTGGGGCTGGCCGGGGAAGATCGGGAGGAGGAACCGGCCGGCAGGAGGTAGAGCTGGCGGCGGGGGTTGGGGTTGGGTACAGCGGGGCTGGCCAGGGGAGATCGGGAAAGGAGGGGAGAACTGGCCGCCGGAAGCAGGGCTGGCGGTGGGTGCAGCGGGGCTGGCTGGGGAAGATCGGGAGAAGTGGGGGAGAACCAACCAGCCGGCCAGAAGCGGGGAGCAGCGTATTAGCTGGTGGGGAGCGGGACTGACCCGGGCAGTGCGGATCCCAGGGCGCTCCCGCCCCCCGCACGGTCCAGGCAAAGCGTGAGTCAGTCCAGCTGCGGCTCCACCACGCGCTTGACCAGCGCACAGGAGCACAGACTGGGCTGCCCCTCCTCCTCACACGCAACCAGGGCTCCCAGTGCCAATCGCGCCCTGCGTCCCAGCTACTCCCCCCTGCCAGGCTTCCTGGCGCCCAGTTGGAAAACCAGAAAATCCTGGACATTGCACGTCTGGTATTTTCTGGATTTTTTTTACCGGACAGAGCCCCAAAAAACCAGACACCTGGCAACCCTAATGACATTAGGGTGTGCCCGGGCACACCCCCGTACACACGCCAGTGGTCTTTAGTATCCATGTAGAGCAGATCGGGACTTTGGTTTAAATGTTCCCTCCTATGAACATGGGTTTATTTTCATTGTTACTTGGCAGCCATTCATTTAATTGATATCCTTTCTGTGCTGTTTTTACAAATACACCGTTTTCAAAAATTGAATAGGTTGAACCTCTATAATCTGAGACTCTGGTCTGGCAATGTCCGAGGTCTGGCAGAGGGGAGCAGAGGCCGGCTGGGAGTCTGGCAATGTGGGGGCCAGTGGCTGGGAGCCCAGCCAGGGCCAGGAGTGCAGGGAGGCCGGCGACTAGGAGCCACGAGTGCAGCATCTGGGAGCCTGGCCAGGGACAGGAGCGCAGCTGGGCCCGCGACTAGGAGCACGGCCAGGATTGTGGCAGGGCTCACGCCCTGCTGGGGCCACAAACTCAGGGTGGCCAGAAGTCCTGGCGGGGCCAGGAGCAGAGTCCAGGGATTGGGGCTGGTGGCCCAGGGTGGGGCCGACGGCCAGGAAGGGAGCCTGGGAGTGAGGGCCAGCAGGGGAGCATTGACCTCTCCTGGTCTGGCAAACTCCCTGGTTCGGCATCACTCAGGTCCCAAGGGTGCTGGACCAGAGGAGGTCGAACCTGTATAGTCTGGCACCAGCATGGGGGCCGGCCAGATGATTTCAGAAATCTTTTGCATCTCCAACATCTGACTTGATTAACTGTATTTTACCTGAAGGTAAATGAATTTGTTCTTACCTGCTCCCCATCCATCATCCCTTAATGGGAATTTTGAGTTACAAAAGATCCATGTCCCTCTACTACTTTGCTTTCCTGCATTTTAAAGCATGGTTCTCGTCTGAAAAATGACTTTGTGAAAATGGTATACTGGGGTTTCATGTCGACAATGATTTCTAGATTCAGGTGAGTTTAATTTACATATAGAAAGACTTTTGTTGAACTGCCAGTCCTGCACTCTCACCCAGGGCTCTAAAGCCAAGATGGGTTCTTTGCATTTCATGTAATTTGTCATAAGTAGGGTTGGCAGAATTTGGAGTGATAATATTATTAATAATAATATTTTGATGGATAATATCAATGTTTATTTCAAGTATTTCTTTCAATCTTTATTCATTTAAATTTTCACCATTGAGGCTGATGGGAGAATTATTTAATGGCAGGAGACATTGAGAATCAGAAAGTTTAAGCTTGTATAACTATTAAAACACAAGCCCCTGTCAAAATATACAAATCAAACATCCTTAAAGTAAACTCAGATAAATACTAAAGCAGCATTTTTCTTACTCTGCCATGTTGTAAATGTCTGTGATGGATGGCATTATTTTTATGTATATACTGGTAAAATTGACATTGATCAACATTTGCTGGTAAAAATGTAATGCTTCCAAGCCTTGTCATAAGGACCTGCAGGCCATATTAGGGCCTCAGTTACACTTGTACAAACCATTTGCGTTCTTCTATTTGCACAGGTGTAACAAGTTGGAACTAGATAAGTTGTTTTGCAAGAAGAAATAGAATCCAACACACTAAAAACTGACTCCATAGTGCTAACAGGATAAAAAGAAAGTTGTAAAAATGTATCTTTCTTACTGAAGTCAGCATGACTCAGTGCAAGCAGGGAGCAGGTCTGTAGGGCTGGAAGGTGCCACTTTTTTATGTTTTGCAACTGAAACCACCTTAAGAATAGGTTTCCCTAAATTTAGGGGAAGCATTTTATTATTGGAACACTGGCAGTTTTAACATGAAGCCTTTAGTACTTTTTTGATTGAGTTTATTTTCTTAATACTTGCCGGTGTTCTTTCACTAAGTGCTGAATAGTGGGAAGTAGCAATGGCTTGTTTAGAAGAAACAAATATGAGTTATAAGAATAAATTTCTGAAAAGCAGTATCTGAAGACGTTGAATGTGCATTCAGCTCATCTTATACATATGTCCTTATAAATAAATATATTTTTACAGAACCATATTTTGTTTTAATACCTGATTCTCTGGGTGTGTGGATAAGTATATTGAGAAATACAAATGGTCTGAAAATGGCTTTTGTGTACTGAATGCATATTTGTTTTTTTCAATATATAAAATAGGGAAAATCCTAAAATAAACTTGGGGAATGAGAGGGGAAGACTTAAAATGCCTGAAAAAGACATTCATAAAAGAGTCAAGCTTAAAAATATTCATTGGTTAGATATAACAATAGAGCAGGCAAGTGTCCTCTCTCAGCTCAGCTGATGACTCATCGTTGTCCTGCTCTTAAATTAGAGCTAATACTGGTATGGACCCTGCTTCTCAATGCATGAGCTGTGTCCTCTGAAGACCAGAATGAGACCACCAAATTGCTTTTCACCTGCAAATTCAGTCAGAATGTGTCTGTAACTGTTTTGTCTCATCTGAAGTCCATATTGATGATATTGCTTTATTTCGTTTCTCTGATGATTTTCCACAGGGAGAAAAGGAATCTGCCATTTACTCCTATTCTGGCATCAGTAAATCGCCTTATCTGTTACCACCTTGGAACAGTGGCAAAAGGTTCTTTCATTATCACATTAGTGAAGATCCCACGGATGATCCTAATGTATATTCATTCCCAACTCAAAGGAAAAGTAAGGGAAACTTCCTACCTATTAAAATACTGGGGTCCAAAAGCTTGAAAATTGACCCTAAATTTTGACTAAAACAGTAAGTGTGGCTGGGTGGGAATGGTGTGTTTTCATGAAACTTCAGGGTTGACTTCAGAATATTCAGCACTTAAAGTAGAGCCCATGCATTTAGATTGAATGGTTTTTAGTGTTCTTTGTCCTTTGGGGTTTTGTTAATGTACTTGTTTTTTGTGTTTTTTTTTCTCCCCCTTGTTGCCACGCTAGGAAAATGCCTGTGCTCGATGTATGCTGAAAGCTTGCATCTGCTGCCTTTGGTGTCTGGAAAAGTGCCTGACTTACTTAAATCAGGTGAGATTTTATATATTTTGACTTTTTATATAAAGGCTGTCAATTTAGGTGATTGAGGAAGGCTAGCCTTAAACCAGAAGATGGGGTAATTTTTTCCTTACGTTGACACATGTTAAATTGTACTTTGGAATGGCTTGAACCTACGTACTTCAATCATGTCCCCATTCCTGAAATTAAAGTACATTGTGATCTCACTGAGGCTCATTACATTCATCCTCATTTGCAGTGCCTGGGTGAAAAATTGTCCAAATTCCTTTTTCTGGAAAAGATATTTTGTCCTTTAAAAATGACTCATCGTGTGTAAGCAATGCAGCATTAGAGTTTAATGGTTGAATACAACCCCTGACCCCCAGCGCCCACTCTCCCCATCACATTTAAGTTTGAAAGTGTATTTTTGGTAACAGAGCGTGGAGCTTTTTGTTCCTTTTTAATATTTAAGCATCACACATTTGAGAGAATGTATTTCTGTTAAGTCACCCTCTTGCTTGAAGGCTATGTCTGCACACCAGAGGGGAGGTGTAACTCCCATCTCGGAGAGGTGTACACACATTAGTTCTGCTCGATCCTGCATGCTAAAAACAGCAGCATAGCTATGGCAGATCACGCTAGTGCCCGAGTCCAGCCATGGCTGAAACCCTAAGTATGTACTTGGGGAGCTGGCTCAAGGTACCACCCAGCTATTTTTAGTATGCTAGCTTGAGCAGAGCTGTCACAGGTACATCTGCCTGGGCTGGAGACTATGCCTCCCAACTTGAGTGTAGCAATCTCGAACGAAGGGCAATGACTGTGAATTGTGATGAGTTTAGTCATATCTGTTTCTTCGGAAGAAGTGTGCTATAGTTCGTATGATTGTTCAATTTGTTCCATGAATTTGATACATTCTGCATAATGGAAGTCTTCCATATTCGGCTTCATAAACCTACATGATTGTGAACCTAGCTGCCTTTTGTAAGCAAGTATTCCCTTGGGTCAGATTAAAATTGCACGGAACTTCTGTTCCTTGAAGAACCCACAAGATAGCGTTTCGGAAGCTGCTTTATTTGGAGCTTGGTTTCCAGAATTATGATGAAACTACCAGACAAAGCTATACTGCAATCCATGAAGTTGCAGCCTCGGCATAGACCTGTTCTGTCCTTACCAGGCCTTGTTTTTTAATTGTCTCAATGAAGATCGTTAATTAAGCGTGTAATTATTGGAAATTGTCTTTGTTACCCTTGGCTTACCTATTCAGTGATGCAGGGCAGAATTAGAAATGGGGAAAGGAACTTTCCTGAAACACATGACCCCTCAATCTCTTGTATGACCTGAGGGAGATATGCATGTATTTTTGCCCAGCTGCTTAACTTGGAAGTAACGTCAGTGTCAACCTCCCGAGGAAAGATTCCATTTCTTTTACTATTAACATTTTGGTGTGAAACTGATAAATATGTGGCAAGGATAAGCAAGGCAGGTGGAAAAATGGTTATTCCCTGTCTTTTGATTCAGCCACTGCCCGGGGGAACTTGGTTTAGCAGCATCAAGGTGGCTCAAAATCCAGCACAAATCCTTGCCTACCACTTTTGTTTATGAAATCAGCAGTTAACGCCAACAGGATTTTTCATTACACAGTTTCTTTCCTTCCTAATTCTGGGATGGAGCCTACTGAGTCCTCAGTATTTCTTGATTAAATTTGTACCTTTAAAAATCCCTTATTAAATCCAGCGTCACATGACTTGGTGCCGTCTAGTGTGAATGGAAGAGAATGGGAGAAGAAAGTCTTGTTGCTATAGCAGATGATTTCTTGGTAGGGCCTCCAAGATAGATGTTGAACTAGAACTTGAGGGAATGTTGAAGAAGGGACATTGTCTGTGACTTAAACCAGATTTTGCTTTTCCCCAGAATGCATATACAGCCACAGCTATCAACAGCACCAACTTCTGCACCTCAGCAAAGGATGCCTTTGTCATTCTAGTAGAGAATGCTCTGCGAGTAGCTGCCATAAACACAGTCGGAGACTTCATGCTGTTCCTGGGAAAGGTATGCTTGTGCTGTATTGTTTGGGACAAGTCTGCTTGCTGTCAGAAACCTTTCCCCCTCTTGCTCTCCAGCTACAGTGTGCCTGAGTGCTTGATTTCCCACTGCCTGCCGCTGTGACCCATCCCATCCTGCTGCCTCCTGTCAGGAACGTGGTTTAGAGGGAACTGAGCAGGGAAGGGAAGTGCAAAAGAGTCTGGATGATGGTTGGGGCAGTACTGCTGAAAATTCCAGTTTCCTCTCAATAAAACCAGTCTAGCTCCCTTTTCCTTTGGCAAGTGTAAGCTGAAAAAAGCCTGGCCAGAAGTTTTTGGTTTTCCAGTGAAAAACCTCAAATGTAAGGAAAGCAGACACTTCCCCATACACCTTGTTTAATCAACCCCCCAGTTTGCCTTTAGAAAGAAGTTCAGACATTTTCAACCAGCCCTCATAGGAGGGATGGAATTGGAGGCAGCAGGACCTTGTACTGGCAGCTAGGAGTTGCCTGCTGTGGGGGTAAAGAGCAAAGAGTGGATACCAAGAGTGGAAACCAAGTAATAAAAAGGTTACTAAGAACTGTTGTTACAGCTCAATTGTCTATTTCTTTATGAAAAACCAGAGGCCAGTTGTCACTCCAGAAGTGCCAGTCAGCATTGGGTCCATCCATGGGATGAACTGTCCATCTTCTCTTCGCTCCTCTCCTTTTATTACACCCGATTACAGCGGGCTGAACTCTAAGTGAGGTTTTCTAATCCAGTAAATAAACAAATCAATACAGTGCAATGGGAGTGAGTGCATAATGAAGATGCAAGTCCCTTGGGGGTATTGACGTGCACAGTGCAGTTCTCTGGAGTAGTCTAACATGCCAGAAAACATCTCCATGAAAAAATGGCTTTTAGATTGGAGAGAGAAAAAGGGCTCGGTTTACAGTAGGGACTTCATACACCATGTAATTTTGGCAGCCTTCCTGTTGCAAATAGGAGGGGCTGGAGAAAGCTGAAGGGATATTTTGGCTAAGTGTATCTCTGCAAGCAAAACTTTTATAAAGCATATTAGTTGATGCATCTGCTTATATTAATATTTATGTTCTGTACAAGGTACAGACCTAGAAATGGTCCCTGCCCTCAGGAGTTGATAATTTGACTAAATTGTACGGTTCTCTCTTACTAGGGTATCTGTTTCTCTCTGGAAGGATGGGTGAGTGGCAGCTTTGTAGTTGAGGAGATAGTATTATTCTCGGTGTACTGAAAACAAATCTGGCTGGAGTAAGGGGCATGTGGGATTTAGGTAGCATTCAGTGACTTGTGGTGGGGTCGGTGCCCATGAGAATAAAGGGTGTGTGTGTGTGTCCTCACACGTGAACACGAGACTCCATTGGCTTCTGCCATCATTGTTGTCTTTGTTTTCTTTGCTTCAGGTCTTGATTGTTTGCAGCACAGGCTTGGCAGGGGTTATGCTGCTGAACTACCAGCGGGATTACACAGTGTGGGTGCTGCCTCTTATCATCGTTTGCCTCTTTGCTTTTCTGGTTGCCCACTGCTTCCTGTCGATTTATGAAATGGTCGTGGACGTCCTCTTCTTATGTTTTGCCATTGATACAAAATACAACGATGGAAGCCCTGGTAGAGAATTCTACATGGATAAAATTCTCATGGTAGGTTAGTTTTCCTCCCCTCTTCCTCAAGTCACAGGAACTCTGCTCTCTCTAAATGCTTTAGTGCAAGCTTCTGATGCCATTTGGCACAGAAATCCCAGGGTCAACCATTTTGAGAGACCTTTCTCTTGGTCACAGAGAAAGAGACGAGGCACAGGTTGGGGTTTGTTACCCAGGCCAAGAGACCAGACTTGGCTCAGACAGTCCTCAAACAGCTGCGCTGACAGCCCTTTCCTGGAGTATGTGTCTGACCCTGAGTTGATATTAGCACCTCATTTGACAGGGACAAAGTAGGCCCTGTCGCAGTTCAGTTACGACTACACTGACAGAGCTCTGACAGCAGCTAC
Source organism: Rafetus swinhoei (assembly GCA_019425775.1). Classification (NCBI taxonomy): domain Eukaryota; kingdom Metazoa; phylum Chordata; order Testudines; family Trionychidae; genus Rafetus; species Rafetus swinhoei. The sequence continues at coordinate 126,019,606 of CM033427.1, read as the reverse complement.
TGCAGCTGCGCCGCTGTAAGAATGACTACGTGAGAGATCTGTGCCAACGAGGGAGAGCTTTCTCATCAACATAATTAAACCACCCCGTTGAGTGGCAATAGCTATGTTGGCAAGAGAAGTTGGACACACTGCCATTTATGCTGGCCCAACTTATGTCTCATTGGGGTGGGTTTTTTCTCCCACATCCCTGAGTGACATAAGTTTTGCTGACATTAGTGGTAGTGGAGATATGGCCTTAGTTTCTTGGCTGCCATGGAGTCCATTCCTCACTTCATGTGAAATGCATTCTCATGCGTAAGCTATAGAGAGACTCAAATTCAGTTATTCTTAACATTCTGATTTCTGTAACTTAGTAAAATCACTCTCTCTAATCCAGCATATGAAATCTAGAAACATCACACTGTGAGCATGTGCAGAGAATCAGTGTTTAGATTGTTTACAATTCTGTCGCCAATTAAGGGGTGCAGTGGATACTAGGGGCATGGAACTCATTAAAAAAAAAAAAAAAAAAAAGCTTCTTACATGATGCTTGCACATTTACAACAGAAAGAAGTATTGAAAGACTACAGGACTGTAGTGTATCTGCTGGTCTCTTTAATAGCAGGTCTAATACACTGGTCGCTTCCATTTTGATGTTTTAAAAAAATGGGAAAGGCGATGTCCATGGGGGGAAATAATCTCACAAGATGAAACCCTGGATATGGAATAGTTTTGGGAAAATGTGTGCTATGGGCTATGGGAAAAGAAGAAGGCATTGCTAGAAGTAAAACAATCCCAGTGTGTTTTTTCTGTTGCAGCAGCGGGAGAGAGTTGTAACACCACATACTGTTTTCACTGGGCAGAAAACAATGGCTGGGATCTGTATTGATTTTGTGCCAGTCATCAGAATGTGGAAGCCAGGGATGGTTGGGGTCATGGTAAATGTGCTAAGCTCTACAAATGGGCTAGTTAGTATTGTCTGTAAGGGTTTTTCTTTTAATTCTGTACGGGAAATCTGAGTGCCAAAGGGTAAAAGAGAGAGAGGGAGGTGATAGCTCTTGCTTTTTGTGTTCACTTCTTGGGGCACAACAAATACCTTTTTGTGACACCAGGGAATTTTATAGGAGAACCATAGTTTGCACATTCCCTGGCTGTACCTCAGTATACTGCCAGAGGAAGAACCATTAAGCCACTTGATTTACTTTGCAGGAGTTTGTGGAGAACAGCAGAAAATCAATGAAAGAAGCTGGCAAGGGAGGTGGAGCTGAAGGCAGAGAGCTAAAACCAATGGTAGGTGCAGATGAGGAGGTGGCCATCCTCCAAGAATTTCACTTTTACTTCCTCTCCCTCTCTGTCTTTACTGACTGCACTTCTTCAGGGGAAGTTTTTGTGCTTTGTATCACTCAAGATGTTCTGCTTTTTCTGTTTGTGAGCTTGCCTATCACCTGGATGGCAGAGTTTTTGTCACAGCTGAGACCATCTCCTGTAAAAGTAAGCTGAAAGGAACTGTATCTTGTGAAATAGCAATACAGTGGAAGAATCAAATGAATTGCATTCGTGCCCACAACATGCTACGTGGCACGTACAGAAGACAGTCATCTTATTTTGTAAGATCTGTGAGGCGGAGATTGTAATTAATTACTAGGGTAAACCAATGTAATCCTCTTTCCATGGTGAACTAACTTGTTAATGCTTTGTGCCATATAAAAGCCTGAAAGACACTTTGTAGCTGTCTGCTCAAACAATGGGGACAGGCACTTTTGGGGTCACACCACACCAAATGATTTCAAACGGTGGCAAGGGATTAGATACAGTGAGTCCTTTCAACCTGCTTAAAATAACATTTCTCCCAGTTGTTTGTTTTATTGCTAACTATTTATGTTGCTGTTTCTTGCGCTCTCTATTTCCATCTACTTTGTCAGACACAGGGACAATGCATCACTTACGCTTCTGAGATCTTAAACATCCCCTGTTTTCACTTACACTGTGCCTGTTTGACAGGCACCGCATGTGAAAGTAGCCTGTAATAAGGAACATCTGTAACTAACACAGATATTGGAGTTATCCATCTTGGTACTTGGAGAACTGGGAGACAGGCTTTCTGTGTGTAGAAGACGGGGACTGAACTAATTAGAGATGATTCTGTTAATAGCACCACTAGAACACTGTTTCCTGTCACGCCCATACCTGCCATCGGGTGGGGTTTACGTTGATTCCTCCAACAGTAGGTAGTAACTCTCTTTTAAATCATAAAAAGTAATGAAATCCAAATAATTTCCTTATAGTAGAAAATGCCTTTTATTGTGAGAATTGTAAAGCCGGGCTGTGCCTGTGTTTTCACTAGCAAGTTGGAATTCTTGCTCTCTGATAAACTCTGTAGCCGTGAGGAGTATTATGCTAAGTTTATTTATACAATCAGTCTTAGCATTCCAGCCTAGGTTTGAAACAGTCTGTCATGATTATGGGTGCCAAGAGTTGGTTACTGTTGTCATCTTGAGAACTGTGCAGAGGGATTCCCATGCAGTTTCCATAGCATATAGACACTTAGTCCAGTGACAGCGGTTTTGTTCACTTACTGTGACCTATGTGGTTTAGTTCAAACTTCCCCTTGCACAGTCTTCTGGAAGGCCACCATTTTAGTCACAACTGACCTTTCTCCATCTTCAAGTGTTTGTTTAAGCATCAGTGCTGATGTATTTCTAAATGCATAGATCCAAGGAGGTTTTTTCATATGTATGAGCTACCATTTTCTTCAAGGAGTAATTTCAACTAAGTGAATATTTGAAGCTACTGCTGGAATGTTCAGAGCTATCTATGGCTATGCACAGCTCCCATTAAAATAAGAGGGAATTAGATGTCCAAATCCGTTAGGCAGCAATGAAAGACTTAACCTAAAGCTTTTTACTCAGCTCCCAATTCCAAGTATTGGCTTACATCAAGTAACGTCTACTTCATAGCTAGTGCACGCTGCAGGTTTGAGATGCTAAAGGCTGTTGATCTAGCTGCGCATGCTCAGCACCCTTGGAAGTCGGGCTTTTTTTTTTTTTTTTTTTTTTTGGCACATAACTTTGAGTACTCAAGTTTTGAAATGTTAGCTTTTAGTCTCTTTTAGAAGATTGCTTGAGAGACGGTGTAAGTTGGAGACAGGACGGCAGGAACTTCTACATTGTATTTCCCCTTTTGATACTAACTTAGTTGCCTTGGGCAAATTATGGGGCCATATTTTCTGGAGTGGCTTCCAGTTTTTGGGTGCCCAATTTCAGCAGCAGCAGTCCAGAAAAGCAGGATTCAATCAGCAGTATGGCTAACAAGAACACACAGATCTCTGCTAGTTAATGCTGACCTTTTGGAAAGGATCTAAAAACCTCATGCTTCTGTGTTGATGCCAATCTCTAACTAGTACAGATTAAGATAAAAATCTTCATTTAGGGCAGGTTATCATACATTCACCTACTGTGAAGTTTGTAATGTCTTTCTCTGAAGGCCACTGTCAGAGAAGGTACTGGACAAGATGGACCATAGTTTTGATCTGGTCCAGCATTTCCTCTGTTTCTAAAGTTGAGTACCCAAAAATTAAAGGTCACTTTTGGGAGTTTGGCTCCTCACTGCTTTGCTTTAGATCCTTCATTTATAAAGCAGAGGATATCTCTCAAGATTAGTTCAGAAATGCAAATGGCTACCTAAAATTACACTTCTTCAAAATCTGAGTGGAAACATTTAGGAGTTGCCAATTCTAAAGAGACTGTCTAGGTTCAAGAAAAAGCGTTTCAAACTTTACTCTTTGTAGTGATCCTTTTGGCTCAATTTCTTCAGTTGTCCTTTGACATTTTTCTAAGACTGTACTGTATGACTTTGTTTTCTAGGCCTCTGGAGCAAGTTCATCTTGAAACTAGCCAGCCATTATGGAACCCATTGACATTCCAAAACAATATATATAAATAAGCAGCCAAAATCAGAAAAGGAACAGGGATTTAATACTTTTTTTAACGATTATTTTTGTGAAACATGTACTCTTTTCATACGGGTGGCTTTTACAAGCAACTTTATCATTGTTCCGTTTTTTAATCATTGTGGTCATGGAAATGTTAAGATTCTTATCTGATTAAGATACAATCTAGAGGAGGAATCACTTATTTAAAAAAAATTAAATCAATACAGTGGGTTAGAGTATCAGATTTATCAGGTGTCCCTCAAAATTGAAATGTAATGGAGAATTATGTTTAAATCAATCAATTAAATCAATTAAGATTTTATAGTTAAACTCAAATACATCAGTGACTTCTAAGGAGATGCTTCAGATTTAAAAAACAATTCAAATTGTAGGTGTTTTAAAAAGAGTTTCAATGAGAGTCATAATTATAACTCATTTGCAGTCAGTCCTTGTACCCACCAGCTCCAATGGGGTCTAGTGGCGTTGCACGTTCAGTTTTGTTTATAAAGTTCAGCTATCAAAATAATCAACTCCTCAGGTATTTAAATGTGGGAGCCCCTGCATTTCTATGAAAGAGAAACTAGAAAATGGGAAAGGATGAGTTTTATATGCAACTGTTTTCCATTTTACTTTTATTTTTCCCTTTGAGTTCAGTAGCCTCCCTTGCACTTCAGTAAGGCTCCTTTGGAGGGTATGAATTCTTCACAAACAAGCAGTTGAACAAACTGGTCCTTAAAACTCAGCCTTAGCCATACTCCTCATGATTCATTCATGACTAGAGGTAAGGATGCTGGGCACATAGAGAGAAACTGTACAAAGAGTACTGTATGTTTTTCAATTAACTCCAGAGAGATTTAGGAAGTGTAAATGTAAATGGCCAGGCCTTGGCTGTTTCCTCATTCATATTTGTATGTATTGTAGCAGATGGGTAAAACAGGAAAGGGTAGATAAACATTTCTTTGGAAATGACACTGCCATGGTATCTAAAGTTATCCAGTAACCATAAGAGAACTTGCTCATTTTTATTCTTGAGTGTTCAGAAATTTTCATTCCTGAAGCTTACCAGATATGAATGCTAATATTCCATTGTTCAGCTTATTGTAATGGTAAATGCTTAGTGTATTTGCTAAGAATTCATGATCTGCTCATGCTGTATACTCCTTTTTGTTACAATTTTTTAAGAAAACTATTTTTGTTAATGTAAAGTTAATATTTCAGAGCAGAATTTTTAAACTTATTGCACTAAATACAAGCTCTGTAAGACTAAATAATGCCTCGATGGTTTGTTCACTCCATACAAGAAAATCTTTTGAAAGAGAGCGGCCCTTCCAGCTAAGCTTGACAAATGGATTAAAGAGGGGTGTGTGGAGAAGCATATTATTAATGCCACCAGGCTTTTATCAGCAACTGTTTGCTTATGTGCTTCCTTTCAAAGGATCAGACCTTTAAACTGCTGCCGAAGGTAAAAGACATCCTGTATTTTTTTAATTAATGAGTGCTCTTAACAGTTCCGGTGGTAGCTAACAACTTCTGTTTTGTTTCTAAAAGTCATTTGATACTTCAATTTTTTCAGACTTCTTGCAATAAAAATCAGGATTAATAAAAAGGATTTACTCTTTTCATAACCCAACCAAACAGCATGAATAAACTGTAGCTGTTTGAGGGGAAAAACTGGCTTAGGCTCTGATCCTGCAAACACTTATGCAGCTGTATAGCTTTATTCACGGAAGTAGTTCCTTTGACTTCAACAGGACTGCTTGTGAAAACAAAGTTATGCACTTGTGTAAGCAGTAACAGGATCAGGGCTTTAGTCTGGGATTTTAATTGGAGCAATGGTTATGTCTCTCAATGTAAATTACATACATCTGTCAGGACCTCTAGGAGATGTTAGAGCAGCCTTAATTTGTGCACAGAAGGAGTTTCATCTGCATCAGTGGCCAAAAGTGCAATGGCTCAGCTGTAGTTCTGGAATATGGACACAAAATACTTGCATAAATCGGTGGGGTTTGGCAGCAAGTTAAATACTGGCTCAGCAGGATCAGAGAATTTGGATTCTAAAGCTAAGAAAAGGATTTGTCATGTATCTAGCTGCTCCACAGAAGCTGCAGTTTACACCCTGTTTCTGAAGACATCATTTGATGGGCCCAGATGGAAGTCTTGGGTTCTGCTCACTTTGATGACCTACCATCAGATTTCTGCCAAGACAAGTTCCACAAGTTTGGATTCTCTGCTCCCTGGAAGCTGTGGGGAGGATGCTTTTCCGTTAACTTACAACTGGAACTGTAATCAGAAACAAATTTTGTATTTTTGTATATCTTGCCTGTGCACCATTTTTATAACAGGGCCTGTTTTACAAATAAATTGGTTTTATTATCACAGCGTGTAGAAGTTATGGACAACACTTTTGTATGGGTAGCAATCATTTTCAAAGTTATCTATCATTATAAAGTTCTTAATCAAGTCATGCGTAACCTTCCTTAGTGTAGGTGCAGCATGCATAGCTTTTCAGTTACAGAGTAGGGTCATGCGTTACGGAACTATCACACATGCCCTGGCTGTTCCAAAGCATTCCTTTCCTATGCTGGCTTTCCAGTGGCTCTTCAGTGTTTTGGATGCTCTTTGAAACTTACTTTTGCGGCAGACTACAAGCTGCTCTCTTCCTTTCTAGTCCCTCCTTTGTGTGTGGAGAGAGAGTGATAAACAAGTCTCTAGAGAAGGCTGCTTGGAGAGTAAGTTCTGAAAATGAAAGTAGGAATATGAGTTCTCCTGCAGGAAAATCTGTATGTGGCAGCTGAGATGCTGGCCACTGCCAGTGATAAAGGATTTAGACACTTCCTATCCGGTTATCAAGGCTCATGTCAGTGCTGCCATTCCCTGCTGCACTAGGAAATACTTACTGGTGAGGGGGTGGCTGAGAAGGGTAAAGTTGGGGAAGCCATCTCCTTAAGATGCCCCTGAAGCTTCACTCTGCCTAAACAAGAAGGGTTAGAGATTCAGCCAGGTCAGCTTGGATTTAAAATCTTAGCCTGGGTGAATGAGAGCATATTTGGATTGTAGCCCGTTAATCAACATAGTCCTTGCTTTGGTCACTTGGGCTTGAAAGACCAGAAGGCTTGTCCGCTATACTTCAGGTGGAGGCCAAGCAGTGTCCAGCTCCTCTTGCCTCTCCCTCTTCTTTGAGGAAAATGTGCTGGCTGCAGAGATAACACATTCAGAGCAGGTCTACAGTACAGGGCAAAGTAGATGTATCTTGGGTCCAGTCACCACGGGTTGGGGGTCAATGGGAGAAACTCTCCTGGTGACTTCCATTACACTTCTCTTTCCAGTGGAGTACCAGAGTTGAGCGAGAACAATCAGTAATCGATTTATTGGGTCTAGTGAAGACCTGCTAAATCGACCACTGGGTGATTGATCACTGCAACACCAACCCCCAGTAATTGTAGACAAGCCCTCACTAGAGGAAATTCTCTCATTTCTACATTTCTCTTTCAGCATAAGGGCACCAAGTGTCAGAGTGTCAGCTCCCCATTTTCCCCCTGACCTCAGCATGTGCCAAAGGCATTCTCACCTCCCCAAGGAGATCACCAGGCCTGAATGGAGTGATTGAAGGTGCTTTCCCACCCTTTGTTCTGAGGCACTTAGCTCCTATCTGAGACCATCCTCTCTTCCTCACATTCGTTGCAGTCATTGCACACACCATGTCTGGGAGGAGATACTGCCACTTCCCAGATCTCAGTGCTGCTCCACAGTTAGGCTCTAAGCCAGTGATGCAAACAACACAAAATGCATCCCTCCTCTTAGTTTGATTCCTAGGGTTGCACCCAGTGTGCCCCGAGGCAGTGCTGTGTTTTTATGCGCAGCTTTCATTTGGCTCTGTAGCTCAAGAAAGGCTTGTTTTTAGTGTGACCAAGAAGGGAAGCACCTAACTGGGACTCGCTGCAACCTAGAAAATTTGGTTACGGCCCCCATTTGCTCACAGCTAATCTAGGGCTTCCTCCAGTAGTTTCTGTATAACCCCCTCTGCTGGCAATCACTGCCTTTCGAAAGGGCTTTCCCCACAAAGAAGCAACTCCCTTGCAACAAGATGCCTCTCTCTATTTAGAATGTTAGACCAGAGTCCCAGCGGAGTCAAATGTTTGACCAACTGATTCGCCAGGACTTGTTTCTTTTTGACGTGCCCTCATGACATGCACTTTAATGGCTTGCTCCGAACAGTTAAAATGATTCTATGAATGTATGTTGTGGATTCAAAGTCAGATGCCTATAGCAGACTTTTGTATAGTATATAATCACCAAACATTTATCCTTCTGGTCTTACATGCATATCGTACCTTGTATTGCGTAGTAGTCCTTGAAGAAGCACTATGGACCAGATGAAGAGTGGGTATCTAACTTGAAGGGCCCAGTTTTGAAAGTCTTGGCCTGTGCTTTTGCAGTCACTATTTTCCTAAATCTAAGCATCAGTTTCCTAAAGTGTTGGTTGATATGGCCCTGAGCTATGTTTAAGGCTGAATGAGGCCTGTAGTTTTTCAATTTAATAGTCCCAAACCCAGCTCTAAAATGAACAGACGTGTCTGAAACACATTGTATACACTCTGCTAACACAGACATCAGGTGAAGTCACTTTTTAACTGTATTTTTTAAAACAATGTATTCATGCTTGCTGTTTTCTTATTACCCTAATGGGCAGAGACTAGTAAGTGTTTCATATGCTGTCTACCACCTGTGTTCTCAAGTTGCTTTCCTTTATGAAGAGAGAAGGTTGGATTCTCAACATTTTTGCCTATAGCCTGGGATGTGTTATGGAAAACATTGAGAACTATTGATCTAGCGCAGTGCTACATTTTAACTTCAACATGGCAGGAGAATGCAATCAAGCCAAGATGGTTTTCAGTGATATTTGAAAATAATTTTCTATTAACATTAAGCTATTTGACTCAATTTATTTTTAAATTGATTTAGTCCCCCTAACATTCTCTTAAAGAATGAAATAGCTTTTGAACAATTAAAACCCTTTGGGCAAGATTTCCTCAAAGGGGAAAACATGCAAAGTATAATGCTCTGCATCTAGCTGGTCTCAATAGGAAATTTCAGAGGAATAAGAGGCGATTGTCTGGAATTTCCATAGTGAATCAGCCAGAATCCTGTAACAATAGTTGGTAGAAAATCCATTAAAAAAAAAAAAAAACAAATTACCAAGTACCTTAACAGAGACCTAAGACTGCAGCAAGCTTCTGGCAGAACCATTTCCGGGCCTGAAAACTGAACTGCAATGGTTTAAATAAATTTCAAGAATGCTTTGACCTCAGAAGTATTTGGAAGACATAGGCAGATTAAATTTCAGACAGTAGACAATTTTAAACTGCCTTAAAGGATTCTCTATTTTCTCTGTAGCAGTTAAAGGCATCACTGACCAGTAAAACAGTAGTGCTTTCATTTCTTCTAAGTTATTAACTTGCACAAGATATTGACTTGCACAAGATGAGATGCTGCTTCTCCGGGCAGATAAAAATGTGTTTTGCTGGGATTTTCAGAAGAATTTAGGAACTCCAATTCCTGTTGAAGGTCAAAGGGAGCGCCAAACCTTACTCTGTGAGCCTCCTTTATTCCTAATGTAAAAATACAGCACTTACTATAATGTTGGGATTGTCTAGATCTTTACCAGATGAGTGAAAGTCAGGTGTAAGGTAGAGGAACGACACAGCAGAAAAAGGCCAGCGAGCCAGTGAATAAGGGTTCTTTGATGTGGAGTTATATTCCTAACAAGAACAATGCAGGTTAACACGAGCAGAAGAAAAAGAAGCCTCCAACTTTCCTTCCCTGAAACATCTGTGCAAAGACAGATGTGGAGGGGGAGATGAGCTGCAGTTAACACTTGGTTCGGTAGGACCCAGGTAGTCAGCCTATGCCTGTTTCACTGGAGTTATTCATGTTTGTCACCAGTGCCTAGGTTAGACCCTGCCTGCTCCCAGGGAAGTCACAGGGAGTTTCACCCTAACATATAGTGGGAGCAGAAGCAGGCCCTTACTCCTATTCCTTAGACAGATGGGGAAGAGACTTGTGCATGGTGCATTGTAAAACACATCTGAGTGGGGCTTGGTTTACAAGAAGTCTTGTTTCCTTTCTGCTGTTTTGAAGGACGTTCTCTTTGTAACAGACTTGTTAGACAGCAACTCAACCAGAACGTCAGAAGTCCTCAAATCTTCCTTGAAAGACTTCACCTTCTAAGGAATCCACCGTTTACTCTAGTTGAAACCAAAATGTCCCGTGCTGCCAAGGAAGGGAACTCTGCCAGTCTGGCTGGGGAACAGTTTCTTCCCAACCCCAACCATGGCAATGAGTTACACTTCAAATGGCTTGTCTATCGTACAAGCTGGAAACACGAGAAAAGAAGAGCTGAGAGAATGGATAGAAAAACACAGACCTACCCTAGCACAGTTATTACATCACAGTGGTCTCATGCTGCACCAAAAAGACTGGGATTTGCTGGCTGGCTGGCAGGGCCAACCACGACTCTCTGTCCACAGTAAATTAGGGTCTATGTTTTGCTCCAACAGAGCTGTAGGTAATGTCCCTGCTCTTTAACAGGTAGGGAAATGGATGACCAGTACTGTCTGTGTTTATTCTTAGAGGTGAGGCGAGGTGTGGGTAAGACTAAGGCAAGGAGAAAGGGGAGGCACACGAAAAAATAGTACTGCCCTTACATTTTCTAACACTCATTCTTACCGGGCCAGATCTGCTGCTGGTGTTAATGGCGCTCTCGAGGCAATGGTGTTACACTCATTTACACCAGCTAAAGATCTGGCCCACAGTGATGTCTGCTTCCACACTCAACATGCAGGCTGCAGCTGTTGCCCCCTTTGTATCACTGTGAGAGCGATGGTAGAAAGTAGGTGGTTGGGAGGAGACATGGCTCCAGAATAGGAGTGGGTTAGAGCCATATGGCTCAGTGCTACAATTTATCATAGAATCACTGAATTCTAGACCTGGAAGGGACCTTGAGAGGTCATCAAGTCCAGTCCCCTGCCCTCACGGCAGGACCCAGTACCGTCTAGATCATCCCTGACAGGTGTCTGTCTAACCAGCTCTTAAATATCTCCAGTGATGGAGATTCCACGCCCCCCCTCCCCCCGCAGGCAATTTATTCCAGTGTTTAACCTCCCTGACAGCCAGGAAGTTTTTCCTAATGTCCAACCTAAACCTCCCTTGCTGCAATTTAAGTCCATTGCTTCTCGTCCTATCCTCAGAGACCAAGGAGAACAATTTTTCTCCCTCTTCCTTGTAACACCCTTTTAGGAACTTGAAAACCACTATCATGTCCCCCCTCATTTTTCTCTTGTCTAAACTAAACAAGCCCAGTTCTTTCAATATTCCCTCGTAGGTCATGTCTTCTAGATCTTTAATCATTTTTGTTGCTCTTCTCTGGACCTTCTCCAATTTCTCCACATCTTTCTTGAAATGTGCTACCTCCTTCCTTTCCATTAGCCTCCTGTTTCTTTCTGCTAAGCCTATGTAGCATGTGCTAGGCACCCTGGATAAGTGGGGGGTTTACAGCATCCAGCCCTGCCTGCGCCCACCTCCCTTCCGTGGAAGGTGGCTACCGGGGCCCAAGGTGTGGCTAGGAATCCTGCACTAGCTGCCATAAGATGAGCGCTCTGCTGCTTCCTACCATTGGTGCACCTTGATCCCCCCCTGCTACCTAAAGAAACCGGTTGGCCCTTGGAACAAAACAGTAAAGAGAAGTCTACTTCTACCGGCCAGATGGGCATTGCTGGAGCCCTTCTGAGCTGAGTTTCAGTAGGCATAAAGGAGGTCCACAGATAGCCCACAGAATTTTCTTATGGCTAAGAAAGACTATGTACCATTGCAGAGTGTGACAAGTGTTGGTTTTCCTCTTTGATGCTTTTTCAGGCAAGTAGGCAATAAGGAAAGTGTCCCAGCAGATTGGCATTATTTTTGTACTGGTTGGATTGTTCCGCTGATAATTACTGTGTTTGATGCTGAACAAGGGGCGGGTGGGAGGTGTGTGTGTCAAAATCTGTTTGGAAATGCTGGTGTTACAGCCCAAACATGACTTAAGTACTTGCAGAGGACATGGTTACAGTCTTTCCCCCTACTTCATCCCAGTTTAGATCACACATCCATCTAAAAGGGGAATCAAATCCTTGGTGTGTATTAGCAGTGAATGTTGAATCTTGCTGGTCCATTTACTAAGAAGTGCTCTTCTTTCCAATGGAAGGCCACCTCCTTTTGGAATAAAACTAGTGAACGTGACGCTGTTCATTGTTGTCTGAGAACCTGAAATGTGTCGTAATGAAAATTGTATATGGGGGAAGGAAGGGAAATTAACAGTTCTGATCTAATATTAGATTTTCTGTGTAAACTGACTGTGGCAGAATACTGATGCAAACTGTATTTTAGTCTAACAAATGTATAGAAATTTTTTATGTATCAGAATAAAGTTTTATAGGAAAGACTTTTACATGTTTACTCTGTTGGCTGGTAAGATGCTTTCCCTAGCAGGATGGGTTGGTGGTAGGGTACAACTGGGTTTGATGGGCAGGCGTGGCTCTGGATTAAGCTTCCCCAAAGGTATGTGTATTAAAGAGATTAGAACTTCAGTTTGTTATTCCTCATGTTTCACACACACCCCTTTTTCCAGATGTGTGTCCAGTCCCTCTCTGAAATAACACATTTTCAAGCAAAGGAGCATGTTACTTTAATGCCCTCTGGCCTCTCTCATGTGAGACCAAGCTCCTCACTGTAGTATCTCCTGACTAGTCACAAGTGCTAATGGAGCTCTCCAAGGGTCGTCATTCCATTGTGTTAGGTGCTGTGCACGTACAAAGACATGGTCCTTGTGTCACTGTCCCAGTTCCACAGGGCTTTACACGTGTGCTTTACTAGGAGCTTCATGGCACATTTTAAACCAGATCAAACTTCAAGAGGACAAGTGGTGGACCAACGATGGGGGTGAAGAGAGGCAGCATAATCCTGCAGATAGGAAACTGGACTGGGAGCCAGGAGATGGGTGTTCTCTACTACAGCTGGCTGTGAGACCTGGAGTGAGTCTGTGCCTCAGTTTCCCGATCTGTAAAATAGGGGTAATGTTCCTTCCCCCCCCCCTCACGTTGTGGGGCAGTAAATGTGACACCCCCTCTAAATTCTTTAAAATCAGCAGAAAGACGTTCTATCAACGGTAACTTGCATCTGATCTGAGCACCTCAAGGAAAAGGCAGGTTCAGTGGGAGCGGGGAGGTCTTTTCCTTTTCCCCACATGATAGCTGTACGTTTGCTCTTTTGTTGCTACCACATTCTTAATAGAACGAGCCATGCAGAGCCGTGTTTCTCTCTCCTCCCCTCCCCACATTATCCTTTATTTACTGCAAATGCAATGCTTCAGAGGTTTTAATTGAACTGGGAGCCATTGCCAACTCAAACCCTGGGGTTAAAACCATTGTGAAGAATCACTAAATACATTTAGGAGGCATAAAGGACTGATCAGCCAATCGGAAGGCTGGACTCCTGCATACAGATGGGGCCTCATGCTGTGGAACTAACTACCCCTAAATTAGTCCATTTGAACTGGGAAATTCCATTTTCAAGTGACACTAAGGGACCAAACGTTCTCAGTTGTACAACTGCGTGTGTGTGTGTGCACGAGCATGCCGGGGGGTTGTGGGCACACACCAAGAGTGTACTAGGTACTCCACAGAAAGGTAAGACATCCCTGGCCCAGCCTCCCACTCCACACAACACAATCTATTTTTACTTTGTGTGTCAGTGTGTTGTAATTTCTCTGATGATGTCCCAAGGCCACCACCGTCTGGCTCAAGAGTTTCTCCTTCACTTGGTCTGTGACGAAGCGGCTTGTCTTGACTTCCTGGTTGTTACTGCCTGGAACCAGAATAATTCACATGCTGCCCTGTCATATCAGTTGGGGTGGAGGAGGGAAGAAATGCATAGATGGAGGTCAGGCAGAAATCAACTGGCTCCTGTTGAGCTTTGGATGTGTCAAGACTTCAGGACAAGGCCGTAAGCCAGTCGCTGGTCAGCTCGCCCATCTGCCTCAACTCCCTCTGTGGCATCACTGCTTCCGGCCCCACACACTGCCCTGGGAAAGCAGCAGCGATGCTGGCGTCTGAGCCCAAAGAGCCTTGCAGCTCTGGGGTGAGAGGAAAAGGGAAGGTGCAGAGATGGGCCTTGGGAGATCTGGAGGGGGGTTGGAAGGGGAGACCCGAAATGGAGGACAGACTTGGGGCTTGACCTATGTCAGCTTGGAGGAAGCCTGTGATGCGGGTGCAGAGATTGGGGAGTAGAGGGTTAGACCTAAGAAGATGAAGCCCAGGCGGAGAAATAGATGGGCGGGACAGATGTATGGAAGGGTGGGTACCAGAAGCTGAGGGAAGGAAGGGGGAGCGAGGTACGAGGATGAGGGAAATGGTTTAGGGAAAGAATGAGAAGAGGATAAGGGGAAATGGTGAAAACCAGGAAAAGGGTAACAGGAGGGAGAGAGAGCGAGAGTATGGAATAAGGAGACATGAAACACGGAAGGTAAGCGAGGAGAGCACTAGATGTGAAAAAGCACCAATGCACGCCGCTGCCTCGTTCTGGAGTGCACAGAATTCCACAGCCAGCATGCTCTATGAGCAATGATCAGCGTTTGACCCTGGGTCTCTCTGTCTGAAAAACAAGCCTGATGATTGACTCTACCAACAAGGGCATACTGTAGCTATGGTGATATCAAGACCAAATCTGTACCTCTGGTCTTAACATCTACAACTATCTGACTCACTAGACTAGCTCCTTAAATGCCCACTTTGTGCTCAGGGTTGTATCTGGAACCCTGACAAGGCATCAAAGGAAGAAAAATAGAGTTACAAAATAGAAGTCATGGAAATATAGGACTGGAAGGAACCTCAAGAGGTTGTCTAGTCCAGCACATGCACATGCCCTGAGGCAAGATTATGGATACTTACGCTTTCCTGGACATGTGTTTATCTTGTTCTTAAAAACCTCTGTAGTTTTACTTTCATAAATCTCTGCCTTTTTTTAGAATTACCCTCAGACTGAAAATACCCAGAGACTCCTATGCCACCAAAATAAATAAAAATTATGAACAGTTTTCAGTATGGAAGTCAAACCTTCCAAGAACTTACTGTAGCCAAACTGCTGGTGAAATTCAGCCTCTGAAGCAACACCAGGAACATGGTTCTGTTCTTGAGACACTGTTTCTTCTTTTTTCCCCAAGAGTATTAGCCAAGCTGTGCAACCGGGGCCTGAGCTACTGACTTCAGTTGGGGGCTTTTGTCTCATACAGAGCCTTAGGTCTACCTCTCTGCTAACTTAGCTAGCCCTCATTGCAGCAGTACCAGAGTCCCTCACAACTTTCAGCACATGTATCTACATAATCTGCCTGGTGCAGGGAACTGAGGCCCAGAGAAACTAAAGCCCAGAGCTTCAAACTCTATTAATGGGACTTAGGTACCTAAATATTGTTGCCCATCTGGGCCTAAGTCCATGGCAGAGCAGAAGAGCTGATTCCCAGACTAGTCCAGGTCTGCAGGCCATCCCTGCGGTCTCCCATGTTCTAACCATGAGGCCTTTAGATTAAAGCAGGAGCATGTGACTTGAGACCCATGTCTGAACCTGAGATTTGGAGAGAGGGGACCAGACCCCTCCCATCCACTTCCCCCTCTGACATCAATACCCAAGATCTGTTTTGTTGCCCAGAGTTTTTATTCCTCCAGGACTCTGCATTTCAAGTGGGAACTCTGCTGTCTACCACCTGTCAGGAACGTAATTTAAACAGAAGGGCCTTTTGTCATTATTTCTGGGACTGTGGCTGATTCAGGGCTGTGATTTCATGTCCAAGGCATTCTAGTGTGAAATACCTGTTCAGCCATTTATTTGTCTCCTACCTGATTACTGTCTGCTCGGGTGGCTGGATAAATCAACTCAGAGGATTCTGTGAACGTCTGATGTAGGGCATGGGAAGTTGTATTGGGCTGAAAAGTCTGTTCCAACATTGGATTTTCTTAAATTTTAGTGCATTCAAGGGTCAATTATATGACATTGAAAAGTATCAAATGTATCACGTGACAGAAATAAAAGGAAAGTAGTATTTAACAAGGCTCAAAAAAGAACAGATATATTCATGGAGGGTAGCTCCATCACTGGCTGTTAGCCAAGATGGGCAGGAATGGTGGCCCTAGCCTCTGTCTGTCAGAGGCTGGGAATGGATGACAGGAGAGGGATCGCTTGATCATTCCCTGTTCTGTTCACTCCCTCTGGGGCATCTGGCATTGGCCACTGTTGGAAGACAGATGCTGGGCTCAGTGGACTATTGGTCTGACTCAGTACGGCCGTTCTTATGTTCTTATGCTGGTCCGTGATGGTGGTTTCTATACTGTTATACAAATGATAGAAAGGTTTTATCTAAGGATGGAGAGGTTTGCTGTTTTAAAAAGAAGCAAACCCCTGCTAGAAATGCAGGTCTGATTTACACTGCAGCCAGCTTGACAGCGAACCCTGAATGAAAATGGACGTGACAGTTACACTATGTAGAACAGTTTCATTTTTTTGTTTCCATCTACACTATTGCCAGTGCCAAGCAGCCCGAGATCATGGATCAACCCCTTCCCCAAGATCATGAGTTTAACTTGAAAAAATAATTCACATTTGTAAAAATAATATAACGGGGGTTCTTTTTTATTTTCCTTCCGGTTTTTGACTCTTCTGCGGTGATGCATTCCAGCTTCCTTTCACAGCCATCAGGGCTAGAAATTTGCTTAACACACACGAAAAAAGAAAAGCCAAGGTTCTTGCAGACTAACATGACTGCAAGAGCAGGATAACAAGAATTATCAGAAACACTGGCATCGCTGAAGACTTTTGGGCAAAAAGCTCTTTGTTCAGGGTCAGTAACCCCAGGCTTTGAATCAAGGGATGAAAAGCACCCAACCCTTGTCTGAGTTACCCAGAAAGTCCTCCAATAACAAAAAAAACTGGGGAGAGAAGATTTGACATTCCTGGTATTTCTAAAAAGCAGCAGAAAGACCATTTGTCTGTCCCCTCCAATATACCTAACCATTCGCTCACTCCTCCTCCTCCTCAGGCTGTCTTGCATGTGCAAGTGTGTGTGCAAATTGGGCACACAATTACTGCATTAGTGCAGCTAATACCAAAGTTACATGGGCAATTGCATAAGCAAGTTAAGCACCCAGCAGGAGGTGCCTAGTTTTGAAAGGCTAGCAGCGACTGGGGTGTCTGTGACAAATATCTTGCACTGAAATAGTCTGGGGTTCATTTAGAAAAATACCTCTCCCTTTTGCTGAGTGAAATGGTTAATTGTCCTTCCAAAATGCCAGCGCCAGTTCCCCATCCTGCCAGCTGCGTTCTGTCATTGTGTTTCAGCCGGAGGGCGAATCTCATGACAAGGGATGTGCAGCATCGTGTTTCTGGATCCTTGCAGCTTCCTCTTTTCTCATTCCCTTGCTTCTGTAATCACAACATGCAATGATCATAAAAAAGCTGGCAGGAATTAAAACTATTCCAACTAAATAGCCAATTAGCCAGCCACTGCATTGCAAGTTGGGCATGAAATAAATAGCCTTGAGCTAGCGCGTGCAATTAAGAAATAAAATTGGTGCTATGATAAAGCACCTATCTGAACTATGAAGCCTGGCTCCAGCAGAGTCACGGACATATCACTAAACACCAAATCCATGTTTCCTAAAATATAGACCACTAGATGCTTTACCCCACGTTGCTTGGGTTCTCACCTCAATTAATTTTTGTTTTTTGGAAGCAATCCCATTCCAGGCACATCCTGTTTTCCAGGCACAACCAAACCCTGACCTTGCCTTAAGCCCATGTTTCTCAAACTGGGGGTCCTGACCCCCTGGGGGGGTTGCGAGCAACTTAGAGGGGGGTCGCTGTAACACAAAGTTTGAGAACCCCTGCCTTAAGCTATGATCAGAGGAAACTGCCTACCAAATTTGGTGGTCCTAGCTCTTACCATTTAGGAGGTGTTTTTGGACAGACAGACACAAAGGACTCTCTCAAATATAAATATGTGTTAGCGTAAAAAACATTTAAAACACGCTAGTAATTAATTTTCCTCCTGGAGCAGGTTATCAGTGTGAAGGAAATGGCCATGCTTATAAAGAAGGAATGTTGTGATCTAACCTATATCGGGAGGGCGTTTACTCAATTTAGCACCAAGCCATGAGGCACTCAAACACGCTGGTAGTCCCTTTGGTTTCTCTTAAGTTTAACATTATGCCCATGTTTACAGTCCCTGCTGGCTCATGACCTTTGTTCAGAGAAATACCAGGGTAATGGACACACACGCTAGTTTCTGCATCCATGGCAATTGCACCCTAATGTATTTACACAAATGTTTCCTGGTTCATGTAGCAGCTGGGTGCCACACAGCATTAAAATCCCACTGGATACAGCCGATGGGCAGCCCTCTCCTTACTCAGATAAAACGCCAATTGAAGTCACTGAGGGAGTGAGAGTTTCATCCGTCGGCAGCATCAGTGCCACAATACATCCCAGACCACCAGTGTAAATTACCATTTGCATGGGGAGGGATGTTAAAAAAAACATTGTAGCTTTAAACACTTGCTTAGGGGGAGAATAAGAGTAAGGTTTGGCCTATTTTAGAATCACTGATCCTCAGTGAGGGGAAACAGCCACCACAACATGTTAGTGAAGTACTACACTGACTCTGGTGGGAGGTATAACCCCACACCTGTGGGCACCTGGAGAGGAGACAGGTAATGAAGGCTTAGGCCCAGCAGCGAGGATCAGACTGGCTGGTTATTAAAGGAAGGAGGGATACAAAGGAGCTGGAGAGTTATAGGCTTTCCCCCCGGCTGATGATGACAGCAAGAGGTACTATGGCAGGTCCGGGAGACGTCCAAGCCTTGAGGCAGACAGCCTGGAGGGAGACTGGGGAAAGGACTCCCTGGAGAAACCTGGTAGCTACCCAGCCCTAGGAAGAGCTGGATGTCTAAGGAGAAAGAGGGGAGCGCTTCTCAGCAAAATGGCTGCAAGGATTTAAAGTGGGACAAATAACACCCTTTTCCTTCAGCTTGGAAGCAGCTGCTGGACCATTTTTGTCCAAACTTGTCCTGAGGTAGATGGATTCTAGCTGTGTGGCAGCGTGAGAAGCAGGACTGATCATGGAATTTGCCTAGTAATGCTCAGCAAAGGAAGGGGCTCAGCAGACCACCCAGAGGAGGGGGATAGCAGTTGCTACTGGAGGGTGACACCACTCGTAGGGTATCCGGAGCCAGTTCCTGATTCCACACGGCTGGGAGTGTTGAGTCCCCACACGAAATCTCTGTAGGCAAGCAAGCCTTGCCTCCAGCACACTGGTATTACAGCACCACGGCTGGCAGCCCTGAAAAGAGCGAAGACTTTCCAGGACCACACACTGGGGGCGGGATGTGGCACCCTGAATGATCCCCGATGGGCGCACGGCAGTGTCACCCTGAATGCTGAAGGGCAAGGTTTTGTTTCCAGTTTGTTACACTCAACTTTTTTTTTTTCATTTTCCTTTTACAAGACTTGGACAACTGTGGCCTCAGCAATCTCCCGTACAGTAAATCCCTGACATCGTTAACGGTCTCCCCCATCCCATTTCAAAAGGGCCTGACTGTCAATATTTGTTGCCCATTGCCTGTGGTGCAGACCCCTGACCTGATCTCCAAGCCAGAGGTGCCAGGGCCTATGAGAGCTGCGATCGATGCTAGCAGATAAGGAGCTCGTCTTTGACTGGCTTAGCCCAAAATCAGGCGAGAATGCACCACTCTCCCTGCAATAGCTTGGCTGAGATGTGACCTGGCCCCTGTTTTTGTCCTTGCTTGTGGGGCTTAGCTTATCAAAACACAGCATCCCCTCTGGTTACCAAATGAACATGCCAAAGGTCATTGTGCTCCAAGACACGGCATGAAGTTAGCCTTCCGGATACAGCCTGTCTGTTCCCTTCATGCACGCATTAGATTAACCCTAAAATACTTCACAGAGTCCTCTTTGAAACACTCTGTCACCTCACTTCTATGGAAACCCAAGTGTCCGTGTGTCCAAGTATCTCTCTTGTACCCTGGTTTCTTCTGCGGTCGGGCTCCACTTGTTGGCGCATCACGCTACCGAAAGATCTAGCAAGTTAAGTGCTTGATCCTTCGACTGAATGGCTCCTGAGTCAGCCCTGGGCATCTTGCACAATCAGACCTCGAAGAGGTCCAAAAAAGTCACTTTTCGGTGTTCTGAGCCACATGCTGATACTGCTTCAGCCTTCCCTACACAGGCTTGCCAACAACCAGAGTGCCCCCTGCCTTTTCCTTTTTTAGACAACAAAGGACGTAGATGGTGAGACTCCCATACATACCAGTCTGGCAGGATGCAATGAGCGGACATCTCACATTCTCCTGTGCCTCCTCAAAAGGCACCACCAGCACTTAAATACTGTGTCTTGCTGGCAAGGGACTCCGTGTTTTGGAGTCCCTTGCCAGCACAAACATACCTGCCTCGCTTCTGGCATGTGGCCTCAGGCTTTTGTGGGATTTCTCAGGGCAGTTTCCAAAATCCAGCTAAAGCAGTGTTTCTCAAACTGCTCTGCAGAACCCCAGGGCTCCGCGAGACATCTCCAGGGGCTCCGTGAGGTTGACAAACTGGAAACGTTGATAGGTACAACACATACAATCAGTGGACCGCTGGGGCTCTGCATAAATTTTTTACGCATGTAAAGGGCTCCGGAGCCCAAAAAGTTTGAGAACCGCTGAGCTAAAGCAATAGAGAGCAGGGCTGGAACAGACACATGGATTCCAGACAAGAGTTGAGAGCCCACACTGTGCAGTGATATTTGCATATGGAGACTATTTTATTTTCCTGGGTGGGGGGGGGGAAGGCTTTTCTTTCACGTCACTTAGGTCACATAGTAAAGAAAAGCGGCAGGGGCCAGCGTGTGACCTGCCAAGATGAAAAATCACAAGCTTTTCACTTTGCCACAATTAGGCAGATACCCTCAAAAGCCTGATGAGCCGTGTAGACAGAAGAAACTGCTACTGCAGTGGTCTCACAACACCCTCTGCTGGACTGTTCACAGATTTGGAGCCAAGGAGCAGCACTCAGGATTCCTGGTGAGTAGGAATGAGAGGAGCTGGTGAAACAATTGGGAGAACAAAAGCAGTACTGTAACAGAAGAGAGACCCAAGGGTCATGCTCATCTATTCAGACTGCCGTGCAATGGAAGGCACTCCTTTCTCACAGTGCTGGTCCTGGTTTGAACACGGAGGTAAACACGATAACTGCTGGAATTGTCTGTTGTTGGACATTTGCAAAATTATCTAATGTCTCCAATGTTCTGTTATTCTTGTATGTTAGAATCATACAAGAGTGCATGATGGACGCAATTACGGAAATCACGCTTTTTGATGATCCCTTGATTATTGAAGTTAAGTGAGGAGTAAAGCAGGGGACATTTGTTCACCGAAGTTGTTTGCCAGCATTCTGGAAAACGTCCTGTGGAAGATCAAAGTGAAAGCTGGATTTCTGATTGATGGCGAGGTTCTGCAGATGCTCCTTTTCGCAGATGACATCATACTAATTGCAGTTTGTTCATTTGCCCTGTGCCAGGCTCAGTGTTCCCTCTGATTTGTTTCCATCTGTGTGTGGAATACATTTTGGTCTGTGCACCAAGGCATGCATGCATGTGCACCACCAGTAGAAACACACGCTGCCAGCTGTGGGTGTTCTGCTAATCAGCTGGGCAGCATTTGAATCTCTCTTGGGCGGCTGCACAAGTGCTCAGCTTACGGGGAACACTAGCCAGGTTCCTCCTATTTTTAGAGATACTTTTTCCTTGTGGTTTAAAGTACGGGGAACAGGATATAGTTCTGCCAAGGGCAGAAAATGTCTATTCCCCTAATAAGAGAAACCCCTTCACTCACAACTGATGGGTTTGTGTGGCTATACTCAGTGGGGCTGACAGTGGGACTATACCCATCAAGTGATCCCACCCTTGTCTCAGCCTCTGACAAACAAAGGCTAGGGACACCATTTCTACCCATCCTGACTAATAGCCATTGATGGACCTAACTTCCATTATATCTACTTCTTTTTAGAACCCTGTTGAAGTCCTGACCTTCACCACATCCTCTGGCAAGGAGTTCCATAGGTTGACTGTGCGCTGCGTGAAGAAAAACTTCCTTTTGCTTGTTTTAAACTTGCTATCTATCAATTTAATTTGCTGACCCCTAGTTCTTACGTTATGGGAACAAGTAAATAACTTTTCCTTATTCACTTTTTCCACACCGGTCATCATCTGGCAAATATCAGGGCAGCTCTGTTGAGCTTAATGGAGCCTCATCCATTTATACAAGCCAAGGATCTGTCCCTTTTTGTCTTTCAGCTGTCTGTAGAAAGCTTATTTTATTTATTTATGTTGGGCATTAAAGATACAGGGCATTGTTATGTGTAGATACAGAAATCCAGAATGGCCAGGCAAACAAGGCACTATGGTTTGCTGTTCCAAGCCTTTACCATGGGCCAGGATAGTTCTTTCATAACCATCAACTGCTCTCTAACAGAAATACATCCTAGTCCCTCCCCTGTGAAAATGAGCAAGTGAGTTAGGGTGGAGGAGAGCAAGCGATGGAGGGAGGTGGAATGGAGTGAGCAGGGTGGGCCTCGGAGAAGGACGGGGACAACAATGTTTGTTTGGTCAGAAAGTTGCCAACCCTAAATTCCCATGTCCAGTCCTCAGTCTCCATCCCACACATGTGATGGTTGCATACTTAGTAAGTCTTCAGGCTCCAGCATATAATTCAGTAAGGGCACATCTTCACACTGTGAAAGATTGCCACTGCCGTGATCAATCTTCCGGAATTTGATTTAGTGAGTCTCGTTAAGACTCACTAAATTGATCTCAGAGGGCACCATTGCCGGCAGCCAGTGTGCCTGTTCTTGCCAGGAGTAAGGGAAGCTGATGGGAGTAGGATTTCCAGGTGTCCGGTTTTGAACCAGACAGTCCAGTATTTGAGCTTTCTGTTTGGGAAACAAATTGAAGAAATAGAAATGAGAAAATATAAATGTCCAGTATTTTCTAAATAAGATGTAATGTAGATTGTGATGTAATGTCAAGTGTGTCCGGTATTTTTGTTGAAACCATCTGGCAACCCTAGATGGGAGGCTTCCATCAGCCTCCCACTGTGGGGATGCCACCAAGCTCGGCTTAAAGTAAGCCAACTCCAGCTACAAATTCTACGTAGCTGGAGTTGCGTACAGTAAGCTGAGCTACCGGGTTTAGTGTAGACCTAGCCTAAGGCTCCACTCCTTGCTGTACTTAACAGAGTGCACATAGCATGTTTGAAGTTACAACCCTTGTATATTGGGTGTCTACATTAAACCCATTTGCATCGTCCCACTCTTCAGGCCTGTAGCAGGACAGTGCCATGTGCTGAGCATATACAATAATCTGAGTTACTAAAGCACAACCACCTTGTTCTCTCTTGTTCTATTTGAAAGACTCTTGTTCAACAGATCAGGTGCAGACAGAATAGCTACCAACGCGGATAATGCAAATAAATGTCGATTCTCACTTTTTCAAAGAGGGTAACACAAGGTCAGGATAAGGCTATCTTGAGCCTATTATCAGGACAGTGGATAATCCTTATTAAGAAATGGCTTTAGGAAAGCCTGCATTCTGATTGGCTCAATAGCTACAGCCTTATGTCTTGGCTACCCACACAACCAGTTTGTTTACTGAAGTGAGTCAAATAAGCACAGTGTCACTTCAGCAGCAATTGTGCACAGAAGAGGCAGGGTTCTGTTTGTGAAAAGCTTAGAGATCCTTGCATAATGAGAGATGCACAGATTGTTTAGTAAGACTGACTTTTGTAATATTTCTTGATTTCTAAACAGTGGAAAATAGAGCTATTTATACAATGCATTTTTACATAAAAATCAAATTTCTATGTTTTTTTTAAAAAACAATATAGATTACTAACCAGGGTGTCTGTTTTGCAAGCAGCTCCCCACTGGCAAATTCCTGCATAGATGTCTGTCTGCACAGGATCAGGGCTCATGTTTGTGCTAATCTTTGTTTACCTGCTCCTCTCCCATTGTCTTTCTGAATGTAATTTATAACCTTTAAAAAATTCCTTCCCAGAAGCCCTTGCTTCTCAGAGGCATGGTTCCTCTCCTTTCTTTCTCATCTCCTTGTCTCTCCCCTGCTTTTCTCGCTCCTCTCTTATTTGTGTCTCTTCTCCCCTCCTTTTCTCCTCTTTCTGCTCCTGGCTGTGGGGCTTTTCAAAAGATAGTTTTAAAATGAGAAGTGACTCCTGGGTTACATGGCTCAGGGCCAAACCTTCACTGCTGAGGAAAGTAGATACAGAAGGTTTTTTTCCCCCCAGCATAGAACACTGGTCAGCTTGTTCCAATGTGAACTTCTTAGTTTAAAAGAACTACAGGTTGAACCTCTCTAGGACGGCACCCTTGGGACTTGATCGATGCTGAACCAGAGAATTTGCTGGACCACAGGAGATCAATATTTTCTAGCTGCATTGCCAACACCGATGTTACAACAGGATCCAGCCTGTGGGCCATATTTTGCCCAGCCCTGCTCTAAGCTCTCCAGAAAGGTATGCAGCTAATTTCCCACTCTGAGCATAATTTTGAAGTGGGAAGGCACATGTGTCTGGTGGTTTCTGCCTGCATTTAAACAAAGAATTCAGATCCAGAGGCAGGGCCTGCTAGAAATCCCAATGAAATCAATGACAAAACTCTGTTTGCCTTCAATCCATTTGGATCCCCAAACTGTCCCCCATCCAGGGTTTGGTTTTACTGGTAATTCATAAAAAATAAGGCCACATAAACTTTAGCCTAAGACTCCTGACTAAGCTTAGGTGTCGCCCTCCAGTAGTCAACCATCTCAGGCCTAAACTCCCTCTAACTCCAGCAAAAATAGATTTCATTTTTAAACTCCATTTGATTTTCCCCACTATTTGGGAAAAAGAGGGTTGCTAACTCTTATGGGCACTATGGATCTAAACATTTAAAGTAACCTTTAAGACATCGTGCACCAAAGTGTAAGCACTGAATGTATTTTTAAACCCGTAGTTATATTATCTGTCTTTTTTTATAACTGCAGGATACACAGTTTTATCATGCGCTACCATTCATAAAGCTATAACAGGTATGTGCAGCTTAAAATAGAAAAACCCACTCTAAAAGGACATCATAATTAAAGAAATGAAATACTTCTCTATTCCTGATTGGAGAAACAGCATGCGCACTGGCTGCAGTCACTTCTGAAGAACACAAGGAATGAGAGCAAGTTGCATGGGCAGATTGTTCTATAGGATTAAACAGAGAACAGTTACAATTATATAATTTGGTTCTAATAACAGGCCATGGCCTCATATGGTGTAAATCAGTGTACAAACTGACTTCAGAAGTGCTATTCTGGTTTGCACCAGCCGAGGCTATGGCCTTGTGGCTTCAAGAGATTTCCAGGTTTTGGTCAAAACAGGGTTAATTTTTTTCCTCTGGAGGAATGACAGCTTGGCTGGCAGAATAGGAGGGTGCATAATACAGAACCAATCAACTGCAGTAATTGCTGCACAATGGGGCATCAGTCAAAACACCATTTTCTGCCAGTGGCATGGGAACTTTTCTGTAGAGCATAAAGGCTGAGATTTCAGAGTAGATTGCAACCAGGAATGCAGAAAGTGCATATTCAAGAGAAAAGGTCTGTTGCCTCCTACATTATAAACTGACTCCATAACACACAAACTATTTTAGACTGGAATACGGGTATGTCTACACTACGGGATGAGGTCGAATTAAGATCCGCAAATTCAGCTATATTAATTGCGTAGCTTAAATCGAAGTACCTTAACTCAACTTTAGGGTGCTGTCCACACTGCAGGAAGTTGAAGGGAGGATACTCTCCCTTCGACTTCCCTTACTCCTGGTGAAGTGAGGGTTACCCTGAGTCGGAGTAAGAAGTCCTCCAGCTCGACATTATGCCAAAATAAAGGTTTGTAGTGTAGATGTGCACTATGTTATTTTGGAATAACACCAGTTATTCTGAAATCATGCTGCGGTGTAGACATAACCTTATGCTGTTTAGAAGCTGAATGTCCACATTCTGCTGTAAAGCAGTCTGGAGCACTTTGATACCATTGTATGTTTACTGCTACTGTTGCAATATAAGAAATCAAGGAAGTGTAGTGAAAAGCAGGAATTTTTTGGAACTCATCGCCCAAAGTGTGGTGTGATTGAACAAATTCTGGTTTAAAAATGCTCCTGCTTTCCCTTGTATGTCAAATGAGGGTTATATTTTTTAGGACTACAAAACTGTGGAAATAAATGGCTTTGTAAACTGATATGAACTGCCTGATTCAACAATAAGAAAAGCTTTCACAAAGCAAGCATTGTTTCATTTTCATGTGCATGGGGTCTTTATACAGGTTGAACCTCTCTAGTCCAGCACCCTGGGGACCTGACTGGTTCTAAACTAGAAAATTTGCCAAACCCCACAGGAGTTTACTATTGTCTCTAGCAGCATTACCAACACTTCCACTGCTTACTGAGCACTTAGAAGACATTGAGGGGTAAATTAGAGCTAAATAACAGCACAGAACACTGAGAGCAAGGACTGGGGGGCTGTGAAGACTCTATATGGGACTGCAGGAAACTTGGACTGGTGGTCCTCAACGGTACTGCAGGGCGTCTGCAGAAAGTTTAAAAGTAAGGATCGGGCCCACTTTTCTTTTCTTTTCTTTTCTCTTCTTTACCAGGGTAGCGTGGTGGTGGTGGTGGTGGTGGTGTGTGTGTGGGGGGGGGGGGTCTGTGAAATTTTAATAGATTAAAAAGGGGTCTGTATGCTTGTAAAGGTTGGGAACCACTGGTCTTGATGGGGTCTTGATTTAATGTAATACAAGTCTTAATAACAAAAGCATGTGGCACTCTACCTCATTAGAAACCTCATTTTATCCTGTTAATAGGTTTTATCTGATTTTATCAAATTCGTTTGCATTCCTGATTGACTCTCATGATGGTAGGCAGTCCGTAACACTTCAGAAAAATCAATGATACTAAGGAAAATCCCTCTTAATTCCATTTATGTCTCCCCATAGCTCCTCCTTCAAAATTAAAAACACTCTGAAAGGACAGTCCTGTTGTATCGTTTCAAAATGTGTCCTGTAGCTATTTTAAATAAATAAACATTGAGGTCCAAATTGGCTTAATACATCCTTCTTACCATTAAGTAGTGATATTGTAGTAGAAAAGGCCACCCTGGAGAGTAACCATGTGGTTTTCTTTCTTTCTTTCTTTCTTAATCACGTCTCAGCATACAACAATAAAGGGACAATCAATGAAACAGAAAAGCAAAAATGATAAAAATGATTTTGTGCAATGCACAATTCATCTGTGGAACTCCTTGCCACCAGATTTTCCAACTTTTTAAAATGGTTTTAACACAAGTGAAGGGAAATTCCAAACTAAAAGCCATTTCAAATAAAAAATTGGACATGGCTTGTTCAGAAAATGTCAGAATGAAATGTTGGGGTGTTTTATTTACACAGGCGAGTGAAAAAGACACCTATTCAAATTTCTTTCTTACACTAGATGGAAAAATTAAGAGGCAACAGTGCTAATAAAGTCCTGATTCTTAGAAGATGCCTGAGCACCTGCTCTCTAGAAATTAAGTCCCTTGGAGGTCTCCCCAGCGGGCCACCCAAACCCTGAGGCAATCCCAGTGCTGTGAGCGTGTCTTGGCAGGGATAGGCTGCTGCTTTTCTTACAGGCCCAGCTATTTTGTGCACCACAGTTTTCACTCAAATACACTTATTTTGCAACCCTCAGGGCGGTGGGAGCTGAAAACCACGCACCGAGTGCGCCCTAAGGGCTCTGTGCTCAGTGGGGCTGCCAGCCCCCCACTGGTGCGGGCTGGATTCGAACCGGCGCCACCAACGAAGCAGACACGCCCCCAGCCCAGCTCCGTCCCGCGCCGCCTCCACTCAGGTGCGCATGGCAGGTGCGCATTGCGCAGGCGCCAGCGTTATAGCCCACACCTCCGCCTCGCTCTCCTGCCCGGAAGGGGAAGTTCCAAGTCCCTTAAGGGACCGGAGGGGCGGGGCAAGGGCGGGGCCCCTCTGTTGGGCAGGCAGGGGGGCGGTGCTTGCTGGAAGCCCTTGCATGGCTATTGGACGGGCCGGAAAGGGGCGGTGCGCGCTGCCCGGGAAAGGGAGGGCACGCGCCGCGCCTATGGAAAACGGGGGTGTGGTGGGGTACGGGACTGCGCACGCGTCGACGCAGGCTGTGGGCGGAGCCTCTTCCCGGCTGTGGGCGACTTTGCTTCGCGGCGGGCTGGGCCAGTGGGTGTCTCCGCGCGCGCTGCGGCTGCCTCGCGATGGACGCGCAGAAAGTGAGTGAGCGCCCCGGGAGTGAGTGGGGGAGGAGGAGGACTGAACGGGGGCTGGGTGGGGTGAGGGGCAGACGAGTGTATGGGGATGGGGACAGAAGAGTGTGAGGGGGAGGCTGGGTGTGGTGGGGGCAGAGGAGTGTGTAAGGGAGGAGGTGGGGAGGGGGCAGAGGAATGTGTGGGGTGGGGCTGCATGGGGTGGGGAGGGCAGAGGAATGTGTGGGGTGGCGGGCTGCATGGGGTGGGGAGGGGGCAGAGGAATGTGTGGGGTGGGGCTGCATGGGGGTGGGGAGGGGGCAGAGGAATGTGGGGGTGGGGGCTGCATGGGGGGTGGGGCAGAGGAATGTGTGGGGTGCTGCATGGGTGGGGTGGGGCAGAGGAATGTGGGGTGAGGCTGCTGGGGATCAGAGGAATGTGTGTTGTGTGGGGTGAGCTAACCTTCTTTCCAGCCGGGGGGGGTGTGAGTGGAGTGTGGTTTTTTGTTTCTGAGGGGGCAAAAGCTTGCTGGAATGTGTGTTGTGGGTGGGGTGAGCTAACTTCCTCTTCCAGCAAACCGTGGGGTGAGTGTGGGAGTGGCTGTTTATGATTTCAGCCTTGGGGTGGGGGGAGTGTCCGGTGTTGTGTTTTTGTTTGGTTTTCAATAAAAAGCTTTTTGCTGCATGGAAAATCTCTGTGGCAGCCTCAGGAAACTGCTGTGTAAGTGCTGGGTATTGTCAGCATCACCCTTGAGGCTGGCTTTGAAGCTGCCATTAGATGAGAGGACAGAAGGTGCCTGCAGCAGGCTGGATCCTGTGGGAACTGTTGCTTTGGGCCTTTGGGTCCTATAGGCAGGAAGAATGCTGAGTTGGGTGGGAGAGGGTGGCATGCAGCAGCACAAAGTTGCTTCCATTATATGTGTTTAATTTATAATCTTAGTGGCAGGGCATTTCTTTTTCTCCTTTGCTGTTTGCCTAATATTTGTAGGTTTTGGAGGCAGCTTTTTCACTGAGAGGTGGTATGAAAACTATAACTGAGAAGAAATTCACCTGGGATGTATAGTGATGGGGAGGGAAGCAGGATACATGCCCATCACTTCCAAGGAAGTAGCAGGTTTCCCTGTGCAGGGGTTCTCAACCTTTTTCTTACTTAACACCCTCACCCCCAACATGCTATAAAAAATTCCACACTCCATCTGTGCCACAACAAATGTCTTTCTGCATATCCAGTAGGGATGCCAGAAATTGTTTAATAATCATGTAACCGCAACAATTCTTAGTGGTTACGTGATTATCCAATGCTCCCTGTGTGCTATCTTGTGCTGCTGCTGCCTCTCCATCAGAGGCAGCAGCACGGGATGGCAGACAGCTCCTCTGTAAGCTCTTCATTTAAAAATTGAACTGGCAGGCTAGGACTGAGCCAGCCTGCCAGTCCGAGTTTTGAATGTAGAGCATGTTGCGGGTGGTGGTGGTGGTTGTGGTTAGCCAGAACCATTAACCAATAAGTGATTGCTAGTGCTAACATCCCTAATATCCTGTAAGTAAAAGCCATCCGCAGCTTTAGGAGGTAGCAAGCAAGGCAATTGCTCTGAAGTCCAATGCCCCAGGAGGTCCCACAAAATGAAGTTGGCTTCAGCCCCATGCAGTAGGACTCAGGCTTCTGCTTTCTTCCTTGGCCCCCAGTGACTCGAATTCTGGCCTTGGTTTATGTTCGTGATCTCCCTGAAACCTGCTTGTGGCCTTCGAAAGGTCCTTGCAGGGGGCTCCTTGTTGAGAATTTGCCTGTTCTTGTGAGAAAATAGAACAATGTTTAGGAAGTAGAGGGAAAACTTCTTATCAGTAACTTGACATACTGCAAAATGAGCAAATTTAAGAGAGCTACTATGAAGAAAATGCTGGGAAAATAAATAGTAACTGTTGTATAATGTTCTGATTCTTCCTACAGCAGGGATGTAAAAGTTGCGAACCAACAAATGTAAATCTTGGGCTTAGCAAAAATTTTTCATCTCATTTGTTGGGATGCTAATTAAATGTTTACAATTACTGTACATTTTATAAAACACTATTGTGGAATAGATTTTATTGTGCACTTTGGCCACTAGTAATTAGATTGTTGACATAGGTGAACACCTCTATTTACTGTTAATGTGAATCTGCCTTGAAGGGGATGAATTAAACTCCTTATATATTTTAAAATGTGGGTGTTCGTCTACATTACCTTCTGTCTCTTTCCTTCCTTCTCCTGCACCTGGTCAAATTAATAAGAGTCACATCTCTGTGGGCCAGGGGACTGGGCTGGATCAGTAAGTAATCTTGACCCAACTTTATGGGTCCCTGGCCAGGTGTCTGGAAGGATTTTTCCCTGCCTTCTCCTCATCTAACTACCAGCAGCCCAGATACACTGGAGCTGTTAGCTATGAGTTGTACCCTGAATTCCACACAACCATGCAGACAAGAGGTAAGCTTATTTGTACTTTGAAATGCAGATGAGAAATGCTACTGCAACTGGTTGTTAAACTAGCTCAGTGATAGACTGACTCAGGGTGTTCTATGAGATGTTGGTTCAAGAGGTAGGGGGTGAACTTCTGTAACTCTGCCTTGTTAGATTTTCTGTAAAATTGAACCTCCATCCCCCTTCAGTTGCTGAAGGGGCGAAGGAACTTTTTCCCCCCAATCAAGCAATGGGAGTGGGGGGAGAGGACCTCTGCTATTCTACTGATTCTCCCAATCCTGAGTAGTGGCTTCTGCTTTACCCTTTTCTACAGCCATTGTATTTTGGGTGGCCCTCTGGAGTGCCTGCCTCTGCTAGTCAGAGCTTTTCCAAAATATATTGTTCATATGACTTGGGTTTCACTGCTGCCCAAAGAGTCCAGCATAGTATCCTTGAAACTGACCAAGGATATTGTTAATCTCCTTTTGGTACTGCTTGAAGATATGAACAGTAGCAGAAATATTACACCTGTCTTCACACTTCAAGGTGGCATTATATTGGTTGATGCTTGGTTCACGTTTGTATAATTAACTTTGAAACTCATTTAAAAATTAAAGACTTTGCAAAGGTCCCAGTTTGGAGTAGGTGCCCATACTTGCCAGGGCCAACTGAAATTTATTGAATACTACTTGAGGTGTTCACTTGCTGTGTGTCATGACAGTGCATATAATTGAAGTGTAATTAGGAAGGGACATATGTAACTGTAAATGCTGGATAGGTCCTTGTTCTTTATTGTAAGATTTCTATCTTCGGTCTGCATGGTGGAAATGAATATGTAGTGCTCAAGTTAATGGGAACAGTACCCTATTTTCTCATTACCTATTTAAAAAAGTCTTGTCATGTCTTACTGTGTACTTGTAGAATGACAAACTTGATTGAGATTTTTAGATGCACAAAATGTATTGTCTTATTCCTTTTGTTAATCCCATCTAATAGTCTGAGAGTTCTGTCTCTTCAGAGTGCACTGCTCAATAGTATATCCATCTAGTTCCGCACATCTCATTCTAACATGTTATTCTTTATGCTGTCCTCCTGTGATGTTTTGGGGTTTCATCCAAACCAGTAAAGCAAGGGTGGGGAGCCTTAGGCCTGGGGGCTGGATGCTGCCCCCAGCTTGCCTGGATCTGGCCCCCAAGGCTCAGCATTGGGGAAACCCACACTGGTGCTCCAGCCACCCACCCACAGGGCTGGAGCACACAAAATCTACTAGTCGCGCTCCCCCCCCCCCCCCCACACACCTCTGGCTCTGGTGTGCAAGGGAAATGTAGGTAGTGTCTGTCTTCTCACTTTGCTTCTTTCTTGTGTGCGACCGTCACTGATTCCCGCCCCAAAAAGGTTCCTCACTCCTTCAGCGAAGTGTCACCTGTAACCTTGGATGCTTCTGTGCTGTGCAACTTTGACTTAGAGACCTGACACCAGCAGTCTTTTTAAAGAACAGTGACTTAACCCTGGCTTCCTGCAGCTTTGCTATTCCATGCAGGGTGATTCCACCTGCCCCTCTGGTCCTGAGTCTACCCAAAACAATCTCCCATGAAGTGCTCAGCCTTTCTCATTGTGAAACTTACAAAACCTTAGGAAATTTGCTGCTACTTTAGAGAGAATCCACAGCACACAGCAATACAGTTAAACTGTTCTAACCATTGGTGTAGACAGTTTTAACTCTCAATGTAGCTGCTGCCTCTTCGGAAGGTGGACTAACTATGCTGATGGGCGATACTCTCCTGTTGGCATACTAGCATCTTTGTTGAAGACTGCAGCACCTCTTGCGTATAAACCTGTCCCATTTTCCTGCAGTCCATCTTAATGAAACTGGATAGCAGGAGAGGTGTTGGAGCTACCTGTCTTCAGAGGTGAGCTGCAGTCTATTTCATCTTGCATCTCACGTCTCATTTGGAAAATATTTGCAAACAAAATACTAAATGCTGACTTCTAGCTCTTGAAATTGATGTGTTGGGACCCCAACACCTGCCAAGGACAGCTTTCCACTCCATTAGTGGATGTTTCAGTCTCTACGTTTTTTTCCACTGTTATGAAAAATAGATGGTTAAGTGTGAAGTTAGCCAGACTTCATGCTATTCCTTCCTGCATGATGAAACTGTAACCTTGAAAGATTTGGGGTTTTTGTACTACTTTCTGACAGTCTTGCTGATGGTTAGTTTATTCTCCCTTGTTTCTCCCCCCCATTAGTCCTAACCCTAGGATCACAATCTTGTTTGAGGGGCTTACTGTTACCATGCCTATTTTTTACTTGCTAGGATTGTATTTGACTTTCTAAGTAATAGTCAAATATAGACCTTTACCCTCAGACTCTTATTGTACATGGCTATAAAATGTTTTTCAAATGGCAGAGCCAATGGGATCTAATAAATCCAAGTCAAAAGAGGATTGGGAGTTTTCTGATTCATCTGTACTGACAGTGATGCTTATAGGATCTAAGGCTTAGCTCTGGGTTTGTCTGACACACAAGCACAATTGCTCTTGGCCAGTAGTGAACCAGAAAGCAGCTGGTCAGATTAAATTGAGGGAATAACTTTGCCTATAATATTCCTATATAATGTTAACCAGCTGAAAACTTTGTTAACCAAATGGTAGGAAATACTTTCCTCAAAATCCTGTTACGAATGTAAGGGATCCTAGTACACATCCAGAACAATTTGACTGTCCTTAGTGAATTTTAGAAATAGAAATCAGCAAGTGTGCCGTTCCAGACAATTAACCAGAGTAGTATTTCATGGCTGCCTCATAGTAACTTGATAGGTGTAGAGAGAAACTTTCCAAATTTGGAAGGATTTTTCTGAGGGCCTTCTGGCAGGAACCATTGAGTGTTGATTGCTGATTCTTCAGTGTTGTATCTCATATTAAAATCCTCAGTACAGGTAGGTGGATGCTAGTGTAATTCAGGTCTTCGTGTTCTCCTTGGCTTACCATACAATATACTGTTGAACTGGATTTTGGAATAACCTCTAAAACGGGTGGGATGGTGTCTGGTATTCCACAAGGTTCATCAGTAGGCTTGTTTCCAGGTAGTTACCCAATTCCAAGGCTTTTTAAAATAATTCTGATGAGCTTTAGAATGACACAACTATTGGTGAGGTGAGAAATAACACATTCCCTCTGAAATTGTAGAATGAACTAGGGATGGGACTGGGAAGAATGTTTAACACTAGTTGCTTATATCAACTTCTGTAGACAACAAAACCATTCCTTTGATTATGTAATTTTTATAAAGTTTTTCTTTATTTTAAGTTTACACCTTATACCTTGGTGGAACACCTTTTGACTTCTCCCATCTTTGACTGCTCTTGGCCTTCCTAGCTGTAACAACTATCATTTTGAAACAAAACTGTCATTTTACATTTGGACTTGAATCCATGTTTATCTTGTCCTTGTGGTGCTGTGGTGGGAAATGATTATAGGTGGGCAAGGTTTTCATTAGGTACTATATAACCATTGTTTGGCATGCCAAATGACTTGAAATTGCTCAGGTTTATAATCTTTATACAAATATTAAATTCTCTTCAATTTCTTTAATTCCAGGAAGCTCTGCAAAGGATTATCTCTACTCTGGCAAACAAAAATGATGAAATCCAGAACTTTATAGACACACTGAACCATACATTAAAAGGTGTTCAGGTACATGTATTAATACATCTGCAACTATTGCACTTTCTCACGTGATGAAGTGGAGAGATGGGAAGTGGATATCCAGTTGAGTCAGACTTGGATTATTTATTCTCAGTTAAAAAGGTTCTTGTTGTGGAAAGAGCTGCTATTGACAACTCTTAAAACCAAAATGGAAAGCGGTTGTTTTTCCTGTTTATGGATAATTCTGATCTTGGAAGTAAAATGCAAGTAGAAGTTAAGTTCTGAAACTAAAATGCTGTGACTAGACTCTTCCATAGGGAAGAGTCTAAGTTTATTTTGAAGTTTCTGGCAGTTTTTTTTTATATGAAAATTGTGGTAGCTGGAATTGTGTAAACTTTTCTTGCTGAATCCAACTCATTCTTCTGAAAAGCCAATATTCATCTAACATGTTGATACTCAGACCAAAGAAATCTCAACACTTGTCTTGATTTTCAAGTTAATGCTCTTATATCAGTAAAATAGAGCATGACAAATTGTCAGGCTTGTGTTTATTCCTGTTGATTCTAAAACAAGGAATAACTTTATTTCTCCAGTGTCTGGTGCTTATACATCTGTATAGTGGTCTCTGCTCAGCATTGATATGCTTTTAAATACAGTAAATCTAAAAGCAAGTTTCTTAAATGGTGGCAAATGAAACCAATTGCTGCTGTTGTAGTCCATAAAGTTATGGACTACTAGTCTTTTCTGTATGCGAGCTTGAGACTTGTAAAAGTGAGGGGCTTTGTACTAGTGAATAAATCACACACCCCTGCATATTGTAAAGGATACTATATGTAGCTTTGCTGACTATGGATGTTAAAATGTGTGTTTTTGTAAATGTGGCCATTGAAATTTTCAATGTTTACATGCGGGGGAGGAGGGGAAGGCAGGAGTTGGTGCTTGCAGGGAGCCAGCTTTTAAGCTGGATTCCCGTGTGTACTGGCTGTTGCCTGCTTCCTCCATGCAGTGCTGCCTATGAATCAAAGGCAGCAGTGTGGGGGTGGGAGGGAGTGATGGAGGGGTGCTTTGTGTAACAGTTACACGTTCAACATCCCTATTGCTGACACAACCAACTGGTGACCTGTAATGCTCTGAATTGGCCATTCTTAACTCGGGCCACATCCATCCCAACTAGCATACAGTTGCAGCCCCACTCAGGTGTGCACTGAAGACAGCAGGGACAGGGCTGGCTACCCTGATGCATGGTGGACTGCTACCCAGCCCCACAGAGCCGGGTTGAGGTCTGGGCTGCTGCCTGGCCCTCATGCCTAGCACTTGACTCTTACATCTGCTCTGGAGGGAGCTCTGGGTAGTGGGTACTGGGCATGGGTGGGTGAGGGGAAGAGGTTAGATGGAGTCCCTGTGGTTCTCAACTTGCATGTAACACTTTGTGGGCGTCATATGCAGTCTACAAAGATAAATAGCCTAAAAACCCATGCCCTGAAATAGCTAGTGTGCTTAAGAAGTCCACCATATCAAACTGCATTGTGGTTAGCAAATTTTGATGAGGTGGGATAGCATGACAGCACTCAGAGTTATGGCAAATTGTAGTGGTGGGGAAAACTTTCATTCTAGAAGACTGATCTGCATCACTCCTTCCTGCACAACTGAAACACAATTGCAATTCTCTTCTCAGGCTAATTCTTCTAATGTAATTGCTGAACTGGATGAGGAATTTGATGGACTGTATTCTATACTGGATGAGATGAAGGAAAGTATGACCAACAGTATTAAGCAAGAACAAGCTCATAAATCTCAAGAAATACAGGTAACTACATGCTTCTGACATACTAAAGAAGTAATTATAATTAGCTAGATTCAATCTCAATGCAAAAGGTTTTTGCAGCAAGTATTTATAACAAAAATGTACTCCTAGCTAAGGAGTATTTCATTAAGTACTTGTATGGTTTCCATTGCATGAATCCCACAGATTTTTAAATTTAACTCACATGGATGTTGAGTATAAGGAAATTCTTCTACTCCCCATTTTACTGATGGGATTGAGGTGCACAGGAGCTGACATGCCCAGTGGCACACAGGCAGATTGTAATAGAGCTGGGACTTGATGTGGGTAACATCTACTTACTGACCTATACTACTTCCTTGCTCTTCACACTTCAGAAGTTATGTCTTCTACTAAGCAAGTATGAGGTACTTGTCGCTACTCAATATGTGTTTTTTCTGAAGTGTTGGATTACTGAATCTTGTATAAGAGCAAGATTCTTATCCTACTCTGTGTAGGAAAATCTTTGGGAGTGGGTGTGCAAAGAATATGAACAGAAGAGCTGACACTTTGAACTGGGCATCAACTTTGTATTTTTTCAATAGTTTGTCATGGAAAGTGAGTTTGTTTTTTTTGAAAATGTAAACATTGGCATATGTTGCAAGGGACTATGAGTATCCTCTTAGTTGCTGTTTCTGTATCTTAAAAAGAAGTCCTATTTAACACTGAAATTGCTTTGAAGAACACTCCACTGTGAATGAATGGTATCCTTATTTTTCCTTTATTTTGAAAATGTTTACCTTTTTCTTCACCCTCCCTCTCTGAAAGGCTTCCCTCCCCTTATTCCTTGCTCTTTCTTTCTATTTTGTTCAGTCATAGAGTTTTAGTACAAATTTCCATGTTTGCTTCAGGGGCTTATTCACTGGTAATATTCAAACGTAAAGGTTTGGAAGCTAAACTTGGTTAAAATTGTATAAAGCAGTTCCTAGAGTACACAGGAAAGATTGTGCCCCACATCTTCTGGTTTATTCTGTAGCACTGCAATGAACTAATGGAGCTGGAAGACCATTGTGGGCATTAATGTGCAAATGAGCACATCAACTCCTCAACTTTTGTTCCCGAACTCTTGCAAATAGACTCTGACAAGGGCACTTGATGTGCCGCCTTGTCCTTACTCATTATATTCTTCTAGCTCCCTCGTAGCAGTACTGGTGTTGGAGTGCCGAGAGCAAGCTGAGAGGTTTTGACATGCAGGCTCTTCCTATGTGCTTCTCAAGTGAACACTGTAAATTTCCCACCAAATATAAGAACTGGTGTTGTCGTTCAGACTTTTTTAGTTTTAAAATAAGTTGTTAGGCTCTGGACTGGAACTTGGGTAACTAGTTACTTGCAGGCAGTGCTTGAGAACAAAGGGTTTTGAAACTGTCCTGGCTGACACTCTAGAAGAGGCAAAGTTTTGTATTGTACAAACTTGTTAGCTTGCTAGTGGAGACTTTTAAGGTCAGAGATTAACATGTACTCCTTGTACAGCATGAACAGGTCTACTTGACACTTAACTGTGCCAGAGACGTCCTATAGAACTGGAACTGCTCAGGTGGAAGCTGGGAGCCAGCAGCACTGCAGAGAGGGGGCTGCTCAAGCCAGTCTGGAGCAGTCCCCTGCCTAGATCCCACTTAGCCGAACATTGCACCGGTGAATTAACCTATCGTTTAACTGGTTAACTAGGGTTTTACATCCCTGTGGGTGGCTACTCTCAGACTTGGTCAACTTTGTCTCTTTACAGGGCAGGTTGTTTTTTGCTACCAGACCTGGGAGTGTTTATTTGCCTAGTCTTAAAAAGATCATCCTGAGTATTTCATGATTCAAGGAATCCCCTGAGACTTTTTTGGAGAGGAGTTGTTTCAGAATAGAGCTGTACTTTAAGATCCTCCGGATGGCTACTAAAACAGATATTCTATTC
The DNA here is from genome assembly GCA_019425775.1 of Rafetus swinhoei. Taxonomy (NCBI): domain Eukaryota; kingdom Metazoa; phylum Chordata; order Testudines; family Trionychidae; genus Rafetus; species Rafetus swinhoei. Next base: position 125,981,478 of record CM033427.1, on the reverse strand, counting down.
TATCATTATTTGGGCATACCTTAATTGATTAAATTACTCAAGTCTGCATGCTGGACTTCTTTTGTACAGTTGAGAGAGTGCTTTGTTAGCTAACGTACAGCTGAAATAATGGTCACTCAATGGTATATTAACTGGCTGTGACTCTTCATAGGCATTAAAGAAGCAGTATCTTCTAATTTTACTGTCACCAGGAAGTGTTTGTGCTGTATTTAGAGGCAGTCTACTGTCTGTGTTGGAAAATTACCTATTCCGTGTTTTTAAATGGGAAGAACTAGTAAGTTGTGCAGTCAGCATATAATTTGTAGGTTCATTAAGAATAACACAGCTGTGTAACGTGAATATAATTTTTAATGGTCTTCTAAAGTTAATGGCATCTGAAGAATTTTGAACTCCTTATAGTTCCAGGCTTTAAACTGCACCCTGCTCGCTTTAAAACCTGTGCAAGGCTAGAGGAAACCCCTACTTGTTTGTAGGGCAAACTATCCAAATTGCAGTCATTTATCACTGACATGGCTCCTTCCATTCCCAGATACTGGTGCATCCTCTAATATTAGTATCTGCCTGGTGATGGTTATCTTGGGAACTGTTTAGAGATTCCCTTAGCTAAACACTGCTATTGAGATGTCCGCTTTTATGGCATTTTGGCAACATTATGCAGTGTTGTACAGGGTAGATAAAGCTTGAGGTATCGGCAACAGTCACGTGTGAGTCAGTGGACAGAAGCAATGTTGACCGGAAGGAGGTTTGCATTAATCTCAACATGTGCTTCAGAAAGACGGTTAACTTGGATTCTAAATTGTTTTTTATAATCCTTATCTAAACTCTAGATGGATTCAGCCTCTTACTTTGCAAAAACTAGCTACATTTGTGCAGTGTTTTAAGGGCATAGGTGTCCCCCCTCTAGAAAGAGACAAGTTCTGTATTGTGCAAACTTTTTGGCTTGCCACTGAAAGCTATTCAGGGAAGAGACTTAATATATTTGCTGTACGGTATCAGACGATCTCTTGGGCACTTGGGGGGGCTGTATGCCTTGATCTCAAAGGTGAGTGAGTAGCATTTTACAGATAGAGGAAACGATATGGATTTAAATGACCACCGGTGAAACAATTTGATGGCAGAGCTGGGACAGAGCTTATGCCTTCTATGCCCTACACTTTGGCCTATAGTTAAGATACTCTACAGAGTACACACTACCATTTGAAGAGGTATCTCCAATATTGAACCAAAATTAAAACTGGAAAAGCATGATTGCAGCCATATTGAAAACTTTTTAACCATATCTGTAATATACGCATTTATTTATTTGGCGCTACAATATTTAGTATAGTGAAAGACGTAGGTATAGTGTATACATCCATTGGGCCTTACAGCTGCCACCCAACAAATTATTTGTTCCTTAGTTTCATAGGGCATAGTAAATATCCTGAAGTTTTTAGCTCTAGAAACTTATTTAGCGAAGAGATGTGTCCTGTGAAGAAGGATGCCAAAGCCCTTGAGTGACAGAGCTGATACTTAGTACCACTTTATAATGCAGCTGGGGTGAATGTCCGAGTTCTGCAGTTCATACTAGTACTCAGTCTTACCCACTCTTAAAATCTGAAACACTTTTCTGTTTTCTCACCCTAGAATCAACTTAGCCAATGCAGTAATGCCCTGGAGAATTCTGAAGAATTATTAGAATATGCTGCACGGTCACTGGACATAAAGGACCCTGAGGAGTTCTCAAAGGTAGAAAATTAAACGGATGTGAATAAGGAAAATGCAGTTCTAGGTTTTTATTTGCTTGAGTGGGATTTCATCATAAACCAGATATTGCAAACTGCTTAGCGTAACAGTTGGAGAGGAGTCTGGAAAAGTGGCACTATGGCCAGAGGCTCTAGCTAAGTTGACGGTCACAAAGGTGAAAAATCAATAGCCGGATTAGTGTACTTTAGAATGAAAACATCCTAGTATTGTTTTTTGTTCTCCCGATTTTGATGGAATATCCCATTGGGATGCAACAGTAACAGCCACTGTCCTTTGATATAATTGTGATTTAAAATCTTTCTTTAGCATCTGTAAGCTCCCCAGGGCAGTTTCAACTGTGTGCCTTGTGGACCTTCTAATGTGTGTATTTTTGTACAAGTCTTCAGCACAGTGAGTCCAGACATAGTTTGAACAACTCAGTGTAGCTAATACAAACATATGTACATTACCATTAACAAACCAGAATTGAATGGGGAAAATGCACCAAGGGGGGGGAGAAGCATGGAAACACAATTAGATAACTGGTAAAATGCTGGCAGTCCAGTTAAGAGAGCCTCCGATCTGTTACCATGTTTGACTTTGTCAATGTCATGCACCATGATTGTTTTTTGTACTAACAATGCAGTGAGCTACACCAAATCCAAAACCTAATTACTTGTCTTCTGCCATTTTAATTTTCACTGGGTAATGAGGGTACTGGAAATCTCCTCTTGAAGAGACAGTAGAAGTTCTAGCTTCTCCTCCTGAAACCTATTTGCTTAATTTGCACTGAAGGCCTGGCCATGTAAAGCTAAACATCTAGTACTTAAATCTGGGGAGTCTAATACATGCTGGCTATATGACTTGTCGTCCTGACGTTTTAAAATCTGACCCAGTTTTAAGTTCTTAAGATGTGTTGAACTTAAAGCTAGAATTAGTTAACTGGCTACCACGCAGACTTCATTAATGGAAATCTTATTCATACTGTGCTAATTATAATGACCACTTTGGCATTTTAGATCAAAATCTGTTGTAAAGATACTAGTCAGCTGTAATCTAGTATTTGTACCTTGCACTGTTAGCTAGGGCTGCAGTCTCCACTTCAGCTCTGTGAGCACAGGCCTGCATGGGCTATAGGGCTCCATTTGCCTCACTATTATGGTCTGAACTGCTATAGCTATGACACCACTTGAGCTTTACTAACTGGAAGAGGAGGCAAGGGGGGGACAGGGCAGCTGTCCCTACCTTTTGAAGTAATCATGCTTAATATTAAAAGTACAGCAAAAATGACACACACAATTGCAGTGTTCAAGAACCAATATTTTGGAATTGCTTTGAATCCAGATGCAGTTTTAGCTAACCCTTAATTTAAAAAAAAATCCACTTATGAAATCTCTTGAAGTAGGGCTGACTTGTAAGCTTTTATTATCTCTACGGTGTTCCATCAAATTTGCAAAAGCTCTTGCCTGCATCTGTTGTGGACACTGTTTGTTGTAGACACCATGGTTGCATGCTTTAGCTTATTTTTAGGTTAAAACTGCTATACTATAATTAGGCTTGAGAGGAATCCATTTTTCAGACTGTCATGAATATCGGGCCTCTGGTATCTACCGTGAAATCTTTCTTGTATAGCCATCAGACTGAAAAACCACTTGCTTAATGTAAGCATGTTCCTATACAGAATTCTACTCCAATGTGGAGATATTGGCTGAGAAACAATAAAAAAATACCTACACAAAACTAGTACACTACCTGGTAGGACTGTGCAGTGTGAGTACTTGGCTAAATGTTAATGCTGAAGCACTGCAAATCTCTGCATCTGTCGTAACAGTATATGATCTTTGCAGAACTTTCTTTTAGCTGTTGCATATTGGTTGGTAAAGCAGTGTCAAGACTGGTTCCATGGACATCAAGTTACTGCCTGTGATGCATCTCTAAAATTTCTCTTAAGTGTTCATTATATGAAATGGGGACAGTAAAGTGACAAATATTCAAGCCATTGCAATTTTGTGACACTTATACAGGGCACAGCTTTTAAATTTATTTCCTTATATCCACAAAGTAAAATACTTAGACTATCATGTGGCTGCCATCAGTAATTATTGGCTGTAATATTTGTGAACTGTAGCAATAGTCTCAGTAGAACTTCATTTAAATGTTATCCTGGTCCTGTTTCAGCTAAAGATGGTTGAAATGACTCACTCCATTCATGTACAGCAGTATGAAGTTGGGTTAGTACTGATTTCTGCTCACTGGCCAGTCAAGAACAGGCAAAGATGTTTCTTGCAAGTTTCCTATTTAATTTTTAGACCCAGATTGCATTAGATCACAGCTTAAATGCATAAAGTCTAAATGTACATGTCCCTTCAGGCAACACTGGTGAATTGATACAAGTCACTATTTTGATAAACTATCTGTTCACGTTCCTCACTATGTACAGATGTACTGTTTTGTATGGCTAGCCAACTAAGAAGTCGTTAAGCTTTCAGTAAGATGTAGAATCCCTTAACACAAGAAACAATCTATTTTCACTTGCATGGAGATAGCTATTCTCAAGTTGTGGGGAAATGTTGAATCTTATTCATGTCCACTGTATTTAAACTGATTAGGGATGGATTTTTGTCAGGTGATATTTAATGAATTGGTCTTTGAATTTTTAAAACAAGCTAAAACTTTCCTTGAGCTAAATTGTTCTCTGTGGAATTGACGTGGAAAAACAATGAACAAATAAATGTTACTGACACTGAATGTTAGATAAGAGAAGAAAATTGGCTCTATGGCAACTGTCCTAGCATGGTCTGCTGAGCCAGCTCATTTGATCAGCAGTTCTCATTTCTAAAATGAGAATTGTTCATTTTCTTTTTCATTACAGAAACTACACTGATGTTTCAGGGGCTTTTGGAAGTGGTAATCATGTGATTGAGAGCATCGTGTTTGCTTTGTTAAAGAAATGACAGGATGGCTTCTGGGGCATCCCTGAGCATTCTTATCTCAGTTCTAAGAGAAGTAGATCATAGTTTCAAGAGGCTTTTTCTTACCACCCTCTTCCCCTCCAAAATGAAAGAAGCAAATACTAGGAATTGTAAATCCGAGCTGCTACCTAAGACCTTATTAGGTTTGCCAAAGTAGGATCTCTTCCCTTGAGGATGGTACCAAATTGGTGAGGAATGTCATTGGTCAAACTCTATTTTTAAATATACTTTACACATCAGGTATTTAGTAAATAAGGTCATGTAAAGTGAAATTCACCTCTTCTCAGAAGGTCTTGTGCAGGCACTCTACACTGAAGTGAATTTGAGTCTTACTGCCTTCTGTAGGTTGAAATAATCCAACTATGTACAGCATATTGGTTGTAATTGTACTAGGTGAATGTCAGTATAAGATCCCCATAATGAAGCCCTTATTGTGGTATAATTTCCTTACTGCAAGACTCTCCTGTCAGAACAATAATGTCTCTAAAGTATTTCTAAGCAGATACTTTTAAAAAACATGACTGTCACTATATAGGTTTTCAGGACATGCATGATGTTTGGGTTTCCAACTGGCATACTAAAATCAAAAATCTTTCCATTGGAAAACTCATTATGTAAATATGATTGTAATCTAAGAGGGCCTTTCTATTAGATTTTGTAAAGATACTATTGTGTGTCTAAAATGTCCTAAGCTTCCTGGCAGTTAATCCACAAGGAACAACATCTCAGTTGGAGGTAACCTCAAACTAGAAATTGCTAGCTGAAAGACTTGGGTGGATGAATCCACACAGCACATGACTTCGCTTGTTCAGTAACCTTATTCTTAAGTGTTGGCTGCCCTCTGTTTTTCAGACAGTAAATTTGTGACTTTGAGACCCGTAGAACAGCTGTATTTATTCTAGGGCTTGTACAACAACGGCAGGAACATGCATGCTTCTTGTACAAGTCCATATATTGGAGCTTCTGAGGAATACATAGGGCAAATCCACAGAGTAGGATCGATTAAACAGTACAGTAACTTTCAGATGAATTTTTCTTTGTTATGGTTACAAAATATGAGTATTGATTCGAAAGAGCAGAAGCTAAGTAAATGATACTGTCTTCTAAACCTGGAATTATGGATGCAGGAAGAAATTTACTGACAAACTGGATATTGGATCTTAATTAGAAAGTCCAGTAATTTGGAGTTGGTTTGGTGTGGCTTTTGAAGTTTGATTTCTCCGATCTGACTTATTACAGCATTTCTAACCATTGCACATTAACAAGCTTAAGGAAGGAAATATCTTGCATCAAAATAAGTGATAAAATGTTGGTGTTTGAATCTGAGCTACATAGCTGTGGGATTCATAATCTAACTCCTTGCATGTTACTGCAGTTGAGACTTGCATGGATGCACTAATTACCTTCTCTCTCTTCTTCCTGATATGCACCAAGGCTGCCAGACAGATCAAAGATAGGTATGGTACAAAACCTTCTTCTACAAAACTTCTTGCTTTTTAATTGTTAATATCTTTTTCACTGAATTCAAAAGTCCAATCTTAAAGGGGCATAGTCAACTTCTTTCTAATACCTGTTAGGTATTACTTACAAGAATATCACAATTGAAAGATTAATTATTTGACCGCATTCCTTATATAGTCAGTTTCCTACTCTCCCATGTCTAGTTGCTTAACTTCTTCCTCCTTTTTGTGAGAATCTTTCGCACAGCGATGGGAGAGAAAAATAGGTAACAACCTAGAAAGTGTGGGGGTGAGAGCCACAGGGACAGAAAAGCAGGTGTGAAATTTGAAAACCTTTTAAAAAATGTTTTTGAAGTTGACAGTTTCCCTTTAAATTCATATTTATAGGATCCTGACGTTTAAATGTTTCTAGGGGTTGAATGCTCTGTTTTAAAAGTGAGGGTGTGCCTTGCAGCTACACTGGTTCTAGCAAGTCATTCTAGTCTTGACAATGAATGAATGTCTTTCGGGTGGCATCACCAGTGGGTTCACTGCCTGCATTTGTGATCTTTGCTACGGTGTTTCCTCTTTTAAAGAATGTGTAGAGTCTTCAGTCACCTTTGCAGAATAAAAAAACTTCTATTCACTAAGTATTTTTTTGTGAAACAATGTTAAGGTGTAAGCATAGGTTTCTTCTGGACCAGGACAGTTTTTACTAAAAATATGCCCAGCAAACTCTGGCATCTTGGTGGGTCTCCCTAAAGAATAGAAGCACTTTTTAAAAGCTTTTAGAGATGAGCTGTATTCTAGGGATGGTAGCATGTACTGGTTTACATGATTAACTGATAAACCTGGGCTCATGGGTAAATCCTAATGGTTACATGCACCCCCCTGCTGTCTCTGTATCAGAGACGGCAAGGTGGGGGGCAGGAACCGGTGCCTGTAGGGAGCCAGCTTTTAAGCTAGCTCCCATGGAGCCTCCTGCACCCCTTTCTGCTCCTGCTGCCTACCACAGAGGCAGCAGTGTGAGGAGGGCAGGTGGGAGTTGGTGCTTGCCTGCCCCCTGCATGTAACTATGTAACTGCTAAAAATGTCAGGAGCTATACACTTTTAACATCCCTACTCTATGCAACATGTGGAAGACGGGCCCTCCCACGAATTTCCACAATGTGTTCCTTCCACTGATCTAGCAGGTTGGTGGTTGAGTCAAACATTTCCATGAGAACTAACAAGTTAATTACCAAGGGGGAAAAGCTAGTTTCATGCTGGAATTCATGTCCAAAGTAAATTGTATTCATTGCTATATGAAACTAAACTTTCTACCCAAACCAAGTAGAAAAAGAGAATCCTTAAAAGTTTAAGAAGAGTGGTGGCAGAAGTTTTTAATATGCTTCAGCTCTTTTGAACAGTAGCATGCTTCCTGTTATCCCTTCCAGCTTATGAAGCTACTCTAGCAGTATTCAGTCACTCGAATTCAGTCAGTTTGAACAGTGAATTCCTATACAGCTGGCTGTTAGCCAGACATAGAAGTTTGACTCAGAATGTGGATAACTGAGGCCACTTCACCATCTGGTCTGGACAAGACAGTTGGAGTACTTAGGTAGAGGGTTTAGAATTCCTTTCATTCAAAGATTGAGGCGCCTGTCAGATTCTTAGGTCTAACTATTACACAGCTATCATGATCTTGAATAATTTCATGGAATCTAAAACTGATGCTCACAAGTCTAAAATTCCTTTAGGAATTTGTTGTTATGCAGCGTTGATACTTTAGTTCTCTTGTCATCAAATTTAAAACTTTATTTTCATATCTCTTTACAATTTTATTTCAACTTTGCTAAACAATGGTGTGTTTTTCATAATTAAACAGATTGCTTGATTAGGGTTATGTGTCTTAGTTTATTGGTGGAGTGCATTAGAGTTGGAATTGATTGTGTAATACTAAATTGAGCTAACATTTGAGATGTAATAGCTTCCAATTTTGATTCCTACCCTACCTGAATTGCGTTGGAAAAATTAAATGACCACAGTGTTTCTGCTCTTCACAGTGCCAACTCTATTGTATTTTCCCTAAGCTGGCAACCTGTCATCCTCTGCATTGTTCTTTGCTTTCTCCATTAAGTCTCTAAAATCTGTTACCAATTCCCTCACTATCTCCACTGCTAAAATCCTTTTTTTTTTCTGCATGCACTATGGTGCGTCTACACAGCAGCGTTATTTTCGAATAATGTCCGTTATTCTGAAATAACAGTGTGAACATCTACATAGCAATTCCGTTATTTCGAAATGAATTCAAAATAATGGATGAATAATGCCTCTTCCAAATTGCTATTTTCAAATAACTGTAGTGTGGACACTCCACTGCTGCTATTTCAAAATAGCTCCTCTCCCGCGCCATTCAAAGTAATTACTCCCTAGTGCTTCCTGGAGCTCTAAATCAAGGTAGCACATCCACATTAGGGGTGCCTGCCTTGGACTAATTTTGAGGCTTCCATGTCATGTAGACATGCAATTTTGAAATAAGCTATTTCAGAATGTTTCTTCCAGAATAGCTTATTCTGAAATAAGCATGTAGTGTAGACTGGCTCTTTACATGTGGCAGGTATGGGGATAAGTGACCCTTATATTTCTTCACTTAAGTATTTAAGAATCCTATGGTTAGCCACTTCTCAGCTGTCACGGATCCCTGGATGTGAATTTGGTAGAGATGCCACTTTTGTCGAACAGTATTTTATTAGCTGCTGCTTTTCGGAACTTTCCTAAATGTTGCAGGTTTTTTTTAATGGACGGGATAGATTGAACGTTCAATGTCAGAGCATTTGACAAAGGGACAGAACTCCAGAGTAATGCTATACAATTTTGTTAAAAGGCGGCAAAGACTTAGCAGGAAAACCCTACAGTCTCCCACTTACATAGACTGAAGATGTTATCATACCAGTACTCAGTCTCCACTGTTTCTGAAGTCAGATCTCCAAGTTAATATTGAAGCTGTTAACTAGTTCCTGCTCTCATCTCTGCCATGATACTGGTTATATATTTACATGCAGTCTAAAGTATACTGCTAACCTCCCCTTATCCCCTAAATAAGATGAATAGGGTGGCGCTAATAAAGCGTGCTTATTCGACTCAGCAGAAAACATGCTTTGTTTCTGAGTAATATCCAATTTCAAAAGGGAAATCTGCATTTTAAAGACAACTAGAATTTTCCTCAGGAGACTTAAGGTGCTTTATAGTGAAATCTTCAATGGACTTGCGTAACTTAGGACTAAATTTGACAGTGTTGTCAGCTAATGCATTTCTAATAATGGATAAGTTGATACTTGGAATGTTGTTGGGTTTAATTCTCTCAGGTTTCAGAAAGTATCACACTACAGTCTTTATTCTTCAGTGCCTTGCATCTTTTGTTTGCTCATGTGTCAAGTCATCAGGGCCCGATGAAATACACCCTTGAATACTTAAGGAGCTGACTGAGGAGATATTTGAGCCATTACTGATTATTTTTGAAAAGTCATGGGAAAAAAAAGATTCCAGAGGACTAGGAAAGGGCAAATACATCTATAAAAAGGGAAATAAGGGCAACTTGGGGTATTAAAAAACAGCCAGCTGAACTTCAGTACCCAGAAAGATAATGGAGCAAATCATTAAGCAGTCTCTTTGCAGACACCTAGAAGATGAAGTGATAAGTAAAAGCATGGGTTTGTCAAGAGCAAATCCATGTCAAGCTACGCTAATAGCTTTTTCTGACAGAATGAGTCTTGTGAATGGGGGGTGGGAGGGGTGGCGGGAACTGGTGGATATGGTCTGTCTTGCCTTTAAGGCTTTTGATAGTGTCTTACATGACCTCATAAATTAGCAAAATGCAACCTAGATGGAGCTATTATATGGTGGGTGCATAACTGGTTGGAAAACTGTTTGTAGGCAGCAGTTACTGGTGGCTCATAGTCAAGCTGGAAGGGCATACCAAGTGTGGTCCGACATGGTCAGCCCTGGGACCAGTTTTCATCCATATATTCAGTGATTTAGTTAAGGGCAGAGAGAGTAAACTTACGAAGTTAGTGGATGATCCCAAGCTGGGAAGGGTTGCAAGTACTTTGGAGCATAGGATAAAAATTGAAAATGATCTGGAGAAATAGTCTGAATAAGATGGAAGTAAGGACAAATGCAGAGTACTTCACTTAGGAAGGAACAATCAGTTGCACACGTACAAAATGGGAAGAGACTGTCTATGAAGTAGTAGTATTGCAGAAACCGATCTGGTCGTCCTAGGGGAGTCAGTGCCATGTCGCAAAAACTTACAGCGTTCCTGATAATACATCTCAGAATGATCTTTGTAAGCAAGACCGGAGCGGTAATTCTTTAGGCCTTCAATGGAGCATTGTTTAGTTCTGGGCACTACACTTGAAGAAAGATGTGGACAAATTGGCGAAAGTCTGGAGAAGAGCACAAATGATTAAGGTCTGGAAAATATGACCTGAGGGAAGATTGGGGAAGAGAAGAGGCTTCTTTAGTCTTGAGAAGAGAAGACTGAGAGGGGACATACCTGTTTTCAGATGAATAAAAGGTTCTTAAAAGGAGGGAGGAGATTGCTCTCCTTTAACCTGAGGATAGGACAAGAAGCAATGGGCTTAAATTGCACCAAGGGAAGTTAAGTTGGACACTTGCAAAAATTTCTTAACCGCTAGGGTGGCTAAGCACTGGAATAAATTGCATAGGAAGGCTGTGCAATTCTATCATTGGAGATTTTTTAAAAGCAGATTAGACAAATGCCTATCAGGGATGGTTTAAATAGTACAGGTCAGACCCCTCTGGTCCAGCAACCTTGGGACCTAACTGGATAAGATGGAAATAAGGACAAATGAAGAGTACTTCACTTAGGAAGGAACAATCAGTTGCGCACACATTAATTTTTCCCCTGGCCTGGAAAAATCCAAGATGAAGGATTTTTCCAGACCAGGGGAGGTCATTTCAGGCCTTCCCTCCTGCCACCAGCTGTCTCCCGCATCCCAGATGAGCTGTGTGCTGTCTCCCTGTCTCCCTCCCTCGCAGCCCAGCTGAGCTGCATGCGGCTGCTGGGTCCCCACCCCCTTGCAAAGCATCGGGACTCTCTGATCTCGAAACATCCATGGTCATGCCAGACCATGGATGTTGCTGGATCAGAGAGTCCTAAATTTTAGAGATGGCAAAACTAAATACAGGTTGCATGAGTACAGGGGACTGGACAAGAACCTCAGAGTTTTCTTCCAGTTCTGATTCTAGTCTTGTGCCAAATGGCTGTAAAATGCTACCAAATGAGAGTTTTTCACTTGGTGCCTAGTGTTACTCTGTCTGCATGGATTTAAATGAATACAAGCTACAAAGCATGGGAGAAGTGGGCCTTAGTGTCCTTTTAGTTACTTCTGGGCTGTCTTGGATTCCTGTGAGCACTGATCGATGAGGTAGAGGCACTTGGAAGTAACCCTAGATCTTTTGAGAGATTCCTTGGCAATGAAACACTTTTGGTAACTTCAGGAAACTGACTAAAACCATTTTATAATGTGGGAACTGTTGGGGTGTTTGTTTTTTCTCTTCAAATAGAAGGAAATAGAAGCTTCCTCAAACGTGTAGCACCTTCTGAAGTGAATTTAAAAAATCATGTTGTTTTGACACTTCAAAAGTTAACATCCTGAGTATAGAATTTCCAAAATATAAACTACATTTTCCTAATAAACCTTTTCTCCTTTAGAGTCACAATGGCTTCAGCGTTCCGCATCTCTTTGAAACCAAAGGTCAGTGATAACATGACTCATTTAATGGTGGACTTCTCTCAGGAAAGGCAGATGCTCGAGGCTTTAAAGTTTTTGCCAGGTAAAATGAAGTCTGTATTAAACTTTTTTTATACTGTAAAGTATCTGGGATAAGCAATAGTTCATGCATTTTAATACATGGATTTTTTTAGGCTACTTTAAACAGTTTCTTCAGTATTTACTAAAGCAGTGTGTATTTTGACTACATGGTAGATTTGTATACTCTGCTTCATAAAGGTGATAGCATATGTTTAGACCTTTATACATGAGGGCCAATTAACAAAGATGGGAATGGAACTTGATCTTTGCACCCAGACCTATACTTGTTCCTTTGCCATCATGGGTAATTGCCTCAGATCGTACTGGAAATGGCAATGTATCAAATGTTTTACATACTCACCAGCTGACTCTTGTTTGACACGTTACTGCTTTGCATTCAGTTCAAGATGCCAGGGCTATGTGTGCAGAGGCAACATTTTGAGTTCCTTTTTTACTCCTAACTGCCTTTTAAAATAGGATCTGACTAGAAGACTTACCCAGCATTGCTTGGGTTTGGCCCAGGGCAGGGGTGGAGCTGTACACCCTGGCTGCTTGTTTCTCCCGGGGTTGGCCCAGAGTGACGGGTGCAGGGACCTGCACAGGCTACCCGCTGGCGCTCCCTGGGGCAAGGTAGAGTCGTGCCATGCGCACACCCCCCAGTATTCATTCCACAGTATAACTCCCTTCTACCAGGCCCCCCCTTTTATAAGAAACAATCTAATTCCAGTCGCATCCCGTTTCCCTGGCACAACCAAACTCTGACGTTGCTTTAGTTAAGATAGGAAGAAGCTGCTTATCCAATTTGGTGGTCCTTGCTCTTATTGTTTAGGAGTATTTGGACAAATGAACTCAGACACATTGCTAAAATAGATGTTTGAATTTCCTGGATTAAATATTAGATTCTCAAAGGCAACAGTCCACTAAACTCCAGCTTCAGGAAGCCTTTCCTTTGGTATGGGGATAACAAACCTTGACGCTGTTTCCAAACCTATGAAGCCGCCTGCTGGCACTCATTCTCATTTCTGCTGTATGATCTGAAGGTATTCTTGGTTCTGTGCTTAGTGTTGCTTTAAATAGGGATGTGAAAGTTTAACTTCCCTATTAGCCTTATTGGCATGCTTACCTGGTTAATCGACAGGCCTGGCCTGCCTGCGACAGCCCCCTCCACCTGTGGCACAGCCCTCTCCACCCGTGGCACAGTGGGCCTGACTGGAGCAATTAAAATATTGTTTAACTGATTAGCTTTTTTAATGAGTGTTTACATCCCTAGTCTCTAATCAGTATCATGATGCTTAATTGGCAACTCCTGATTGGGATCTGTTCTGAAATTACCATTCAGTCCTAACCTCTGGATGAAAATGGCTACTCAGTTCCTCTTAATCTTTTTTAGATGAGAGAGGAGGCTTGAAATGCTGCCTGCATACTGTTCCTGTTATGTGGGGTGACAAATGGAGGGTTTGAGTGCCCGGTGCTGTTAGTCGAAAAAGTTTGTAGGCACTTAAAAACCAAAAATTCTTACATTCCTTAACGGAGCATTTAACCCTTGTTGAAACTGGCCGCACACCATGATTTGTGTTTGGCTGCATGCTTGTTCTTGCAAGAGAGTCCAGCACTTAGCATTTAAATATGGAAAGATCAATTGTAAGGATATCACTGGATTTTTTTCTAGTGGTTAACTTAAATAGCATGTAACCTTTTTCTGGTACAGAACTGTCACTACTTATAGCAGCATGGATTCTTTTTGCAGGCAAAATTTATACTGGATGTTGATTCAGAAAGTTTGAGATTTCAAACTTGGTGAGATGATGATCCCAAGGCATTTATATAACGCTCATTACGATGGTACTGAAGTATCCTATGACTTCTAAAAGTGGACAAATGACAGTTTCATGTTTCTATTAACCATGTTGAACCTAAGAAGCCAGAAAAGGGGCAGGTGCTTCAAAAATTGTGGGTGTGGCTTGACTGACAAGAAATTATACAGGAAAAGCAAAACTAAGTAACCTTTTTCAAAGATTTGTATGAGATTAACTTAAATGCCTTTTGATATTAACATTAGGATTCTAACTTCTGCATCTTCAAAAGCGGAAAATGTAACTTTTTTTACACTTATCTTCAGATTCTTCTACAACATTTTGTCTAGAACCTTGAGGGGAATAGGTTGTCAGTGTTCTCTGGAGAGGAAGATGGCTAGTAGGTAGGATTAAACATGTCAAAGAAGCTGAACGCTTCTTGAGTTGACAGCTTTCAAAAGACCAAAATGTATATAGAGTCAGACTAGTGTGACTGGGCATGTTAATGCTTTCAGATGGCTTTTTTTTTTTCAGCACACCTATTGCCAGATGAAATAAGCTGGAAATGTATTGAGGAGAGAGCATAAAGAATGGCAAGCCTTGCTAATTACTAGACTGGCCATTTGATGATGGTCTTGCCTGATTTTTTTTCAATATGTACTCAAGTAGTCTGTAGACATATGGCTTCATTTAACACAATTTAAGGAGATTTTTATATGCAGGGGGAGAAATAAAAAACTTGAACTTGCTGGCTTGAAAGACCGCAATTTTTACTGCTTCTTAGTCATCCTCACTTTGCAGAGCTGATAGTTAAGAGAGCTAAAAAATTCTGATGCATCAACAAAATTGCTTAGTAAATTCCAGTTGGTCACATCTGTGCAAGCCCAGGGGAAGCAGCAGTGTTGAAAACCATAGATCCTTCAAGACTTAAGAAACATATATAAAAATGCCCATACTGGGTCAGACTAAAGGTCCATCTAGCCCAGTATCCTGTCTGCCAACAGTGGTCAATACCAGATGCCCCAGAGGGAAGGAACACAACACGTGATCCCTTCCCTGTCACCCATTTCCAGACAACTTACTTGTGGTCCTAAGTTAGACTGCAGAATATCTATCGGCAATCGCACATGACGTGAAATGAATCAGCTTGAATCAGAAGTCCAACTATAGGGCTGATAGGAGAAGGAAGAAGAATCACCTACTTCATGAACAGTGTGGTTTCCACAGAAATAGAGGGCTAGACTTGGAAGTCCATTAATGCATTTTTATGGTGACTTGTCAGAATAATAGCTTGCTGCAAAGTGGCAGGCTTCAGGGGAATAAAACATTTAATGGGTTGTGCGTAAGCATACTTGAAGTATGTTTAAGCCTGCTTTTAAGGTAAAAACAGGTTCTTGAGCAAGAAGTACATGGATACTTCTTTCCTATTCTGTTGGTGTTAATTTGACTTGTACAGTTCTTGGTTTCACCTTACTGATGAAATAAGCTTTTCATCATTGGCTCCAGCTGTAACTGGCTGCTTGCCTTTTTTGCTTGCTTTATGTGTGCTGTTCAGTGTTCTATGTTCAAGAAGAAACCTATGAAATTTCATTTGATTAAAATGGACCACTGGAGTGGTTTAAGTCCTACTTAGTAATAGACAGTCTGCTTCCCATTAGCATATCATGCAACCATCTTCTGATGCTGCCTCTTTCCCACTCCAAGCACAGTGTGAGCTTCAGATGTTACATTTGGGGACTTAGTTGGAAAAGAGAAATATAGTGAAATTGGTTCAAGTTGGAGAACGTGCCCTGATGGGCATCTTGGGTAGTTGGTGTCGTGAGGCACCGAGGTTCTGTACTGTGACCCAATATTTTACTAGTTTCTAGTGAAAGAGTAACTCAAACTTAATGCAATAGGGCTTCAATAAAAGCAGATGTTTTTATCATATAGTACTTGAAGGATAGAATGTCTTCTGTCAATGTACTTCACTGATTTTTTTTTTTTTTTTAAAGAAATTGGAGGATAAAATAAAAACCATAGTAATATGAGTAAACCTTAAATTTAGATGATTGGAAACATACTTTCCCCAGTGTCTTGATAGTGAAAAGCTACCTTGCTTTTTAGCCCTTATACTCTTGCTTGGATTTTGCTAGAAAATAAACTACAGAAAATTATTTAACTTGTGTTCTTAATACAATGTTTTTGATAGGAGCTGACCGATCTTGAGATTACATATTCGTGCGCGTGCACACACTAAATTCACCCAAGTGCTTTGTGTTCAGCTTCACTATAACATCTGCATGTACTTTGTTTTCTCTGGAAATGTTATGTTGTAAATATGTATAAGGGTGCTTGTATCCAAATACTATGCATCAACCTTTTTCTAAAGCGATGGAAGCATTCTCTTGGTGCAGGATGCTATACGGTGCCCAGTAACTGAGTGCTCTGTTAAAAGATTCATCTGAAAGCCTGAGGACAATTTAATCTCAAAATAGTCTTCCTCTTTGCTTATTCCAGCTATGGAATGACAATTGCCAATCCCCGCCAGCTCAGTTTGCTTGGTACTGTTTATAGAAAGTACAGGTCAAGCGGACCTCCATCAAAAACAAAGATAGACAAAAAGGGTAAAAACTAATGCTAGAGCTGATGCACACTTGTTAGCAAAATGTTAATTTTGTTTAATTCTAGTTAATACACTGCCTGTTAAGTGAATATATCTATCAATTGATCTTAAGTTTCAATTTGTAAATAATGAAATAAAACCCCTGAAAAGAATGAGTGCTACTGAACTTAAAGGCAATTTTTTATTCTCTTGTGTAGATCCCGAGGAACAAACTGTGGCATTAGGATGGCAAACACTTGTTTTCATCAGTTTTGTTCTAACTCTGTCGTTCCTTTGTTTTGTTCTTTTGCAGTCCCCAAAGCTCCAGAGATAGATCCAGGAGAGTGTCTGGTAGCTGACAACGCAGTAACGATAGTGTGGAGAATGCCAGAAGAAGACAACAAAATTGATCATTTTGTATTGGAATACAGGAAAACAAATTTTGATGGGCTTCCTCGTGTAAAAGATGAAACATGCTGGGATCTGATAGATTATATTAAGGGCACTGAATATACGTTATCTGGTAAAGATTGCTCATTTACCCTCTAATGTCTTTTGCTTTTGAATGAACACTAAGGTTTTTGGGGTGTAGCAGAATTTTCTTAGAGACAAGGTGTGTGAGAGGATCACTTAGTGGATCTACTTCTCTTGGTGAGACAAGCTTTGTGCTTACGTAGAGCTGCTGTTCATGTCTGGGACCAGCATGGCTACAACACTGTAAACGTAGAACCCTGTTCATCAACCTGTAAAGTGCTCAAAACTGTACCAAACGTTCTGTGAAAGGGGCATCCTTATAACAAACAAATGTTACTTGTAAATCAAGGTAGCTTCCAGATAGCTCATCAGTTGCAGGGCCTTCCTGTACAAACCTGGGTCACCTTGTTTTTAACTGCTAGTCTTCCTCCTTCTATACTAAATAAACAATTTACCTTAATCTAAAATATATGGAACTAATCATGTTACGACAAACATTAAGTGCTTCAAAATCTTTTTCAGGACTGAAATTTGATTCAAAATATATGAATTTTCGAGTAAGAGCTTGCAACAAGGCTGTGGCAGGGGAATACTCTGATCCGGTGACTTTGGAAACTAAAGGTAAAATGACAGCCTTGCATGAATGTGTGGAAAACAGTATCATAAATGCTGAGGAGAATATAGCACTTACTCTGCTGCCATTAGGCTGTGTAGAAAGAGGCAATGAAAATGTGGATCCATGGCTTGTGGGATGAAATTTAAATGTCCTTTTAGCGAGCCTACATGAAAATGGGTTAAGTTAGGCTGCCTAGTCCTGTACCTGTACTGTACATAAACATCAAGCACTACTAGAAGTTGAAAAATCTCTGTAGGTGTTTAACCATTCCTAGCTCCAGTATCTGTTTGTCTATTGTAAAAATGCTGGTCAGGTTTCTGAAGTATTGATTATCACAGTTATTAATTGGCAAATGAAACACTTGGTTTTGCTGTTACTTGGAACTGTTTGAGGTAAGGATAGAGCTTGATAGACTGCTTCTGAGCACCTTAGCATTACATACATGTTCATCTCACTTAATCAGTAGATGACAGTGATTAACATTTGAGGATTGCTGGGGGTGAGGACGGACAGACATCTGAGTCCCTCTGTCTTGGGGATTTGCATAGTGAACAACTGGAGCCGCAGAAATCCTCTGAGACTATCAAAGAATACCCATGTAATCTGTAGCACTTTCCAAGGTTTTAATTCTTAGATTACTAAGTGAAGTTGTCTTGGGTAAATACCTGACCAATGGAAGTTAGCTCTTAAAGCATAAGTACGCCTGTCTTTTATCCCAGCATTGCACATAATCTCTCAATACTGGATACTAATCTGTACATTATAAATTCTTAGATGACAGATCAGGAGAATAGCCTATATACTCAGTATTAAGTTGTGATCAGTGACTGAGGCACCTTTTTCATGCTGTAGATACTGTGGTTTGCATTGTATCTGCTTGGTTCATTAGTGATAGATGTGTAGTATTTTTCCTTGCTTAAAAGGGTAAGTAGATTCTTCTGACTTGTGCATTATTGATAGTAATTAGCACTTCAGAGGAAATAGCTAAGTTCTAAATGCACAGTTTTGCTACTGATCTCTGACCTGGTAAACACAGCTGGACTTTCAAATCCCAGGTTCAGTCTGCAGAGCTGGTAGCTGTAACCTTTAAGTATAACCCTTTAGGTGAGGCTTACAGGCTGAAGTGGGGAAGGAGGGCTCCAGCCAAGTGGTGATGGTGGGGGACACGTGTCTCCTTTAATCAGTTAACTAGTTAAACTAATTAGGAAACCAATTAAACAGGATTTTACATCCCTAGTTCCTTAAGCTTTGTTATCAATAGGTGAAGGGAATTAGATCACCATCATGGAAATAGCCTGCAAAAGAAGCAGTGATAGGGAGTGCAGACCATGGGCTTAGTTTTTTGTAACTATGTATCAATCTATAAATCTTGGCCTAGATTGCAGCTAGTAGGAAGCTTCTCTAATTTTAATATTAAATTGCAGAGACGCACAGCTTCACAGGTTTGAAGGTGTTCTACCTGGCTTGGTTCAGAGACTTCAGTTAGACTGGCTGGACTTCATTTTCTCTTATAGTTGGAGCTCTACCAAATTCAGTCCATTTTGGTCCATTTCACTTTCATAGAATTTTAAAACCAACTTCATGATTTCATATATTACAATCTGAAATTTCAGTGTTGTAATTGTAGGGATCCTGAACCAAAAAGGGGAGAGGAGGTGTGTGGAGGGGAGGAGTTGCAAGGTTATTGGAGGGGTGTTTTTGCAATACTGTTACCTTACTTCTGTGGTACAGATAGGGAACTGCCTTCAGAGCTGGCCACCTGACCAGCAGTTGCTGCTGTCCAGCCACACAGGTCAGAAGACCTTGTAGAAGTAAGGATGGCAAAACACTGATCCTCCTAAAGCCTTACAAGTCCTCCCCTTGCAGTTCCCTTTTGGGTTAGGACCCCCATATGGGAAACACTGGTCTCCTCCATGAAATCCCTATTGTATAGGATAAAAGCACAAAACTAGTCTTCACAGTCTGAGATGAACTTTTCATGACTGCTGAGGCCCTACTTATAGTTGGTCTGACACTTGTAACTAATTACTTGACTTCATAATGCATTATCTGCTACTCCTGATCTTTTTCTTAAATAGTCAGTATGGGGAAATAATCCACATTTTTATGTTGTTTGAAATCTTGTTTTGATCAGCACTTGTCTTCAATTTGGACAATACATCATCTCATCTGAACCTAAAAGTTGAAGATTCTTACGTTGAGTGGGATTCTACTGGAGGAAAAGGCCAAGAGAACAAAATAAAAGGAAAAGAAAATAAAGGCAGGTGAGAACTTCAACTTCATTCAAATTAAGATTTCAGGTTACAGATCTTAGAGTTCATGTTTAAAGCAGCAAACTATTTTATGGTACTGTTTCTGCTTAAGATGCATGGTGTATTTTTGAATTGGCATACCATGATGTGCTGATTATCTGGACCACAGAGTTGTATTAAAGATTCTTAAATGGTGAATTGTCAGGTATACCGGTCTTGTTGGACTATGGGCATATCCCAAGAAGAGAAGAAAGTCAGTAGCATTGGTTGCTGGCCCACTTCTGTCTGTGGGAATTGGCATCTCCCCTTACAATGTCAGTCCCCTATCTGGTTGTAATTGTGGGCACCAAAGGAAACTTCATCCATATATTTGTTTGGGGGGAAAAAAATGTTGCTGTGATAACAGGAGGGGGAAGGCCCAGGATGGGGATAAGATACATGCAGCCCTATCGAGAGGCAAGTGTCCAGCTACTTTTATTAGAAGAAAAACTAAATCAAGAGTTAGAATTTTGTGAATCTAAAATTGAGACCTACAAATCTGCTTTTGTAAATCCAAGGAGCTATGTAATAAATATGGCCAAAGGCAAATAAATGAAGCCCCCTCCAGTTGCTTCACTAAAATGGACTGTAATTGTCTGAGCTTCCGGTCTGAAGGTAGAGTCACTAGTTCAAAGTGTGTATCTTAGAATGAAAGATTGAGTCAGTCTTGCTAATATAGTAATTCCTCATTTAACATGGTAGATACATTTCAGAAAATGATCGTGCTAAGTGAAAACGTGTTATGCGGGGTCAATTTTCCCATTGAAAATAATGGAAAAGGTGGGGGTTGCATTTCAAGCACATGTGCGCTCGCAGCTCCAGCCTGCACTTGTTAGCAGCTGGGACCAGGACATAAGGTTGGGGGGAAAAGGGAACTGGGTTATAGCAGGGAGGGGGTGTGTGTGGCTCTGGAGAAGGGAAGGGAAGGACAGGGGAAGGGGCTTGCAGCTGGTGGCTGGGTTTCCCCAGCTGGCTGGTGGTCAGCAGCTGTGCAAGGCTTCCCCTGCCTCCCTGCAAAGCGGCAGAGGTTTGCCGCTCGCCACGCGGTTCCCCAGTGATCCCCTCTGGCTGGACGCAAGGCATCTGGCCAGAGGGGGTCACCGGGGAACGGTGCTGCGAGCGGCAAACCTCTGCCGCTTTGCAGGGAGGCAGGGGAAGCCTTGTACAGCTGCCGGCCACCAGCCGGCCCTAGGGGAAATTGTGTTATTGAGGGGACGGGGTCGTGTTGTTTGAAAAATGTTCCCTAAAGAAAAAAATTGTGCCATCACAAAAACGTGTTAAGCAGGCACGTGTTAAGTGAGGAATTACTGTACTGTAATGTAGATGGATGGAATTGGATAAAACAAAGGGGGAAAAAATGGGATAGAGAACCAATCGATGGCTTTTCTTCAAAAACAGAGGAGAGGGTATATTGGCATACCCCGAAATGCTGTCATTGACAGATTTGTCTCCATTGTCATGCTACGTTCTTTGCATCAATTGTTGGCTAAGCTATGTAATCATGTGGTTTTCCATGGTATCGTGTGAATACCTTTTAAATACTGTACTGTAGATCACTAGTTTTCAACCTTTCCAGACTGTGTCCCTTTCAGGAGACTGACTTGTTTTGTGTACCCCATTTTACCTCCCTCAACTACTTGCTTAAAATATCAAACGGAAGTGTTACAGCACACTAGTACTGAAAAATTGCTTGTTTTCTCTCTGATTATATTGTACTATTTTAGTGTATAGAATAGTACAAATAGTTTTGTGGAAATTTTAATTGGTACTGATATCATTAGTGCTTTTTGTTCCTTGTTGTAAAAGTAGGCAAATAACTGGATTGAGAGATCCCCAGGAATACACGTGCCCCTGTTTGGGAGCCACTGGTCTAGACTTTCAAACTTGAGGTAATCTCAAACACACTGAGTAAGGGAAAGGGGGCAGGACTGAGTCTCCTTCCTAAGTAGTATTGAGTCTCTTCATGAGCCAACATTAACATTTTATATAAGATTAGTCATATCCAGAGGTGGTGCCTCCGTTGTGAAGTTTCGCTGCTGAGGTACTCTGCATGACTGTCAGCTATTATAACTTAGACTGACTCTCTTGAATCTGATATGGATAATAAGGGATTAAATGGGTAACCTGTCACTTAATTTAAAAAAATGGAATAAGCTTTATGTAGTGGAAGGTGGTTCAAGTTTGGGCTGCCTCATGGAAGCATAGGATATAGATATCTTATACACTATTGCGTCAGGATATCAAAAGATGTTGATAGCAAATTGAGTAAAATTGTTCTGTGGAAGCTGGAGGAGGGCTGCACAATACAGATTGTAGCATTTTCATAATGCTCTTTAAGGCCAGTTCTGAAGAAAAAATGATGTATCATATAAAATGTTACACAAATAAGTCTTGACTAATTCTTATCTAGTGTTACCCACATTGTTACCAATGTTAGAACAGTAAGTTCCCTTCCTGGCTGGTGGTGGTTGCCAGAGGGCTCACTGTTTTTCATAGGCTAAGATTTGTCTCTAATGTGTACAATGTGTAGTAGTGACCTCTCTTAATGATTGCTTATTTCTGTCTGACAGTGGCCAGATTACCGTACTGAAGAACAATACAACAAGGTGATAACCTACGTCTTTCTAGTTCTAGGATCTAGACTCTAGCTTTGAAAATCTTCAGAATTTTCCTTCTTAATTTTAGCTCTTTCTCTGGATAAAACATGAGCCCATCCAACAGTCTTCATCAGTACCTAAGACAGTACCATTGTCTGCTTCTATTAATGGGTTAGGAGTCTTCAGCAACCTTTTCCATGACGGCAGTCCCCATTCTCTGCAAACCAGCCTCCCTGGTCCATTGCTGTTAGCCAGAGTGGGATATGCTGTAGTTCTTTCAATCAAGTGGAGTGGCACGTGCTCAAGTTTCATTACAGTGTAACATTAATTTATATTATGTTGTGCCTAGAAGCCCTAGATTTGGACCAAGACCCCCTTGTGCCAGGCACTAAAGGTACTGAAAACAAGACCGCCCTTGCTCCAAACATCCTACAATTTTAATTATTAGTTTCTTTGTTCAGTCTGTTTTCCTGCACTCTTGAACCTTTAATGCCTTCAGCCCTGAAATGCTATGCCACAACCTATAGATGCAATAGATCATACAAGTGGCAAGTTAAAAGGGATTAACGTGTAGATTCTTACTTGCCTTCCCTTTTCCCCTCCCAAACTGAGCATCTTTAGAGACTGGATGCTAGATTATCTGATGAGCGGTCTGAACTGCGTAGCTATTCTGATGATCAGACTTGCCAGATTGGAAGTATTGATACACCACTATAGATTCCTTTTCAAGTCAGTGGGTTGAAAGGTTTCATCTGAAACTCTCTTGGTGGAAAAATGAAGATGTGGCTTCCACTTTATGGATGGTTTTGGTTAAATTCTAAATTCAAAAAAATTGAAACATTTCAATTTTAGACTTCTCTGAAAACATAATTTTTAAATTTCCTTCAGTTTTATTAAGTATGAAATACTTATTTTCACCCAGGATGAAATTTCCTGACTTTTTTTGAAACTGGCAGTGAACTGAAGAATGGGCTAAGATGGCCAATGTGTTCTGTATTTGAAACTCAAATAGTATTGCCCATAACTTTACCTAACGACTTCTTGCTGAGTGGAATTTCTTTGGACATTCTCCTTCAGCTTCTTTCCCATTGTTTGTCATGGGACCAAAATAGACATAAGATGTTCAATGCATAGACAAACTCTAGCCAACTCTCTGCAGAAGGAGCCAGTCACCTTGCCCAGTCTAGCTTGTAAGGCTGGTTCCATTCCAGCAGAAGCTTAGACAAACTTCCTGGTTCTTCATGCTGGAGGTTTGGGAGAAGTTATTGTCCTCTCCCTACTCCCCTTCCCCAATTCTTTCCAAGAGTGCATAAGAATAAAATTTTAACAAGGCCCAGTAGCACGCGATAAGCTAGCAAACTTGTTTTGTGCTCAATTTATCCTGACACTTTTATGCCTCTGATTTCTAGTTTGTATGAAAAGGAAAGCTTAGTTTTTAAAAAATAAACTATCTTATTTACAAATCTGTATCTAGGCAGTAAATGTTACTGTGTGAACTGTTAAAGGCTGTTGGAATTTAGTGGAGACAGTTGAACCACTGGATAAAATGGTCATTTATAGATCACCCCTCTCTAATAAAGTAGTATGCCTTAATGTTTGGAGTAGTATGTTCTAAATTGGGTGGGGAAAAGGCCCAACTTGCGAACTGTCTGCTTTTACTATGATCTCTCAATGACCATGTCACTTTCTGTATAGTTTGCTGGAAATTCAGCTACAAGGAACATCTAAGCTCTTGCTTCTAATAGAAACCAGAAGCAGATGGCTTCTCAGCAGTGACACACATGGAGCAGGATGCAATGTTGCTGTGGCTATTGTTTTCCCCTCTGAAAATATGCTTTAATTCTTGGCTTTGCTGTTTTTCATGCTTTCACTTATTTCCTTTTCTTTTGGTAAGTAAACTGCTGCTTTTTATTCCTATTTGTCACAAGCCTTTTGAATGTTTCAGTTGGCTTGCTTAAATTGTCGCAAACTGCTTTTTAAGTACCGTTATCCTGTCTTTGCCCTCTTCTGGCGGTGTTGTAGCCATGTTGGTCTAAGTCTATTAGAGGGACGAGGTTGGTGAGAGAATCTTTTATTGGGACACCTTCTGTTGGTGAAACACAGGCCTGAAGAGCTCTGTAGCTCAAAAGCTTGTCTGTTTCACCAATAGAAGTAGTTCAATAAAAGACTACCCCACCCAACTTGTTCCTCTTTTTGCCAACAGTTTAGGAGCTGCTATGACACCCTACTGTCTGACAAAGTCTGCTGTATACAGTATTCCTAAACTACACAGGGGACAGGACCAAGTATTTTAGCACAGTTTTCAAGACAGCTATTAGTGCTCTCAAAATGCTGTAAATGGTCTCTGACCAGTTAAATGCTGTAACCTAGAGACTATAGCCATGGATTTGAGTAACAATATTCCTCACTCTGATACTATGCAGAGTGAGTTTGACGTTTAAAGGGATGTCATTTCAGTATAGATCAGAAATAATTTACCAGGAAAACTTGTAATCTTTCAAAAAATAACTAGGGAGACTTTTTTATGTAAACATTACCCTGCATTTGGTGTCAGCATTGGGCTTGCAATGAGATACTATCATTTGTTGCCTGACTGTAAAATCAGAGTGGAGACAAGGCACAGACAATCTTGCTAGCATTAGCTAGACCAGGTCAAAATCATGCACCCCACCTCACCCATGGCTGACCAAGCCTAGTTGCATTGTGGCATACACCTACAGAATGTTGTTTCCACTTATGATTTGCGGTGAGCTGTATGTTCTTAGTGTAAAATCACCTATGTGGATGAGTTGGGCTATATCTTCACCACCAAATTTGAATGAAAAGCAAAACATTACACTAATAGTGATGACTGAACTTCAATCAGAAATGCCTAACTAAGCAGTTTATAAAAGTTTAATGAAATCTCATTTACTATTAAGACTCCTTTTTTCTTTTCTTTTTTTTAAATCTTCACTTTAGGTGGTGAGACCCTGCTTAAATGCTCTTGAGGCCTACACTTTAGAGTTGTTTTTCATGTGGGTCTTGCCTAAAGAACAAAATATTTGGCCTAAATTATTTCTAATATATTGGTTCCCATCCATCTGATTTCTTCACTAAAGGGGATAAAATACTGTAAACAACACACACAAAATTGACTGACTGGCTTCCTGAGAACTTCCCTCTTTTGGAAGTCTGATTAGAGCACATGGGCCTTCCTTGGTTTTGCTTTACTACAGGTTGAACCTCTCTGGTCTGGCACCCTAGGGACCTGATTGGTCTCAGATCAGGGGAGGTGAATGCCAGTCCCTCCGCTGCTGCCAGCTGTGGGGTTCCATTCCAGTGGCAGCAGAGGGGCCAGCATTGACAGATGAGCAACAGGGGGAGGGGAGTGCTCAGGGAAGAGGCAGGGCAGCTGCAAGAGCCCTGCAGGCATGGGTCTGCGCTCTTGGCCTGCTTGCAGCAATCCTGCCTCTTCCCCTGAACACCCCACAATCCCTGCTCCTCCCGCTCCTTCCATGAGCTTGAATGCCACAAATGTGCTATCAGCGGTGTTCTGGGAGGATGGGGGAGGAGTTACTGAGTGAGTGCTCCAGACCTGGAGCACATGTGGATGCTGGACCAGGGAAGTTCTCAGACAAGGGAAGGCTGGCTTATAGAGGTCCAACCTATACCTGAAAATGACCTATGAAGAACTATTTCACAAGACTGCTGAGTATTTTTCCACATTGCATATCGGAGAGGTGAATATAGTAATGACGAACAGCCTTTAAAGGCTTCTCCAATACAGTTAAGAGCTAAACTTGGTCTACTCTCCTGCATTTTTTTGGGGCTGATCTTTCGTGGAACATTGCTTTTCAGTAGATGGTTTTAATGCATTAAAAGAATTGAGCTTAATCTTAGCTAGCTTTTTCCACCTCAGTCGTCTAAAATTTAACACACCAACTTGTATAATAACAGAAACACAAGCATCAGGCCCATTAAATTATATAGTAAAATGCTTTTCAAATTCTTTCTTTTTTCAGTGTTACGTTAGCATTGTTATCAGAGTATAGATGTGCTTTTTTTTTTTTTTTTTTTTTTTCTTCGAGCAACTTAAATTTCAGGCTGTGTTGTGATGAACATAAATGGTTGGTCGTCTCCTGCTTCACCATATACCTGAATGTCAATAAAAGTGACCCATCATGTTCATTCACTTGCCATTTTCCAGTATCAAAATTTGCATCTCAGCTTTCTAAGTTTCCACAAGAAATTGGGCAAAACTTACTTACCTCTTGCATGTAATTTGAAAGACAGATGGCACATTTAATTTTTAAATCTGATTTTACTCTTCTCCCATTGACTTGTTCAGCTGTCCCAGTTTTCCACTTCACTATTTCATCTTCATTAAATTTTTTGTTTGCTTTTCTTCATCTTCCCTCTGTCAGCTCTCCTTGTGCATGATCATTAGTTCACTTATTTATAGAAGGGTTTATGGCGCAGCTAATGGCCGGTGCAGCATGCCACTTGAAATTGCGACACAAGCACCTAAGCCTTAAGGCAGGACTCTCATAAATTAATCTGAATCCTGCAAGACAAATAAAATGTCTTTTCCATTATTTGACTGCTCTATAAACTTTCCCATACTGGAGTGCAAGTTATTTTATTGTCTTGTTTTATAGAAGTGGAACACCGTCTCCAAAAAGGACCTCTGTTAGTTCAAGATCACCATTGATAAGGGGCAGCAGAGATCGCTTTACTGGTGAATCGTACACAGTGTTGGGTAGGGTGATTTTTTTTTTTTTTTCCCCTTTAACACTTAGATACATCTGCCCATGCTCAGCACTGGGTTTCCAATCTGGAGAGAATTTGTAGCTTGTAATTCCAAAACTTTCTCAGTGACTTCCTCAACCTAGGCTCGGATTGGAATCTGTATTCTAGCTTTTCTTTTTTTAGACCTGTGCAAAAGTCCTTCTGCTCATATAGGAATCAGATGTATAAATGCAGAAAATGTTAGCAGTTGAGAAGTCTTTTTACTATAAAGTTATTCAAAAGATAGATAAAACACTTCTGCTTAATGACTTTCTACTGTGCCAATTGTAACTGCCTCAAGGTACTTGTTTTTTGTTAAATGCAGCATTGTTATATTATCTGTCTCCAGTCTTCTCTCTGTTCCACCTTAACTGAGTGGGGTGAATATACACACGCTTACTAATAGTATCTAAATTTACTGAATTTTGTTTTTTCCCCTGGGCTCACTGTCTACAGCATTTAAGTCTTTACCTAGCAGTTATTTCTTGAGTAGGCATCATTGTCTTTGTTTTGCCTGGTGGGAACGGCCTGCTTGGGTATTAAAAAATACCCCACCTCCTTCATTTGCAATCTGTTACAGGAGACACTGCTATTGAAAGTGGACAGCACTACTGGGAGGTGAGAGCTCAGAAGGACTGCAAATCCTACAGTGTGGGAGTAGCATATAAAAATCTAGGAAAATTTGATCAACTGGGAAAAACTAACACAAGCTGGTGTATCCATGTCAACAACTGGCTACAAACCACCTTTGCTGCAAAGCACAATAATAAAGCCAAAGCCCTGGATGTGACTGTTCCAGACAGAATAGGAGTGTACTGTGACTTTGATGGAGGTAACTTTTTATACTGTGGACTTCATAGATTGGAACTTAGTAATGGATGGGTACTCCCATGGCAAATTGCAGGAGTACATAATGCTGTAAATGTGGAAATGCGTTCAGAGTCCCTCCCAAGAACAACACTAATCTGCTTTTTCATGGTGAGGGAGAACAGATTGAGAAGCAAAAGTACTTGTACATATCTGTCAAATTACCTGGCTCCCTTTGAAAACCAGTTATGAACACTGGAAATTATCCTGTAACATGGTTCTTGATGGGAAACTTCTAAATTTGATCAATGTTTTCAGAAGATAAGCATTAGGGATGTAAAACATTAACTGCTTACCCAGAAAGCATTAGACTTACTGGAATGCCTACTAGGTACCAGTTAACCATTGTGTTGGGCAGCGGGGACCCAGACAGGTCAGGGCAGCAGCAGCCCTGGGCAGAAGTAGGCGGGATCCTGGCCTCAGCTGTGCCTGCAGCAGCAGTCCTCACAGCTGCAGGTGGGGGTAAATGGCCCTGCAGCCCACCTGCACCCCGGTCCAGGATGGGGGCAGGTGGGACTGTACCTGTGTCCACAGCAGCAGTCAGAGCCCTGGCTGCACCTGTGGCCCTGCCAGGTAGAGGCAGGTGGGACCCTGACTCTGGCTGTGCTGCAGTGCCCTCAGTGGGGGGCAGTGGAACAGTGGCGCTGTCATGCCTGCCCGCAGCCCCATGAGACCTCCCGTCCTGGCTGCCCTGCATTCCCAGTCCATCGATTGGTTAACCAGATAAAGCGATATAATTTTAATCGTTTAACCAGTTAACTGTTTTGAACAGTGTGTATGTCCTGCGTAAGTACACACCTTGTCTTCCCTCTCAACTTGATAGGTAGGGAAGGGTTATGAACAGAAAAGCAGTTGCTTAATTGGCTATATGTTTTGTCTCAGTAGTTCGCCTGTTTGGGTACGTCTACACAGCAGGGCTGAAGTCAGATTAAGCTACACAACTACAACTGCGTTAATTGCGCAGCTTAATTTGGCTTTTGGCGCTGTTTACACAGCAGGAAGTTGAAGGAAAAACTCTTCCGTCGACTTCCCTTACTCCTTGTGAAATGAGGATTACCATGAGTCAGTAAGAAGTGCTCCAGCTCAGTATTTCGAAATAAAGGCTTGTTGTGTGGACACGCACTGTTATTAATGTGGCTGTGTAGACGAACTTGGCTTAACCAAAAGATAGTGTTAACTGTTCTCAAATGGAAAGAACAATAAAATAAGCCTTTTAAATATGGTCTAGACCACAAGTACTATGGAAACTGCCACTAGAATAAAATTAACTCGGGTTACCTGAACTTACTACCTTGAGCTTCCTCTTTCCTTGCAAGTTTTGTGAACTGACTTGCATTGCCTTCTCAGTCCTTACCTTTGCCATGCAGAGCTGCTGGTCTTAAGTCTGTACTACTCTTAGGCCACCTTTTCCTATGCAATAAGGTAACCAGGCTAAGACACAGCTCTGTAAAGGTAGAGGGTGTGAGGGGGTATGTGCGTGTGCTGAAATAAGGAAGTGGACTATCTGGCAGTAATTGGAATTTCTTTCTCTTAGTAAGAGATGGCTTTTTGATTAACTACCACCAACTCAAAGCAATTCCTGACACTAGCAGATGTAAGAACTTATGAATAACTAATGTAAAACTAGGGAAGCCAGAGTTTAATCAATTAACTGTTTAATTGATAAGCTCAATTAATTGATAACACTAATAGATAAGCATGAGCTTATCAGTTAAACTCTGCCCAGCAGTGGCAGGAGTGGGACCAGCAGGAGCTGCTGACCTGTTCCTGGGAAGCCAGCTGCAGAGCCCACAGTGAAGCCACTTTCCCGAGACCAGAGCCACCAGCCACTGCCTGCCCAGCTCCTGGGGAGGCGGCTTTGCTGTGAGCTTTGCAGTATAAAGCTTAAATAAACTTTAATGCTGCAGAGCCCACAGTGTGTGTGCAACTGCTAAGACTTTTTAGCAGTTATGTGGCTACCTTTTAAACTGACTTTTCACATCCCTATGTAAAACCCATAGCATACTGCTCCAGTTTCCAGGTAACCGATGTCTTGCTGACATTTTGCAGTATGCTGACTGCCTGAGTGGTACCTGTCACTTGATTTTTCTCCTTTATGGGCTTTAGTCCTTTGTTGTTCAGATCTGTTTTGGATGTATATACGAAACTGGATAGTAACAAGAGGATACACAGAATTCTTTTAAAACCTGCTTTTCTCTTTCAGGTCAGCTATCCTTTTATAATGCAAGTTCAAAGCAGTTGTTACACACCTTCAAAACAAAATTTACCCAACCGCTGTTACCAGGTTTCATGGTCAGTACCCAGTTAACTTCATTTCTGCTTTTAGCATTGATGCATTTTGACCTCTGATTTGCCTAACACTTGGGGAGAGGATTCTTGTGAGCATTTTCTTTGAGACGCTTTTTTCCTTTTTGTTTATAGGAACCGCTCATTATGCAGCAGGGGAAGTCTGTGAAGTTTCTATCTAAAAAAAGCTTAAATTGCCACTTCCCTTCTATGCTATGTCTAGCTTAGCTCATCTTGTTGGGTGCTGTTGGAGTAGCAGTGGTGGGAGGAGACAGGCTGAGCATCCCTGTCGCGGGAAACCACATGGGGCAAGAGCTCCAATTCCCATTATGTGAAGGGATGCAACTGTACTTGACCCACCAAGCACCTGGACTCTGGTCCATCTCTTTCTCTGGGAATGCTGCCTCTTGAACTACAGGGCAAGATGGATATCTGTGATGCTGTGCTGAAGGTTCAAACCCTGCTGAGACTGTATTGAGGGTGTAATTGCACATAATGAAATTTAACCCTTTTTAAAAAAAGGATGGGTATTAACAAATGATTTTGTTTGCCATCAAATACTCTGGGTAAAATATCAGAAGAGAGATTGCACAGAATCCTATTTTTTTTTCTTCTCATATCATTATGCATGTGCATAGTCTCTAATCCTTTTTTCTTCATGACCGCTGCAGCATTCACTATACTGGATGGATATACAAAAGGGCAGAATTAAGACTGCATGAGCAACCTTTTATTAGTGTACACATTTTCTGTGCCAAGATCATTAATGAAAATGTTAAAATTGATCCCAAAACAGTGCCCCGAGGACTTCTGCTAGTAACCTTCTGATAGTTGACCTTTCTGTAATGACCTTGTGTCATGACCCTTTAATCAGTTGCAGACCCACTTTTCATTCTTGTATTAATCCCCATCTTCACCCATAGCACTGTGAAATACCTTACTGAAATCCAGGTAGAGTAAATCTACTGCATTTCCTTTGTATGAAAAATCAGTGTCTTTTGAGATCAGGTTGACTTGACACAATTTACCTTGGATAAAACAACATTGTGTTTTATCCCAAATACTGGGTCCTTTTTTCTTAAATCCTTGGGGGACAACTCACTTCTGATGTTTGCTTTAACGCCTCTGTCCCCCTCGGCCAATCTTCAAGACATCATTGTGTACTAGTCAACACCTCTCAAAACTGGAAAACTGCTCCTTTAGGAATATAAAATGCCAGGCACTGCTCCAATGTAAGAGATGTTAGTAGAAAATGTAAAGTTAACTATTGAACCCCCTGACTTCCTGTGTTTCAAACTAGCAAATATATAGCGAGTTTATAGCTGTTTCCTTAGTTGATGAGTGACTGTAAATGATCTCTTCTTGTCTAGTAATGTTGACTGAAGAGTAGGAAGTGGGCATCTCTGGAAAGGGACAAGCATAGTTTCAAGATGTCAAGTTCGTCTTCAGTCCGCATTTGGAAATGTGGTTGGAGATGAAATGGACTTGACTGGCTTTAAAACACTGACTCATTATTGCTTTGTGTAATGGTTTATCTTCTAGGTCTGGTGTGGTGGACTTGCACTGAGTACTGGACTGCAGGTGCCGAGTGCTGTGAAAATGCTCCAGAAGAGTGAAAATGGATTGAGTGGTTCAGCTAGCAGCCTAACCAATGTTACCCAATAATGTGTCTATTTAGATACTTTACTCCTGTTTGAGAGTTTTTCTGTGCAGCTGCTATTCACAGGAACTTGTGAGCATTGGATTAACTGGCTTGGCTACCCGCTGCTGCTTTAAGGCCTGGGCACCACTAGTGCATAGTTTCTGGGCTGAAGCACTAGCAGAAACTTACTATGAATCCATGGAGCCAGAAAGAAAGCTAGGCTGACTTTTTTTTGCTATTCAGATGGGGAAGTCAGGAACTATAGCTATATGCTTTATATTAGACTGAATTTGATTGTATTAGATACTTGATCATTTCAGTATAATTGCACATGGCAGGTATGATCTTAATTTGAAAAGCACTAACTACTACTCGCTTTTTCACTCCTTGTTCTTCCACCCTGAAAAGGAATTCATTTTGAGGTCCTAAATGGAAGCTTTGAAATGTTGACACCGAAGAAATCAGTCCCTCAAGTGTCCACATATGCATATGACAAGATGCAAGTTTGAGACTTGAGATGTTCTCCTAGAGTTGCTTGTGTGATGTGTTTTTGACACAGGTTGGCTACCTTCCGGTATTAGAATAAATAGTGTATTGTCAGGGTGTCTAGTTATCTAAATGGGCACTATGCTGAAGATGTAGGCTATTCATAGTTAGAACACAAGCTCAGTAATCCTCCTGTCATAATTTAGTGAGAATGAACAATTCACATCAGCTTTACACCAGTGTTTTCAGAGCATTCCTGATCTTTACTGTGTGAGCCCTCAGTTTAGATTTTTGGGGAGATGTACATAAAAGCACACGTTCCCTTAATACTACCCTCAAACTTTCAGCTATATTTGATTACCTTTTAAGCATCCAGCTTAGAGTATGGGTAGGCTTTAAAGTACTTCCACACTTTCTATATTTGTCTTTTTTAATATGCTGTTTAAATAATGTTTTATCCTATTTCAACCTGATTTATAGAATACATTTAACACTTTCTAATGTGTTTGAAGTGTGCAAACATGCAAAGGATGACAGTGGCAGGATCCGGGGTTCTAAGACTTCAAAAATGCAGCTAAACTAAAGCTTAGCTGCCCCAAAACTTATTCTGTTGCATTTATGATGTTGTCATCTTTAAAATGTTGTAACACTCATTTCACTAAAATACATAGTAATCTTGCACGTTAATGTAGCAGATCAGTAAGTCCTACCTTAACCTATATGCACTCTTGCTCCTTTCAAAAAAAGCAAAGCGTATGAATAGCTCTTAAATTAGACTGGGCAGCACTTTGCTTACTGCTCAATCAACCGGTATCTGCTCTAATCAACCGGTATCTGCTCTAACATAGAGAGATAGCGAAAAGGAAGAACTACTCACTAGCAAAACATTAAGTCTAAACAGAATGTGACTGCAAAACTGGAAAGCTACTCGAGCTTAAACATGTAAGAGCATAACTTAAATGGACAAGGACCACTTTGTGTATCTTTAGAAAGCCATGGATTTTTTTTTTTTTAAGTTCTGAACCCCTTCAAGCATTTACCTTTTGGTTTTAAATGCATCATCTCCCCCCACCCTCTCCGAAAGGCTCCCCAGGCAGCTCTTCCCTTACTGCATGTGGTGTCTAGAAGGAAATAATTCTGGTTGTGCTGACTAAACAGTTCTCCTCTTACACATTCAGTCCCATGAAAGGGGTATTTTTTTCCAGCTGTGTAGTTCTCCCCTGAAACAGGATAGAGATAGACCTCTGCACCAGCACTCCTCCCATCTTAATGGTTGCAACTCCTAGGTTATTTTGTACTCCTCTGTAAAGAAGGCTAGTCTATATTGCTCTTTATAAAAATTGTTTATGGTTCATGTGCTTTGGGAGAGACTTGTACTAGTCCTGGGGGAATTCTGCAATTGTTGCATATGGAGTCATTGTAAAATTGCAGAATTCCCCCAGGATTAACTTATGTTGCACTCAAAAAACCAAAAAACTTTAACAGATTCACTATTCAGCATAGGGGATTTTTCTGTATAAAAAAAGATTCAGGTCACTCGCACAACTTTCATATGGATGTCTGCTCTCCACATATTACTTCTCCTATTGAGGCAACCAGTTATTAATTGGAGATCTTGAAGAGGATGTCTAGTGATCCCAGTCCTTAGTAGCACACCTAGTAATAGTAGTGTACAGTAACAAAATTCATGCTAGTTGAGAGAGAACATTTTAGTAGAAAAGTCTGTCTAGAGTTAAATCTATTTTAGCCACTTTTAATCAGTGTTTCTCTTATTAGTCTAGTAATGGGTCCCACAATGACCTACAGATGGACAATATTGTCTCAGATTTTAATTCTATAAATGGAGGTCTCTTACAGTGCACCATCACACTAAGACTTCTCTACAAGCATAATGCTGATGGCTGTGGTGAAATACCTCCCTTCTTGGGAATTGAACTGAGGGGGACATCAGGAAGGGTGGTTTTCACTCTGCACTTTCAGTTCCTGGAAACAGACATACCATCTAAGTTTAGGAGCACTTAAGGCCTTCCTCTTGAAGGAAAGTCAAGTGAAGACATCTGCTGCAATAACTTTGGAGATTGCAGGCAAAATTGGATATATTCAATCTGTTTTATAGAAAATTGAGTTTGGCCCTTGATCTCCAGTGATGTTGCATGGCATTTTCTACTCTTTTTAAGCAACTGAGAATAAACTGATTCCCTTTTCTTTGGTATTCAGTTCTGTATATATAAATTTAACATTTTTCATGCTTTTTATAATGCAGTGTTATAAATCTTGAGGAAGAAACCTGCTTTCAATGTGTTTTTCCTTTGCTGTATTTGTCCAATTTAAATTTTGAAAAAGCTTAAGTGATTGATTTTTGTACTAAATGAGCTCAGTATCTGAATTGGCTTATCATAGGACTTTAGGACAGTTCAGCCAGCCATCATCTACTTAATCTTGATTTTTTTAATCAGGTCCTTAAAGCAGCAATGTGAGCCTTCGTAATGTCCAGTGAATTGAGGGAGTTTAGAAGCACGCAGGATGGGGCGCAAAATTGTGACTTAGAGGAAGGTGTAAACTTTGTTTCTATTTTGAGACTTAAGTTGATGGTAGCACAGGTTAGTTTCTGTTCCTATCTATCCATCTCTAACTTTCAATCTGGGATAGCTAGCTACAGTTCCTGCCATGTTTCCTTTACTTTGTGTAAAAGTAAATATACTACAAGTTAACATGCTTAGGGAAAAACTCAATAACCACTGAGTCAGGCCCCAAAATTGAATGGAGATACCATTTGCCTATGTTAGTCAATGTAAGGAAACTTGCAAGATACACTTGATTATGCACAAGATGTAAACAATGAAATTGAGGTTTTTTTTCTAAAACTATTATAGTAGTTTAGTTAGAAACCAGCTGAAGTACTTAGTGCTGTGACTTATGCTGCACACAGTTTGTTTTGACTGATATCAAAGATGCAGCTGTTCTAAATAATTATGGGTTAT
Source organism: Rafetus swinhoei (assembly GCA_019425775.1). Lineage (NCBI taxonomy): Eukaryota > Metazoa > Chordata > Testudines > Trionychidae > Rafetus > Rafetus swinhoei. The sequence continues at coordinate 125,946,136 of CM033427.1, read as the reverse complement.
TTTGCCCTTACAGTTTTAAGTTACTCTCCAGTAGTTAATGCACAAGTGTTAGATTTTTGCTGCTAAGTCTCTTTTCTTTTTAGTAAATAGAATATGGAGATGAGGAATTGCCTTAAGCACTTTAGATGCTTTTTCTTCAATTATGATTTATTTGCGCTAACATCTTGCAGATCTGCTTTTTAAATGTGTGGAAAGTACAGGTATACTAAGGGTATTGCATAACACCTTGGGTGCTATTTTTAGGTACAGTGTTAGCACAGGTAAAGTACTAGATGCAGCTTCAGAATGAGTTGATGTAGGAAGTGTTTATGGCAAGTAGGTTTCATTGGAGGCTACTCTACCATTTGATTTGATTGGGCAAACACTCAACCCTCTCGAACGATGGCATCTAGCACAGTGTTTCCAAGTGTGTGTAACTTGTTGGCTTGCCCATTATAGGATTCAAGTATGGGGGAGTGGGGATGGAGAGGTTGGTAGCAAAATGGAGTTCTCTTGTAAAAATGTGGTCTCTTAAATGTTTCTGTATACTTACAAAAGTTTAGTTATGGGATTACTATTGGCCTTCATAAATTATATCTGTTTTGTTACCAAGGAATACGTTCTTTTAATGTAGTAGTAAACTACAATACTTCCACTGCCTTTTTATGCAAACATATGTGAATCTAATCAAGTTAAGAGATACTAATTTTGGAAATGGATAGCATTACATGCATTCATACCTTGTTTGTCTTCAGGTACGGGGTATAAAAGGTAGTGACTGAATTTTCAGTTTAGACTTCCATGGCCCTTCTAAAATCTTAAATAGGAAAATAACTATCTGCCCTGTGTAATAAGGTTGCAGAGGCATACACATCAGTTTCCTACATGTTCTCTAAATACTGCTCCCTCACACCTTCATGCACAAGATGGAGAAACTAATTGGTTGTTATAGGGGAAAATATCCATGTTCAAGAAAAAGTAATGTAAACTGTAGTCTTGTGAGCATAGATTATGGATTTTAATAATCTAAGTAGATTAACTCATCAAGTGTGATCTTCCATCTAAACATTTTAATGAGTCTTTGGAAGGGGAACTCTGGGTTTTATTTTCCCGGGTCCTGTGAAGTGGGCTTTATGCATATCTTGACTGTAAAGCAAAAGCTTTTCACTTTCCTCCCCATTGTTTAACCTCTATTGCTGCATCTGCCTTTTGTAAGTGGAGCCATAATCACTGCTCCTGCTGTGGCATAATGTTGAGTGTACTTAATGATCTTGAATTGTCACGTTGGTTTTTACTTTAGATGGCACATTGATTTCCATGTACATCACTTTGACAATACCTCAGGTATTCTGTAATCAGTGCTTCGTTCCTTATTCCTTTATAAAGAATCCCAAAATAACAGACCTGTCATGGCATAACTAGAGGTGCCTTGGAGCCCACAGAGTATTTTATTTGCTGTGTCTTGAACTGAAGCTGTGTATGTCTTACAAACATTTTGTATTAATAAATTAATTTTGAAACATTAGCTGCATAATATACTTGTCAAAGCTGCTCCTTTTGATTTTTTTCAAGCAAGAGAAAGACAGGATCTTATTTTGGCTGAAGTATAAACTTCAGCTAGACAGAGGCTCCTGCCTATGTAAAGACATTAGTGTGTATTTTATACTGCATGTGTTAGATGAGAATCAAAATCAAACCTTTAGTAATTTTATAAAATACATGGTCTACATAAATGCAAGAAGTGATTACTCTGTAGTTGCCTCTTTCTGAGTGCTAGTGTTCACCTTTTTCTATTTTCTTCTGAGCCTTAAACATCACTTCAATATTTTCCTAAGAGGACTTTTTAAATTCAAACTAGAGCTACATTTCCAAGGTGGCAAAGTGGAGCTTTGTAAATGTTGGCAAAACACCTGCACTCTTCATCTGACTTCATTCTGCTGCACAAGGTGTGACAGTTGCAGCCAGTGTGACTAGCATCACACTAGGCACAAGCTGAAGTATTCATGGATCTCTCATGATCTAGTGCTACGGTTCTGAGCTGCCAGAGCCACAGCCCCCAAGAGAATGTTAGTTTCTATCTGTGCAAATGCACCTCCCAAGTTTCAGCCTGGGCTGGAAAGGCTTGCTCAGTAAGTATCCTCCCCATTTTGGCTTCTTCCTTGCCTCTCAATAACTAGCTGCTAGTTTTGCACTGCCCCCTACACCAGGGCGCCCTCTGGCTCGCATCTTTCTCCTTCCCCAGCCATGTTGCCTAGGGAGAGGGCTAGAGTCTAGCAGCCCCCTCCCCGCTTGTCCCACGCGGGAAGTCTATAAGCAGGCGCGGAGGGGGGTGGGGAAGGAAGCCACGCGGCATGCAGCGCCCGGGCTGCGGGTGCCTTTGCAGCGCGAGCCTGGCCTCCCGGCCCTGCGCGTGCGGAGCAGGCGCAAGACTCGCTCCCGCTGTTAGGCTGGGGGCGGGGCACGCTCCCGCTGCGCTGCCCTAACACGCCCGGGCCGCTAGGTGGCTGCCGGCCTCGCCTCCGGGCGCATGCGCGGACGGTGTCACCGACTTTCCCCTACTGACGCGATGGCGCAGGCGCGTCCCTGCTTTACGGCTGCTGCAAACTGCGTCGCGGTGGCTGCCCAGGTAACGGGATGGCGGCCGGGGCTGGGGGTCGCTTGCCTGCCCGCCGGCCGGGCCGCGGTCAGTCGCAGGGGGCAGGCCCCGGCACCGTGCTCCCCGCTGCGGGGGGCCTGGCCCTTGGCTGGAGGGCGGGGGGTCTCGGCCTTAGCTGGGCCCCGGGCGCGCCTGCCCTCCCCTTCCTCCTTTGGAATGGCTGCTCGCGGCCTGCTTCAGCGCTCCCGCGCGTGCTCCCCGGGCGGCCTTGGCTGCGCAGCCGCTAACGGCTTTTCCCGACCGTTTGGAATGTTACCCCCGCCCGGCCAAGCACGTGCAGCCTTCCCCCCCATGAGTTCTCCGCAGGCGTCATACCCTCCTTCATCTCAGGGGGCTGCAAGATTGTTGTAACCAAGATGGTCTCCCAGCATAGGGCAGTTTTGCTAAAGGTGCTTGCATGCCTGGAATTTGCGGGGTGTGCTAATTGAACTGTAGGAGTGCTTTAATTGGATGCGGGGAATACAGGGCTCTCACAGTCAGCGACTGTGTCAACACTCACGGCTTTTTGCGTGAGAAATATGTAAATGAGGCTAAGCGTGGACTATCACCGAACCTCATTTGCATACTTAATGAGCTGCCATTTTTGCAGAAGAGGCTCTTGTGCCAGAAGGCGCTGTCTACGCTGCCCCTTCTTGCGCAACAAAAACACCTCTTGTGCAATGCCGCTGCTGATTATTTTCAGGAAGAATGGCATTGCACAAGAGGGTTTTTGTTGCACAAGAAAGGGCAATGTAGACCACTCCTTCTGGCGCAAGAGCCTCTTCTGCAAAAATGGCAGTTCATTAGGTATGCAAATGAGGCTTGGCGATATTCCATGCTTAGCCTAATTTGCATATTTCTCGTGCAAGAAACCGCAAGTGTAGACATAGCCGGTGTGTGCATGGAGCTCACACCTTACTTCAGCTGCCCTTGTTTCACATCAGTGGTTCCCAGCCTTTTCCAGATGGGGACCCAAGGCAATTCAAAAATGGGAGGAGGAGGAAGGGCAGAGCCACCTGGGGAGACACTTGGTGACCCTTTTGAAATGTAATGATGACCCATATTTGGGTCCTGACCCACAGGTTGGGAAACCCTGCTTTACATGCATATCACTTTAGAAATATTGGTAGGAAAAAACCTGACATGGATGGAAAGTTGTGCAATTTGTCAACTCTGTGTGAGCAACGGTAATCAAAATGTTGCATGGGGCACACTCAGAATCCTGATGGATGGCATGTGGCTCTCAGGCTGCAGCTTGCCCACCATTGTTCTAAATATTTGTAAGTAGATTCCTTAATTGGTTGCTCTATTAACTTTCCTAATACAGAAGTTAAACAGGTCTTTAATTCCCCAGTTTGTCCTTATCTCCCTTTTTATAGATGGACACTATATTTGCCCTTTAACAGTCTTCTGGAATCAATCCCGACTTCCATGACATTTTCAAGATAATCGTTAATGGTTTCTATATATCCTCAGTCAACTCCTTGACTATTCTAACATACATTTCATCAGGCAGAGGTGACTGGAAGACATGTAATCCATCTATATAAAGTATAACTTGTTCTTTCCCTATTTTAATATCTGATCCTACCTCATATTCACTGGTATTCACTACGTTGGACAACAAGTCACCACTAATCTTGGTGAAAATCAAAACAAAGAAGTCACTAAGCACCTCATCATTTCCACATTTTCTATTACTATTTTCCCTCCCTCATTGAGTAATGGTCCTCCCCTGTCCTTGGACATCCTTTTGCTTCTAATGTATTTGTAGTATGTTTCCTTGTTATCCTTTATGTCTCTAGGTAGTTTGATTTCATTTTGTGCCTTTGCCTTTCCAATTTTGTCCCTATATACTTGTGTTATTTGTTTATATTCGTCCTTTGTGATCTGACCTTGTTTTCACTTTTTGTTGGATTCTTTTTTGACTTTTTTTTTAAGGTAATTGAAGATCTCCTGGAGAAGCAAGGGTTGTCCCTTGCCATACTTCCAATCTTTCCTACACAGTAGGCCAGTTTTCTCTTGTGCCCTTAATAATGTCTCTCTGAAAAACCGCCAGCTCTCTTTAACTGTTTTTTCCTCTGAGACTTGCTTCCCCTGGGATCTTGCCTACCAAATCCCTTAATTTGCTAAAGTCTGCTTTCTTGAAATCCACTGTCTTTATTAAGGATGTTAAATTGTGGTTAATTGACTAGTCGAGTAGTCAATGGAATTTCCATCGACTGCTCGACTAGTCGATAGGTATTTCTGCATTCCTCCTTTGAAATGTATCTGATGTATCCTTTCTATCTGTCTGATAGAAGCAGCAAGGTGGGGCGGGAGTCGAATAGTCCTTAACATCCTTAGTCTTTATTTTGCTTTTTCTTCCTCCTCCTGTTCCTTAGAATCATGAACTTTATCATTTCATGAACACTTTCACCCAAGCTGCCTTTCACTTTCAAATTCTGAACCAGTTCCTCAGTATTTGTCAACATTAAATCTAGAACAGCCTCCCCCTCCACTGTAGCTTTCTCCATCTCCTGAAATAAAAAATGTTTCTGGTAATTCCAAAAACTTAATGGATAACCTGTGCCCTGCTGTGTTATTTTCCCAATTGATGTCTGGGTAGTTGTTCCCATCACCACCAAGTTCTGTGCTTTGGATGATTTTTTTAGCAGTTTAAAAAAAAGCCTCATTCACCTCTTCTTCCTGGTTTGGTGGTCTGTAGTAGACCCCTACAATAACATCTTTTTTATCTCTTATCTGGAGACGTTCATTAAGTCTGTCTCCTATTTCCATCTCAACTTCAATCCAAGTGTATACATTTTAATATATAAAGCAACACCACCTCCCTTTTTTCCTCTCCCTGACCATACTGAGCATCCTATAGTCTGCTGTACCCTTCTATATCAATATTCCAGTTGTGTATTACCCCACCAAGTCTCTGTGATGCCTGCTATGTCATAGTTGTGTTTATTTACTAGCATTACAAGTTCTTTGTGCTTATTTCCCATACTGCTCACAGTAGTATACAGACATCTTAAGATTCTGATTTGATTCACTCCATCCTTCCCCCTCCCCAGTTCTCTCCTTTATCCTTGCTGTAACAACCCACGATCTCTCCAAAGTCTGACCCTTCTCTCTGGTCTCCATGTTTTTGATCTACCTATAGGCTTTTGTCACTTGCCCCCTTCAAACCTAGTTTAAAGCCCTCCTCACTTGATCAGCCAGTTTGCATATTATATTTAAATATTTTTAATAGCAAAATGGTCTCAATAAAAAAAAAATCCTCTCCCCAACCAGAGTGTCTTTTTAGGTAGTCTTTTATTTAAGTTGGCATTTCTTCCCCTTCAGTAGGTAATTGTTACTTATTAAACATGATATTGCACTCTGATGGAATTCTCATTCCAGTAGCTTTCCTAGATGTCTTGCTTATATAGTTAGGATTGCTTTAGATTGGCTGTAGTTTGCATAGGTTTTATTTATTTAAAATATATTTTTTCAAAGATAAGACTGAGAAACCCAGCAGTCTCACTGATTAGCATCCATTTCATGTGGATTTACTCATTATTTACATTACTTTTTTTATTCTGTAAGTATGTTAGTTTTTCAGAACTGTTGTACCTTGTTATTAAAAGCAGATTTTGTCTATATTCTCTTCACTTAAACTAATGACCTTCCTTTGCTCACAGAAAAGCAAAGACGCGATACTCAATCTGAAAAGATGAAAAAGACTGAGCTGCTTTCAAATGCTAATCAAATGAGCACTGAAGACTAATGCAGAGAATTAATAAGAATGTGGTTTTGGGTCTTCTTACTTTGACAAGTTCTGTGTTTCTCCTGTTCCAGTTGTACTATTATAAGTACTACTTATCTCCAAAGGTAAATAAAATCATTTTAAACACCTGAATTTGGTGAAAAAACATATTAGAAATAGTATTTAATATGCTCAAAGTACAGGACAAACATTAACACATGATTAATTAGTTAATAATTAATTGTAAGAAATTATTACTCAAAACATCCCTGTGGGATTGACAATTATTACCATAAAATTGACATGTAAAAATTAAATTACCAAGGAAGATACAGTGAATAGGTATCATAGAATAGAAAAGATTAGAATGTTACTCCCAATCCTGAACTCTGACCACTCCATCAACCAGACAGAGCCTTTACCTATGAAATCAGATTTTGGATCTGATGAAGGGATTCCAGCCCATGAAAGCCTGTGCCCAAATACATGTATTAGTCTTTATGGTGCCACAGGACTCCTCGTTGTTTAGACACTGGATTGAATTGCCATGATTCCAGATTTTGCTGCATGTTTGAACTGTCTGGTACATCAGAGCCGCCTGACCCCCTCGCTCCCCTCGCACTGCTGCCTCTGATAGAGAGGCAGAAGTGTGGGGAAGGGGGCAGCAGGAGACGGTACACGTTTCAAGCTGCTTGCCTCCCTGAACTGCTGTCTCTCTGTCAGAGGCACCGGGGTGGGGGGAGGCAGGCGGAAGCTGATATTCAAGGGAGTCAGCTCTGCTGAGTTGCCTGCCCCTCCCCTTGCTACCTGCCGCAGAGGCAGCGGTGGTGGGGAGACCGGAGACAGTGCTCATGGAGGGAGCTGGCTTAAAAGCTGGCTCCCCACAAACACAGGCTCTGTGGAGCCACCTGCCCCGCCACCCCCGCGCTGCTGCCTCTGTTAGAGGCACTAGTATGTGGGGGGGCAGGGAAGGCTGCTGTGGAGCAGCCTCTGTTTGCAGTGGGTCGAGGCCGCTCTGCAGGATGAGTGCACAGCCTCTCTCTGCGGGGAGCTCAGGCCCCCCACGGATGGGGCGGCTGCTGCTGCTGCCTTGTGCTACTGCCTCTGATACAGAAGCAGCAGTGTGTGGCAGCCAGTCTATGTGCAGAGCCAGTTTTAAGCTTGCTGAAGAAACTGAAATGAAATGAAAGAAGTATTCTTGCTGCAACTGTTAATGCAGTGCTACAAAAGCTGGTTTAGCACTTCAACAGGTCCTTATTTCAGGACCTTAGTTAGTGAGTCCTTCCAATTCTGTAGTTGGACTTTCTTTAATATGTTTGCAGCAAATATGTATTGCTTAATATTATTTTTGCATTTTTAAAATTATTTTAATAGATTATAGTAAGTTTAGGCCTAAACATAGGTTGCCAATTCAAAATGTAATTTTTAAATACGTTTTTTAGTAAATGTATTTAATTTACATTTTTTAAAAACTTGTATTTACATTTTAAAACATCCTTTTGTTTTAAATGTGTCTTTACCCGCTCTGTCCTTTTTTGTTTTACTTATTGGCCTATTGTCTTGGAAACAAGACTAGATCCAGTAATCCTTACATTGTCCTTCTGAAATGAATATTACTGGCTATGCTTTTCACTCCATGTAATGTATATGTGACTTAGAACTGCAATCTTTGTAAAGTGTGTGTGAAAAACATATGTAACATTTCCTTTTGTAAATCTAAACAGAACCACGATTTGGGACATTTTAGCTTTTGTAATATCATTTGTCCTTGTTCTTGCTAGAATGGAACTGTTTTTTCAAAACGTAAAGGAAGCCAGTCAGGACAAGATGGTGTGCAATGGGTATGTACAGTGTTACTTATTTATACAGCATCCCCTGTAAGTATGAATGAACTCTTATAGAATTACAAATTTTGGATCCACGTGTGCTACCACTTCAGTCACTGGGAATTTTGTTGTTTTAAATGGAAGCTGCCATGATCTTACTGCCCTGAACATGACCATTAAAGGGGATTTCTGAGTGCTCAACTATCTCGGGATCAGGTCCCGTGTGCTGTACATCTAGGCATCACTTCTGAAATGCCCCCGTTTCTAGAGGATTTAGCCATTTTAGTGGTGCCATCAGTATAACAACATAGTTTTGTTACAGGAAGTTGCTAATAACTTGCAAGCTAGCAGCGTGCAATGTAAACTGATTAGAACTGGGTCAAGATACTGACATAGAAACTAGAAATCTTTAATTTACTCTCTTTAAAAAGTGAATTTTAGTGCTTGTGGAAGGTATCCGTTTGATGGATTTGAACACTGAAGTCCTCTGTTTATCCCTAATATACATTTGGGCACACTAATGGGTGTGCTGTGCAAGCTTCTCCCCATCTCTGCCCCCATCTATAATATATTGGTTTCAAAGCCTAATGAGACCTATTCAGTTGGAACTGTTTAAATTGTTCGTTCAGCTCTGTTTGACGCTTACTATAAATGGTGCTTCAGGGCTCAGAGGGAAGTCATTTTCCATGTCTGCTCAATCCGTGGCCCCTTGTGCTGAGACAATCAGCACAGGTCACAGTTAGGGTCAATTGTGACAGTTTCATGATGTAAGCTTCTCTCCAGAATTGGACTGAGGCCATATACTCATTTACATGAACCAGCCACTGATTATTTTTATAGTGTGCTCAGAGACATATGGTAATAACTCTCTTATGGATTATGGTAGTACCTAATGGGGAGACCAAAGCAGAAGAACTGGAAGGTTCCTTGCCACTGAATTCCACTCTCTATCATAAGGATTAATCAGATGGAAAAAAGCCATTGGGAGGCCTTGCTCTCCATTTCTCTAGATGACTTTTTGAACCTTAAAAGAAAAGGTGCAGCTTTGTAACTTGCTATTTAAGAGCAGAAAAAATACAGATCTTAGTGGCGCCATTGTTAAAATGATAGATGACCAAACCAAATCATCCATTTTTTTAGAAATAATTTCTTTTAACTACAGTTTATCATCCAGTATATATGCTACCGTGCAGTAAGACTCTCAGTAGCCTTTACAAAGAATCAAAACATGAATATTTAAAAAGTTGATAGCAAATGTGGAATTATGCAATTATTTGTATTTGGATTTTTTGTCCAGAGTCCTTCTCATTGCTGGTTAAATTTTCTAGCCATGTTCACCTTTCAAAAATCCGAGTAAGGTAAAAGATGACTTTTATCAGTTTTATATTTAAAAGGAACAAATGATTCATTTGTCAGATGAGCACAGTTACAAAGCATTTGAAGATGTTGGTTGAAATTCCCTATTTTTGAAAAAGACGTTGTGGTTTTGGGGACCTGGATGCGTTTTTTTTTTGTCTTCTAGTCCTCAAGAAACTTTTCTACCTCTTAAGAAACATTTCTGCAGGATCTGGTTTTGTCTTTCCTTTTCTGGAAGTTCTGATCCACGCCTTTGTGTCCTTTCAAACTGAATAGTGAAATGCTTTGCTTATTGGAATTCCAGCTTGTTTAATAGGCTGTAGCTGACACAATATCCCCATTTAAAATTTTTACTGGCAGATAGTTACATTACATAATACTGCACACTCTTTCAGTTGTTTGACTTTATTTTGCTAGCTGTCGCTCTAGTTTCCTGTTAGTTGGTTATACCGACTTACAAAGCTCTTCACAAAGAAGGGGCTCAGTCAGCCTTCTGATCTCCTTACTCCAGAGGTTGGAGGCCGTGGTGCAGGTCTTATTACTACTTCATCAATATCAAGTAGGGCTGTCAATTGATGTGTGTTAGTGCCTGTGATTAACGCAGGGCAGGATTAACGTGTTAAAAAATTAACGTGTTAATCCTGCCCTGTGTTAATGCTGCATTGCCTCTTGGAAGTGCATTAGGAGCCTGGGATCAGGTGGAATCAGCCAGAGCAGTGCTTCAAAGGGGCGGCACAACGCGAAACCTGGGGTCAGCTGGTGCAGCATGCGGTGGTGCCCCGGGGGCGGCGTTTCCAAGGGACAGTGAGGCACACAGTTGGGGTTAGCTGGGGACTCCAGCTGATCCCGGGCTCCGTGCAGCACTGCCCCTTTGAAACGCCACCGCTGCATTTCAAAGGGGCAGTGCATGCAATTAATCGTGATTAAATTTTTTAATTGCTTGACAGCCCTAATATCAAGATATATTTTGGATGGCTGATTTTTTTGGGCTTGATCCTGCAGGCTGCTGAAGCTCAGATAGCCACAGTTGTCATGCTTATACTTTGGTATTCAGAACCTGCTTAGAAAAGTGAACAAATCCCTGTGCTGCATTGAACATCACACTGGTTATGGAGAAGAGTACATTCAGCATGGTGACAATGCCCTGCCTGTGCGTTTGGTTTCAATACAGTCCTGCGCTTGCAAGTAATGTGCATAGTAGACATTTTAAAGATGATTAGTTGCTGTCTGCCTGGAGTAATGGCTACTCTGGTATGTCCAAGTGTTCCCAGATGATGTTGGTAGCCAGATGATGATGGTAGCCAGGGGTCCAGAGGGCAGGAGACAAGCAGAACAGAGCCCCCAGCACGATCAGGCAGGAGATGAAGAAGTCTCAATGGAACTGATGCAGTTTAAATCCAGGTATCAGAACAGTTTTTCTTGGGGCAAGGATAGGAGTTTTATAGAGATAGTTCAAAGAGAAAGAGGAGAGACAATAGAGATTGATCACCCCTGGTTATGGGTGATGTTCCTTGAACGAGCTCACAATGCAACTAGGCAGTTTCAGTATTTTAGATGTCAATAGGATCGTTAGAATTGGTCTGATAATGACTAATTTGGGTGTGAGCAGGCCTAGGTTCATTAGCATCTGGAGCAGGGATTTCCCATCAGGCAGTGCTTCTCTGCTTTTGGTATCCCATAGTTCACTGCGGTTCCTGCCTTGGAAGAGCTGCTCTCCATTCTGTATGCTAATGAGATGTCCTCTGTTCCATCTTTAATGCAAATGAGGCTGGGGTGTTTCCTTAATTGTATCACCCTTGTCTGAAGCAGTTTAGGTGTGTCTTCCCCGGCCTTTTCATTGCTTTGTCTTTGATTCTAGCAGAGGCCTGAGGGAGGGGGATGGTTTTCCATGAATGTCACTCCCTGGCTCCCCAAGAGCACAAGGCTGACAGGTGACCATGTTCTGGTTCCCCAAGAATCACAGAGCTGGTGGGTAACACAAGAGCTGTATTTGGGGAAAATTCAAAGTAAGGGCAGCTACGAGGACTATCCTCTTAGAATCATCACAGATGTTTATATAAGAACTGGCTTTTCTCATAACCAGCTACCAAGTGCTTCGTGACGTACAGGACATGATGTTCTTTCGGCTCAACTGCCTGTGGGCATAGCTCTCTTGGAGCTTTTATTTTACGTTATCAGGTTGTTAGTGACAAAGCAGAATACTCATCAGCTGTGCTAGTGTCTCATTTCTGTTGTTTCTCAGCTTTCATTTTGCAGGATAAAGCCTTAAATTATTTACCTTTGCTGAATACCTGAAACTGCTTGTCTGTCCCCTGAAAACTCTTGTTTAGATGTAAATTTTAAATGCATTTCTAGAGCCCTGCAAATTTGTGGCTATCCACAGCTTATTTTTGCAGATGCGGATGCAGTTACAAATGTTGTATCTAGAATAGGGGTGTAAGTTTGTAACCGTTTAAACCAGGGCTACTCAACTTTGAAAGCCTACAATGATACTCTCAGCACATACCAAGGGCTGTAACTTAAGTGTGGTTGCATGTACATGCAAATATATATGCAAATAGCTTCTTTCACACAGCACTCCCAGCACCTCCCTGGGGACTAGAAACGCTGACACCCGGTACCCGTCTGTTCCAGCCAGCCTGTGTGCTTGCGTCTTTCACTGCTCACACCACCTGGGAGACGCCTCGCTGTTGTGGAGCGTGTTCCCAGTGGAGGCCATGTTCAAAGAATCCCACCTGCGGGTTGCATGTTGAGCTCTGGGTAAACCCAAACTGCCCCGTGGGCCAGAAACAAATGGGCCGGGGGCCATATGTGGCCCACAAGCCGCGTGTTGAGTAGCCCTGGTTTAAACAGTTAGCTGATAAGCATAAGCTTATCAGTTTCCATTACGGTTATGTGGCAGCTCCTGGCCTCGCTTCCGGGGAGCCAGTTGCTGCCCCACATTGCTGGCTCTGTATAAGAGCCCATAGAGCTGGGCGGCAGCCAGCTCCCTGGGAGCAGGGTCGGTAACTGGGAGATCGTGCATGTAAGCTGGCTCCTGGCACACGCCTGTTCCGACTGCTGGCCCTGCTCCTGGGGAGCTTTTTATTGCAGAGTGTGCAGCATTTAGCTGTGTAACCGCTGCAATTTAAAAGTTACATTATTGACTGCTTCTTACATCCTAATCTAGAATCCTGCAAATTTGCAGCTATCCATGGCTCATTTTTGTGGATACAAAATTTTGTATCCACGCAGGGCTCTAAGCATTTCTTCAGTGAAAAGTGACTACAGACATGACACTTTCCTTTCCCCACAGATTTGCACCTTGATACTCAGAAGCAAAGCTGCTCACTTTAATGACAAAAGTAATACTTTTACCATTCTACCTTCCTAGTAGTTGTGTTGGTGGCTCTGCAGAGCTCAGAGGGGGAATAGATTTCTTCCTTCCTGTGAAATGCCTAAAATCGATTTTAAGCAGCAGACCCTGGCCTACAGAACATATATTATTGGACACAATGTGTGAAAAAGAAAGCCATAACTTGACATTCAAATGCAAGTTGAGTTTTCAGGGCTGATAGTTGGAGGCTGGGACAAAGTGTCTTGACTGAATACATTTGATTTGGAATTATTGAGGTACAATACAAACACAACGCTGCAATGGCACTTGTACGGACACTTTTCAGAATAGAATTGCACATTTGTTGGTAACTGATTTAATCTATCCTGCAGTGTTATATTAGGTTAACTTTTAATTGCTCTCACAATACAATTCATTGCTGTAAATGTGAATTGACTTTTCATCTTCCATGGAGATATGAATTTATGTAATTGAAAGAATACCTGTGTGAATCAAGCTAACAAATCACCATCCTAGAGGCTGGATTGTCTTGCTTGAAGCATCTAGTCCTTACAGTGCTTTTTTATACTTAAAAGCATCAGAGTGCTGTAGACCAAACAAAGAATGTGCTACATACATGCTTGCCTAAACAATGCACCTTTTGTAAATATCAGAAACCATACAATTACAAAGAGCATACTTGATACAGGATTGATGGCATGAATTGTGCATTTCTGTTTAACAGAGTGACTAAATGTCTTAATGTGCTCTGGATAGTTTTGAAATCCACCCGCTAATTCCTCACTCCCAAAAATAAATATGCAAAAATTCCTGATTAGATTTTTGCCTGTTCCACAGCAAAAGAACCCACTGTGAAATAGCACTACTATGAACATGTTTTATGATCAGAGATTGTTTGCTTCACTCTTTGGCTTCGTCTAGATTACATCCATCTGTCGACAGAGGGATGTAAATGAGCAGGGCTTGACAAGTGGCGGTGAGCCCCGCTGGCCAGCTGCGCGGTTTGGCACGCTGTGCATGCGCAGACCACGCTGCGCATGCGCTGATCGCGCTGCGGCACTATGCTGGGCTAAAATCTACTCGCCATGGGCGAGTAGATTGCCCTAATTGTCGAGCCCTGTAAATGAGGCACTTCAAAAGTGCAAATGAAGCAGGGATTTAAATATCCCACGCTTCATTTGCATAATTGCGTCATGGCGCTCTTTCGAACAAGCGCTGTTTTCGAAAGAACTGCATCTAGACCTCAGTTTTACTTTCGAAATGGCACTTGTTCGAAAGAGCACCATGACGCGATTATGCAAATGAAGCGTGGGATATTTAAATCCCCACTTCATTTGCACTTTCAAAGTGCCTCATTTACATCCCTCTCTCAACCAGAGGGATGTAATCTAGATGTAGCCTTCTTGTCAGTTTCACCATTTGTAAAATAAGAATATTTATATTTCGGTCATGTTGATGGGAATTAATTAGTTAATGCACATACATTGCTCTGAAGACCTAAAGTGGAGCGAACATGTTAATTGTTGTTAGAGCCTGTGTAATAATAAACTCTTCGTCCTCCCTAATTTTTGTGACCATGGTGTAATATGACTAGCTCAGATGATTATATATACTTGTTGACTGGGATTTTTTTAAAAGTAGTCTTGTAAATAATTTTAATTCCAATTCATATGGATGTCACAATTTGTGCTTTCAGGAAAATTATATATTTTTGTTAACTAATTTTAGAAGTGGAAAAGGCCAGTAAATTTCACTAAACCCACAGTTTACTTTTCATTTTGCTGCTGTTTAAAGATTGTCTCAAAAGCTAGTCTAACCCCACGTTTTCCAGTAGAGGGCTCTGCTGTACTGCAAGAAATGCACTGGCCAGAAACACTGACCACAGAACATGAGCATAGAGTTCTTGAAAATATATGGACATGAGAGCTCCTATGCATTCACATAAGGACTACATCACATACATGCCATTGCACATAATGTATAGCCAGTAAAAAAAGGATTTTCCATCAACTAGTGGATTAATCGATAAGTGGGGGAGCCACAGCGGGGTTAGCTCCCAGGCTGGAGGGATCCAGTGTGAGCCAGGAATCAGCTGTCAGTCCCTGCTACCCCTCTGTCTTCCCTGCCCCCCACAGAGACAGTGCTGGGGGGAACAGGCTTTTAAGCTGTCTCCCTTTTACACTGGCTCCTGCTCCCCTGCCCTTGCTGCCTCTAGCGGGAAAGATCATTTCCTAATGGATTCATAATTTTAAAATGTAAACGTTTACATATTTATAGGGTGATCTGATTCCTATTTTTTGCTCTTCCAAACAGCACGTGATTAAGAAATTCCTTGGTTTAGTGTCCAGTCACAATGTACCAGTGTATCTCATTGATCCTTTGGTTCTGGGACTAATTCATAAAGACTTTGAACAGCTCAGCAGCTCTTCTGATGGCGTGAGCCCAGAATGCAAGTATTTCTGTGCTCCAAGGGACTTCACTACCTTTGCACTACTGGACAAAACATGGAAACATGAAGTAAGGTTTTCTCCTTGTTCATTTTTGTCTAGTGTGATGCACTCAGTCATTATAGGATTAATGGTTGACCAGAACACATGTATTTAAACATGTACAGGTTTAAAGTTTGTGAGGTAAAACTGGTCTAAAGGTGGTGTTTCACCTAGAATTGTTTTTGTTTTAGAAACCTCTTGAGGTAAAGTGCAGTCATGGAACAGTCTGTTCAAGGTAGAAGGCATGTGGCAGGGAAGTCCCCTGAGATAGACTACTAGCACTATGGAGGGAGCTCGGGTAAAATGATTTAAAGGCTGTCTCAGTGAATTGAGAATCCATCATGTAGCCCAGAGATAGTTGAGGTGAAAGAGAAATAGAAACTTAGCATGTGTATAGCTATAGTAAATTTTGAGTAGTATCCATTGCAGAAGCAGAGCCGTTAATGTCCATTTATATGATTGTTTCATAATATACAGCAGCCACATACTGATGTATGTTTATCTTGTCATTTATTGTTTATCTTATGAGATTTTAATTAAACTCATGACAAAAAGCGCCCCTGCCATTTCCACGTTTTCTGTTATTGTTTTCCCCTTTCATCAAATAATGGGCCTACCTTGTCCTTGCTTCTGATGTATTTGTGGAATGTTTTCTTCTTATCCTTTATGTCTCTTGCTAATTTGATCTCATTTTGTGCCTTGGCTTTTCTAATTTTATCCCTACATCCTTGTCTTATTTGTTATATTCATCCTTTGTAATTTGACCTACTGTCTACTTTTTTGGTAGGGCTCTTTTTTTTTTTTTTATCGTTGAAAATCTCCTAGTTAAGACAGGATGATCTCTTGCTATACTTCCTGTCTTTCCTATACAGTGAGATAATTTGCTCTTGTGCCCTTATAGTGTGTTTGGAAAACTGCCAACTTTCTTGAACTTTTTTTTCTCTGAGGCTTGTTTCACATGAGATCTTACCAACCAACTCCTGAGCTTGCTAAAGTCTGCTTTCTTGAAATCCATTGTTTTATTTGGCTGTATTCCCTCCTACTTTGCCTTAGAATCACAAACTCTGTCTTTTGGTGATCGCTTTCACCCAAGCTTCCTTCCACTTTCAAATTCTCAACCAGATCCTCCCTATTTGTCAAAATCAAATCTAAACAGTCACTTTCTTCACCTTTTAAATTAAAATAAAAAAAATCTCCAATACAGTTGAAGAACTTGTTGGATAATAATCTGTGCCCTGCTGGATTATTTTCCCATGTTAAATCCCACATACTACCAGTCCTGTGCTGATGGGAGAGCTTCTCCTCTTGACATAGTTAACCTCCCTCTGCAAGAGGCAGTATGTCAGCAGGAGAAGCCCTCCCTACGCTGAGAGCTAGGTCAGTATAACTGCATCTCTTGTGGGTGTGGATTTTTCACACCTGAGTGACATAGTTACATTGAAGCACATAGTGTAAGCCTGGCCTTAAATGTTCATGTAGACAAGCCCTATATCGTGGAAGAGGTTTCAGATCCCAGTTTGTGTTAGGGATGTAAAAATTTAAAAAAACAGACAACAACCCAGTAACCATGTAAAGGATAGAAATTCAATCAGCTACACGATTAAATGCTTTGTGGGCTGCCAGTGGTTGCCAGACCCGCAGGCTTCCAGCACTGCTGGACCCTGTGGGCTCCCGGTGTCTGCTAGCTCTGCCGGCCTTGCAGGGCTCCTGGTGGCTGTTGAACCTGTGGGCTTCTAGCAGCTGTTGGCCCCATCAGCCTTGCAGGCTCCAAAAGGCTACTGGACTTGTAGGCAGCTAGTGCCACAGGCTCTGCGGGCTTCCTGTGGTGGTCGGGAGCTTAACTGGTGTGCTTAACCAACAAGCTAATGCTTGTCGGTTAACTGTTAAACTCTTGTATGATTATAGGGCCATGGTGTCCAACCAGTTCTGAAGCAGTAGCCATTATAGTGGCTACTGCTATAGTGAACTAGCCACATTATTCTGAAAATGTAAATAATTGAGTGAGCCAACTAGCCACGCTCAACCAACCAAATAGCCACATGTGGCTAGCGTGTTGGACGCCCCAGTTGCAGGGCTTTCACTAAAAGAGAAGCCATTACATGGTTTCATTGTACACGACAAAACTGGGAGAAATGGGGGGAATTTAAGCATTTTTTTTTTAAATCCTGTTTATTTTGGTATTGCTGTGATTTAGGTTGGGGAAGTGAAAATGAAAATATGCGTAGGCAGTTACCACCCTTTAAGGCTTAGGAGAAATTTTGGCATAGGTAGGGCTTGATTCTGATCTAAGTTGTGTGTTGTGAATC
The DNA here is from genome assembly GCA_019425775.1 of Rafetus swinhoei. Taxonomy (NCBI): domain Eukaryota; kingdom Metazoa; phylum Chordata; order Testudines; family Trionychidae; genus Rafetus; species Rafetus swinhoei. Next base: position 125,928,472 of record CM033427.1, on the reverse strand, counting down.
AAGAGTAACATGCACACATGAAGAATTAGTCCTTAGTGTTGAAGTCTTGTTTTGTTCTCTTCACAATAAGTGTTGTTTCTCTGATGTTTAGGTGAGCTTGTTTAGAGCTGCTGAAAAAATGGGGTTCCAGTGGCTAAAGATACAGAACAAAGACCCCCGTTTGGAAGGGATGGATGACCTCTCTGGGACTGAAATTCCCTTCCACTATATCTTCAAACTGGCAGCTCATGCCATCCACCTGGTGGTCTTTTATGAGAGGAGTGGTAACTATGTCTGGCATGGCCCACTGAGGCTGAAGCAACATGTAGACAGAAAATTTGTGCCTTTCCGAAAGCTACACTTTGGTCGCTACCCTGGAGCTTACAACAAGTAAGTTAAAACTGGAGGAAGGCAAGGAGGATTTAAGGGTATGATAGCATATTAAATACTGCCGCCTTTCTTAAAACAGGCAGGCAATAAAACGGTGTAAGTTTGCCAGGCTTGCCCACTGCTGGGATGCCGCTGCTCTATTTTACCTGTACCTCTGCAGGTACGTGTGATTACAGATCCCTGTTGGCTGCAGATCGACGTTCCCAGCCAATGGGAGCGGCAGGAAGCGGTGCAGACTGGGATACCACTTCCCGCAGCTCCCATTGGCTGGGACTGGCAATCCACAGATAACAGGAGCTGCAATCGCCTGTACCTGGGGAGGCAGAGAGAAATGTAGTAGTGGTGGCCCGTCAGGGGCTATCCTTAGCAGACTGAATCTGACCTGCGTGCCAGTATTTGCCCACCCCTTCTTAAAATCAGTGATTTGCAGTTCTAAAGGGCAGTTATGAAATTCATCTTGCGTGTTCACTAAAATGCAGGTGAATTGGAACTTTAAGGTGACAGATCCAATTATATGAATAGTAAAACAAGTATTTTCCCCAAATTTACAGATGGAGAAATTGAGACACAGAGAGGTTAAGTGGTTCAGCCTGGGTGTGAGAGATCCAGTAATGGGCCCAACCCAGCATTGATTTGTGGTAGGATATTTTGATTTCCAAAGAGGAATAATAGCACATCTTGCCAGCAGATAATTAAATGACTCTGCTTGTCAGCTTAAGTCTGAAATATTTTGAAGGTAATATATATCATGCAAGATAGGGATTGCCATATTACCAGTATCCAATAAAGATGTGTAACCTCTTTCCATACGTTTTATATTGTGCTACAGAGCCAAAACTTGGCCAGAAAACTTCATATCTGACACACTCAGCATTGAAAAAAAGGAAAGGCTACATTTGCAGCAAAGGTCTGTATAATAGTACCTAGCAACTAGTGTGGAAAGATATTGAAGAGAGATCTTTCTTATGCCAACATAACTGGATCAGAAATGCATTTGAACCCATTATGTCAAACCCCTCCCCCATATTTATGCACAAATATGGGGTTTTGCTGATGCAGTAGATTTAGGTCCATTTGTTCAGATGGTTATATATGGCCTTTTGAAAACCAGTGGTTTTGCAGGCTTGGTTACCTAAAAAACGGCCTACTGGAATTTACCAAAATCTCTCTCTCCCCACCCCACCCTCCAAAAAAATTTTTTTTGAATGAGCACAACCAGTTTTGTAAGAGTAGTAATGTATTATCTGCTCCTGCACCATTGAAAGCAATTGGAAGTGTTGCCATTTACTTAAATGGAACTGGGATCTAGCCTTTAGTGCTTTTTATATTCAGTTAATTTTTACAACTCCCCATCAGGTAGGAAGTATTAGTAACGTCGCTGTACAAATAATCTTGCTGCTTCAGCTTCCCTAAGGGGCAAATATGCAATGGTGGTGTGAGGTCTGGGATGAATTATTTGCCTCCAGACTTATGTTTAAACTATGCCTCTCTTCCATTTTTTAAAGTTACTAAAAGTCACTGAAATAGGAACTTGGCATGAAAGCGCCTCTTCTGCTAAAATTGGTCAGAACCATGTGGCTTGGCTCAGAACTTTCCCAGAATTCTGGGGTTATCAGATCTGGAGTTTTGGGGATTTTTGAGAGAGAATTTGATTTCAGATTTTCTGTACTGTGGCTATTTTTTTTTATTATAGGGGGCCTGATTCAAAAAACATTCTTTCATTCACTTTAGTGGGCTATGGATCAGGCCTGGTAAACATGATAAAATAGTAGTGTTAGAAATATTTATAATAAGGAAAGGTTAAAAAAAGGGGGGGTGGGATCCAAAGAGTAATATCTCTGGGACAGCCCTTTGGGAAACTGATAAAGAGCTCAGTAATGGTTGACTGGAACTCCTTGTAACCCGACTCTTTGCGTCTCAATTTCTTTTCCTATCTTTCCTTCTGTTTTTTTCCTTCCCTGAGCAACATGCACTTTGGTATTGTAAGCCCAACCTTCTAAGTCATCACAGTCAGGGTACTTTCACTTACGTGGTGTTTCAGGAGCATGTGAAAAATGGCAAATTGACATGCTTGTTGCAGTCTTGGTGAAGCAAGATGCATACAGCCTGGCTGTGAGAGTAATACTCTTGCAGTCTGCTTGAAATTGTCACAATAATCCGAACTGAAACAAACACAGTAGTAAAAAAAAGGTGGGAAGGTGAATGCATTGATTAATTTTTGCTAAGAAATTACTAAGTTACTAAACCTCCCTTCTATACCTTGCATAAACATTTAAAATCCAGAGCATTACCTATCAAATGGCATTCAACATTTCAGTTGTCATGAAGTCCTAAACTATTGTTAAATTATAACTGTGGAACAAGACTTTCAAATAGGAACTAATATTAGATTCCTAAATCCATATTTAGGCAACTGAATAAGTGGCGTGGTTTTTTCAACCGACAGCTCCCAGTCAACTCAATGCGAGCTTGCTGGGTATTTGGCACATTTGAAAAATAAGGTGATTTATTCAGTTGTCTAAATACAGATTTTCATAATATTAGCCCTTCTTTTGAAAATCTTTGCCTAGGAGAGTAATGTGTAGATTTTTGTTGCACCCAAGAGGTTTTATGTAATCAGTAGTAATACATTTGGATATAGCAAGCAACTGCTCAATTGCTCAACATGTTTTAGACCTTCATAATCTGGGCCAGAGATAGGAGGTGGCATTTGATGCATTCTTGGCCAGGATAATATAATGTCTGTCTTGCACTGCAGGCCAGAACTACAACTACTGTCCATTGATGATGTAAAAGTTCAGATTCCAAAAAATCCATCCCAGTTTATAGAGGAGATGTCGCACTCTCGGTTTCTTGAATGTAGGTACAGAGACGCTCGGGCTTTCTTTCAGGTGAGTGGTAATCTGGTAATGCTTCCGCTGCAATGTAAAGTAGAGTTCCACTCATAGACCCCCATCCTGCAAACACTTAGGTACTCATAAGCAGGGCCATCCCTAGAGAGGAGCGGGGCCTTGGGCAATCTTCTTCCACATTGCCCCAGGTGCAGGGTCCAGGGGTCCCGTCCCCACCCCAACTCTGCTCCACTACTGTCCCAACCCTTCCCCAAGCCCTGTCCCTTCCTGCCCCTGCTCTGTGCCTTGCCTGAAGTCCCCTCCCCCGAGCAAAGCAAGCTCGGGGATTACAAGGGGGCCTGGCACTGGTCAACAGCAGGGGTTGGCCCCCCCTTTTGCACTTACCCTGGTGGCAGGAGCCGGAGTGACTCAGCAGCCTGCTTTGCACCATTCTGCCCCCTTCAACTTGCTGCACCCCACTTCTCCACGGCGGCAGGAAGGCCCTGAGGCTCGGGCACTGTGGTTCCTGCTGCCACAGTGAAGCGGAGCACAGCAGGCTGGGAGAGGGCAATGTGGCTGAGCGAAGAAGGCTGCTGGGTCACTCGGGCTCCTGCCACCATGATGAGGGAGGCAGCCCCTGCTGCCACCCTGCAATAGGCCCCCAGCAATCCCCCAGGCTGCTGTGGGCCCTGTCCGTAGGACAGTTGAGACGTCCACTGCGGGGTCCCCCAAAGTGCAAGGCTTGGGGCAGCTGCCCCAAACCATCCTGTGGATGTGATGATTCTGCTTATAGGCTTAAAATTAAATGCTTGCATAAGTGCAGCATCGGGGCCTTCATTCTCAGAAAATAAAGTCATTAATTTTAAATACTTGAGAGTATAGCTAGAACTTTTTTCTCTTGAGTCACTGAAGATGTTTCATCTCTTCTATTCTGGTTGCATTTGTTTCTTCATTTGAAATCATATGGGGACTAGATAAATGGTCATGTATAAATTTACACACACTTTAAGACCAGTTTACTTTGTCAGAGTTGTATCAAGCAGCCTTAGTGTAAATGAGAGTCAGACCCTGAATATCTTTGTATTTGAGTTCTACTATATAGCAGTTCTCAGCACAGATTCCCAATTTTCTGGTAATTTTCAATTTTGGTCACAGTAGGGTTGATCTTGCATTACAGCACAATATTTGTAGTAGTATGTTTGTATTTGAAGGATATGGTCATTTAAAATCATCCTTTTCAGAAGCTTGTAACTTCTGAAGTGATTGGGCTGAATCTTTTTAAAGCTTGTTCAGAGTAAAGAAAAAAAATTGTTTTGGAAACTTGGTACCAGATTATTCCAGTGTGGGATGGAGAACTTTAGTTGTTCAGATGCTTTTTTGGACTCTGATAACGTGAAAATGAGTTGCTACTCTTAAATGACTATGCCTCGCCTGAAATTAGTGTGAACTTGTAACTTTACTATGCAGTTTTAACATTTGGTGGCACCAAATTGTAAAAATTTTGCTAAAAGTAGCCACAGTGAACCCAATATTGTCCCCAAGTTGTATCCATGAGAGTTCTGTAATTAACTTTGAGAGCAGGATCAGGATCAGTGTGCCTTATTTAAAAGTGTAATAATTGCAGAGGTTTAATCACAATGTTTACGAATTTTGTTTCTTTAAAATATACATTTATCGTTTTGGTGTAAAAGTCCTGACTTGTACATTTTATCAGTTTGGAAAAGGTAACAAAGAAGATGGTTTATTGTATAGGCATTTACATTTTACTTATTTCATTGTGTGTACTGCCAAAGAGCCCCAAAGTGGGGGAGTAGACAGTGTCCAGAGGAAAAAATTGCCCTTTTTGACTAAAATAATTTTTAAAATTAAGGAGCACTTATGTCTGAAAGTAACTTAATGTTCTTTAACTCGCTAGCTGTATCCTGATGATGCCTCTCTTGACGCAATGGTGTTCAGGAAAAATGCCAAAACATTGCTGCATCTGGCTGCCCTGACATTAAATAATTTAGGAGTGAGATTCTGGCTGAGCAGTGGAACATGCCTTGGTAAAGTATTTGAGCTTATATTGTATTGTTTTTCAAACCCTTTGAAGCACCTTTCGAAATCTGAAACATTTAATCCTGTTTAGTTACAATGCTGGTGGCTGGGATTGACAGCTGAAAGCATTAGGTTAGTGGGTGGTGTCTGATAGGTGTGTGAAGCAGGACTCCAGTACATTGGCACTGTTAAAATAACTTCTCTACAAAGTCAAAATGAGGACTCCATAAATTATGAGAGAGTAGTATTCTGTTTATTTTTTAAGATGCCTTCCAGGAGTTTCTTAGAGCCATATGCGATGCTGGGTTCGCTTCATAGAAAATGTTGAGCATTTACTTTCAAGTCAGTAGTACTTCAGTACGTTAATCACCTCTCAGGAAACTCTGAGCAGCTTGCACAACCAGGTCAATAATAATTGGCACAGGTACTTGAAAGAGAATGCAAAGGAATCATACTTCCAGTTATCTTGTATTTTAGATGCAGATTTTCCTCTATCCGCCATAAAACGGTGTTTAGTTATTTATAAAACTTCAGTATTGGGGAACCCATATGATAACCTATTGACATTACAGGTTTGAAAGCAATATTCCCAAATTTGTTATGGGTGAAAAAGATTGTTAAATTCCAAAGTAGATTATAGCCACAGATTTAATCATTCTTGTTTGTTAGCATTTCATTATATGTTAGGGTTTATTTTGCCTATAAAGGAGTATTATTTTCATGATGTACAGTGACCTATGATGTGGTTTAAATAAGTTGGGGTGGGGAGCATGTCTGGTTTCCAGTCGCAGCATTTCCAACAGCAGCAGGCAGACAGTTTACATCCCAGAAATAGCTCGTGTTTGAAATGAAGTAATCCATTTTTAAAAATAGAATTGTGACTCCATAAATATTAGATGAAACTTGGCATAAAGGGCTCAGACCAAGAATAATGTTCTTTTAAAAATGCAATTTAGAAAACATACCTTTAAGAGAGATTGAGGGGTCGCTATTTAAGTGGTGATTGGCACCCTCACAATCCTACCTCTTCTGACCCAGGAGTCTCTGTAGGAGGCAGTTGAATGGCTTCCCTCAAAGAGATCCCAGCTAGAGACACATGACACTTTATGTTGTTTCAGCTCTAGGTCCCCATGTCTGTGATGTCATTTTTTTTCTCCATTTTAGGCTGGTATAGACAGTGTAGTATTATTCCTTACAGCAGAGATGTGGATTTGGGGATCTTCATACAAGACTATAAATCTGATATTATTCCAGCATTTCAGAAGGCAGGACTACCACTGAAGCACAAGTTTGGCAAGGTTAGTGGGTAACATATCTGAATATCACCTTCATTATAACATTTCTTTCAAGGTTCTGGTTTTCTGAGGATGTTTAAAAAAGTTTTCATGAGAGGGTCTCTTAGGTCTTGATTCTGCAAATGTTTGTGTTCCATTAATTTACCCATGTGTAAACTCATTGACTTTCTAGCTGAGTTGGTGGCAACAACACGGGATCATGAGGGTGGAGCGAAGCGACAAATTACAGGTCTCGGACAGAGATGTGGGAGACCTCTGAGTTTAAAGAAAAATTACATTGATTGTTAAGTAAAATTAATTCTAAGTGTGTCATTATGGGCGCTATACGACCAGTGTTGGTGTGTGATCTCACAAACAGTTTAGCTTAAATTCAGGGACTCCTCATTAATTGGTGCTAATGGACAAAGAAAACAAAAGGAAAGGAATGTTAAATATGGGCTTCTTTTAATAAGTCATTCATTGAAGTTATTCTCCTCTTTTACTTGAGAATCCATCTTCTCAAATTGGAGTCAGCTTTGTATTTTGAGTTCTAAGAAAACACTCCTGCTGTGAGATCTGGTTAAAGAAATGTGGTAACACTTGCATTGTTGCAAATATAATGTATACAGGACAGAGCTATGGAAAGTGGTTTTCTGTAACCGTAGAGAGCAGATGCTTTCTTGGAGATGGCTTGTTAAAGGGTTTCCTTGGTGACCAGATTCTTTTTTCTCTTTTTATCCTTCGGGTACCCCCCTAAGAGGGGGGTACCAGAGATTGTAACAAGGCCATTACTCCCCTGTAACATGCCAGCACTAATAAATCACAGAAACCTTCCGTTGTTTCTTTCCTGATTGTTATATTCTTATATGAGGGTATTTGTCCATCTCACAGGTAGAAGACAGCTTGGAACTCTCCTTTCAGAGAGAAGATGATGTGAAACTTGATATTTTTTTCTTCTATGAAGAGGATGACCACATGTGGAATGGAGGAACTCAAGCTAAATCGGGCAAGAAATTTAAGTATGAATTCATTTCAAATCGATAGAAGGGAAAACAAGCTGAACAAGTTGTTACAGTATTAGATGCTGATACGTGTCACTGTAACAGCAAGTTGTAGAAATAGTAATTGTAGTAGTTTTAAAGTTGTAGATATAGTAGCTTTAAACGTTATTATTGTTTTGGGCTATGAAACCCACACCATTAGGAGTTTTCACTTTCTGGCCCTTTGTTCTCTCAAAGCGACTGTGGAATGTGGGAGGAAATGGTGTTGGTCAACCAAAGCAGAAGTGATTCGGTTTAAATCATGCTAGAATCTGGTTCTTCAGCTTAGAGTGAGTTTCTGAGGGTGTGTCTACACTGCCCATGTTACAGCGCTGCCATCACAGTGCTGTGACGTTGGCAGTAGCTTTATCACTGGGAGCTTTCATTTACGATTTTGCAGTAGAAACAACAAAATATATTAGGTTTAAATCAACCAACTAAACAAACAAATCTGGGGGAAAATTAACAAAAACTTAGCCTCGGGATAAATAATATTGGCATAGGAACACTATTCATTGCCTCATTTTCAAACATTCATTTAGTACCATTTTATTGGAACAATTATAGTTAAATAATTATTTACAACTATAATGATTACAACATTTTTGCCTTTGAATTAGGGATGTTAAAATGCATACATTTTTGTAAACATGTAACCTCTGAAATTTTCAGCAGTTACACGTTTATATGTGGGGGCCCCGGCAGGAGCCAGCTTTCTGGGGAGCTACACAATCTGTACTGCTTCATAATTTAAAAAAATCAAATGGAGTAGTGGCTGCCAAGGTTTTGTGTACTGAATGTTATGCCTATATCTGACTCTTAACTATTGTATTCTCTTATTGCCACATAGGTATCTGTTTCCTAAGTTTACACTGTGTTGGGCTGAGTTTGTAGAACTCAAGGTACATGTGCCTTGTGAAACCATCCAATATGTCGAAGCCAACTACGGCAAGGACTGGAAGGTACCTGTGAAGATGTGGGACTGGAAAAGCTCTCCATCCAATGTGCAGTACAATGGGATGTGGCCTGTTGATGAATGGGATGATGTCATTCAAATCTTCTGATCCTATGGACTTAACAAGGATTTGTTTGGTACTGTTGGACCGATCCATGCTTAATTTGCCTCACCCAAAATGTCAAGATCAGTTTTCATCCATTTCCTCGGGAGATTTTGGTGGATGCACTACTCACGATAGCTACATCTGGCACTCTGTGACAGCTAAAGGAAGAGAATGAAAGTAGTATGTGTGAATTGAGAAGACTAGCTGAAAGGAAAGAGATACAACAAAAGGAATGTAAGAAAGATCCAAGTGGGGATATAGGTAGGAAAAAAATTTACTCAAAGCCCATCCAAATGGCTCAGCGGGCTTTGTCTCACAGAGGAAGGGTGTAATTTCAGAAATTCAGCACTGAAATACTAGAGTTGTGGTCACCATACCTTACATAGGCAAATTGAGCTAAAGCATCCCCCTCGCAGTTGTGGCAATCAGTCTGACTTCAGAAGTCACTGGCATGTGTCCAGTTACTCAGAGCACATGTGACTGCTTTGTGAAGGGGCACAACTAAGGTAGCTAGGGATACAAAGGTAGCCCTAGATGAAAAGTTGGCGAAGACACTGAAGAGTCCTATCCTCATCAGACGATGTGTGGGCTTTCCTAATATCATGCCCTTGGGAAAGTCTGAGCTTGGGGCCTATTTAAGAAAAATAGAGAGATTTTTCTATTAACCACTTTATGTAGATGTGTCAGGGAATACTATCGACAGTTTAGTTTTTTATGCAGAGCCGTATGCTATCAGAGGGCACCTCATATAAAAGGAGAGTCCATCATTCTGCTCTCTGATGCTCCAAACCATGTGTCTCAGCCTGGGAGTTTCAAACAGATTTATAGGGTCACAATCACCCTACTTTTCTTTGGAGTTTGAGAGGAGTGGAGTCCTGACACTTCTTTGTTGTTGTTGTGTCTTGGAGTCATGGTATGGACAAGGTTGAGAATCACTACCCTCATCTTTGAGTGTAAACACCAGGCTGTTACTTTGTATACAGCTGCCAATTCTTCTCTTAGATTTACAATAGTGTAATCAAAGGCTACTGCTGGTGCATCACTGGATTTAAAAATCTAACTGTCTCTTCTCTCATTGCTACTTGCATTTTTAGTCAGTACTTCCTTGTTTTGGGAGGGATTGCTGAATAATAGCTTCTGTCTAAGCCCATGCTTAAATTGTTCAGTGAGACAGATCTAGAGTACTCCCAAAGTGAAGTCAGTGAAGCTAAATGACTCTGATTTGCTCACCTTCTTCTCAGAGCGTAAGCCAGGAACTCTGGGGTTGTTCTTGAAAGATGAATGCCAAATGTACTGGCGCTAACCCTGGGCCACTCATGGTGCCAGTGTTGAGGTGTTTTGGTGCTTTTGTATCTGTATAATAAGGTTGTAGTCCAGATTTCTTTGCCTGAGTACACTGGTTATCTACAGGTCACAGCTTTTCTGTCCATTACTGGTTACAAATAGAACCAATCTTTGTTTTGTAGTCAGTTGATGCATAAATACTGAATTTTTCAGGTATATGTATCCAAAGTAATAAATTTTTGAGTAGCTAACACAGCAGCATCTGAATGGCTATTTTGCTGCTGTACCATTCCAGGTGCACACTGGGGCTTCCTTGGTGTTTACAGAATGTGTTACACATTTTATTCCTGCCAGAGCTGTCTTGCCACTGAATGCTGCAGTAAATTATTTAGTATTTGGCAAGTACTTTAAAAAATGGATTTGTCATACCCTTAATTACTACTGGCTTTTTAAACACTACAGAAACATCAGTGATTTTTTTGCCAAATTGGAGAGGCGAAGAGGCGAAATCCTAATGTGTGGGTTTTGGTTTTTTTTTAACTTGATGAGGTGAAACACTGAGTCTGTGAAGGGGGATGAGTTCTCAGGTGGTACTCTTTGCATTCTTTTTTGTTGTTGTTATTTATGGCCTAAAACTAATCTCCTTTTGATATTTTTATTGTTCAGAGCTCTGTGTTATGCAGCACTATGTTATTAAATAAGGCACAGTTGCTCTCTGTTTTAATAATGTGATAGAGCTTTGGAATGGAAAAATATGATTGTGTCAGGATAGAAAATTTGCAATCCTGTCACAGATTTGTGTTTTTATATTTGTAAATGGAGAAGCTAGACGAGAACACAAAAATGCTTCTCCCTAAGCCGACTAGAATGTTTTAAATAGCTGTCTGTAGTGCTGTATATGTGGGTGTGTCTAACTTATTGTTCAGGCTGTTAAAATATATTTTTCTCTTTAGCAGAAATGTGTTCTTTAACACTGACTGAGGCCACGTCTACACTACCACTGATGTCGCTCATGGGTGTGAAAAAACACACTCCTGAATTACATAAGTTTGATTGTTAAAAATGATCCCGTGCACAGCGCTATGTTGGTGGGCATGACATAGCTTCCACACATGTTGAGGTAGTTTTATTAAGTCACCAGGAGAATCTGTCCCGTTAGTGGCTACTCAAGCGCTCTTACACCGATTTAGTTCGTTGCGTTGGTACAGCTGTGCTGCTCTAAGCTCACTAGTGTGTAAACATGGCCTGAATGAATAAGTTTAATTTTCCACTCAGTCTGCTAATATACCCATTTTGTTTTGTTATCCAAGGCAACGATTTTAGCGTACTGTGCAGTGTTACTATTTACTGTGGAATAATTTGAAGAGGAATGTTTTTGATCTTTGTTTTTCTAAATTGTTTATTGATCATGTTTACTTTAAGCTTTTATTTTTAATAAACTCTATGAAAACTATGTTGTTTGTACAAAATACCATAAATTATTGCCTGTATATGAGAAATAGATTATATTATTTATTATGGGGTTCGAGTTTCCGTTCACTTACAATTGTACAATCCCGTTGACTTCACTGAGGTTGAACAGGTGTAAGTGAAGGAAAAATGTGTTACAGCTTTCCAGCTAGTGCTGCAAACCTGAGATTCACTCAGTTATTTACCCATTCTTGCCTTATAAAATGTGAGTAGCTTTCACTTACCTGCATTTCTTTTTTTATGTAGTTGCTATGCCCACATAAGAGGGCAGAAGGGCAGTATCAAGAGTAACAGATTCCTCACATCTGTCTGAAATTTAGAATCTCTTTAACGATATCTATACACTTCGTTCTAACTGTAGAAGTCTCCTGGTCTGCTTGCTTTATTTGTTAGCCTATTTTCTGCTTCCAGCAATATAAAATCTAAACTTATTACAACAAATGCCACATGGTGAAACAACATAAGGAAAGAGGCAGAAGATTCTGAAAGAACCCTAAGTAAAACCAAAAACAGCGATCCAATGTGCAGTTGCATCCATTTTTCAGAATATTTCTAGGGATCCAGCTTGAGAGAGAGCTTACTGCAGCTTCCCCTTCACAAAATGGTTCCTCTGATGATAGATCAGATCATGTCCTTGCAAGACACACAGTAAGATAGAAGAGTAACAAATAGAAAATTAATGATACATTAAACTCTAACTGGAATCATCATCTGCTGTCTTATCCTGTTATGCATCTGGCTCACCTTTTCATGCTGGAGATGATTTGTAGCTGTGCTCATCTCACTCCACACGGTGTATTGCTCTAGCTGTCGCTTAAGCTTGACAACCAGAGCCAGCCTGACAAAATTAATTTTGTGACACAGGAAGTCAAATTTTCTGACGTTAACTCTATGCAAACGCCATATGCAGAGCTATGACAAGTGTAACAGTATTGATCATGACTTCTGAGTAAATGGCAGACTTAAAAATCTTCATGTATTCTGTTAGGAAGCACTGAACTGTGGAGGTGTCAAAGGCTTCACTAGCACCATCCAAATCTTTTTTTTTATTAAATTGCTTTGAAACGGTCTGTAATTTTGTGAGCTTTAATTGTCATTAGCCTGAAGTTCGCCACACACAATCGAATCCCAAATGCATTTTTGACTTTGCAGGTTTCTGTTTTTGTTTTTTGTTTTTCCCCCTCTTAACTAAAAAAACCCTATTTTTGCAAATGAAAATGTTTGTAGGCGACAAGGTGGGGTTCAGATCTTACTTCAGCAGTGCGAGGGCTTAATCCAGCATGGTGCCAAGTATTCTAACCTCCAGCCAGCAAAGAATTTAGGCACAGCTTAACTTTAAGCATAAGAATAGTCCTGTTAAAGACATTGTAACCCGGTGCAACTCATGGGCAAGAAACAGGTAGGGGAGACTTGTTAAGTTGTGCAAGATCATCTATAGTGAGATTTCACACCAGTCTGTGCTAATTAGAAGTCATTAGCGTTTTTTTAAATACCATGTTTAAAATATAGCTAGAAAACGATATTGAGATAATGTGCAGAAGTTGATAAATACAAGGAAAATCACTAATTATCTTTTAAAATATTTAAGTAAATTTAACTGTTGCGCTGTTCATATCCATGGAGACTGAAGCAGTGTATTTATCTACAGGATGGGTCTAGTGTTGACAATAGGATGTCTCATCTCTAACTTCAAGGAGGCTACTCATGTGAGTAAAGTGAAACATTCTGAATCTCATCAGAAACAGCCTTATGTGTAGAATCTGAGTCTTAGTTTGATATAAAGTAAATGCCAAAACATTTTTATATAATCTTTTGCTGAATCCCTGATTTTGGATGTCATTTCTTCACACTTTGTTCCATTTCCGGATGAATCAGCTGCATTTTGATCAACATTTGCAACTTTGTTTATTTTATTTGTATTACTTAGCTCCTAGAGACGCCAACCGAGATTGCAGCCCAATGCCAGGGGGACTGTACAAACAAGTAGACAGAAACAGGCTGCTACAATCCTAAACAGACAAGACAGAAAAAGATTGAGTGGGAAAGAGGCACAGAAAGGTGAAACCACTTGTCTGTGGTCATGCAACAAGTCAATGAAAGCTGGGAATAGAACCTAGAGGCTGGGTCCTATTCCAGTGGACCACACTTTCCTTACTTTGTTTTAGAAAAATTATTCCTAGAATTCCATTGCTGTCATTTTGAAAATATTGTGCCATTTATTTTATTCTCCCAAATATTCTTAATATGTTGTCAAATTATGTCCGATATTTGTTTCACTATACATGTTGACAGATTGTCTAAATTCTTCTATCTCTGCAGCCTTTCCCCTCAGCTTTTTACTTATAAAGTTATTGTATATTTTTTGCAAAGAGGATTATTAAAAATGGACTATTTGTTTGTCGGTCACCACAGCCTTCCTAATTTTCCACTGAGTTTAAGAAAAAGCTGCACATGAAGGGCCAGATGTTTAAAAAATGTCACCACCACCAATTCCCAATCTGGTGCTTGAATAGTAGGGCAAGATTTTAAAACCTCCTTGGCACCCAGCAAGTTATCATTAGGAACAGTGGAAAATCCCTATCACCCACATTGGGAATAATAGGAGGTGTAGGATGATCCATTATTGCATTTAGATGCTAAAGTGAGGGTTTTGAAAAATCTGGCTCCAGTTGAGGGTGCTGAGCGGAATGGAAAATCTGGCTTACAATAGATTATGGGCTGGATCCTGCATCTTGGGAGGTGCCAACTAAGCACCTTCATGGGCTATGCTCAGCACTTTGTAGGAAAAGGACCTTTGAGTTGTTTCCCCAACCCCTCCCAATATTTTAAAATCTGGCTTTATTGGTGGCTTCTGTTCTCCATTCTTCTATCCACCTGTCCTGCTAGTAAAGCTGAAAATGATGACCTTTAAGATATGAAGAGTTCACACTAATAAATCCCACTTTCTCTGCTATCCACATAAAGAAGTGCAGGTGCCATTTATTATCTGTTTCCCTTGAAACAGTGTCTATGGAGGCACGGTTCATGGCCTAAAAAACAAGTGAACTTTAGCCCTCTGCCACTTCAGAAATCCGTTTATGGTTTATGTCCTTTGTATAAGTCAAAGTACAAGAAGGAGAAAGTTCTGCATTTTTGGCTGCCAGTTTCTCCATAGTCGGGGAGTTAATTTGTTTTGTTCACATGTATGTGATATTGCAGTGAAACAGGTCTGTATGAAAACAGGAAGTTCCAAAGATCAGATTGTCAGGGTAACGGCCATTTTCAATACTCATGTTCGTTCTTTATTTACTAGAAGATTTACCTGTCATTGCTCAGGTCCTTAATTCATTTTTGATTTTTGGAAAATAAAATGGTGGGGTTGGAGATGAGGGGTTCAGTTTGCAGGCTGCCCTGGGGAGCGAGGATGAGCCCAGCCTCCTCTCACCACAGCAGCTTGGGACCAGGTGAGAAGCACCTCTCCATGACCGCGGCAGCTCCAGCAGGCACAGCCGTGTGAAGAGTGCATGACCCCCAGGTGGGACAGGTCCAGGTTGGTCTGCCCCGCACTCCCAGCCAGAGTGAGGTATGCAGCACACTGTGCACTTTCCCCTTCTCCCTAATGAAGAGGAACAGCCAGTAATGTTTCCATACAAAGGAGGGGGAGCTTGAGTCCCCCCTCACGCCCTCACTAAAGGGCGACTGGTGATGGGACAATCCCAGATCGGAGCGGGGGGACATACCTCCAGCCAGCAATTTTCACCTGCCTGGTATTTGTCGCTTTTCTGTATGGTATTATGTGTCCCTGTACAAATTGGGGATGGGAGGGTGGAACTGCAGCACACAGTTCTGGATGGAGGGGAGGCATGCCCCCAGCTAGCTCCTTTCACCTGCCTGGTGATTCTGTCTCCTTTCTGTATGGTTTTATGAGAAACAATCCCGTATCAGGCACATCCCATTTTCCTGACTCAACCAAACCCTGACCTTGGTTCAAGTTATGGTAAGAGGAAGCTGCACACTAAATTTGGTGGTCCTACTTCTTACCGGTAGGAGGAGTTCTTGAACAAACAGCAGCATTTTCACACACACACACACACACACACACAGACATACAAACTCTGACAAATATATAGTTAACTAGCAGACTTACCTGGCATTACCCAGGTCCTTCAGGGCAGGGTACAGGAGGCTTCTGCTGTGACTGTATTACACACACATGTGCTGTTTATTCAGGCTGTAACAGGATATAGTAGTTACAATCTGAATAGGAGTTACAGAATCATCCAGGTCAGACCTGTAACTAAGGAGGTTTGGGTGAAAGCTCTTCCGAAAAAAACATGAAGCCAATGAAAGTTTTTCTTTGGAAGGAGGGCTATAATAAACACTATACAAGTGACTCCTGTTTTCCTGGAATCATAAATCCTCCTCTCACTGAAAATGAAGTTATAGATTTGATGCAGGAATTACTGAGTGAGATTCTCTGGCCGATGTGGTGGATAGCGGTGAACTTCTCAACAAGGTCTCCAGTCATTTTACCTGCTCTGCCCAAAGTAGTCTTGCAGAACAGCAATCAGATCCCACATGTATACCCAACGCCATTATCCCTGACAGCTTGGATCCTGGCTGGCTGACATCTGGAAGGAGCTGTCTAGCTGAAGTTCAGATCATTCTGCACCGAAGCAGGAAATCCTCAGCTAGACTGATGTAGAATGGTAAGTGGAAGAGATTTTCTATGGAGACATCTCAGCAATAGCCGTCTCCCATGGCAACAGACATTTCCGCAGTATCGCACTACTTACGTTGAAATTATCTGGACTTTCTGTCATCTCTATAGTGTTTCAGAGGGGTAGTCATATTAGTTTGTAATGTAAAAAAAACTTAAACAGTGAGTGGGTCATGTAGCACCTTAGAGGCTAACAAAAATAAATACAAGCTTCAGAGGCATAGCCAAGTTAGTCTGTAACTGGAAAAACTTCAACAACAACAAAAAGTCCAGCAGCACCTTAGAGCTTATCAAAAATGTAGATAGTATCATGAGCTTTCGTGGGCACAACCCACTTCTTCAGATGAGTGGAACAAGAGGCTCCATAGTGGTCCATTTAGCAACAATATGTATACATCACCCTCCTATCCAGGACCACATTTTCTTACCTTACAGTAGCTAGATTCCTCAAGGGCTTTGCTCATTCTTTTCCTTCTATTCTAGAGCCCCCTTTCTACTGGGACCTCAGTGTAGTATTAATGAGCTTGGTCCATTCCCCCTCTTTTAGCCCTTAACAGCTTGTTTCCTCGTGTCAATGCAGAGTGCCTTTCTAGTAGGCATTATGTCAGTTCAATGATAAGCAAGATTTAGGACCTCATGATGAGTTGACAGGATGCAGTGTTTTATAAGGACAGGGTCACTCATCCCAAGTTCCTGACCAGCATTGTTCAAGCATTCCTTGTGAACCAATTGATCAATTTTACCGTTTTCTTCTCCAAGCCTCACTCAACCCTAGGGAAAGCAACACATCACACACTTGGTGCAGTAAGGGCCATGTCATACTACTGTAACTGGACAGAATCCTTGGGGAACACACCTTAGAGTGTTCATGGCCCTTGTCAATAGGGTTAGGAATCAGGCAAATCGCTTCACAGAGATCAACAAAGTGGGTTTCCTACTGCCAATTGCTTACCTTTCAGTAAGTGTGGTCCTTTGAGATGTATTGTCTGTGGAGATTTCCACTCTTCTTCCTGATCACTGTGGTGTCTTGCTATGGGAGTCTGCACTGGCAGTGATGGAACTGAGGGATGATATGGCTTACTCAGCCCTTTATGACCTCATGTGGGAGTATGAGGCTCTCTGGCAGGCTGGCCAAAACCAACCAATGTCACACACATGGGGCCTTGGCCCACCAAGACTGGAATCTGCGTCTCAAGATCATAGTTATTATGGGCTAATTAACTATTCTTTTCTGTCCCTGACACTGCAGTGTAACTTTGAGCTTACCCACTCTGTGCCTCAGTTTCCTCCCACCCTCTTTCTCTCATCTATTTATACTGTAAACTCTTCGAGGCAGGGATTATACCCAATCATGTTTTTGTATGATGATTAGCACAATGGAGCCCTGATCACTGGTGTGGGCTCCAGGTGTCGCAGTAATCCAAATAGCTGATAATGTCAAAACCTATTTGAGAAACTTGATCTAAGGTTTTAAAAAAATGCCATCACAATTTGCATAATTAAGAAGGCAGGAGTAGCTGCGCATTCAGGTTCTCCAGATTTCAGCTGTGTCTAATCTAGATGCCATGCTCGCCTCACTTTGAGGGCCATGGCCCTGATGGAAGCACAACTGTCTGCTTCTCGTGTTAGAAATTCATCCCACAAAATCAAATCAGGATTTAAAATGGAAGCAATGAAAGCCATGAGCTGCAAACAATATTGCATCTTGCTGAAATGTGTTTAGAGGAGAACCAGAGATCACAGGGGTCCAGGCACTGGGCTAAAAGAGAAGATTTCCACTCCAAACCCATACATGGTGTTAGCTGGTCAGGGTTCACTGTTAAGCTATGCTGAGCTCATACTCTTAGGCTGATCATTCTGGTTTCAGTATATCCACACTTAGTCTCTGGCGACAGTTATGGAGAAATCTGAAGGGTGCCCGATAAATAGGAGTAGATGACATTGGGAGTACATGAAGTATAAGGAATGACTTCTAGGTACTCCAGTGAAATTGCATCAGAGCAAAGCACACACTTGCCAGCTAAGAGTAAGTGAATTGCAGATGGAGCCAATGGGAGTCTTCCATTGTCTTCCGTGGACTTTGCATAAAGTCCTTAAGCCTGTTTGATACTGGCTGGAATACTAAAAGTCTGAAGCTGTCCCCAGTGCCCAACTCTCTTCCCTTCTCCTTGACTCAGCCATAAGCATGGCTGTTGATACAAAAATAAACTGAACAGCCCCTTTCCCACACAGCTCATTAAAGCTGCTTTTGGCCTTTTAAAAAGCCAGTCACCTCCAGTCAGGAAAGTCAAGACTCTTCAGCGTAGCTATAGTGTCCTAGAATTGCTGTTTGACTTTTGTAGCCTCTCCTCTTGAAGTGACATTACACCCCACTTATCACTCTCTGTGTCAGGATCCATATATTCGCCTCTGGCCCAGGAGCAACAGCATCTCTGGATGAAAAGTCTGCATGTTTGCTCTTCAGGTTATAATCACCCTCCATTGTCAGCATTCAGGCTTGGTCGCCCGTTAGTAACAACCTGCCCAGCTGCCCTGAAAGAGGGAGTCCTGAGCAAACACGGAGCCGATTAAAAAGGTGCCAGCCGCTAGAGACGAGAGCTAGCCGGAATGTTTATTTCAGGAAGCCATTATGTGCGGGTGGGTCTCGGCTCGGCTCCATGCCGGATCAGACATATGGTGCCTGGTCTCCTGGGGAATCTGTTTTTTCTTTATTTATAAACATGGGTGCCATGACAATTATTTTTCTACATCCTTGTCAGCCTCTGCCATAGAGAAAAAATGCCGAACGCCTAAGGGCTTGTCTACACACCACAATTGTATTGTACTCCTTTAACTAAGCCTGTCTAGTTAAAGTAGCAGAATGCAGGTATAGTGGTATAGCTGTTCCCATACGGGAAAGGGGGTTAGCTACTTTAAGCTGGTATTACTGCATCTGCACTCAGGGCTGTATCAGGATGACTATACTGGTTTAAAAAAACAACCCATTCTCACCAGACCAGTCCGAATCTGTGTGTTAGACCAGAGCTAAGAGTAAGAACAAAGTTTCAAGTCATGTTTTTGTGTTTTGGACACCCAGTCTTATACATATATTCACTGGGGCCTATTTATTGTGCAGCCCATAAATCCATGCTTGGGCACAGAATTCTGCTCAAGAACCTGAGACTACGGCATAGCCATTCAAAACAGCTAAATAATTTAGCTCTCAGTTGTGTGTGTGTGTCAAATTGACAGTTGTGTGATTTATAAACCTAGGAAAGAGCGAGAAGAGGAGCCTGGGGAGAATGGCTGGGTAGGAATCTAATCTCTTGGTTTAGTCCTCACTGTGGCTGGTCCATAATGTGATCTTGGTCAAGTCACACAACTTGCCTGGGCCTCAGTTTACCCACTTGTAAAACAGGACTAATATGATTTGTGTGTGTTTTGGGAGGGTTCATTTACTGTTCATAAAGTGCTTTAGGGTACTCTGATGGATGATGTAGAAGACAAAAGTACTCCTATTGGCAGAACACGGTGACAGTGTTTGATACCAAAGTTTAACTACAATTAAAACATAAGGGAAAGCTGTGAACTGGAGAGAGAAATTTTACTTCTTGTTCTTTCTGGTCTATTTGGGTTGTCTTGCAGCAAAATTCACTAGTCCTATGACGATGGTGAAGTTACTTTTGTCGGATGTCCTTAGGTGATTTTGAAATAGATCTGGTTGGAAAAATGTAGATGAACTTGAAAGTTTGATGACAAATGTTGACTTTTATTACATAGCTGCCTTTCTGCTAGAATCTGGACAGAGCTCAGAGTTCATGATTAACAGTCAGGTGCGATGTGTCATGTGTCCACAGTTGATTTAGAAGAGAAAGCTCATCTTCCTTAAGTGGGTTTGTTTTGGATGATGTCCTATGTTTTCGGTGTTCACAAGCAGGGGTGTAAGGGTATCTCTTGGAAACTCAATTACTCTTCTGCAAGCTGTGGTTAGTCTGTCTCCTTCCACCCTAAAGAAAATGTTCTGGAAATAGTTTTAATCCTGCAGGAGGCTGGGAGACAAGCTTATCCCTGGTATCACTTCTCTGAAGTCTGTCATAAATTTGTGCCTGTGTGTTTAGCAAACCTCCTATGACCGTGTACTGAACCAGTAGTGAAAGAGAGTAGACTGGCCTTTATTCTCTTTACACGTGCATTTCCTTCAGGCAATGTGCCGAGCCAGAGTTGACAGGTAGCTGCCATTAGTACCGGTGTTTATTATTAGTTTAATTAACACACTTGGAAACTCCCCTAACTGAACAGCTTTGGCCACCCTTCTGGTGAGCAACGCCTGACTTTTGTGGTTGGTCCTGCTTATTGCAATGGGACCGCTCAGGCCCCGATTAGAAAACTTTCCGTTATGCTGAGAGTGAGTCTTCTGCCACGATGCACGGGTCTGGTTGTTCAGTGTGTAGCCCTCCGTAGAAGGCGTTCCCATCAGGAGCTATGGAGCTCCCAATGCTACTCTGGCCATGCAGTCTTCAGGAGAAGTGAGGCGTTCACTTCACTGGGGAGGAACAGGACAAGGGGCGAGTGTTTTTGCCTGGCAAGGCTGTTGCCTCAGAATCAGGGTGCTGGCCCCATTATGGTTGTCTGATGTCATTGAAGGAGGCATCTATGAGACTGGTCCAAAGTCCATCGAATGCCTGGGGGGAGAGGGGGCTGCCTTTCTAATGCTGTCAGTGGGGTTTGTGGTGAGGAGGGGGTTGGGTGTAAAGAACGCCACACAGCACTGGAGTGTGATAGAAGGAAAGAGTAATCAAGAGAACAGGAGGTAAGGAGACCGCTCCTATTCCTGATTGAGAGTGGGGGGGAGGGGGAGAAGTGTCTGGGAGGGGGAATATGGCTATCGCCTCTTGCCAACACCTGCTTGGCTTGGTGTGAGGAGGAAAGGGAAGGGCTGCCTGGGGCTCAGAAATCCCTGCATCTCAGAGATGGGGCTTGCTTTTTGGCGGCGGCGAAGTGATAGAGAGAAACAGCCCACTGCAGGCCAGCCCCGCAGCTGGTGCCAGCTGGGGCGGTGAGGGTGACACGGTGGGGACTCCCCCTTGCTGAGTTTTTAAACGAGCGCAGCGTGATACCCTTCCGGAGCATTTGAATCCCAGCAGTAAGAAACAAGGAGAGAGTGACAGAGAGCGACTGGGTGGTTCCAGGATATTCTTCCCCTCAGCACCAGGCTCCCAATCCATGTACCCTCCCTAGAGAGTTGGGACACAAGCAGGGGGCTTTATTTATCAAAAAATTGGTGGGGGTGGGCATGCCTGGGGAGTGGAAAATGAGTTACCGCGATAAGCCCTTTGACTGTTTTTTATTTTACTGAGGTGCTTAACAAATAATCTTTCTGCAATACAAATGGTCCTTATCAGGCTAATACAGATTGTCTGAAATCCTTATCTCCACAGGCCAGTTAGCTGGAGTGATCCCCTTTTCACAATGAATAGGGAGTGGAGAGCCAAGCACCCGCCCTCCCCTTCTGCCTTCCAATCAGTGCCATTGACTGGCGATGAACCAAATGTCTCTGATTTCCAAACCCATAAATAACATAAGGGCTTCAGAGCTGAGCTGTCCTTCATGGCGGAGCAGTTGTTCAGCAGTGCAAACAAATGGAGCGGGCGAGAAGGGAGGGGGCTGCCTTTGAGGTGTCTTTTTTGATAAAAGAAACAAGCTTTACATCAGGTTAGTTACAGGAGAAACATCCGTTCCTGTCCCCTCCCCACCCGGGCTCTTGCAACACCGTACTCCACCGCTCTAGTCACTTACGTCTATCTGAGCTTGTCCGCTGTGGCCCTGAGGTTGAGCGAGTTTCCTTGGCATGGCGGTTGCTCTGCAGCTCTGCTGTGGGCTGGAGCAAGCCGCCACGGTTGTTTGCAGGACTGCGGGAGAGGGGTGAAGTTTATGGTGAGAGACGTACCTGCTGGTCAAGTGAAGCTTGTCCTGTCTCGCCCATTTTGTTTTGCCAGGGAGGTCGGCTTTGTGTGCCTGGGGCATGGATGGCAGATAAAGAAAGGGCACAGAAGCAGGGAGGAAGAGTAATGGTGGCAGAGAGGAATTTTTAATGTCCCGCTGCAAAGTTCCGATAACGTGCCAAAGGGTCTGTCTGCGGGGACACGGGATGAGAGACCACAGATGCTGCTGTTGTGTGTCTGTAGTTCAGAAGCAGGATTGTTCTCATTGAAAATGTTCTTTGTCCCAGGGACATGGTGAGAAGCCAGCCACGCAGGCGTTCTAGCACCTTATTCTGTGACAGGTAGCATGGTCAAATGGGGAGGGAATGGGCGGCCTCTCCCATCTCGCAAACAGTAGTAATTCATGAGATGACATTCAATCCTAACTTTTGAACCATCCAATTAAGAATATTTTTGTCCTTGTAGTATCCCTCTCTGTAGCGTCACTCGTGGGTATAGTGTTGCTGTTTGCCTTTTTTCCTAATGTCCCGTGATCTTGCTTTAGCATTTACCATCCTGTGCTGTATGTGCTCTTCTTTACAGCATGGGTTCTTATATTTCTCTTATTGCTCTCTCGCACCTTTTCAGCAGTGTGACCTATGTGGGTTATTTTTTTTCCTCCTGGGCGTTGGCAGGAGACTGTAGGCCAGTGTTTCTTAAACTTTTTAAAACAGAGGAACACCAAATAATAATTTTGTTTTTATGGGGAACACCAAGGACTTTTTGTTGAGCCCCTCCCTCCCTCCCCAAAAAAGGTCACCTGTTCTTTTAAGGGCAGCAATTTGAATTCTGTTTTCCGCGGAACACAGTTTAAGAAACACTGCTATAGGTGCAGTGTTTTCATCGATTTGTTCTCTTTTCATCATGGAATTTCTGTTTTTTGCTGACCGGTTTGCGGCCATCTTGACCTTTTCTGGGAGCAAGTTCCAGAGTCATGGGCCATGCCACTGAAAGTGCTCTGCCTCGGGTGTGCCTGAGTTTCACTCTTGAGGTTGATAGTTGCGTTGTTTTAGTGGATCGTTTCTTAGGGCAGGTTAGGAGCCTGCAAGATGGTGAGATGATCCTCTGGCAAACAGGAGCCAATTCCGTGGCTGGCTTTGAAGATGGGGACCAAAGACTTGACTATGACAAGGTATTCAATGTAGAGTGCCTGAAAGGCTAAGCAGTCTGTGGTAGCGAGAAGACAAGATGCTGTGTTGTGAACCAAGTGCGGCTTTTTTAAGGGTGGCAGTGACATCACTAGATGCAGAGAAAGACAACATGATCTAAAACGCTGGCCTGACATACCTTTGGAAAAGGGCATTTTTCATCGTGGTGGGTTTTTGTCTCCAGAAGCAGTGAGGGGTCCCATTGGAGTGGGAGTAGTATAAAAGCATTAACAACCTGAGGGCACACATTCTCAGTACATGGTGACACTACATAAGAGGTGGGTCATTCACAGTGTTTCTTTCTACCTACTTGCATGGCCTCAGGGCTCTCTAGAGTCAGCTTCTGCCAGCTGCTCTTCACCCCACTGCTGAGCTCAGCTGTGGCCTGGTGCTGCTATGTATAAGGTGACAGTGAAAGAGAGTGGGATGCTTCATCTATGTGTTGCTGGGCATTTTGTTCCGCAATGTTTCATTGTCTTCCCTTGTGGCTACATGCTGGCTGTTCCCAAGGCTGTGGGCTATGTGGCCAGGAGCGAAGGAACGTCACATCTGCAGAAACATGTTTACAGCGAGGGGTGGAATGGATCTGGGATCATGCACCTCTGCCTCCACTGATATTCTCCTCTGCCCTTTCTCCATGGACTAGGTTGGCATGGCCTCCACCCCAGGATGCTAGCATTAATTTGATGTACAGATCTGTACCTGGACAGTTGGGTTCAGGGTTGAGATGGCTATTAAATGGCTTACTCCACCCTCTTTCCATATTGGCCATTTACAAACTGGGGGAAGATTGGTGAGCACTAGTTCTTGCACATGTAGTGCATCTCCATCTCAGTGATCATCTGGGCAGATCTTGTGGGCTAATCCAATACACGTTGAACCTCTCTGGTCTGGCAACAACCGTGGCCTGGATGTCCACTTATTGTGGGTGTGGCCAAGTTTCTTGTGGTCCCATAAAGTTTGTTTACAGCCCCCAGTCCTTGCTCTCAGTGTTCTGTGCTGTTATTTAGCTCTAATTTACCCCTAAATGTCTTCTAACAGCCCAGTAAGCAGTGGAAGTGTTGGCAAAGCTGCTAGACAGTATTGATCTCCTGTGGTCCGGCAAACTCTCTGGTTGGGCACTGGTCAGGTCCCAAGGGCTCTGGACTAGAGAGGTTCAAACTGTATTATAAATCACCCAAATGGAAACCAACGAGGAGCGATGCAAGTTGGCCCTTTTCAGAAACTGATGACCCTTCCCGATAAGGCTAACTGGCCCCGCTTTCATTTTCGCTTCCTTAAGACTAATCCAGACAGTTCAATTAAAGGCTACGTACACATGAAGCAGCGGGTCTCAAAAATCCCCTTCCTCCCCACCTTGAAGATCCCCGTAAAGAGTGGGCCAGTGCTGCAGGTGCAATCTCTCTGCAGGGTGGTGAGAGCAATGAATAGTAAGGTTTTTAGCTCAAGCACACTAAGGCTGTTTAGCAGCCATTGGATAATCCCCTTTTAATCAGCTTATGTAAATTCCTACTTCAGCCTCCCCCCCCACTCTCAAAGCTGCAAAACAAAATACCCGCTCTACAAGGAAAACAAACTGCAAGAAGGCAGGCAGCTCTGTTAACAGAGAGGGAGCACCCCATGCATTTAGGGAGGGGCTAGCTTTACGGAGGCAATTGAATCATGCTTTGTTTCTTTGTGAACAACGTTCCTAGTTGGCAAAACATTAAGGGGGCAGTGGATCCAAGCTCAGGGTTGTGCACTGTCCGGGTATCAGCATTGTTTGAGAAACAGGTCGAGGGAGGCAGCTACTTGACATTCTTGGGGCTCTGTGCTTGGCTCAGGGACTCTAATTCAGCATAAGCAGCAGCTCTGATGCACTCTGAGCTCAAACGATGCAGGGAGCGTTTGGTTTTCCATACCTCCTTTTTTGAAAAGTTTCATTAATGTATCAAGCCTCTAGTGGCAATTCCTGAAAGGCACTGCCACTCTCAATAGGGTTATGGTTTCAGGACGGCTAACCAAACTTTCACTCGTCAGTTTCAAGACCAAAGGCCAAATGATCAAAAATGGCCATGTAAATTACATATGGAAAATGTGTCTGCATTATGTCTTCAAAGTCTTTGTGCCGGCCATTAGAACAGATATTTTTACTCAAAAACTCATTGGCGTGCACCAAAGAGGTAGGCATCTGATGTTCCGGTTTGCACCACTCTGCCCGTGTGGCCATTTTGGGGGTCTGGCGTCACCAACAGAGTGATATTGCACATTTCACAATCTGTACTCTCTCAGTCTGTGTTCCTCATTTATGTGTTGATAGCCTCTAGCTATCATCTTTGGAAATCATGGGAGACAGGAGAGATTCCAGAAGCCTGGAAAAGGGCAAATATAGTGCTCATTTATAAAAAGGGAAATAAGAACAACCCAGGAAACTACAGACCAGTTAGTTTAACTTCTGTGCTAGGGAAGATAATGGAGCAAGTAATTAAGGAAATCATCTGTAAACACTTGGAAGGTGGCAAGGTGATAGTGAACAGCCAGCATGGATTTGTAAAGAACAAATCATGTCAAACCAATCTGATAGCTTTCTTTGATAGGATAACGAGTCTTGCGGATAAGGGAGAAGCGGTGGATGTGGTATACCTAGTCTTTAGTAAGGCGTTTGATACGGTCTCACATGATATTCTTATCAATAAACTAGGCAAATACAACTTAGATGGGGCTACTATAAGGTGGGTGCATAACTGGCTGGATAACCGTACTCAAAGAGTAGTTATTAATGGTTCACAGTCCTGCTGGAAAGGTATAACAAGTGGGGTTCCATGAGGTCTGTTTTGGGACCAGCTCTGTTCAATATCTTCATCAACAATTTAGATATTGGCATAGAAAGTACGCTTATTAAGTCTGCAGATAATACCAAGCTGGGAGGGGTTGCGACTGCTCTGGAGGATAGGGTCATAATTCAAAATGATCTGGACAAATTGGAGAAATGGTCTGAGGTAAACAGGATGAAGTTTGATAAGGACAAATGCAAAGTGCTTCACTTAGGAAGGAACAATCAGTTTCACACATACAGAATGGGAAGCGACTGTCTAGGAAGGAGTACAGCAGAAAGGGATCTAGGGGTTATAGTGGACCACAAGCTGAATATGAGTCAGCTGTGTGATGCTGTTGCAAGAAAAGCAAACATGATTCTGGGATGCATTAACAGGTGTGTTGTGAGCAAGACACGAGAAGTCATTCTTCCGCTCTACTCTGTGCTGGTTAGGCCTCAGTTAGAGTATTGTGTCCAGTTCTGGGCACCGCATTTCAAGAAAGATGTGGAGAAATTGGAGAGGGTCCAGAGAAGAGCAACAAGAATGATTAAAGGTCTAGAGAACATGACCTATGAGGAAGGCTGAAAGAATTGGGTTTGTTTAGTTTAGAAAAGAGAAGATTGAGGGGGGACATGATAGCCGTTTTCAGGTATCTAAAAAGGGTGTCATAAGGAGGGAGAAAACTTGTTCATCTTGGCCTCTGAGGATAGAACAAGAAGCAATGGGCTTAAACTGCAGCAAGGGAGGTTTAGGTTGGACATTAGGAAAAAGTTCCTAACTGTCAGGGTAGTCAAACACTGGAATAAATTGCCCGGGGAGGTTGTGGAATCCCCATCTCTGGAGATATTTAAGAGTAGGTTAGATAAATGTCTATCAGGGATGGTCTAGACAGTATTTGGTCCTGCCATGAGGGCAGGGGACTGGACTCGATGACCTCTCAAGGTCCCTTCCAGTCCTAGTATTCTATGATTCTATGTCCCAAGGACATAAACGTGTTAAATGTCGGCACAGGTAACTGCCGTATCGTATAATCAGTATGAGAAGTGGATGCAGGTGGAAATAGGCTTCCGCCAGGAAGTAGAAGTTCATTGTTCTGTGTGTCACCATTTAGAGCAGTGTTTCTTAAACTTTTTAAGACCGAGGAACACCAAACAATAATTTTTTTTATGAGGAACACCAAAGATTTTTTGTTGAACCAAAAAAGGGGGGTGGGAGGTCATTGAGCAAAAAAAAGATTGCTAGCCCCTTTAAGGATGGCCATTTTGAATTCTGTTGATCTCTGCGGCATACCTCCGACTGCTCGGTGTGCCGCGGAACACAGTTTAAGAAACGCTGATTTAGAGCTATGCTGGACTGACCTGTTCCACGTTTCCTTCTTTGGTTAAAGCGGTTAGTTTATTCATCACAAAGTCTTTCTGTAGTAGATGCAACAGACTGGCAGTGAGGCATCCCACTAAAACTAGTTCAGGTACTCGGTATGTATTAGTGGAATTCGGTCTTTCTTCCTGTTAGCCTATAAGCAGATCATGATGTTACATTTTGTTTGCTGTCAGTAACAAAGATTTTTTGGCCCCAAGGATTGTTCATGAACTGTTGGAATTAGGCCACTGAGTTGAGTATGTGATATCAGAATTTGCTGTTTGGTTCTTGGGGTTTTTTTTGGTTTTTTTTTCGTTTTTATTCTCCTGTCGGCCTCCCACTGCGGGGACAGAGGGGAAATGCAAAACAACATACATCGATTCCAGCTGCGTAATTCATGTAGCTGGAGATGCGTATTTGGATTCAGCCTTCCTCGTTAGTGTAGACCTGGCCTTATTCTCATCTGTATTATGTGGCTCTGAGTGCATGGTGATAACACCCCCCACTCCACCAATGAATGCTCTTGCGCCTCCATCAGTTACCTGCATGTACATTTCTGTGCTCAGAGCCAAATATGTGATCCAAAGAGGGAGAAAGCAATTTAAGCCTAGGGCCACTTTCTGAAGCCTATGATCAGTTTTCATTCAGTCCATATACAGGCAAACCTCTCATTGGCTTCAAGAGAATCTTGTCACTTTCATTGAGCGCTTTCCCTGGGTAAGAAGACACTCAAGATTTGGCCTGGTAGGAGACAGACAGATGTAGCAATCATTTTCTCATTTGTGATCCATATGTTATGTCTGTGTGCGCTCCCAGACACCTGCTGCTTCTCTCGCCGAAGTCGACAGGAGTTGTCACTGACTGCTGGGGAAGCCGAAGAACGCCTTTATGCCTTCACAATGTGAAGAGTACCTACTAGAATATGCCAAGATCCGATTTGCTTCCTTTCAGATGCCTGGTTATTTCCCTTGGCAGTTTCAGAGAATGTGATTTAAATGCTGACCTGGCAAAATGGACGCAAGGAGCCTAATTCATGTGATGACATCCACTCCCAGCTGTCACGTGAGATCTTGCCTTCTTTGAAGTGTCTAGGTCCATCTTCTTATCTTCCACTGTATGTACACGTATGCCACTGTATAAGGATTAAACATAAAATGCAAGGTGGTGTTGCACCTAGATCTGTCTGTCGCCCTTAGCAACGGTATTTTAGCATGCTGAACAGCTGACCGTGATGTTCTATCAGAACTTCAGAACAATGAAAATGCTCTGGCAAGATGTTTATCTTTACTTCAAATAATAAGACAAGATGGGCCATCTCAAGTGGATAAGGCACTAGAATGAGGTTCAGGAGTTCTGTATTCAGTTCTTGGTTCTGCAAAAAAAAACCTGTGCGACCTTAGGGCAAATCTCTGTGCCTCAGTTCCCCATCTGTGAAATGGGATAAACAGATTTCCTTTCCTCCCATCCTTTAGCTAGCCATCTATGTATACAGTAGGGACTGTCTCAGGGTAGGAACAGTCTCTTATTATGTAGCTGTGCTGTACAGTGACTAGCACGATGTAGCCTGATCTCAGATGGGACCACTAAATGCTCCCATAATACAAATAATAGAATTTCATAGTCAAATTGCATAGATACAAAAATATACTGGTTCCAATTGACACCATTTAATAAGCTGGGGGACACCGTTAACATACTGATTCTCACAACAGTGAATGGCAGGAAACAAAGGTCAGAAATTGGGGTAGATTAAAATGGGGAAAAATCATTGTGAGGATTTTGATGTGGAAGTGACAAAGAGCCTGCACATTAAGCGTTTCTTTTTTAATTCTGCAGATAACCGGTGACATTCTGAAGAGTTACTGAAATAACAATTGCTCACCTAATGGATTATAACGTAAATAACACAGATCCACTGATAAATATTAAGAAGCAAACCTTTATTTAGCTTTCTTTATTAACCATGTAGTTAAATGCACAGTGAAGGTGTTCTTTTCAAAAATAGTCAGTCCATGGAAGGGACTCTAAAACTTTACTTATTGGTATGTTACTTAGGGGATTTTGCTCTGATCCACTGCTGATACCAGGAGCAAAGAGAAGTAAATGAAGAAGAAACTGAGCAACTCCAGTTGAAATTACCAGTGCCAAGCAGTGCATTTACAAGTGCCAATGCAATAGAAAGATTATTAAAGTGAGTACAGGCACTTACACACTAAGACCATTCAAGAATAATGACAGTATAAAAATGCCTTAAAGTAGATGTAAAATGCAATGAGCCAGTGCTATCATAATCTTTCATGTGATTCTACACCTCTTTTCATTATTTAGTGAGAGAGCCACCCATGGATGCACATAGATAGTGGGTGAAGTTCTGGACCCATTAAAGTCTAAATAAAAAAAACCTATGCATTGTAGAAAATTGATCAAGGAAGCAAAGGGACACAAAGAGAATGTTGTAATAGTTGTAAACAGGAGTATTGTAAGCAGGGCATGAGAAATAATTCTTCCACTATACTCCACACTGATTGGGCCTCAATTGGAGTATTGTGTCCAGTTCTGGACACCACATTTCAGGAAAGAGGAGGATGAATTGGAGAAAGTCCAGAGAAGAGCAACAAAAATAATTGAAGGGCTAGAAAACATGACCAATGAGGGCAAATTGAAGGAACTGGGGTTTGTTTAGTCTGGAAAAGAGAAGACTGAGAGGGGACATGACAGCAGGTTTCAAATACCTTAAATATATACATATATATTATCCTTAACCTCTGTGGACAGGACAAGAAGCAGTGGGCTTAAATTGCAGCAAGGGAGATTTAAGTTGGACATTAGGAAAAACTTTCTAACCCTATGTGCTTGCAGAGTGGGGTCATAGATGGTAAATTCCCTAAGGCAAGGATGAGCCTGCACCTGTTTCTGTGAAGTCAAAGGCAAAATCCCTTTGACTGCAATGGGAGCAGGATCTGAGTGTTTTTATTTTTTTGTTTTGTGCTGATAAATAGTAGTACAAGGAGAATTAATATTAGGCCATGCTGCGCTCGCCCCTGCCGTGCTCCCACCAATACATTTTCCAGGGTTTTGTCTAGTCTGGTTTTGCAAATCCTGAGCAATGAGGATTCTAAGCAGCGACGGATAACAGCTTTTCTCTTCTCCCCGGGCTGGACTGGCAGCCCGTACTACCCCATCCATTGTGTCCTGGCTGGAGTAGCTCATTGCATGCTGTGGGTAAATAATGATTTGGAGGAAGTTACACGGAGGAGGTGCATTCTGCGACTGTCCAATGTAAATTACATGGAAATTAGGCTTCTGTGAGGCCAAAGGGCCCTGTGGAATAGGGCTGTTAGTTAACATAACACTTGTGCTAAATGAAGCGGTTGACACCGCTTTCAGAGTGTAGTGCTGCTTTTAATTTACCGTGTGAAAAGGGCTGAAGGTCCACGTTAGCTCTTCAGGGAGAGAACTGCAGCAGCAAAGGGCTGTGGCTTGTTCTTGCCTGAGAAAACGACATCCCTCCAGAGAAGGTTTGTGAATGTTGCAGGATGCCATCCAATTACACTAACCATCTGCAAATTCAGCACCCAGCTCAGGGCAGCGTGTAAGTTGGTGCTTCACTTCATGTCCCATTGACTTGAATGGGACATGTGTTCCCAGTTCAGCACTGTCTTGAGCAGGGATGCTCAGAACTGGGGCTCAGTGAGGTTATTTGACAGCTCTGGCTTTCTATCCAGGAGAGAGTAGTGGTCACACGAACAACCCGTACCCCTGTCATTCTATGTGCAATGAGGTGTGTGATCCCTACCCGGCTCCTAATGAACGGGATCCACAGCGCAAGGACCATAGACACTAACTGGCATTTCTGTTGGCACTTGCAGCAGGGGAGGCCCAGGACCAAATGAACCACAGGTAGGTTGCCCTCCATCCCTGGAGCTGATGACTGAATCACAGCCAAAGCAGCTTGGTGGGACAGCGTGGGGAAGCTGAGATTTCATTTTCCCCAGTCTGTATCTGCTCTGAGTAATGGAAGGTGTTTGCTGTGAGTCTGTAGTTCAGGCTAAACTGATTTTGAACTTAACGCTGGGAGTCAGCCTCTTTGTCATATAGGAAGAATCCAGCGTTTCCTCCCTAAACTTGCCGCATTTACTCTTTGGCTACAGAATGACCCTTCTGAGAATATAAGTAAATCTGTGAATTAGTTTTTGAACAAACATTTATTTTGAAATGAGCAGCGGATTACAGATCATAAGACCGGCCAGACTGGGTCAGACCAATGGTCCCTCCAGCCCAGCATCCTGTCTTCCAACAGTAGCCAATGCCAGGTGCTTTAGAGGATATGAACAGACAAGGCCATGATCAAGTGATCTGGCGTCCACTCCCAGCTAGGGACACTCAGCCTGGTTTTGCCTCCCTGCCCATCCTGAGTAATAGCCACTGATGGACGTATCTTCCATGAACATATCTAATTCTGTTTGGAATCCTCTTATAGTTTTGGTCTTCACAACATTGGTTTCTGGGAGCATCACTTTAGCACCTTTCACAAGCACAGAGTGAACTAAAACAAATGAGATAATAAAATTAGTGCTAAGTTACGTCCCAGCAATGCCTTGTCCAGCCTTCCCTGTAGTGCGGCCAGATGCAGCTTAAATCTCTCTGGCTGGTAGCTGCTGTTGCACCTCATGCTGCGTGTGGCTCATCCTCAGAAGAGGGTGTGAAGGGGAGAGAGAACAAGCAGGACAGAGAGAATCTCCTGGGAGATGCAAAACAAGCTCCCTGGATTGCTAGGACTAGTGGTGACACGCGCCAGACAAAGGAGTTGGCATTCTATAAATGAGGCAGCCAGGATCCGCAATTGGCTGACTGGAGCGGGAGCAGCTTTGCTGTCCAGGGTTTGTGAGAGCAAAGAGAAAGGAAGGGGAATCCTATTCTGCTGGAAGTTCACTGCCGGAACCAGATCTCGAGAGCAGCAAGCACCTGTGTTTGGGAAAGTAAGTGGCAATGGCTTTCTTCTTAGCTAGTCATTTAGGGGCTCGTATGTCTGCGTTGCAACTTTCCTGGGGGTGCACAAGTTTGCCTTCAGGTAGACACAGCAAAGTGTACCCTTGCAGGAAGGAATTCCTGAATTCCTTTTGCCATCAGCGGGGTCTTTATTAATAGCGACTATCCTGCGTCTTGTCTCTGAAAACCTAGTGAAAACAACATATTAGACCAGCTGAAGTGCTATGAAAACTGCTACTTGCAGGTTACCGAATTGAACCGAAAAAACCCGCTTGTGTTGTACTCCTTACGTGCCTATCTTTTTAGGCTGTTTAAAATTTTGCTAAAACTGGGCAATGAAAATCTCAAGCGAGGAGCAAATATTTTGTCACTTTTGACCATTTAATAATATTGAGGTGGGGATGTTAAAAAATTATATGAAATCCAAAGGAGCAGTTTTAAAATGCTGCATTCTTTCATTGTGTGATTTTTTTTTTTTTTTTTATAACCAAACACTGTGGGCCTAATTCTTTGTGTAATCATTTCCACCTCTGCAAAGTGGGAGTCGAATGGTACTGGATCAGAACTGACACTCATTTTACTCTGCTATAAACAGCTGTACAGAAGATAAAGCCCTTTAATTTCAGAAATAAAACTAGTATAATTTAACTTGATCTGGTGGCTTTGGGCATTTAAAACCAAAGCTTTTAGAAAGTCTAAATTAACCGGCTTGTTATGTTATCTACTTGTGCAGTGGATTGTGTGTAAATAATGTGCATTTAAAGACTGTGATTATCAATAGATAGAGAT
This sequence comes from Rafetus swinhoei, assembly GCA_019425775.1. Taxonomy (NCBI): domain Eukaryota; kingdom Metazoa; phylum Chordata; order Testudines; family Trionychidae; genus Rafetus; species Rafetus swinhoei. The sequence continues at coordinate 125,895,367 of CM033427.1, read as the reverse complement.
ATACAAAGAGAGCTTTAGATTCTAGGTTCACACATGTACATTTTAAAAATCCATATTCCATTACTATTCCTTTAGTCTATGATGTAGTGTGTGTGTGTGATAGATTTAGGTCTTTCCCCCTTTCAGTTTATCTGAGAAAAAATATTAATAACACTCTTTACAAGTATAAATAGCACATTTTTTAAAAAAACCTTCTTAAATTGGTTCTTATTTGCTAATCCACAGGGGTTCCAAATTTCATGTTCAGGTTCGGGTCTGTTGCATGAAGCTATATTGAACAAATAATAAAGGAAATGAATAAACAATAGAATAAGTTTCTAAAATAAATGGTCAAAACTCCAGCGACTTTCATAAGAGCAGGATTAGGCCCAGTATTGTGCATGTTCCACATCCTTTCTCTAAAGATTTGTGGGGGTTTTGTTGTCTTTAAAATTTCAATATATAAACAACCTTGGCTTTTCCAGCAATGATTAACGTTGTTCCAATAGAAATACATATATAAATATTGTGTTAGTGGCATTTCAGCTGGGTTATATGTTTTGTTAAGAGGGAATATGCAGAGTCAGCAGAGTGTGGTGAGAACAACATTGTTCTGACCACACCAACTCTGAATTTTATAGACCTAATTCTGATCTCACCCACTCTGCTGCGGATGAGTAATAGCCCTGCTGAAGTCACTGGAATTACACTGGCGTGAGATCAGGATTGGGCCCTCCTGGTGGTTTCTCTCTTGATATAGAAAGGTAGAGTTTGCAAAGTGGATCAGTTTCTCAGTCATTATGGGAAACAATAACTTAAACACAGCAGGTCGAATTCCTGCGGTAACTCCATGCATGCCTGCAGAGCTGCACCTGATATGATTTTAACCCCATGCTTGGAAGTTAATATATATTGCATATACACAATACGTTACATATATAGGGTTCAGTCCTGCTCTCACTGAAGTCAAAGGAAGATTTGCCCCAGACTTGAGCGGGCAAAAACTTTAAACCTCACACCAGGAACATATTTTAAAACAGCACGGAAACCACCAGCCTCTTCGGGCTAAAATCACTTGCCATGTGGCATTCCCCCGACAACTCTGAAATTGCCAGGAGTTGGGCACAGGCTGCTCTTTTGCTGAGCTCCTTGGTGCAGACTGCACCATCCCTGCTTCGTTTTCAGCATGGCGCAGATTGGTTCTGTCACTAAGACAGGGGTGGAGTCCTCACCTGCATGCCAGATCGAGATGATTCAAGCAAATGGGTACTTTTCCAATCGCAAGATTTATCCTTCAGCTTTGTGGTAAAAGAGGCACAGGCAGAGAGATACAGCTGGATACATCAATTGGGACTATAACTGAAGGTTAGTCTTGGAGCAGAGATTCATCCACAGCATAGGTGCCATCAAGAATTCTTGGAGCCTTCGCCTTGGAGCTTGGATTTTCTTTCTGACCATGAAAACGTGGTCCGTGACACTTGTATATAACACTGGGGAAATAAATTTGACTGAGGGTCTGTGCTTCAAAGAAAACCAGTTGGAACAGGGATAGGTTCAGTTACTTCTACCTTCCAGGATGGGGAAGCAGCTCAATGGCAAAAGGGCAAGAAAATATTTTATAGCAAAGAATTTCTGACACTAATGTGGGCTTGCTGAATTCAGAGCCCGGGTGTTTATCTTTAAACTAACGTCCCTTTGTAAATAGCACTGATGCGAAGGCCATCAGACCCATGCACATCTGTCAAACCAGACGCCCACTGGAGAATCTTGCTGGAGACAGGACTGTGGAGACTGGCTTATAGAGATGTAAGTGCAGTGAAACAAAGGAGGGCAAAGAATGTTCCTAATGGGAGAGCTATGGGAAACGAAAAATGACATCGAGCTATATTGTTTTTCCATGCGCAAGGGAATTTATGCATTTTACTCTCTGGCGCTAATGGAAATCTTTCCATTCCTATTTTGGGAAGAGGAGACCAGGCCCTTTGCTCTGCCTTGTGCATTTACGCTAAAGCTGCTAGATCTACTTTTGAAGCGATACTCGTGATTTTAGGCGCCTCCATTTTTAGGTGCCCAACAGCAGACCTCGTGAAGAGAGCGAGTGTGGAACATGTATCCTCTGAAAATCAGGCCTTCTTAAGGTGTCTCAAGTTAGAGCACCCAAAGTAACTAGTCACTTTTAAAAATTCAGGCCATATTTGTCATGTTAAAAACGCTTTGTTAAAAACGCTTTGTCAAAATGTCTGGTGGTGTTGCAGCCATTTTGGTTCCAGGATATTAGAGACACAGGGTGGGTGAGGCAACATATTTTCTTGACCTAACAGCTTGACACTTTCACTAACTGAAGTTGGTCCAATAAAAGATATTGCCCCACCCACCTTGGGTGTCCTATAAAAATGTGGTAATAAATATTCTACAGTAACATCCACAGAATACAATAATACTGATTTAAGCATGTGTGGTTTAGACCATTGTTTTAGAACACAGCAGTACTCTTATTAAAGTATAACTCTCTTAAACGCAGGAAATATTTATTATTGTTCTATTTTGTATTTCCTATTCCAAGATAAGGGCCTATTGTGCTAAGTGCTATACAAACATACAATAAAAGTCAGTTCCTGTCTTCAAGAGCTTACAACTGAAATAGCCAAGTCAGAGGGAGAGGAAAATAGACACAAGGAGATGAAAGAATTTGCCCAAGGATGTACCAGAGTTGTAGCAGTGAAGCTGGGGGAAAAAAACCAGGTTTCTTTATCTATTGACCAGACGCCATTGCCTCTTTTTTATCTTCTTGCTTTTAAATCTGATACCCCTTCAAGGGAAGTTCCAGTGGCAACTCCTGGCAGCATTGCTCCTGGAGAATCCATCCTCTAGAGGAGACACAAGGAGCTATGGATGGCTAGTGGTGGTGTTGACATTGGCTATTCCCACACTGGTGAGCATTACACCCAAAAGCCTACAGTTCATGTTCTTCTTTTCGCATAGCTAATTGATTCCAGTCACAAGAAACTCAAACTCATTTCTACTGGGTTTTCTACGAGACGTCAAAAGACATGGGTGTTAGTGCTGGCCTGAATAATACTTTGTGACATCCATGCCGAATCGTCTCTTGCTGCCCAGTTGAGATCCACATCCCAGTGCCACCATGAAATCGAAGGGAGAAACAATGGGTTTCCTCTTTCTTCTTTGTTCCACATTGTACCAAGGCACACGGAACAAAACTCAGCCCCAAGTGTTTTGTCGTGGCTCCCTGTTTTAAATCAATCTGGCAAGTATCTGCCTGAATTGTCAACAGGGTCCATCTTTGGTTTCATTTCCTGTTGTTCAAGGCCTGAGGGGACTCAAAAAATTCTCTGGTGTAACTCCACTGAGGTCAAAGGTGCTACACATGGGTAGATTTAGTCTGAGATATTTCTTCATAGCCAGCCTGTTTGGTAACTCCTGAGTCCTAGGCGCCATCACAGACCCATTCCCTGCACCACCTCCCAATTAATCACAGCCATTCGCTTTGGAATGCCCAAGCAGAAATGTCACTTTGTGCTGGGAATTCCTGCTGCCGCTGCTGCTTGAACACCCTGAATGGCTGGTGGCTAGAAAGGCTCTGAGAACTGCTGCTATTGAGAGAGAGATCTTCATCTATTCTCTGCATTGTTTACTTGTACGGCCACCTCTGAACCCGGGGCATGATTTTTTCTGATGAGGCGGACGGAGTAACAAGCTGCTTCTGGTACTTGTTTGCTGGAGGTTTACTCTTTCTGCTGCAGCTGAACTATTTTTGAGCAACCCACAGTCCGGCTGGATTTGTATTTAGTCTGCATGGCTTAGCTGAACTATCATTCTGTAAACATGGCTCTCACGTCAGCCAGTGTCTGTCACGTGGTTTTGGGTCTTGCCTGATTCAAGGGAAAAGAGCCAAATTCTGCTCTCCGTTGCAGTGATTTAAATCCAGAATAACGCCACCAATGTCACTGGAGTAATCCTGTATACCTCTAAGAGCAGGATTTGTTCTTTTGGATCTAAGCTGGCATTTGCATGGTTCTCTTTCTGTTGGGTTAATGTAGGACTTGCGTCTAGTGGAGGTGACCTGAAAGAGTTTAATGATGAATCCATACCTGCAGATTCGTAGAATATATATTCCTGTATTGCATATGTATAAAATAGTGGCTTTGACACAGATTCACAACGAGTACAATGAACAAGCAGCAGATGGATGATAGAAGTTCCATATACCGTATCAGAGAGAACTAAACAATACAGCACTTCGATGCATAACATTTAGCATAAATCAGAAGCAGCACATAGTGTGAAAGCAAGGCGAGGAGCAGGGAAGGAAGCAGTGAGGCAGCATAGTGCAATACCAGGAGAAGGAGAGAGGAATACAGGCTGGAGAGAGCTGCATTTGTATGGAAGTTTCCCAGAGGTATACATAGACTCCGTAAAAAGAATTTGGGGGTGGGAGAGAGGGTGGTGTTTGCTGATCTTGAACAAATGTCAGCGCCACAGTGGTACATTTTTAACCTGTCACACAGGAGCTCGACTTGTAAAGACAGCTGTTGGCTTACAGGACGTGTGTTCACAAATCTGGTATTGTCCTCCCCTGAAAAAAGAAAGGGGAGCCAAGGAAAGAGTGACGCGAAGGAGTGGGCTGTGGTCATCTTTCTAAAAATAATACCCCTGCGAAGATAGGATCAGAGACTCTGAGAGATTGGCTGACGCGAGGCCAGGGATCTGTGCTGACCCATTCTCCTAGAGCATTTTGCCCAGGGCTATAAGCAAACCCCGTTAGTATTTGCACGTTGGATTTAAAGCAGGCATTAAGCAGACTCAGAACTATCCAAATGCATATGCCAGTTTTGCTAGCTGCACTTGCCTGCCTAGAATGTGCTGGGGGCGCCGACTGAACCGTAGCAGCGCTTTGATTGGCTGCAGAGGGAGCGCATGGCTCTCGCAGTCAATGTCCTGTGTACTCAGCACATACTTCACTTCACGTGCCCTTGCTTTGCATGCGTGTCATTTTAATAATACCGGTAGGAAGAAACTACCTGGATGGAAACCAGAGGAATCTGGCCACCCTGTGCACGGGCAACAGTAAATAAAACATCTTGTGGGCCACATACAGAACCCTGATGGGCCCACAGGCTGCAGGTTGCCCACCACTGGTCTAAGTACCTAATGGTGGATTCAGATCAACGTAGGGTGGGATTTTCAGAAGAGCTCGGCATTGGCCTAACTCTGCCGCCACTGACATCAATAGGAGCAGAGTCCAGCCTATGGTAGGTGCTTTGCAAAATACTACCTGTAAACCACATTTAAAAGCTATAGAATGTACATTACTTTAGACTGGAAACTGGACCTGTACTCTATGTAGCCTGCAATGCAAGCTGGTCAAAGCTAGGAAGGCTGCATTTTGGCTGAAACTCATATGTTGTGTGTCACAGTTTCACCTCTGCCGCCTGCAGACCCCGGTGCAGTCGCATTTATAGCAGACTCCCTGATGCTGAGCGGTGAAAATAAATCCAAAGTGAGGATCTTTCCATTGGGTGTTCGCAACTTTCCCAAGTGGCTTTCCCCTTCCCCCTTGAGCCCTGTCTGCTCTAGTGAGGAGTGTGCATCCCCTTGCTGAACAGTCCTGACTTCCAGCAACCAGAGTTACAAGAATTGGGAGGAGAAGCAGACCATTGCATCTCTGAAGGGTTCTGCTAACATCCTCACAGCCATAGTTAGGCAATTCTGTTCTGTTTTCCTAGGGGGGAGCATTTTTCATGGAGATTGGGAGCTGTCGAGGGCACAGTCCTTGGGTCCACCCAGCTGGGCTTTATTTGGCTCAGGACCTAGGGCGAAGGTGGGTGGTGGTGGCTGTATGGCATATTCTTTTTGTCTTATTCCGTCCCCACTTGTGCTCCTTCCTCAAACCTCTTCTGACAAGACAAGGCTAGATCTCTTTGGCCAACTGCAGTGACTGTGTTTGAGATTGTAGTCTGGGCAGGGAGTGGGACACAGGTCTCCTTGGGGTTACAGTTAATCCATAACTGGGGAGGGCAATCCGTCAGCCAGCAAAGTCAAATTTCTACCGTTATACTGTCTGAAGGCTAGTCTGAGACCTCTACCTTTCCCTCATTGTCCCCTTTGCTTTACAGAGCCTTAAGTATGACCAGAAAGATCTTTACCAACACCAGGGAGCGGTGGAGGCAGCAAAACGTCAACAGCGCCTTCGCCAAGCTTAGGAAGCTCATCCCCACCCACCCTCCAGACAAAAAACTGAGCAAGAACGAGACGCTCCGCTTGGCCATGAGGTACATCAACTTCCTCGTCAAGGTCCTAGGGGAGCAGGGCCTGCCTCAGACAGGAGTGACTGCCCGGGGGAGTATACTGGGGCTATTTCAACAAGCCCCACACCTGCAGAATATGGAGGAGCTGACTCTGATTGAAGACTGTGGAGTCCCTTCTCCGGGTACAAGCAGCAACATCCCAGAGTGCTGGTCAGAGACGTCGTCTCCCTAGCAGGCCTCGAGTGCTGCAGTCCTGGTGTTAGTTTGATAGTCCCCTTTGCATAACGTGTGGAATGTTTGCCTCTGTACAGTATTTATCTATTTATATCTATTACTGTTGTATTAAATATATTTTATTTGAGAGGAAAGGATGTGGCAGGACAGTGGCTTGGCTGAATAGAAAGTGGTGTTCAACCCTTGGGAATCTGCAAGGACTCATTGCCGTGATGTCAGATTCATGGAAAAAATCAAAGCCAAGAGGGGATCAGCATTACTTGAGCCCCTGTCGAACGCAGGCCATAGAACTTCCGCCAGCAATTGAGACTCCTCCAGTGAAAGAGATCATCCTTCCTTCCTACATAAGGAAGCATTATTGAGCCCTGTTGCTTGTGGCTGCACTAACATGTTTCACTTAGAAACTATCTAGAAACTATCTAGCCGGGGCTGACTGATTCCAAGTGATGGAGCATTTCCCACATCCCTTGGTCAGCAGTTCCGATGGGTAATAACTCTCACATCTGATTTCTGTCCTGAATGTTTCTAACATGTAGCTTCCATCCGTTGGATCTTGGTCTGCTTGACGGAAGGGCTGTCTAACATCAGAATGCAACACAAATGAGTATATAAAAACAGCCACCAGGAAGTGAAATGCCAGCCTATGCTAAAAGAAGAAATGTGGTGGGGTAAGTTTCAGCAGGTGCAGTGGATAGAGGCCATCAGCAAATCCACGCCCAATGGTGTGAGCACTGGGTGTGTGTGGTGGGGGGGGAAACTAGCCGGTTTCTTTCTGGCTCCATGCAAAACCTACAGGGAGGCTGCTCCTCCCCTCTCCCATGGCAGGTTTTAAAGGGCCAGGAGACAATCTTATGAACATGAATCCCCTGGTCCTGCAAAGGTCCCCTTTGCACAAATGTCTAGGCAGATTCCACAACACCGGCCGTTCCAAACAAGAGCAGAAAGCAGGGACTCTGTGGAGCTGTTGCTAACCAGAATCCAAGGCCCACGTGAGCCCAGCTTTGGCAGCATACACGTGTGCTCATTTGGCACACGGGCAGAATTAGGTCTCCTGTGATTGTCACAACAGGAGACCCTGCGTATCTCTGCCTGAATGTGTGAGGTCGTAGTTATTTCATAGCTGTGTGCGTTGTCAACCAGGGCCAACAGGATGGAAGGGACTACACCTAGCCTGTGTATGTGCTGTGGGCTGCCTTTAAAGCCTATGGATTTTGCCTTTGATAATTAGATGGCTTTTCCTTGCTGTGAGAGTGAGCCCAAGCTCAGGAGAGTAAATGGAAAAATGTACGTAGAAAATACTTGCATTGAGGTCAGTGGGTTTCAGATCAGGCCCCATTACCTGTACCAATTACTGTAGGGCAGCAGTTCTCAAACTATGGGGCAGGCCTCCCAAGGGGGAGGCATGGGAATGTGTCAAGGAAGGTGCAAGCTCTATGTGTGGGGAGGGGTTAAGTGATCTGGCAGTTGGCATCGGGTGGCTGAGGCTCCTGCAGAATGGTTGTGCACACACAGGGGCTGGAGATAAAGAGGACAGATGGAGCCCGGTCACCCCAGGCTGATAGCCAGACCCCCCCCGGACAGGGTCTCCTCCATCTGGATCCCTCACCTGGAGGCAGAAGGGTCCTGTCAGCCAAGGGGGTGGCAGCAGCAGAGCAGAAATAAGGCAGTAGGACGCTAAGTCTGTTGTGAAAAACAATATTGATGTACACAACTTTTCACATTGCCACTCTCACTTCTGTGCTGCTGCTGGTGTGTAGAGCTGGGCACCTGGCCAGCAGCTGCTGCTCTCCGCTGCTGTCAGAACTGAGCACATGGCCAGCAGCTGCTGCTCTCTGCTGCTGTCAGAGCTGAGCACTTGGCCAGCAGCCCTGCTGTCAGAGCTGAGCAGTTGGCCAGCAGCCGTGGCTTTTCACTCTGCTTCAGAGCCGGGGGGTCAGTATGTGTATTTGTGGGGACATAAATGATTATATTCGCAAAGAAGGGGGAGACTGATAAAATAAGTTTGAGAACCACTGCTGTAGGGAACACCTAAATTACACAGCAGATACTGAGGTAATAATTAAATATTGAAGGAAATTTTCAGGCTTTGAATCATGACGGTGTGGAGTAGAAGAGCAATTGCACTGTAGAAAGTTGTAGAAGTGTTGGAGTTACCCTCCTGTGTCAGCAAAGATCTGGACGGCTCATAGGTATTAAAAAAATCACCTGGAACAGCAGATAGAAAGTCTAGGGATTCAAATGTAAAAGGTTTCTGGGTCAAATCCTGCTCCTACTGCAGTCAATAACAAAACGCCCATTGAGTTCATGGTGGCTCACACATACCTGAGTCTGTAGTACATTCATTACAGTTCAACAAGTGTAAGTGATCCATGCTCTGTCAGATCGCCTTGGCTGCTTCTGCCTCCTACTGAGAAAATGAGCCACCTCTAGAAACTGTAGTTAGAGCTTTGAGTAGCACAGGAAATCTGCCATCAGAATCACACAAAGTAAGCAAATACTCCACATGCCCTATATATTTATCTGTCTCAAAGGAGCTGACAAGGAATCAAAGTTGGCCTAGTTGGGCATGATTTTTTGCTGATCTGAACACTTACGAAGACTAAACTTTGCCAAAAACATTTCTTCTATGGCTCTGGGATTGTGGATGTAAAGCACAGTGGAGCCATGAGACACATTTGAAATGTGGACAAAAATAGCCGGTAATCTTTGTGAAAAATTTAATTAATTTTTTTAAAGAGCTCCGGTTTGCAGCCTAGTTACTCCTAGATTTTAGCACTTTGAGGACATGAAATAAGTGAAGATACTGAAGAACATCAGAGAGGAAATACACCAAGAGTCTTTATTATGGTCTGGGAAGTTCATACTTTATCCTTTCCTAGCCCCACTTCATTGTTGCTAAATGAATTGATATTGTCTATTCTAGGCGTAGTCTCACATTTAATTGACCAGCTTCTCAGCCTCGGTATTTGTTGACTTAAATGGAGTTACACCAAGGATAAATTTGGCCAAATAGGTGCAAACATTTACGTGTGAGGCATATTGGTACTATCTTTCCAATAGCCAATTGCTACCACTGGAAATGTTTTCCCATCAGCAAAGCAAGTCAAAACCGATCCATCCTTTTGAGCAAAGTATTGTCAAGGAAAGAGAAGAAAGCCTATCAAGTATGTAATGTGAAATGCTTGTTATTTATATATTTTAAACTTTTCTTATTCTTGGTTCACATGTTTTTGTTCTGTTTTCATTTAAGATCTGCCTATTCTGAGGTACAGCATGTGTGTGACTAGATTTATCTACCAAAGATTTTTTTTGTCAGGACTTCTTTTGTGTTTTTTGTGATTTCTTATCTGTACGTCTGTGAACAAATATGATGTAATTGATTACAATTTGTTGTATAAAATGTTATTTAATTGCTAATGTATTCAAAATAAATTATTTAAGAAACTAAGCTTCTTATGTTCCTTAAATTTACTCTTAAATTTAAAAAAATTTGGTAGGGAATGTTAAATAGTAAAGCAGAATGAATTCTAATGCAAGGATCTTTTTAAGGGTCAGCACTTAGATACTGCTTTTGATCTTCAGAATATTTTACCAGCAATTCTTAAAAATTAGAGATGGCCCCAAAAAAGCCACCCCGAAACAGGGACAAAACAACACTCCCATCCCAATGTCTTTTTGGAAAATGTTCTTATTTTATTTGGTCAATAATTTAGCAAAGTGTCAATGTTTGAAAGGTTATGGTCAGATCTTTGACCAAAACGTATAGATCAGTAAAAATATGTTGCAAAAATGTTATTTTTTCAAAATGTCACAAGCTCTCAAACAGCTCAATTTTAAAAAGTAGGGATAATCTAAAATCACAAAGCTGGGACCCAGTGGTGGATTTTGAACACCCCACCAGATTAGAATGTTCAGATTGGGGATACTTACCATGTTCTTGTTGGAATCCATGGTTTGAATTTCAAATATCCTCAAAGCTCGATGATGCTTAGAATCCAGTTTGTTTCTAGCCTGTATCTGTTCCCAAAGGGTTGGTCTGTCCCCAGGTAATGGTTGGATGGGGTCTAGGAAGACCAATCGTGGCAACACTGGTGAAAAAATGGGAGGATAGTCTCTGGTCACTAGGAGACAGCGCTAGTGTAACGGACAGGTGGAATCGAATGTGGGACTGATGGAGCTTAGTGCATGATCCTCTACCTCACGAGCTAAAGCCAGGTGGCTCTCAGCTAAGGCTGTAGAGCAGACTCATTATTCTCTCTCTGTCAGTGGCCTTGGTGCTAGATGAAACAGTGCTCCATACCCAGAAGGTGTGTGGAGAACTCGTGCCTACAATGAGTTCGGACAGGCCCTGTGGTTGCTTTAGCTTTCACCAACTACTGGAATGGAGGCTCGGGTCTTTTAACTTCAGTGGGAGATTGGCTTGAAAAACATGATTGGTCCAAATGACTCTGCAGTAAGAGAACCTGGGGCCTGAATCTCATTTGCATTCTTGCCCCTTAAAAGCACCAGCGTGGCGGAAAGGGGCCTCAATGTCAGGAAGCTGTGGTTTTAAGGCCCCTGCAGAGCTTCCTACTGGAAACCAGCAATTGTCTGAGCTGCGCAAGGCATGGCACCAAGGCGATTAATCACTTTTGCTGAGGAGGGTAGGACACATGGCCTGCCATGTGGACAGCGTCTGTCGTTAAGACCAATTAAGGAGGCCTTTTTCTTGGCAACAACCACAGTGGATGGGAAGTAGGAAAGGGGGAACTCAACACTCCTTGTGAAGCGACTGGATTCTTTGCTTCCACTCAGCACAGATGGGGACTGCCACAGCCTAGTTAGTGCCTTCATGAAATAGAAATTCTCAGTGCTGTACGTACATAATGCTGATCAGGGCTGTCCCGAGGGGTGCGTGGGCCCAGGGGCAATCCCCATCCAGTGCCCCATGTGCTGGGCCCAGAGCAATCCCTACCCCCTAAAGGCTCCCCCACCCAGATCCAACCCTCCATCAAGCCCTGCCTCTGCTCTGCCCTGTCTTGCCCCCTTCCCCGAGCAACGCAACCCATAGTCAGCTCCTCCATATTCTGCAGGTGGGAGGCTTGTTGAAATAGCCCCAGTATACTCCCCCGGGCAGTCACTCCTGTCTGAGGCAGGCCCTGCTGCCCCAGGACCTTAACGAGGAAGTTGATGTACCTCATGGCCAAGCGGAGTGTCTCGTTTCTTTCCAATAGCCCATTGCTACCACTGGAAATGCAACGCACCCTAGGGGATTACAGGGGCCTGGCACAGTGACATGATTTCCTTCTAAGCTCCAAACATTCCTGGGACCCCTTCCACTCTATCAGCCTCTCCTACGTCCTGTGTGTATGACATCTTTCACAATCACAAAGGAGGTGTACGCTGATAATGGCTCAACATTAGGCACTTCTGCCCTTCAGGAAGCAGACTGCCTTGTGACAGGCGGTCATTCCATTTTAAGTCTCAAGTTCTGGGCACTCACCATTGTCTCAATACCTAACAAGCTCTAGAGCTAGAGCGCTAGTAATTATAGCACTTGGAGGTCAGAGGAGTTAGCTATGGGAAGAATTATATCCTACGTCATACTATATTATCACCGTGTCTTGCCCGTCCAGTAAAGAGAAGATGTTGACTACAAATGGCGTTTTCCCATGACATGACAATCAGGTTCTCAAGAGGTCTTGAGAGCGTTTACCTGCAGGTCCGGGACCCTGTCCTGTATTGGGACCTTAACCTGGTCCTTTCTAGGCTCACCAGCCCACCTTTCAAGCCACTGGGCTCCTTCTCCCTGTCCTACTTGTCATGGCAGGTCGCTTTCCTGGTGGTGGTGACATCGGCGAGACCATCGTGTCTCGGAGATTAAGGCCTTGACCTCAGAACTGCTGGGCATGGGGTTTTTTTTTGTTTTTTGTTTTTTTACAAGGACAAAGTCCAACTGTGTCCCGGCCTTCCTGCCAGTGGTGGTCTCTTCCTTTCATGTGAACCAGATGCATTCCTGCCAGTGTTTTGTCCCAAGCTGCACAAGACTGTCAAGGAGGCGCCTGCATGAGATGGAAGTCCGGAAGGCCTTGGCCTTTTACCTAGAACATACCAAACCTTTCCATAAATCAGCCCGGCACTTCATTGCTGCAGCAGGTAGGATTAGGGTTGCCAGATGGTGTCAACAAAAATACCGGCCACACTTGACATTACATCACAATCGACATTCCATCTTATTTAGAAAATACCGGACATTTCTATTGTCTCCATTTGTTTCCCGCACAGAAAGCTCAAATACTGGACTGTCCGGTTCAAAACCACACACCTGGCAACCCTAGATAGACTGAGGGGCCTCCTGATTTCTTCACAGAAGATTTCCAACTGGATCACCTCCTCCATAAAGCCTGTTATGAGGTGGCAAAGGCCCCACTGCTGTCGATCAGAAGCGCTCATTCGACTAGCGCACAGGCCTCATTGATGGCCTTCCTGGTGCACATCCCTATCCAGGACATCTGTAGAGCCAGGATATGGTCCTCTGTCCACACGCTTACGTCACATTACACCATCACTGAGCAGGCCAGAGATGACGCTGGGTTCAGCAGAGCTGTGCTACAATCTTCAGGACCCTCAGAGGCAGGTTATGGTCGTGCTTTGAGCAGCGGGTGGGTAAAGTCAGGCCCGCCCAGCTGATGAGTGGAGCATGCGTACTTCCAGCTGGCAGCGTGTGTTCAGCTTCCCCTCCCCCCACCTTGGTCTGTCCTGCTCCCAGGAGACTCCTGTCAGCTGTGCAGATCGAGGAAGGATGGAGGGGGAGAAGGGAAGGCTGAAGTCAGTGTCCCCTGCCCCTCTACCTGAACCCCACCCTTTCTGCCTGAGGCCCCGCTCCTTCCAGGGTGCCCAGAGCCGGCTCACAACCATGTATGAAAATTTGTGAGGTGGCCCCCCCCCCCTGCAAAAACTATTGCCCACTCTTGGCTTGGCGTCACCTAGTGTGAAATGGGCACGAGCAATCACTAGAGGAAGAAAAGACAGTTACCTCTTTCCCTAACTGCTGTACTTTGAGATGTGTTGCTTATGTCCATTCCATGACCCCTCCCTCCTTCCCTGCAGTCGGAGTTTCCAGCAGGAAGGAACTGAGAGTGTGAGGAGTGGGCAAGCCATGAGGACACCTCTCCAGAAGGCACCAGAGCTGCTCCCCTACAGATACTGCTAAGGGAAAAACATCCGGCATTGGTGCCTGTGGCGAGCGCACACACCTCATGTGGAATGGTCATGAGCAACACATCTTGAAGAACACCCATTAGGGAAACTGGTAACTATCTCTTTAATCATTGACATCAATGTTCCCACTAATCTTTTCCATCCATGTGCGGAATAACTTTTATATGCACCAAAGCATGTGCACCAGCTGTAGAAACAAAAAACCTAGCAGTGGGTGCTCTGCTAATTCACTGGGCAGCATTTGAATCTCTTCTGAGTGGCTGCGCAGGTGTACAGCTTACAGGGAACGCTGATTGGCACCCTTTTTTTACACCGTTCTAGTGCAATAGTACAAAACAGTAGAACTTTCAGTGGTGAGCCCAGAGTTGGGGATCATTGTTGTAGAATAGTGCTCTATTTTCTATTGCTAAAGGGGACATGCTAGATTACAGCCTGATCCAAAGCTCACTGAACACATCAGAAAGTCTCCCATTGACTTTAGTGAGCTTTGCACGAGGCTCTAGTGTTCATTTGGGACACGCCCCTGCATTATTGATGTTAGTGGGATTTTTTGCTATTGACTTCCATGACTTAGTGGTCCCCAACCTTTCCGGGCTTCCGGGCGTCCAGGGGCGGGGCTGCGCATGCGCCGCGCGCCTGGGGCAGGGGCCGCCCATGCACCATATGCCCGGGGCCGGCACCGCGCATGCGCCGCACGCCCGGGGCAGGGGCCAGCCCAAATTATTCGGCAGGCGCACATAAATGCCCCGGCGGGTGCCATGGTGCCCGCGGGCACCGCGTTGGGGACCACTGACTTAAAGGATCAAGCCACTGGCTAACAGAGAAAGTCAGGTTCCCTGGCAATATGCAAGAGGCAAGAATTAGCCACAGATCTGCAAGCAGGTAAATAACAAGAAATAGAAATGCTCTTTACTGGATGACCTGTACGTCTTTGCTTTCTCCTTTCCATGAAGCAGTCTCCATGGTAGTGGAGATTTAGTGGCATGTTGTTTGTCATGCTTAGCACAGGGTTTGTGCTAAACAGCTCTGTGCACTATGCTGGCTCTGGACACCATGAGAGGGACGTGAACTGAGCAATGTGTGTGGGGGGGGGGGTGGGTTGGGGAGGGGAGGGATCAGTGGATTTTGTATCCAGCTAGATTTGATTAAAAAAAGGACATCAAAGGCACAACTGGAAAAGGTAACCATGGGAAGAGAGCAGTGTAGCAATAACAACAGAATTTTCAGCCTCTCATTTTAGGAGATGGTGATGGATCCTGGTACAGAGAGGAGTAAATACTCCAAATAGACACCAATAAGTATTTTAGGATGATATTTAAAGAGAGGATATTTATCTTGCCGGGAAATGCCAGAAACCACGAAACAGGCAAAGGCTGATGGTGGTCTGATATGTTTCAGGAAAGTACCATTAGAAAGATGTCTAATAAGTCATTCATATGAATTTAAGATTGCTCTCTATTCATTTTTTTAGACATAAGTGAATTGCCTGAGATGACCAAATGAAAACGGGTGAGCAATGCCCGACTGACTTTTGTTCTTTGAAGGTTACGTGAGAAAGGACCGGGGGAGAACGGATAGCTTAACTGCTGACCTGGGGGGTCAGAGGTCATTTTAAAGTCACATCCTTAAATCTTAAAGCCAGAGCTAAAGCAACAGACTCTAAATCCATCCGTTTTCAGGGCTGTAATTGTACTTTTAAAGCAGCAGGTGCTAAGAGAAGAATCAAAGGGGGAGATGGTTCGAAGAATCGAATCTGATAAATACGGGGTTCATGCAAGGTATGGATTTCTGTTTCTCTTAAACACAGAAATAACTGATGCTTTTGGTGTTGTATCAACATGCTACGGCTAGGATTTTCAAAAACACTCAATGTTGGCCTAACTCTGCTCCCATTCAAGTCAGTGATAAAACTCCAAGAGGAGCAGAGTAAGGCCAATGCTGAGCCATTCTGAAAATCCCACCTGTCATGTATGAGTGTACATCCCAGCTACACATGCTTTAGTCTGACGACAGGCATTATAAACTAAGTAGTTGTGGATTAAGGCAGGATTCTTGGATCCCCAGTCCCCTGAAGCCAAGTTGGGGGTGGGGAGTTTTCTTAAAGAGGGGCCACAGATTCATAGATTCCAAGAAGGGACCATTGTGATCAACTAATCTGACCTCCTGTGAAGCACAGGCCATAGGCCTGCCCTGGTTTCGTTCCTGTTTGAACGTGAGCAGAGGTTTGAGCGAAACATCTGTAATGGGGGTGGACAACCCCCCCCCACTGGAGAGTGAGAGGTGCAAGAACAACCCTGTGCCTGGGATGCCCCACCCCAACAGGGAACTGGGATCATGTTGCCTCAGGATGGGTCGCAGAGATAAAATTTATAGCCGCCGCTAGTAGCTGTTTCTTGGAGAAGTTAGTCCTGCAATCCACACGGAGAGAGGCCATTCTTGATATGGTCTTGAGTGATGCACAGAAGTTGGTCCAAGAGGTGAGTAAAGAACTGCCTGGTATTAGCGACCATAGTGTCATCAAATTAACTTCCTTGTGAGAGGGAAAATACCAAAGCAGCCCAACCCGGGAACAGTTTATGTCGAAAAGGGGAATGACACAAAACTGAGGAAGCTAGTTGGAAGGAATTTAAAATGAACAGTCAAGAGAATGAAATGCCTCCACGCGCCATGGAAACTATAAAACCACCAGATTAGTGGCTTGAACTAAACACATGTTATAAATGAAAACAAGCTAGGACGTGGAACACACAACTGCCAGCATGGCTAAACACCAGAGGAAAAGAGGTACTTAAAGGCAAAAAGGCAATTGTTCCATTGACTTGGCTGAGACTAGAGATGGGCCAACATGGTGCATTGCATGGAAACTTTTTCATAGGGGCATCAATTTCAGCCCTTTCCCCTGGATTATGCCATGAATCCAGGTAGGGCTCAGCAGGAGACTGGGGAAGGGAGGGGAAGGAGAGAATCTCCCCGCTGCCCCCCCTCGTTCCCCGGAGGTATTAAGTGTCTGTGTGGTGCCTTTTCAGGCATATTCTGCACTTGACACAAGGGGCTGTATGACTCATTTTTCACTCAGGGCTAGAAAATGAACCCACTTTGCCCTCACCGGCAGTGACAGCTCCTGTCCTCCAGGGTATGGACCCGGCTTCCAGCTCTGGGTATTGTGACCTGGTGCCAGCATTCAGGTTTGGCCTGGCTGGCCCTCCCTCATGAAGGAGCAGCCAGGCCAAACTGCCCTGAGTGGGTTGCGCAATGGCGCACCAGCTCACAGTACCGCAATGCCTGGAGTGGGGCTTTCGACCCAGCTATGCAGGACATGAACCTCTGCTGCTGGGTGAATGTGGGTTCGCTCTCCAGCCCATTCCTAATCAACCTTCTCCCCGCTAGCCCCTCTGCCTCCTGCAGTTACCAAACCTGCCTCGGGCACTGCCGTGAATGCTGCTGTTATTCTGAAGTGACCGCTAGTAGAGGAGTATTCTGATGCCTTAGCTTTTAAATGGAGCCAGTTGAAAAATGAAAGCCAACTGGTATGTTTGCTAGTCTGAAGGGGAAACTCCCCTTTGCAGAGATGCAGAAATTCATGCCTTAACCCCAGCTTTTGGAAAAACTTTCCACAAACCAGTGACTTTGGACGGCAAAATAATGAAGTGGAATTTTAACTAGCAGTTCTGAGCTGAATATCAGAGCACAGAAAAGCACCTTGCTTTTGTCTGCTCCGGGAAGCTTGGATCAAAGTCAACCTGGGAATCATAACTAGTCTGCTTCATCATCAACCTGGTTTTTTTTTCAATTTAACTTATATTTCAGATTAAGGAAAAGGAACAAAGAAAGAACTAATATAAAGTCTAGGGGAAAGAGAGACAGAAAGAACACACATTTCTGTGTCTGAACGGACACGCTGAAATGGAAGCTGACCCACCTCTACATTTGAAGATAGAGTCCCCAGCATATGGAAATACAACATCATGTTTCAGTTACATAGCTAAATATGCCACCGTAGTTAGTTAAATAATTGAGCTCCGAGGATCTGATCCTATTGACTTCAATGGTCTTTGAATCAAGCCGCAACAATATAGGTGGGCCAACAATGAAACAAAATATTAATCAAGTATTACAATTAAAGTATCCACATTCATTTACTATGTCATTTGAAAAAGAGATGTGTGAATTAATTGCCCTGCTCAGTAATGAAATAACTGAAGAAACATTCATAGAAATTTATTACAAATAAAATTGCTCAAATAAATTTGATCAGTATTATGCAGCCTGCTCTTCACTCCGCTACCATATGGAGAAATGTACTGAAGATGGAATATCTTCTCTAGAAAAATGTCAGGTTGGAGCCAGCATGAGCCTCATGATAACTGTGGGCCGAATTCTGTCATTCTTATTAAAGCCAAAGTCCTGAACTGCGAGTTTTCCGTCAGAGACTCATGATTTTAGGTGCCTTAGCTAAGATTCTCGGGTAGCCTGATTTTCAGAGGGTGAGTGCTCAGAAGGTCAAGTCCCCATAATGCATTTACATTTCAGCTTGCGCCTTCATGCATGTAGGAACTCAAAATCACTAAAAAACTATGGCTGATGATTTCAGTGTCAAGCCCTCTACGAGCATTCCTGTCCAAGCAAAGTCAGAGAGGAGAGAATTAAAAAGGCACTGTGGTAATCATGCCAATCAATTTATTTCATGGCTGTATGTAACAAACCTGGGTGACCAAACCAACAGCTTGTGTTCAGAAACCTTTGAACCCAATTTGAAGAGTAGGGAACTGATTTCTTATGCTCGCCAATTAACTCTGGCACAGAGCTGAATCTTTCTGCCCTTTTGTCTTTTTTGAAAGTGCGTCTTCCAAATGGTGGCAAAAATGCAATATGGGCAGTGAAAACACTGCTAGGATGAACATGTAATATACACATTTAGCATTCCCCCAGATTTAGAAATGCAAACCAGCCACAACATCAGCAAAATAAAAAGAGCCAATAGGCTTTGTTCCTACTACATTTCTTATCAGTCTCTTGCAGAGACTCTAAAACTCTTATCTCCATAGACCAGATTACTGGGCTGATCACCTCTCCATGCTAAGTAGGAATCAAACCACGTATCCCACTGTCAGCAGCATGCTGCACATTCCCAGTCCAGATAAATCAATTAATGGGATGCAGGGCAGTTTCTTTCTTTTTTCTTTCTTTCTTTCTTTTTCTTTCTTTCTTTCCCCCCTCCTCCCCCCCATTCCAAGTTTTAATACCATCTAAGAGTCCTTGGTCAGGAGAGGACTTGCTGGCCATGCAGGTGCAGGTTTTCAGAGCCTCAACACAACGGCAATAACACCCCCTTCTGCCCTCCTCAGGGCTTCTCTTTGTGAAACACTTTTTCTTTTCTTTCCTTTTCAAATGTACAACCCCTGCAGCTAATCTGATTATGCTAATTTGTACTTTATGAACCCAAACACTGTCACAGGATCCAGGGAGGGTGTGTTGGGCTGGGCTACAGGGATGAGGGTGGTGGGGATGGGTGAGGAGAGACAATGAGTGCAAGTCAGTTAACAAAAAAAGTCCTCTGTATTGTTGGACAAAGCACACTCTGGGAAACCCATGCAGCTCTTGACAATTTAGAGTGTTCGAAACTGGCCTGTGCTATTGAGCAGAAAGGGCAGCCCTGTGAATAGACAATGAGGGGCACAATGAAAAGTCTGTCTCCTGTTGAAAGTTGGTTTTCTTTTTCTGCAACTAATCCTGCCCAGAATCTCGTAACTGAAGTATTGCACGCCAATTGCTAGTTGGGTCGTAGCTGTGACACTAGACATCTTCTAAGTGTACCCAACCTCATTGGTCCTACTGGTTTGACACTACAATAAATCCACTTAAAATCAGGCAGCATGGTTTGTGGACACACAATCGTTTTTAAACAATATTATAAGCACAATCGAGCTCTCATAGGCTTGGCTTCTCCCATGTAATTTTGCCTACACGTTTTCCCTACAGTAATAGAAAGCAACTTGACTTGGTCCGATATTTGTACAAAGTGATGCTTTAAAAAGCAAAGTAACAGTTGCAGAATTAATCACTGCTGGTGTTGCATTGTGACATGTGCTGTATGGCATTGTATCAATATGGGATGACTTTGGACTAGTTCCTCGGCTGTTGTGACCAGGCATAATTCCATCATTATATCAGCTCGGGCCCTTACCAATGTTCCCTCTAATCTTTTCCATGCATGTGTGGAATAATTTGGATGTGCACTGATACACTTATGAATGTGCACCACCAATAGAAACACAAACCTCACCTGTCAGCACTCTGCTAAACAGCTGGGTGGCATTTGAATCTCTCCTGTAAGCACACAGCTTACAGGGAACACTGGATCTTACCATTGTGGTGTCACAAAATGGAAATGAGATGTTCATTTTGCAATTTAGACTGGAAACTCTTTAGAGGAGGGTCTCTGTCTCCATATCTCTGTATTAAAGCACCATCGACACATACCACAGTTTGTACAAGAAGGAATTATAAAGGGTTTTTTCCACAAGAGTTGGGCCTGTACCAACTCTTCCATACTGAATCCAATTTCTACCTGCAAAAAGTGTTTATCTTTAATTAACCAAATATGGGCAGATTGATTTTTAATAGCTCAGCTAATAGCCAATGTATCAATCTCAGTCTCACGCCGTGTAGCTCACTGCAATTCAGATGGCTTCTTTCTCTTCAATTATAATTCCTCTCACTTCATGCCGTTTCTTAGTGACTGTGAGAGGAAAAGGGAGTTGGGAGAATTCATGTGCTCCGTGTTCCCCCTTAATACAGATGGCTCCCCTTTCTAGTTCACAGTGGCACCATTAATCGGTTAGTTCACAAGCAAGGTTGAAGCAGAATATTCAGGGGTACCATTTTATGAAAGCAAACAGAGGGGGGAAGGTGAGTTCCTTAAAGCGAATTGCTTTCTGTGCTCTCCCAGTCTGTTTTAGCCGTGTTAAACTAAACCTCAATGGGCGCTTACATTCACAGGATGATCATGTAGACAGCAATATTTAACAAAATTAGCTCCAGCCTCCAGCAGAGTAGGCAATGGGAAAAAAAAACCCACATCAGTGAAATGGGATTATCAGGGGTTTAACCATAAAGAGTGTATTGTTCAGATTCATTGCACAGTGACTGGCATCTCTCTGAGGTGAAGGAAAAATATACCAAGCAAATCGTGTTTATAATATACATGCAAATGTCTCTGAGTCCCTATCCAATATGAATCAGAACAAATCCTGGTTGTGTGAGCTATGGTTGTGGAGAAATACTTCTGTTTAGACAAGTTGTGCTAAATCTAAGACAATCCCCGGTTTCAAGTCCTGTGGTAACTGAGCTCTCCTGACCCATCCAGCAGCAGCTTGTATTGTAGTGGAGGGTTGTTTACTTGTGTAGTGGAATGGTGATATAACCAATAACTCACTTTGTGTCTGTTCTGGCATTTGACATTCACTGGTATGCTGTGATGGGGAAAAAGACAGCTGTAAACCTGTCTTAATTAACAACTATTTAACCTATAGCAGCCAGCCCTGGTATAAGCTGAGAGAGGAAATTTGTATTTTTACTTCAAACAGACGGGAGTGGGTTGTTTTACGGTCTCATTATGAATGTGTACTTTTCAACTTACCACGATTTGAATTATAATGAAGCTCGGGTGTTGATTACAGCCAGTCACCTCTTGTTGGCAGTTCTCTCTTTCCTGCTTGAGGGTGCCGCAAACATCTCCTCTGGGAGGGTTCCTACAAAAACACCCAACAGGCCCTTATGCTGAAGTGCTGGAGGTGGGCAGGGAGAACAGGCACGTGCACCGGGTGAGCTGTGAACAGGGAGACATAGTTGGGATGTCAACATCTGGGCAAGAGGGGACTAATAAGAGAAGGGGGACGCTGAGGGGCTGCAGAAGGATTAAGGAGAGAAGGGGCTGAAAAGGGGCAGGGGATATGGACCTGGGTGAGGGAAAAGGGAGTACACCTGGACAGCTGAAAGTGACACAGAAGAATGTGGGGGTGTAGACAGCAATATTTAACAAAATATGAAAGGGCTGAAGGTGCAGGGAATGTGGGGGCCTGGGAGGAGGCTGAGGGAGGAACAGGAGGATGTGGGGGTCTGGGAGGGTTCCGCAAAAACTCGCAGAGCATCCACACCTCAAGCGTGTTTTTGTGCAAGTAAGTCAAAAGTTCAGAGGGTTTCTTGTGCAATTGGTAATCCTCATTCTACGAGGAAGAATGCCTTTTTGTGCAAGAACTCTTGTGCAAAAACGCATGTGTGGACGGAGAAGAGGGGTTTTTGCGCAAGAAGAGGAAAGAGGAAAGAGGAAAAGCACAGGTGCCCTGGTGGCTATTGTGTCCATAGCAATCAGTGCTTACTTGCGAGAGAGTATCCAGTCAGTTTGGATGCTCTCTTGTGCAAAAGCGCATCACTTTTCGATGCGCTTTTGCAGTGTGGACACTCTCTTGCTCAAGAAGCCTGCAGTCTAGACGTAGCCTGAGAGAGGAGCGGGGGATGTGGGGCCTGGGAGGAGGCTGAGGGAGGGGCAGGGAAGTGTGGGGCCTGGGAGGAGGCTGAGGGAGGAACAGTGGGATGTGGGGCCTGGGAGGAGGCTGAAAGAGGAGCAGGGGAACTAGCTCTATATCTTTAAATAATCAGTTCTGAAAAGTTGAATTGCTGAAAGGATGGTGGAAATACTTTTAAAAGAGAGAAATGTTCTTTTAAATAGAAATCTTGCCAGGGCATAATTCTTGCCCAGGCATAATCCACATGTGATGTAGTGTTTCCTTGTAAAGCCTCTTTGTAGTAAGTGCTCCTTGATTAGACTGTGCGCTCTTTGGGGCAGGGGCTGCCTTGGCATGTTTTGTCCTTTACACACCAGCCGTGCCATACGCTCGCCGTGCGGTTCAGGTTTCTGAATCACCATTTTGTAGTGATTACAGGGCCGGTGATGGAAGTGACGATGCTCACGCTCACATGTGAGCCCAGATGGGGAAGAAGGTAAGTGTTTCCACCACAGCAGCGATATACCCTTAGCAGGGTGTCCCATTTTGGGGATCCAGTGACACTCGGTGGGAAGGGGAAATAATTTGAAGTTTGTAACTAGGTTTCTGCAAAACCCTGTGTGCGCCTACATATGTGCTTTGAACTGAATGGACAATGGGGTTTGAAACTCTTTTCTTATTCTCAAGTCATTTTTCCGCATAATCTACTATGTGAGCTTTTCCCTTTTATTTTCTGAGCAGATTATGAACTGGGACAATCCCATCTTCCATCTTATTATTCCCTTTTTTACGTGTTATTTTAAGAGGAAATCCACTCTCTCAATTTTAACAGCTGAGCCTTTATTTGATCAGTAAGGATCCTAACAGTAGATTTACAAAACAATGAATAGTCCTGTAGCACCTCAGCCCTGGTCTTCACTAGGGTGTTATTTCTAAATAACCCTCCTCAAGGTTGAATTCATAAGCAGAAAGTCCACACGATCAAGCCCGTTATTTGAAATACTGGGCCACTTATTTCGAAATCTGTTCTCCTGTTTTTCTCGGGGAATAACGCGTATTTCAAAATAGCATTCGTGTGGACTCTCTGGTGCGGCTATTTTGAAATAATTAATTACTTCCCAGTGCTTCCTGAGGCTCTAAGTCGAGGTTGTGCATCCACATTAACGGAGCCTGCCTCGGACTAATTTTGAGGATTCCCTGTAGTGTGGACATGCTATTTTGATTTTCTGAAATTGGGAGTTAAGTCAAATTTAGTAATTTCAAAATAATTTCTTAGTGTAGACACGCCCTTGGAGACTAACAATATATATATTATATATAGATAGTATCATGAGCTCTTGGCAAAGCCCACTTCCTCAAAAGCTCATGATACTATATATATATATATATTTTTGTTAGTCTCTAAGGTGCCACAGGACTACTTGTTTTTAAAGTTATAGACTAATATGGCTACCCCTCTGAGACTTTTAAACATGCAAGGCAGTAGATTTACAGCTGAGACTCTCAGGGATTATACATAGAGAGAGATGAGAAAGGAACGGCTGTCCCTACATATCACTCCCATGCTGCTCTCTACCAGAGGCCAAACACAATGGAGGAGACTTTGACTAGGGAGCATTGTAGGAGCTGAAGGTTGTGCAAGAAACCCACTTCCACCCCTGCAGGTGTTACCCTCAATAGCCTTGTGTGTGTTTCTGGTTGGGGTGAATGAAGAAATCTTATTTCTCAACTTCATGGGCTGAAGCCTGGTTTATTCAACTGGGATCACCCCACAAACTCAACCCTAGATGAACCTGCACAGGGCGGTACATTATAATAAGGGCTGGATCGATGTAGGCTTCACCTTCCTGTGTTCTGAATCTACCAGGCAACCTATTCTGTGAGTCGTTAAAGGACTTGAGCAAATAGGGGCTTGGACACAAGGCTGCAAGGAGACAGAGAAATGTGAGCTGCAGGAGGAAGTAAGGGGAAGAACAGGAAGGAAAGCTGGAGTCAGGAGTAGGGATGTAAGCGAAGGTGGGGTCCAGCAGTAGACTGAGGGCAGTGCAGAAGAATGTGGGAAGCAGAAGAGACAATGTGTGAGGCACAGTGGGGAGTTCTGAGAACTCCCTTCCTGTGGAATGAGGAAAAACAAGGTGGTGAAGATGCTAGAGGTTCAGGGCTTGCAGTACTTTTAGACAAACTTCACAATGAAAAGGAGAGTGGGAAGTGGGAGCCAAATGCCTTCACCTCCTTAGACCTAACAGAAGCTGGGAGAGAAAGGAGACACACTCATCAGCTCAGCAAGGCATTCAGCTCTAAGCTAGACGGCTGGATATGATTTATTTCAGGTATATACTCATCTTCCGCCATCTTCTAAGTCCCTCTGAAGTATCATTGATCTGTGAAAAGTCTGTGGCCTGTTGTTGTTTTTCCTAGATCAGATTCTAATCCAGTGTTAGCACCGAGCCTGTCTGTTTTATTTTTGGTAAAGTAATTTTTTCCCCACGATGAGATAAAGAGCCAGCCTGCCCCACTTCTGTATGCACTAGAGTCTCCTCGCACTTTTCAGTAGCAACTTTATTTGGAAAAACTGGTAGACACTCTGTCTCTCTCTCATTGCGTCAGCAGCAAACCTTTTTTTTTTTTTTAAAAGTCAGTACACATATAGCATTCGGCTCCTTTACTCTGATTCATTTAAAAACTGTTCTCAAAGCATAACATCAGGCACGGACCACTATCACCTCTAGAGACCTGTAAATCTGCAGATGTCCACTTTATTCCACATCTGCAGGTTGCAGACCAGATGCAGATAAACTTTTTGTATCCTTGCAGGGCATCTTCAGCATCTGGATCTCACTCATTCCACAAGAGAGGAAGTCATTCGCTGTCCCAGATTTAGTATAGCTTGCTGAAGGCCTATCTCCAAAGCAACATCTAGTATTAGACAGTAACACATACTTTTAAAGTGGCTTCCTAAATGCACCTGTATGGCCATTTTCTCTCCTTCTTCTGTGTCCCTTGACTCCATGCAAGGTATTTTGAATTGCCTTTGCTTCTCAGAAATGAACCTGATGCCACCCAGTGGGAAAGAGGCAATGCTGCAAGAAGTAAAGTAACCTAGAGAGGATATTTTTTTCCATGGGCAGTGACTGGAAGAAGCATGTAATAACATCCTATAAAACTGTATCAGGTATTCTTTGGTGGATACAGGTGTGCAGTTGTGTACCACAGTACATGGAAGGAAAGAAAAAAACCTGCATTTTAACCCATTACTGCCTCAGGGCAGAGATGCAATTTACTAACTTACTATTGGAATCACACCATATCTGAAAATTGAAGTAAAATTCTCCAGTGGAAAATGACCTATGATTTCTATTCTTATTAGGACAGGTCAAATACATTAACAGTTTGTGTTTCAACTGCTTTTCCTGAGAAGCAGTGTTCATATTAATAGTTGCATATAGAAAGGATGATTGTGTGATTAAGCCATTTGCCTGGAACTGAGATTTAAGAGATCTGGGTTCAGTTCCCAGCTCTGCTACAGATTTTTGTTTGACACTGGTCCAATCATTTAATCTGTGCCTGAGTTTCCTAGCTGTAAAATCAGGGAAATAATATTTCCCTCCTTTTCCCTGTCCTCTCCATTTGTGTTGTAAGTTCTTTGGGGTCACAGACTGTCCCTCACTATGCATATGTATTGTCTCTGGCACAATGAAGCTCTGATCTGGACATACCTATAATATAAATATCACTATATATATATTAACTATAATATAAAAAAGAGTTTTCCAAAATTCTCCTCTAGTAACTGGGCTAATAAAAAAGCAGCTTACAACTCTGCTTTCCTTTAACTTAAAAATATCTAACGGTGATCACACCAGAGAACAAGTGGGAGTTTTTTTTTTAAGTAACACTCATTGGGAGAAGCTAAGCAAGCGGGCTTGTCAACAGGGGTGCAGGATGCCTGAGCAGCTGCTGGAAGGAGTTGGAATGACTGTGATGGATGAGTTCAGGGGACAGTATGAGCTGCCAGAGGTAGGGTTAGATTGGTTCTCACTTAAGGGTGGCCACTAAATGGCTCCTACCCAAGTCCCTCCCCTACATAAGTTGCTTCTGGAACCTCAAGCCTCCAGTCACCTGGATCTCATCTCTGTTGCTGGAGTTATTCTACAGCTCATCCCTCATAGTTAATGAATATACTTAGTCCAAGAACCTTTGCTCAGCTTGCTTTGTTTGCTGAAACCTGTCCTGAAGCAAAGTCCAGGCCACAAAAATGACCACCCTGCCTCCTATTTTACAATTCTCATTGACCCTTGCTTGGTTGGGGGCATGTTGTATACAGCTATCCATTACCTACCCTTGCCTCACATTAAGGCAAGGGTATGTAGTCAGGACCAGGAGAGGCTGGGGAAATATCCCTCAGCTTATGGACAACCCAGCCATCCAACTAAACCTCTCCCTGCCCCTTTACAGTGGCTTTTAACAGGCATCATTCCTCTATAGTACCACTCAGTCAATCACCTCGCAGCACAGTCCATCACTTATCCCTTATTCATCACCTACACTCCTCTGACAGTGTACAACTTACATCACAAACATTAAAACCATAGGCCTTCTATCCTAGGATGTTGGGGACTATTGTAGAGCATACGGAACTCAAAAAAGTCCAAGTCCTACGGGAGATTATTGGCTCCTTTAATAGAATGGAATTTTGGGAAATGTAGTTTGCCAGGAGAGCATCTGATTAAAAGGGAATCATATGATGAGTGTACTCTGGGCCATATAAAAAGCAGAGGGGTGACATTACTGGAGAAGGAGGTAGGGGAAGTGCTCAGTGGTAAGGACACCTGAAAACCAGGGGAACTAGTATCTGATGAAAAGGTTCTGTCAAGAGAGGGAAAAGAAGCATGAAACATAGGAAACTGTGGAAAAGTGTGTGAGAAGAAAGGTCAGAGAAGGCAGCTAAGGGGGTGCAGCAAGAGCGAAAAGGCCAGAGACAATATAGCATCAGCAGGAATGCCAGTCCCAGGTGTTCACAAATCATGAGTCAGGCCTCAAAATGTAATGGGATTTTAAAAGAAACCCCCAAACAAAACCAACATTTGGGTTCTGTTATTTGGTATCTGCGCCCCTTTGTTCATATTTTCAAGCTATTCTCTGGATCTGTGAGAGCTAGAAATGTATTTTTGTGTTTTAAATGAAAACAGAGATTGTCACTTTGCCCGGGACAGATGCGTTAGAGATCTGTATGGTTCAGGAACTTTAAGTAAAACATCGCCTATTGTGAGACTTATGATAAAAAAATGGGAGCCAGCCACATGGCACGAGTAGGCACTGGAGGTTTACCCAGCGATGCCCCATGCCTGCAGATAGTGGGGTGGGGGGACAGAGGGAGGGCAGTCAGCTTCAGGAGTGTTGCTGGGCAAATCGGGGGGTTGGGGGCATGCCCCTCCATGTGTCGCCTCATTTACCAGTTTATTTGGGATTTCTGGGGGTTCAAAGGGAGAGGAAGTCCCCATCTATCCTCAGTGTAAGGGGGGGGCTAGACCCTAACAAGCCTCACTTAGCAACCCCTATTCCTCCCATGCAGCTCCCTGCCCCTAGCAACTCCTTCAGGCTCCGCCCCCTGCCCCTAGCCCCGCCCCTGCCCCTAGCAACTTCCCTTCAGGCCACGCCCTGTCCCTAGCAACTCCCTTTCAGGCCCCGCCCCTAGCAACTCCCTGCCCCTAGCAATTCCCCTTCAGGCCCCGCCCCATGCAACTTCCCTGTCCCCATCAGGCCCCGCCCCCCGGCCTGATCGCACCAATGAACACACCAGGTGGGCGGGGCCGGCCCACTGCCTTCTCCCCGCTACGGCGGCTGGCACGGGCCGTTTCTCCCCGCCCCGCAGCTGTTGGGGCGGCGCGGAGGGGGCCTGAGCCAGGGCCAGGCCCAGGCCCGGGCCGAGGAGCCGCCGCCGCCATGGAGCTGGGGCAGGTGCCGCTGCGCTTCTCCCGCCTGCCCATGTTCCCTTTCTTCGATGCGGCGCATTACCTGGCCTCCGCCATGGCGCTGAAGGAGCAGCGGGGTGAGCGCCCCCCCCCTCGGAGCCCGGCCCCTTCCCAGCCTGGTGCCCGGGCTGCCCCGACTCCCCCTCAGGCGGGAGCCCCCCTCAGGGGACACGGGAGGCGGCGGGGGGGGGGGAGCGGTAAAGCCCGTGGGACCCCACCCCGCCTTGTTTCTGATAGCGCTGTCCATGGGGCAGCATGTGGCCCCCCCCCCCCCCGCACACACCTTCCTTGTGCCTTTTCCTTGCCCCCCACCTGTGTGGGGCACTCGCCTCCCTGCCCCTGAGCAACGTTTTCTGAGCGGCGAGGAAGCGCAGTGTTGCTTGAAAAGCCCAGTTTGATGTAAGGGCCGGGCCCTATTTACTGTGTGTGTTTGGTGGTGTTATGTTAACAATTTTTGCTTGAAATACAGGACTGCCTCTGCAGCGGCTAAATAACTCGGAATCCCTCCTCCGTAATTTGCCCTGGCTGTGAAAATGTAAAGAGATGAACATGGGGAAAATGTTTAAACCCAGAACATTGCACGACTGCAAATTGAAATAAGAAAATTGAAAGGGGGAGCTTTAAAATAAACACACAGTGTTGAAATATTAAAAAAAAAAAGGGGGGTTCTTCCACCCCTAGGCAGACCAAGGGAAGGAAATAGAGACTGATGCTCTTGATAGTTAAGAGAGTGTACAGATGTAAATGCATAGGGCACAGATGTAAATGGTGGTGAAGATTTTTCCCCACTTCCTCCCCAGGGATATATTTTAACAGGAAGTAATGTAGGGAAGTTCTATGACTTCTGCTATTCAGCAGGTTAGACTACATAACCACAGTAGTCCCTTCTGGCTTTACAGTCTGAATTGTATGCACTTAAAATTACCACTGATTTCAGTCACAGAGACTGAGTGTGCGTGTGAAGTGATGGGGAAGTGTAAGATCTCAATGTGCTGCCTGATGTACCTATTATCGTTCCAAATCCCCTCTGTGCCAGCACAGCGAGAACAATATACAGTACTGTCAGCTTTGTTGATGAGCGGGGTAGTGCCTATTTGCTGAGGGTTGGGGGATAGGTAACATAAAACAGGATTAGATAATAAAAGGGTAAAGCATCTTGACCCTTGTCTATAGTATAGTGTCTACTGTTGCTACAAGCTTTGGAAAATTATGGTCCCTTTTATACTATTGTTATTGCAGACACAAGAGACCTTAAAGCAGCGGTTCCCAACCTTTTCCAGAAGTGGACCCATTTTGGCAATTCAGGAAGACTTGGTGACCCAATGCAGTTCAAAAAAGGGGGGAGGAGAGAGGGCAGAGCCACCTGGGGAGACACTTAGCAATCCTTTTGAAATGTAATGGCGACCCATATTTGGGTCCCGACCCATAGGTTGGGAAACCCTGCCTTAAAGAGTTTGTGTTCCTTTTGCACAGGAATTGAGGCTTGCTCTGGTGGCCTTGGATAACCATTTGTTTTCATGCATGTGCTGTGCATCAGTTAATTGCTGCTGTCCTGTCCAGAGATGTCTGCATTTCAGTTGTATTATATACAGATTGCAAAATAATTAGGGATGAATTAGCATTGTGCAGTTATTCTAAAAAAATTAAGTTCTTACAGTTTAGAAAAGTATTCTGTACTTCAGACTGTGATGATTTTGCAAAGTGATAATGATAACCTGAAACTTCAGTTCCTTCGTGTCTATTCCTGAAACTTTAGTTTTCTCAGGTCCATTCCACTACAATTTCAAGTGGTGTATTTCCTGTCTAATTTAGTGACAAACTACTGGAAAACTTTCTGTAAAAGGCTGTGCCTCCCTCCGACAGGGAGGCTGTAATGTTATATATAGACTTGAAGGGATGTCTTTCCTGACTTTATATTTTATAGTTCGCATCTGGTGAATGTGCCTTTACCACTATTTTTAATACACAAAATTAATTCATTAATTAGCATATTCACAACAAATCACAATACATTGGCAACGGAAGCTGATGATCTTCCAAAGCCATGCCTTCCCATTTTCTCAAGGTGGGGAAAATTAAATTAACAAATCATCCAGTAACCTGTTAGGGAAGGCTGTATTATAGCATTTCCAAGACTTTTCTGCTCTACAGGAGTTGGGGCAGTATTTGGAGTCCGTGTCGTGTGTACAACCTCTTTGGGACTTGTGCACTATGGATTTGGGGCTATCAACTAGCCTTCACCTCTTATAGAATTGAGCCAAGTGTTGTATAGATTAGTCCAGAATAGCTACTTAGAACTGACTTAAAGAATTGGGAAAGTTCCTCTGCCCCAGAGTAACTTCTCCTTATCTGAGATGTTTGGCCGGGTGTGACTGTTATCAGACTTAAGCAGATCCTGGAAAACCCTTGCTTTGTTTACTTTGCATTTTGAATGCTATTTGCTGCCAGACAGGTTAGATGTTTTATTTTTGTTTAAATGAAAACTTACTACTGTAGTAATGGATGACTAAATTGACCAAAATAAGTTTTACTATTTGCCTTGAACATGTGACTTTGTCAGGACTTGTTTATTACTAACATAGTGTCCAACAGTATTTGAAATTGCTCTAATGTCATGATGTAGGTAAAACAACTGAAAAATCTAGATACTATAAATACATGCAATGTCAGTTACTTGCATAATACCAAAGTATTGTAGACAGATGCATTAAAAATACCCAAACCACAAATTTCTTTCTTCCACAGATAGTAATTTATGTTGAATTCTCTAATGGTAATGTTAAAAGAAGCTTTCTTTTTTCCCCGTAATCTCTTGCTTCTCCTGATGGACTGTAATATCTCTGTATAAACCAATTGTGGTAGTAAATTCCCTGTTGTAAAAATGATTGTGACGTCACAAATATTGGCTTATATGATGACTTTGAATGAAGAAGCAGGTTAAAAAATGAGAAATCTCCTATTTATAGATAGCGGAGAAGATATTGTATTACTTTGGAGTTTCAAATTCCTCTGGGTTTTAGGTTTGGGTCCAAACTGTAGATGGACTTCAGTGAAGAAATGATCCTCCCCCCCCCCCCCCCTTTTTTTATGGCACATCTTCAGCGTAGCTTTAGTAATGTTTTGCATTTTAGAAAGTTTGCCTTTAGTGGCAGCCTTTACCTAGCTCTGCCCCTAGAGCTGGACAGATAAATGACTACACATTTGACACTTTATCTTCCTGTTTTGACAAGCTTGGGCAGAGCTTGATTTTAAATATTTAGAACTACTAGCCAAATAATTTAAGTGACTAAATCTTCGTCTGTTACTCATTTATAAGTAGTTCATTGTGGCTAGTTAATATTGAAAGTTTAAGCTGTTTGGTAAATTGAGTACTTTTGTTCTGACTAATTTTTTGTTCGACTTGCTTTTCTTTTGTATGCCTCACTTGAGTATCTGTGCATCTCACAAATATTAATGAAATACTCCCATTTTACAGATGCATGATCTGATTCAGTGATTCAAGATTGGCCAAAGGCCACACAGGGAGTATGTGGAAGATCTAGAAATGGAGCCCACATCTTGGGTGTCCTCAATCCACTGCTTAAAATACAACATCATCCTTCTTATTTTAGAATCAGATTTCTGGTAGGAACACTTGTGTATGTGTATGAAAAATATATTTTCCATTAATACTTTACAGAATTTGCTTAAATTTTTTGTTGCTTCTACACATGCCCCCATCAGTAAACTACAGTAGTGTAAATGACCATAGAATGGATTTCAGCACACATTGTATTCAATTAGAAATTTCAATTACTATGCATAAATTTGTTTTTGTGATATTTATCTAGGTGTAAGCATAGCTCAGTTTCTGATTTGAACATGGAATTAGTATTTTTTTTATGTGGGGAAAGCGGTATTGAGGGGCTCCTCTAGAAAATAATTATAACAAATATTGGAGATGCAATTTTGCCAAAATCATTCCAGCTGTAACTCAGTCAGTAGACTTGCAGTATAGATAGTGTTCCATTGTGTCACAGCATAGTGAGTCAGCAGCCTGCATTTTGCATCGCATTGTTACATTGAGGGTTTACTGCATTAGTTTTAGAAAACAACTTTCCTTTTTTGAAATGTTTCCTTTGTTTTTACAACTTAAACTTTGGGCCATGTATCTCATATAGGACTTCAGATTTATTCTTTTCCTAAGTATTCTGTAGGGACAATTTGTGGAAACTGTCTTTTTTTTTTAGTAATGGCACGGACCACTGCTAAATTATGAGCTTTTTAAATAAAAAGCTTTAAACTTTTAAACGTTCTTAACTTTATCAAAGGAAATTTAGTTTTCGTGAGTGAGGTACTGGTTCCACTTGCTAGTCTTATTTAATGTAGAGTTTTTGTGGGTTTCTCCACAGAAGCGGATTATTTTGGCGGGGGAGACTTATAGACCCTTGGTATAGGTTTTTGATTAAGTGAATCTGATTCTTTTTTAGTGCGAAGTTATCATTGGTAATTATTGATATTGTTACTGATTTGGAAACGAAGTAATCTTGAATAGTGTTAAAAAGCATTTTATTTTAGAAGGACCTTTTAGTTTGCCCTTTAGGTGTATAACCAAGACAAGCTTGGTGTGTAATAAAAATTATTATTTTGTAGGTTGGAGGAGGAAAGTGAGGAAGAAATGACGAGGGGAGAACATTAAAAAGCAGGTCACGCTTTTTAACAAGAATAATTATTTAATGTCAAACACTTAAACACCTGTATTCAATATTTTGAAACCTTGATGTCATTCCTAAACTACAGTATTTGCATACTACTGTAGTTGGCTTTGTTCACCTCGCGTTCTGCATGGTTTCATGATGCCTCATTAGTGTTAAAGGATGCTTCATGGAGCAAACATAAATGACAATTTATTTGTGAGTGACCTACTTGAAACTGAATTTGTGGTCTGAAAGGTTTTAACTCCGCCATAATGTCGTTAGCAGTAGTGCTGCTAAAGGACAGTTAAAACAAAAAAGCAATGAAGCAACAAGATTTCTAGCTATGTCAGCACTACAGCAAGAAAACAATGATTGCATTACAAAACATCAGTGTTTTGAGCCAAGAGACTTCTAATGATGCCTAGCGTATTCTTCTTCTGGACTACCTGTCATTTATGGTTTGTTTGTGGTACTTAAACTAACTTTGTGTTGCTAAGTGCAGAGATTACCAAACTTTGGTCTCTCCTGGATTTTGGAGAGCAGGCTGGTCATGTGGTTATATTCTGTTCCAGCTGCTTTGCTGTCCCCAAAGACTTCTAAGAAGAGCTTGGAAGAATGAAAAAGCAGGTGCTTACCTACTCTCTGCTAGGGAGAATCAGCCAGTTTACATACCTCTACTAGAGATGCTGCTTTGGATGAAAAGGAGACTAAATAGGAGCCATCTTCAATCTTGGTCTGTGCTATCCAGTTAATTCAGTGTACCCGACATTGACTTTAGTGGCCCTTAAGGTGGACAAGACAGGCTTGGTAGTGTGGACACATTATTTAGAAAATCGACCATGTGCGGCTAAATTTGGTGTAAACTCCTAGTGTAGACCGGGCCTTAGCTGTCCAAGTGTCATCAGCTAAATTTGGTTCCTGCCGGTGTAAGTGCCTTCCTACACCAGTTTAGTGACACCACCTCCCTGACCGGTATAAAGACATGGTTGATGTAATTAGATTGACGCAGTGTAAGTGTAGACATTGTGCTGCTTCTGTTGACTGTTACTGACCTTCAGGACCATTTCACTGTGCCCCACGGTGACAGTATAATTGATACAAGCAGTCCTGGTGAGGATGCAAATGCTGACATAAGGAGCCAAGTGTGCATGCACAAGTGATTTAATAACTGTGGTGGTTGTATGCCTGCGTAGGTTAGGTTGACAGTTTTTTTTTTTTTTTGTCCGCATGTCCACAGTCTGTTTCTATACTAAGGAACCTTAACATCAGTGGATTTTTTTTGTCACCATTGGTGAGAACCCTAATGTAGAAATAGTACCAGCAGTATCCGGAGTCTTAACAACTGCTTCTAAACAGCTTTGACACATTATAAAGATACAAGAAATTGCTGAAAGTTTGTCTGCGTTAGGATTCTACTGGAGTTATCATTGGCAGGTTTTTGCTAGAGATTCCTAGTGTGGACATCACCTTAAGGACTGGAGCTGACCGTCACCAGTGGAGAAAGTACGTCATGGAAAAAGCAGCCAGTTGTCAGGGAAGGATATGAAGGGGATTGGGAAAGAGGAAGTGTGATTTGTTAAGGAAAACAGACATTCCCTCTCTTTCCTCCCCTAAAAAAAAAAAAAAAGCCTACTGCATTAGATAGGTACAAATACTGTCAAATGTTTGGGGTTTTTTGCCCTCCTGTTGGAAAGATTGACAAATAGACAACTGGTGTATAGGAGAAACAGTAAATTAGATTACACAGAAAACACTGTCAAATGCACCAAGTAAACAAACTAGAAAAAATGAACGTGTTTAAGCTTTCACTGTTAGAAATATGATTTATTTGGGTGACCCCTTAAAAACTGTTGCCTATGGCAGCCACTCTTACTGCCTCAGTTTGTTTTGTTGATTTGTATTAATTACCTCTATCAACATGTTTAGGTGCAAGTACAAAATATAAAAAGCAAACATTAAAATCTAAGACACCATAACAGCTGGAAAACTTTCTCTTCCCCTTCTAGTCCAGAAATGATTAAGGGAGCCTCATCTACTAAACTCTGATCTCTGTTTATCAGCTTAATGAAATCTTTTAATACATCTGCTATAATTTATCTTGTAATTTATCTCTATTTGAGTTTACACCTGGCCCAGATAATATGGCTGAACATCTGGCCCAGTGTCGGAGGGAGAGTGCTAACTCTTATCCATCCCCATTTGGATAAAACTGAAGTGATGTTGGTAGATTGGAGGAAGCTTTTGGAAGTTATGGCAAGGATAAATTTCTACACCTCCATTGGGAGGTTGTCTCTGCCACTTGTGACGTGGTATGTTATTGCATCCACAGGTGCCCTTAGATGATCATGTGGCAGCAATGTCCAGGAATGCTTCTTTACTGTCTGCACCTGGCCAAAAAACTGATAGACCCTGTTGTTGTGATATATATTTTTGTCACCTCAATACCGGATTACTAGAATACATTCTGTATGGTGCTGTATTTTAATCAATCCAGAAACTACGGCTGGTACAGAAGGGAGCAGTCTGCCTACAGTATTAAGTGGTATTTCCCAGTTGCAGTGATTTACATGGGCTGCTTTTTGATTTCCTGTTTTCATGTTAAATGTTGTGTTTGATCTGTAAAGCTCTAAATAGCTTGCAGGCTTGCTGCTTGATACTGCCTGCTCTCCTTGTGTCATATGGCCACAGTTGTGATTAGCAGAGGTGTGGTAGTTGCATCTTTCTTAATTTAAAAGGTGGAGCCTGGTTAAAAGAGATGGTATGTTCTTTGAGGGCAGGGGCGAATAGTGTCTGTGGGAGAGGGTGTGCAAGGGAGGGCCACACACAGGAGCAGGGGGGATATCGGGGCACCCCATTTAGCAATTGAAATTTTGGCAAGAATGTGAGGGGGCAGCGCACCTCCCAACTGTTACCCGAAGTCACCTATGGTTGAGGGTCCCTCTGCTCTAAGTTCTTTTCCTCAGTCTGAAAAACGCTTGTGTTCTGGCATTAAGGGTATGCCGCAAGGTTAATTTATTTGTACCTTTTAATGCAGGGGAAAGGAGATTGTTGGAGATCTAGTGCTGTTGGCTGTCAGAAGGGTAAATTTTGTATAATTTATTTCTGGGTTTGTAATATCTAGGGGCCCAGAGCTCTGGATAGGTGCCCCTTTTATTATCGTAGAAATCCAAATAAATACAATAATTTAAAAACCCAAACTGCCCCATATTTTGTGTGTGTGTGTGTGTGTCATTTCCTATAGGGGATCTGGATCTAATGACACTGCTGTACAGTTCACTAGTGCCAGTAAGAGAACCTGATAGTCCACCCAGATCATTATCTCCTTTTATTAATCCTGTCAATTACAATTAAACTTAATCAACTGCAACTTTAATGCCTGGAGCAGTGATAAGTCAGTATTCAAGCTAAGCAGATATCCTCTGATTTTTGAACCCTAATCATTATTGCATTCTTGTAAAAAATCATGCAATACTCATTACATCTTTACAGTATGTATTTTATGTTTAGATTTGAAACTCCAAGATACTAGTTGATGTCTGTTTTATAAACTTGGCTTTTGTACTGGAATTCACAAATATAATAGCTGACTTTACTGGATAATTGCTTATATCTATAATTGGTAAGGCACTCTTGTGTAAAAATTCTAATTAAGTGAATACAATAAGGTCCATGTTGTCTTCGAACCCCTTATGCATCGTGTCAATACAGTGTCCCATCATGGTTCAACGGTAATTTTAAAAAGGATAATTAGAGGGCATCTTTATTTTTTAAATTTCATTTGCTTGCAATAACCTGTTAGTTGGAAATGTACTTTTCTCCAAGTATAAATCTCACTCTGTCTTCGGCAAGCATTTGTTTTCTTATGCTTAGGGCAGAGATGAATATTGTTGCTTGCTTTCTTGCTTGTACATCTCTAGGGACACTTTCACTTTAACAAATGTAATCTAGGGCTTATAAAAGGAGGAGCTGAAAACACAACTTGATTTTTATTCCAAAATATTTAGAAACTGCAATGGAAATTGTAGACTTAGTTAAAGGTAAAAGGTGGGGCAAAGTTGTGGTAAGAAAAGTAACTTTGAAAGTACTTTTGAATCCTGACCATCTGAGGTTTGTTGAGACTTGAGATTAGTCTCCAATACTATCCCAAACTCTCCTTTTCTTCTCTCCCTTCCTCCCCCTTGATAGTTAGATATATATTTAAGTCAGACCTGTCCCTGAAAAATGGTGGAACACAATGTCAGTCTCCCATATTGCTGCAGAGAATCTGTATA
This sequence comes from Rafetus swinhoei, assembly GCA_019425775.1. Taxonomy (NCBI): domain Eukaryota; kingdom Metazoa; phylum Chordata; order Testudines; family Trionychidae; genus Rafetus; species Rafetus swinhoei. Next base: position 125,858,265 of record CM033427.1, on the reverse strand, counting down.
ATTGTATGGAAAGCAATTTTAAAATTTTCGCTATGAATGTTCATGCATCTCTACAGGCAAAATTTCAGGATTTCAAGATGGGATTTAAATTTTTTGCTTCCCTTCTCTGCAAACTAGGAAAGAGGAGGCAAAAATTAGTATATAATAGGGGGCAATCGTACAAATATTCAGTCTGAGGGAGTGCAGTGCATGAATTCCCTAAACTTTATAACAAAATGGGTCAGGACGGCAGGCTTGCCAATGGGAGTGAGGCAAAGGGGACAGCTACCTGGGGCCCAGTGATTTGAAAGGGTCAGGGATTCTTAGCCACCTGCGTTGCTACAGTGGAAATGGCAGTGGGCAGTTTTGGGCCCTTTAAATCACTGCTGAAGTTTTGGACAGTGCACACTGAGCAATTCTGACGGGCTGCTGGGTGGAGGAGGTCAGCTGGAGCTGGCCCCTTCACACCTTGCCCAGGGCCCTGCAAAGTCTGTCGACCCCCCTGCAGGATGGGATTGATTGTTTTTGTCCTTTCAGGGCTATAAGTGTGACTAAACTAAGGTGTGAGCTGGCAGTGCTTCAAAACAGAATTGACAAAACCCCACAATTCTTTCTAGAAATCAAAAAATTTATAGCATTCAATATATGCAGGGTGCTTATCTTCTTATACCCATTGACCCTGTTAATGAAAGATACCTTCATCGTTCCCCTGGTTCATTACACATCTGTGATTTCAAGCATTTCCATTAAGCCAGTATCCACATCTGGACTATTTACCAGGCATGAGTTTATAACAAATGAGTTTTATTTGTAAGGAGAAATGAATGTATGATCTGGACAATATCCGTGTTCCAAAATTGTGACCAAGATTTAAGTGCTGGATGTTTTCTAGGGGGAGGACATAGCGCAAGTATTGCAGTCTTCAGAAACATATTTTTCTACTACTTTCTTAGAAATAATAGTAGTCAGAAAAGTCTAGTTCAGGCAATGAATGTTAACAGTTCAAGAAATACTAGTTCAGACAGGCTGTTCTGTAGTCCCCTGTACGCATGAAGTTTTATGTTTCCCTCAGGGATTTAGGAAAGTTAGGGAGTAAACTGCTTCAAAAGTGCAAAATTATGTAGGAGGAGGGAGAGGATTTCATCACTACTACTTTTTCTGGTGAACGTAGCTATCCTTTTTTCCTCTCCGTGCTTCCTTTAGGTTAGATTGCAGTTCTGAACAGACTGTTTTATTGCCTGGTAGGGCAGTGAACTACCAAACTATACTGATAGCATATTCCTAAATTGTGTTTATCAGATCACTTTCATTGTTGAAGTGTGAACACCTACCACAGTGATGGATATTTCTGCTTCGCCTTGGCACGTGTTTTTTCTTCTGTAATCTTTTTGTCTTTTCCAGTTTGCGTGCTTTCTCTCCTCCTCCTCCTTGCTTCTTATTTTGCTTTGTAAGAGCAGTGACTAAAAGCACATCTGTCAGTTTCTCCTTGTAATTCATGCTGTCTTGTAAGTGATATGGCTAGCTGGTGGTCTGTCACCCATTGTGCATCTATGTAAGCTGCAGCTGACAACTGGTTGGAAAGAGTGATTTGGTGCCAGCAATATGTGTAGACTTGCCTGACTCTAGCTGTGTGTTTGTGGTGATGGAGGGAGATTAGTGAATGCTTTCTAGGGTTTACTTGAGCTAGAGGATGTGAATTTAGTGGGGCTTACAGGAGCAACATAGGTTTCACACCCTGTTCCATACTTTGGAAGTGACAGACATTAAGAACCACCATACTGGATCAGACCGATCATCCGTCTAGCTCAATATCCCATCTATCTAGCTTAGTATCCTGTCTTCCAAAAAGTGGCCAATGTCAGGTGATTCAGAGGAAATGAACAGAGCAGGCAATCACTAAGTGATCCATGTCCCATTGGAAGAACAACTCCATTATGTCATGAACTTGGGAAGTATCAGCGGAGGGAAGTGATCGTGTGCAGCCATTAACATGTTGGAGATTACTGGTCCCTGAATATTTCAACTTCTATAGCAGAGGTTGGGAGACTGTCTACACCTGAGTTAATGTGCTTCAGTGTCTTGCTTCAGCAAGCATTTTTTATGCTTCAGGGATCTGCCCTGCACTTCCGTGCTGGGTGGTAACTCTCTTGTATATCTCTTGGTACACATCCCTTGTCTTCAGACTGTGGAAATGACCTATATCTGTGAAGGGCAGCCATGTTGGCTATGGGTATCTCCTTTGGAATAGATACATCATGGTGTGCAGGAATGTCAGATTTGCTTGCAGATGTTATATTAGCCAGATAAATGTATGCAGCTTGTATTTTAAGTGCCATCATAAGAGGTTCCTAATGGCTTTTATGCTCTCTGGTGTAATCTATTGCCTGGCTGTTGTGAGGTTTAAAGATGTATCAGACCACCTTCAGTTTGACCTGGCCAGAGGGCACATTAAGTTTTATTTTGTTCCCATTGAAGCTGCTCATAAATCCAGTGTAGCAATAAAAGGAGGCACAAAGTTATTTAGCTTAGTTGTGACAAGAATTCAGTGAGTAATTAATGAATGGCCTATCTTACCTAGGCAATTTGGTGACATGCCAGATGATATTCAGTGTAGTTAAGCACGGAGTGCTGCATGTTGAAAGTAATAATTTGAACTAATCTCAGTAATAAGTTCTAAATGAACACTATCTACTCGGGAAAAATCTTTGTCACTGTGGATAGTTCAGTGAAAACATCTGCTCTGTGCTCAGCGGGGGTCAAAAACGACAATGTTAGATTGTACAAAGAAGTAAAGTGTATATTGAAAATACTCTCATTTAATTATATAAATTACTGATGTGTGTTCAATTCTGGTCACCTCATTTCAAAAAGTATATAATTAGAGCTGGTTGAAAATGTAAAATAGTATCAACATTTGAAATGTCATCAAAATGTAACTTTGGGAAACTTTGGCCAGCTCTAGATACATGTGACATAGAAAGGATTCAAGGGGAGAATGAAAATTATTAAAGGCATTGCAAGGTTTTTTAGTGAGTTTTAGAAAAGTATATAGTTGATAGAGGAGATGAATGTGAGGACATTACATATAACACAATAAATGACGTATGAAAGGTCAGTCATGTGTATCTGTTATAATAGAATAAGGGGACACACAAAAGGCTTTGAAAGGTTCTAAACTGATGACTAACCTCATTTTATTCAACATCTAATTAACCTATGAAACTTGTGGATGCAAGATACTTTTGAAGCCAAGGATAAGCTATTTGTATGAACAGTAATATTAAATAGTATAAATATTTTTACGGCATTTTTTTCTTTCAACTTTCCCTGGAGCATCTGGTACTAGCCACTGAAAGACTAATTATTGGGCTAGATGAGTCACTGGACTGACCTAGGATGTCAAGTCCTATTTCTCTGTAAGTCACTGAACTTTCTGTGTTTCATTTGCACAGTGAAGATACTATCCATTTTAAAGCATTCTGGGATTTTCTGATGAAAGGCATTGTTAAGTACAGAGCATTGTTGTTAGTTCTAATAGGTTTTGTTGCCAAAATATTGCCATTATCAAGTTCTCGTGCATAGGGTTTTTCTTTTCCTAATCTTTCCTTAAAATGTTTGTGTTTTTGAGTGTACTGAAGTGTAGAATTTTGCAGCATCCTTCATAATTTTACCTGATATTCAGTGTATCAATAATCTTGTCAAACAAATCGAGCCAGTGTCTAAATTATTTGGATGTTACTGATAATGATATTTAAAACCGTTTTGAAATGATTTGGTTCGTTTGATACCTTCTTACTTGTCTTGTGCAAATATGTCATTAACAGGCGGTCTTACTTTATTTCAGGAGCATTGGAAGTGTCACGCCAGAGTCCGATTGCATGTTGGTTTAGTGCTATGCTCTACTGCTTTGGTGGGTCTGTTCTGTCTTCCTTGATGCTTGCAGAGCCTCCTGTAGGGTTCCTTGCCAACAGCACTAATATCTTCCTGGCATCTTCGATCTGGTAAGCATGCACGAAATAAGTACATTCAGTTTTGTATTAATAAACTCATACTTGAACTTATAAAGTGTATTGCCTATGCAATCACTAGAGCACCACCAATAGCAAGTGTCAGTGAGGTAACTGTGGCAACCCGTCTCCCCCCAGATATACTTTCCCGGGTGTGGACACAATTCAGCATTAACTCTGTTGTGAAGGAATGGAAGCAGCTAGCCTCTCTTGTAAAGGCTGGATTATTTTTCATTCTCTCTTTGGAAGGCCCTCTCATGTAGGGGAATGATTTGAGCCATTCATTTGACTTAAAACATTTTCTATTTATTAATGTCAAAATGGATCCGTTAAGTCATTTTCTTCAAAGTTTTGCAAAGAAATTGGAAGGGTAAGTTTGTCCAAGGCAGTTTATTATCATTACTTTTAAGACGTATGCTAATTCCTAGAAAGATGAGTCATAGAGTTTTAAAGCATTTTTGAGGTAGCTATTAGGCATCCAGATTAAACCAAGAGGTAGGTGTTTTTTCTGCAGCTAGAAAATAGGGTTTGCTGGGACCGATTCTGTCCCCTTAGATTTTGCTTCCTGGCAAGGACCTATTTTATTTACTGCCAGCTCTGAGCTTGCCTTTCTGAAATTAACAGGAGACATGAGTCATTTTGGGAACAAAAGTGAGGGAAAAACTTACATGGAATTAGCAGCAAGTTTAATGGGAAGGCAGGTGAGAGAAAGCATTACTGGCATTACTGGACCACTTCAAGGAAGAAAAAAATGGCAGTAGTTAAACTCAAATTAAGAAATAGTATCCTTTACATTCTTGGATTTTTGCAAAAAACTAAACCTAAACTTACAGCATCGTTTTCTGTTCCTTGTGGTATAACTGTTGTTGCAGACAATCATCAGCAAAATGCACTTACTTTTCAGGGTAGGGAAAGCGGGGGCTAAACTTTGGAACAGGAAATGGCTTGGACCCTTCCACAGATTATAAAATGGCAGTAGTTACTTTAAGAAAAAGCTTTCTAAAAGAACGTAGTTAAAAAAAATTTGGAAAACACAATATTTGTGTATGCAAATGAAAAACTGCTGCTAGACAGCAAAAATTAAATCCTAATCCGGTTTTTGGAGAACCTGAAAAACTTGTGAATGTTTAGAACCAGAGTTAATTAACATAGTTTGGCTACTTTACAACCAAAGTGTCAGATGACCCTTGAAATCAATTTAATGGGGCTTGCTTGTGTTTGCTTTCAAGGAGTTATTTTGATGATGTTGTTTACCATTGGCTTTCTCTAGTTACCATAAAATGTAGTGAAACTTTGTCCCATATACCTGTTTGAGGTGGATGAGCCTTTTTTTAAACAACTAGCTCTCATACAAAGCACAGGATTTGGTAGTAATGGGGGACTTCAGCTACCTAGGCATCCATTGGAAAAATAATATAATAGGGCACAAATTATCCACCAAGTTCTTGAAATGTATTGGAGATAATTTTTTTTTTTTGTCAGAAGGTGGAAAATAGTGCTGGGGAGAGTCTGTTCTAGATTTGATGTTGAAAAATAGGGAGAAACTGGTTGAGAATTTGAAAGTGGATGGCAGCTGAAGGAAAAGTCCATATGAAATGGTAGATTTCATGATTCTAAGGAATGGTCGGAAGGGAAAATAGCATAATAAAGATAATGGATTTCAAGAAGGCAGACTTTAGCAGACTCAGAGAGCTGATAGGCAAGATCCCATGGGCAGCAAGTCTAAGAGGGAAAGCAGTTCAAGAGAGCTGGAAGTTTTTCAGAGAGACATTATTAAGGGCCCAAGAGCAAACTATTGCACTTTATAAGAAGTATGCCTAGAGACTACCCTGGCTTAACCAGGAGATTTTGTGGGCTTTTTATTTTTTTTATTTTAGAGCATTCAAGAAGTGGAAACTAGGTCAAATTACAAAGGATGAATATAAACAAATAGCACAAGAACGTAAGGACAAAATTAAAAAGTCAAGTTACAAAATGAGATTAAACTTAGCTAGAAATATGAGTGATACAAAAAAATTCTACAAACACATTGGAATCAAGAAGATGACCAATGAACAGGAGCAGGCCAATTACTCAATCAGAAGGCAAATCAGAACAGAAAATGTGGAAATGGCAGAAGCGCTAAATAACTTTTTTTGGTTTTTGCTTAAAGGGTTAGTAGCATTTAGACATCTACCATAGCGAATGCCAGAGAAAAGGAAGTAGGACCAGAGGCTAAAATAGAGAAAGAACAATTTAAAAATTACTTAGACAAGTTAGATGTCTTCATATCACCAGGGCCTGATGAAGTACCACTTAGAATACTCAAGGAGGTGCTGGAGGAGATGTGAGTGATTAGTGATTATCTCTGAAAAGTTGTAGAAGATGGGACACTGTGCAGAGGATAGGAAAAGGGCAAATATAGTGCCAGTCTTTAAAAAGGGAAATAAAGACAACATGGAGAATTACAGACCCATCAGATTAACTACCCTGGAAGATAATTGGGCAAATAATTAAGCAGTCACTTTGCAGACAGCTAGAAGATAATAAAATTATAAGTAATAGCATGGATTTGTCAAAAACAAATCATGTGAAACCAACCTAGTAGCTTTCCTTCAGAGTAACTAGCCTTGTGGATGGGGGGGAAAGGAGTAGATGTGATATATCTTAACTTTAGTAAGGCTTTTGATACTGTTTTGCTTGCCCTTCTCATAAACAAACTGGGGAAATATAACCTATGCTGAGTTACTATAAGGTGGATGCATAATTTGTTTGAAATCTGTTCCCAGAGAGTTCCTGGTTCCTATTCCTGGTTCACAGTCAAACTGGAAGGGCATTTCAAGTGGAGTCCTGCAGGGATAGGTTCTGGGTTCTGTTCAATATCTTCTTCAGTGATTTAGATAATGGCAAAGCGAGAACACTCTCAAAGTTTGTGGATGATATGAAGCTGGGAAGGGTTCCAAGTGCTTTGGAAAATAGGATGTGGACAAATTGGAGAAAGTCCAGATAATAGCAACAAAATGATTAAAAGTCTAGAAAACGTGACCTATGAGGGAAGATGGAAAAACACTGGGTGTGTTCAGTCTGTAGAAGAGAAAACGGAGAGGGGATATAAGTCTTCAAGTCCCTAAAAGGTTGTTAAAAGATAGAGGTAGATAAATTGTTCTCCTTTACTTCTGAGGATAAAACAAGAAGCAATGGATTTAAATTGCAGCAAGGGAGGGTTAGGTTGGCCATTAGGAAAAACTTCAGTATCACGGTGGTTAAGCACTGGAATAATTTGCTTAGGGCGGGTGTGGAATCTCCATCTTTTGAGATCTTTAAGAGCAGATTAGACTAACATCTGTCAGGGATGGTCTAGATAAAACTTAGCCCTTTCATGAGTGCAGGGGCCAAGAGTACAGGCAGTCCCCGGGTTACGTACAAGATAGGGACTGTAGGTTTGTTCTTAAGTTGAATTTGTATGTAAGTCGGAACTGGTACATATTGTAGGGGAAACTCTAGCCAAACATTTCTCCAGAGCTCAGTTTTATTCTCCCAACCCTCCCTCAGTCCTTTATTCTCAAGCTGAGGTGTCTGCTGAGAAAAGCTGCTCCCGCGTCTCCCTGGTCTACTGGGGCCCAGCAGACCAGGAGACGCGGAGTGGCTTTTCTCGCCGCGGAGGACGTGGGCGGTGGGACCACGGTGCGTCTCGGCGGTCTGCTGGGGGGGGGGGGAGCGCAGCTAGTGCGGGGTTGCCTCACACCGTTTGTAAGTAGGGATCTGATGTAAGTCGGATCCATGTAACCCGGGGACTGCCTGTAGATGATCTTGAAGTCCCTTCCAGTCCTATGATTCTGTGATTCTATTTTATAGTCTTTTGTTTAATGATTTTAGTGTTTTGTTAAATGAAATGAGAGCCTGTTCATTGACATTCTCAGGTGGAAGAGATGAAAGCTTATTTCCACTCCAACTCATCTGATGAAGTGGGTTTTACCCACAGAAGCTCTTGATATCATATATTCTTGTTAGTCTCTAGGTGCCACAGGACTTCTCATTGTTTCTGAATGTAGTTTTGTAATAGTTTGATTTGCTTTAAAATATATCCTCTGAACAAAACTTCAAATTCCTATGTAAAATTTACTTTTAGAAACAAGTTGCAGGAAAATTAACAATTTGATTTCTTTAAGGACACGGTCTCCTTGAAATCTAGTCTCAACAGTATCAGGTACTACGTCTGCCCTCAAGCCTCCTAGTGGCTTTATAATTACAGCCTGTACTTTTTTAAAAAAAAGTACGCTTGCTGTATGAGATGTGTAATTTTAAGTATTACATGTACCTAGAATAGGTATGCTGTTTTCAGGAATGATTTTTTTTTTTAATGTTGACAGTTCACCAAAAGATCTGAAAAAGCAAAGACAATATATAAATCAAATGTACTGTTAAATAAGTCTTAAGTGAAAGTGGTGTATATTGCTCATGACCCAGTACAAATGTTATGAAACCTTTAGAGTTGGTTATATAAAAAACCTGCCATTCTTGCTCACTTTGAGAACTTTCTATTGACTTATCATACGATTCCTATTTAGTCTTAACGTAAAATAAAGCAGAAATCGTATACTGGTATATAAAAACTGTTAATGTGACACTTATTCTCTTATCTAGTAATTCAGCATCAATAACATTTAAAATATGTGGAATAGCAACATCTACTGGTAGCTATTGGTAGTTGCATAAAAATTATAGTGTTTGCAGGATAATCGAAAATGACAAAATAGAGAACTGTGGATGATTGTGCCATTGTTTTACAGAATGCTGAGGGTGTCTTAGCTTTCTAATAAACTATTGTATTCTGTTTTTGATATTGGAAAAGCAAATATTGTGGATCATAATTACAGCACCACCACAAAAACCTAAAACTGGTAAAATACATGTGAATTTCCCCATAATGTAAGGGGTTTAATAGCTTCCATTAATTAAGTAGCCTGAGTAGTATAACAATATTAAGGCAAATTAATCCCTTGAAGTAGAGAGATGAAACTCCATTTACTGCAACACCTACTTACAAAAGAATTAATTTTGATATTGTAGATATTGTCACTCTGCATAGTATTTATACGAAGGAGCCACTTGCAGGGGAGAATGCTGTGAAAGTAAATGTTAGCAATTCAATAGTCAGCCACAAATATTTTGCATACGTACTTGTTTGTAATTATTACATTGGTCACACACAAATGGCATAGTGAAACAAAATATTAACGTTCCCTTGAGCTGGATGGAGGCAACTATGAATTTACGAAATGGATTTAAAATATCTGTAACAATAGGTAGTGTTTGGCTTTTTTATGAACAAAGTCTTATCCATACACATATTCATGCAGCTCAGGTGTCATTGAGTTATGAATTTGGTTTTTGAAGATAACCATGTTGTATAAGTGAAGGCTAATATGAGCAGTACTGCTAGTTTTTCAGTTTTTCCCTAACCATTTAACATTCTTAATTTCAGTCTTTCAGTTCAGTTGTGATTTTTATTTGACATGACTGACAGTGGTGGCATGCAGAGTTGCAGCTTCTTGAAGAGCACTTCAGGGTAAAAAAAACCTTAAACTGGATTGAACTCTTATTCCCAGTATGTGACCACAATTTACCAATGGCCAGAGTTTATATGTTCAATATACAGAGATTTAATTGGCTATTGTAAATCGCAGTTGCATAATACACTCTTAGCATCCACACTGACCTGCACTGTGTGGCCTTTTCTCTCTCTTTCTCATATACCATGGAACAATTATGTTCAGTAATTGCTTTCACTTGTGGAGGAGGAGGGAGAACAGGTCACTAGTCAGTGCAAAAGAAAAAAGTGGATGCTGATGTGTGCACAGACTTGAACAGTAATCATGCAATAATGCAACTTGCACATAACATACAGGTTATTGCACAGATGAAGTCATACAAATTATTTTACTCTGTCCTTTCAATTCTTTAAAGGTTTTAGATTATGCTAAGGTAGTCTCAGTCCTATGTTGCTATTCACAGATATCTTCCGTAATTACATACAATCACAGTCATAACTATTGAAGCCAGAACTTCAGTTGTAATTTGAGGAAAGGCAGCTGCTTTTGCACTTGAGGCAGGCCTATGGGGGAAGATCCAAATTTTTGAATATTTGCCTCCATAGTTTCAGCCTCCCCATCGCTGTTTCCTCCCTTTTATTTTGCTCCTTTGCTCCTTTGATTTCAGTGACATGGGTTTAATTCCTACAAAGGCCTAGATCTGTTCCTCTGCCAGCATGTCCTGAGCACAGCTTTCATATGGCATTTTGTTTTTGGAATAGTCCTAGAGAGTTGCACTTCATATGTCTCAAGAAATAGGAAGGCATGGTAGATCTCAGACTTTGCAAGGAAGGTTTTTACTCCTTTCAAGGCCTAGCCAAGAGACTGGGTCCACAGAAGAGCTGAGTAGGGACAAAATAGTGTGTCACACACCAACTGCTTGTCCTGTTGTGCTGGAGCAGCTGTATGGATTGCTAAGGGGCTGCAGTTCACAGCCAGTATGTAATACCCCATTTTGGGCAGCAATGAAACTAAAGACTAATTTAAGTATATGGTCCCCCACAATAGCACACTCAGTTTAAGGCACTGATCTATGACTGAATCAAATCCAGCTAAATAAAAAATGACAGTATAATTTCAACAGAGACAATGAAAAGATTATAAAAGTAAAATATATAAGACTTGTGCAAGTAATCTGTCCAGCTTCAGTTTTGGTGGTGTTTTCAGAAGTAAATTGTCTGAGCATATGAGTATCCTTGAATTGTTAAAACATGAGATTGCAAAGGGCAGTCCCGAAGTCCAGCCCACTTGGGATGGAAATGGCAGCCTAAAAGAGCCCATTTTGGATAAATTGGAGCTCATGGATGTAGAGTCCTTCAATTCAGATCATGTGCACCAGCTGCTTTTTTAAAGTAAATTACAACCGTTTACTTAGTACCATAATCTGTAAATTCAAAATGTTAAATGTCCCACTTCCTGTAAGAAGTGAAGTGTATTTGAGAAGAGGTTTAAATCACAACTGGCTTTGACTTTAACAAGGGATGGCAGTCTTGCTAAAGTTACGTAATTTTGTGTCACTGGCAGTACGAGAGCCCTGTGTCAGAATACGTCTATTCCCATTCTGCTCTAAAACTATTTCAACAATCCAAAGAAGCTCAAATGTTTATACAAAGCTGATTAAAAAAACCCCAGCAAACCAACATTCAGATTCTTCTTTTGTACTTTAAGGAAGTCTTGATAAACAGTTTGATGTGTTTAGCAACATATTTTGTGCAATGATCGTATATTTTAGGTGCTCAAATTTCAGGGAATGGATGCCGTATAAATACCCCAAAAGAGATGTAATGAGGTAAATCCTAAAAAGGGACTATTCTGATTTTCAGTTTGGAGCTAAAGTACTAAAAGAGATGTGGAGAATAGGGATAAGATTAAAGAACTGCTAGTGATTACACAAATTCATTTTTAAAAGATGCTTTTGGAGAGTAACTTGCTTTGTTACAAAGGGGTTTTAAGTAGAAATTTTCTTCTGAATTTCAGGTATCTTGTATTTTATTGTCCACACGATTTAGTCTACAGATGTTTTTCCTTTCTGCCTCTTCGGCTGATGGCTGCAGGAATGAAAGAAGTGACTAGGACTTGGAAAATAACAGCTGGAATTGCACATGCAAACAGCCACTTCAAAAACGCTTGGTTTGTCATGGTAGCTGTTGGCTGGGCCAGAGGTAATGTGTAAAATCTCTTGTTCTGATGAATTGTGACGTTTAAAGTGGTATTTAAATTGCAAACCATGTGCTCTTAGCAATAACACAGCATGATCTATCTTGTGGGAATGGTAGCCTTACATTCAAACTGTTACCCCTCCAGCAGGGGAAAGCCTGTGTGTCCATGTAGTAATTTCTCAGGTCAGATTAGGGATGGCCTGGTTTCGGAGGAAGCTAAGACTAGCCCTTAGGAGAAAAGCTGTCTGTCCTCATGCAAGGATCTCCAGGATTTGTTGGTTGATGGCAAAAGGAATCCGCAAGGCTACCATGTAACTTGCTCATTATAATGATTAACTTTCCAATGGAACTGTTCTCACAGACGCTGCACTTCTGTATGACTGAACTGTTACTTTTCTAATTGTTTAGTACGGCCCTATGCTTCAATCAGATTGAACATGCTAGAGGCATTTTATCCATCCTTTTTGAGTTGTCTCCTAAAGTAAATATCACAGATGATATCTAGAAATGTATTGTACACGTCAGAGGTGCAGGGTTTGGTTTACTCTTGTACTGTCTATCCCACTGCAGTAGAGACACCGCTGGCTCTACTTTGCCTTTCCTTTTTAAGTTCTGTATGGGAATTTATTTTCACTCAGATTGGAAGCTCACAGATACATCAACAAAAGTAATGTCAGCTTGTGTTGGTGTGTGTTATAAAGTTTTACTGAACGGAGTGCAGCATTCTTATTATGCCTTACTTCCTACACTTATATTTCTAGCAGTCTTTTCTCCTATAATGGAAGTCTTCTAGATTTTATGTTGGTGTGCTTCTCTCTTCTCCACATGCGTATGCATATTAGGGATGGTAGCACATAGTCACTTCCACGATTAACCAATAAACCTGGTCTTATCAGTTAATCCTAACTACATGCACCTCCTCTTGCTGCCTCTGCATCAGAGGCAGCAGGGGGAGGGAGGGAGCAGGAGTCAGTGCATGTGGGAAGCCAGCTTTTAAGCCAGCTGCCCCCACGTGCTGCCACTCGCCCCCTACTGCTGCCTCGGTTAGAGAGGCAGCAGTGCGGGGGAAGGAAGGCAGGCAGGAGCCAGTACCGCCCCTCTCCCCGCAGTTACATATTTACACAAATGTTAGTTAACATCACTAATGCAAATATATATTAACTGCCATCTATGATCCTGGAAGAAAATGGATTCTTATAAGTCAGAGCAATGAGATAGTCAGACCGGTGGTCTTTCTAGCCCAGCATCCTGTTCTCCTGCAGCGGCTGATGCCAGATGCTTCAAAGGCAATGAATAGAATGGCTGTTAGTGAGTGCTCCATCCCCAGCTTCTGGCAGTTAGAGGCTTAAAACACCCAGAGCATGCAGTCGTACCTCTGACCATCATTCATGGGCCTATCCATAGGGCCTGATCAAATTCATGGTCCATTTTGGTCAATTTCAAGGTCATAGGATTTTTAAAATTGTAAATTGCGTGGTTTCAACTATTTGCATCTGAAATGTCAGTGTTAGAATTGTAGGGATTCTGACCTAAAAAAATAGGTTTTTTTGGGGGGGGGGGTGAGGGGGGGGAAGGTTGCAAAGTTATTAAGGAGGGGTTAGGGGTACTGTTCCCCATCTGGGCTGCTGCTGATGGTGGTGCTGCTTCAGAGCTGGGCGGTTGGAGAGCAGCAGCTGTTGGCTGGGAGCCCAGCTCTGAAGTCAAAGCTGCTACCAGCAGCAGTGCAGAAGTAAGGATGGCATGGTGTGGTATTGCCACCCTTCAGTGCTGCTGCCTGCGGAGCTGGACTCCCAGTCATCAGCTGCCACTCTCCAGCTGCCGAGCTCTGAAGGCATCACAGAAGTAAGGGTGGCAATACTGTGACCCCCGCTCACCCCTCCCCGCAACTCCCTGTTTGGTCAGGCTCCCCAATGTAGAAATGCTGGTCCCTCATAGATAGTATGGGGTAAAAGCACACAGCCATATTTCATGGTCCATGATGTGTTTTTCATGGCTGTGAATTTGTAGGGCTCTACCTAGCCTCCATGAACTTCCCTGATTCCTTTTTGAACCCAGTTATAGTTTTGACCTTCCAATATCCCTTGGCAACAAGTTCCAGAGCTTACGTGGGCATTTTGTATGAATTAGAATGTGCTTTTGTTTGTTTTAACTTGCTGCCCTGATTCTTGTGTTAGTTACCCCTTCAGATAACACTTCCTTATTCACTTTGTCCACACCAGTCATGACTGTATAGAGTTCTAGCCTATCCCCACTTATTTGTCTCTTTCATGCTGAAAAATCCCTGTCTTTTTAATCTCTTCTCATTTGGAAGCTGTTCCATATCTCTAATCTTTTTTGTTGCCCTTCACTGTATCTATTCTAGTGCTAATAGATCTTTTTTGAGATGGGGGTGACCAGAATGGGATACAATATTCAAGGTGTAGCACATTATGGATTTATATAGAGTGATGATATTTTCTGTCTTATCTATCTCTTTTCTAATGGTTCCTATCATTCTATTAGCATTTTTGAGTGCTGCTGCATATTGAGTGGATGTTTTCAAAGAACTGTCTCCAAAGACTCCAGGATCTTAAGTGGTAACAAGTAATTTAGACCCCATCGTTTTGTATGTACAGTTGGGATTATGTTTTCCAATGTGCATTACTTTGCGTTTATCAACACTGAATTTCATATGCCATTTTGTTGCCCAGTCACCAAGTTTTGTGAGGTTCTTTTGTAACTCTTTGCAGTCTGCTTTGGACTTACAAAATTATTCAAGATAGTTATTGTCTACAAATTTTGCCACCTTACAGTTTACCCCTTTTCAACAACATTTATGAAAATGTTGAACAGCACTGGTCCCAGTAAAGAACCCTGGGGGAGCCAACTATTTACCTCTCTCCCTTCTAAAAACTAATACGTTTATTCCTGTACTTTGTTTCCTGTCTTTTAATCAGTTACTGACCCACGAGAAGACCTTTCCTCTTACCTCATGACTGCTTACTTGCTTACGAGCCTTTGCTGAGGGACCTTGTGAAAAGCTCTCTGAAAGACATAAGAACATAAGAACGGCCATACTGGGTCAGACCATCGGTCCATCTAGCCCAGTATCCTGTCTGCCGACAATGGCCAATACCAGATGCCCCAGAGGGAGGGAACACAACAGGTAATCCTCACGTGATCCCTCCCCGTCACCCATTTCTAGACACAGAGGCTAGGGATACCATTCTTTACCCATCCTGGTTAATAGCCATTGATGGACCTAACCTCCATGAATCTATCTAGCTCTTTTTTGAACACTGTTGAAGTCTTAGCCTTCACCGCATCCTCTGGCAAGGAGTTCCACAGGTTGACTGTGCGCTGAGTGAAGAAAAACTTCCTTTTGTTTGTTTAAAACCTACTGCCTATTAATTTCATTTGGTGACCCCTAGTTCTTCTGTTGTGGGAATAAGTAAATAATTTTTCCTTATTCACTTTTTCTACTCCAGTCATGATTTTATAGACCTCTATTATACCCCCCCCCCCTTAGTCTCCTCTTTTCTGAGCTGCAAAGTCCAAGTCTTTTTAATCTCTCTTCATATGGGACCCGTTCCAAGCCCTTAATCTTTTTTGTTGCCCTTTTCTGAACCTTTTCCAATGCCAGTATATCTTTTTTGGGATGAGGCGCCACATCTGTACATAGTATTCAAGAGGTGGGTGTACCATGGTTTTATATAGAGGAAATAAGATATTTTTTGTCTTATTCTCTGTCCCTTTTTTAATGATTCCTAACATTCTGTTGCTTTTTTGACTGCCACTGTACACTGGGTGGATGTTTTCAGGGAACTATCCACAATGAGTCCAAGAGCTTTCTTGAGTAGTTGTAGCCAAATTAGTCCCTATCATGTTGATTAGTCCCTATCATGCGTTACTTTACATTTATCAACATTAAATTTCATTTGCCATTTTGTTGCCCAGTCACTTAGTTTGGTGAGACCCAAGTTCATTATATCCTCTGGATCACCCTCCTCCACTTGTTTGTTGTTCGCTTCAAAAAATTCTTATAGATTGGTGAGGCATGATTTCCCTATACAAAAACCACATTGATTGTTCCTTAACCACTTGTGTTCATCTATGTGTTTGGTAATTCTGTTCTGCGCTATAATTTCAACAAGTTTGCCCAGTACTGAAGTTAGGTTTGCTGGCCTGTAATTGCCAGGATCACTTCTAGAGCCCCCGCCCACCCCCCCCTTTTTTTTTTAAAATCGGCGTCACATTAGCTGTCCTCCGGTCATCTGGTACAGAAGTGGATTTAAGTGATAGGTTACATACCACAAATAGTAGTTCTGCAATTTCATATTTGAATTCCTTCAGAACTCTGGGGTAAATACCATCTGATCCTCGGGACTGATTACTGTCTAATTTATCAATTTGATCCAAAAACTGTATAAGATAATCTGGCACAGTTCCTCAAATCTGTCCCCTAAAAAGAATGGCTTGGGTGTGGGAATTTCCCATATACCCTCTGCAGTGAAGACAGACACATAGAATTCATGTAGTTTCTCTGTAATGGCCTTTTCTTTCTTGGACGTGCAGTGGCTTCATTGATTGTTTAGCAGATGTCCTGCTCCTAATATACTTAAACTATTTTCCATTATTTTTGTGTGGTTTTTTTTTTTCCTAGTTACTCTTCAGATTCTTTTTTGGCCAGCCTAATTATACTTTCATGCCTGATTTGCCGGAGCTTATGTTCCTGTCTATTTTCCTCAGTAGGATTTGACCTCCAGTTGTTAGAGGATGCCTTTTTGCCTCTTTTACCCTGTTTAGATGCAAGGTGGGGGGACCGGAGCCCAGTGCACAGCCCAGCTGGGTTTTCTCAGGAGGCCGGGAGCCAGGAAGTTGCAGCACTGCTGTTGGGGGGGGGGTGATCGGAAGACATGCCTAGTGCATGGCTTAGCTGGGACGTGTAGTGGGAGGGGTGAGGTGGGGCAGAAAGCCTGATACGCAACCCAGCTGGGCTGCCCGGGAAAACCAGGTAGCCTGGTGGTGGTGGCAGGGCAAGGGGTGGGGCTGGCAGCAGGGAGGCCAGAAACGACCTCCCCATGTCTGACAAAATCCCTCATCTGGGACCAGTCAAGTCCTGAGGGTGCCAGACCAGGTAGGTCCAACCTGTACTGAAGTTTGTATACTTATAGCCTCTAATCTCCCTGAGCATTTCACAGTCACTGTCGCCTTCCTGATCAAGAAGTAGTAGTAGGAGGAGGTTATAATTAGTCAAGCATGACATTTGTATCCCTAGAGAGTGTATGGTACGGTCTGAGTTTAGATTTTTACTACATTTGAGTCCATGCTTGCTTTCTAGAGAGTACCATTCCCTCGCCTGCATGGCCAGCATTCCATTCCTCTGTGTTTTGTACCTTGATATTGCCGTGTCTCCGTAATTACTGTTGTTTCACTATGTTTCTGCGGTGCCTATTATATCAAGATCCTCACTGAATACCTTGCACTCAGGTTCACCTGATGCAGTATTTAGACTTCTAGCATTTGTATCCGAGTATTTGCAAAATTTGTCTTTTTTTTTTTTTTTTTTTTTTGTCTGCCATTATATAATGCCATTGAATGGGACTCGTTCAGTTAACTGCTTCTTTTCTATTCCTGCCTGTAGTTTCTCACCTACCCACATAAGAAGTATGAGTGTGGGGGAGTAGGGGAGCTGCAGCTCCCAATACAAGGGTCCCAGCCATAAGCCTGCACCCAGGGGGCCTCGCTGCTGCCTGGGTTCCTGGCCGCTGGCCCTGCTGCTTCTGGGGGTCCCAGCTGCTGGCCCCACTGCAGGCCTTGGAGCCTCGACCCTCAGTCCCGCACCTGGGGGCTCCACAGCTGCCTCCAGATGTGGCTCCAGCCTGGTGTGGTGAGGAGCGCAGACTGAGTAAAGTGGGGGGAGCTCAGTACCCTTACCCTAAAAATTATTCCTGCACCACTGCTTTCTCAACTTCTGCCCTCTACTCTTTACTAGGATAGAGAATCCTTGTTAATAGAGCCTTCCCTACAGGATGTCTGGCCCACGTGCTCCTCCACACCTGTCGGGCTTTCCCTCCGGGCCTTAGTTTAAAAACTCCTCCACAACCTGTTTAATTTCACATGCCAGCAATCTGGTTCTGTTTTGGCTTGGGTGGGGCCCATCCTTCCTTTATAGGCTTTTCCTTTCCAGAAAGGTTCCCCAGTTTTTAATAAACATAAAACCCTCCTCCTTACACCATCTCCCTCACTCAATTTCTTTCTCCTGTTAAATAACAATACAGTGCTTACAGTGACAAATGCCAGCTTGAGGCACCTTAACAGGGACCTAACTTTGAGATGGTGGAAGCTTGGCAATCCATCTCTTTGAAGTGTCGGATGTCGGTCAGCCGTGTCATTAGTCACTACTGAGAGTTCAGACAGTATTCACAACTGTAGTTCAGGAGTCAGATTCTGCCCCCATTGAAACAGAGGGAGTTTGCAGAGCCAGAGGAGGAGACCATGGGGACTGTAAGTCACTAAGAGACTGTACATACCACTGAGACATGTAATCATGTATTGAATTTTCAGGAGCTGGTGGTGGCTTAATCTCGAACTTCGAGCAGTTAGTGAGAGGTGTTTGGAAACCTGAAAGCAACGAACTTCTGAAGATGTCCTAGTAAGTTTGTGTAAACAACAGTGCAACTGGAATTATTTCCAGTAACTTCGTTCTCTTTGGCTTTCACCTTCAAAGTCCTACGTGAGTAATTTTCTTTGTGCACCATTTAAAAACAGGTGCTCGGATACCACTTATACATTCGAAGTGGGTCCAGATCTTAACTCTGTGATGGCTGTCTGCCCTGTGTTACAGGAGTGGTTAGTCTTAAATGATTTCCTTGTGAATAATTGTCTCCCCTACAAAATTACCACGGAAGTGGAACTCATATTGGTAAATAAGTTGGCAGAGGGGGCAATCAGTTGAACGGGCAAGAAAAATTAACCTCCTTTCCTCGAGATGTGGTTCCCGCATGTCAGAAATGAAGCACATTGTGGCAAGGTAATGCGAGTGAAACTTACATTCCTGCATGTGCTGGTACATATTGTGAAGGTAAGTCGAGTCATTCTGGTGAATATGTTCCTCAAACACTTACTTACACTCTTAAAGAAAAAAGCAATTGCACTCTTCTGAACACACATGCAAGCCATCTGTTAAATATATAGCATTAAAACACATCAACACATGGCTCTGGTGCATTGCAAGATGGGAGATGCTACTTGAGTTTCAGCTTTCAATTTCTTTGTCTTGCAGAAGCTAAATTGGGAGTGTTACACAGTACCCAGTTTAGCTTCTGCAAAAGAGAGAATTGGAACTGGCTGGCAGGCCACAAACTACTGCTGTAAAGAGAGACAAGCTCATAGTGGGCATCTAAAATCCCCTTTGCCCTCCCATGTGACTTCCCAGCTGGCTTCTGTGGAAATGATTATTTCAAAAACAGGGTTATGACTGTTGATGTTATAAAAGCAGCAGGAGCAGATAAACATTTAGGGATGCTGGTTTCATGTCACTGTCTTGGGTAATAAAGAATGACAGAAAAGAAATACAAAAATTATGAGCTGTACTATTTCCAAAAGGAAGGATTGTGAGGCTTATAGTATCAACTGCTCTCTGGTGACCTAAATACTTCAAACTTAGTGAAACAAGCAATTTCTGCCAGTTTAAAACACTGCACTCACTTTCTTGGTTTAAAAAAATGTGCTAGCTGAAGGAAGAATGAGTTTTAAATGTTTAAAAATTGTGATATTGCACTATGTCAGAACAGAGCGGTGTTGGACCCCGATCTCTGTCTTCACATCCTGAAATTACTTTGATTAAAAATTCTCTTGATAATTTTCCCCCCAATGTTTTTCTTAGATTCATGCTTTTAGCTTTATAATCAAATGAAAGGTGTGATTAAAAAAAACTAAAAGCATGAATCTAATGAAAGGTGTGATTAAGAAATGGAACTTGACAAATCCCCAATCATAAGAATATAAATACAACTAGACTCCTGATCAGGGAAAAAATGAATGCACAAAGTTTAAAGTGAACAGAGGGGACAAAGTCTAATAAACAGTAATCATGGATGTATCCGGCCTCCTATCAAGCGGTCAAATGTTGCAGCGGTCTAAGTTTTTAGACAAGCAGTTTCTTGACACCTTAAATGATTGGTTCTTAGAACAAACTGTTCTAGAGCACACAATGAAGAGAGTTTATTCTTAACTCAGTCCCAAGTAATACATAGGAGTTGACTGAAGTAATAAGTTGAATCACTAAGTAGTAGTGACTACAGTATAATTAAGGTAAAAATGGAAGAAAGTCTCTCATGATGATTAGAGGCATGGCAAAAACTTCCGTAAAAAGACTGAATGAAAATATTGGGGCAGCTTAGTTTAGAGGTGATTAATAAAGAGATATGTAAGATATAGAAATTAAATAATGGTATGGAAAAGGCAAATTGGGTGTTTTTTCTTTAAATTCAGGAACAAAGAAATCTAAGAAATTGAAAGCCTGCAAACTAAAAACGGATAGAAGGATTCTTAACAAAAATTAGCCTGACACATGTTACTGTATTGTTATCACAAGCTTTTTATCATTTACTTTCAGCCAAGCAAACATTATAGTTCATATTATATGCTATCAATTTTCAGATCATAATTTCTGTCAGCATAGAAGGTGGAGGAGAGAAAACTCACACACTTGTCTTTACTTTGGTTTCCAGCCCTGTAAAAGTGACTCTGGTAGGTGCAGTGCTCTTCACGTTGCAACATGCCCAGAACCTGCCGATAGCGAGACACAACCTTATGTTCTTTTATACCACCTTTCTAGTGGTCACAAAGGTAAGAATTTGGAACTGTCTCATTATTTAAACACATGCAATACAGCAATATTTCTCCCTGTTCTTTCTAAAGCAAGATGCACATTGCTGAGTGTCTCTCTCTCCTTATAGCCTATAAGAATATTCATTTCAGTTTTCTATTTCTGGAGAGATCCAGTCAAACTCCATTGATAAAAATGGCATAACTGAATTGAAGTCAGTGGAGCTACCTCAATACCAGTGGAGGAGCTGACCTCTGTGAGCCTTAAGTTATTCTTCCATATGTGAAAGCAGACCAACAACAAGCTCTTTGCATTGTGGCCTTAGCTAGTTGCGTTTAAAAGAATATTTTTAAAAATTGGCACTGGGAGTTGATATTTCAAGCTACTAAATTACATGAGAGACACAGACCGTTAAAATACAACTGGTTATGTCTTGCCAGGCTGTTAATACATGTGGAGCAAAAATGAACTGCAGCCAAAGGCCAAGTGTTTCTAGTCACCAAATAATTTTTTGTAAGTGAATAAAACACTCTGTCTTCATGCTGTTGTTCAAAAGTTTGTATTTTTGGATACATCTATCTAGGAAATAACAGTGAAGGAGAAGAGAAAAATAATATGAATAGTGTTTATTATCTTTTTGTTTATAAAGAGCGTGGATGTGTATATCCACACACATTCAGGAGTACACATGTGAGAGATACACACATTTATTGTTCTTCTCTTAAATCTTCTTTTTATAGTCATGTGACATCTTAAAGACTAACCGATTTATTTGGGCATAAATGTTCAGGATGCATTGGAGTGGAAATTAGAAGCCTCTGTAACTTCCACTCCTATGTATCTAAAAAAGTGGCTCTTTGCCTGTGAAACCTGATGCCCAAATAAACCTGAGAGTCTAAGGTGCCACAGGACTCCTCGTTGTTTTTGCAGATACAGACTAACAAGGCTACCCCTTTGATACTACTTATGGTTGATCTCGAATTTCTCATGTTCTGCATTAGTCTCCTCCCAGGACGCTGGGCTATATTCAGGACTGTGTTAACCCCAAAAAAGACAAAGTTGCGAGCTCAGAATCTGAGCTGTAACAATCTCGAGGGTTGCCACTCTGTTCTTGAGGAGATGTTAAAACAGTGGGTGAACTGAAGGATAGTTTAAAAAGAACGGCCTGCCTCCCACAGGGCATACCTGGAAACATTACATTTTTAAAATCTAAGATTTTAGGTTTCTTGGGTGCTGTGGTAATATAAATAATTGTTAATGCTCCAGACTTACCTTTCTTAAACCACCTAAACATTAGAGGCACTCAGGATTCCAGTGATGCGGTATGAGGAGATAAGTAGTCTGAGCCTCCCTGTACTGCTAAAGCCCATAGTACAGTGACCTACAACTTTGTGGTACCAGTTCTGCATTTGTGACTTGTTAGGAGCTTGAGGTCAGCTAGTATCTGTAACACACGACTAGACACAGTTCATGCTGGTCTGGCATGGGTCTGGCACGCAGACTTACGAAGTTGTTTTGCTTCCCAGACACTTCTGAAACCTCTCTCAGAGCCAGTGTACCACTCTGGTTTTTAGTATAGGGTTATAAGTACCAAAACTAGGTCCAGGGCTGCTGACAGAATTGCTAGCCTCCTGGGCAAGGTTCCTGTGTGTGTGTGTGTGTGTGTGGGGCTCTGGACCCTCACAAGGGACAGGATTTGGGGGCTTGCCTTCCCCAGCCAGCCCTTCAGCACTGCCTGGCCTGTGCCCCTGGCTGTTCCAGCAGTGATTTAGAGGACTTGGGGCTCTGGCCTCTGCTACTGCTAAGGTAGCGCAGCAGCTGGTAGCCCCAGGACTTTTTAAATCACGGGGCCCCAGGACACCTGCCCCTTTGTCCCCCCCCTGCTGTTGGCAGCCCTGATTTGGTCTATTAAACAGGTTCTTTTCCCCCGGTCCAGGAGGAAATTCTCCCACCAAGTTTGTTTTAACGCAGGGGTTTTGTAGGATACATGCTCCCTCAATTAGCGATGTCCGGTCTTTACGCCTTGGGGGAAATTCAAGGTCATGGGACCACAAAACACCACGCCAGAGCAGATTCCTTCTTTCCTTTGATCTGCTTAGTAGTGCAAAGGGAGTGGATTTCAGAAGCAGGCCTCCTGCTGAGGATTTACCTCAGTGCCTTGAGTCTTCAGTGGTACAGAACCAGCATAGCCTCATTCCACACCGCCTCTGGCGGTCCCTGTTTTGGGAGCGGGCAGGGAAGGAACGGCTGAACCGTAGGATGTGGTCACACATCTAAACCGAATGGGCTACAAAATGCTTGTTTACTTAGGCAGAATAGCCTGGAATGTATGACAGGGTTGAGGTAGTATTCTGGAGATGTGCTAAAGTCCGAAGAGAACTAAAAGTGTGGATCTCCTTAGACTTTTAATTAGGGTCTGACTTAGCAAAGCCTTAGTTCAGTAAGCAGTCTTCTCTGAGTGTAAGGTTTTGCAGGATTGGACCCATAATTGGAGAAAGGCTACAGGTGACAAATTAATTCTTTATTGCTAGTTATTGCTAAAAGCATCTCTCCATAATGGCTTTTAATATAGCAAGGCTTTTGTACAGATTTTGGTTTTAAATTACTGTAAGTGAAATAATTCTTGCAATGCACAGAAAATTGTACAGGGAAGCCTTCTAGGGCACTGACTTTTTCCTCTATCTTCAGGGAGGTTGTTTCATCTTTCTTATCATGTTACTCTTCATGCATTTATTATGCTTAGTTTATTTTCTATGTGTATGTTTAGGATTAATCAGTGTTTTTCCGTCTAAGGTGAAATGGAATCATAGGACTGGAAGGGACCTTGAGAGGTCATCTAGACCAGTCCCCTGCACACTTGACAGGACTAAATATTGTCTAGACTATCCCTGAGAGGTGTCTGTCTAACCTGCTCTTACAAATCTCTAGTGATGGAGATTCCACAACCTTCCTAGACAATTTATTACTGGCAATTAGCAAGGTTTTCCTAATGTCCAACCTGAACTGCCCTTGCTGCAATTTAAGCCCATTGCTTCTTGTTCTATCCTTAGAGGTTAAGGAGCGCAATCTCCCTTCTCCTTGTAATAACTTTTTATGTATTTGAAAACTATTATCATGTTCCCTCTCTGCCTTGTCTTCTCTGGACTGAACAAACCCATTTTTTTCAATCTTTTCTCGTAGGTTATGAATAGACCTTTAGTAACTTTTGTTGTTCTCTGGACTTTCTCTCGTTTGTCCACATCTTTCCTGAAATATGGTGCTCAGAACTGAACGCATTACTCAAGTTGCAGAGTAGAGCAGAAGAATTACCGTATTTTAGTGAATATACCCTGCACCCGAATATACCCCGCGGTTTTTGCTGTTTGAGTAAAAAAAAATCTTGTATACCCCGCGCACGAGTTTAATCCGCAGGGTATACAAGACTTTTCTGTGCCGGGGGTATATTTGCTAATTTACGGTGCGGGGGGGGGTTAGCCAGCCACTCTCCGCCCCAGTTCCTGTGCTGCCGCCAGCCTCCGGGCGGGGGAGCGCTCATCCCCCTAGTTCCTTCGCAGCCGCAGGAAGGGGCAGGGGAGCAGGAACCACCAGCCTCCGAGCGGGGGAGCACTCACTGCCCGGAGAGTTGCTGGTGTGTTTAAAAAACAAAAACAAAAAAACCACCACACCTATATACCCCGCACCCGAATATACCCCGCGGGGGGGAGTTGTAAAAATGCATATAACTCGCGGGTTATATGTGCTAAAATATGGTACTTCTCATGTCTTGCTTATAACGCTTCTGCTGCTAATACATCCCAGAGTGATGTTTGCTTTTTTCAACATGTTGCATTTCAGTACTGTTTACTGGTTTTACTAGTTGAAATGCAGTTATTTTAGACAAAGATTTGCACCGGCAGCTAGAAATACCCTATATTACATGTGAAATACAACTGTTTTCAAATTAGGGATTTATAGAATACAGTGCTGAAAGCTTAGAGATGGTCTACACAGATTTCCATCAGAGTAACTAAATAAGTTTTATTTATATCTTTTGTTATTTCAGTGCAGGTCTGTGTGATTTAGCAGATGTGAGTTTAATATAAAATTGAAGTAGAATGCTTCTTTTAGAGGAGTGTCCACGGACAGACTTGTGCTGAAATGAGAATTCAAACCAGGGTAGGTATTTCAATGCATATTTTTGTAGTAGACCAGCCTGTACGACGTTGTTGTTGTTGTTAAGTAGTCTTTATTTGGGGAGTGAAGACTTTCTAACTTAAATGTGACTGCTTTCTTTATAGGTAACTATGATGCTGACACAATCTGCAATTTCTCCATTTGCTCCTTTCGAGGCTGTGCTGGGCCGAATGCTCTTTGGTTGGCAACAAACTCCATCTCAAGTAAAGGGTGAGGCCAGAGCATCTTCCAACGGAACCTCTTCAGGCTGTGACCGTGCTGCTGGAGAGGCCAGTGAAAGCATTAAGAAAAGACAGGCAAAGAAAACCGAATAAGTGATGGGGAAAAAATGTCTCTTGTTACACGTGTCCGTAACACTTTAAAACATTTCTATTTCAAATGATGGGAAAAAGAAAATGGTATGTCAGGAAATGCATGGGACAACAGACTGGCAGCAATGATAAGCTTTGTGTATTACTGTAATGTAGTTAGCCTTTAAAGTATATTTTTAAATTGCAATTCAGATATTGGGATTGTGTGTATCATGGTAGATGTTTTTCAGCTAAATGGCACTAAAGAAGAGATTTTATAGTGATGATGACTTTACTAAATGAGAAATTTTTATATTTATGAAAAAACTAACTTTTTAAATATACCCCCCCCTCCAGAAGTTAGTAATGAAATGAGACAATCAGATTTGACTGTACTTTCTTTAGCACTTATTTTTGCATATAATTTCTGTTTAATTATTTTTCAGCTGAATACAATGGCTAGTTATACACAGTAGGACAGTATGAACACCTTTGTTGTCTTGTTCAACTGAGCAATGGAGTTATAATAACATTTTAAAAAAACATTCACATTATGTGAATAAAAAAAGTAACTCTGTAAATAGTTTGCACTGCAAAACTGTGGAATCGTGCCCAAAACAAGGCATTTGTTCCCTAGGAAAATACGTGAATTACTACTATAATTCATGTTGCACTGATCTTGATTCTATTTAGTCTCAAACTAATTAGAGAATATTTTTCATATTTTCTGCTTTTCAAAATAAAAGTAAATTCTCTTGCACTTTTTAAAAAAAAGCTATTACAGGTAGCAAATAGAAAATTTTCAGTACTAACATTTATCCAGCTAACCTACTTTGGAACTATGTCACTCGAAAATTTTTGATTTATATGTTTGCTGTTTGGTAGGCAGTAAATCAGACAGTAATATAATATCACTGCTATTAAATTGTTAATGTGCATTTGTTAATGTGCATTGTTAATGAAGCATGTGATTTTTAGTATTTCTTCCATTTTCATTTCACTGTGGCTGGATGTGTTCCAGTATGGCATCTTATCCCAAATACTTAACATCATCTCCTGCTTTCTAAGGTAGACCATCATTGTGAAATGAACTCAGAGAATTACATGTTGCAGCTAATACCCATTTTTCCAACCCCAAATGGTTAACACCTTAACCTTTTCCCTGGTTGTAGGATAAATACATAGATTTTACACCCTCCTACATTCATGCCTTTCTAATTTTATTAAAATTTTCCATCATTTTGCTTCTACCAATGCCAGTTTTGGCACCAGTACTGTTGCTGTTGCTATTTGTGTTCATACCTCTGTCCTCTAGGTAACCTTGTTTAGATTAGTCCAGGTCTTACCATGTGGTAATAAAAATATTGGTGCACGGTCTGTTTCACCACACATGCTGGTACTAGCATTGGTGGAGCAGTACTTGCTGGTGGTAACAAGTAAGAGGACTTGTCTTGTAAGTTATGCGCTAATTGACCATCCATGCCTCTTTCTGTTCATTGTGTATGTTGCACGCTACTTTGGTAACTCATCTCTAGCAGCTATTGTCTTAGTGAACGTCTCTTAATTCTAGAAGATTTAATTAGTGTTTGAAAGCTGTTGCATTTTGTGAGTGGTATCTTTCATGTGGCCTATCATTCATTTTGTCATCAAAACTATTTTCTTCTGTGTCTTCTGTCAACACCAGACTGCACATGCCTAAATTTTGTCTGATAGCGAGCACTTTTTGAAGCATTTCAGTAGCTAAATTAAACCAGTTACCTCCATGTGAAAATGGCAAGGGGGAGAGAAAATGTACGTTTCTCCTCAGACTGCATGTCAACTCTGAAAAAATGACTGTGGGTTAATTATCCCAATTATCCCGCTAGCTCAGGGGATGGATCTAAAATCTGAAAATGAAATTCCAGTTGCAAGATACATTTCTGAATTTGAGATAATCATGGTACCTTATTCAACAAAGCTTTTCTTCCTGTACATTCATACTGAGATGTACTCATTCTAGTAACCAGAAATTTTTTTACTGTTTTTACTTCCTGTTAGTCCCAACCAGCACAGCTGAGAGAGAATACTGAATCTGTTTGATGTGTATACAGGGCTGGCAGCTAGAAGAGCCTCCCCTATGCACTGAGAACATATGATACAGAACGAAAGTTGCAGATAGAATGCCATGATGCTACTTCAAGTCTCTTCTGAGAGGAATCCAACTTTATAGTAAACCTTAGATTTTAGGCAGAATCCAGGTAAGACTTGAAATGCAAGGCCAGTTAACTAAACCAGCCTACTTCAACATGGAAACAAGCACATGAAATCTAGGCAAAACTCTTATGAGTCTAGTGCTCCCAAAGGACAAAATAATCAGTGTCAGATTCTTGCCTTATAATATTGGGGCTCCATTTGTTTTCCAGGAATACACGATAGGAGCATTGAACAGAATATTAAGTACATGTATGATTTTGGCTTATACGGGATGCCATTAAAAGTAACTACTCGTTATCTGATTAACAGGCAGCTAACAAGGAGAGAGACCTCAGTAACTGCAGTACTTCCAACATGTGTAAAACATTCAGGTAACGCTAAGGGGTACTAAGATTGTGAACAAGTGTTTGAACACCTCATAGTACTAGACTTGGTACATTGGGTATGAGACACTCTTCCCCCTCCCCCCGGTAACTATTGTACTACTGTGAAATATTGGCCAATATCTGGCCATTTTTTGCCAAAATGGATATGTGAAAATGTGTATAATTACTTTTACAATAATTTGAAGCAGAAAATGTGGTGTATTACTTTCAATGTGGATTTCTAAAAATTGCATTATTAATAAAGTAAGTAGAAATGGTTGTGGTTTTCCTCATTTTTCTTGTTTGGATGTTTTAGAAAATATAAGAACATAAAATCTAAAGCCTGTAAAGTTATTTTTAGATAGAAATACAGTATAATTATACAGTATAATTTTTCTGAACAACTCAGTAATAAATTGTTCCCATTCCAGAGGAACTTTGAAACCTTTTCATATTAAAATACTTTAGAGAATGATTGATCTTGCCAGACAGATTTCTGAAAGAACTCTGCATACAACAGCTTCTATTCTAAATGGAAAATCAGGCCACTCCAAAATTTCGCAATATTCAGCAGTTCCCATTGTTCTGGGGTTCTGGTGGCTGAGTGCTCTTGAAGATTTGTCTATAATTGTTGGTGTGTGTTGATAACGCTGAATAACAAGAGAAAATGTTTGCAGTTTCTTGGAAGAATTCTTATACCAGAGCTATAGAAGCAGAACACACATTACCCTTACACTTAGCTCTGGTTTCTAATGTAAAAGCATGTGTGTCTGCATGTCCTTCAACTTACTCCCCTACTGTTTCATTTGCTAATCTTTCAGATTTGATATGTTTTTGTTGTAGTCAAGTAACTTTTGCAACAGTTATGGAAAAGTTAATTTGGGGATACTTTGTATTATAAAGTCTCAAACAAATCCCATCTCTCTTAGGTGTAGATTGGTTCAGGTGAGTATTCCCTTCTCTAGCTATCATCCCTAATAAACCTTTGTTGCATTCTTCTCTGCAAGATCAGCCACTGTATTCACTCTAATGGCTTTTCTGGCTAGATTCAGGATTAGCCAGAATCAGCACAAGTGTCGTGTATATAAATTCCTTTCCTGTCTTTCATTTGCCAAATGTATGTTTCCTTAAATGTATCTTTTGCTAATACAAACGAAGGATGTGATCTGCATGGGAGGACCCTTGCTCTTACATGGAGCCCACCGCTGGCTTCAGAGATTTTGTATGGGCACAGGGTCAGCCTCCGTGGATCAGGGGGCAAAAGCCAGGCCTAAATTCACAATCAAGGCAAAAATATTGGAAGTGATTCACATAAAACTAGAACCATTGGCCAAAACTTGGACCCCGATATTTTTTTGAAGATTCTAAACGCTTCCTTTTTGTACTTTCCAGTACTACTGTACTTCATTTTTAGGCATAAGTGGAAATACTGAAAGCCCCCAACAACATCAGCTGCTGTTATTTCTAATTTAGCTAAATAGAAACTAATGGAAATGGCGTATGTTTCTCTTCTGCCACGCTAATTAGGTCTGACTAGGTTTTTATATTAAACTCATCGCTGTACTCTAAATAGAACCACTGAGTCTTTCCGGTTACTAATACCTGAATACAGCTTTAAGTTTCTTGAATAACCATTGGAGCTGGAGAGCAAAATACATTCCTCTTGCTGGATTCTACAAATGGCCATCAGCAAAAGTAGCATTATAGCATAACAATCAGACAATTATGTGTAAAATAAAATGTTAGGAATTGTTTGTGTCCATAAAATGGCCACTACAGATGGGCAAAGGCCTTTATTTCAAGCCTACCACCGCAAGGACAGGGAAACGCCCACCAAAAGGTAAGCAGCGTTGCGAGAGTAAATTGTTTAAGGTGATGTACAGAAGGTGCGCACAAACATTCCCAAGAGTAGTATGTTGACACTCCTGTATTCTGCTTTGAAAATTGATCCTGCAACTTTTGTGAACGCTAATATATTAGAAGAACGTAGTTTCCAGACTATCAGAAACACAGTGAGCATCCTAGCCTAGCTCTTTGCTTCCACCAAGTCTGATGCATCAATGAGATGATGTGGGGGGGTGGGTGTTTAAAAAAAAAAAAAAAAAAAAAAAAAAGAGACCAGCAGATAAGCTGCCAATCTTGCAAGAAAAGGTCAAGACTGCTTACGCCCAGGTATCGGAACATTTCTCTGAATTCGTACAAAGCAGCAACTCATTTCATCCTAAACCCAACAAATACTCATACTGGAGCTCTGAATCCAATTCTAGTGGCTCTTGGTACTTTAAAAGGCCCCCCCAAAACGAAACAGTGCATAGATTTTCATAGAACTTGGTTGAAAATCAGGTTGGGAGCTGGGAAGAGTTTGCCCCCTAAAATGGGTGCATGGTGGTGCATTTTTGTCAGTCAAAAGAGAATTTCTTTGTAAAAAGGTCACATTTTTTGCCCAAGGTGCTCCTGGAATTCCCTATTTATAGCAGCCCTTATCCTTTGTAGTGTCTATGTGCAATCCAAGCATTTAGAAACAGAAATAAACTTCCTTCTCAGGTTCTGGTCAACAGGGTTCTGGTTTGCTTATAAGAAGTAAATGTTGAAGAAACGCCAAGTCAAAGGAGTTTTCCATTTCTTCTGAAAGCTTTTTGTTCCATGCTTGCTTTCATCTCTTGCAGAAATGAGTTCCATAGTCTAGTCCCTGCTCCTACAAGAGCATTATGGTGAGACTTGTAAATTCAGAATGTATCTGTCAGTTGTTCCAGAGGAAAATTGGTGGCAGGAGGGGAAGGGTTTTCTTAGGTAGCTAGGTGAAAGCCTCTGAACAGCAGAGGAGAGGCCTTGAAGTGGTATAAGGATGTCAAGCCAGTGGAAAGAAGAGAGTTCTGAGGTGGTGTATTCCCACAGACCTGCCTTGCTGAGCAGATGGGCTGCTGTGTTTTGTACTAGCTTTCAGGTTGTGTGGCTTGAATCCTATTCTTAGGATGGTATGCAATGTATTTTTAGCCCTCTCTGATGAAGTAGCTGAAAATGAAGAGTGGACTCAGCAGCACATGCTCCATGGGCCACTGCTTAGGAACATCAGCAGTGTGACAGACCTAAGTCAGCAGCCTGCCACACTCTGGTGGAAAGCAGGTATACAGGGCACTGCATAAGTGGTTTTCTCTTTCCAGAGTAAACTACTAGAGCCTGCTGCAATAAAATGAAGGCAGGACAACAGCTGGGGCTAATTAACTAGACTGCTCCCTCAGGCAAGTCATTCAACACCTGCAGCCAATTACAGACAGTGGAGTTGCTTTAAAAGGCCTCCCCTAGGTAAGGAGAAGGGGAAGATGAGTGACAGACTGGAAGGAGAAAAGGGAGGAACAAGAAGAAGCTGTGTGTGAGCTGAGAGCTGGTTAACAGGTACTAGAGGAAGACATTTTGGAGGGGTTGTTTGGGGAAGTGTCCCAGGGAAAAAAACTGCCAAGTTGGAAGGAAAAACAACCTTGACTGCTGCTGCTACTTGGGCCAGAATCCAGAGTAGTGGGTGGGCCCGGGTTCTCCCACACCTTCCCCCACGCCAACACTCAGCCTGTCCCCAGAAGGGAGACCAGGACTATCAAGGGGTGTTCACTCCAAAACCATGGACTAGCCTTTGAGTATCGGTCACCAAGCTGTGGACCCTGCTTCCTGTAAAAGAAAGGGGTTGTGTACAGGACCACAGCGAGTCTCTGAGGCTAATATCTGCCAGTAGCACGAGACCCACAGGGCACGGCTTGAACTTTGCCAGCTGGTACCTGCAGAATTGCGTGCCTTGATCTGGGAAATGCATGAAGGCATAGGAGGTGGTCCAAGGACTTTTTTTAAACCATAGATGAGCCTTTTAAAACCAGTTCAGACCAACATTTAGTAAGTCCTCCCTCTTCCTACTCCTGTCGACCTCCAGCCAAAAGAGGGAGGAAGCGAACAGCAGCCAGAGTGCAAGCTTCTGCCCCAATAATGTGTGTCTTCACCAGCCTGAAAGAATTTTCTGTAAGGTGAGGCTGAAGGTAGGTTAGCCATCTTCTCTCTCCAATGCTCATGGCAGTGCTGACATTGGGATTGTGCTTATGAGCTGGGAACATCTGTCTACTGGAAACTAGACTAGGACGATCAACTCTATTGACAACAAACCACTGAACAACCTGCAGACAGTATTAAGTAAATACGAAGCTGTAAGCCACCCAGGGTGTGTCTAGACTACAGGGTTTTTTCGAAAAAAGTGGCCGTTTTTCCAAAAAACTTCCCCTGCGTCTAGACTGCTGCCACGTTCTTTCAAAAGGAAATCGAAAGAACACGGCAGTTTTTTCTACCGCGGAAAACCTCATTTTACGAGGAATAATGCCTTTTTTCGAAAATACTCTTTCGGAAAAAGGCACTATGTAATGCAAACTGCTTTTTTTGAAAGAGAGCATCCAGACTGCCTGGGTGCTCTCTTTCTAGAAAGCGGCTTGCTTTTTCCAAAGTACTGGCTGTAGTCTAGACGCTGTCTTTCAAAAGAGGCTTGTAGTCTAGACGTACCCTCTGTGTCTTCTGGATCTGTAATCGTCTGGTACCTATTGAGAGCTGCCTGTTTCAGTCCACCCCCAGATCTATACATAGTCTGCAGAAAAATAGGATGGATGGTTCATTGTACAGAATCTAAACAATCGGGAGCTACTCTGTTTCAGTTTGTGAGCGAGTCTGTCTGCCCGTCTGTTCAAGAACTCCTCCTAAATAAGAGCTAGCACCACCAAACGTGGGATGCAGCTTCCTCTTATTATAACTTAAAGCAAGGTCAGGGTTTGGTTGTGGGGGGGAGGAGAGGG
Source organism: Rafetus swinhoei (assembly GCA_019425775.1). Taxonomy (NCBI): domain Eukaryota; kingdom Metazoa; phylum Chordata; order Testudines; family Trionychidae; genus Rafetus; species Rafetus swinhoei. The sequence continues at coordinate 125,825,900 of CM033427.1, read as the reverse complement.
TGAAGGCTCCCCCATTTCTACAGGGACACACAACCAAATAAGAGAGCAGGTGAAAGAGGCTGGCTGGGGCGCCATCTGGGATTGGCCCAGCCCCGAGCCTCCTACCCTCCAGGTACTCTTAAGGGAGGGTTGGGGCTGGCTACAGCTCAGCCCCTCCCGATTTGTATGGGGACGTTGCTGGCTGTTCCCCTTCGTCAGGGAGTGAGTGGGAAGTGCATACTTTGTTCCATTCCTCAATCTGGCTGGGGCGCACAGAGAGCAGATGAACCTGGATCTGCCCCAGCCGGGGGACATGCACCCCTCTCCTAGCTATGCCCTCTGGAGCTGTAGCAGCCATGGAGAGGTGCTTCTCACCTGGCCCCAAGCAGCTGCAGTGAGAGAGGACTGGGTAAGGTAAGTCCTTGCTCTTCAGGGCAGCCTGCATACTGAACCACTCATCCCAGCCCCACCCCAGAGCAATGATTTAAATGGAAAAAAAAATTAAGTGGGTTAAGAACATGAGCAACACCGGGTAAATCATCTAATACTCCTGTATTTCTTGTACTTTTTGACTGTGTAGTTCCCCATGATTTGTAGATGTGCTGTAGTTTAATTGGCTAAAATATCTCAAAATCCTCTTCTTTCTGAGAAATCAATTTAGGTTTTGTATACAGTGTATAAGCAGTAGGGCACTTAAATAGAAAATGTCAATATTGTCACCCAGTAGCATAGTTTGCAGGCAAACGTTGACACTACTGATGAAATCTCTGTAGAGTTTGCACTGCAAATTCTTGCAACAGTTGCTTAGGCCTTTCATGAATTACAGTACTCAACAACAACAAAGCCCAGGACTTCATTCTCTGCTGGTGTGACCCATTGACTTTCATAGTTATGCTAGCAAAGCATTTGGTCCCCTGTGATCAAACTGTATTTAAGATAGCTCTTAAAACTATGGAAGGTAAGAAAATCAAAGTGAAAGATGAATCTCCCTCTTAATTATGCTCCTTGGGGCTTAGACATTATACTGCACTTAGGACCTCAGACATACCAAAGATCAGTGGGATTTTAATCTGAATGTGAAAGGCGAGATTTTCAAAGGCATCAAAGGGATTTCAACACCCAATTCTCACTGCGTGTCCAAATCCCCTAGGAAGCTTTGGAAATCTGAGGGTGGAGGTCTAATCCTGGAGTGCATCCCATAAGATGCTGAGCACCTTCTGCTTCCAGTGAATTGACAACACTCAGCACCTTGCAGGTGTGTGTGTGTGTGTGTGTGTGTGTGTGTGTGTGTGTGTGTGTGTGTGTGTGTGTGTGTGTGTGTGTGTGTGTGTGTGTGTGTGTGTGTGTGTGTGTGTGTGTGTTTTATCGTACTAGTTCATAAAAGCAGCCAACTCGTGCATGTGTGAGAAGCCCTTAGAGCCTATTGTGTAAATGCACATTTTAGGCATTGTAGACGCCTTTTATTTCTCCAGTGAGGGGTTTTCTTTGAGCAGTTACGTTCTGTCTCGTAAACATTCTCCTTAAAGCTTTTCCAGCCTGTATTTACAAGCCCATATGGGCACACGGGGGTTCCAGCTGGAGGCAAGGCCCTGCTGCAGTGACTCCTGGCTCCTTGTTGCTCATAGGGAATGAGGGGAAGACTTTCAAAGGCACAAATTGAAATCTGATTCCTAGTTCCCACTGGCACTGATCAAAGTTGGGTACCTCTCTTTGGAAATCTTCCTACTCAGTGCACTGGTACCTCAGCCATTCTGCTTTCATTCCCTCACACCATGCCCTCGCAGCCTCCTGGGTAATATTTGCATCCAAGCACCCTGCTCACTTCCTTGGGGGAGATGTGGCTTTTGTTCCCCTAACGAGCAATGTTTTTTCTGCTGTCCTGGGATTATTTCTCTGTTTTCTTGGCTCCTCCTTGGGACAGTCATGAAAATCTGTTGTGTTAAAATGTTTACGGAATAACAAAACCAAATCATTTTGCCCTTCTACAGAGCTTTCTCCGCTGTGGTCCTCTAAGGGTGTTACAAACGCTGGTGAATGAAGGCTCAAACTGACCTTGGGAGCGAGGTGTTATCGTAGAACATGAGGAACTGAGATACCGATAGTAAAGCCCATCGTAAGGTCCTGACCCTGCAAACACACTGAGCGTGTGAGTAGTCCGGTGGAAGTGACGTGACGTGAGAGTCCTTCAAAGCCACGTTTTCTTCTTTGTTTTAAAGGGAACATTCTTTGCACTTCTTGAGCCTTTTGCGGAACTAGATGGTGTTTCATGGTTTTTAACATATGGAATTTAAAAAGCCTGTGATATTTGCTAATAATAAAAAAGAAATGATCAGGTAGCACCTGGTTCTGAAACTGCCACCACAAAGGGCTCTAGCATAGAGATTCATTCATTTTGCTGAGAAGCACGTTGGGTGAAATCTGCCTGCTGGTGCAAAGCCCTCTGTACTTGTAAACTTCGCACGAGGGACGTGCAAGGCTCCTGGAGGTGCATACAGCCCGTGTGCTGCAGAATCTCTCTCCTCGCTAGACTACTTTGGAAGAGGAGCTGTGGATTTGTGTTCATGCACAGCTGGTAACACACACACGAGAAGGGGTGAAGGGTTTTCAGCTTGGCTCTGGGTTGTCCTCTGTGTGTTTGTGTATTTTAATTTCAGCTCCTTTATGTTCCATTTATACTGAGCCCCACTATTTGGAGCATTTGGGAGGGTGGTGGTGGGGGGCATTTCATTCACTGGGGCTTATTTAATGGGTCTAATTCTGCTCTTGCTATTGAGTTTAATGGGAGTTTTCCTATCTGATTTAAGAGCAGTGCTCAATTTGGGCTTTCACAAAAAGTGCTTGAGGGGAAAATGTAAGGGACTGGAGCCAGGCATGATCCTGCCATCCTCCCTATGTTAGCAGTCTCCCTGGGGTCAGTGGGTGGCAAATTCCATTAACAAGGACTATTTGCATTGGAAAGGACTGGGCAGTTGTGTTGCTATGTGGAAAATCCTAGTGTGTCCTAAGTAAAGCTGGACAGCAAACAATTTTCTTATCCTGCCAGAATTTTTAAGATTTTGAACATTTTTCCCTGCCTGTATTCAGACAAAAAGTTGAAATCTTGATATTTTTTATTTTGGTGAACTGAAAATAACATTTAAATTAAAAATATCCAGGATTGGGTCAACTGAAATGTATCTTCAATCTGTCTGAAACATTTTTGTTTTGATTTTTGACAGTTTCCCCCCATTATTATTTTAACAATAAATTAACTTAAATGTTGCAGGGAAGAATTTCAACCCAAAATAGGAACTTTTTCATTCAGAAAATGTCAAAATGGGATATTTTGACAATTCTGAAATGACTTTTCAAAATGAGAAATTCACCAAGACTACCAGCTCTTTCCCACAGTTTTAATTTAAAGGAAATTTTAATTTTTTTCTAACAATAAACAAATACCTTTTAGTCAAAAAATTCCCAACTAATTCTAGCCTCTAGCATATATTTTATAGTTAGTAATAAGAGATGCTGCTGGTTTACAAGCATCATTATAGACAATGAGCCAAATTTATCCCTGGTGTATCTCCAGTTGAGTCAATGGAGGAATTTGCTTCCCCACTTCCTTTCTAGCAATTTTTGGTTGGTTTGGCATTGAGCTGCAAAGTTTGGATCAACATACAAATCCAATCTTCCCAAGGGTGTGGAGAGGCTTAAGCCTGAGATTTGGGTTGAGGCGGTTCTGGGGCTAAGGGGCCAATTGCAAAATTGTGATCCAGAGCAAAACTTTGTCAGAAGCACTTGGATCTATTTTAGAGGTAGCAGCCAGCAGGAGAACTCGGGTCTAGATGGTCTTGCATGACTTCCCTAGAGCTTTTCACATTCCAGTTTGGGATTCTTGTTCAGACCCAGCTCTCCTGTTGAGTAACTACAGGGAAATTAGCTTAATGTTTTTAAATCGTAATGTCCACATATAAATCAACTGACAGGACTGGAAGTTCCCAGAGAGAGAGGGAGAGAAAATACCTTCTATATCACTGTTATGCCAGTTTGATATGCATGTATAGATGAATGCGTTCGCTTTAGTTACTAATTACATACACTGTTTGACTGTAATTAGAGGAGGCTTTGACCTTGCATTCTTATGTTTGTAATAGTGGTGCATGTTGTATCCCTCCAAGAATAAAGTGAGAGAGACAGTGTATGTGTACAGACCTCTTCCCCGCCCCCCCCCCAAGGTATGTGTCGTACTATTCTGAAAAAGAAATACCCCGTGTTTCTCTGTGCTCTGTTATAGCTGAAATGTATTTGGTAGTAAGGGTACTCCTGATTACTGAATTTGGGCTACAGCCTAATTTGATTTTTAAGCAGACTACATGTATAACTATTGTGGTTTATTCCTTTATTGTGGTATTCTCCACAAGAGCTTTATGGCTACTGTTAATCACCAAATTAAATATAGGAAGCCGTCTACATCACAGAACTCAGCAGGTCACATTTCTTGGCTGGCAGTCCACCACGAACTTGGCTGTGACAGTATTTCACTGAGAGTGTCAGTAAGGGCCAGAGAGTTCACAAAGATTTCCTTCCCCCCCACAAAGTGGTATTTGATTTGGGAGGACAGTAAACCTGTTTCCTTTTGAGGCTCCAGAAATTTGTTTTTGAGGCAAGAAGCCAGTCCACCCAAAGGTCTTGGTGCCCATTTTCCAAACCCAGAAACGATCTATATTTAAAGTAAATCTACCTTTGCAAGCCAGGATTTGAATGCAGTCCGCAAATTATTTTAGAAACTTTCATGCCACTGTTTCATGTGTATCTACAGCTGTCACAAAGCTGGCTTGCTGTCAGCCTCCAAGGTCACTGGTAATAGTATAATGACACAAGGACGCCCCCCAAAGTAAACTGTTTGAAATCTCCAGATGATCTGCGGTCTTTGCTAGTATAGTGCCATCACTTTAAAAGCATGGACTATCCTACCAGCCAATCAAAACAAACCCAAACAAACTTCTTCTACAGTTCTGATCCTCTGAAGGAGAAGAATCTCTGCTGATTCTCAGAAGAGAGCTCTGGAAGCTGGTGCTTGTGCTCCCCCAGAACTTTGTTGCCACCAATGGCAAGGAGTGTGTCCCAGGGCTATTGGTGTGATTGAAAGGTAGGAACAGGAGGACAGAGCTGAGATGTTTGCTCTGCACCACGGCCCATAGTCAGGTACTTAAGCACATGACTAACATTGGGCATGTGAGTTGCACTACTGATTGTGTGTGTCTCTGAATTCCTAGAAACAATTGCACCAGTTGACACTTTGCACACACACTGCACCTTCCTCTGAACTGCTCAGGGTGCCTTTCATATATTAATTAAGTTTAAACAGTCCCCCTATGGGGTAGATAATTATTACTGTCTGCTGTACATTAAGAAGCTGGGGATCAGGGAGTTTGATTGATTGGCCCAAAGTTACACAGCAAAGGCCTGATCCAAAGCCCACTGTAATCAATGCAAAGGCTCCTTTTGACTTCAGTGGGCTGTGGCTAATGTCCTAAATCAGAGCTAGAAATGGACTCAGCAAAGGAGTCCTGGCTGCCACAGCCGCTGTATCCCGTAACTCTACTGCTGCTCTCCATACAGTGCTAAATAAGAACCCTCTGGTGTGGGGGCTGCTTGCTTGAATGGTAGATTAATAGAGTTGGGGCCAGACTTTTTAAAAAGTAGGTGACTGGCACCCACTGATTTCAGTGGAGCTTAGGCACCTACGAACCTTTGACCTTAGGCCTCAGGATGGTAATCAGAATAAAATGTTACTTACACAAAGTGCTGGGATAAGGGTGCGGCGTTGTTCTGATTTAAATCTTCCTTTGCTCTTTTATTTCACTCCCTGTCCTTCCTGTCAAGCATGAACACTTGCTTCTTCCCACGTGAGCTCACCTCTTCTCCCTCCACGTGTGCTTTCTACTACTCAGTCCTGCTGTGAAGCCGCAATCGCTGCAGTCCTTTCCTTTAACTTGGGGAGCTGGATGCTCACTGCCTGTGCTAAGAACAAACCCCACCGATGAGCTGACAGGTGGTGCTTTGTTCTGAGCTCAGCAGTTTCCCTTTTGCAGTTTTATCGACTCTGAAACCCAGCAGGCCAGAATGTCCTCTTCAACCGCAGAGAACAGTACCACTGTCTCCATTTCTGGCCGGCTCACTGTGTTCAGAGGAGGAGGTTTGGCACCCATCCCTAGACACATGAACTCAGCGGCTGCCTTTTGTTTCTGTAATCACAAGAAACAATATCCAAGGTCCGCCCAGGTCTCCATGTGACTAAATCATTTTGTCTGTGCCTCCTTGCTTCGCTTTCATCAGACTATGCTGTGGAAAAAAAAAATCACTCATCAGCTGTTCCTTCAAACTTACAACGATCTCACGTAGTGGCATTTATTTAGATTCCCTGCCCCAGTGTGTTCATAATAGCTGGTGCTGTACATTTCACTCAGCTAATCTGATCTAAATCTTTATATAGCGCCCATTACGGTGGTATCTTAGCTCAGAAAAGAACAGACATTCCTACCGAAACACATCCATAGAAGGTAATCAGTTATTATGGATATTACCCACAATGGCTAACACACATCTATCAATATTCAAGACAGTGTAGAGTGGTTGCCATTAAAGATTCAACTTCTACTATCACAAGTGGTTGCCATAATCATGGTATATTTCTGTACCTAGAATAAGAAGGTACCTTAGTCATTTTGGAGAAGCAAATATTGAGTATTTACAGTTGTACCAGCTGTACATAAGTGTATGTTTCAGGCCATATCTGGAAGATGTAGACAATTAAGAACAATATCATAATATTTTGGCTAATCCCAGGCCTTCCACATCCGTCCAGCTGGAACTGAACACCTGAACACAACCACACTGGCTGTATTCTCCTCTGTACTGCCATGCCTATAAGAAAACAAAACAAGCGTTACAAATTCCAAGAACATAGATAGTGGCATGAAAGAATTATTTATAGAAATGATTCTGCACTAGGATATTTTGTAATGTATTACTGACAAACCAGCATGTATGAGGGATCTCAAAAGCCCATACTATACTACCAGAAAGAGTGGTATGAACCATAAAAATAAATAGTTAATAGAATAATGAAAGATGTGCTCTAAAATGTATAGAGCCAGATTACCTGGTGGAACTAGGCTGCTTGACACTAGCTGAGAATCTGGCTCTCAGCATTACATTAATTTCTCCTTTGTTTTGGGATTTAACTAGTGCTACTCTAATTAACTGACTGATAAAGCCTTGGCTTTATGAAGTTGGAAGAAATAACCTATTTTTGCCTTAAGTTTTACAGAATTTGGTTTGATAGATTATACATCACTGGAAGGAAAAACAAAACAAAACAAAAAAAGCTTTAAAGACTTTGTTTTTTTAAAAAGTCCAAAATGTTTACTGCTGAAAGAGAGCTTGACATCTAACATGGGGATGACCTATTCCAGACCTGCTCATGCTCTGTGCTAATATAATGCTGAAAAAAGAGAGACTTCAGCTTGATGTACTTTGAAGCCCAGAGTTTACTTCTATGAAGAAAAACCATTACCAAAAAATAAACCCAAAGCCAGTGAGGAGAGGGGATATAACAGTGCAACTAATGCCATTTTTGGTCTTACTGACCTTATTTCAGATGCTGAAACTCAGCCCTCCCCACCCCATAATTACAAATATTTGAATATATCCTTAGTAGAACAGTCTGACAAAGCTGAAGTTTTCACACTAACTAAACTGGAAACCTACCTGGCAAAGAATTGAAAAGGGATTGCATGTATTAGAGACTCTCAGGGTGTGTCTAGACTACAAGGTTTAAAAAAAAAAATGGCCTTTTTTCGGAAAAACTTCCCCTGCATCTAGACTGCTGCCATGTTCTTTCAAAAGTAAGTTGAAAGATCGCAGCAGTTTTTTCGACCGCAGAAAACCTCATTTTACAAGGAATAATGCCTTTCTTTGAAAGTGCTCTTTCGAAAAAGGCGCTATGTAATGCAAACTGTGCTTTTTCGAAAGAGAGCATCCAGACTGCCTGGGTGCTCTTTCAAAAAAGCGGCTTGCTTTTTAAAAAGTACGGGTTGTAGTCTAGACTCTCTTTTTCGAAAGAGGCTTTCTCGGAAGTATCAGAAAGAAAGCAAGCATGGGAAAAAGAATTAATAACTTGAAAACTAAGTTTGGATTTGGAACATAAACGAAGTGGGGGGACAGAGCGGGAGAGAGTGAGCGGCCATTGTGGACTTTTTGAAATGTATTTTGGCCACTCCACCTCAATGCCAAGAAACATCTCAGTTTGTGGGAAGTCTGTATAATTCTTAGCTGGGCCACTGTTCTCCTGGAAGCAGGGCCATGCTAATTGTGGCGCTTTGACATGAGTCACAAGGAGAAAATGTTGCAGCAGAAAAGAGCTAGAAGTGATCTGTGATATTAAGGGGAGAGGAAACACATTTTTCTTTGCCTTAAGCAAGATGACATAAATAGGATGATGGAAGTGTGTTGCTTTAATGAAGTGACAGCAAACAGGAAGTGTGGACATTTCTCCTCCTGTCCCTGGCCAAACTGGACTACATGACAACTAAGGGCCTGATTCTCATTTTCATTAAGGTTTCTTAATACTGCTGGACAACTAACAGAGCCTTAATGTGCATATCAAGTACATTTAGATGCACTGGGAAGCCTCTTTGCACCATAATGTAACTGAGCATTCAGGGCCCAGCGTTTCTTTTCTGGGATTGGAACTCAGCACAGCAGAGGTTTGCTGGACAATTTACATTACCTCTGGCACAGTTGGGCAGCGGTGCCCACACAGCTCAGTTTCTTTCAGGGCCTGATCCTGCATAGCTTTGAGAAGCTGCCATTTGCACTGGCTTCAGTCAGCACTTCACAGGATTGAGCCCAAACAGCAGAGGTGAGAAGAGCCCTGGACCGTGGGGCTGTCTCCTCAATGCCACTTTGGCCACTCCTGCCAGTGGAGTCAGACTTGAGGGTTAAGGAAACAACAGAGGGGAGATTCAAATATGTCAGTCGGACCAGGTCTGTGCCTCCTGCTCTGTAAGCAGTTTGTGTTTTGACAGGCCCTGTCACTGTTAGGCTTCTACCTTTGCCCCAGCGCTGCTTCTCCAAAAAAGGAACAGGGTGGAGGAACCAATTGTACACTGTATTGTGGAGAGGCATTTCTGGAAAGGACCATTTCCTCGGGTGCGTTTAATCCAGATCATGGCCTAGCCACTTAGGCTGTGGAGAATGCCTGCTTGTGTTAGTCTGTTGCTAACAGCCCAGGCCCTGATCCCTCATCCCACACCAGGCTCTGTTAACACAGACTCCTACTGTCTACACTGGCAGCTTCTTGCGCAAGAACAGCTGTTCTTGTGCAAAAACTTGCCAGCTGTCTACACTGCACGCGTTCTTGCGCAAGTAAATTTACAGTCTAGTGTTGGAAAACAGGGCTTCTTCCAGAAGAGTTATTCCTCTCCCCCTGAGGAATAAGCCTCTTGTGGAAGAGGGCAGCGTAGCCAGGCAACATGAGTTTTCGAGGGTTTTGCGCAAAAGCACATCTCTTGCGTAAAAGCACATGCCCGTATGGACATAAGAACATAAGAACGGCCGTACCGGGTCAGACCAAAGGTCCATCTAGCCCAGTATCCTGTCTTGCCGACAGTGGCATCAGTTTCACCAGGTGCCCAGGAGGGTGGACCGAAGACAATGATCAAGCGATTTGTCTCCTGCCATCCTCTCCAGCCTCTGTCAAACAGAGGCCAAGGACACCACTCTATCCCCTGGCAGGGCATAGCCTTTTATGGACCTAACCTCCATGAAATTATCGCGGCAGAGCGAACACAGCGCTGGCTGGAAAGGGCGGCGGGGCTGGGCAGGGCATGAACCCAGCGGGGGCCAGGCACGGGCTGGAGCAGGGCTTGCACCTTGCAGCAGCCAAGCCGGTGTCTCCCCCCCGCAGCCGGAGCCGGGCGGCTGCTCCCCGCCGGGCTGGTGTCTGCCGGCAGGTGGCGGCCCCGGCGCGCCGCTGGCTGTCCCGGGCGGCGCCACGCGCCCTGCCCGAGGCCGGGGCTGGCCGAGCGGGGCGCCCGCGCTGCAGCGCGACCCTAGCGCGCAGAGATGGGGGGCGGCTCCCTGCGGGCTGCGCGCGTGTCCCCTGCACCCCCCCATCTCCTGCTTGCCGCGCGCAAGTCCCGCTCCACGGCCCCGGGGGGGCGCGCAGCGGCGGCGCCTGCTGCCTTTGTTCCCCTGCGCGGCTCGCTGGGCGCGTCTGCGCGCAGCCGGGGGGTTGCGCGCTCCGCTGCGCCCTCTGCGGGGCAGGGAACCCGCGGCCACGTGCGCACCCGGCCTGGCCACGCGGCTGTCGCGCTTGTTGGTTGGTTGGGGCAGCCCTGCTAGCGGCAGCCGCGGGGGGCTACTCGTTTTAGCAGGAGAAGGGGCCCGCCTGCGGGGGGGGGACACCGCACAGTCCCGGCTCTCTCCCTAAGCACGTCCCATGCTTGGGGTTTGACCTCAGTGCACCAGTAATACTAGGTACGCCCATAAAGCAGGGGGAGGGGAACCTTTTTGGGGTCAGGGGCTGCTGACCCACAGGAAAACGGGGGGAAGGGGTGCACACAAGTGAGAAGCAAAAACAAAATGAAAAACCACCCCCAAAATAAAATCCTCACTGAGGTGGCCCCCGACTGAGAAGGAGGAAGACGCTTCCCCAAGATCCCCTCACACACCAGAGCTGAGGGGTCCAGGCAGCAGCGGGACTTAGGTTTCCCACCGCTGCCAGATAGGCTTATGCAGATCATTCGTGAAACTCACTGTAAACGCCCACTGGTTTCCATGCAGGATGACTACCCCATCCCCTAGGTAAGACACATTCCTTTTTTGTTACCTAATGTCGCATATGCAATCAAGTGCTACTAAAAGACATTTGATCCCATATGTTTTGGAGCAGTAATGGTGAAGGGGCTCATGCCCCTTCCGTTATAGACTTGCAGGAACAGAAAGAATTCTGACAATGGTATCGGTCCACGAGTAGCTAGAAGAATTAGCAATAATAATGCAGAAAAGGCAGATGAGTTCCATAAATATTTCTGTTCTGGATTTTGGGAAAAATCAGATGCCATTGTGTCAGCATATGGTGATGATTAACACGTTTTCTTTCCACTAGAGTTCTAGGAGAATGTTGCACAGCAGCTACGGAAGTCAAACATTTTAAAATCTCCAGGTCCAGAAAACTTGCATCGAGGAGTTTTAGAAGAGCCATCTGAGAAGTTGGCTGGACAGTGGATGGAATAAATCTTGGAGCAGTGGGGAAGTTCCAGAAGACTGGAACAAACTTGTGCCAATTTACTCTGCTGAAAAATGGGATGATCCAGGTAATGAGAAGTTTGTCAGCCCAACCTCAAACCTGAGCTAGAAAATGCTGCTGCTGATACAAGACTAGCTTAATAAAGAATTAAAGGAGGACAATGTAATTAATGCAAATCAACATGATTTTATGGAAACCAGATTGTGTCAACTAACTTGGTATTTTAAAAAAATGAGATTATGAATTTGGGTGGTAAAAGTAATAGTATTGTCATGACATACTTAGTGTTGGATTTTGCATCTTGCAACATTTTGATTTAAAACCATAATCATATGAAATGAATATGTCATGCACGAACTTGATTAAAAACTGGTTAATGCAAAACGTAATTGTAAACAGCTAATTGTCATCAAGCAAGTGTAAAGAATCTCAGAGGGATAGACATGTTATTACGACTTTAAAAACAATGAGTAGTCCTTAGAGACTAACAAACATATATAAAATCATGAGCTTTCATGGGTAAAACCCACTTCATCAGATGAATTGGAGTGGAAATTACAGAATCCAAGATATATAACAGCAGAAGACGTACCTGTCAATTGTAGGACCTGTGTTAATGAAGATAATTAAGTGGGCAGGATGTATCCCATTCATAGTTTTTGATGGGCAAATGTAAATGTCAAAGGCAGGAGAAATTGGCTTTGTAGTGCGTTAACCAGTTAATATCTTTATTCAAACCAGATTGACAGTGTCAAATTTGTAGATGAATTCCAGTTCAGCAGTCTCTGTAACTGGGTAGTACAATTCCTTTGTAGAAGAGTGGCTAATTTAAAATCCATGATTTAGTGGCTAGATAAGTTAAAATTTCCCCCTCCAGGTTTATGTGTGTTCCTGTTCCTGATGGCTGATTTGTGTCCATTCATCCTTTGTCGTAGAGACTGTGCGCTTTGGCCAATATACATGGCAGAGGAGCGTTGCTGGCACTTGATGGCATAGATCACATTAGAGGATGTGCAGTTGTATGAGTCCCTGATGTGATGGCTGATGTGGTTAGGTCCCTGTGATGGTGTCACTTGTACAGATGTGAGGACAGAGGAGGCAACAGGGTTTGTTGCAGGGGTAGGTTCCTGGGTGAGTGTATCTGAGGTGTGGTGTGCGGCAGCTGGTAAATATTTGCTTCAGATTCGGGGGTGGTCTGTAGGTGAGGACTGGCCTGTCTCCCAAGGTCTGTGCGAGTGAGGGGTTGTTTCCCAGGGTAGGATGTAGATTGTCAGTGATGCACCAGAGCGGTTTGAGCTGGAGGCTGCAGGCGATCACCAGCGGTGTTCTGTTATTTTCCTTGGTGGGCCTGTCCTGAAGTAGGTGACTTCTGAGTACTTGTCTGGCTCTGTCAGTCTGTTTCCTCACTTCCCCAGATGGGTATTTAAGTTTTAAAAATGCTGGAAATTAAAGCTAGACACATTCAGACTGGAAACAAGGCACACATTTAGGATAGTGAGGATAATTAACCATTGGAACAGTTTACCAAGGGTTGTGGTGGAGTCTCTACCACTAACAATTTTTCAATCAAGTTGGGATGTTTTTCTAAAATATTTGCTCTAGAATTATTTTGGTGAAGGTCACACTAGATGATCACAATGGTCCCTTCTGGCTTTGGAGTTGATGGATCTTTGCTACACATTGTTGCCAGTCCCAAATGTTCAAAAAATCACTAGTTTGAATCCTCAGATTGGCCTACATATCATTAGATTTTAAAAAATAATTAAATTAGCATTTTTCTACTAGCTGCCTATTTTCTGAGCCAGAGGATTCATTTTTTCAAGCTTTTTCTCTGCAATCACAAAGACAAGAAATTTATTTTTTAAAATAAAAGCTGATATTATCACATAATTACATGACTCCAGGAACTGGAATTTGTAAGGAAAGTTAAAGCCATCATGTGACACACACACACAACCCTCTCCCCACCATGCAGGTCTTCTCGTCAGCTATGTACTTAACATAGTAACAGACGTTCAACTGTATAAATACAAGGAATCCTGTGGCACTTTAAAGATTCACAGATTTATTTGGGTATAAGCTTTTGTGGGTAAAAATCCACTTTGTCAGATGCTTTGAAGTGGGTTTTTTGCCCATGAAAGTTTATGCCCAAATAAATCTGTTAATCTTTAAAGTGCTACATAATTCCTTGTTGTTTTTGTGGATACAGACTAACATGGCTACCCCTCTGATACTATTCAACTCTACAGTGATTAACCGTTTTAAAAGCAATTCTGTGAAGTAAATAGAGAAGGGACACAACAGCAAACATCATCAAAGCTCTCTAAACTTTTTGGGAGTTTATATAAAAGAACTTCATTCCAACCCATCCACATTCATCATCATCATCATTATTTATTTATTTATTTAATTTTTGCAGAACCAAAACTTGACAGATGATGCTTTGCAAAAGTAAAAACAAAACCACTGCTGGTTTTACATGTCTCTAGCAACACAGCCCTCTGTTAGTTATTTAATTATTAGTAAACATTTATATTGTGGTAGGATCTACAGGCCAATTAGGCTGAGTTCCATTGTGTGAGGCACAATACAAATACATAGTAAGTGACAAGTACCTGCCCCAAAGAGCTTACACTATATTCACGCACTCACTGGCAGGAAGCCACTGATAGCCACAGAGCAATCTTTGCTTATTCCGAATTCCAAATTATCAATAAAGTTAAACATCTTTTCTCAGCAGCTTCTTGCTTTTACCAGGCTCTCTGGAACGATCTCTGTATCTGTCAATTTCACCAGAGCAATCTGAATGCAGTGTGTGCCAAACATAACTTTCTTCTTCCATCGGATACAGTATTTCTGTTCGTGGTATGCATTTAATGAGTGGCAGAATCAGCAATGAAAAATATTATACTTCTGTTTGCAAACCCCCTCCCTCCCAAACCTTCATAGTTGACTAACAAGGTAACTCCACCAGAGTTGCTTGCTTCCTTGTTACTAAAAAACACTTCAGTGCAGGAAAGGCCTTAAAATCTCCAGAGAGAAAACTGTTGTGTTATTTGTGACTCAAGTTGACCACAGCAAGGGCTGTGTCAGTGATTGTTGCTTACATAACTTTCCTTCATCCTCAAATATTTTGCTTATTGGGTTTTCAGCAATATCAATTAGCTGTGAACAGTTGTTTCAGGTTGATGCTTGTCACACCAAGAATGCAAATGGCGATTAGTAAAAATCTGGTAGAAATCCATTTGGACATTTTCAATTGGACCTGGTGAAAGCATATAGGATGGTTCCACATCTTTTTCCCCCCCCCTTTCATATGCTGTAACAATGTGCAAAATCAACATACTAACCGACAAGCAGAGTAACATCCGGCAACAATGTGGCAGATTGGCTTTGTTTTTACCAATGAAAATTTGCAAGAAGTTAGACTTGAACGTGAAATCTGTTCTTCGGCTTCCTTTCAAAGACTCTAAGGGGTATGTAATTACTGTCTTTGGGATGTTCAGTGGCTTATGGGGAATGATTTGGCAAAAGGGCATTTCTTCCATTTTTTCTACGCTAGGAGAAGTGGTTGAGTTTAGCTAACATGTCAGAGCTATTTTTGTCCTAATCCTGATCTTAGAGTAGAGGCAGGTTAACACCTTCTGCCTTGATCTATCTGATTTGAGATCAACCCTAGGAGAAACCAGTGTGTAGACATACCTTTAGTGGACTTGCATCCATGACAGCAAAGCTACCCTCACCAACAATTAATTTGGAGTTCAGAAAGGTTGAATGAGTTGGGCTGAACTGCAATTCCACCTGTAGGCTGTAGCTACAGTAAAGGGTTGTATTTTCAGAGCACAGAATGTAGTCAAGGGGGAAAGTGAAGAGCAGGTTGGAGAGCACTGGAGAATATACCGAGAGAACAGCTGTAATGCTGTATACTTACTCCTGCCTTGAAATAGGAGTGAAGCTAAAAAGTGAAGTGCATAGCTAAGGCCTATTTAAGTACATGGCTTAAAGCCATGTCTCCTCATGCACACAATTTTCCACCAAGGAGCTGGCTTATTAGGGGCTGACTAGATCTGTACAGAGGCTGACGCTTAGACTCATGGACCTGGTCTACACTACATCAGAAGATCAAAGTAAGGTGTTGCTTATTAAATTATGTAGCGGGGAGTCGATGTGACACTTCAAATGGTCGATGCTACGCTAGGGCTGTTGCTACACTTCAAAGGTGGAGGCGCCCTGTCGACTAATTGAATAGCCGATGCAAAAATGCATTGACTATTCAATCAGTCAATTACCCGATACTTAACATCCTTATTCTGCACTGTCCACACAGCAGGAGTCTGACGGGAGCAAATGCTCCTGTCCTTCCCTTACTCCTCACGAGGAGCAGGAGTACTGGCTGCCAACAGGGCGCCCTTTGAGTTTGATCTAGCAGGTCTTCACTTCGCTAAACTGCACCCCGGAGGATTGACCGCGGGAGTGTTGATCTGCCGTGTAGTGTAGATGCGCCCAAAGGTGTTTAGGCACCTATCTCCCATGATGGGGAAACAGAATTTTGTGGCACGATGCTCCTAGCACACGCTCAGGACAAGCCCTGAGATAAGCAGCAAATCCGGCAGCCTGATGTAAACATGCATTTGGCCTGCTTTACAGCTAGCATCCTTACCCAAATGTAGCACACGTTTGGGAGCAGCCCCCACGTTCATTTAACATGCAGGAAATGTGGGGGTGCAGGGGTCAGCTAAGGAATGTCTGAAGGAGATAGCTCCGTTATTAGCTCTCTCTGGAGGATAACAGGACACTAGAGCAAGAGTGTATCTGGAAGTGTCCAATTCTCGGTGGGCGAGTAATAGCCAATGGTGTCTGAGGAATGGTGCCAAATATAGTGTACCATTAGCCAATGTTCTCTCTAATCTTTTCCATCCAGGTGTACCTTTTTTATATATAAGTGTGTAATATTTTTTACGTGTGCCGAGGCAAGTGTGAATGTGCACCACCAGTAGAAACGCAGGTGTAGGCACTCTGCTACTCAGTGGAGCAGCATTTGATTTTTTTCCTGAGCGGCTGCCCAAGCACACGGCTTACAGGGAACACTGTGCACTAGCGGCTGTTAAGTGCGAGCAAGCCAAAACCATGGGCCATCATAGCAAAATGAAGCCCATTGATTGCAGCACTGATCTTATTCCCGAGTGTTCTTTGGACAACATTTGCGAGAGGGAGGGCTTTTTCGCCCGGCTTGTGGGGTGTGCTTGTCCAGTAGCAATGTCAAGAGCGTGAGCTTGGTGGTACAAGGTTCTCTCTCTCGTGACTCGGCCTGCGCAGCCACAGGAAGAGAGAGAAACTTGAGCAGGAATCAAATAGCAAATATTGGCAATGATGGACTATACACGAAGCGGTGTATGAATTGATTTTTTCAATACCTGCTTCCTGATTATGTGCCGTACTTGATTATTTCATCCTAAGTGGAGAGGTGGGGGGATGAGGGAAATGAGGATGATTTTATGAAGTATAATTACCAGTTGGGTGTGATTTCTCTAACACAGAGACCTGTGAAATCATTTGTGGCAGCAGCACAGCTTTCTCTTTTCTTTGCCTAATAAATACCCCCACACACACTCCCACATTTTTTATAACAAAGCTTTAAATAAACAAGCAAATAAATGCAAGTTGAGAGCGGGCGGCTGCCTCTAGGTGTGCAGAGCAGCAGGGCGCACTCTCGGATTTAGCACAGCAATAAGAGGAAGCAGGAAGGTTGGAGCATGTTTGGGAGAGGCGACAGGCCGGGAATGGTGATAAGGACCAGTTCAGTCGCCCGTAGGGTGTGATGTGGATAAAGGAGAGTTGGGCTGACAAGCCTTAGTTGAATCTTGCTGCCTGTGTGTTTGTGATGACGTTACAGTCCATATCTCTCTGTCTGAGATGCAGACATGGCGTTCCAGCACGGTTGTGCGCCCCATACAGATCTTGGGCGCCGTGTGTTTGCTTTGTCTTTGGGCCCTTTTCTGCATCTGCAGCCTCCGTCTTTGACTCCCTTTTGCATCCTGCAGTTGCTGCTACATGCTCAGCCGCTCTTCCTGCACTCTTTCCTCCTCCTGCTTCATGTCCAACTCCTTCCTCAGCCCCTGCTGAAGAACGTTTTATCCCAGGTCATCTTCCTGAGGATGAGGAATTTCAGAGGAGCCTAGTACCAGGTACCAGTGAATTTCAGTGTGTTTGAAAATCTCAGCCAAAGCCAGGTCTACACCAAGGGAAGAAGTCATACTAAGATACACAACTCCAGGTATGTGACTAGCGCAGCTGGAGTCTACATACCTTAGTTCGACTTACCGCCACGTCCCCACTGTGAGAAGTCGACGGGAGACACTCTCCCATTGACTTCCCTTACTTCTCCTCGACCCAGTGGAGTAACGGAGTTGACAGCGGCATCATCCGCAGTTGATTTAGCAGGTCCTTACTAGACCCACTAAATCGAACCCCGGAAGATTGATCTCCAGGTAAGCTGGATCTGCTGGTGTGAGGCTTTGGAGGGGTACGAGAGCACTACCCGCTGCCAACCGTTGAATAACTTGCAAGGAATGGGTGGATCTGAGAGACATTTCCCCATTTTTGACAGCGGCTGGGCTGCTAAGACCACGGCCTATCATGCAGACTACTACTCTGCCTCATGGTTTCCTTGTACTCCCACTAGCGACCTCTTGTCTTTATACTTAGATGGGAAGCTCTTTGGGGGCACCAATGGTCTTTTTGTCCTGTGTTTATACAGCACTGAGCACAATGGGATCCTGATCCTGGAATGTGGTTTTCAGTGCAGTGACAATAAAAATAATAGCAGAAGAGAGAGATGATGAGTGGAGGCCCCAGGGCAGAGGAGGGTGCTGGGGAGCAGAGCGGGAGAAGGAGGTAAGGACAATGAAAATCCTACTTACTTTCTGCCAGTTTGATTCGGTTGCTGGATCCCAGTGTGGGCTTGGATAAGAGCCAAAGCTATACACTAGGGCTACGTCTACACTGCAGGCTTCTTGCGCAAGAACTGTTTTGCGGAAGAGTTCTTGCATAAAAAGTCTTCCACAAGAGCGCGTCTACACTGGCATGTGCTTTTGCGCAAGAGATGTGCTTTTGCGCAAGAGTGTCTATGGCAGTGTGGACGCTGTCTTGCACAAGAAAGCTCTGATGGCCATTTTAGCCATATGGGTTTCTTGCGCAAGAAACTCATGTTGCCTGTCTACACTGCCCTCTTGCGCAAGAGGGCTTATTCCTCGTGGGGAGAGGAATAACTCTTCCGGAAGAAGCCCTGTTTTCCAACGCTGTACTGTAAATTTACTTGCGTAAGAACGCGCGTGCAGTGTAGACACCTGGCAAGTTTTTGCACGAGAACAACTGTTCTCGCGCAAGAAGCCGCCAGTGTAGACATAGCCTAGCATTTTCAAAGGTGCCTAAGAGAATTAGACACCCAGCTCCCAGTTGCATTTCAATAAGATTTGGGTGCCTAAGCCCCTCAGGCGCTCTTGGAAATGATCCCAACTGCCGTACATAAATTACTGTTGACTTAAATGGAACGTGGTGTTTTGACTGCGACAGCTGTTTGGACTAAACGCACTTGAATTCACACTGAATAATATTGACGGCATACTGTTTATAGCATGGCACAAGCAACAGCATGCAAGATGCATATGAAATGGGAGAAATAACCACACACATCCAAACATGCAAATCATGCGCTATCCAGTGCTAACTATATTGGTCTCTAGCTTGACTCCTCAGGTTTTAGAATAAAGACTCATAGCATGTCTAAATTTCGAGATTTTTTTTTCTGAAATTTCCCTGTTGAGTGCATTTAACTATGCTTGAAGAGATGAAAAGAAAAATCTGGTGTGTGCATTATACTGTATATATTTATTTCTAAATGTTGCATTGCATTTTCCAAAGCAACATTTGATGCACACCCAGAATTTTTTTAGATGTGTGAATCAAACCCCATAAGTTTGCCCACCTAGCTATCTGCTTTCAGATGAAATAGTCATGTGGACACTCTTATCTTAGTGCTACAGTTGAGAGCCCTGTGAGTGTTAGAAGAGTTGTTTGATGTACTCTGTTTTAATGGTAGCCTCAGCAGAAGAGGTCTTAAAACAAAGGCCCGTATATGTTTTTACCCAGAGAAAGGCACAGTAACAGGTTTCTGTGTAAATGAGAGTTGTATTGCCTTCCATCAGGGATGACTTGAAAATAAAGTGCTTTGATGGTAATACTGCAGATTGTCTGCAGGAAACCCAGCATAGCCTTGAACACTGTAGTTAGATAGCTGTGCAAAAAAGTACATGAAGAGAAGAGCTAATGTGCAATACTTCTATTTAAGATAGAGGGAGGAAATAGAAATTGTGATAGCATGCTATTTCAAGTAATAATAGAAAGTACTTGATGTTTACATGGAGAATGGATCAATACTAATTCTGTAGTCAGAGCACATACAGTAGTTTGGATTATACAAGTGATAGATGCATTCATTGTAGCTGAAATTTCCACCCTGCAACATTTATTTCTCACTGCGTCTTAGATGGAATTTTCCACCCAACTATCTGGAAGGATTTGCATAAGAATGGTGATAGAGCAGTATTCTTTAATGAGGTGCTTTTCTTTGTTAAACTTCAAAACTGTCCATGGGCGCATGATGAGGTTCAGATGGATTGCCACGCTAAGGCTTTTATATTTTCTTTAAAGAGCTTATCTTCGCTGTGTTGGGGGAGTTACTTTATAGTGTTGTCATAAAGGCAGTGGCAGTAAAGCTGACTTTGTGGCAACCCTAAAAGGTACCCCTTCCCCCAATCTTGGGTCTTCACTACCACTGGAGGCAACACCCCTGAGCTGGCACCTGTTTTGTACTGCTGTTAGGTCATTTGTACTCCTCTTTTATGGCATTACTCACCGCTCTGCTATGCCATTTTACTTTCAAAACAATGACCTCTTGTTTAACCTCATGCTCTAGGTTGCGGAAACTGGGTTAAAACCGGGTTCTTTGCAGAGTAACACTCTGGATTTAACAGAAGCGAAAGATTAAGCCAAATTTGGAAAGCCGCTGCTGGTTCAGGCTATTTGCAAAGATTGTGATAAAATGGTGCGGCAGACTGTTTCCCTCCCCCCGCCCCCTTCGGACAAGAGGCTAATTTCTAAAACACGCGGGGGGAAGTGCTTGAAATGTGGTGAATCTCAGGAATGTGACTGTAACCTGATGGGAAGTAATATTTCCTTCCTGGGATGCTGACCCTATGAGTCACCTGCTATCTGGAAATTGCAGGACAGCATGAAAAATGAGCAGGACCAGTGACTACGAGATTTGTCATCAAATCCAATTGCATAGATGGGACAGTGATTTCCCCCCATACTGCTGCATTAGAGAAGGCCTCCTTCTGCCCTCAGTCACACCAGTGAGAATCCATGGAGCCCAGTCCTCCAGCAGGAATGTAAATGAGAAAAGAATTTGGTCCCGTTTTTTTCT
This sequence comes from Rafetus swinhoei, assembly GCA_019425775.1. NCBI lineage: Eukaryota > Metazoa > Chordata > Testudines > Trionychidae > Rafetus > Rafetus swinhoei. The sequence goes on along the minus strand of CM033427.1, from coordinate 125,805,141 downwards.
TTTTTTGTTGCCAGTTAACAGCAGTAAGTGTATCGATGTATTTTTTAAATGGGCATAATTCTCCTCTAATAACCATATGTCAGGGCTCAGCTCCAGTATTCTGTTTCACTAGCATGGGCAGAACAAGAGTACTCCATGCATTTTTTTTATTTAGGGAATAATAATGATAGGCAAGCATCCTATACTCCTGGGCACCCTTACAGTGCATTACGACATACAGGATCACATACAGTCTCTTGATACATTCAGCGAGAGACTCAATCTTACTCACACAACTTCCATTGTCCTCTTGTTCGTCCCCCTCTTCTCAACCAATCCAGATCCGTCCCCAAATCACTGGAAAACAGATGTTCTTTGCAGCAAGAGGAGAGCATTAATATTTCAATTAAATGTACTGTCTTCTCTCTTCTCCCCAAATCCCTTCTCAAGGCCAACTCTTGTTGCTCTGCCTACAAAATAAATAAATGAAGCAACATTCGTACTGTGGCTAGATTTAGGGGCCATTAGAAAAGTCTATACTTGCATACAGTAATTACAAAAGAAATGTGGATGTATTTAAAATAAGTTGTCCCTCTTTCTCCAACCCTTACTATATTGTTGCCTTAAGCCCTCTTTCAGAAAAACACTGAAGCACGTGCTTAATTTGGAGGCAATGGAATTTGAGCGCATGCTTACATTTAAGCATATGCTTAAGTGCTTTGCTAAATTGTGTGGGTGGTGGCATCAGTTGTAAACTTATTGGGTTAGGGACCCTGTCTATCTCCATACTATACAGTCACTAGGACAACAGAGCCCCGATCCTGGCTCAGTCAACATTAAATAATGATGTAGATAGAATATACACTAAATATCAGAATTGCAAACACGTTGGGAATGGAGACTATAACGATGAAATGTTCATAATGGAACAAAATATTATGGTTTATTCTTGCAAATGTTGACAACTGAACATTGACTTCATACAGCTTTGAAAGTTTACTCTGCAAAAGAAAAAAGCTGCTTTTGTTCTTTCCCTTTCCTCCCCCAGTAGTTTGTTTAATACAACACTGTATTGATTGCATGCTTCCGGTTCCAAACAAGGTTTGTGGTTGACTGGTCAGTTTGTAATAGGGATGCGAACGACTAGTCGACACATTAGTCGATTAGTTGCATCCCCCCCCTTTGCTTCCTCTATCAGAAAGAGGCAGCAAATGTGGGAGAGAGGAGGCGGGTGCTTCAAAGCGGCAGTACCACGTGGAGCCTGGTACAGACCCATGGCTCCTCACGGCGCTGCTGCTTTGAAACTCTGTGTGCAGCTTGGGGCCAGCTGGGAACAGGACTCCCAGTGTGGACTGGGTTGCATGCAGCATTTCAAAGCAGCAGTACCGTGTGGAGCCCAGGGTCAGCTGGGGATACCCCCGCTAATCCCAGGCTCCATGTAGCACTGCCACTTTGAAATGCCGCGGGCAGCATGGGGCCAGAGGGGACTGCTTGAGTTCCCCGCTGGCCCCATGCTCCCCGCAGCACCTTCGCCTTTGAAGTGTAGTAACAGCCACTTCAAAGATGGAGGTGCACTTATCAACTAATTAAATAGTCGATGCAAATTGCACCGACTATTCGATTAGCCAGTTAATCTAAATTTAACATCCCTAGTGTGTAACTCTGGTGTTCATAATTCTGAGGTTTTACTGTAATATTAGAGTTAGCATGCACTGTATGAATTTGAGAGGGGAAGTTATTCTTTATGTGTGCAACTTCTCAGTAACCAAACTGGAATAAAGACAAAAAATGTTAGGGAAATATTGGAATCTCTGGAATAATGGAATTACAGAAACACTCAGTCTCCACCAACCGTTTTAGAATGTAGACAAGAAATGGCTCTTGCTAACTTACTTGATTTAAACAAACTGTGCAAACCATTTTACATATGTTAAATATCAACTAATTGACTAATCGAGTAGTCGATGCATTTTGCATTGACTATTCGATTAGTCAATAAGGGTGCCTCCACCTTTGAAGTGTAGCTCCACACGGAGCTGCCGCTTTGAAACACTGTGTGCAGCCTGGGGACACCCTAGCTGGCCCCAGGCTGCATGCAGCATTTCAAAGCAGCAGTGCCGCGTGGTTTGGCCCCAGGCTCTATACGGCGCTCCCGCTTTGAAATACCCCTCCTCCCGCTGCCTCTTTCTGATAGAGGCAGCAAAGATGGGGAAAGCAACTAGTCAAGTAGCATGTCGACTATCTGATAAGCTGATGGACTTGCCAATTCTACTAGTTTAAATGGTGGTGAATTATTTTACTAATGGTTTACCTGGCTTCCAATAGCAGCTAACATGATAACGTAAGATAGAATGGCGTGTGTGTGGTTTTCCTGCTATATTTTACATCCTCTTGTTAGTTTCTGTTCTTGCTATACCTTTCTGACTTCTCAGCAATCCACTTTACTTACTTTATGTACCCATTGAATCCCCAAATAATGCAAATCACATCACTTTACCATTTACACCTGTTTTGTGAGCAGTTTCTGCCCAGTTCAGAATGAGGCATCCCCACTTATCCTACAAATGAATATGGCCCAATATAATCTATGGTGCTTCAAAATCCAGCCAGTTAAATTTTATACTAGTCCAGTGGTTCCCAACCTTTTCAAGCATACGGACCCCTTTTCAGTCTATTAAAATTTCCCCTCCCTGGAGGGGGGGAAAAAAAAATAAAAGGAAAGGAAAAGAAAAGAAAAGTAAGGAAAGAAAAATAAAAGGATTGGGCCCGATCCAAATTTTTAAACTTTCCACGGACCCCCTGCAGTACCGTTGCATACTACAAAGGGTCTGCGGACCACAGGTTGGTAACCACGGCACTAGTCTAATGCTGTGGTAAATGCTGTTACCTCACAACCTATATGCTTACTGGGAGATCAACACTGCAGGGATCAATATCCTTGGGGATATTAAAGACCCACTAAATCTACTAAAGACCCACTAAATCAACCACTGATCATGCTCTCGTCAACTCTGGTATTCCACCAGATTGAGAAGTGTAAAGAAAGTTGATGGGAAAGTTTGTCCCGTCCAATCCCTGCAGAAACTGGATCCAAATTATGTGGACTCCAGCTACGCTACTCACATAGCTGGAGTTGCATATTTTAGTTCGACACTGCCCCCCAGTGTAGACCTCAGTGGAGTTAACACTAATGCACAGTAATGTAAATGAGTGGACAAGCAGGTCTAGAAAAATGGCGATATACTCCAAATCTGGTATAACTGAGGTCAGTGTTTGGCTTTGTGAGTACAGACGGTGATGAGTATGACAACCTACAGTCAGCATTTCCTTACCCTTTGGATTTGGTGTCTCTAGTACAATATTATGTTAACACAGATTTTGTGTTTAATTAACTTGTGTTGTAGAACTGAGAAATAAATTCTGTCCTTACCTAGGTAGGAGATGTGGTATTTGTAAAGCGATTACAGCAAAGATGAAGGTTTATAACAAAGCAGGCAATAAAGCCCACAAAATTATTTGAGAAGCACCACCACCCAGGATAAATTCTACAGGAAGCATTAACCGTTCATAAAAATTCCTTTGCTACTCAGGAATTTAAACCACAGCCACCGTGAGAGAAGGTATTAAACCACAATTGCATTCTGTAATGCTGTCTTTAAGAATTAGACATTAGGACAACCTTGGTTGACTGCAGTCTATATTTGTGTTACGATATTTTATTTATTTATTTTTTTCCCTTCACGTAATGATTATTTACTTAGCTATTTAAATACAAAGAATATAAAATTAAAATGCAATTCTTATAGAAATCTGCTTCCATAGGTCTTTGTGAATGTGTGTATACATTAAAATCTCCTATGTATTTTTTTCCTTAATAAGCACTTGGAAAAGGATAAACTGTACAAGCCTGCTTGTAACTACATCAGAAGGCACTGAGGTTGTTATCACGGTAATTTGGAGCCACAATTCTTTCTACAGCTGAAAAGAAAATTCCCTTGAATGTTTTTCTTGTAAAAGGCTTTGGCCTGATGGCATTGGAGACTGTAGTTCTCTGTGTATCTGCAGAACAGGCACAGGGCAGACGCTAGTGGTGCTAACTTCTACCCTGCACCCCAGACTATGCCACTACCATAAGTGGAGGTTCGGAAAGTTACGCCTGTGAAGGCTCAAACCTGCAAGGTACCATGAGGCCTCAACTCCCAGTGACTTCATGTGGTGCCTGGTGGGATACTATATCTTTACTGCTGAATCTGTCAGAAAAAGGGCTAGCTTGGTTGCTTTGTTATGTGGCCCCCTGGGTGGTAGGAGCTGGATCAAGAGCGGGCAAAATATGGCAATTGGCCGGATTTGGCTCTACAAACTGCCAGATCGGGCCCACTACTATTCCCCCCTCAGGCAGGCTCTCACATGCCGCTCAAAAAGGAGCCAGCTGCAGGGAACATGTGCGTCTCTGTGCACCGCATGTTCCTGGCGTGGGGGGCTTTGTGTGCTGCCCCCTGTCTCCCAGCACAATCTTGCAGCTCCCCGTGGCCAGTTTCCAGGTGGCTGGCCAGAAGCTGCCTAAGGTAAGCGCCTTCTGGCAGAGCCTGCACCTAACACCCCACCCTCTCCTACACCCCAATTCCCTGACCCAGGTCACAGCCCAAACCCCTGCACCTCCTCCTGCACCACGGCTCCAGGGCAGAACCCTCTTCCATATCCTGCACCCCCCTTGCACCCCAATTCCACACTCCAGGTCACAACCCCTTCCTTCACACAAACTCCCTCCCAGACCCAGCACCACTTTCTGCACCCTAGTCCCCTACCCTGAGCCCCCTCCTGCACCCAGCCTCCCTTCCAGACCCTGCACCTTCTCCATTAATATCATAGAAGAGTGCAGCCCGTGACCACTTATCAAATTTGGGGAGTGGCCCCTCCTCCCCCATCACAAATTATTGCCCAGCCGTGAAATGGACTGATAGCTCCAACTCCCTTCACCGAACAGTCAGCCGATAACAATGAGCAGCCGGGACTGGATTTGAACTGGCGTTGCATACGAAAAGTTACATGTCTCCTCACCCAACTGCGCAGCCAGGCCCCTCCATTTTCTAGCCATCCAGAGACAAACTAATTTGACATCTTCCCCCCACTTTGGAATCATTGTCTCCAACACCCATTGACGGGATCCCTTTCCATTTGTGTGGCCTAGACTAAAGGCACTTCTACCTTTCTAGGACGAAGTTGCCATGGATTTCGGGGTCACGTCAATGAGGAATTTTGGAGCGCTCTCTCTGAGGGGATGTTCCCACCATGCCTGGTCATGAGGGGGTTAAGGTAGGCTGAATGAGCCAATTAACCACATAGGCTGCACCTGGAAGGGAGCCAGGGCTCAGTAATGCTTAATTAAGACTACAGCTCACCTGAGCAGGAACGGGGGAAGGGAGGCTCCTAGGAAGCTAAGAACAGAAGGGGCTTGCAGGGGAAAGAGGCTGCAGTCACAGGGGGGAGGTTACAGGGTATGGCAAGATGCTGAAGTGGGAAGTAGGCATGGAGGACTGGAGGAAGCTTGGGATGGATGCTGACTCCGGAGGTGTTGGAGGAGAGGCACAGGAAGTAGGACAGGGCCTAGGGAAATAGCAAGCAGGTCTGGGCATAAGCAGGCCGTTGTTGTGGCGCATGGGGCTGCTGGGCTGGAAACTGGAGTCGAGGGTTTCCCTACCAGCCACTGAGGAAGTGGCCCGGCTTTGTACAAAGCACAGAGGACTGCCTGGCCCCGCAGAAGGAGGACGGCGTGTCCTGAGAGACAGTGACAGACCACTGGAAGGGGAGAACTGATGTGACCTGACTGGGGCACCAAGGAGGAAGACCCCCTGAGTGCTGGAGGGTGCCATCGAGACAGCAGGCTGAGTGACCGCAGGAAGGGGTCTCCCCCCAGTGGTGAGTTAATCCCCAGATGTGCTCCAAGGAGGTGCACTGGCAGTGAGTAGTGAAACCTTGTATGCTCCCCCCTTTACTCTGGGTCACTTTTAACATCCGTGATTCCCTCATTGCAAGTATTTAATAGACGTTGCAGGCCAGAAGGGGCCCTTTGGCTCTTCTAGTCTGACGCAGGCCATGGTGTGTCACTTGGTGATTCATGCATCTGGCCCAACTCTCTGTGAGGCTCCAGAGTATCTGTTATGAAGACACCCTGTTTTTAATGTGACGGGTTCCTGGTGCTGGAGCACTGGGCACGTTCCTTTGCTCCTTGTTTGCTTCCCCCTTATCAGAGTGGCATGTATGCCATCACCAGATTCTACCCTAATCCTTTTGTTAGGAGGGCAAACACATTCCTCCAAGATTTCAGTCCACTCCTCCCCCACCACTATCTGTGTAAAACAGAGTCTGCTGTCCAGCCATGTACCCTTCCTCCATAATCCCCAGCCAAAGAAAGTGAGGCACAACCCCTCTGTTTCACCACATGGGAGAAGACTGAGTCCATCTGGCCAGCTGTAAAACTGCATTTTTCTCCATGGCGTGGGGTTTCGTTGGCCAAAATGACTGGAAGGAAATACAGTAAAACTCCCAATAGTCCGGCACTCCTGATAGTCCGGCATCAAAATGGCAAGAGCCTAGTGAGCGAGCTTTGGCAAAAAATGAGTCACAAGGTAACAGCGGCAGCAGCTGAACTGAGCAAAAAGGGTAAAAAAGGCTTTAAAAAACTAAAACATTACAGTATACTGTATACAGTATGTACAATAAAAAGGGTTAAGAACACTTTATATACAGTATATAATGTATACAGTATATATATAACCACCTTATAGTACCTCCTGATAGTCCGGCATATCTGATAATCCGGCACCATCTAGGTCCCATATAGGTTCCGGATTATCGGAAGTCTACTGTACCTGTTTTGAATAGTCCCAGAGCCCTGTCTACTTAAAAAATTACCCCTCTCTAAGATGTCTAAAAATGTTGAGCATCTGATCTCTGATAACCTTTTTAGGTACTTCAGGGAGGCCTGGTGGGGAAACAGGAGTTTTCATTTTGTGAATAATATTGTGGTTTTGGAATCTGGGTGGTTCTCCACTGAAATGAAAACAAAACCATTAGAAACTTCGAGTGAGAGACATGAAATCCCAGAGTAGTCTAGTCACCCTAGAGTGTTGGTTCAAGTCCCTGCTCTGCCTGATTTAGACTAATGTCTGTGTGCTCCCCCCTCTCCTGCCTTGTTTTTGACCAGAAATCCATTCTGGACTGAAAAGACTTTATTGATGAAAATTCCATCATGACAAATAAGCTTCTGCAGAAAGACTAATCAGCACTTTCTGATGGAAAAAGCATTTTGTCAGGAATTTTCCTGCTCAGCTCTAACTTCAAATTGGGGACCCCAAATCACTAGTCACTTTTGAAAATCGTGGCCAGTCCTCCTAGCACTGCATGATTGTTCCATTACCTCCCAGTGGCTGCACCAAAGCATAGTACAAACACTCCATTTGTGCCAATTCACTCTAATTTCTTTGAACAGGAATGCCAAAATCATCTTGCAGGGAGTGAGGCTCAATACATTTCAAAAAATTTTTTAAAAAAAGAATGAGATGGTGGAGAAGAATGCTAAGAAAAATAATCCCAATGAAATAACATGCTGTCTGGTGTAAATTGTTGTTACTGGTATTGTGGTGGCCCCAGGTGGCTCTGACTGGGATATAGGCTCTGCTGTACTGGTTGCTGTGCAATGCACAGTCAGATGTTTCCTGTGTCTTACAGCCTAAATAGACACAGCAAGCAAAGGATGGGAGGGGAAACAAGCACGGATTGTGTTTAGTTCTGTATGCTGGCCTCATGCATTGTGGTATCCTCCAGAAGTCCATGAAGTGACATGATTACATTGTTGTGCATGTCTTTCTTTCAACAAGAAAATGAGGTGATGTCTGGTTTAGCTTTTTAAACGTATGTATTTGACTGTTGCGGTGGGGTGTGTGTGTCTGTGTGTGTGTGTGAGCTCTGCACTGGGCATGGAGAGAGGTGAGGCGGGGGACCGTCTCTATTCCCTGGAGAAGTTTGTTCTACCACCTTAGGCTGGCCCCAGAGAGAGCTCTGCCTTCTGCAAAAAGGAGCGAAGTTGTTGGCCATGGTCCAGACAAGCCAGCGTCTGAAGCAGTGATGGGCAACCTGGGCTAGTAAGTGGGGTACATGCTTGGGTGCTTAACACAATTTTTGGCGTTTGGAAAATGAAAACGTGTGAGAGTCATTTCTCAGGGCAGAGCTGGGGATGAAGCGTTAAGTATGCAGGCTGAAGGCCCACTGACGAGGGGGCCGGGGGCAAAGAGGGCAGTTACTTCGGCCCGGTGATTCAAAGGGGCACAGGGCTCCCGACTGCTGCAGCTGCCTTGAGGGCTGTCTGCCCCTGTCCTCACCCCTTCTGCCTGAAACCCTGCCCCTTTTGGGGAGAACAGAACTGGCCCCCACATGTTGCCCTGGGGCCCACAGTGGCTGCTGGCCCCTCTGGCAGGCTACGAGAGGAAGAGAGGATTAGCTTAGTCCTCTCTCGCAGTAGCAGCTTGGGGCCAGGTGAGAAGTGCCTCTCCATGGCTGCTGCAGCTCCAGTGGGCACAGCCAGGGATGGGGTGCATGTACCTCAGCTGGGGCAGGTCCAGGTTTGTCTGCCTCCTGCATCCCCCAGCCAGAGTGAGGAATGCAGCAAACGGTGCACTTTCCCCTCACTCCCTGACAAAGCCAGCAATGTCCTTATATGAATCAGGGAGGGTAGGGGGCAGTTTCTGCCTCCCCCCACACTCACCCTAAAGGGTGCCTGCGGAGTGGGAGGCTCGGGGCTGGGTCGATACTGGATGGGGGGTGGAGTAGACCCTCAGCTAACCGCTTTCACCTGCCTGGTGATTCTCTCTCTTTTTTTCCATATGGTTTTATGACCCATTCCAGGCACATCCCATTGTCCTGGCACAACTAAACCCTGACCTTGCTTTAAGTTCTGATAAGAGGAAGCTGTGTACCGAATTTAGTGGTTCTAACTCTGACCGTTTAGGAGTTCTTGGACAGACAAACTCAAATCTAGAGTAGAAAAGGACTTCAGGCTATTGTTTAGTGTAACAATAGCAAATTTCAGTCTGCTGGGCAGTTTTATATAAGAATATAAAATGCCCAAGGTAAGACTCCAATAAAGCCTTTTTATAAACCATAATTGAGTTGAAACCCTTTAAGAAACAAAATTAGAACAGCAAGGTATCTGAACATGCATATAACAATCACTGTATTCATCTGGGTAGGAGCTGCTCCTTCACATCACCTGCTTGTGCCGTTGATATGGAATCTAATGAATTCTATTCCTTCCCAACAATTTCTCAGATTCCTACACCTCCCGAGGGATCGTCGCTATATTACTTCAAGTTTGCTGTGTCTTGATCTGTACATAGTGCTTGCAAATTCATTTTAGGCAAAGCTGGAGTTTCTATCTATCTGGTAGAGGCTCTTCAAAGGTGCTGCAACAGTCTCTGAAGGGAGACATCGCCCAGCTACAAGAGACCCCACTAGACAATATTATAAATGAGAGACTGATGGGTTGCTGCTCAAAGACAAGAATAATGGCCAGAAACCTGTTCAGCTTTTTGCAATACACCAGCCGAACTGAACCAGTCGTCAGATCAGAACTGAGCTGAGTAATACATAGCTCGACTTGTCTCTAATTCTCATAGATCAAGGAGAGTTTCTTGGGCTGAATCCTATCTTTCCTCTCCCCCCCATCCCCTGCCCGCCTGTTTGCAGATTTGTAGGGGGGGAAGCTCGTTTGGTTCAGGTTTTGCTTTGCTCTTTTGGAAGGGCAAGGGGTTGGTTGCTAAGAAATATATTTGTTACGTTGGTAAAGTGAATTCATCTTCTGGCTGGCACCTGGCTTTCTCTAATCACTCACGTGGAGTGGATGAACGCCCCCTTGGCTGTCAAAGTGGTTCCTTCCAACAGTCTCTGTGTGTCACAGATAGGCACAACGAGGCCCTACAAACCGCAAAGAGGAAGTTCACTAGCCTGAAGTTTGATATCCGGATCTGATACCGCCCTTTGGTTGCATCAGGCTCCCACAACGAGATAACAACGCCAGCAGCCCCTGGTAGCGCTGCTAGAGTTAATGAGTGGGCTTTGGCGTGCTTGCTGTGAGTGGGTGGTTCACACGTAGGCTTTCCGATCAGGTGCTATAGGTGACACGTGGAAAGGAAACCTGACTGGTTCCTTGTACTGTTGGAGGGACAGTAACGGAGTGAGCTTTCTTCCACAAGCAGTCGTAGGGGGCCAGGCTTGGCCAGAGGTTGCGCCCAGGTCTGGTGCGGAGCACAGCTCCTGCTCTGTGACTACGCCTTTCTCTAGGGTGGCCAAGCACCTTTGCCCCTCCCCTGTGCTCACTCTATCCCCCCTCCCTCTGTTGCTTACATGTCCCATTGTCACTGGGCTGGCTCAGGGGGTTGGCAAGGGCTCCAGATTGGGGGGGAAGGGAGAAAGTGGAGTTCAGGTGGGGGGGAGGAGGCTCTGGGTTGAGGCACTAGATTGGGATGTAAGAGGCAATGAGGTCTGCAGCTGGGGATGCAGGGATTTGGGATGTAGGAGGGTGCTCCAGGGTGGGATAGAAGGGTTCAGAGGGTAGGAGGGGGATTAGGGTGGGGGGAGACAGCTGGGGTATTTGGAGATGTCAGGGGTACAGGTGTTTACCTTAAACAGCTCTGGGAAGCAGTGACACATCCCTCCTCGTGGCCAGGTGGCTCTGTGCTGCCTTGTCTGCAGGCGCCACCCCCCACAGCTCCCATTGGCCACAGTTTCCAGCCAACGGGAGCTGCAGAGCCAACATTTGGGGTGAGGCGGCGTATAAAGCCCTGTGGCTGCCTGGACATGTAGGAGTTGGAGGGAGGGGCAGGAGACATGCTTCTGCTTCCAGGATCTGCATGGTACCTTGGCAGCCTTAGTCTGCTGCATCGCTAACCAGACTTTTAAGGGCCCAGTCAGTGGTGCTGACGGGAGCTGCTGGAGTCCCTTTTGACCAGGCTTTCCAGTAGAAAACGGAGCACCTGGCCACCCGACCGGTCTCTGAACAACTCGCAGTGGTGTGGCTTGTACAGGAAAAGATGAATGGGCCCAGCTTTCAGGTGGGTGGGCAATGGTGGGGGGGGTGGGTCCCAGATGTTTCCTTGTGAGAGCCACTGCCCACAGGGCTAGTGCTGGGACTGGAGACCGGGAAGCAGTGTGCGGGGGGAAGTGTCATGATGGTCTGTGAACTTCAGTGGTTTCCCGGGGCTGTTCTTCAGGGAGAGGGGAAGGGAACACCTATGTGCCACTGCCTCCGGGTGGTGGAGTCTGAAGGTGCCACCCCCCACGGCTCCCATTGGCCACAGTTTCCAGCCAATGTGAGCTGCAGAGCCAGCATTTGGGGTGAGGCAGCATACGGAGCCTGGGCATGTAGGAGTTGGAGGGGAGGGGCTAGCTAGTTAGCCTGAATGGGTCTAGCTGTGGAATAAAGTAGGGATGTTAAGGGTTAATTGGTGAACTGCTGAGCGTCACCCTTAATGGGTGAGGCTTACCAGTGTCAGTTACCTGGTGGGGGCTAGAGTAGGCCCCTGCTCATCAGTCAGGCTGGAGCAGCCTCCCTACCCCATTCAATCGGTTAACTGGTTAAACGTGAAGTTTAACCGGTTAACTAATTAAACAGGGTTTTACATCCCTAGAATATAGTGCTACTGCGTATGACTGATGGCGAGGGAAGCTAGCACTTAGACAGGTATCTGGCAGTTGCGTTTAGCTTCCTATGTGCAAAGTGAACGTTGAAAACAGTTTGTCTTTAGAAACCGCCCCCCCCCGTTACTATCTCAATTTCCCCCATGAGCGTGAATGAGGGTGGGTGCGTGTGTGTGTAACACTGAGAAAGAGCTAGCATTCTGTACTTCCCAGCAGGAGGTCTAATCTGATTATGTAGAGTAGGTGCTGGAAAATCAGCACATTAATTGAGAGCAGCAAATCAGTGATGCAAAGTTCGCGATGGTAAATTCTGCTCTTTATTTTTTTTGTTCTTGTTCAGCCCCAGAACAGGGTCCTGCAACCGTTTTATGGGCGGGATTTTCAGTTCCTGACCTCATTACAGCAATGTAAACTTATAGTAACTCTGACTTCATAAGAGTTGTACTGATGCATGTGAGAGGAGAACTCTTCTGATAGAAGCACTCGTGGAAAACAATGGGATCTAAACATTCAGGGAAGAAATTGGCCTGCTGAAATTAGGGATATAATTTCAAAAGCTTAGAGGTTAATGCTATAGACCAGTGTTTCTTAAACTGTGTTCTGCGGCACACCGGCAGTCGGAGGTGTGCCACGGAGAACAACAGAGTTCAAAATGGCTGCCTTTAAAAGGGCAGGAGACCTTTTTTTTTTTTTTTTTTGGCTCAATAACTTTCCCCCCGACCCTTTTTGCTCGACAAAACATCCTTGGTGTTCTTCATTAAAAAAAAATTGTTTGGTGTTCCTTGGTCATAAAGAGTTTAAGAAACACTGCTATAGACAACATGCATTTCTGCCTGCCCCCTGCCAGTAATTTTTTTAGCAGGCTGGCCAGTAGCCCAGCTCAGTCCTGGCTTCCACCAGATCTACGACCTACCCTTGCTGTGCTCCCTCCCCCCAGACAGGGGCTGTTGCCACCCTGCAGTGCTGTCTCTGTATGAGAGGCAGCAACACAGGGCAACAGTCAGCCGATCCACCGGGGAGCTGGTTTTTAAACCGGCTCCCCTTGCAGACCAGCTCCCACCTGGCACCCCACGCTGCTGCCTCTGATGCAGAGGCAGCAGTGCAGAGTGGCAAGGGGCTCCTTGGGAGTGAAGCCAGAGTGCAACTGGCTGCCGGCCCTGCCCCTGGGGGCTATAAAATAGTCGAGTAACTGATAAGAATTCATGAGGTTAATGGACTATTCAATTAACAGATATTTAACATCCCTAGCTGAAATAGGGCTAATACAAATTACTTTCGTATAGAATCATAAGAACCATAGGACTTGAAGATACCTACAGAAGTCATTAAGTCCAGTTCCTTGCACTCACGGCAGGAACAAGCATCATCTAGACCATCCCTAACAGGTGGTTGTCTAACTTGCTCTCAAAAATCTTCAGTGATGGAGATATCAAAACCTCCCCTGGCGACTAATTCCAGTGCTTTAATCACCCTGACAATTGGGAAGTTTTCCCTAGTGTTCAACCTAAACCTGCTTTGCTGTAATTTAAGCCCATTGCTGCTTGTTCTATCTTCAGAAGTTAAGGAGAATAGTTTTACCCCTCCTTCTTTTAACAACATTTGGATACTGGAAAATTGCTATCATGTCCCCTCTCTGTCTTCTCTTTTCTAGACTAAGCAAACCAAATTCTCTCAGTCTTTCCACATAGCTCATGTTTTCTAGACCTTTTATCATTTTTGTTGCTCTTCTCTGGACTCTCTCAGTTTTTAGCACATCTTTCCTGAGATGTGGAACCCAGAACTGGACACAGAACTCTAATTGGGGCCTAATCAGTGTAGAGCAGAGCGGAAGAATGACTTCTCATGTCTTGCTCACAACACTCCTGCTAATACATCCCAGAATGATTTTTCCTTTTATGCAACAGTGTCTCATTGTTGACTCATATTTAGCTTGTGGTCCACTATGACCCTCCAGATCACTTTCGGCAGGACTCCTTCCTAGACAGTCACTTCCCATTCTGCATGTGTGAAACTGATTGTTCCATCCTATGTGCAGTACTTTGTTTTTGACCTTATTGAATTTCATCCTACTGACCACAGATCATTTCTGCTGTTTGTCCAGATCATCTTGAATTACAGTCCCACCCCCTGAAGAACTTGCAGTCCCCCCCAACTTGGTATCTGCTAACTTTAGTAGTATACTCCAGCAATATCTATATAATTGATGAAAATATTGAACTGAACCGGACGCAGAAGTGGTCCCCATGGAACCCCGCTTATTATGCCCTTCCAGCATGATGGTGAACTATTAAGTACTCTCTGGGAAGGGTTATCCTACCAGTTATGCACACACCTTATACTCGCTCCATCTAGGTTGTATTTTCCTCGTTTGTTAATCATGCAAGACTGTATCAATAGCCTTATTAAAATTTAGATCTACTATATCTACCACTTCCCCCTCTATCCAGAAGGCTTGTTACCCTGTTAAAAGAAAGCTATCAGGTTGGTTTGACCTGATTTGTTCTTGACAGATCCATTCTGACTGTTACCTATCACCCTTATCTGCTAGATGTTTTCAAATGGATTCCTTAATTATTTGCGCCGTTATCTTTCCTGGTATAGGAGTTAATCTGACTGGTCTGTAATTCCCTGGGTGGTTTTTATTTTCCTCTTTACAGATGGGCACTATATTTGCCCTTTTCCAGTCTTCTGGAATCTCTCCCGTCCTCCGTGACTCTTCATAGAGAACAGCTAATGGCTTCAATAGCTCCTCAGTCAGCTCCTTGAGTATTTTAGGGTGCATTTCATTTGCCCCAGAGGAGCAGGATTCTTTATTGCTATCCAGAGATCTAACTGTGGAGGTAAACATTGGGTCTCTGGAACAGAAACTCCTTCAGCCGTAACTTGCTGAGCACCGGATCACATCTACATCTTTCCCCACACTCATAGGGGAAGTGTGGGTTTGGATCCAAATCCAGATCCTAACTCCATGGTTTGGGTATATCTATATGCCTTACATTTAGCACTTGCTTGATGATGCTCCTGGCTAGCTTTCGTTGTGGCGCAAACCTGCCACTAGACAGATATTAACTGAGTATTTGTCTCAAAATAAATGTTCATCAGCTATCAAAGAGCTAGATACACGGACTCAGCGACTAATTAGTTCACGAATCGGTAAAGCTAGAAGTAATTCAGCAGAATTCGTACAGTCAGCAAGGATGAGGGTAGTTCTTTCATGAGAACATTCCCTGCATTTTGATCATTAAGCAATTCACAGTTTAGTCCATCCGTCTTGTTTATGTACCCTCAGGGGAAAGTATTCACTGCCTCCCAGGCATTTCGGCAAGTCTGAAATTCAAACGTATTTTTGGGCCTGTCAATAAAATATCAGATAGGCACATTTTGATGTGAGCATTGACATACATAACACTGCTGGTGACTTTTGTAATGAATGACAGAAGGAAAACAAATCTTTATCCCCTCTGCCTGCTAGACCGCTTGTAACATCTCAACACCAGCTTGATCGGCCTGCCTCCTCCTTGGAGGACATCAGGGGCTGCATTGAATATAGAGGTCATTTAAAAAAAAAATGGTGAGAGTACAACACGCTAATCATTCCCAGCAGCGGTCCAAAGGCAAGCCAAAGCCATCTCCACCTTTCTGCGTCTTGGCAGATTTTATTTACACTCACTTGGGTACGAGATACAGCTTAAAATAATCAAGTCTCTATTTATTTTGGCTTTCCTTGGATCTCTTTCTCACATAAAGACTGGATGGATTTCTTATGCAGGAAAATATAGTTTTAACAGATGCCTGCTCCCATGTCGGTATAAAGGATGAAGTGACTTGGTCACTCTCTAGAAAGACTATCCTACCAGTGTAATACCAGGACAGAGGGTTTCAGAGCTTCGTGGTCAGCCTTTTTAAAAAAAAGTATTAATTACTACATGTTGGTAGAATTCCACTTCTCAACCTGACAGGGCCCAAACGTGGGAGGCAATGTGGAATTTAGGATATATTACCGTGCATCCAAACTCACGTTGATCTAGATCACTGCTATAGTTAGTTAGGCTAAGTTGCAACATGCGCTGTACAAATGCACCCCGGTTCGTACTCAAGAGTCTGGCCCACGCTGCTGCAGTTTCATGGTCATTTGTTATGCCTTGTCTACGTTAAAAGGAAGATCGCCGCTGCTGCGATCAATCTAGTCTAGTCGAGTTAAGACTCGCTACATCGAACTCAGGGTGTGTCTGCCGGTGGCCAATACTCCTCCTTTTGCAAGGGGTAAGGGAAGCTGATGGGATTGTTTGCTGCGGGGCTGCCGTGAAGCTCTGCTTAAAGTAAGCTGACTCCAGTTATGTATTCTATGTAGCTGGAGTTGCGTACCTTAAGCCAAGCTGCTGGGTCTAGTGTAGACCTGGCCATAATCAAGCTACCTGGATTAATCCACATGTGATGAACTCACACCTCTGATTACAGCCTAGACCTACCCTAAGATCCAAAATTATACATCCAAAAAACTGGGTTCCTTCCCTTACTGTAAATGACTTCTCAGTTTCAGGAGTCTATATTTCTGATGTAAATAACATTGAAGAACAAGAAAGAGATTTTGTCAAATGATGACACCGACAAATGCCACTGTAGCCCATCTGCCGTTACAATTGTGGAGAAGATCTCTTTCTTGGTGTCCTTTTTGCTCATGTGGATGTATGGCAGGTGGCCTGTTTCTTCTTGCCTGTCACAGGTCACTCGTTCTCTTAGTTTTGTGTTGATGTTTTAGAAGCTGGCTCTCTTTAATCTGTGGTGAATTCTGAGCCTGATGTTGTGCTCAGGGGGCATAGTGTGGTAGAGGTGCCCCCTATTTGTCACAGATCAGTGGCCATCTAGGACTTGAGGGTTAGCATTATGCTTCTCACATGCCTTCATGTTATAGCTGAGAAACTCGCATTGTTTCAACCCTTCTTCCTAGGCTTCTGAGCCCAATATCCAGCCTGAACCAGCACATCAAAGCAGTGTCTACAAAGGAGATTTTTAGAGTGCTAGTCCAGGTCCGTCAACATTGGTAGGGAGGCTCACTCCTGCTTGCTCCAAAATTCTGAGACCTAACGCTCACCACTCAAAGCAACATTCTGATTGACTGGTTGGGGCGTCTGGAGGAAGCCGTAAGTGTGGATCTGTTTCTAAGAGTGCACAGCTGGGCCCTCTCCACTGAAAGAGACACCAATTCCAAGCCCTCTTATGTGAACCAAATGGGAAGGGGGAAAGGGCAAGGTTGAGGACAAACTATTGCATCCCATGAAGATGGGGATGAAGGAAAAACTGTTGGGATCAGGAGAGAGAGAGAAACTGAATGATGCACAGTCAACCTGTGGAACTCCTTGCCGGAGGATGTTGTGAAGAGCAGGACTTTAGCAGGGTTTGAAAAAGAACTAGATGATTTCATTAATAACTGTTAGCCAGGATGGATAGGAACGGTGTGCCTAGCCTCTGTCAGAAGCTGGGAATGGGTGATGGGGAGGGATCACTTGATGATACCTGCTCTGTTCATTCTCTGTGGGGCACCTGGCATTGGCCACTGTCGGCAGACAGGACACTGGGCTAGATGGACTTTTGGTCTGATCCAGTATGGCCGTTCTGATGTCCTTATGAGAGACTGGAGGAAGATGATAGCTTACAAATGTCCCTACATGCAAGGCTGGTATTGCAACAGCAGCTTCTGGCTCCCTTCATTAACCTTCTGAATAGTTCAGGAAACTTTAAGGAAAAGAGGATTAAAGGGGGAAATAGTCTGTGGGGGGAAAGAAATGGCATTCATTATCTCTTCTCTTCTCTTCGCCTTTCTACCAGGAACTGCTTTTCCACAATGTGGCATGAATCACATCAGAACCGATGATTAAAGTTTCCTTTGTAAAATGAAATACAAATGAATGAGACCCACACTGACAGCTGTAGCCCCTTCTGTCAGCTGCTGTCTACTGCACATCTCAGCTAGCTGAAGACAGTTGGCTTTCAGCATTGTCCCTCTTCAGTGCACAAGAGCCATCCACCCAGGACTGATTTAAGGATATTTTGTTGGGGCTGACCACTGCATTTTCTATTCTTTCTTTTCAGCCAATGGGCCATATCCTCTCTCCCTTCCTCTCGCATTCACATTGGCTATGGATTCAGCTTCATTGAAGCCTATGGAAGACTGGGACATGTAATCTGCCTTCAAGTCCCACCTCTGCCACTGACTTCCTGTGTGGTCATCGGCAAGTCACTGTCTTTCTATGCTTCAGGGATACCAATAAATCTCTTCTGTCTTGTCTACTTACATATAAGCTATTCAGCTCGGGGACTTTCTTTTACTATGTATCCATGCAGTATCTTGCACAAGGGGTCCCTGACCTTCTCTGGGTTTCTAAAATCTACTGTAATACAATTAGCTCTTATGTGAAATAAATGGGAAGAGGGGAAAGGGTGAGATGGAGGACAAACTATGGCACCCCATGAAGAGGGGGATGAAGACACACTGTTGAGAACAGGAGAGAATGAGAAACTGAATTGATGCCATCGACCTGTGGAACTCCTTGCCAGAGGACATTGTGAAGACCAGTACTTTAACAGAAATCCAAGCTGAATTTCTCCCTATGAGTCTTGTTATCTATTCTTTAAGGTAAACAGAATCCTCCAGTTTCTTTAATTAATTTTTATTACTTAGGTTGGTGTAATGAAAAAGTGATTGTTTTTAAAGCTATGAAGAGATCTGTGTTCAGATGGAATGTATAGATTGGTCCAAAATCTCTTCTGACTTGCCACAATGTTTTACACTGTGACCTCCGTCTTATCTGTCCAGTCCTGGTGCTCTTCATTTTGCAAAACCATGCTATGTGTAATAGTGTTTTATGGAAATCCAAAGGATTTAGTGGGATGCTGCAAGTAATAGATTCTAGTTTCCTACAGTCAACACTTTACTTTCTATCCACCCACCCACATTAGGTACAACCACATAATATCAACATAAGACAACTTAACCCAATGCTAAAGTATCACCTATCGGTGGAGATGCTTTGAGCACTGCTCATTGCTTAAAATAGCTTAGGAAGTCACGCAGTACAAGCGGAACATCTTGCTCTCATATAATCTGGCATATTGTTTTTTGCCATTTTAAGATTAAACCCCATATGGAACTTGCTTTAATATGTCACTTTTATTTTCTAAGTTGTCAAATCCCAGCCCCATTCTCACACAAAATAATGTGACATCCCAGCTATGGGGAGGGGACGGATTGGTTTGAATTAGCTGTTGACCGTATAATGATTCTGAGCTTAAGCAATGTTTCCAGCAAATGTCTTTGCTACAGTAGACATCTGTGTGAAGCCTGCAGCAATTCTTGGCTATTTTTTTTTACTTGTATCATTTCAGTATCAAAGCTGAAATGATTAATATTCACAGAAAAAAAAAATCAGTTCTCCCACAGCTATTCCTCCTTTCTGTTTCTATTTAGTCCTGCTCAAACTAGTTCTGGAAAGGGAGGAAGTGTATCTGTGACAGTACTACAAATACATCCGTGTTTAGGCATGGAAACAGGAATCTAGGCATGTTTACAATTCCATTCCACCCTCTTCTGATGCAGAAATACTGATCTGAAACCGCTAAGTCCTGAATCTCCTTTTATAAAAAAGGGTGCGTCTACACAGCCGCGTTATTTCAGAAACCTGCACTCTCTGTTTTCATTGGCTCTCCTGACTTCCTGCTTCCATTGAATCCTAGGGCTGGAAGAGACCTAAGGAGGTCATCGTGTCCAGCCCCCTGCCCAAAGCAGGACCAATCCCAACTAAATCATCCCAGCCAGGGCTTTGTCAAGCCGAGATTTAGAAATGCCTAAGGACGGAGATTCCACCACCTCCCTAGGAAACCCATCCCAGTGCTTCACCACCCTCCTAAGGAAATAGTTGTACCTAATATCCAACCTAGACCTCCCCCACTGCAACCTGAGACCATTGCTCCTTGTTCTGCCACCCCTCACTACTGTGAACAGCCTCTCTCCATCCTCCTTGGAACCTCCCTTCAGGAAGTTGAAGGCTGCTATCAAATCCCCCCTCACTCTTCTCTTCTTCAGACTAAATAAACTCAAATCCCTCAGTCTCTCCTCATAGGTCATGTGCTCCAGCCCCCTAATCATTTTAATTGCCCTCCGCTGGACCCTCTCCAATGGGTCCACATTCTTTCTGCAATGAGGGGCCACATCCTTTCTCCAGATGTGGCCTCACCAGTGCTGAATAAAGGGGAATAATCACTTCTCTGGATCTGCTGGCAATGCTCCTCCTAATGCACCCTAATATGCCATTAGCCTTCTGGGCTACAAGGGCACCCTGATGACTCATATCCAACTTTTCATCCACTGTAATCACCAGGTCCTTCTCTGCCTAGTCAGTCAGTCCCCAGCCTGTAACAATGCTTGGGATTCTTCTGTCCCAAGTGGAGGACTCTGCATTTGTCCTTATTAAGTCTCTTGAGATTTCTTTTGGCCCAATCCTCTAATCTGTCCAGGTCACTCTGGACCCTACCCCTCCAGCGTATCTGCCTCTTCCCCCTAGCATTCCTGGAGTCTCTCTAGGACCCACTGTCTGTGAGTTTTAACCCTTTCTGGCAATTTAGTTAACTGAGTGGCTGGGATGTCCAGAAACAGATACTCCTCCCATTCATCACTGAGCGAAAGGAGAAAACAAGTCCCTTACTGTTGTCTATGGGAGGCCAGATCCTGGAGACTTGCAGGAGGGAGTGAGGAGGTCGTGCCTAGGAGCTTCCTGCTCCTCTGAACTGGCCCTTTGTAGATACGCACTTTGCTGTCGTCCCATGGAACTACCTGTTGGAGAGAGGGGCACACGGAGGTGAGAGAGCACTTTGAAAGGTTCCCAGCATGGGTGATTGCGTGTGTCTGGGCGTGCCTGGGGCAGTATCATTCCACCACCCCATGGCTATCCCAGGGAAGGGGTGATCCACCATTCCAACAGGCCATTCGTGTACGAGCGCTGGTTCCGTTTCAGGGCTCTCGCTTCTTCAAGCTGGGGCAGCTCTTCTCTGCCCAGTGCTGCTCCCTCAGCTGCTGGAAACACTCCAGCTATAGGGCACTGGGGAAGAAGAGGTCTCCTCTCCCCCACAATCACGCCTCTGGAGCAGGGCTAGGGAGCCACACCGGTGTTTTGGATTTGGCTGTGGCCCAGCTGGGACGGTCAGCTTGGGCTGCAAACATCAGGCTGGCTCTACACCCACTTTATGGGTGAGTCTGAATTTGACCTTAAGTTAATGCATTGAGATTCGTAGTAATAAGACATGATGAGGATGCTGTTAATGTGGTCCAGCAGCAACTAAAGAGGGTCAGGAAAATGCTGACCCTCACCACTTAGCCAGCCAATATAAGAAGAACATAAAAAGAGCCATACTGGGGTCAGAGCAAAGGTCCATCTAGCCAAGTGTCCTTTCTTCCAACAGTGGCCAATGCCAGATGCCCCAGAGGGAATGAACAGAACAGGTAATCATCAAGTGATCCAAATCCTGTCACCCATTCCCAGCTTCTGACAAACAGAGGCTAGGGACACCATCCCTGCCCATCCTGGCTGATAGCCATTGATGGATCCATCCTCCATGAAGGTAGCTCTTTACCCTGGCAAATAATGCAGGGAAATGTAAAACCATCAACCTGGGAACAGTACCTGGGGAAGGAAAGCGCACTCTATGGGACTGAACGTGCTGGAAGAAATCATGGAAGGATGGAGAAGACAATGCTTGTACCTCCTCAAGAACTTAAATAAGTGACAGAACTCTTAATATTAGCAGCGACAACATTATGGCCACAGAGAGAGTGCAATGTCTGATAAGCTGGATCATGTCAGACTTCAAGAATGTCCTAGAAGGAAAGGCAAAGGTGGCCGAGCAAAAAGCTCTTGCAGATTGGGAAGCAAAGGAAGGGAGCTGGTTCTGGGGAGCGCGAGCGCGGTGAGTTCTTTAACAGTCCAAAAATGAAGAATAAAATAGGGTATTCAGAAAAAGACGCTTTAATTTCTTAGGGCTGGGTACCTCTTCTCCCAGTGAATAGCATCCTCCATGTGTGTAGCCCGACTGACCAACAGTGCTGTATGTGGGGTAAGGATGCCAGTTTGGCCTCTATTTATTTATATGAAATGCTGACCTCTTCTCCATTGACTGCTATGGAGTTACGCCAAGGATCCATTTGGCCCGAAAGCGCTACACTAAGTTGCAATGTAAAATATTCAGAATGAGTTAGGGAAACCATCAGATGTTTTGCGAAAGCGCATATAGGATGGTCCGTGACAAAGGAGAAGTGCAGTTGTGATGGAAATAGCCCCTGTAGTGTTACATGGCCTTTGCCTGTCTGTCAAATCCTTCTGGCATGGTGGTAGGAGATTACTGCAGTGAAAACACTAACGACCTGCTCCTCGTTTACACTAAAGCCCCTTTACAGCACTTTGGCAATGTAAATGTGATTTATGCTCCCATAAAGCCCTCCCTCCCCCCACTTACACTGTCAGAACAGGGCAAAGATACCTTTACGTCAATGAAAACGAGGCCCTGCCTCCTTTTTTGTCCCGTGTGTTCACAGTGTAGAACAAACATTCCTCTAATGGACTTTCTGTGGAAATAATTATCTGTCATAGCTACTTTAAAGTTGCCTTCCTTCATATTTGAAGTCACATCTAATGAAAAGAGTGACCTATAAAACATTAATCTCTTACTTTTTTGGCATAAGTACAAAGGAGCAAGTTAGTACCTCTCTTAAAGACCTCTCTTGAAAATACCTCATAACCATTACTAGCTAATCCCACAGTCTAGATTAATACATTTTAGAGAGGCATCTGACCCAATACAGCCGCTCCCCGAGTTACGAACAAGTTACGGACCAACACTTGGTCCGTAACTCAAAGTGTTCGTAACTCGGATCCCATAGAGTTACATGGCGACTGCGCTGTTTGTAAGCGCGGATCGCTGTTCGTAACTCGGATCCGCATTTACGACCGCTTTGGTCGTAAGTGCAGATGGTCGTAAATGGAGGTGGTCGTAACTCGGGGAGTGGCTGTACTACTAAAGCTGTTGTCTTACTCCATCTACCCTCCTGTATTTCCATTCCTTATTACATTATGGCTACATCTACGCTGCAGTGCTATTTTGGGATACCAGAGGTGTCCTGAAATAATTATTCTGCATCTTTTGAGCACGCCCATTATTTTGAAATACAACGGGCTCGCTATTTGGACATCCCTGTAAACCTCATTCCACAGGCATTAGGGGCATTTTGGAATAGTGGTTTATTTTGAAATAAGTGCTGCGTAGACAGCGCCAAATTTTGAAATAAGCTATTTCGAAATAACATCGAAATAAGATACGCAATTTGCATAGTTCCAATTGCGTATCTTATTTCGACCTCTGGTGCAGTGTAGACGCACCCTGTCAGTCTGTCTGAGTCTGTCTGTTTTACACACTCTCTCTTAATTTAACAGTTTGAGTTTTTTAAGTACAGGAAATAACAGCAAGCTGTGCTCAGACAGCATAGCACTTGCATAGCGGGTCTGCAGAAATAACAGCCAGCAGGCTGATGCTGTTACAGTGTGTGCTCGGAGCTCCATGCGGAATGTTATAATAAAACTAATTACTATGGCACTGATTCCAATGCCATTCCACGTGCGGTGTTCTCTTGGAAGGCAGTGGATTTTACCACTTGTTGCAGCTGCAGCCTTGGGCCAAAGAATATAGTTATGGAGCATTTGCAGGCAGAGGCACTCGTCAGGCGTGAAACCAAAATTAAAGCTCCTGGTTCTGCCTCACTCTGAACCTAAATGATTCGTAGAGGTGCGTGCAATGCACAAGCAGGGAGTGGCTCCCCCTTAATTCAATTCCTCTTACTAAAGTAGGCCCAGGGTGTAGTCAGAGATGACTTTTCATTGTGGCAGACGAAGGGAATTCCCTCAGGTGTAGTTCTATCACGCTTACCTGCACAGCGTGTGTACAGTCTATACAGTCTTCCATGTATTAAAGTTGATAGGAAATCACCCAAACTTGCGGGTGCTTAGTAAGGTGGTTTGGGAGGAAGAAGAACACCCCTTCCCCGTCCAAAGCACAGCTTTCTCCATATCCTATCTGTATGAATTAGGTAGAATCGCCCCTGTGATTGATTCTCCTAACATCAAGTGGATTGACCGTATTTCCATAAAAGATGCCTTCTCTGTATTCTCCTTAGCTTCCGATCATGTTCCCCACACTCCTGAGTTGCATTGGGATTCCTTGTTTTATTCATGAGGTTCTGAAGCCGAAAAATACCCAGCACACCCCTTTTTTTACGTTTATGCAAACTCCTGAAACCTCCTCAGCCCCCCCCTTCAGGATAATAAATTCTGACCTCAACTTCCTCCTGCTTTCATCACTGTTCACCTCTCTGTTCCATAGCATCCTGTCTGGCCGGCACTTCTCCAGCCTTCATCCATGAGGTGCTCCATGTTGTCTTGAGGTCATCAGGAACCTAGGAATTGCCCGATTGGATCAGAGCTGTGATCCAAACTGACAGTAGCTGTGAAGCAGCTGGAAGACACCCTGCAGTGGAAGCCACGGGGTGGTCTGCTCACTTGCAACGGTTCCTCCTAACCTTCAACAGAGAGAGGTTTTCTCCTCTCCTAAAGCATGAGGGTTTGCATTCCTTTCCAAATCTTCTTTGTTTTTAATATACGCTTGGACCTAGGGATATTTAAGAATATCTTATCCTTGTTTTGAAACCTGCCAAGTACTTGGCTTCTTGTGGCAATGAGTTCCACAGGCTAATTATATTGTATATGTGTGTTTAAGAAGAAAAGAAAAAAGCATTACCTTGCTTCAGGCTTGAATTTGCCATCTTCTTATTACATGAATAAGGAGGCCCATCAATAACTTATGAGAGAGGGTGTCTAGAAGCTCCTGTACTATCCTCTCTATGCCATTTATTTTGTATTTTCTATACACCTCTATTAATTGCCACCTCCTCTAAAGTTAACAGGCCCATTCTTTTCAGTCTCTCTGTCTTTCAGGCTTTTCTGCACCCCTCATCATGCTCATCATCTATGCCTGCCAAGATGGCACTGAACTGGACATGGCATTCCAGGTTAGGTTGTACCCCGGACTTGTATAATGGCAGGAGTAATTAGGGTATGTCTACGCTTGATTCCTCCTTCGAGGGAGGAATGCAAATGTAGACATCCGAAATTGCAAATGAAGCGGGGATTTAAATATCCCACGCGTCATTTGCATGTCATGAGACTGCCGTTTTTCATAATAAGCGCTATTTCGGGACATCAAACTCGGTCCCCGTGGGGTTATTTCAAAAGAAAACCCTTCCCTCGAAATAACCCTTTAACTTCATTTTTGAGGAGTAAGGGTTATTTTGAGGGAAGGGTTTCTCTCAAAATAACTCCGCGGGGACTGAGTTTGATGTCCCGAAATAGCGATATTGCGGAAAAGCGGCAGTCTGCAATTATGCAAATGAAGCGCAGAATATTTAAATTTGCAATTTCGGATGTCTACATTTGCATTCCTCCCTCGACGGAGGAATCAAGTGTAGACATACCCTCACACTCTTGTCTGGAAAGGGAGTTGTGAGGCTCAGCACAGTACATGGCCTATGCCCTCTGGCATAAAATGAAGATTTCAAGGTTCACTTAAAATATATACAGGACCATGTTGTACGAGTGCTGAACTACTCCTAGTGCAGGGAAACCCCTAGCTGCATAGAGCTTGCAATCCAAACAGATGAAAAATAGGGGAAGGGAATTATCTCCTCCTTACACAGGGGGAAAACTGAGGCACAGAGGCCCAGATTTATAAAAAGTGAACTGGGAAGCAGAAAAGTGCCTCGTGGAATTTTCAGAAGTGCCTAAGCACCTAACTCCTGTCAAGAGAAACCAAGGATGACATTTTCCAAAGCTCTCCACGGGGGTCCATTGACATCCGTGCTTCAGTGTGAGCAGAGTGAGGCCAACGCTGAGCAGTTTTGAAAATTCTCTTAAGTGACTTGACCAAGGCCATATAAAAAGCCACTGTGACAGCTCAGAATTGAACCTAAATTCATTTGCACACACCCAGCACCTTAGCCACAGACCTATCTGTCCTCTCGCTCTTTCATTTTTCATATTCAGTGTCTTTTTTCCTAGGGCAGGCCATCGAGGCTATTTGAAGATCAACAGCACTGGCAAGAAATCTGCAACTGAATGAAAACATGCCTAAATGCGCTATACTGACCACAGCAATTCAGGAGGTACTGGCGAACATGATGGCCGGCCAGCCTGAGCTGTGACTAGTCTCCATCTCCAATTACTTATCTACATTTGAGTGCCTTTGAAAGAAAATCAGTATGCGGAAGCTTGTTGGCTTGACCCGAAGCCTGCAGAGGGGCATCTTATGGCATTAACACATCTTGGGAACACGGCCTTGCTTTGCATCCTTTATAGAGGCTGCATTATTCTGAGCTAATGTGAAACTTAAGCCTTTGACTTTACTCCAGCGAGCCAAACGAAAGCGCTGTAACTGTTTAAATTCCTTCCTCTTTTATCATTCCGCAGTCAATAATATTACAGCCTTCTGTTCCTCCAAAGCTCTCTGCATTTGTAGTTTTCTGGGACAGCATCGCCTTCCTTCCGGTATTCAATTCCTCTGCATTCCTCAAGCTTTCAGGAAGGGCTTTCTACACACACACAAAGGAGAAAATACATTTCATAATGCAAACGTGCACTGCTCAGCACTTTATCTTATTTATACACTGCAGCACAGCTTTCTATGACCCAATGATGATCAGTTCCCAGCGCTATCATCATTTTAAAGCTACATCTGAATTGTGCTCCAGCAGATGGTTCGACTCCAGGAGTACCGCGCGTGAGCTATTAAGGGCGAGGGGAGGAGAGAGCCAAGGCACACCTTGCTGTTGCCCCAACAAAAGACAGAGCTCCAACTTGCATTGTTTCATTTACAGTTCAATTTCAGCGTGTATTGTTGAGTAGTGTCAGATTGTTAACCACAAGGGAAATCAAGGTGATTGTTTTTTCTTGTTTTCGGTCCTGTCTCCCCACCTGACTTTTGCTGCAGAGCCACCAGACTGATTAATTCTAAGATAGAATACCAAATAAGTAAGTAAGATTCGTTCGCTACGTGCAAGTGTTCTAATAGATTTCAGTATGATCTGAACTTGGATGGAATACCAACCCATTGATTTGTTATTCAGATGGCTAAGCAGCTGGGATAGTAAGCCGAGTGATTGGACTGTGCCTTCCTTTCTTCCTTCAATCTTCTGTTTCTCCCGCCCCTGAACCTGTAAGCCCCTTCTTTTTACAGGTGCTTCAGTGGATGGTGGCCTTTGGACACTTGCTAGTCACTCACCAGGCACATAGTTAAAGCAGTGGCCGACAGCAATATCCTGATGTAATGGGGGTGGTCTCCCCAGGGGATTTCACTGTGTAGGGAAGGATATAATCATTCTGGTGCTAGAGGGTTTTCAAACTAGGGGTTCGCGCCCCAGCACTGGGCGGGTGGGTTGTCAGGCGCTGGGTCTCATTTCTGCAGAGTGAGCAGTGAGAGGGCTAAGGCAGATCCCTGCCTGTCCTGGCACTGCAGACTGCGCTGTGCCCCAGAAGTGGCTGGCAACAGGCCCAGCTCCTAGCTGGGGAGAGGAAAAGCACACAGGGCTCAATGCACTGCCCCTGCCTGGAGCTTTAGCTCCACACTCCCATTGGCTGGGAACCTGCTGCTGGCTGCTTCTGGGGGCAGCATGGTCTGCGGTGCCAAGGGAGGCATGAAGCTGCCTTAGCACCCCCATTGCACCGCTGACTGGGAGCCGCTCGAGGTCAGCCTCTCGTGTCCCCCTACCAACACCGGAGCCCCCTCCTATAGCCCAAAGCTCTCATCCTCGGTCCCACCCCGGAACCCACACTCTAGTCACATGATGTTGGGTCGTGGCATCAGCAATTTTCTTCAACTGGGTCATGAGAAAAAAAATTAGAGAACGGCTGCGCTAGAGCAGCAGTTCTCAGACTTCCATTGCACTGCAACACCCTTCTGACCACAAATATTACTGCATTCCCCTCCTGCTCCCGGGAGAACCCAAACCAAATCACATTGCCTCAGGTGGGGAAGAAGGTTGTAACCTGAGCCCACCGAGGGCTGAAGCCCTCGGACTTTGGCTTCCACCCCAAGCGGTGGGCTTGAGCTTTGGCTACAGTCCTGGGGCCCAGCAACACCATCCCTGGGGACCCCATTGAAATGGGGGTCATGACACAGTTTGGAGTCCAGACCCACATTTGAGAACCGCTGTTTTAGAGGCCTCATTTGAACCCGGTGGTATGTTTTGTTTTCCTCCTTAATAAGGTAGTAGGTGAAGATACCGAAAAGAATTACACAATGAACTTTGGTAAAAAAGTGTGGGACATTTAAATAGACTTTCTAGACAAAATCTAAAATAACTCCCCTAACAATCCATGCACCTTATTTTACGCACTTACCAATAGGTTGATTATTTTCAAAGATACTTAGAATCTGCAGTTGACATTGGTGCAAAATGAAGGTGTAGCTTTTTATCACCTTTGGAAATAAGTCTATCTTGACGCCTTGGTGGTACAGGTTGAAACTCTCTGTCATCATCCAGAATGATTTTAACTAATCGGATAGCCACTTTTCAGGGGTCTGGCCAAGTTTTCCACAGTCCCATAAAGTTTATTTACAGCCACCAGTCTTAGCTCTGTGTTCTGTGCTGCTATTTAGCTCTAATTTACCTTTTAATGTCCTCTAACAGTCCAGTAAACAGTGGAAGTGTTGGTAATGCTGCTAGACAATATTGACCTCCCGTGGGCCGGAAAAATCTCTGGTTCAGAACCAGTTGGTTTCTGAGGGTGCCGAACTAGGGAGGTTCAACCTGTACTTTAGCACGTGCCTAACTTTAAGCCTTTTAACTTCAGTGGGGCTATTCACATGCTTAAAGTTAAGCACATTGCTCAAACAATTTGCTGTGTCTGAGACTATTATTTAGTATCTTACTTCAAAAATGCAGGCCTTTGTCAACAGCAATTGTTCTTCCTGAATTTGAGAAGTCATGACCTAATACATGTGTGTGTGTGTGTGTGTGTGTGTGTGTTTGTTTTTTACTGTGAAACCTGTGAGCTAAAATACAAGAGTCTCGTGGTGCTACTTATGCTGCAGCTTTTTAACAATTCTGCAGGTCACCTACTCCTATTTTACATAATCAAGAAGGTTATTAGCATAGATGGTCTCCTGTCATTGGGATCATGTTATGTCCAAATGTATAATCTGAGGGAGAAATCCTCATTTAAAAATCAAACCAAAGAATCTTTATAGTGGGACTCTAATTACATTTAGTTCTGATTGAATTCCTTATGAATTCTGCTGACACTCCTTCAAGGAGTCAAATTAGAGCTGTGTTGTGGTAGAGAAAACAATCCAGATTTTTCATATTCATCTAGTTGGGTGCCAAAAAATGGTTAGTGCCAATGGCCGTTCTTGCTATAACACGTTATGGAAAGGAAATAGCCGCAGGGAAAATTGGAGGAATGGGGAACAAGCCAGCTGGTTCATGGGTTAACTGTGAGCTTCCTGCTAGCAAAGAATTTCTTTCTTCTTTCTGTAACGAAGCCCATGGATGATAAAGCTGAAAGTTCTACATCATAAATTCCCATTTGGACATCCAGTTTTGAGAACCTACATCCGGCGTCCTTATCGCTTTGAAGTGAAGTCACAATCAGTAATGAAATCTGCTTGCTTTTCACACACTGAAATTAGCTTTGATTCTTCGCCTGAAACATATGTTTAAAAGGCAACATGCACATACTGTACACTGACCCTATCAAAGCAATAAATACTGTTGAAGCCACTTTCTGGAGCTGCCTGGAGCACTAGTTTATTTTTAATAAGGTCCCTCTGAAGGAGGAGCAGAGAAATACTTACGGGAGCTATTTCATTCACTTGACTGGGATGAAGTCCCCATTTTGCCCTGTTATGGAAGAAGGTGAAAACAGACACTGATTTCTGATTGCTGCTGTGAAAGATAATGTTTGGTTTTCTTTTTTACTAAGAGAAACAATATCCTGTTTGGATGAGAAGAATATTTCCTTAATGCTTATTATGACACAAGACCTGTAGTCGGTGAAGAGGTGTAGCTGCGAGCAGAATTCAGCCCATTATATTGTGAATCTCTGCTGTAATGCACCATTAACTTTTATTTTTCAGTATTACAGGCTCACCTGGGGGGCCTCCCTCAAGATTGGAGTGCCATTGTGCCAAACACTGTACAAACACAATATGTGAAGACAGATTTGGATTAAGACCAAGTAAAAATGCCCATTTTGCAGAGAGGGAACTGAGGTACAGGGAGAGAGTAAGTGACTTGCCAAAGGTCACACATGTAGTCAGTAGCAGAGTTGGGGAACTGACTGTCCTAATTCAATGTCTTATCCACAAGAACATCCTTCCTCTCTTTCCAATCCCATGAAATTACTAACCCTCACTAATATGGCATGCTGGAACTACCATGCTCTCCAAATAATGCCCATGAGTAAGCACATGTGTTTTTTCTCTTTCTCTTTACACTGGAATTTCAAGTGACAGGAACACCGTTTAGATATTTCAGATGGGAATGATCGGTGTGCTGGAAAAGGGAACACATTTTTCGTCATTCCTGGTGACAATTAGAATGACAACAAGGCTAGACTCTTCCATCACTGTTCTTTAACGCTGTCAGCGCCAGCTTTGCCAGAATTATCCTGTCTGATGCATGAATAGGCTTATTCATTCCTCACGTTGTTTGAGCTAGGAATCCAAGATCTTTCAGATGGCAAATAAGTTGGCTCTGTTCTGTGAGGGAGTGATGTTAAACTGGACTCAAATGTGGCCACCTAGCCATGAAAGGTTAATTTAATGTGTGCTGGATGTATTTGTAGAGTACCTCTGCTGTGTTTTTTGCTTCTGAATATCTCTTCATGTCATATAATATGACTTGAAATATATCATCTGCTAGGTTTTGTGTTTGCAGAGGAGAGAGCGAGCGAGCACACCATGCTGGAAAGAGAATATCGTTTTAGGAAAACACTGTGATTCTTTTTTCTTTTTTTTTTCATTTTATGATTGGCAAGACTCGTATACTCAGGTGTTGTGCTGAACACACATTTTTCAGAAGGCAGTGGCTTTACCATAAATGGGTCTCTGGAGAGCATAATCTCAGGCAGGGAAATGTATAAGATTCTTCCAAAGAGATTTTGAATAAACATTCTTTCTACAGGGCATTTCTATAATGTGCTAATTGTTTTATGTACTGCAAAATGTAACGCAGGTTCCTACACTAGCAGGTGGAAGTCCAGCCATATTTGGGGAGAAACACATCAGCCAGTTGACACCAGGAGTTTGATTAGCTCTTAACTTTAAAACACTAGTGTCTTTCCTTGATTGCTTTCCAGGCTATCTCATAAAAACATCAAATACTCCTCTATACAAGTGGCACCATCAGAGGACCTAATGACATCAACACATCATCATACAACTGCAAGTCCTCTAATGTGATCTATGGCACCAAGTGCCCGCAATGCCCCTCTGCCATGTATATTGGCCAAACCACACAGTCTCTACAACAAAGGATAAATTGGACACAAATCAGACATCAGGAATGGTAAAACACACAAACCTGTAGGGGAACATTTTAACCTGCCTGGTCACTCAATCATGGATTTAAAAGTAGCCATTCTGCTACAAAGGAATTTCACCAGCCAATTACAGAGAACGAGTGTGGAGTTGACATTCATCTGCAAATATGACACTGTTTCCCTGGCCTTGAACAAAGACATTAACTGGCTGTTGTATTAGAAAGCCAGTTTTCCCTGCATTTCTCACCTCATTTACATCAAAAGCTAAGTATGGGACACTTCCAGCCCACTTAATTAACCTCATTAGCAGCCCACTTAATTAACCTCATTAGCACGGGAGCCACTATTGACAGGTACTTCCCCCCCCCCCCTTTTTTTTCAGTTGTTCCCCTCCAGCTCATCTGATGAAGTGGGTTATGCCCACAAAAGCTCATGATACTATATATATATTTTTTAGTTTTTTTAAGGTGCCACAGGACTTCTCATTGTTTTTAGTTACAGACTAACACAACTACCCCTCTGACACACACATGTGGATTCACAGCCTCATAAGGCTGAAGTGAATCTTCCCTTGCTGGTAGTTTTCTGGAAAGCGGAAGGGAGGAATAAAATCCCTCCTCAAGGAGAAATGCCGAGACCGCAAGAACTCATTGCACGGGGTTTGTGTCAAACCCAGATTCCAAAACTGAAAGGCAGGTGATGTAACAGCTATGCCTTTGGTGTATAATCCTAAAGCACCTCTGTATAAATAGATTATGATACCCTTTCTCTCACTGAGTAGTATTTAACTGAGCAAATAGCCCCACTGAAATCAGTGGACCCACACATGAAGTAAGGAAGTCACGGCCCAGCTCTTGAATAATTTTGATTCGATACTTACCCATTATTGAAATGTAAATAGTTTTGCATCACAAGTTTTCTCACCAGTACCTATAAGATTAGCTGGGCAGTAAGGTACTACCTACTAATAACTGAAGTCACAATTTGGTTTTCGGCCAGCATGGCTTATATGTAATTTCTCACTTCAATGTATGTCTTTGCAGAGCTGCTGTAGGTATCATGTTACTATGAAGCAAACACAACAACAACAACATGTATTTAGTGATATTTTCTGAGCTAATGGTACTTTCTCCTGAAGATATTCCAATCCTGTAGTTCAGGTGTGTGTGGAAATTTTCAGAAATTGCTGGATGAGCTATAGTCATAAATCATTCAGGTAGAGTCAAGGGAAGTTTGAGGCATCGCTAGGTAACCATCAATCACAACATTACGCAAGTCGGTGATAGTTTCGCATTTCATTATATAGCCCGTTGAGTGATAATCTGGTTGTTGAGGACTTTAGGGAATTGCAGAGTCATGACAAAGTCTTCACACCCAGTTGTTTAATTTCCATCAACAGCCACCATATTGTGGATGTGTAGTGTTTCATCGGGGGTTGAGGGGTAGGAGCGAAAGGCTGTTGTTCATGAACAGCCTTGATATATTTGTAATTCTGCCAAAGAAATCTGATGCTGTGGAATAATTTTTTGTGCTGTAGAATAGTGGGTTCTCTGTATAAGTAGTAAAAATATTTTTTTGCGCAAAACAATATACTTTTAAAAAAATTAACATTGAAATTTTCTATGTTATTTTTACCAACAATTTACTGAAACCATTAAGGAAAAAATTCATTTACTGAAAACTGTTTTCCTACTATGCACTTGGGCTTTGGTAAATTAGAGGTCTTGAAAATGATTTAAATAAAAAATGTTGATAAAGATTCTGGTTACAATATTGTGGAAAATGCAGCAAAAATATAAAAAATGGGTTTACTTCAAACACGGTGGAATGGAAACCACTTCAGGACTGGGAAGTTCTTCATGGAAATCTTGGCCCCATTTTTCAACCAATTGTAGACTCCTCTGTGGTTGGCTTACAAAATATGTGAAATCTTTCTTGATAGACTGATTTGTGGAGAAGCTCTTTACCAATAAGATTTCCTGTTATATAAGTGGTGGCGATGAATCTTCTGATATGCCAAAAAGATTAGCATTCCATTGAATGGTATCTTGAGTGAAGTAGGTTGTGATGGAGATGTTACTAGATAACGCAGGAGTTAACCCATGGTATTATCAGCTTTTTGTCCCTTCCTCCAGTCTGTGCTTTTGGTTATTCTATATTCTGATGCTTTGACTTGTGATGAGTAGCACTCTACTCCATGAGTGGGACCACAGTGGAATAAGATGCCTCTTAAAGTGTGTAAGGGCATGAGATTTTGGTTGTCAGGGGTAAGGATGTCTGAATTAACTCAGATGAAGTTCATTTAAACCCAGCAAGACATCCTGCCATTTGCAAATATAAGGAATTGCAGTGCTAACACTGCAATCCATCAAGTCCTCCCATGCCCATATCTAGGTGAAAACGACATACACAGTCCATCAAAGCTCTGAAAGCAGAAATCCAAGGCAAAGATGCTGTTGACTACCCTGGAGACTAGATTTAGGCTCTGGTTCCTCACATCCATACTCTGTAGGATTACTGCAGTCCAAAGGCAAAGTTCTTGAACATAGAATTGGAGCAGAGTTCATCACAATACTGACTGACTATCAGAAATTTTATAACAAAAGAACAACCCTCCTTTTCCCCTCCATTATAATAAAGAATTTGGAGCCTATCCGTGGAAGAGGGAAGGAAGAAAATCCCAATGAATCATGCCTAAACTGCCTAGTTTCTCCTTTTATCAGGATTAAAAGAATGCTATCTCTAGGAACATGCTCGTGGGTAATGAAGGTTTGTCACTGAGCAGCCAAAATAAAATCTGTTTTCCATTTTGACAGATGCATGCTTGTCGAGCGTCTGAGGCTCGGAAAAGGAACATTGCAGATATTTTGCTCCCCACTCCTATCAGGCATCTGAATGTTGATCTGAAAAGCAACACAAAAAAAGAATCTATTGTCACTTTGCACCACTACATTATTTTTGCATTATTGATGTATCTATAATTTTCATCTGCCCTTCCTTCAGCATGTATATTTATGGGTGTCTTTTTTTTCAAACCTGCAGTGCAGTGCAAAGCTAGATTTAAATATTTTCAGACTGACGGTACCCATCATTTGCATTCCACTGACTCATTCAGAGCAAAGACATCTGAGCAGAAATACAGCAGATAAAAGAGAAACTATTAATCCAAGGAAGATTACTGGCACAGAATCTTTATCCTGTATCCTCCCTGAAATGAGACAAAGATCTTACTATGTACATCCCTCTGGCTTAGTTTCGGAAAGTAAGCAATGCAGCGGTGTAGACATGGTACTTTTTAAAGGCACATCACATTGGACTGGAACTTAACCTTCCAACAGACCTTATTTCAGCTATGTTGTTTGTTTCAGTGGCTGCTTTCTAGGTAGATTTTCCCCCTCCCCTTCTCTCCTAAAAACTGCTTTCCAATACTGACTCTGGATTTAATGGAAAAGATGACATCACTTAATCTGATGTAAGTCTTCTGAAGCCCAGAGAGTGTTCTTCAGCACTACAGTCAAATGCAAATTTTGCAGGTTTCTCTCTTTTGCTGGCCTTTCATCCCTGCATTACTTGTGCATGTCAGTTAGATCTTAATGGGTCTAATACCACTAAGGCTTTTGAGGTCTTGATGTCAGGGTTTTGGAAAGGCCTGGACTGAGGTTGCTGAAGGGGGTTGCTCTTTTAAGGAGTCATTCATTCTAGGTGACTTGCCATATTAGGTTTCAAACTGCAGCATGCTTTCATCTTCCTTTGCTGTGAACGTGGCAAGCCGCTGGAGCTTTTTCCTCTCTGTCGCTGTCTTATTGATCCTCCGTAAAAACGACTAAAATGGTTCGAGCTTGTGAAACATTCCTTTCTTCTGTGGTAATAGGTGGAAAGCTAACTTGGTACATGATCAGTGTACTGGCTCAGCTGGTATTGGTCATTGTCCATCCCCTGCGGTACTTATTTCCATCTCCTGCGGTACTTATTTCCATGTCATAACAATAACAAAACCTACTGCATTCAATTAGGTTTCAGCTTAAAGCAGCCCAGAGAGTTTGATAGCTTTCTGAAGATAGCTCCATGTGTTTTTGACCTTATCTCGCTATAGTTTGCATTCAGCTATGAAATTAAATTGCAGGAAATGATTCAGTTTTGAATCATTCTATTTAAGCTGGCAGGGGCCAAAAGCCCTCCTGTGAGCTACAACAATGTGGACTGCTATTCAGATGGGAAAGGTAAATACTTAAGCATGGCTGATAAATTGGACCCGAAGTGCAAACAATTCCAGGCTTTGGATTTGTTCAGCTTTGTTCCAGACACTTTGGTTTCCTTCAAAGCCTCTTGATCAGGTGAAATGTATTTTTCCTTTTGTTGTCTAGATCTAGGATGCATGTATATTTAACCAGCCTAACAAAACAACACACAACAGCAACCAAGAAGTGGAGGAAGCATCTTTCTAAACAATCCAGCATCCTCTTCCAGTTCAGAGCAGAAGAACACTTGAATACATGGGGAGGAAAAAAAAACCAAAAACCCTCGATGCCATGGAAAACTCTGCTTACTCAGAACTAAAACATGATCATTTTGTTGATTTAAACTGACTAAAGGTGAGGTCAGATGTAAATCTTGTTTCTTCAATAATCCAGAGGCTGAGAACTGTGACTCTTCCCCCATAATAATGTTCACATTATCCATTCAGGGTGATTTGATTTGATTTTTAAAGCCAGAGGACTCAGTAATAATCTTTCTGAGTATGAAACATTTATTTAAGGAGTGGGTTTTGCCATTTTTAATTGCACTCTTCCTCCTCCTCCACTTACTACCGCTCCAGCTCCTTTTAGACCCTGTCACCCTGCCAAATATCGAAATAGGAAGGTTTATTTATCAAAAGGATATGCACACACACAAAAAAGTCTTTCCACCTGCTACCTTGTTCTTTATTTTGCTCCACAGATTTGAAAGGCAGAACTGCAACTCACATGAATATGGGCTCTTTGGATTTCCTGTTGGAAGTAGGCCGTTGTGCCTGGCCACATTGTTTCATCGTTGTCTTTGTGAGCATGTGTTTGTTTTTCCGAGTTGCTCTGCGCCAAAGCAGGCTGCTTTAAACGTGCCACAGTTGTTTAGACTTTGACCAAAGGACATTGTAGATGAGCAAGGGGATAAACAAGGTAGAAAGGAACTTCAAATAATCTTAGCTCGGTCAATCAGCCGCGGCGTGTTATGATGCAGTGTCTGTTCGTGGTTTGGATGTCAGTCCATGAACCTTTGAACTTTTATAGCTGTATTTATTCTACAGTCTTCCATAGAGGCCCCAACTGATTTCAGGGGCCTCATTGTGGCGCATGTACCTAGTAAGAGAGAGTTCCTGTCCCTAAAAGCTTATAATCTAAATAAATTATAATACAAAATCTTATAATCTAAATTGATTATCAGACAAAGTATTGGAGGGAAAACAGACCTGCAAGGTCACAGCAGCTCTCCCTCATCTGGTGGCTTAATTACCATTCATGATCCCCTCTGTGAAAGGGGCCAGGAGCAATTAAAAAGAGGAGAACTCAGTCCGAAAGGAGGGACCTAGCAGGGAGGAGCAGGGACATATGGATCTCAAGTATTGTGTCCACTGTAGATTGCTTGAGAGTGAAGCTAATGGGTCTGGGCAACGGTGCTTCACAAAGAGAGGTGTCCCCAGAGTTGTGGTGCATGAATAGAAAGAATGTAACTCCTTCTGGGCGTTGTTTCTTCATAATTTTTAAAATATTGACTTGTTTCCCAGTGTCTAAGGGACTGGGGCACAGGAGGTCTGGCCTAGTGGTCACAGTTGGACTGGTGTCTAAGTGAAGAATGGCCATGAGGCAGTAGACAGCGAGCAGGGATCAGAGTAAGTGGCAGAGCTGGAATTGGTAGAGAAGTCAGGGTCAGACGGGGTCGGAAATCAGAAAGGTGGTGAGGCCTGGAGTCATGGCAACCATGCAGCCACCTGGCTTGCTCAGACTACTTCCTGAAGCACTCTCCGGCTTAAATAGTGAGTACGAGCCAATCAGGAGGCTACAGAGTGCTGTCACTCTGGAACCTTTTGGGCAGTACTTCCTGCAGTACTTGATTTCTGCTGTGCAACGTGGATGTAGGTCTGCATGGCCTCCGTGGTGGCAGTGAGCCTGTCCCAAGCACCACAGACCTTTGCATCCTGACTCTGTGTGGGGTGAGCCTGTGAAGAAGGGCAATGAATAAAGTGACGTGTGTGTAAGCAGTGGCCAGGAGGCGGTGGGGGGGGAGACATTTTTAAGAGTGGGGGTGTTGACATCCCCCTTACACGCGTCCTCCCTTCCCACCAGCTGAGACTGGGGGACAAAGGCCTGCCATGTTGGGTCAGCACAGGGCTGGCAGCAGAGTCCCCAGCACATGGGGCTAAAGCAGAGTCTCCCAGCATGCAGGGCTGATGATGCTATTGGGGCGGAAATCAGGACAAAATTTAAAAACACCTACAAAGCAATCAGCTGGAGTTCATACATCTCAGAAAGACAGTAAGGACTCCTCAGCAGCTTTAAAAAAAAATAATCAAAACCCTCTCAGCTCAAACTATCATGTCAGGAAAGCTTTGTGCAAACAGACTTTTCAGTATGCATAGAAAGTCAACAAACCTGGGCTGTGTTTTAGCAGGGCAAAGCAAATTCTGGAGCCGTGGGCTTTCAAAGGAGAACATCTAACTTCCAGGCAAACAAGGGTCATATCCCACAAACCTTAACTCACATGAGTAGTTGTCTTGACTTCAGTGAGACTACTTGCATTGGTAGTCTACACGAACACAAGTGTGTGTAGGATCCCACGTCTGGTACAGGTTGAACCTTTTTAGTCCAGCACTCTAAGCACCTGACTGGGGTCAAACCGGAGAATTTGCCACACCACGGAAGGTCAAAAGTGTCTGGCAGTGTTACCAACACTTCCACTGCTTACTGGGCTCTTAGAAGACATGGAGGGGTAAATTAGAGCTAAAGAACAGCACAGAACACTGAGCGCCAGGACTGGTGGCTGTAAACATATTTTATGGGACTGTGGGAAACTTGGCCACAGTATGGTAAGTGGACATTGGACTAACTAAAATCATGCCGGACCATGGATATTGCTAGGCCAGGAAGTGCCGGACTGGAGAGGTTCAACCTGTATGCATAGCCCAGATGATCACAAACATTGAGGGTGAAATTCACCATGAAAAGAGGTCCAGTACAAAGTCTATGCAGCTCTTCAGTCTCAGGTAAGCCCATAGGGATTTAAATGGGACTTACATGGTAGAAAGATCTGATCCTTCCTCACTGCACAAGGGTGAATTTCACCCAAATAAAAGAGGCATTTCTAAAATAACCAGTGCTCAAGCCAGAAAGGGCTTTATATCTGTCAACCCATGTTGGAAGAATGCGGGGCTTGTCACTCTCTCTAGTGACTAGACCGCATGAGAAATTTGAGTCTGCTGCTGCCTTTCAGCTAGTGGAGTTGGTACTTTTTAGCTCAAGCAGTAGAGACTCATGTGCTTATGTCAAGCGGTTCTGGGTTCAGTGCCCCGTGATGACCCAAGTAGGGATGGTGTTGCTTATAGATCCAAAGCAGTGCCAGGAATCGCACCCAGGAATAAAATCAAAGAGGACTGTCCCTGAAGCATTGACATTAACTTGACATATCTAAGCCTTCATTAAATCAATGGCTTTCTGAGCAGAATAGCTATTATGGAGTTGCTCGGTACACTGCTTGTACGTACTGTATCATGTAAGGTACACTTTTTTAAAGGCTTGTGTAACGCTGAGAGGCAGACTCGAACCGGGAACCTTGGTGCATGAACCTCTACAGCTTGAGCTAAAAGCCAGCTGCCTCTCAGCTAAGGTGGTAGAGGAAGCTCAGGCGCTCTCTGTAAGTGGTCTCAGTGCCACTCCGTGGGACAGTGAACCCAGTAGGTGTGTGCGCATTACACTTGCTCTGGTTTTAGGTAATCACAATAAGTCCAATTCATCCATCGATGTCACAGTGCTTTACCAAAACAAAAAACAGGGCTATGTAGCACTTTAAAGACTAACAAGATGGTTTATTAGGTGATGAGCTTTCGTGGGCCAGACCCACTCTATTTGATCTGAGGAAGTGGGTCTGGCCCACGAAAGCTCATCACCTAATAAACCATCTTGTTAGTCTTTAAAGTGCTACATAGTCCTGTTTTTTGTTTCAGCTACACCAGACTAACACGGCTACATTTCTATCACTGCTTTACCAAAGTCAGTGAGCAATATTATTCCTCTTCTACTACTGGGGAAATTAAGGAACAGAAGGGTTTGGAAATGAACGCACATCACGTGGGTCCTATGCTAACACACAGCCCATTGGACTACAAATTGGGAGTCACATTGGTGGGTAACCAGCCGTGGGCTGACACCTCTAGCCGTAGACACAGTTTTCTTCCTCAGATATGCTTCCCATGTTTGATTTTGGTTTCTTTGCCAATTATACTTTCCTATGTTTCCTTCAGTTGGTGTCTGTAACTTGACATTTCCAAAGCTTCGGATTAAATCAACTGCTTCCTGAACGTGAGCTGGTCAAGTGGAGGGAGAACCAAACACGTTTCCAAGGGGCGCTCATACTGATAAAGTGTTGGCTGCTGGCTGCCCAGTTATTGATCAAATTCACACCACGTCCCTTGAGTATACAGCATCTCCTGATGGAAAGCATCTTGTATTGAATACTGCCAGCCGTTGAGAACTGCATGTCACCTCATTGCTGAAACATTGATTGCACCCTGCATACAGCCCCTACGTAGTTATAGGAGCATCCTTTCAATAGGCCGCTACTGTCTGTGTGGTATTTAAGAATGACAGGGCAGTACTACCTGTGAATGGGTGGCAGGGGTTCTTCTGTGGTCCCACCCTATTAGAAGGTGTTGGAAACGTACAGGGAGATGCTGAATGATTCACACAGGCTCACAATGGGATGTGGTAAGTGAGATGTTCTGATGTATGAATCATCGTGGCCACTCCTTTATAATGGAAAGATCGGCATATGCAAAGTCTGCCCTATAGAAGAATGAACCCTTTCTTGGAGAATGACTAGGCAGCATGGATGAGGTTTTACAGAGGCTATAAATGTCAAAGCTGTGTATGCCTCTTTCAAGCCAGTTAAGCTGGATGGGCAGCCGTTTTATTGTAAGGTGGCTCAAGATCGAGCTATGTAGGCGGCAGAACCTGGTCTAAGCAGCTGTGTCACTGAGGACTTTGAGACATCCCTCTATGAGGCGAGAGTCTAGCACAGGGGTGGCCAACCCGTTACAGACAAAGAGCCAAAATAGTGGTGGATACAGCGCAAAGAGCCGAGAGAAAGAAGTTGTAGAGGAAAAAAAAAAAAGCTGCCCCTTTAAAAGCCGTGGTTGGCCAAGCAGGCTTCCTTCAGCGGCAGTGTCAGATCTCGCTGCCCCAAGCGGCGCCCTGACTAGACAAGGAAAAAAGGTCAGAGCAGGGGAATGCAGAACAGCGGTGGGTGCGGGAACCGAGCCCCAGGTGCGGGAGCCACAATTTTTCCTTTGAAGAGCCACAGGTTGGCCACCCCTGGTCTAGCATCTACTCTGGGGATAGTATTGGGTAGCTCTTTTCTTGGAAAGATACTATGAATGCTTTCTTGCTCTCCTAGTCCTGGTCTACACTAGGGAGTTGTTTCCAAATAACTCCCCTTATTTCAAAGTAACAAGCGGAGCATCCACACTGCCAAGCCCTGTTATTTCGGAATAAGGGGCTGGTTATTTTGAAATAATAACCTCTGCTTTCCATGGGGAATAACGCTAATAGTTATTTTGAAATAGCGGTGGTGTGGATGCTCCGGTGCCGCTATTTCGAAATAACTGCCTCCCAGAGTCATTCAAACTAATTACTCCCCAGTGCTTCCTGGGGCTCTAAGTTGAGGTAGTGCGTCCAAATAAATGGAGGCTGCCTCAGACTTATTGTGAGGCTTCCCCATAGTGTGGACAGTTGTTATTTCGGGAATTATTATTTTGAAATTAGTTATTTTGAAATAATTTCCTAGTGTAGACGTGCCCCTAGAGTCCCAGGGGCAAAGGGTGACCACTCCATCTGCTTATGCTACCTAGGGCAGCGGCCCTCTTGGTTCTTACATGCTAATCTTGTTTGGACTAGGTCAATACTTGGGTGGGAGACCACAGCTGATTGCTACAGAATAGGTGGATCAATTGCAGCTCTTCTGTGATGCTGCCCAGTCTTGACCTGGCAAGGTATTTCTACTCTCTTGCTGTGGCAGGTATGGCCCATTAATTTCATCCTGGATATCAGTATCTACAAGTTGGTTCCTGATCATGTCATTAAAGAACCTCTGGTGCTTTCTGCTCCACTTGGGATGTTAGCCCTGCAGTCCTGGGCACCTTCCAAGCTAATTGCATTCTACCGACTTTATTAGCATTCATAGTTTCTTACTGCTCTGCGTGTGCTTGATGCTGGATCTCTGTCCTGCTGGCATTAACAATCTCAATTAGACCAACAGAACAATATGGAGAGAGAGAGTACATGAGATAGACACATTTCAATGCAGCATGGAGATTCATTGCTTTGCTTTATTAAAGGATGGCTTACAGAGGCATTTACAGCCCACTCTATTAGCCTCATTTAGCACGGACACTGTAATTGACATTTTTTCCCCATCTCTTTCCCTCCCCATCCCCTCTTTTTCTGCTGTTTATTTACAACTCTGGACCCATTCATCTGAAGAAGTGGGTTGTGCCCATGAAAGCTCATGATACCATCTACATTTTTGTTAGTCTTCTGCAGGACCATTTGTTGTTTAAGGTTTTTTTTTAGTTACAGACTAACACAGCTATCCCTCTGAGACTTTCCCTAGTGGCTTACCATTGATAGGGTTCATAGAAATAGACTCAGAGAACACTAGAACTGGAAGGGACCTCGAGAGGTCATCAAGTCCCATCCCCTGCCCTCACGGCAGGACCAAGCACCATCTAGACCAGTGTTTCCCAATTGGTGCTCCGCGGAACCCTGGGGTTCCGCGGAGCAAAACGAGGGGTTCCGCGAGGAGCGGGCGCTCCCCCGCCCCCTCTGAAAAAGAGAGAGGGAGAGCCAGCTAGCCAGCAGAGGCATGGGCGGCGAGTTGTGTGGGCTCGTGGTGCCCATGCTCCAACAATATTTGGAGCTGGAGCGGGTCCCAACCCCCCCCGGCCCCAGAGTGTCTCTCCCCCGTCCCCGGACCCATCCCTGCCGTGCACAACCTTCTCTGAGCTCCCCCTTGCTGGCTGCTGCTGCCCTGCGCAGCGCGCTCAAACCAGTGGGTGGGGAGACACCCGGACGTGACGTAACGTCACGGCCCGGGATTTTAAACTTGCTGGGCACAGTGTTGCGCCGCATGGCTGAGTTGCGGGTTCGGAGTCCGGAGATAGAGCACAGACTCCGGCCCTGCAAAGTGGAAGGCAGAAGGTATGGGAGAGGGAGAGGGAGAGGGAAGGAAGGGAAGGGGCTTGTGCTGAGGGAAAGGGGAAGGGCTGGGAGAGGAAGGTGCTTGTGCGGAGGCGGAGGGGAAGGGGAAGGGAAAGGCACCAAAGGGACAGGGGTGGAGGAGAGACAAATGGCAGGGAGCCAAGTGCAGACAATGAGGAAAAGGGCAGGAGGAGGTGTCAGTGGGAGAGGACAGGGTGATGCTGGGAGGGGAGAAGGTAAGGGCACTGGGGCTAGAGGGGTGAGGGGAGGTGCTGGGAGAAGGCTTGAAAGAAGGGGTGGGCATGAGGAAGGCTGGGATGGAGCAAGTCATGTGAGAGGGCACAGGGGCATGAGGGAATGGGGGCAGACGGTGGTGAGGGGTGGGCATCAGGGAAAAATGGAGCAAAGGGGCAGGGGCAGTAAGGGAAGGGGAGGCACCAGGAGGGTGCAGGGGTAAGAGAAGGTGCAGGTGCCAAGGGATTCTGGGGGTGAAGCAGAAGGGCAGACACCTGTAGGGGAGGGACCACCATCAGAGGAGAGATGCAGGGCAGGTGTGTAGAGGGAGGTGTTAGAAGAGGGGATGAGGAGGGGTAGCTCACATGATCAGAGTGGGGCTACTGGAGGAGTGGGCACAGGGAGGAGAGAAGGGCTGGTGGAGGGGGGCAGGTTGCAGGAGGGCTGAGGACAGTGAGAAGAGCAGGAGTCAGGACAGCAGAGGAGGGTGAGGAGTCGGGGAGGCAGCAGGCACCAGGGAGCTGATGGAGCAAGGGGAGGAGACATGGCAGCAGAGGGAAAAGGTAGAGGTTTAAAAATATTTATTAATAACTTGGGTGGCACATCCAAACAAGCCACAT
The DNA here is from genome assembly GCA_019425775.1 of Rafetus swinhoei. Lineage (NCBI taxonomy): Eukaryota > Metazoa > Chordata > Testudines > Trionychidae > Rafetus > Rafetus swinhoei. The sequence continues at coordinate 125,761,542 of CM033427.1, read as the reverse complement.
GAACTCAGTACGTGCACAACACAAAATTCATTTTGCTCATGTGAGAAACTCTTAGGCTATGTCTACACTGGTTGTTTCTTGCGCAAGAACATCTTGCGCAAGTGTTCTTGTGCAAGAACACATCCACACTGCCATGTGCGAGCTGTGCTTTTGCACAAGAGCATCTATGGCAGTGTGGACACTCTCTTGCCCAAGAAAGTGCCGATGGCCATTTTAGCCATAGGGCTTTCTTGCTCAAGAAATTCATGTTGCCTGCCCACACTGGCCTCTTGCGCAAGAATAGTTGCTCAAAAGGGCTTATTCCTGAGCGGGAGCATCGTAGTTCTTGCGGAAGAAGCCCTGATTTCATACATGAGAACTTAGTGTACTTGCACAAGAACACACAGCCAGTGTAGACAGGCAGCAAATTTTTGCGCAAGAGCGGCCACTTTGGCGCAAGATCGTGCCCGTGTAGACACAGCCAAGGGGAGGGAGGAAGGCAGGGGCAGGGAATCAGCACTGGCTCAGCATATCTACATGGTTTGGGGGAAGGTGCAGGGAAATTGAGCTCAGTTGGGTTGCAGAGTGGGGAGGTCTGGGGAGCTGGGCTGGACTGGGCTGTGGGGTGGGGTGTGTGTGTGTGTGTGTGGAGCTCAGAGCTCAGTTTGACTGCAGGAGGAGGGAGGTGCCACCGGGGCTAGACTCAAGGGGAGGAGGGGCAGGGAATCGGCTCTTGGCTCAGCAGTTTTGTGGGGCTTGGAGGAGGTGCAGGAAACAGGGCTCAGCTGTGCTGTGGGAGGCATGCAGGGAACCAGTGCAGGGCTCAGCTGGGCTGAGGTGGATGGGGAGGGCATACAGAACAGACGGGCAGCTCAGCTGGGCTGTGAGGGGCTGCAGGGAACTGGTGCTGCACTCCCTTGGATTGTGAGGATGGTTTTGGGGAAGTGCAGGGAAGCAGCACGGGTGGGCAGCTTAGTTTGGTTGCAGGGGATAGAGGTGCAAAGAAGCCTAGTGGGAAAGGGGGGGGGGGGGACCAGGAGCCCTGAAATGACCTCCCTTGGTCCAAAAATTCCTCATCTGGGACCAGTCAGGTCTAGAGGGTGCCAGATCAGGGAGGTCCAACTCCTACCCAAGTACCTTCCTTGCACCCTCCCTCGTAGCCAGACACCCTACATCCAGCCTGCTTCTGCTACCTACCACCCAGACCTTGTCCCCTTCCGCCCCAGCTCCTCCCAGATCCTGCACCCCATCCCTATCCTGCTCCTTGGCAGCCCTGCCATCCACCCTAGCACTGCCCTGGCCCCAGCACCTTGCCTCACACCCCAGGACTCAGCACCACCCTGGCCCGGGCCCCAGCATCCTGCCATCCACGCTAGCACCCAGCAGCACCCTGTTCCTTGTCCCAGCACCCTGCCAGTCACCCTAGTGCCCAGCAGGACCATGTCCCTGACCCCAGCACCCTGTCACCTGAGCCAGCATCCTTCCACCCAGCAGCACCCTCTCTCCAGCCCCAGCACCCACTAGCACTCTGTCCCCTACCCCCACCAGCACATTTGGGACCACATTAGTGAGGCTTGGGGGTTTTTGGAGGAGTTTTTTGTTTTGTTTTTGCATCTCGCTTGTGTGGCCCCAACTGACTTTTCTGTGGGTCAGTGACCTTTGACTCAAAACAGGTTCCTCACCCCTCTCATATATAAAGACAATGCTAAAACCTTTTGAGTTTGACATAATATTTTATTTAAAAATGAAGCCTGGCCAACAAGCCCCCAATTGGGACCAAACCCCATTTCACTGCAGCGTCATAACACTCCTGCACCACCTGACCCCAAATCTGAGCCTATCATACACTGGAACCCCTGTCCTGAGCCTCTTACATCCCCAAACTCCTGCATCCCCACATCCTCAGTCTTCTGCCACAACATTCCTCCACCATCCACACATCACAAATCTGTGTCCTGAGCCCATCATACTCACAACCTTCTTGCCCTGAGTCCCTCACATATCCAGCCCAAACTCCTGCACCCTCACATCCACAAGCCCTGGCTTGCTCAGCACCCCAACCTTCCACCTGAGCCCAACACTCCCCAGCCTAGAGCCCCCTCCCCGAGCCAACAGCCCCTTCTCCTGCATCCAAATTCCCTCCCAGAGCTTGTACTTCTCACCCCTTCCCACACCCAAATCCCTCATTCCATCTGCTCTGATGGAGAGGAGGGGAACAAAGTGGATGAGGCCTCACGGAAGGGAGATGGGGGAGGGTGTCTCGGGGAAGGAATGTGATTTTCATGAATTGGTGGGTCCCTCTCTCCTCCCCACCCCACCCCCTTTTTTTTTTTGCTTGACAAACCTAGGGGTTCCTTGAAATTCTGAAAAGCTGAAAAGGGTTCCTCGGCCAAATAAAATTGGGAAACACTGATCTAGACCATCCCTGATAGATGTCTGTCTAACCTGCTCTTAAATATCTCCAGTGATGGAAATTCACAACCTCCTTAGGCAATTTATTCCAGTGCTTAAACACCCTGACAGGTAGGAAATTTTTCCTAATGTCCAACCTAACCCTCCCTTGCTGGAATTTAAGCCCATTGCTTCTTGTCCTATCATCAAAGGTTAAGGAGAGCAATTTTTCTCCCTCCTTGCTTGTAACACCCTTTTAGGTATTTGAAAGAAGAAGTTGCATGTTAAGGATTTGAATTCTCTTGCTATTTCAGTTGACTGGGGTGGTGTTTTTTGCTGCTTTCTCTACACTGATGTGCAGCATAGCTGAGACTAGTCGATCAGTGACCTTGTTTCCCACTAGAAGTGGCTGCATTTCACCTCACTCATGTTGATTAGTAACTTACTCCAGGGGAAGTTCCATGGAGATCCGTGTAGCTGCTTGTGGTGGAAGATGCTATTCAACAGGCATTAGAAAGGCAGAACCTATACCTAGATACATTTGAGGACCAGATCCTGCTACTCTTACTCATGAGTACCCCTGCTGGATTGAAATGAATGGAAGTGCTTGAGGAGTAAAGCACTACAGATTGGACTTCTCTAATCCTGCATCCTCGGGACCTGACTTTTGCCAAACAATGGGAGGTGAATATTGTCTAGCAGCATTACCAATGCTTTCATTGCTTGCTAGGCTCTTAGAAGACATTTGGGGTAAATTGGAGCCAAATAACACCACAGAACACTGAGAGCCAGGCCTGGTGGCTGCAAACAAACTTCAGGGTACTGTGGGAAAGCTTGACAACACCCATGATAAATGGACATCCGGCTAACTAAAATCATGCCGGACCACAAACGTTGCCGGATCAGAGCGTGCTGGACTAGAGAGGTTCAACCTGTAACCAGTGTGAGTATGCATGCCAGAATCTTTCACTTAGTTTGCAGAGTGTTTTGCATTCTTTTGGGCTGAAAGGTTCCACGTAAATTCAAACGTACTATTATTGCTATTGCATCCAGGTTTGCTTCACCTCCGTAGAACTTTCCAACGAGTTAATGTGTGGGGAAGTCTCTGAAATTGCAATGCATTTTTCTCATTTATGATAGTATGCACACTTCCTATATTTGAAACTAACCAACGCAGTTTAAAAATTAAATGTGTCCTCCAGAAGGCATCGCTTATCAATTTTTGCAAGGGAAAAGAATTGTAGTACAAGCTTTAGAAAAAGATCATATAATATGTTCTTCAGGGCAGCATGAGGGGTAGACAATACCGCCTTACTGAACCTGTTCTTGAGTGGTACTTTAGAGGCTTACATTGCCCTGCTTATTCTACATCATGAAAAAGGAGATCCAATCACTGTATTCTGGAAAGCATTCTCCGCATCTCTTTGTCTGTCGTGTGTATTTAACAGTAGTACCCTCAAGGACAATAGAGGTGGATCAGCATGCTAGGGAGCTACTGTCTTACAGCCGGTAGTTTTTCATTTCACGTTGCTAAGAATGGTCCTCTTTGTTTCCATTTTGAGCCATAGCTGAATTCTTATGTTCTCTGATCTTCAGGCTGAAATACCCAAGGGAATAAGCAGCTGTGAATCAGCTCTCTGTGTGCTTCCTTGCAGGTAGTATAAGCAAGGATGGCTGTATACTTCTCCTGATTTCTTTTCCGTGGTAGGGATTTGAAGGAAAATACTTTAATAAAACAGACTCATGAATGTTTTTGCCTGCCACAAAATAAGAGCGTTAAGACAAGCATGTAGAAATAGAAGCTTCTATTAACAGAATCCTACGGGTTTAAACCCAGTCCTTGGATGGAAAATTAAAGCACAGTGTCTATATGCTAGCCTACATCTTATGAGAGAGATCATGGTGCTGATTACATAGTAGAAGGAAGAATGTCACATGATTTCACTTAGTTTTAAGGTGCATGGTTGCTTATCTGTTTTATTTTGGTCCTCCCTCCCAGAGTCTATATTATGCTTTGGAAATTTGACATCATATATATATATATAAAAATCCAGCCAGATGTTTCATCCTGCTAGGTTAAGTAATCTTGACATGCTGCCATGAAATGGAAACAACTGCTAGTTTTAATATTGCTCCATATCTTTATTAAAAGCTACAGCTCATGCATCTTAATTCCTCATATACACGTGCTCTCTTTCACCCTTGAAGAAGGCATGCTATAATTTTCTTGCTGTCCTGCCCAAATAGCTAATGAGGTTCTAGGTAGCATCATGAATATGCATTGCTATTGATTCTCTCTCTGTGTGTGTGTGTGTGTCTTTAATCACAGCTGGAATGCAAAATCAGGCTCCACCTTTCAACTCTATCTCCATCATGCTGAGAGAGCGAGACTGAGACTGCTAGACAGCTCGAAAGAGATTGCAGTTCAGATGTCCTGGAAAACAGCAAATCCCTCAGACCTGGCAGATTCCGTTACCATGAGAACTGCAGATATTTCCATTGTGATGGCTTGCTCTAGCAGCCATCTGTTACACCCATTTGATTAGGAAGTACAGTTCAGCTTGTATGGGATTTTCACCGCACCTTATCCCATGGCAGTATACAGCAACTCGCTCGCTTTTTTTATATGCTAAACTCAGTGGTTTTAAAGCGCTGTAATTTACAGAATCTGAAGGCATTTAATGAAATGCTCTGAGGAGGTCACTGAGGGACAGTATCTCTGAGAAGAAAGAAGCACATGAGATATACAAAGGGATTAGTGTCCAGTGTATAAATAAGATCAGCCCAGAAATTAGCCGTATTTAGCAATTCCTCATACTTGCCATGGAGAGGATCTTGATATATAATCCTCATGAAGCCATAGTAACATTAATAATAGTCTTCTGGCAGTTAATCCTGACTTCCATGTGTATTTATCATGTGCATGCAAAAAATGCATGCAGCAAATATATTCCAGGGCCTGTTGGAAATGGGGAACGTGAAAGTTTATCACAAAACATCAAATGTGATGTAAATGAAAGCTGCATACAACAATTAGATTAGCTCTCAGTTTTTTATGGTCCTGTCTGACACTTTCCTAGACATGGGACACCCTTAAAAGTTCTTTGAAGCCTTGTTGTAATTTACTGATTAAACCAGTTGTGTCGCTTGGTGTATGTTTGGTGGTGTATGGTTGCATGGCTTGGTGTATGTTTGTAGTGCAGGGAAGGGTGATGGTACATCAAATAGATATTAAATCCCCTTCCATTATTCTCCAGACATTCCTTGTTAAGTGGTCGGCATTCCAGACTCAGAGTAATCAAATGTGTGGGGGAGTTGTCTGGAGTGTCTTAAAAAGACTGACGTTCTTGTGAACGCAGTGAAGCTAATTAAATGCTCACACTGAAATGAATTTTTGATTGCCACTAAGGAGGCATTAGGGTCAACTCCTCTTTCATTGCCCACACGCTTTATGGGCAATGCCAAATAATAAATAAATCAGATTCCCAGGATTGGGGGCTGTGGGTGGTTTTTTTTTTGGTTCCCCTTATATATTCTGCCACCCGGCCGAACATAATTCCATATGCGTCTTCATCTTGGCATGAAAAGTTTTTTTCCTTCCATTGTTTTTCTTCGCATAGCATGAGATTGCCATGGAGAAGACTAGGATATCATAAGAAATGTGCAAGCGTGTTGCTTACCAGGAGTGAAAATACACATTCTGGGCCTAAAGAAATAGAAGACCTGCAGGCTTGCTGAGTAATTGTGTATATATAGTTTCTCTTTAAGGCCCTGATTCATTAAAAGCAAGTGCTTAAAGATAAGCAAGTGCTTAAAGATAAGCAAGTGATTAAGTGCTCTGCTGAATAAGGATGGGTTGAAGTACTTTATTGACTCGGGCCTAAAAAAGATTCCACTCTTCTGTAACTTAAAAAACCAACTACCGTGTATGAACATCTAATAAGAACATTTACTTCCTGTAACTTAACATCATGTCTAATACTAGAGGTTGAATCAGAGGAGAGACTTCTTTTCAGACAGGGGACTTGTTCTGTGAATGTGGTGTCTGCCTTTGACAGGCAGCAGATGTATGGAAGCCCTGAGATCTGAAACAATAAATACCATTCAGACTCTCACCACTGAACCTTCTTATAGTAGTGCCTTTGTTAAATGAAACATTTGTAAGAATACCAGTTCTGAACCTGCCCCCCTGCTCTCAGTGTCCAGGCTTGGATCTGAACCATGTTTTTAAAGTAAAGGTTAAGTACCTGAGGCATAAAGAGTTGACATACAAAAGAAGCTAAAGTAAATTTATCATTCATTTGCCAGCAACGAAGTCTGGGTGAGGGCTTTTTCTCTCTGCAGCGCATGAAAAAACAAGCCTGGAAAGTGTGTATAAAGAATATTTTTCTTCTAAGTTTGAATGTTAGCATGTGCACCTTCTGACTTACTACTGGATATTTCTTGAGAGTCGTCAGTCTTATGAGAGTTGTCTTACCATCTGTACCAGCACCGCTCCAGCCTACCATATGAAAGTCCAATCTGGCAGCTGAAATACTGGCTAATGAAGAATGGGTGTTAGTTTCTGACTGATTGGAAGATGGGGCTGTTTATAGGAAAAAGCTAAATTCATGTGTTAATATAGATTTTGTTTGTTGAACATGGAACCAGAAGCAACATGCATGTTCTTGCTCACTCACTCTTAATTTCTTCCTTTTCTCTCTCTGTATTTAATGGAGTTCACCCAAGATCTAAGAGGAAAAATTGTCTTTTGACTAGCAAGATGTATTTTGGAGATTACAGCTAGGACCAAGATATTGACTTGCTGTAAAGTAGGTTTCCCCCTCCCCCCCTTCCTTTTTGCTCTAGGAAAGTTTATAACTACATAGATTAGCAAAACTTTTGCAAGAATGGATGTAAAACAGATTTATCTCGGTGTCAGCTTTATCTGATCCATTTGGTCTTGCAGAGTTTGGATGGCTTCCTTTGTTACAATAACCAGCTTTCAAACATCTATATCCTTAGGGTATTAAATGTCAGCCTCTCGTGTACCGTTCAGGGATAAAGGATTGACACCACGGAAGTACTCTCTATTTCTTTTTCTTCCCCTTGTGCGCTGGCAGGGTCTTTGTTTTGCACCATTACTGACCACAGAGATGACCTACAGGAACTACCAATGAAAAGGTATTTCAGCTTATAGGCGTTAGAAACTCTCTTCATTAGTAGCCTTTTTTACAGACTTCTCAGGCTTCCTGTCATTGCCACGAGGATATATTTGAAACTAGGTCCCCTAATTAAATGGCCCAGTGGATAATTAATAGTGCTAACTGGGACATTCCATACTATATTTTCTTCTTTGTTCTCTCTAATGGTCCCACATCTTCTGACGCATGTGGTTGACCAAACCCTTCAGTCTTCACTGAGACAAAATCCTTATTCATGTCAGTGAGATTTTTTTTTGAACGAAGAAAGAATGTGCTCCTAGAAACACACTCAAATGGAATCTTTCGCCCCAAACTACAGCAGCTGGTGTGCAGCAGCGACGAAGACAAGCGATGGGAAAGTCGTTGGTGTGACTTGCTTCACCTCCTCTTATAAAGTCACCCCCCCACACTTCTGCACAGGCAAATTGCCCCCGAGCTTGGCTCTACACTATGCAGGAGGGGCTGGGCAGTTTGTGGCTTTTCCTCAAATCATCAGAAACACTGCATTTCTGATGCATTGTTAAGTACTGCTAGTTGACTGAGAGAATGGGGCGAAGGACTAGGTTTGTTCCAGAGTAAGGACTTCACCATTGGCAGTAGAAAAAGAGCCAGAGAAAGATGTTGCATGCAATATGCTGGCATATAAATGATCTATTTTTTCCCATCTATAGATAAAGGTGATCAATGTCACATTACCTATAATACTGTTTACTCAAGGGGAATACGTATTTGGGCTAGATTCACAGATGTTCTGTCCATGTTTTTGTACATGTTCTACTATCTTGAAATTAATGGTATCATACCTGTGGAAAACTAGTAGTGCAGCATGTAAGAACCTAAGAACGGCCATACTGGGTCAGGCCAAAGGTCCATCTAGCCCAGTGTCTTGTTTTCCATCAGTGACCAATGCCAGGTGTCCCAGGGGGAGTGAACAGAACATGGAATCATCACGTGATCCCTCTCCTGTCATCCATTTCCAGCCTCTGACAAACAGAGGCTAAGGACACCATTCCTACCCATTCTGGCTAATAGCCATTTATGGACCTAACCTCCATGAATGTATCTAGTTCTTTTTTGAGCCCTGTTAAAGTCCTGGTCTTCACAACATCTTCTGGCAAGGAGTTCCACAGGTTGACTGTGTGCTGTGTGAAGAAAAACTTCCTTTTATTTGTTTTAAACCATTAATTTCATTTGGTGACCTCTAGTTCTTATGTTATGGGAACAAGTAAATAACTTTTCTTTACTCACTTTTTCCACACCAGTCATGATTTTATAGACCTCTGTCATATCTCCCTTCGTCTCCTAAGCAAACTCATTCATATTTTTCACTCCTAGATAATCATCTTAGCTCTATAAGCGAGGGTAGGTGAGGGGGTCTCTCAGACTCTTTTAATGAAAAGTTTGCAACCAGACACCGCTATAAATAGCTGTCAGCCTTAACAGCTGGTTTTGAACCAGTGACACAGAGAAAGATTGAACTAGAGCTAGTTGAAATTCTTTGTTTTTTTTAATAGAAAATGGCCATTCATATTTTGGTGCATATTTTACTAAAATATTTTTTAAAACATCAGAATGTTTCTCATTCATGGAAAACTAAAATAAGTCTCATTTACCAAAACCACTTTTCAATAAACAACAACAAAACATTTGATAACCCTTTTGATGATACTTTTAATGAAAATGTTGAAGAAAAATCTTGAAACGATGAGCAGTGTTTTGATCCCTGTGAAATGGGAAAATTTCAACATTTTTCATGCCCTGTAAACAGGCATGCCTTAGCTAACAAAATATTATGGACCAGAGAACATTCTAGAAGACTTCTACAACCACAGTTCTTTGCAAGGAACTTGAAAAGCACCTGCACACCTCTGGCTTTATGATGGCTAAGTGTCTTTCACTGTTCCCTGTTTGCCACCACAAACTGTAGGTGCCAAAACAAAAGCCTAATTGTAGGCAGTGTGAAGGCCTGTCCTGCTTTAGGTCATTGTGTATCTGTCTGTCTCTTGATGTTTGCAGAGGTGTTGTAGCTATGTCGGTCCCAGCATATTAGAGAGACAAGGTGGATGAGGCAATATTTTTAATTGGGCCAGCTTCTGTTGGAGAGAGACAAACTTTTGAGCTACACAGAGCTCTTGGTGACAGATATAAAATACATGTGACATGATTCTTGTATCACACACCCCAAGATTAGCACTGGTGACTAATCAATGGTGTTATACCAGTGTTTGATGCTGAAGTGAGAAGAATCAGGCCACTTAGCCCTGAATCAGGTTTACAGTTTTTATGTTGACAAATGATGAGGGAGGGCAAAAAGTAACTTAGATGCCTAAATACTTGGGGCTTGATTCTCACTTACATGAAGCTCCTTTACGGTTCTGAAGTTATGGTCCCAATCAGGTACCTCAACACCCCAGTGACCTTAACCGCACCCTCTCCTAACTGTGGCTGCAAAACAGCATCTCTCTCTCCCGACAAGCCCACTTCATTCACACAAACAGTTATTCAGCATGATTGTTGTCCCTCATAGTTTCCTGTCCATTCTGCCTGTAGATTGTTGGTGCTGCCCAGGAATCCTGCTGTTCATATCTACATACAAATCCCTGGTTACTTTTCAGCCAGAGTTGCTAATATTTTAGAGCATTTTTCCTTAATATAAACTGCTAATGCAAGAGAGATTTGGCTTGTTAGATGTGATTAAGCATTTCTCTCCGTATGTCTTGAAATCAATTATTTTTTTGGAATCTGACATCTAGGCAATCTTACTCTTTTCTTTCATGCATATGCGGTGAAAGTTGCAATATTAATTGCTGCCATCAGCCGCTTAAAGATTTAATATTTTTTGCCCATTCTATAGGCAATGTATCTCTTGCATGATTCCCCGTACAGCCTTCACTTTCACTGTCTGAATGATAAGCAACAATAATGTCTTTGGAAGCGATCCATAAATCATACTCAAATCCACATCTCCTATTTTTAATCTCTAAGCAACTGCACTCTGTGCTTGCTAGTGAAGTTCAATTGGAAACACGTTTGGCACTTCCATGGTTGTGGTGCACCCAAAAACTCCCTTGTGCAGTGCACCCAGACAACACACAACCGAGGATCTCCTCAAATGAAACAAGGCACCAAGCTGCACAAACGACAGCTAATCTGAGCCTGAGTCTACAGACTTAGGTTTACGGGACTCAGGCTGTGGCTCTCACAATAGCTGTGTTGACGTTGGGAACTGAAACCTGGACTCTGGGACTTCCTTCCACAGGTTTCATCTTGCGGTGTGGACATACCCATGGTGGCTCCATTGCTGGAACTGCCCTTTTTTCCGGGTGAGAAATGTGAGCCTCTTTTTTTGATCCCATCCATGGGTCTTCCAGGGTGTCACGTGGACGTTCTCTCAAGGTGTCACTTGCTTAGAGATGGTGCTGTCATAAGGGACTAGGCCTGTCTTGTGCACCAGAGCAATTTCCATAAAAAGTGGTGCATATTTTAGAACAACCTCCATTTTATAACACTTTTGGAACCACTTATCCCTGCCATTTTCCCACCAGTGGCGGAGTGAAGGATGAGAGAACAAAGAGCCGTCTTCTACCCACTTGTAATGCCTAGGAATGCCATGGCTTGAAGTAGTTGGGGGAGCATATAAATGGGTTATTCCAGCAATTTTTTTTCAGAGTTTTGGGATTCTATGGCATGGCTGGTCGGTGGATGTAGTTATGATACTTACACATGCCCAAGACCAGACTTTCCTTTTTGAGCGTGCATGTAATGGCCACATTTTGTGTGCGCAAATGTTCTAAGTGCTCAAAGTGGGTCTGTACATTAGGGTTGAGGTTTTCCAAAGTTTTCTAGGGATTTCCAGTAGAACTGTGTGGGAAATGAAACCATTTGTGATTTCAAAAAATGTTCCCATCGCACATAGAAACAAAATAGGCCTTTTAAAGGTTTCCATGGAAAAAAGCAAGAAAAAGATTAATCCACCACAGGAGAGTGAAACATTTCATTTTTGAAGAATTCTCATTTTCTGGTGATAAATCATTTCTTTGAAAAAATTCCAACCAGTTCTGATTACCAGGACCAAATCACATAAGAACAGCCTTCAGGGTCAGACCAGTGGTCCATCCAGCCCAGTATCCTGTCTTCTCACCATGGTCAATACCAGTTAGTTCAGAGGGAACTAACAGAACAAGAGAACTATCAACTGATCCATCCCTGTCATCTTTTGGGAAACAGAAACTAGGGGCATTTCAAGAGCATGATTTCACATCCCTACCCATCCTGACTAATAGCCACTGATGGACCTAACCTCCATGAACTTATCTAATTCTTTTTTGAACCCTGATTATAGTCTAGGCCTTCACAACATCCTCTGGCAAAGAGTTCCACAGGTTGACTGTGCACTATTTGAAGCGAAACTTCCTTTTGCTTGTTTGCTGAATAGATAACACTTTCTTATTTAGTTCCTCCACACCAGTCATGAAGTAACAGACTTCTATCATACCTCCCTCCCAATAACTTTTTTCTAACCTGAAAAGTCCCAGTCTTATTAATGTCTCTCCATATGGAAGCTGTTGCATACCCCTGATCCTTTTTATTGCCCTCTTCTGCATCTTTTCCAATTCCAATTTTTGTTTAGATGAGGTAACGACATCTGCATATTGTATTAAAGATGTGGGTGTAGCATAGATATATATACAGACAATATGATATTTTCTGTCTTATTATCTATCCCTTTCCTAATGTTTCCCACATAATGTTAGTTTTTTGACTGCCACTGCCTATTGAGCAGATGTTTTTCAGAGAACTATCCACGATGACTCCAACATCACTTTCTTGAATGATAACAACTCCATCATTTTATATGTATCATGGGAATGCTCCTAGGTATCATTGAAATAGTTCAATCTAGGAACTATACTATGTGTAATGTGGATTATTTTCTTCAGGCAGGATATGATTTCTACAGTGTCTGGCTCAATTTTGAATGAATCGCAGTGTTTGTCCTGTTGAAAGCAAATCAATACAAATATTTTTAATGTGAGAAATTCTCTAGGTAACACAAGCAGTTGTAACCATTAGGCACTGAAGGGGGAAAGGCCCTTTGTCAGGCGATGTAGTTGTTTTTAGTTAATATCTAAATTATTTATTGCAGCATTTGATCTGGCCCACGCATCCAATGTTTTAGCTGAGGTGAATATTCACATCAGATTACGCTTCCTTCCTATTTTTTTAACTGAATTTCCAGCTTTGTGGAATAGAAGTGAGTGAGTTTGTGGAATTTTAATTCAACTATGACTTTGCTTAGTAAGAAGCTTAGGGCCAAACTTGATACAGTTTTGAATCAAGGTCTGGCCTTCTGAGATGTATTTGAATTCATGCCCATGATGGAAGAAGTAAGGACTAAGTCTGAGGTGCAGATTGCAAGTCCAACTTCTAGTTTGGAATTCTTGTATCTCTGCTCAACACTAGTGAGGACTCTTGCATGACTTTTCCATCTGCTGAGAAAAATGGTTTAATACTACTTGGTTTTTATTTGTATATAGTTATATTCAAAAGCAGCTTCTGCTACAAAATGTTCTGTTCTTTTTCAGTGTCAGTTGATTTATCTTCCATTACAATCGATTGGAAATGTAACAAAGAATGTTATATCCAGAGAACTCGTGAGTGTCCTGCACACAAATCTAATCTTGGAGGTGAATCTATTCTAGGTTTCTTCCCAAATATTTATGGGTGGTAACATATCTTTCAGCCTCAGTCCTTTAGGGGAAATAAAAGCTTCTATAACTATTGCAGAAAAACACATTCACCTCCAAATTATATATTTTTTTCAGGTTAAAAGTATGTAATTTCACAAGGAACACATTGGGACGCGCCCCGCTGTGAAACTATTGCTCAATTTATTCTCAGCAGTGGTCAAGTGCCTACAGTTCTTTAACTGTGGCATAACTCCCGTGTAAGCCAAGACTCGGGGATTGGGGATGACAGCTGAAGCTGCCAGAGCAGTGCACGGCTCTGAATGTTGTAACAGCATGGGATTCTGTTCCAGCATTCCCATTGCCTGCACAGTTCATATATGTCAGGAACCTGGTTCATCATAGTTCACTCGCACTGGAGGGAGAGTGCATGCTCTTTACTCATCTCATATGAATCAATTAATTTAAACACGTACACTGTTGTTTTTTCCTTATCTTCCCCATCCCAAAATATCGACCAGATTCTGATGGCCTACTCAAGTTGCATTATAACAGTTAGGTAAAAAAGCAGAAAAGAGACTAAATGAGAAGATGACTGACAGGCCAAGACCAGTACGATTTTTTGGGAGAACAGGCAGTGAAAATAAATACAGCCTAACAAATTCAAAGGCTGACTCATGCTTGGAGTTTAAAGTTTGGAAAGTGAGTGCTGATTCTTGTTAAAGATGCATAAACAGAAACGCTTCCACTCACATGTGGGATAGCTGGGAAGGGAAAAACTAGAATCTTTGGCTCAAAGTGAGGGGCTGCTGCTCAGCTACTTAGCTAGGGTGTGTGTGAATCTGCTAAACAAACCTTTTTTCTTCAGGAAAGTTCTGAGAAGCTTTCAGGAAAGTCACAAATTGCCAAATTGAAGGAGGAAACAAAAAACAGTGAAAGGCTTGTGCAAACATCCTAAAAAAATGGGTGGCTCTAGAATACAATTAGCAGATTAATTGCAAGAGTGCAGATGAACGAATGTTAAGCTCTGAGAAGGAAGCATATTTTTTCCCTTAAATGAAACTTTGCTTGAATTATTTAGGGCTGCATTTTATTGTCTTCCTGTACTCTGACCCCTCTCATGTTCTTGGCCTCCATTCTGGTTCAACCACCGTGTAATTAATCATGCTTGGAGAGACCCAAGCAATTTTGGGCTTTAGCAGTTTGAAACCTCTTAGAACACCTTTTGTCTGGGGGCACTGACAGCTCTTCTTCCACGACCACTGATCCACAAGGAAACCATCCATTCTTACTGGTCTCGAGTGAAATCTCTGCAGACATGATCCTACGATATCCTAACAGTGGGTCAAAGCTTGAGAGGTAAAAGTTATGCCATGTTTTCCTGTTTTTTCTTTCTGTAACAATAGCTCTGGGAACCAGAAAGGAAGGGGGAAAGGCACATATCCCTGTGTAAGAATGTGATACCTTATAACACCGAGATCATTCATTGTCAGAGGATTGAGGGGAACAGGCAATACAATATTAAAACCCATAGAGCTCATATTGCACCATTAAAGTCAATGAGGTTGACTTCCATGGGAACAGGATCGAATTCCATGGACACAGGATTGGAATGCAGAAAAATGCTTTGGTATTTGTATACCTCTCTAGTGTCCCTCTCTTCATGAGAGATCGCACATTTTGGCCAGGTCTACATTAGACCCAGAAGGTTGGGTTAAGGTATGCAACTCCAGTTTTGTAGGATACGTTGCTAGAGTTGCCTAACCTTAAGCCAAGTTTGGTGCCTTCTTCACAGTGGGAAGCCAACGGGAGCACACGCGCCCATCGGCTTCCTTTACTCCTCACAACTGCGAGGATTACTGGCGCCAACCAGAGCTGCCCTCAACATTTGATTTAGTGGATCTTAAGTAGACCTTGTAAATCAAATGCCAGAAGACCGATCTCCAGCATGGCAAGTGGAGAAGTGGGCTTTGTTTCCAAAATTATCATTTCATACAAACTTGGGGTCCTCGCACCACTGTAAAAAAAATAATTGCTTATATCAGAGACAGTGACTCCTGAAACTACGGGTATATAGAGAGTGTTACTTACACTCGCAGATCCCACACCTCGTTAAGCTTCCTGGGTGACAAATTCTGGAATGTCCCTTATTTTGTGTCTGTCACATGATGCGTCCCTTATCTGGGCATTGGCATGTTGAGATGAAAGAACATGTGCATGGCTGGATTGGGGCCACAGTGCCTTTTTGTCTTCAAAGACAACCATTTTATTTGCTTTTGTAGTCAGCTGGCCTTGGGCCATCTCAAATAGATACATGAATACATTTCCTTGACTATAACTCCTTCCTTCCCTGTAAAGGCACCTAGTTTTGAAACTTGAACTCAGAACTGCAATTAGAGTTGGTTCACATTTTTTGTTAGAAAATATCTTCAATGGAAAAAAATTCTTTTTTTCTCTAAATGAAAGTAGTGATTTATTCTGAATATTTTCCAGTTTTTCAGTGAAAAAAACCCCACCAGGTTTTGGTTTTTGAAAACCAAACGTTTTTTGCGGGGGAAATTGTTTGATTTGAAATTTTCTATGGCAAATGTTTACCAGTTCCCAACCAGCTATCTCTGAAATGTTTACTGGGGGATGCCTTCCACCAACTACATTACATTATTTTCCTCTCAAAAATGGTAGCTCTACAAAACTCTTGTCTTCCTTTCTCCTTTGTTTCTTTAAGCTATAGACAGTGTGTCATGTTCCCTTTCCCTTTACTCATACATCATATCTTCCAACCCTCTTATCTTTATTGTTCTTTGTATTCACTCTGTTTTATTGCAATCCTCTTTATATTGAGTTGCCCAAAACTGATCACAGCTTTCCAAGTAAGGCCTCACCAGTGCTGTGTATAGAGGAATTATTACCTCTGTAGTCTTACAAGCAATTCCTCTCCACCTCCCAGTATGGTGTTTGCCTTTTTCTGTTACAGCCTCTCACTGTGAGCTCATATTTAATCTGTCATCCGCTATCACTCCCTAAATAAGTCCTGCAGCACTTCCCCTTTAGTAATAAAAACACAGAAAAATGTTTGGGAAAAAAAGTAAGTTATCCCCTTGGGTGGCTCTTTGAGAAAAACAGTTGTTTCATACAGCTGCGAAGACACTGAAAGGCAGCTACACATATCTGGATTTTCCAGCTTTACTGCCAGCAGTAAAAACAGATATGCCATCCCCTGTTCAAGTGGATTTTCCGACCATTCGCATGTTGGAATCCTGGCCTACCGAGAACATTGGTAGGGGAAAGCCATTTCTGGTTTGACTACTGGGTTTAAGGCTCAGAAAACCTGGTCTGTTGAAGTAGTGCAGAGCTGCGTGTCTATGTGTGTGTGTGTCCTGAATGTCTTTTCAGTTGCATGAATGCTGATGAAGAAAGCAGTAGCAGAACAGGTCTAACATGTCAGGATGGACAACTTCAGGTCACTCGGAAGTGTGTGTCCTTCCTTTCCATCTACGAGTCCATTCAGCTGTTTCTTTTTGTGAGCGTCTTCCTAATTGTTCCGCGCTCTCTTCTGCGGATGACTTTATTTAGAAGAACTGTTTTGATCGTTGAATTTGAAAAGTTTGCACTGTGTTTAACCTCTGCCTCTTTTTTTGGCCAAGGAATTGTCCTTCTGAAATAAAAACCCTCTCCTTATTAGTGTATCTGATTGCTCAACCTAATTAATTATTGTGGAGAGGAAAAACGCCCCCTAGCAATCACAGGTAACTACTATGAGGGGGAATATGACTTCCACGTGTTTCTCTTCTCAGAAATACAGGAGTGTCAAATCATGGAGCACTGCATATGTAGGTAGCAGGGTAGCTTTAACACTCAGTCATTGATTTTTTCATTATGTGAATCCCTGTAAGACCAATAAACTAAAAATCTGGATCCGTGTTTTTCCATAATTATAAGGACTTCCTGCTGTTTTCTCTCTGTATTCTAATCTGCTCTCGTGTCTTGCTGGCGTGAAAGCAAGTGTCAGAAACTTAAAGTGAACAGTTTTAGGAACTGCCCAAACAACAAGTGAAAGAAACAAAATGATGCAGGTACAAGTTGAACCTCTCTAGTCCAGCATCCTCAGGACCTGACCAGTGCCGAACCAAAGAATTTGCTGGACCATGGGAGGTCAATATTGTCTAGCAGCATTACCAACACTTCCACTGCTTCCTGGGCTCTTAGAAGACATGTAGGGGTAAATTAGAGCTAAAGAACAGCACAGAACACTGAGAGCCAGGACTGGTGGCTGTGAACAAACTTTATGGGACCATGGGAAACAGGATAAGTGGACATCCAGCTAACTAACATCATGCTGGACTCTGGATGTTGCTGGACCAGAAGGTGCTGGACTAGAGAGGTTCAACCTGTAGCAGGAACTTTATAAATATTAAAAAGTGTGTGCAATCTGTACTCGGTGCTTTATCATTCCTGACTGTTTGAGGAGTTATAGCATTCCTGAGGCCTGGTCAATGCCAAATGAAGTAAATGGGAATGTTTCTGTTGACTTCCATGGGTGGTGTACCAAGTTCTTGTGGGGTTAGGTGGAAAGGAGTGAGCTCCACAGCTGATCCAAAGGGACCTTTATTAAATCTTTTCTCCCCAGCAGTGAGGCTGGAATAGGAGATTCCCAAAGAACCAGAATCATCTGAATAATGCATTCATTAACCAACAGATTTATACTCATAAGAATGGCCATACTGCATCAGACCAAAGGTCCATCCAGCCCAGTATCCTGTCTTCTGACAGTGGCCAATGCCAGATGCCCCAGAAGGAATGAACAGAACAGGTAATAATCAAGTGATCCCTCCCTTGTCATTCATTTCCAGCATCTGACAAACAGGGGCAATGGACACCATTCCTACCTACCCTTGCTAATAGCCATTGATAGACCTAATCTCCATGAATTTATTTAGCTCTTTTTTGAACCCTGGTAAAGTCTTGGCCTTTACAACATCCTTTGGCAAGGAGTTCCACAGGTTGACTGTGCATTGCAGGAAGTTGTGCTTCCTTTAGTTTGTTTGAAACCTGCTACCTATTCATTTCATTTGGTGACCCCTAGTTCTTACAGGAACAAGTAAATAACTTGTCCTTATTCATTTTCTCCACACTAGTCATCATTTTATAGACTTAAGCTGAAAAGTCTCGGTCCTTTTAATCTCTCTTTATATGGCAGCCATTCCAAGCCCCTAATCATTTTTGTTGCCCTCTTCTGAACTTTTTCCAGTGCTAAGATATCTTTTTGAAGATGAGATGACCACATTTGTATGCAGTATTCAAGATGTGGGCGGACCATGGTTTTATATTACTCCACTGCTCAGCCCAGTACAGAAGCTGTGTGAATCCACAGGACTTGCCCTCCGTCTTTGTTGTAGCATCCACAGTGAAGTGCTCCCTCATTTGTTCCATTAACCACCCCATCCCCCCGCTTGGTCCAAATGTGGGAATTCATCGCGTGGGGACCCCTGTCTTGTTGCAGCAGCTGTGGATTGATTCTCCTGCTGACAGAGTTCAAAAGGGAGAGGAGAAATTTCAGTTCCTGTTTCTCTCTTCCCCTCTCCCTTAATTCTTCTTTTAGAACCTTTTCCAATCCCTCTCCCTCTTACATCCAGCTACAGAATGGTGCCTCTTGTATCTCCCTATCCCAAAGCTGTCAAGGCTGCGCAAATCTCAGATGGCTTTCCACTTCCCATGTTGTTCAGCGCGGGGCTGGCCTTTTTGGCTCAGAACTCCCTTCTGGAAAGTTCGGTTCCCAAAATAACATTGGCTTTCTGAGCTACCGACTCTGGGTTGTTCCTGGTGAAAGGTAGGAGATTGGACTTAGGAAGAGAGGGAGGGGGAAAAAGACCTGGAGGCCAAGGGAGACAGTTCAAGAAGGTCCTAGAGTTGAGGGATTCTAAAAGGTGGCTACAGTCTCCTTTGGTCTTGGCGTGGAAATACAGAGAAGCCTACTCCAATCCCAGGAAACTGCTACAGGATAGCTGAGGACTGGCCAGAGTGCTAAGAATTAATGCAAGGTACCTTTTAGTAAGAGTTCACAAGCACCCCAGAGGTGAGCGCTCTGCCATCAAGCTCTGTTTTCCTATGCCCGGGACTTAGAAGTGGATACAACACATCAACAGCTGGTGATGCACTCATGATGAGTAGTGGCTAAGACTATTTAAAGCAGCATGCATCTCGCAGGATAGGTCTTTACTAGGAAACTCGGTGCCCATAAAAAGGGGTATGAAACAGCCTGAGTCCTGGCTGTATTTCCTTCAACAAGACTCTTGTTTGGTTTCTGGTTCATTTTAGACAGGAGACTTGGGAAATCCAGAACATGGACAAGCTGTTTCCTCGTTACTGTGCCGTAAGCTTCCTTTAATACTCTAGGCTCCAAGCTAACAATATTCCTTTAGGAAACTGCAAATGAACCATGGCTGTTAGCTCTCTGTTACATAGTGAGACTCTATTAACACATATTTTACACTTCAAGCTGAGAATTTGCCCCGCAACAATGCTGGAAAAAAATGGTCTCTGCATTTGCATTCATAAAAAAAAATCATGCCAAGCTTTAGTGAGGAAGTGGTGGAGTAGACTGTGACAATGACTCTTGCGTAGGGTTCTCATTTATTTCCTTTTCCTAAGGTTCAGTTCCTTCTGTGGTTGAATGTCTGCCTGTCTATCTGTCTACGTCCTCTTCCTAAAAAGGACTATTCCCGTAGGAATCTACTCATCATCACAAGTATCTGAAAGGAAAATTTCTCCATGCCCTATTCCACATTACACAGTCGATTAGACACCTCACGGTTACTTTGGCTTCCTTTGAAACATCGGAAAAGGTTACTGAGAGAGACGACATAGCACTTTGTGGATCCCATGAAAACTTCTATTTTCTTTTACTTTTTGCACCATCGCCTCTCTTCCATTTCTAGTTCTGATGGTTTGGGTGTACAGCAGATTTGTTCCTTCCTTCCTTCCTTCCTTCTTCCGTTGTTTGTTTATTTCACATGCAACCAAAATGCTCATTTCCCCCCCCTCCCCACACACTCCCACTGTTGTGAAAAAATTTCTAGTTGCTCCACAATCTATTATGCAATGCCATCGAGTAACTTTTTTCTCCCTGCTCTTACTGTGTGTTTTGATCTGTCTGTTCTGATTAGATTCACCCTATAAAATCCCTGCCAAATTTGGGTTGAGACGGCAATGTTTAGTCTTCAGCCCGTGACCTATGTAAGGTCCTTTTAAGATATTCCTGATTAATCCCAAGCAGTTTTGGATGGCAGGGAGAAGAGACTTGAGGTTAAAGGTGAAAATTATGGGCCAAACACTGTACTCTTCACTCCAGGCAAACTCACATTGAAATCAATGTGGGTTTCATCTACAGAATAGCAGCTCCGATTGGGTTTCCATATGAAGTTGTATTATCCTTGACTTTATATCAATAAAGGCCAAATTCTAGTTCTGTCATTGATTTCAGTGGGATCTAGCTAGGACCCTGTTTTTGTGTGTGCTAAGGAATTAAACTTACAGCGGAATTTATTGATATGTTTCAGTTGATGAAATAAAACCCTTTTCTCACTTTTTCCCCACTTAACTGTAATTGACCCTAAAAGAAATATAATGATTAATCTTAGCTTCTGTGTTTTGTTGTGTTGTTTTAATGTTTACACTCAACTAGCTCCAGTCTGGAATGTAGGCACTTCTTTGTTGGGCATGGTACATGTAAAAATAGATTGAAGTTCCTGCACGTGATAGGAGGACTTAGATAAACAGCTTGGTGGACTTAGAAATCGTATTTAAATATTGATAATATTCCATACTTCTTAAGAGTGGAAAAACATCCTCAGTTTGGTAATTAGACACAATACTGGTGGCTCTGCTTGTTATGATAAGGACAGATGGACTGCCCGAGTTGGATAATCCTGCTGTCACAGGCAAAGAATTAAGAAGGGAGACCTGACGTGGGAGCAGTGTTGGTCGAGGAGGCCACTCGCTGCATTCTTTACCCAAGCATTCAAGAACGCTCCCTCGCAACTCGATCCTCGTTTTTCCAAACACACGGAGGAGAAGAATGTTTCACTGTCCAGAGAGCACATGGGCCTCGAGATAAATTAGAATGGAAACAAACGTTCCCATTCATTTTAGGGGCCCCACCTCACTGGTGTTCTCACTGTTCTGTAAAAACCTTCTTTGTCCGTCGTTTCTAAAGCCTAATCTGTGCTTTTAAGCTGTTTGATTGGGTAATTCCAAGGCATTTTAAAAAAAAGTTTGCTACTTAGAATACTTTTTTAAAGTTTTGAATTGAAATCTGAAGCCAAGGGCTGAAGAAAATGTCTTTCCTCCCATCCCTGTTGTTCAGAAAAACACAGGAAAAATCAAGTCGGAAGGAAGGAAGGCCACAGGAACAACTATGAAGTGGGGATAAGGAACTTAATTTCAGTAATTGCAGTGAAATTATTCTCAGTACAGAGCAAAAGGCATGAAAGAAATTTTCACTCTAAAAGTTCCAGTAGACAGGAACTTTCACAAACAGGTTTGACAGATCTGGGCACAGAATTACATTACTAAAGCAAAATATTTTTCTTTCTTCGAGATCTGTCCTTTCTCTGCTTCTCCCACCCCACCCCACCCCATTTAAAATACAATACAAAAGTGGTACAAAAGTGCAATCTTGTCTTCCAGGAGAAATTGTGATCAGTTCAGGAAAAGGTCACTCACTTCTTAGTAAAGTTGCAGATGGAAGTTACGTTACAGCTACAGAGAATTTGGAAAGCAACATGATGTAGGATTGAAAAATGATCCATTCCTTTGCCTATCTAACTTAGCATATCCCCTTCAATCATAATTATAGACAGATTTGGACCGAAGGGATCATTTAAATGCATTGTCCTTAAAGACAGTCAGGGACATGACCACTAGTGACTCGGTGATGGAAAGGACTAAACAGTGCAGTTCATCATCTTAGCCCTTGAAATGGCTGAGAGATGCAAAAGGGCATGTTTTATCCAAGAAATATAAATAGCACAAAGGGAGGAAGCAGAGTGGGGTGGCGGGGAGAGAAGGAAAATCAGGTGTCTTTACACACTGCTGTGTTTGAGGAACAAATTGACAGAGACAGAGCAAGATGATGATAACTTGAAAAAAGTATAATTTGGCATGATTACCTCTTTCCCCCCCAAAGTAGTACAGTTTGCAGTTTGCACCCATTGCAATTTATACCTGGGTAAAAAGATAGCTTGGGTAAGAGGTAGTTTACTTGGGAACATACTTGGATAAAAGATAGCTTACCAAAGAAAAGTATAATTTGTTCCCTTCAGTTAGCAGGACCTGCGCTAAGAATTTTAGGTGTCTATAAAACCTCATTTAATGAAGCCCCTTCTAAAATTTCATTTAACACATGCTGGGTGGGATTCTTTCCTTTTGAGGACATTAAATACCACAGAGGTAAGATTTCGGAGTGCAGGATGGCTCAGATAATGCTATACTTCCTCCTCCTCGTACACACATTTCTTTTGCGCTTTCATTAGTCAGCCCTGTCCCCCTCTGTAATTTTTCTCCCAACCAGAATCATACATTCGATTAAGTAAAGTGAGCAGTCGATAACGTTGCTGTTAGCTACTGCTACTTTTCATTTTACAGACCTGCACATCTGAAGGTAACAGCATGGGTTTGGATCGTCTCGGACTGTAGGGATGCATCTGTGAGAGAGTTCAGAGAAAAATTGGAAGCATCCAAATGTGTGGGATCTGCTTGGTTTTTGAAGATGGCCTGCCGTGTTGGCAACTCTTGTGCTTTTTTTGTCTTGAGTCTCATACTAATTAGCATTTTCCTGGCATCGCATGGATGTGTGATCATTTCAGCCTTCAGTCTTAAAAAAAAAAAGTAAGTTGCTAACCTTGTGGCTGTGGAGAAAGCTTCAAAATGAGACCCCAGTGCAACCAAAAGGCTCAAAGAGCAGAAGGCAAATAACCCCTCCCACCTTCCACCCCAAATCTGTTATTTGTACATAATCTCATGCTTTTAAAGCCAAGCTCCTGATTTTTTGGTGAACCTGGCTCAGGATTCTTGAACATTTGGAGCTGGCCATACCGGGCTCACCACTCTTCATGATGTAAAAGTTAGGAACAAAAAGCCTGAAGAACTCTTTGACTAATGGGTGCTTTGGTAATTGAACCCCACAGCTGTTTTCTTTAAATGAAAATGTTAAAGTGCCAATGTTATCTGGGATCTTCGTTTTGCTGGAACACGTGAGAAATCATTCGTTACCCCTACCAGTGCTGGACTCACGATCCGATACGTTAGGTGCTATAGTTCAGCGGCAAAGGCAAGCTGGGCATTTAGATCCCTGATTGTACAAACACAGCAGCAGACCTAAGGGATCTCAGAGTAAGAGCTTACAGGCATAGGGGCTTGCTCAATTTCGCTTGCAAATGCCACCCGAAGCACAGCCGCTCACAATTATGAGGCCAGTCCTCTGTGCATAGATTGTCCACCCTCTTTGTCCACAAAAGTTGTTTCCATATTTCTGCATGCAACACAGAAGTCAGTCTGCAGATGAACAAAGCCGTTACAGGCCCTAAGAATGTGTATGCAGCCAACCCACGCTCCTTAGTCTTAATCCTTTAAATCATGCTCTGGCATTTTGAGGGGAGCAGCGCATGTAGCATAGAGGAAAATCTTTCTACCCTTCCCTGTAGCTCATCATTCCAGGCCCGCTTTGCAGCTCCGGACTTTTTCTCCTTTGCAGCACCTCCCTTGGTGCCTGGTGCACCGCTTCTCCTTGGTGTGCAGCGTCTCCACAGCGCACTGCCACGCTGCAGCTGCACCTCTTCCCAGAGTCTAGCTCTGCTCCTCAGACTCCTATCACCCTCAAGGTGCCCCTCATGGTTGCATGGCTTTCTCTCCCACTGCAGTCTGCATCTTTTAGCTCCTTTCCATATGTGGCTTCAGTCCCCATATATGCCAGTAATACCCACCCTATTTTGCATGCGGGCCTGAAAGCATAACAACATCAGACATACAAATACATCCTTAGCTTGAATTTGAGGGGGGGTGGGGGTGGAAGGGGGTATGGAGAAAAGGGAAAAAAGGGGTCCCCCTTCCATTTCTTTCTTTTAATGGGTTAAATAAATACCAGAACATGTCCCAGTCCCTAAGCACACTCCCCCCCCTCCCCATCCCAGATCTACATAAGTCAAATCATGGAGTCATTAATAACATAGCTCTGCATAACAGTCCAAGTAGATACATTTTATATATATAGAACTTAGGTCCAATCCTGCACCCTCTCATACATTGTTAAGCTAATGCATTTGGCCAGAGCAAAACATCAGCCTGGCTCTTTGGTGTACTTAGCTTGGATTCTCCCCTGGGCCTACAGTGCAGCTAAGAGTCTCAAAAGAGCCATGTCTATGCTTGTCTCAGCCCTGTGGGCCACTGAGAAGCCATGTGGTCCAATATGTGAGGCATTGGGCTAGGACTCAAAGTCTTGGGTGAAATTTTCTACTCTGCTCCTTACCTACTGTATGACCTTGGGCAAGTCACTTCACCTGTCTTTCCCCTCACACCTAATGTATCTTGTCTATTACCTAAGTATGTGTTTGCACAGAACTTAGCACAATGGCACTGGGGCCTCTCGGTGCTGCCATAATCCAAATAATAAATAGATGTGACCCCTGACTTTGTATGTTCAGGCATAATCCGGACCTGGCTGGCTGATGCAGCTGGGGCTCTTTGCCTTTCTCCACATGGGTACTTGGTGCATCATGAACTGAGAGCGAGGAGGAAAGGGTGTCGGTAGGAGAGTGGCCTGTTCCCCGAGGCAGAGGAGCGTGCCCGTGTTTGTGTGTGGCTCCTGAAATAGGGTTGCAGCGGGAATGCAGGTTTTGTGTGGACAGATTCCTCCTCTGTGTTTCAGAACTCCCATCTTCGTCAAGGGTGGCATCCACTCTGCCGCAGACAGTACGTTCCCGGATTGGCTAGGGACCACACAACAAGTAGCCCTTCCTTCCCTCAGACAAGAAGCTGTTCGGCCTTTACTCTGGAAACCATTTCTAGTCTTGGCAATTACCAACCTCTCTCTATTTCGGGAAGAGAGTGAGGAGTTTGTGGCAAAGATAAAGAACTCCTAGGTTTAGCCACAAGAAAAACTCAAGGGTCCAGATCTTCAATTTGGAGAGATAAGTTTAGTTGGGTTGAGTTTTGGAATTACACCCATTTACACCATTTGAGAATCTGGCCCTCTGGCTTTTCTTCATGGCTTAACCTAGAGCCAGTTCTCCTGCTGAGAGACTCTGTATGTAATCAGCAGTAAGGGGGAAGGTTTGCTAAAGCATACAGGGCAGTGACACATCCGGCTTCTATTGACAGTTAATAGCAGTTGTGTTTAAAAATCGACCCCCAAATACCTACCATTGAGGAAGGCTTCTGGGGCTTTGGTTATGAGT
This sequence comes from Rafetus swinhoei, assembly GCA_019425775.1. Lineage (NCBI taxonomy): Eukaryota > Metazoa > Chordata > Testudines > Trionychidae > Rafetus > Rafetus swinhoei. The sequence goes on along the minus strand of CM033427.1, from coordinate 125,735,853 downwards.
TTAACTTCTTACAGGTATAAAGCGTGAATGAAATGGTACCATGTCCATATATGGCGACAGGCGGGAAGAAGTAAAGGGCCCCATTCTCCTTGGCGTCACGCTTCCGGGAGTCATCTACCTCAGTGCAAAGTGGGCGTGAAACCCATTCAGCCTGCTTTGGGGGTTGCATGAGTGTAAGTGATTACACGAGCTGCCTGACTCTGGTGAAGCAGCTCTTTGGTAGAACAAGCCAATACAAGGTTTAAAAGAGTGTAAAAATCAACCCTTGGTCTTGACGGAGAGAAAATCACAGTTCAAGGCCAAAAAAGCTTCCCTCTGTTGTTCTGGAACTTATTCCAGTAAGCATCCAAGGCCTAACATGGAGAGGTTACCTACAGTAACCTTTTCCTGTCTCTGACTTCCTTCACTTAATGTATTTTTTTTTAAATGCTGCAAGCGCTTATAAATAAACAGAAAGAAAAACAACCACCTTTCCCCATTCTTCAGGCAAGTGGCTGAATGGAGCCCAAAGGGACAATAAGAAAACGAAGGACAATCAGCCATACTGGGCGGTGGGCGCACACCAAAGGTCTTCAGCGTATTAGTTCCCATGATGCATTTTTCTCCAGGCACTGTCCTACATGAGCAGGGTCCTTTTGGAGCTGTGTTCACTCAGCTCCAAAACCTCCCCAGGAGCGCACTATTGACAGAGTACAGCTTGAAGCTGTAAACACGGAAAGGGTCACAGAAGCCAGAACTATAACAATCTGGCCACAGAGCTGCCAGTTCTCCCTAGCAGGAGATTCCTCGGGTTTGGAGGCATCTGCATTTGGAGTAGAGCCAGCATAGCAGACCCTCCTCCAGCCATCCCTTACGGCCCCCTGTAGAAAGTGTGTTCAGAGCACTACTGTACTCTGTCCCTACAGCATTTGTACTAAAGCTGCACCTAAAGGCCTGCACTGAGATCAGGCCTCACATAGGCTCGGTACATGCACCTAGGAAGAGACTGTATGTGTCCCAGAGATCTTCCAATCTAAGAAACAGGGCAGAAAGGGATATAGGGGTTATAGTGGACCGCAAGTTGAATATGAGTCAGCAGTGTGATGCTGTTGCAAAGAAAGCAAACATGATTCTGGGATGCATTAACAGGTGTGTTGTGAGCAAGACACGAGAAGTCATTCTTCCGCTCTACTCTGTGCTGGTTAGGCCTCAGTTGGAGTATTGTGTCCAGTTCTGGGCACCACATTTCAAGAAAGATGTGGATTGGAGAGGGTCCAGAGAAGAGCAACGAGAATGATTAAAGGTCTAGAGAACATGACCTATGAGGGAAGGCTGAAGGAATTGGGTTTGTTTAGTTTAGAAAAGAGAAGATTGAGGAGGGACATGATAGCAGTTTTCAGGTATCTAAAAGGGTGTCATAAGGAGGAGGGAGAAAACTTGTTCATCTTGGCCTCTGAGGATAGAACAAGAAGCAATGGGCTTAAACTGCAGCAAGGGAGGTTTAGGTTGGACATTAGGAAAAGTTCCTAACTGTCAGGGTAGTCAAACACTGGAATAAATTGCCCAGGGAGGTTGTGGAATCTCCATCTCTGGAGATATTTAAGAGTAGGTTAGATAAATGTCTATCAGGGATGGTCTAGACAGTATTTGGTCCTGCCGTGAGGGCAGGGGACTGGACTCGATGACCTCTCGAGGTCCCTTCCAGTCCTAGTATTCTATGATTTTATGAAACACTGGGGGGGGGAGAGAACGGGAAATGCAAACAATGAGTAATAAAGTGACTTGCTCTGGGACAAGATGTGGGGGGCCCCCGGCCTTGGAGGGAAGGGAAAGGGCCAAGGGCAACCAGCCCTCAGGACCACCCGGACTGCAGCGCACCTTCCCCGAGCCCTTAGAGCCATGCAAAGCAGCTCTCCAGCAGCAATTCAAAGGGGCTCTGTGGCAGGTCTAGAGCCCCAGGTCCCTTTGAACCACTGGGTCCCAGGGCAACTGCCCGCTTTGCCTTCCCTTCCCCCCACCCCTTGTCGGTAGGCCTGATCCCAGAACAGTGCCCCATCCACTCGACCATATTACCTTTCAGAATCTCATAAAGGATTAGCCCATAATCCGATAAACAGCAAGAACTGAAGGGTAGGGGCTGTATCAGCTGATGCTCTGTGCTCCCAAAATTAAATCTCAGATGAAAAGGATTGGGTTGATAACAGCTGTCAAACAGCTGAGGAAATTTCTTCCCTTGTCCGGCTGTATCTGCTGACAAAGTCCATGTCTCCAGAGCTGATCCTGCACATCAATCTTCTGCAGCCCAAACTCAGAGTAGCATCTCTTAATCCTTTTGGCAGCTGCTTTCAGGAGAGCGACAGGCAGAGCTAGATGTCCAAGTAAACATCTCCAGGGTTGGGTGAAATAGCATCTCTGATCAGAAGGGTCTCTCTCTCACCTCCCCCAATCCTGCAGACACACACACGACAAGTCAGAAAGCCCTCCAATGAGATTGGGGGAAATACTTTGTGCATAACAGTATTCCACCAAGGATAACATTACCGAACAAACAGAAAAGGGTTGGAAGAAAACCCAACTGCAGCTCATGTTTCAGATTTGTGTCAGTGCTTCATTTTTCATATTAAATTTGCAAGTTAGACAGGAATCCGTCTTGCTTGCTCATCATCTGCTTACAGAGGGAGAAAAAACACGTGTGATAGAGGAAAAAATACTTGCACAAATAAAAGTAATAATTAAAAGTAAGGATTTAAATAGCCCTGGCTCCATTTGTTTGGGGAGAAGATAAATGACTTCAACTCCAGGCGCCATGTTTGCTCTAGATCTGAAATACGTCTAAACCAGCTCCCAAAAACTTGTGCACATTTTTAATCAAATCCTGCTCTATTGGTTCTTTAACAAAAAGAAATGCCCCGACTTGATAGAGCATCAAAATCTCATTAAACTGCAATCCTTAGACTACAAAAGATGGAAAATGAGCGGTGCCATTTAAGGTATTGCGACTGTGTACATACTGCGTTAGAAAGACAGTGCATTTTCAGGTTCAAGGTTCCCCATGTCATCATGAACAACCCCCCTTCACCCGCTTCTAACTCTAAACAGAGTTGGAATGTTGCCAGCACAAAGGAATCTGCAGTCAGCTCCTTCAAGAATGAAAAATAAACTTTTTTCCCCCTGCAGGAAGAAAAAAAAAAGCCGAAGAAAAGCAGACAGCTGCTAACTAGTTGTCTAGCTGTCTATTTGTGGACATTCTCTTTCATCTTGTCATACCTTTTGTGCTGTTTGAAATGTTTGGAGCTTAGACTTGAAGAACACTCGGTGGATTCCAGACTCATATTAAAAGACAGAAAAAGGAAAGGCAGAAAAAGTTCTGACAACAAATGTGTGTGTGTGCGTTGGGGCCACAGTCACTCTAAGTATCAACTAGAGCATTGATTTTATTTTCAGCGAGAGTGAAAGAAATGTTTCAAACAGGGGAAAAATACTGTAATAATGCAATTTGGAAGGAAAGCACATATGTCTTGATTATCAGTAATAGGGATACACAGTGAGACCTCTTCAGAACAAGAAGAGGCCATTCGGTCAATCACACCTGCTCCTTTTGCTGCTCTGCTTATTTATTCTTCCTCCGAATGGACAAAGCCAGTCCCTCTCGAGAGATGGTGTTCACTCACATGTGAACTGGTGTAAGCCAGCAAAGTAAGGGCCTGATCTGAAGCCCGTTAAAATCAATGGGCATCTTTCCATAGAGTTTCAGTGGGCTTTTGGATCTGGCCTGTCGTGAGGAATTTTTGAATACCAGTTCAAAAATTGCCTTGAGGGTCCTGCTGGCCTTCACAGGTAGGTAGTGTCTCACAAACCGGGATAGCACTGGCTCTCAGACCTGCTTCTTCTGTTCTCTAGAGCGTCTCTTCCCCCACAATTGAGCTAGCTCTGCCGCACATCCAGGTAGTTCAAATGACAGTTGAATGGTCCCTCTTTGGGGAGACCGCCATCGACCTGTCTGTCCCAACTGCTGTCCGTGGCAGACTGTGAAGTAAACCAGCCCCTCAGATTTTCTACAGCCAAGCTGTAAATGAGGAAGTCGTCTTCAGGAGCAATGGGTTCTCAGTCCCAGGCAGGCGGCAGTTGTGACAAACGACGACTTTACCTCAGGGACATGACAATCCCTTCCCCCATTCCGACTGGATTCTCCTCCGCTGGATGAGGCCCCGATCACGAGCAGGGCGCGCAATAGTTCCTTCACTCCTGTTAAGGATAAGAAGCCACTGTTGCTACCTGTCAAAACTTCAGCTGTATCTACCCCCTTGTGGGACAGTTGTGGGTCTCCTACACACTTTGAGCTGCCTGCTATTCCTGTGATCCCAAGTGTTTCACTGAATGGGGCCTTGAGTTCCCAGCCAGACATTGCCTCCGGTAATGGTTCTGGTCTCCTTTGTATGGAGATGGACCAACTAGTCTTATGCCTGAAATTGCTAAGACTGACCCTTCCCCTCTTCTCACTGAAGGGCCAAAGGCCTTTGAGGGGTGTAGTGAATTTGTGATTCACCACTGTGGTGCCTCCTGCTGGTCACTCTGGGAATTAGCTTAATCCAGCCTCACAGCACCCTCTCCTGGCGGTGTCTCAGCTGCTGTTACCTTTCTGTCTGTTCTCCACCCTCCCAGACCACAGCACCCTTCCCTCAGGGTACTGCCCTGCAGCAGCACCCCCCACACTCTGGAGTCTTTCCCCCCCAGGCAACCCCAACCTCCTCTACCTACCTTGCCTCAATAACCCACTGCCAGTCGTCATCTAGCCCCTGCCTCGGGGGCAAACAGCTGTCTGAAATGGCCACTCATCATTGGCAAATAAGTGTGGACCTGCTGCCTTCTCCTGTCTTGGCTGCTCCTCTTCAGCCTTAGTAACTCTTGGGGCCCCTGTCATTGGGCCTCAGCTTGGGGTTTATTTAGACCTGAGCTCTCTTGGCTCACCCTGCCTTCCCCTAGCACTGCTTTGTTTAATATACCCTGTGCCATCAGGCAGTTCGGTCCCTCTCCTTCCAGGGCTGGAGCAAAAGTAAGCTCCTCTTGTCCAGAAGCCTTTCTTATAAGGGCCTAGCCAGGTCCTGATTGGCTGTTTCATTCCTCTTCCTAATTGGCTCCCAGGGTTGTGTTAACCCTTTATGTTCCATTGCAGAGCAGCCGCCCTGTCACAAGGAGAACAAAACTGAAGAGCTCTTCTCCTTCATCCTAGCATGCTGTCGCTGATTGACAGTACTTGGGGGGTCTGTTTCAGAATCCTCACTCACTCAGGCAAATTTGATCTTTCAAACTTGTCTCTGAGGGAAGCAAAGATGGCGGGCAAAGTGGCTTCCGCAATAGCTAATGGCTGTCTTTCTTGACAGAAGGCAATGCCCGCTCCATGGATCTCCTAGGACAGGGCAAAGTTTGCACTCTAAAGGGATCTTGTGAGTTCTGCAACTCTGGGAGGCATAAAGAGGTGAATCTCAAGTAGGAGTAGAGAGGTTATTTAATCTCTGTCTATGGCATGAGTGTGACCACTGCTGGAATACTGTGTTCCATTCTGATGCTCACAATTCAAGAAGGTTGTTGATAAGCTGGAGAGAATTCAGAGACGTGCCACAAGAATAATTAAAGGATTAGAAAACATGCCTGGTAGTGATAGACTCAGGGACCTCTGTCTAGTTAGCTCAACAGAAGGTTAAGGGGTGACTAGGTCACAGTCTATGATTACCCAGCTGGGGAACAAATATTTCATAGTGGGCTCTTCAATGCAGCAGACGAAAAATATAATACGATTCAATGCTGGAAGCTGGAGCGAGAAAAATCCAGGCTGGGTATAAGGTGGGCATTTTTAACAATGAGAGCAATTAACCACTGACACAAATTACCCAGGATTCTCCATCACTGAGCATTTTTAAAACAAGATGAGATGTTTTTCTAAGAGCGCCACTCTAGGGAATGATTTGGGGGCAGCTGTCTGGCCTTTGCTACAGGGAATCAAATGAGAAGATCACAGGGGTATCTCCTAGACTTGGACTCTACGAGTTCTCCTACATCCAGTCAGTGTTGCTTGTTTTCCAGCTGGATTCTACCAGAGCTCTTCTAGTCTGGTTGGCAGAGTTCCACGGAACGCCCCTCGGCAGCGGCTCCAGACACGTGTCCACCTCCTTATGAATGAAATTCTTCGGTAGAAGCTCTGAAGACTGACTGCATCGGAGGGGGGGTAGATGTTGGTTGGCTTACCTCATGTTCAGTAGAAGAGCTTTCTCTTAAAAACAAAGCAATGGGTTTTCTTGTTGTTGGCACATGCCTCTTTGGGGGAACCCCTCCATTAAGCCATGAAGTATCTAAGGGGAGATTTACATCTAAAACCTGCTGGAATTTCACTTCCCTTTCCTATTTTATGGTCTGGAGGAAATGCTATGATAGTTATGAAGCAATCTCAGTGAAGCCCATAGACTGTATTCTCGTAAAAATTAAGGGATCATCAACTCTTTACAATGTCAGACCTCCATTTTGGGGGCCTGTTAAATTCTCCAGGGGTTTGCTGCATGCCAACACTTCTTCCCCGCCCCGAAGGCTTTAGAGGGCCCTTATGATTAAGCCCCTGTCAAGCAAATTATCTTTACATAGAGGCTGGCTTGACTGTTGGCAGCTGTTACTGACTCTTTGTTATGCCCTTGGTAAGCCTGTGTAAGCTATTTCTTTGTAGTTCTTCATGCCTAAGGCACTTTATCTGGTAGCTGTTGTTTCTTCTCCACAGGTGTGTGGGATGGCAGCAGCAGTTTACAGATCCCAACGCATTTCGTTATTTCTTCTTGTACTTGTCTGTTTTGTGCACGAGGGACCCTGAGTTCCATCAAAATCAGCCCATCTGATCCCTGGGCTCTTTTCCTCCCAACAAGCGGGAGAGCTTATTCCCCAGTCCAGCTGGGCCATGAGGCTCTGCTTAGTCACGTACAAAAATATTCCCATCGGTGAGAGTTGGGCTCATTCTTGTGAAGGGGCTGAAGAGAAGGGATTAGATTGGCATGGATCACTGATTAACAGATTGGTGCTGTCCACCATGGAAAGGAGAAGAGTAAGAGGATATACGATGGTGGTTTACGAAACGAGTGCCTTGAGGCTGAGCGTTGGCATTGCCAACCAAACTCAACTATAAGGGGATAGTCAATAAAAGTGAAACGCAGCAGGTTTTAGATTCATAGATTCTCAGACCAGAAGGGACCCACCGTGATCATCTCGTCTGACCGCCTGCCTGACATAGGCCGTAGAACGTCTCCAGAATAATCCCCTAGAGCATTATTATAAGGTTTCTTGCGCCTTGCTCCAAAGCAGCTGGTGCTGGCCACTGTTGGAGACAGGATACTGGACTAGATGGTGGTTGGTCTGATTTCTGTGTTCCAGGGCTCAGGGCGAGCTTGGAGGAGGAGGGGCACAGGTGAGTGGGAGGAGACTTGTGCAAACTTCTTGTTAAATTCTCCCTGCCAGACAGAGATCAGAGAACCACCTCTGAGCAGAGGTGCCCCTGTAGGTCAGCCATAGCTGCTTTTCCCCCGCTAACAGGCCCAGCTCTGCTGGTCATCTGCTAAGAGCTGTATGCATGCTCCACCTTTCCCTCCACTCAGCTGTGTTCCTGTGACTGCAGGAAGAGACATCTCCCTCCCTCTCTATTGCCACTAGGTCTGCCTTGGACTCTCTTCAAACAGGCCTAACCATTTTCAGGGGCTACTTGCACCTCTCATGCCAAGTGCTTACCATGCACTCAGGAAAGAAACAAATCTATGAAACATACTTACCACTGAGGCCTAGTGCCTACACTAGGGGGCAATGTCAAACTAAGGTACGCAACTCCAAGTACACGAAGAGCATAGCTGGAGTTGATGTACTTTAGAGAGAATTACCATGGTGTCCCCATTGCAGGGGGTTGATGGGAAAAATTCTCCCATTGACTCCCTTTACTCTTCTCAAACCAGTGGAGTACCAGAGCTGACAGGAGCGTGATCAGTGGTTTGATTTAGTGGGTCTTTACTAGACCTGATAAATCAACCTCTGGGACATTGATCCCCCACAGCGCTGATCTCCCAGTAAGCATGGACAAGGCTTTTATGACAAACTCTGCACGAGACCTGGTTGTGAACTTGCAAAGAGGAAATGTGTATAATGCTGTGACCTTTTTCCACTAGGTATTAAATCATTCAAATGGTATTCTTCTTGGCGGACCTGTTGCCCTGCACAAGCCCAGCATGTTACAGCTTCTTGGCCACAGCCTCAGCCAGTGTAAAGTGACACAGCTTCATTGATTTCAATACAGTTGTGCTACTTCACGGGATGAGCTGGCTCCTTAGTTGGTATAAACCGGTGCACGTGTATGGCCATTGCAAGAGCTATGCCGGCTTACGACAGCAGGGAGTTTGGCTCATCCTCCCTCCAGCTGAGAAGGGCCTGTGCCATACCATCAGCTCCCCACCCATCTGACAGCAGGCATTGCCCTTATGCAAATAAGATGCTTGCACCATCACCTGAGAAACTGGACTTCCCTCATCTGCAGCACTTCCAGCCACTGTGTGGACACCAGCAGCCTTAACCTACTCTCTCATAAAAGACCCATTTATGTGAAGAATGCAGAACTGAGCACTCGGAGTGCCTGACATAGGAAGAGGGGCAAGAATCTTTGGGTGTGTCTCAAAGGGCATGAAGAGATTCTACAACATATTTCTCTTGATCTCTGGGTTTCATTTGGAGACTTCCTAGCAACACACTCAAGCATTTTGCAATGACGGTGTGATTTTTTTTCTTTCTGCAGCATTTGGGAAGTCTTGGATTCTGCTCAGGCAATGAAAAGCCATCATGGGGTCCCGCAATGCACGCATGTCTGGGAGAGAGATACACACCCAATCCCACTGCTGTTGAAAATATGCTATACCCAAGTGGTACTGTTCTCCAAGGCTACATCTACATTTCAGTGCTATTTCGGGAGGTATCCTGAAATAGCTATTCTGCGTCTTTTGAGCACGCCTGTTATTTTGAACTATAACGGGCTCACTATTCCGATGTCCCTGCAAACCTCATTCCACGAGGAGTAAGGGACATTTCAGAATAACATTTTATTTTGAAATAAGTGTTGTGCAGACAGTGCCAAATTTCTAAATAAGTTATTTTGAAATAACATGGAAATAAGATGCGCAATCTGTGTAGCGCTAATTGCATATCTTATTTCGGCCTACGGTGCAGTGTAGATGCACCCCAACAGTTCCAACAATTGCAACTTGATCTCCTTTTCTAGATGTTCCTGCTGTCTGTTCTTAATCAAGTCATGCTTTTCTAAATATTTTTTTCATCTTGCTGTCTTAAAATAGTTTCCCAGGATGTTTCTATTGCTGACATTAACCTGATTCAGTCTGTATTTCTCCTACATTATGTCTCTTGGTCATGTTATATAAAAGAGAATAAATAATTGCCTTGTATTACTCCTTTTCCAGTCCATAAACATCTCTCCTAAACAGAGCAGACACGTTTAAATGCCTATGGAAGCTTCTTTGACTTCTGATTTCCATTCCTTTTTTGAAATCTTGAAAGTATTTCATCACCAATCCTCATGCCTCTAATCTTTTACTAACAATACAAAGTGCCATCGGCAAGCTTCCTAATTCCTCATCTTCTTGCCCAAACCAGACATTTGAGCAGAAATGCATCCTACTAATGTAGAAACAAACCAGGCGCAATAGACCATGGCTTCTGTAAAATAATTATTTGCCCACAGTTACCACACAGTAATGTCTGTGTGCATCCATTTTTTGGGCTCTGATAGCTATTTAGCATCCGTTGGTTGGTAAATGCTCAGTTTTTGACTAGTGACCACTGTAATAATTTAAGATTTTTTTTGTTTTCTTGTCTTTCATCTTTATTTCACAGTGCACCCAATTCTTCCTTCACCATTTGTCTGCTGTGCATATCTTTAAAATGAAACCTCATACGGTCAGCTGAGCTATTATATGGTATTTGATTCTTACAGCTTTCTAGTTGGTTTAATGGTTTTTCTTCTCCCACGTTTCAGTTAGTTTTTATTCTGCTAAATCTAGCTATTCCATTTCCAGATCCATTTACACCTCCACCATGCTTTTAGTTTAGTTTCTGACAGTGTCCCCCTCTTCCTTTTCCAAAACAGGGCTGGTTTCCTTTTATCTGGTGTTTTCAACTGATAAATATGAGCGCTTGTGAAAGACGAGGTGCATAACACACTTGTTGGGTTGGGCAATCAAATATAAGTGTGGCTGCTTCTAAATAGAATGCGCCAATTCTCTGATCGCTAAGATTCCCTTTCATAGGGCTGTTGTACAGTGTCGCCTGCTACACTGAAATACACACTAGGCACATTCTCAGTAATAAGGGCATCAGGCATAAATACACACAAGTCGTTCCACAGAACAAGTGGGGGATGACAGCATTAGAATACGGTAGGTGAGATTAAATCTCTGTATAAGTATTTGCCCAACTAATCTGACACAAGATGGTCTCTGCTTGTAATTTAGATCAACGTCCACACAGGCCAGTGCTGAGACGAAATATTAGGCTGTCAGGTATGCTGTGTTTGACTGGAGTAAGCAACTCATGAGTGGGAACAAACTGGATTGCGTAGTTAAACAAACTCACCTGCGTGTCGCAGCTCTCCTAGTCTTTCCTTCTGACTTCTCCCCGACATGCTTTCTAGCATTCCCAGCTGTGTACTGTATGTTTAACCCTCTTGGTCTACTCATCTGGCATGAGACAGAACAATGCAAACACATGTCGCTCTGTAGTGCAGGGGTGGGCAATAATTTTTGCAACTTAATGAATTTTGGTGCAGGGTCACAAGCTGGCTCCACCCCCAGAAGGGGTGGGGCCTGGGGCAGAAGGGGTGGGGCTGGTGACTAGCCTCCCTGCAGAGATGTCTGGGGCTGGAGGCTTTGAATTAAAAACACAGCAAAGGGCTCCTGGCTTTGCTGCTACCATGTTGCCCGGCAGCCGCCTGGGGTTGCTGCGGTTAATTAAAGGGCTCATGGCTCCTGTCCCTGCTTGGGTAGTGCCACGACTGGGTGCCACGAGCCATTTAAATAGGATCCTGCTGCCTGAGCCACTGCCTGGAAATTCAGTGGCATGGGCAGCAGGATATAAAGAGAAAGCAGCCAGATGCAGTCTGCGGGCCAGATCAAAGTGTAAGGTGGGCCGGATGGTCACATCTTGCCCAGCCCTGCTGTAGTGCCTAGAAACCATTATTTCACTCCTTTCGCTGTGTTGATGAAGAGCTGTGTTTCTGGGCATGACAGTAAAGGGTTCCATCACCAGTGTGGCATACATGTGATTTCACTGGGGCAGTGATATTGCCGAGCATGTGTAATGCCAACAGGTGGGATTGAACTTGGGACCTCTGGAGCTTAGTGCAACTGCATGAGCTAAAAGCCAGCTGGCTACTAGCTAAGGCTGTGGAGCAGACTCAGTCTTCTCTCTGTAAGGGGTCTCAATGCTACTACATGGGACAGTGAACCACCCCCAGACAGTGTGCGGGTTACATATTCCCCTACCCGAGCATCAGAGAGCTCCCAGTTGAAATTCCAGACAAGCCCTCACTTGTGAAGCTGACATACCCACAAAGCTGCAACCTTAGGGACTAAAGCAGGGATCGGCAATAAAAAAAGGGTGGCCAGGGCAGGATTAATCCCTGGTGGGCTGCTGCCACTATATTCACTCGCACCTCCCCAGGTATCGGCAGGTATAGGGTACCTCCTCAGTCGCGGTTCTCATTGACCGCAGATCACCGTTCACAGCCAATGGGAGTGGCGGGAGGTGGCGTGGACTAGGACACTGCTTCCTGCTGCTCCCATTGGCTGCGAATGGCGATCCATGGCCCTAGAGAGCTGTGATCACCTGATACCTCAGGTGGAACAGGTAAGTATAGTGATGGGAGCCTGCCAACCCTACAGACCAGATCTGGCCCATGGGCTGGAATTTGCCATCCCTGGGCTAAAGCCACGTGCCTCTACAGCATGAGCTAAAAGTCAACTGCCTCTCAGCTAAGGCGATCTAACAGATTTCACTCTCCCTTGTCCGTGGTCTCAGTGCCTCTGGGTTACCTATGCATGTGAATGCAGTTTTGTTACGTAATGTGTTCTGCTGGTGAAGAGCTTTGGTGTCGCTTATTTCATGTGAGTTTGTGCCCGTTGAAGCTGGAGTGAAGATATCAGCTCATCATCATTTTTGTCTATTCCCTTTTTTTCTTCCATCGTGCACCTACAGGCATCAGTTAATGAGATTAAAATTAATGTTGACGTCTTGCACATCTGGGTTCCGAGTTAATGCCATTGAAGTCAATGGACCCACTGTGGTTCATTCCCATATTGGGTTGGCTCTGACCTGTGTGTACTTAAAAACAATAACCGCCTGATAACATCTTCAAAGGCTTTCCTAAAGCACTGACCTGTCATCATTTTGTGAAGAGTTTTCATCTCTTTTTCATTTTGCCTCATAATCTTTCCTTTTGGACCAGCTGGTAGGGGAAAAAAACAGCAGCATGGAGTCACAGCAGGTCTTTCCAGATTTTATATCTGTGGTAATCTATCTCATTCCTTTGCTGACACAGCCTGCTCATTTACTGACTCGCCTCTCGTCTATTCCATCACATTTCTCTAAGATGCGGTTCCTAGGTCAATAAAACAGAATTGAAACAGTATCTCTTGGAGTGTCTTGTGCATGTGTAATCCCAACAGCTGCTGGATGTGGTGTTCTGTCCCATGTAATGGCACTTAGACCACTTAGGGTGCGTCTACACTGCGCCTGGAGATTGGGATAAGCGACGCAATTTGAGCTATGCAAATTGTGTTTCAAAATAGCTTGTTTTGTAATTTGGCGCTGTCCACACAGTGTCAGATTTTGAAATAAACCCCTACTTCGAAATGTCCCTTATGCCTCTTGGAACGAGGTTTACAGGGATGTTGGAATAGCGAGCCCGTAATATTTCAAAACAAAGTGTTGCTCAAAAGACGCGGAATAGCTATTTCAGGATACTGGAAGTATCTCGAAATAGTGCTGCAGTATAGACCTTCCCTTACAGAGAGTGAAAGAGTGAGTTTCCTCTACAGCTCAGCTAGCTTTTAGCTCAAGCAACAGAGACTCATGCCTTAAGGTCCAGAGGTCCCAGGTTGACATGATAATTGGTCCTGCTGAAGCCCCAGAAGAAAGTAAAGACCCCTCCCCTCCACATGCACGCCTCTGTGTAGCTACGCCAGATCTCATTTGATCCTAGGGGGCATGTAGTCAACTTTACTGCTGACAATTTCTGACTCCCCAGGTGGGTGGTGGAGAGTGGATGGAGTCTTGGCTCCACCAACATCAGCGAGTGTCAGCAGAGGTCATGCGGCATCCAGTGGGGAATACGCTCCACATAGTTAAAGGGTACCCACCAGTGGGAGCAAAAAGTAAGAAGCAACCTTACTGTCTGGGGCAGCATCGTGGCATGGCACAATCGAGTCCTTCAAATCAAAAATTCCAAGGAAGTTCTTTTTCCTTTTGGGAGGGAGAGGGGTGAAATTCATCCAGGATGCCTCTGGGGTTGTTTTATTGGTGCTTGTGGGAGAAATTGTTTGTAGAGATGGGGATTGTGCAGGCAAGCAATGGGTGAGCTTCACTTCTGCATGGTTCTTTGCTCTATTCAGCTCAGCAGTGATGGCTCCCGGAATTGGGAGAAACCACTCAACTAAACAGAAACACTGCACTGGGCAGCCCCAATGAAGATGAGGACTGACTGTTGCGTGGAAGTTATTTGGTGGAATTCTACAATTCTGTTGGACAAGCGTATCTGAACATTGCTCGCCCATCTCTGTAAAAGTTATTAAGCCCTCGGTATTCCTCTCCAAACTTGCCACTTGGGAATCAAGGTCTCAATGAAGGTGACATTGCCGGTGATGCTGCCCTGCTTGTGGAGAAGTCAGACAATTTCAGCTCTGGCCTCCCAGGTCTCCAAGACCTGGCCTATACTAGACCAGGCAGGTTGGCTTAAGGCTCACCAGCCAGCTACGCAAAATTCATAGCTGGCTTTGGCTTTCCTTAAGCCAAGCTGCTGCAGCGTCCACATTTGCGGGAGGCCGACAGGAGCACACGGTCTTACTGGCTTCCCGTGCTCCTCGCAGAACGAGGAGTACTGGACACGGGTGGGGGGTTGCCCTTAGCATTTAATTTAGGGATCTACGTTACACCTGCTAAATTGAACGCTAGGAGATCGACCTCTGGAGAATCGATCTTCTCTGTAGTGTAGACATGCCCCAAGACACCACTCGCGCTCCGAAACTGAATGTCCCACGGCAGGCCAGCAAGGTCCAGAAACTCAGAGCTGGGCCTGCAGAACTCCTAGTGAAGATGGGGTTGAGAATCATGGCCAGCATTGATAGGTTCATCCATGTAGACTGCACGCAGAATTCTAGCAGTCGTTGCACACCGGACGTTCTTCGACAAATAGATCTCGCTGCCTCCTGCATTAAGGTCATGTCTCAGACATGGGTACCCAAAAGCCTTTGCGCTGAGATGAAACTCAGAACCTAGCAAACCTGTGTATTACCCGTATTGCCATACGGGTCAGAAGCCTAACCCCTCTGACAGGCAGATTTGGAGAGGATTGGGGCTTTCCATACGGGCCTCCAGCACAAAATTTTGAGCATGCAGAGGTTTAACTCTGTGTGAAAAGTCATCGTTTTGCAGAGATCTGGCCTTCCTTTCATTGATTGTTACATTCAAAAGCGGTGTTGCATTCTTCCCAGTCATGTCCCCAGCTGGAAAAATACACCCCAGCACCCTGTGCTCTGAAATGCTCCATCAGTGCACAAAGTTCCTCAACCCTCTGTCGGGTGCCACCTGTGGGATTATCCTACAGATTCGTGGCTTCGCAGGATTGATCCTGGAGTGGTGAATTTCACTGCATGAGACCTGCTGCAATGCCGTCAGCCTTGGTCATTCCAGCTGGTGTCATGGTCCTCCGCAGACTGTGTGTGTTTGACGATGATGATTTGTCTATAATACAATGGGGAAAATATCCATTGCAAAATTAATTCGGGAAAAAATAAAAACCAACCATAACATTTGTGGAATTAGGTTCTGCTCCAAAGCCCATTGAAGCCTGTGGAATGACTTCCATTGAATTCAGTAGGCTTGGGATGAAAGCTGTAGTGTGTAGTCAATATAGTGCACACCCTCATCAGACCACATTTTTCATTTGGGATTCTTTAAAGAATATTGTACCAAAGTTTGCTCCCATCTAAAACCCCACAGCTTCACTGACATCTGTGAGCATGGCCTGTTTGGATTGCATGGGTGTGAGTGAGTTCAGAATTTGGCCCATTTCCCCTCCTCCCCTCACTTACGGATACTATATACAGTCCAAACCACATTTAGGGCCTTATTTAGGGCTAAACCAGGCACAGGGCTATGGAGGATCAGGCCCCATATTTACTTCTTGTTACATTTGCTATCTTTTGGAAAGTGTGTTGTATAGGATTTGCAGCTGCTGAAAACCACATGCCATCTGTTGTGCTATATTTAATTTGATAAACCATTTTTTGTGGTCATGTGTCTGTCAGTGGGTCCTACGCCGAGTAATCTAACGTTAGAGGGCAAAAGGCTTTTGGGTCAGTCTGCATTTCATAGGCATTGGGCTTCCTTTTACTAAGACCTTTTAATTCCTCGTATCCTACTTTTCCTTATTGATTAGGCACTACCTCTCATGAGAGAGCAGTGATTCTGAACTGGGAAGTGCTTAGGTACAGCAGTAACTACAAGACTCTTTCCTTACCTTGAGCAGATCTTTACCTAACCCTC
Source organism: Rafetus swinhoei (assembly GCA_019425775.1). Lineage (NCBI taxonomy): Eukaryota > Metazoa > Chordata > Testudines > Trionychidae > Rafetus > Rafetus swinhoei. The sequence goes on along the minus strand of CM033427.1, from coordinate 125,720,034 downwards.
ATTTCAGGATGCTTGGAGCTAAGCATATGGAACAGGATAAGAAGCATGGAATCATAGAACACTAGAATTGGAAGGGGCCTTGAGAGGTCATAGAAGGGGCCTCAGGGCAGGACCAAGCACTGTCTGGATCATCTCTGATAGATGTTTATCTACCTTAGCAGAGTGCAATGAAGTTTTCTCTTTGCTGATCTGAGTGCTATTGAGGACACTTGTCACAGAGCTTTGTCACTGGCAGTACCAAATTGCCTTTCTAGCATAAGTCTAGATAACTATCTATTCTGCAGACAGATAATATATGTGCTGCAGAATCATTTTAGTGAAATCCTAAAAGAATCAGTTATCCTAATGCCTAAATAGGACTGGTGCTGAGTATTTTGGAGCACAAACTGGACAGCCATGGGGTTCCTCTGTAGAAGACCCAATAAGTTGTGGATAAATGAGAAGGTCGCTGCTTTAGACTTCAGTATGGCAGACACACACCTGTAAATCTCTTGGAGACAAACTCTTTGCTTAATCCACAGTAGCTACAGAGTCCTTCAACAGACAGCAATCTTCATGGGAAAAATGCAAAGAGGAAGTGACCGGAAAAAAAAAAGTCATTTTTTTCTTATCAGAGGAAGTATATTTCATGAATGACTCACAACACTAATTGTCTGCCAAATTGTCCTTATGCGTAGGAAGAATCATCATTTCCTTTCCTCAGTCTGAAGGTAGGATGGCTAGTTACCGCTTTTGTCATGATCTTAGAAGGCTTTCTTTGTTCCTTGATAAGTTCTGCACCCCTAGGAAAAGAGAAGTGAAGCTCTTAAAACCCCAGTACTCACCAAGGCTGAGAGGGAGGATTTACGCTAGATGATGAAAAGTTAAGGACATGGATTGCCACACCAGATCAGAGTCCTGATTTATCTCATCCTGCCTCACACAGAGGCCAATAGCTAATGAAGAACGTGCATAATGCAGCTTGCCAATTGTGCAAAGCTATAACACAGGAAGTACCATTTTTTCCCCTAATCCTCGTGAGCAGATTTCACAGTAACGCCTGATTACCAGCTTTGTAACATTGTCGTTAGAGCTTCTTGAGAAACAATAGGGAAAAATCAGAAAATGTTTGTACCTCCCCACCCCCACCCCACATTGACATCTGAAATTGACAAACTAGCTCATCTTAGCTGGCCTAGCTGCAAATGTGATTCATGGTCATAACAGCATTCAGTGCTTTTTTAGAAGTCCTGTTGCATTTTGTGTGCCCGTGTCCTCCTGTGGGAGCAAGTTTCACAAGCAAACGATGGGATATTGGAGACTGGGCCTTTAAGGGCTGAGTTTCCCAGATAGCGAGTCAAGACAGAGCACCTCATGAAGCTCTTGTGCACAGCTGGTTGGAACTGGATGCAGAGAGTAGCTCTTGCAAGTTCTGAATGGTCACTGAACACCACAAATACTACCATATGTTCTTCTTAGAATCATTTCCTTTATTGCTCTTGAATGTATTGCCTTTTGGTTTCCTCTCGTGTCTCCTTTTTACAGGATAGGACAGAGCACACAATCATATTTTACAAAACCTTCATTATTTTGCCTATCTCAGCTAACCCCCTTTTGACCATAAGAACGGCCAGACTTGGGTCAGACAAAAAGTCCATCTAGCCCAGTATCCTGCTTCTGACGGTGGCCAATGCCAGGTGCCCCAGATGGAATGAACAGAGTAGGTCCTCTCACCCATTCCCAGCTTCTGACAGAGGCTAGGGACACCACCCCTACCCATCCTGTCTAATAGCCGTTGATGGCTCTATCTCCACAAATGTATCTAGTTCTTTTCTGAATCCTGTTAAAGTCCTGATCTTCACAATGTCATCTGGCAAGGAGTTCCACAGGTTGACTGTGCATCCTAAGAAGAAATACTTCCTTTTCCTTTTATTTGTTTTAAACCTGCTTCCTATTCATTTTATTTGCATATTTCATTTTTAAATAACCCAAGTCTATATTGTCGCAACATATGTCACTCAGCACCCATTTGCCAGGCCTCCAGACTACTACCTGGAACTCGGCATGGCTTTTTTTCCAGAAAAGCTTTCATGGGAGAATGAAGGGAAAACTTTATATGGAATAAATTAATAGAATTTAAGGCCAGAATAAACTAGTATTATAATATAGTCTAATCTCCTGAATAACTCCAGCCATAGGATTTCTCCCAGAAATTCCTACATCGTGAAGCCAGATTTATCTCCATTTGACAACCCTGTGCAAGGAAACAACAGGAGTAGATTACACTAATCGAAGGCCCCAAATGAGCTATCGCTTCCATTATCTGTGGGGCGGAATCTTTTCTGTCTATTGTTTGAAGACGTTTTACCATTTGCAACTCAGAGCTTTCCATGAGGCAGGGTAGAATAAATGGAAGGTTTTTGACCTCCTGAAGGTCATGTGAAGTTACTCAGAAACTTGGGACATTACACGGAAGAGACTGTACTTCAAGCTGAGGAGGGGAAACGTGAGTGATTGATGATGACTGAGCTGACCTTAGAAAGTCAGGAACCCTGAAGCCATGGAAATGAATATGAGAAACTAAACACCCACTCTTTATTTAGTCTTCTTAAAGTATTGGTTGTGCATATTTTGTTCAGCAAACTCAGGAGCTGATTATAAAGTACCTTTGACTGTCAGCTGGGGTGAGTAAGGGTGGCAAAGACTGAAAAAAACCCAGATGAAATTACTTTGAAGAGTCAATACAGTCGTGCACGGCACTTACAAAGCACCTGACTTTTGATGAGCATTACAAGCACTAATGAACATGATCTTCATAATACAGTTGTGAGGCAAGTAGCTGTTGTTGTTCCTATCCACAGATGGAGAAGTTATATTTTACAGTAAAGAGCTGGGTGAAATTATTTTGGCAAATAGGAAATTTGTCAAAAAAGGCATTTTTTTTTGCAGGCACCAAAATTATGCACCAATTTGTGTTGAATTCAGTAAATAGTTTACTGCCAGGAAATACTGACATTTTTGTTATCTTGAAATTTTGTTTCAAAACAACATTCAACACAAGTGATTGTTTAAAGTTCTTTGGTTCAACAAGCAAGTCGGGGAAAAAGTCAATGTCAGTTTGAAATGAACCTAACTTTGTTCTCCAGTTGTTCAGTTTGGCCACCTCTCTCTCTCTCATTAAGGTTCTTGGTTACAGAGTTGGGGAATTTCAGCATGAGACCGAGGTCTATACTTGAAAGTTCAGACCAATCTCTACAAATGTGAGAAATGTTCTGTTTTCCGAATAAAGTCATTTTATCCTAAACACCCTCCCTGGTTCAGTTGCACTGCAAGGCCTGTAAAAAAATGAAGCGATGTTGCTAATATTATGGGAGAAGTGGTCAGGTTTGGGTGAAAGGCACTAGTATCATACCATACAATAAGATGATGCTTCAGGGCAAAAAGTTAAGAAACACCCCTCTAACCAAATGAGACTCTGTGGGGAATGGTAGCAAGGCAAAATATAACTATTGGAGCTGGACTTTGACCAGGACACTGGAGTTAGCACTGCTACTCATGGGATCATAGGGCTATTTGAAAAAGTAAATGAAACAAAAAGCAGAGCCACTTATTTATCACGTAGGGCACGTCTACACTATGGGGAAAATTGTCACTGCCATGGTTGATCTTCTGGTGTTCGATTTAGTGGGTCTAGTGAAGTGGGTACTCCTGCTCCTTGCGAAGAGGAAGAGAAGCCAACGGGAGCCAACGGGACCTCCCACTGTGCGGACGGGGATTTAAGATATGTCGATTCCAGCTATGCAATTAACGTAGCTGGAGTTGTGTATCTTAGGTTGGCCTTCCCCTCCAGTGTAGACTAGGCCCTTATACACCTACATTTGCCTGTGTGCAGTTATTATGACTATGTGGACAATGAAGTTCATTGAAAAATGGGACGTGAAGATATACAATTAATTATCTGATCTGGGAGTTTGCTTATTTTAGCCATCTGTCGTTCACAAGTAGAACAATCGCATGCACAAATGGCGAATTAGATGTCTAAATGGTCATTTCCATGTGAAAGTACCTCCGGTGTGCAGATGCTCCATAACCCAGTGCACAAATGTAGGCTGGCAGTTGCCAGGGCATTGTTGCATTTGCAAATGGACCTCTATGGTTTGAACACTTGTCCCTTTGCGGTCAACATATCACTCCTGAAAGACAAGCCCTTCATCCTCTTTGTCCCTGGCCACTGTACTGGGAAATGGGTTCGGTACTGACTCTACCAATGAAAAGAACTATTGCTTAGGATTCTGGTAACATTTTATAGACCAGACCAGCGGTTTGCAAACTTTTTTTCTCTCCCAGCCCAGTTGAAGAAAACTGTTGATGCCTGTGATGCAGCATAATTATATCTTTGGATTGAGTGCAGTCCAGGGTGGGGTGGGGTGGGGGAGGGCTGAAGGCTTTGCTTGGGGGTGTGGGCTGGGGTGGGGCCAGAGAAGAGGAGCTTGGGGTGCAGGTAGGGCTGGGGCATAGGGGAGCAGAGGAGCAGTCTATGGGGTGGGGCTGGGGATGAGGTGTTTGGGGTGCAGGAGCAGTTTCTGGGTTTGGGGGACTCAGGGCTGCAAAAGGGATTGCTGGGCACAGGCTGACCTCCGGCGGCTCTTGGCCAATGATGCAGTGGGATGGTGAGGCAGGCTTCCTCCTGTCCTGGCACAGTTGACCGCTCCACAGGTTGCCCCCGCCCCAAGCTCTGCCTCCACACTCCCATTGGCCGGTTCCTGGTTTGTCTCCAGGCATTGCTGAGCAAAAATGGCTGGAGCTCATGTTGGGCTTGGTTTGAAATGGGTTTGGCTTCATTTTTGGCTTGTTTTGCTTTTTTATCTTGTGAGAGATGGCGACTCGCCTCCACCTAGGAGCCGGGCCTGTTGCTGGCCGCTTCCAGGGCCCAGTGCGGACCACAGTGCCAGGCCAGGCAGGAAGCTGGTCTTAGCACCCCCGCTGGTCACCTAGTCACCCTACAGCAAGGCGACCCGGTGCCTGACTTTCCACGACCCAGCCCCGTACTTTGAAAATTGCTGGACCAGACCATCCACTGGTGTTAATCAGCTGGCTTTAATGGCATCATTATGATTTACACCAACTGAGGGTCTAGCTCACGTTGGCATCGGTGCCACTGCCTCCAGACCAATAAAGCAACGCTGATTTACACCGCTTGCACCTTCAGAACTCTTGACATATGTTCAGTTAAGGCTGTTTGAGCTCTAGCACGTTTCTGCAGCGGGCGTGTGAGTTTATTTCATTGATTCCCTAACCAGACAGCTGGTGGCCAATACCCATGCCCAGCGGGCAAAAGAAGGACTATTCTGACCAGGACCTTGGCGTGAAGGTTGATTCCATCACCTAAAAATGGAAATCAGCCATGCTCACTACATCTTTACTTTTGAGGAAGGAAGTACTGGCATGCTACCATCCAGCTGAGGATGACCATGCATTCCATAGAGCAAAAACAAGGCTTTCTACGTGCCTGTGTTGGAAGAATCAAGGGGAAGATGGATAGCAGTGCAGTATCTAGCCAGGGTCCAATTCTGCTTCCTGCATCACTGGTGTAAATCCTCAGAAATGCCACTGATTTCAGTAGCGATGCTCTGAATTGACCGTAGTGTAACCGATAGCTGCATTTGGCCCATCTGTAAGTTGTAAGTTCTGGCTGTTCATTTCTTTGCATTTGCCTCTCGAAGTTCATAGGAAGCGGACAGAGAATCAGGCTCCTGTGTTTAGCCCTGAACACTCAGTGCATGAATTACTGTCTGACGTCCAAACTGGTACCAAAACTACGTGAAGAGCAAGTGAAAGAAAATATCCCTTCACTCTGCCTCCGAGTGCCTGGAAATAATCAGATAAAGCTGCACCTTGTTCTCATTGAGCCAAACGAGGGAATTAATAAAAATAAAATGCAACAGCAAAGTCTGCTCCTCTAACACAATCCAGCAGGTGAAACAGAGCTGATGCAAACTCAGAGAGATGAAGCTGACATGAGCAGGAAGATCAGCGTAAGCCTAACCTCAGGCAAGGGTTTAAGATCAATGTTCTCCTGCACAGAATTAATGCTGTGAGGTCCATTCCTGGCTCCCCGATTGGTTTGCATCTTGATTTGGGATTGGCTGAAATCAGGCGCCGTCTAAGCAATCTCGCCACTTGCTTAGAGCTAAACCTTTGACTGTCCCAGTTGAAGATCATCTCCACAGCTCATGGAGGAGACCATCCTTCCTCTGGCTAATGCTACTACAGAAGTATGTGGTCAGCCGGGGTAGCCAAATGTTTCCCCATCCGCATTAGGTAAGGGTTACTGCGGTCATCCATTCAACAAACTTGGCATCTCTTCTTTTGGTCAGAGCACAGCAGCAAAACCTCAGGCTGGCTCAAACCATTGTAGAAGAGACTTGTTTTAAGCCCCACCTCAGGCACTCATGTCGAAGAGTCAAGCACAATAACTTCCCCACCCCCAAGTTACCAGGAGAAGAGGGTGTTGTTGAACTCTTAATAAAGCCAGCATCTGCAGTGCCGTTCTTCTTCACAGCGATAGTGGAATAATTTCACCTTTTAGAACCACATTGAAAAGTGAGAACAGGACCACCTTAGCTGCGTCTGTGCTGGAAACAGCATATGGCGTGTCAGGGCGCCAATACTGGGTCCGATCCTGGAGACCTTTGTCAGTCCTTACTTCACTCTCACCTGGCAGTCTGACAGTGAGATCTACACCAGTGGGGCTCCAATGCAGAAGGTCTTAGTTTGAAACTTCCTTTTGGACAAGGGCCGTGTCTTCTTTCTAGCCAGGGAGACCTCTGAACCCCATAAATGAAATAACCTGATGGTTCTGTTCTTTGCTGCATCAGTGTCCCAATCATGCAGAGATTTTGTGTCTTCTATCAGTATGGGAACTCACCTATGCAGAGTTCATTGCAGGTTTGGGAGCTATGTAATTCTGTAGCCTATGGATCATTTAAAAGAGGGATTCCTGAGTGTGTAAAAAGGCCACTCTGGTGTTTGAGGAACATTCTTTGCATTAATCGACATGTTGGGAGATTGATGGGTCTCTTCTCACCACCATGACTGCAGGTTTCTTTCATATAAGCCATTTTATTCTTCTTTCTCAGAGAGAGGAAGAAGACGCTGCATCTTTACTTTCAGGGCCTCAGGGTTAGAACTTCATCTCCAGCTGTCTTGAGATTGCTACATCCAAGTAGACAGTAAGAAATTAAAACCACCAGTATAACATAATAAAAATGAACAAGCCATTAAAAAAAGGGGAGGAAAGGAATAAAAAAAATCAATATTTTGTCTTTAAGGTCCCCAATGAGAAATGCTCAGGCAGAAAAGACAGAGGGGAAAAAATGTGAACAGTGAAAGGGCTCCTTCCACCCTAATTGCAAATAGAGGAAGCCCTTCAATGTGCACCCGAGAGAGATGAGGAGCCAGGATTGCTTTGCAAGCACATGCAGAGCTTGGGAAACAGAAGGACAATGGCTATGAATCAGTTTCTAGAGAGAGGACAAACAAGTAGAGGGGACCCTTCTTTAGGATTCAGACAGACCTGGGTGTCCGTCCTGGCCCTGCCATGGGGAGATCTTGGGCAATGTACTTCACCTCTCAATGTCTTGTCTTGAGATCGCAAGTGCTCCAGGAAAGCTGTTGTCTCTTACTTTGTCTGTACAGCCCCTTGCGCATACTGAGGTTGTGATCTTGGTCAAACATGCCGCCTGTGGGACAGATCTGATGCTTGCTTCCTGCCCGCAGCTTTCTCCTTGCTGGCGTAGAGTAAGGGTCCTGTTTATTTCACTCTCCTGCACTTGACTTCCACCAGGGCAGGAGATCTGAGGTCGAAGGACTCGAGGAGAGAGCTAGCGTCTGGTTATGGGCACTGAGCCTGTCCCTGTTCTAACTCTACACATCTCACCTTGCTAGAAAAGCAGCTTTTGTTGCCGGCAACCCACAGCCTCAGGCTCCAGAGGAGACTTTGCCCCCAACCTCTCTACCCTACCGCCCCCAAGATAGGAGCCAAGTCCCACAGCAATGTGCTTAGGAGAGCAGCTCTTTCTCCTCTTGGATTTGCACCCTTTCCTGCTGCTCCAAGCCCTCCCAGCCTCAGGGAAGGGACCACGGCCATATAAATGCACAGATAGCATGGCAGCTGTGTTACTGTATCACTAGACCTGAACAGCAAATGTACCGGAGAATCACAGAAATGAGAAGTCTAGTCCATGTTCCTACGGCTGCAGTCTGTCTTGGAAGTGTCTCTTCCAGTGCAGTTTTCAGGGCCTGATTCTCCAAACACTTGTACACAGAAGTAGCTTCACCCATGAGGGCATGAGCGAGGTCACTTGTGAGAGTAAAGTGTAAATACATGCAGGTTTGGGGCTCCATCTATGGAGAAGATGGGGTTTCCACCCCATGTTCCTACCAAAGGGGAACTCAGGAGACACTAAAAGTGATATTTAGTGGCACTGAGCTATATGTGGATATTACGTACAAAGAATGTAGACAAGCACTTCAAATCTGGGTGGGTTCGTTTTTGTAGGTCTTAAAACCACTTCCAGAACCCTCTTCAGTGTTAACCACTCCAGCTGCGAAACCTGCTGGCTGAGAAGTTTCATACAGATCTTTTATTCTAACACAATTGTTTTTTTTTTAAATTTGAAAACACTTTTAAAGAGCTTTTGTTTTTCTCTTTCAACTCTTTCATTTTGTCATTGGGACATAAAAGTCAGAGCCCCCACCTCTCCCAAAAGTAACAGAAGGAATTATGTCATGGGACACCCCTCACTCCCTATGATTGCTTCTATTTTCACCACAACTTTTGGAAGTTAGAGTGGCAAAGTAGTTTCATTTTCCCTGTTGTTACCCTAGCACTCTTCAGAGAGTTCAAGTTGGGGAACCCCCTTCCCACATGGAGTATTATGATTTTTTTGTAATTAGGGTCCAAAAGGAAACAGGGCAGAGAAAAACAGCCCCAGAGATCTGGACATTTGTAGAAAAGTATGCCACAAGCCATCTTGAAAAGCTCATTACATTCAAATGCTGTAAAACACAAAATTGGGAAGTTTTCCCTAAGTCTTCCTTGCCCCTATTTTGATCAGCTTTACCTCATACTTTGAAAACTTTGTTTTATCCAAGCCGGAGAGTCTCAAATAGCAATTTTACAAGTCAAAGAAAACAAAGCAGCAGCATGAAAACTAGTTCAGCTGAGCACAACTATTGCAGGTCACTCACTGGGCAAAATCACATCGACCTAATACACATGAGTGAAACAATCAGGATTTGCCTGTGTTTATGTAGACACAACATTCACACTTAAAAGCCTTCCTCAGTGTTGAAAAGCCCTGCTAGAGGATTTGAACATTTCCAAAGCTTAGCATGGTCTTTGAAATCAGTAATTCACTCCCCTGCTCCAAAAGAGAATGAGAAAAAGCAAAACAAAAAAGAACCACCAAGCCTCTTTGCAAGGTACCATTCTTTGTAACAACGAGATTATTAGTTCCATCTTTTAAGCATGATAGGACTGTCTTTTAAAGGAACTACCCCCCAGTCTGCTGCTTTGCAGGTAGATCTTTCAAATAGGACAGAAACAAGTTGCTTTTGTAGGCCTTAAAGTAGCCATCTTGGAAGTAGCTGATGTTCACTGCATGTTTCTTTCTTCCAGCTAGTAAGTACCAGGCGCTTCTATTATGTGTTTACATGGGTTTCCCTGTCTTATTCCTAAGGCATGTTCTCCGAAGAAGCAGCTTTTTAAAGTGGATATGTATTTGTTAAGGTAGGAAAAATATGATGTTACTGCATGTTAATAAAGGTTTCATTGACATGGCTTTGGGTTGATCCATTAGTTACAAAAGGCATCCTAAACGAGTGCTACCATCCTGTTTCTACCACCTCATCATGTTTATTGCCTGGACTATATATCTATTACCAAAAACTATTTTAGAGAGTGATGCGAGTTTATATCAAGGTTGTTCATTTGTATCCCTCTATCTGTAAACCCAATTAACCTATTCGTCAAGTGTTGGCTTGTAGAGGGATCAAAAGAAGAGGAAAAATAACTAGTCCATTTAACTCACCTTCATAAATGGTCTAAAATAAACATGGACTTGTTATGATTTTAAGGGCCAGGTGTCTGGAGACCATAGTTAGGATTAAGTGCTCTGTGTCAAACTTGGATTTTTGCTATTTCCTTGGTATAAAGCTATTTTGCTTAGTGAAGTTCTGTGACACTGGGCTTTAAACTGGTCATTTTCCATCCTGAACCTTGGGCCACTACACAGTTCCTTGGGAGGAGGATTATACCACCTTTGGGAAGACAAAAACTTTTCTCTCACAAGCTGATTTTTCTGACAGTGGGAATCTTGCAAGATTCAAAGCTCCGTGCTTAGCAGGTGAAATTTACTTCTGCTCAGAGGGTAGGCCTTCTGAACTATTTAAATCTCACTTGAATCCCATTTTGAGATTTCAGGTAATTATTTTGATTAGTGCTATTGTAGCAAAGCAATTGAGAATTGGCAATCCCAGTAAGAAAATCACAATATATGTCTTTTAGACTATAATGGATCCTTGCTTGCAGAAAAGGCGAACTTTAGGGTGAAATTACTAGTCATATCTTTTAAGCATGGTAGGATTGTCTTTTTACAGGAACTTCCCCCAGATGTGTTTATCACTGGCAACAGAGGAAAAAGTCCTTAACTTAACACTGCTCCCATTCAAGTCTGTGGTAAAGCTCCCATTGACCTAACTCTGTTTTAAAACTTCAGGGGGTAGCCAAGTTAGTCTGTTACAGGAAAAAAACAACAAATGGTCTGGTAGCACTTTATAGACTAACAAAGCATGTAGATGGGATCATGAGCTTTCATGGCACAGCCCACTTCAGATGACCAGAGTTATGAGTTTAGGATGTGCACACCCAAAATAAATAGGAGAGGAGATGGGGGGAGACAGAGAGTTAGAGGGAATCGGTAAGTATCTGAAGATTGTGCCCATGAAAGCTCATGATCCCATCTACATGTTTTGTTAGTCTATAAAGTGCTACCAGACCATTTGTTGGTTTTTTTTCTGTTCTAAAAGACATCCATTCTGAATGCTCCTGAAAATCCCACCCTCCGCTTCCTTCAGAGTGGTGAATTTTCAGCTTGCTGTGTGTGAAACATTGGGAGGATCTGCCTTGTCTCAAAAAATTAAAGAAGAGGCCCAACACCTGACACTGGAATTGGCCAAGTTGAGTTGCTGGCACGTTTCTGGAGGTCTGTCTGCCTGGGAATCAGTCTAGTGGTGAGTGAACACTTCAAAGGAAAAGACAAATTCTCAAATAATAAAAAGGAATCTTGTTTGAAATGGAGCCAAGGAGGAAAATTACCTTTTCTGTGAAACATGCTTGCCCTGTCCTTCCTTCTCCCTCCCCCGAGCTAGAGAGCTCTATTGGAAAGATACTTTTCCATATCTGAAACACATCTACAGTCTAGGTAATGTTAAAATATCTTTTCTAGGAGCTATGCCATCAAAATAACAAAATGACACTTGATGCCTACCTGATGGTTGGCTTTTGTCCTGCATTTTTTTTTTTAAACATGAGTTTTCATCACAGTTCTCATCATTGGGCGGAGAACTTCAGTTGAGTTGAAACATTCCTTATCTGCTTAGCTTGGCTGGCCTTACCATGAGGCGAACTGAGGTGGCCGCCTCAGGTGCCAGACTGGGGGAGGGGCGCCACTAGGACCCAGAGAATTGACACCTTTCAGAGTTTTGGCCCAAGCGAGGAGGCATGGGGGTGTCATTTGCACTCCACACCTCAGGTGCCAAAATGTTGTGGGCCGGTCCTGCTGCTTAGGCACCTTAGAAAGAGATGACCCATTCCATTCCTGAAACCCTTTAATGGGACTAATTATAGATTTGTCTTCACTGCCTGCTTAGCTTGAGTTATAATTGGCGTTATAACTTGAGTGTTGCCTTCTACTCCCGTTATAACACACATTTTGTTCATACACAAGCCCCCAACTTTGAGAGTGTTGGGGCTTCTCCTTTGAGTGGGTTGGTCTGAGTTGGGATAAGCGAGAAGAACTTGTCAGCTGTTAGCACAACTACTGCAGTGTGGTCATGGGCTGCTTCCACCTGAGAGGGTCTAGTCCTCTGGTGCCTTCCCACAATTCCTCCTGGGTGCCCAGAAAGGACAGATAAGTTCTCCCACAGTTCAGTGAGTGGCTCAGCTCACTGAAGTGCTAAGAGCCATGTCATGTGATCCTAGAAGTCTTAGTGAGTATCAGAGCTGATGCTAGCCCCCTGGGCGCTCTAAGCAGGAGTACCGCCCCCCAGTACAGAAATAAGCAAGTTTTTGTAATAAAAAAGCAAATAGGGGGCCCTGTGGAACTGCTCGGGGGCCTTAAACAATTGCTTAGGCCATGTCTATAATAACAAGAAGATCAACCTCGTTGTGGTTGATTTTTCTGGCGTTTGATTTAGCAAGTCTAGTAAAGACCCACTACATTGAATGCTGAGGGTGCTCCCTTCAATCTCTCTGTGGGAAAGGTGCCAAAATTTGGCTTAAGGTACAGCGATTCCAGCTACATTATTTATGTAGCTTGAATTGTATGCCTTACGCTGACCTTCCCCTGTAATATAGACCTGGCCTAAGTCTGCTTATGTCCTGCGCGGACTCTGGTGAGTGTTATGGCCAGTGAGGTGATATTGGTATGTGGACAGCTATTATGTATTTGTCTGTATTAATTCTACCATAGGTCGCTGTTCTGAGCTGGTTCCTTGCTTCACTGGACTACTTCTTAGTTCTAAACTTCATGTCCTCAGTAGTGATAGGCTGAGGCACCTCCGTGCAATGTTACCCCATTGAGAGAAATTCGGGGCCTGGTACATCATATTCACTGACTCTTCACCCCATAAGCAGATTATGTTCTTTTCTGCTTATATTTAGTGTGTCCTTCAGCCTTGTATTCATCGTCTCTTTGCTGGTATTCATCAGTCTAATTTATTTATTTTCTGGAGATACTGAGACTGCATTTACAGAGACCTTAAAGATGGTTTGGGGAGGGCCTCCTGTGCTCAGGTCCTCCACTAGTTCCCCTCTTATTTCCCCCCCCATGTGTGGAATAAATTTTGTTATGTGTGCTGATGCATGTGCACCACCAACAGAAACACACGCTGCTGGCTGCATGCATCTGTGGACGCTCTGCTAATCAGCTGGTGGCATTTGAATCTCTCTTGGATGGTTGCCCATGTGCTAGCTCACAGGGAACGCTGGCCCTCAGCACAGCTGTCTTTTCTTTTCCCCACCTCTTGCCAGCCCTGCTTTGCTTTCTTAGTGGCTTGCCATGGATGTGGTGAAGATATGGATGGTTGTTCGGATGTGTTGCGGAGTACAGAGTCCAAGAACTCTGAGGAACATGGTTCAAGGCTGTGAGCTCCAGACCCTCGCCCAGCAATGCTTCAGTTCAGTCAAAGCTCCGTCTGAAGGGAAGGATTTTACTACACTGCTCATTAATCATTCTCAGTTCTGGCATTTAGGGTGTGTTCGATCTTCTCCCCAGCTTCTTTACAGCGTCTACTTGTCAGCTTCATCTGAGATGCATAATGGCACTGACTCATGAATGCGCTCTACTCTGGTTTGTACTGTGGGCATGTATCCATGTCGGTCTGTCTCTTGCTAGGATACTATCATCTCTGCAGGCAAATACGTGGTTAGCGGCGCGCATGAGAGAGAGTGTGGTGTGTTTGTGTGTGCATACATGTGTGTGCACAGGGAAGAGTTTAAATACACTATATTATCTATAATTGTTGTCCTTTCTTTCAGAATAATCTATTCCTGCCTATCTGACCCTCACCATATGAATTCTTCCTTTGCTTCCAAAGTACGATTAATTAAAGGGTTTCACAATTTCCCCATGTACCTTTTTCTCAGGCTAATCTTCGATTAATAAGAAATGTGAGCATATGATATGTCTGAGTTGTGTGTTTTTTCTTGCATTCAATCTGATAATTATTTATCCCCCGATCACTATATGTCCCTTCAGATATGCTAAATGAGAGCTAATCACCACACCGCTAGAATCAGAAATGTTATCCACTGGTGTGTTAATTATTCCTAATGTGTCCTTTTAGAAACTCCTTCAGTCAGCCTTTATTGAATTGTCTGCATGAGTAGCAAGGAGGAGAATCCAGTAACCGGTGTAATGGGGTTAGATTGCTAAATATCCCTTTGATTGGTTTTTTTTTTTAAGGCAAAAGTGACTTAAATAACTGATCTTCGTTTGCAATGAACAGAATCTGTAGGTTCATGGGCTGGGATGTGCAGAGAAGGTTGGGGAACCAGGCTTTTTGTAGAAGAGATGGCTGGTCATGCTTGATTGAAAATGACTCTAAATGCCTCTTTCATATCCGCATTTGCGAAGGGGGCTGTGCAGTCAGCTGTCTTGACACACACCTTCCAAGTTCCACCCTGAAATGGCTGACACCACGGGCCAGATCCTTGGCTGGTTGGTAACGCTACTGACTTCCGCTCTTATTTATACCAGCTGCGGTTTTCAGGAGGATTGCCACCCTAATTTAATAGGGTTGCAAGGGCTGGCTTAGAATTGCTGGGGACCGGGCCAAAGTCAGAACTCCATCATCTGGGGTCAGCGCTGAAACCCAAAGGCTTTAGCCTTGGGCGAGAGGGCTCACGTTACAGACCCCCAGCCTGGAGCGGAAGTCCTTGAACTTTGGCTTTGCCCTTCCACCCTCACCCGGGGCAGCAGGGTTTGTCAGAAGAGGGTCACCATGCAATGGAATTTGAGAACCCCTGGCTTAGCATGAATTTGGTAGGGTGGAAAGATTTGGGCTTTACAGTCCTGGAGGCAACATCCTCTCTCTGTGGGCCATGGATGGTGGTTATCCAAGTTTCGAACCAATTTTATTCTGGAGGGTCTGCTTCTAGGGTTGAGTTGCTTAGTCAGCTTCTGTGGTGAATCCATCTTTGCCTCCTATCTGTTAGATCAGATTGGAAGACACCCACGTTGTTTCACACTGCAGCATTCCAGTGATGTGCCAGGTGAGAGATTGCTTGTTGTCCAAAAAAAGGCAAAAGGTTGTCCAATACCTTGAGTTCTCCATTTGCACCCGCACGTTCGCAGAACATTTTATAGGGAAGAATATGGACAGTCAATGAGATTCTTCCAGTTCGACCTGTCTGTTTATAATCTGTAAATCCAAGCCCGGGCAACATGCCATACAGTATGCTGCCAATGATGTGTGTTCCAAAGAATACAAGAAAATTGGTTTAAACCACATTTTTGTGGAATGCAGAGAACATTTTGCCACCAGATGCTAGTCAGTAACCGATGCTTTGTACCCACAAAACGAGGGCAGAAAGCTGCATTTAACATAGCTTGGGCACAGTAGGGATTACACTTCATCTGCGGATGTAAGTAGAGATTTTCCTTGACTGATTTGACCACATTTATTGCTAGATCCTTAATAGCAACTGGGCATTTGGCACTCATAATGGAGAGTCTTATCTAGCTATGTCATAATAATTCTTTCCCCTGTTATTTGCAGGATTGCACATTTAGGGAAAGTGGGGAAGAGTCACAGAAAGAAGATACAGTTTTCATCCTGAGCAGAAAAAGGGCCTATGGATACACACACTTCTCTTATGGAGAGGTTGTTGATGAACATAAATTAGTTTCATTGTAAGGATTCCTTTCTCATACCTTCTTTCTGTATGAGAAAAGATGGAAAACCTAATATAAAAAGTGTATTCGATGCTCGGAGAGCTGAGAAATTCAAATAAATGGCAGAGGTGGTTGCTACTCATGGCTTTTCTTTCCTCCCACCCTAATTACCTCCTTTCCTTAATCAGACTATTAATGCCAAATAAAGTATCTCCTAGGATGGTGGGGGCAGGGAGAGGAGGATGAACCTCAGCTTGTGAACAGGAAGAACTTCCAATGGCATGAATTGGGGGGAAAAGAGACTGGGGTGTTAAGTGTGAACTCTCAGTAGGATGAGACATCAAGGGTGCCTATGAACATAAGAACGGCCATACTGGGTCAGACCAAAGGTCCATCTAGCCCAGTATCCTGTCTGCCGATAGTGGCTAATGCCAGGTGCCCCGGGGGAGTGAACAGAACAGGGAATCATCAAATGATCCCTCTTCTATCACCTATTCCCAGCTTCTGACAAACAGAGGCTAGGGACACCATTCCTACCCATCCTGGCTAATAAGTATTGATGGACTTAACCTTCATGAATTTATCTAGCTCTTTTTTGAACCCTGTTCAAGTCCTGGTCTTCACAACATCCTCCGGCAAACAAAAGAAAGGAAAATGGCGGTTTTAATTAAAAAAGTTGTTCTGTCTAGCATTCGTTTTTTAAAGCCATGTTTTGGCTACGCTCAGACACGAGACTGATGTTTAACCTATAAAAGAAGCTGCTTCATCTCTTGCACACACCATGAAACAGGGAACAAGATGGCGATGCGGAAGGGGCTAGGGAGTAGGCTGTGTGTGCCAGTTACAGTGTGTCAATGCTGGATGCAATTAGGGGCTGGGAATGCAGAAAGCATAACGAAGGGGTGAGAGCCAGGCAGTAATTTCAGAGCACTCATTTTACCCTTCTCCATCCTTGAGGTGAGATGCAGATAATAGTAGTGCAGGAGAAAAGTAAAAGACTGGAGCAAATGGTCTGAAGTGACCAACCGGGTGGTAGGTTTGAGATGCAGTGGTTTTGTGGAGACTCTGGTGCTGAGGACTGTCCTGTCCATTTTTCCTTTAGTCCAGCAGCAAGAGGAGAGTTTCCTCATGCCTGTTCCAGGCCAGGAATGGAAAGGGAGGATTCCTTCCTGGCGTGCAGGCGTTAGAAATGCAGGAAGGGGTTGCAATTGAGCTTGGTGTCAAGAGGAAGGTTTGGAAAGGTGCGTTGCAGTTTGCAGGAAGTAGGCACTTGACGTTTTTCAGGCATGGCGGAGATTTTTTTCTTTTTTTTTTTTTTCTGGTGACCCAATTGAAGAAAATTGTTGGTGCTTGAGACCCAGCAGAGCTGGGGATAAGGGCTTTGGGGGCCCAGGAAAGGGTTTAGAGCTGGAGTGCAGGGCTGTGGGGTGGGGCAGGGGATGAGGGGTTCATGGTGTAGGAGGGTCTCTGGGCTGGGGTAGGGGGTTGGGATATAGGACGGGATCAGGGCTGGTGATGCAGGCTGTGAGATGGAGCTGTGGATGAGGGATTTGGGGCGCAGGAGACTCAGCGTTTGTAAGTTCAGGGCTGAGGAAGGGGATTGGGACACAGGCTTACCTCCCATGGCTTCTTGTCCACAGGGGTGCGAAGTCAGGCTTCCTGCCCATCTTGGCCCCATCGACCATGCTGTGCCCCAGAAGGAGCCAGCAATGGGTCCGGCTCCTAGGCAGAGGGGCGCAAGCATCTACACATGGCTCCCCCCTACTGGCGCTGACCCTCCTCAGCTCCCGTTGGCTGATTTCTGGCCAATGGGAGTGTAGAAGCAGTGCTTAGGGCAGGGCCAGTGCGGGGAGCCCTGTGGTTTTGCTGCCTAGGAGCTGGACCTGCTGTTGGCCACTTCCTGGGGTGCAACACTTGTAAAGACAACCTTGGCGGACTCCTTACCAGCCACAAGAGGGAAAGAAAGACCCACACTGGGTTAGCTAGCCTGTGTTACAACACACACTGCCCTCGTTTGCACCAGTGTTTCAATGCCAGCCTGGTTGAAGATGACGTTATCCATATTAAAGGGACTGTGTGGGTTTACCTGAGAGTGGAGTCTGACATCTCTTGCTGTCTCTCCACCAAGCCTGGCTGTCAGTTTATATTCTGCTCATATAATAGCGACGTATGTGTGCCAAGGGGTTGTACTTCATTGGGGTCTGTCTCTATTAGTCATGTGGATTAAGTCAGTTGATTGATCTTGTCCATGAACTCAGCCCTCTTTTATTGTTGTTGTTATCCCCGATGGTCTAGTCCATGGGTTCCCAAACTGGGGGGCGTGAAGAAATTCCGGGGGGAAGGGGGCACGAGGTGGCCCAGCCCCCAAGAAAGAGCCCGGTCCATCCATCCGCTCGGGCTGGCTGGGGCAGACTTCAAAATGGCCGTCTTAAAAGGGAAATGCCTGCTCAGCTGTTAAAAGGCCATTTTTTTTTGCTCAACAAGTTTTGCTGCTATTTTTTTGGGGGTGAGGGTTTCTCAAAAATCAAAAAGAGGGCGTGCTGCCAAAAAGTTTGGGAACCACTGGTCTAGTCAATGATTGTATATGGTGGCATTTCCTGCTCTCTCATATATGTTTGCCTCATTCTGTATATACGCCTCGTTTACCTCTTGTTCCCTGTTAGTTCCTTTTGCAACTGTTCTGTGATTCCGATTTGCATGGGGGTAAAGAAATTCAGCCAGAATTGGCGATGGATTTTTCCTCTGCATAACTTCAGCTACCGCCTTGCTTTTTGGGAGTTGTAAATGGCCACCAGCACTTAGGAGCCTGAAGAGATGATTCCAGTTTCAGCATTCTTTTCATGGAACGTGCAAGCCAGATTGCTCAGGATAATTTATAATTCACATCCTCCAGGTCTTCAGTTAGCATGGATGCATGGCAGTATTGGTTCTGAACCTATTCCATTTCTGTGTGGTATTTCTCACAGTGTCTCAAACCCATCTAAATTTACCCAGAAGAGCATCCATCCTATCAGAGTTGTTACAGGGACAAGAGTGTTTTTATTTTGAAGCGGATCATGCTGGAGAGGGAAAGGACACATCACCCTACCACCTTGTCCCTTGTAATTTCATTTCATTTATAATTTCCTGCTTTCCTTCTTGGTGTCCCCCAGCCAAAACGTTCCAGGGGCGCTAGCTCCATCCCTCAAGATGGAGGTGGGTGTGGGACACCGAGAAGGAAAGCAGGAAGGTAGGGTGGGGAAGCTGGTCCCTCCAGGGGTGAAAGGAAGTGGGTGCATCCAGGTACACGGCTCTGGCAAGAGCTGGTGGAGCTGCGGCAAAAGCCAGCACGGAGCTAAAGGACAGAACTTGTAAGAAATGGTAAGTTACTTTCACCTCAGTCACTTCCCATAAAAACATCTTGCTGTCTTTTATAGTCATGTATGCTGCTTGCTATGATTTTACTTCATAATTTTATGTGCAGTGGGCCAGGTTATGCCCTCAGAGATGCCTATGGCGCTCCATTGAGTTGTTTCCTGCTCTAGACAAAATGAATAGTGGCTGCTCAGATAAGACGCACCACGTGGCATGGAGAGGAGGAGGAGGCGGCATGGCCCTAGGTCTAAAAAGATTTGGATTCACTCCCCAGTGCCACTGACCTCTGTGACTTTTGGGGCAAGACACTTCACCTTTCCATGCCTCGTCCTCTACTACACACACAAAAAATTGGCAACCTCTGAGATACAGCGATAATTATTTTTAGTTTACATAGAATCTCTCACTGCATGGCTACACTGGGGAGTTATTTTGAAATATTTCCTTTCTTTTGAAATAACAAGGCAAGCGTCCATACTACCCAGCCTGTTGTTTTGAAATAATAACTCCTGCTTGTGAAGAGAAATAAGCTTATTTTGAAATAGTTATTTCGGGAGTTATTTAAAAATAACATAGAATCATAGAATACTAGGACTGGAAGGGACCTCAAGAGGTCATCGAGTCCAGTCCCCTGCCCTCTCGGCAGGACCCAGTACTGTCTAGACCATCCCTGATAGACATTTATCTAACCTACTCTTAAATATCTCCAGAGATGGAGATTCTACAACCTCCCTAGGCAATTTATTCCAGTGTTTAACCACCCTGACAGTTAGGAACTTTTTCCTGATGTCCAACCTAAACCTCCCTTGCTGCAGTTTAAGCCCATTGCTTCTTGTTCTATCCTCAGAGGCCAAGATGAACAAGTTTTCTCTCTCCTTCTTATGACACCCTTTTAGATACCTGAAAACTTATTTCAAAATAGCCTGGTAATGTAGACCTAGCCTCAGTGTGGTCCCCCATTGATTTTTGTTCAGTGATTG
This sequence comes from Rafetus swinhoei, assembly GCA_019425775.1. NCBI lineage: Eukaryota > Metazoa > Chordata > Testudines > Trionychidae > Rafetus > Rafetus swinhoei. Next base: position 125,700,041 of record CM033427.1, on the reverse strand, counting down.
CTATGATATGTGCTGTTTTTAACATTGCCTTGTGTCTCATCACCTCAGACAAGCTGAATAGCACCTTGTTCCACGAGAGGTTCTGTTGGTTCAATGGAGCCATAAATGGGAGAAGGCACCCATTCACTGTGACTTAAGGTCTGGTAATCTGGCCCTTATGTTGTGTTCTCTGGTTTACCCTGTTAGACCACACTGAAATCTTTCATAATCGTGGTTTCTGTGTTGGTTGACACATGTTACTCCTTTCAGAATTCTGCAACAGCACTATGGCGCCAAATGTTGTAGAGTTGCAACAGGAGTGGTCCGTGTAATTAGAAATGATTTCTCTTCCAGATTGTAAACTCAGACACAAGTGTTAGTCATTCTCCACTTAACATATCCTAGAGCAGGTGTGTCTGATCAAATGTGATGGATTGGGGTGACTTCGTCCATAATTCATATTGGATACGCAGTAGAACAAAGTGAAGAGGGAATTTATAAAGTAGTACAATCACTTTTCCTTTTCATCCAGCCAGTGGGATTCAGATTGACACCTTCAACCAACAGGTTTAATATGCAGATAGTAGACCAAGAGCACAGGAAATGAGGGGTGGTTATTTGGAATTGAGACCTGAAGGCAGGAAACTGTTGACAAAAGGGATCCACTGGGCCTGACTCTTAGAGGTTCTGAGTGCCCACAGCTCTCATTAAATTCCATTGGAATTGGGGGTGCTTGGCACCTCTGACAGGCTATTAAGCAGGACGTGCAAACCAGGGTCAGGCCTTGTAATTGCGGACGTTGCCTCAGTGCAAGGAAGAGCTGAAGAAGCAGCTGAAATGCTAGGTTCTGAAAGGGGAAATTGCAAAATAAAACCACAGCGAGGTGAGGTGGTTGTCGGAGGCTAAACAGGCAGCTGCGAGATTGTTAGTCCCTTCCCGGTGTCTCTAACTCCTCGGGGAGAGTGGAGGGAGACTGTGTTAAACCAAAGACCAAATCGCATTGATTAGTGCAGAGAAATAGAGATCAAGAGGGCGTTTGGAAACAATCCTGGGAATTGGAGACAGGAGGCCTGGGAAAACATGCAGAAGTGATTAGCAGAGAACCACAGGAGAGGAGGTATAGTCTATGCCACCTGGGTATGCAGAGAAGCCATGAGGATTACTAGGAAGAAAAGACCAAAGGTTAAATTAAAATACTCAGTTCTGCACCATAGCTGAGGTTTTCAAAGCTGCCTTGGGGAGTTGGATGCCTGATTCTAACAACTGGGCCTCCATATCCCCTAGGCAGATATGAAAATTGTATCCTACCAATCTGAACTTCTTCTGGACCAGCAGTTCTTAAACTACGGGCCCTCATCCCATTTTAATGGGGTTACCAGGGCTGGTGCCAGGGCCAAAGTTGAAACCTTACCACTCCGGGCTGAAAGCTGAGGGCTTTGTCCCTGGGCAACGGGACTCAGGTTACAGGTCCCCTACCTGGGGTTGAAGCCCTTGGATTTCAGCTTTGTCCTCCCCACGCTCTGCCAGCATATGGGAAAGGGAGTGTTGAGCTTTGGCCTTGGTCCCCCTAACTAGAGTGGCTGGGTTCAGGCTTCAGTCCCCTTGCCCCTGCTCCTTTTGGAGTCATGTAGTTGTGGAATGGGGGCCACGGTGCAGTGAAGTTTGAGAACTGCTTCTCTGTACCATTTACTAAACAGAAGAGGAGGAGGAGTGCCTGGAAGCTGAGCAGAGCATAGAGAATGGACTCCAAATGTGAGAGGGGAAGCTCTAGATAATTATAGGTGCTCCTGAAGAATGCAGGGAACAGGAATTGGGCTGAAAAAAGAAAGGCTGGATGTCTACATCGGGGGGAGGGAGAGGCAGGGAGGGCAGATTGCTGAATAAGCTGGTTGCTAAGTAATTACTTTGAACGGTTCTGGGGAGGAGCTATATCGAAATAGCAGTGGTGGAGTGTCCACACTACAGCTGTACCGAAATAGCTATTTTGGAAGAGGCGTTATTCCTCGTGGAATGATGTTTACAGAAGTTGGAATGAGCCGTCCGTTATTTGGAATTTATTTCAAAATAACGGAATTGCTGTGTAGACACTCACATTATTTTGGAATAACAGACGTTATTCCGAAATAACGCTGCTGTGTAGATGCACCCTTAGAGGATCCCAAAGTCCTTGGGAAATGGGGTGGAATCTTTAAAATGCCAGGTCTAAATCTGGCCATGACTATGTTGGCTATGTGATAGAGCATGGCAATTATTTAAAAACCAGATAGCAATGCTGTGGTCTGATTCTTCTTCTGCTTGCACTGGTGTAAATAAGGAGCTACTTGGCTAAACTGAATAGTTATCTTACGGTAAAACCATTACAAGTGTGAGGAGAATCAGACCAGGTGTGTTTGGAAGAGGGAAAGAGTAAGAATAGCAGGTCCAGTTGCAACAATGAGCAGGTTCTGATCGCGGTTATACTGTTGCATCTGACAGCGTAAGTCAGCCACAATTGTTACTTTTCTAATTGTGAGATGTGGCCTATTTGGAACAGTTTCACTGAGAGATGCTACTTCTTGAAGCCAAAATGTTTCAAGGTGGTTTTTGAGAGTAAGAGAGGAAAAAGTCTAAAACGTATAACCTTCTACAAAGAAATTTCACCGCCCAATTACCAAGAGAGACTGCAGAACTGGAATTAATCTACAAATTTGATACAGTTAACCTGGGCTTGAATAAAGATATTAAATGGTAAACGCACTACAAAACCAATTTCCCCTGCCTTTAACATTCACATTTGCACATCAAAAGCAATGAATAGGTCACATCCAGCGCACTTAATTAGCATTATTAACACGGGTCCTACAATTGACAGGTGGTACTTTTGCTGTTATATAGGTCTTGGATTCTGTTATTTCCACTCCAACTCATCTGATGAAGTGGGTCTTACCCATGATAGCTCATGATTCTCTCTCTCTCTCTCTCTCTCTCTCTCTCAATGTTAATCTCTAAAGTGCCACAGGAGCATTTGTCTTTAAAGTTACAGACAAACACAGCTATCTCTCTGAGGCTTTTTACACCTGATGGTTAGGGCACCTGCATGGGAGGTCGGAGGTTCAGGCTCCAGATTTGAAGTGAAAACTCTACTATGAACGAGGCAGAGTAAGATCTAGAACTGGCTCTTCCATACCTGCAGCAGTATACTAACTACCAAGCTAGAGAGTGGCCACGTTTTCTTGCTTCTGTTTTGGGAAAAACATTCAAAACTTTTGGTTTTATTCCATTGCTGAATAAAAACAAGTTCCGAAACCTCATAAGTGGATGTGCAATGGAATTGTCTTCCAGCTAGCTGCTATGGGCTGTGATCTTGCACACTTTGTTACCGAAACAATGGCAAATGGAAGAGTTAACATCTGTGGTGTCATGAAGACAGAGTTGCATTATCTTGTGACTTCCTGGAAGAGACGCTAATGAGCGCCTCTCCTCAATCACATGTCATCTTTTCCTGCCTGATTGGTTTCTGCCAAAGAAAAGAGGCTAACTTTGCAGGAAAACATGAGAAGGAGGAGGAAAACGTTTTCCAGGCTAGAATACTTTTCTGCATCGCAAACTAGAGGAAAAATATTTCTGGGATGGGAGGAAATAAATATGCTATGTGATCAAATGGAAACAAAGACCAAAGCCGTGAGTTTTGAATATATTCTTAATGCAGGCTGAAAAATATGAAGACAGACCATAAATGATATACCAGACATGGCGCTGTGCTTACAAATTGCAGTTCTAAATGTCATGTTCTATAAGTCTTTCTCGCACACCCCACATAATTCACAAGATAATTTTTTTCCTGAAATGAATATTATTCTTTCCCTTGTAGCCAAAATAAACAGCTTTGGTTGCCATTTTACCTTCTTCAGTGTTTGAAACCAACCACACAAACAACATCTTTCTGTCTGCAATCTAGAAATCCAAAAATCTTAATCTTTTGCTTTTGATAACCTCCAAATTTTGATTAGGATGCTTTATTTCTTACTGCTGTTAGAGACTCGATCAATGCTGTTCCGTTCATATTGTAGATTTTACCACTCTATGGATATGTCAAGAATATTTTTATCTTCCTTTTTGAATCCCCTGTTAATCATATCACGATGCACCTTTTCCAGAGCTGTAGTTTTATTGAGTGCGGTTTTATAATCTTTGCAGAACTCCTAGCCAGTCATGTCCATAAAGAATTGAAAAAACTGGTATTCACATCACTTGATGTGGTTGGTTTTTTGGGCTCTGCAAAGATTAAAAACACAGTAAGAGTTGAGAGCATCCTAGAGGGAATATAGAGGTTGCTATTAATATGTTCTTCCTTTGAACAGAACTGATCTAAGGGTTTGGAAATGGAGGAAAAGTGACTGTTTAAAGCAATAGACAAGGCTGAGATTTTTGGAGACACAGCACAGAATATTAGCTATAAAAAGGAACTCTTAGTGATACGAGACAATGCAGAAGTCACTGCTGGGGCGCCCCACCATTTATATAGATGCAGATGAGTAAAGAAATCAGGGAGAAAAGACTATAATTCAGTTTCTACAGGTGATGGGGTAGGACCTCAGTCACGTTCAAGGGATGTGGTTTTGTGACTGGATGGGGAGTGAAGCGGCTGTGCCTAATGGCATCCAGTGTGTCACATGTCACCCACCTGAAGTAACAGTCACACGGAGCTTCCTCTGTCATTCTCACACATCACTTGTCAGGAGAGCTGCAAGTTATGAGGACAGCATCTCTATCTCTTTCTACTCCTGGAGCAGGCTTGGGCTTCCTCTTCTCACTGGCCATTCCTCCTCCTTGTGGCTCCCTTGTAGAATATGTGGCAGACACCCCCACTTTCTGGTCTGGAGCAACTGCCTCATCCATTCCCAGAAGGCGCCATGTTGTGAGGGAGACAGTAGCAGAAGGGTTATAGAGAAACAGAAGGGGGCAAATGGGGAGGCAAAACTGGACAAATGGGGGAAAAGGTGAGGTGGTGGATGCAGTCAATGGTGAAGGGAACAAGATATGAGAGAGGAGTAGGGCCCAGGAAATGGAGGAAAGAAAAATGTTGCAGTGGCAAATTCGAGTCTTGTCAGGAAACATTTCCATCTCTGTACTCTGGTTTGCTGTGTGAAACCTTGCCGCAGGTCCTCACCAATGTTCCTTCTAATTTTTTCTATCCATGTGTGGAATAAAGTTTATGTCCACTGAGGCATGTATGGATGTGCACCTCCCGTAGAAACACATGCTGCCAACTGTGGGGCTCTGCGAATCAGCTGGGCAACATTTGAATTTCTGCTGGGTGGCCGAAAATGGGCCGGTATTGCAGACCCAACTCACAGGGGGTGATGCAAGCACCCAAAGAATCCAGAATGGAAGTTTATCCGATTACTTCCAGATTCACAGTTTACAAGGCCATTGTGATCATCTAGTCTGACTCCCTGCATCACACATAGCTTAGGACTTTCCTCAGTTAATTCCTGTTTGAACCATGACATCTCTTTTAGAATAACATCCACACTTGATTTAAAGATTTCTGGTGGTGGAACGTCCACCACAACTCGCTGAGACGTTTCACTGATTGTTTACCTTCATCGTTTCAAAAACGATTGTGCTTTGTCTCTAGTCTGAACTTGTCTACTTTCAACTTCCAGATTCTTGTATCTTGTCTGCTAGCTTGAAGAGCCCGTAATCAACTGTTTGCTCCCCTTGTCGGTACTAGATCTGGATCAAGTTATCCCTTACCCGTCTCTTTGTTATGCTAAACAAGGGGAGCTCCTTGAGTCTGTCACTATAAGGTGTGTTTTCCAAGCCTTCTATTGCTCTAGTGCCTCGTCTCTGAACCAGCTGTGATGTATCCTCCTCCCTCTCGCATTGTCAACACCAGAAAGGGAGCCGGTATTCCAGAATCTGTTGCAGTGATGCCAGAGGTAGAGAAGAAAAGTGCTTAAATCCAAAACCAGCCCACTTCCTTCATGGGTTCGTGTCCACAAAACGGTAGCTGAAAATTGCTACTTAAAAAGCAAGGTTGTGGGAGGCCCTTTCTAGGAGGCTCCTCAAAGGAGCTGAAAGAGATTGGAAGGAGGTGATCTCCCATACTGCCTCCTTGCTGATCAGCTAGATTGTGGGAGAAGGTTTGCCCGCTGCTGCCAAATCTCCATGTATTGCAGGCTGCTCACAGAGGGCTTGTGCTTTTCTGGGGCAGAATCCCATCCTGGAGTCTCCTGCTCACGTCCGTGTCTAAACAGTTGTGATTTTGGTCCTTGGCATGTAACTAAACTTTAAAATGACGTCGTAGCTATTTCTGACCCCCTGCCTACCTGCCGTGTTCTTGTGGGTGCGCGCTGATTTTTGAAACAGATGGAGAATGTGTTGTTTGAATCTTCCGGTTTATTCCAGATACATTTGTAAAGTTAAAAGAGGCAGACGCAAAACCCTCCAGCAAAATGACAATAACAAAACTACAGATGGTCTGGAACCAAACCCTGGATCAAAACAATTCCAGACTCCAGAGGCATTCAGGTTACTCTATTCTCTCACTGACTTTTTTTTCTTATACTGTGCTCCTCTTCATATCTGAGTGCCTTCCTGCAGTGCATTAAACAAAGTGTCTAACATCTGTCACCTTTGTTCTCTTGCCAGAGGGAGAGGCGTGTCTTGTTTTGGTCAGGTGTTTTGCTTAAATGTGCATGTTTCTATGTATTTATGTTGACAAAGGCAAAGAGCAAGAAGTGCATCTTGGACTTGGACCAGAAGCTGGTGTGTTCTGTGTTGGTCCTTCGTTCTTGGGGAAGCTCATTCCAGAGTCTCTTACTGCATCTAAGTTCTGCGTTCTGCGCCGACAAGTTTTGCCCACGTGGCAGAGTTCCTTTGGGCCTGAAGAAAGTAATTGCCAATCATGGTCTTTCGGTGGCTTTTTAGAACTCTTGGACTTAGGCCATGGAGTGCCTTTTGAAAACAAGGGTTGAGATTTGACTGTGATGTGATGGCCTGGGAGGAGAGCAGAGGATGTTCTGAAGTAGGTAGAGCTTCCTAAGTACTGAAGGCTTCGTGCCCAGATCTGTTGCGTTGTTGTCATTGAGGTGAAAAATGACACAGACATCAGAGGCCAGTTCATCATCTGCCAGGAAGGGACAGAGTATCCTAACCAGCCAAAGGTGTCTGTCCGTACCTTTGATGGATTTCCAGCATTTACCTTCATATGTTGAGATGAAAACAGAGCCATCCTTAGGATTTACGGGGCACTACGTGGTACTATTAAACTGGTGCCACTATGCCCAAAGGCAGCCTGGGTGGGAGAGAGAGGACTGACCATTTTTTAGAGATGTGATTTTTATACTCTTCAGCAACACACTAATGAAATATTTTTTTTTAAAGCAAATGTTAAACTAAGGTCCTGTCGACTCTCACAGTAAATTCAGAAATGAAGAGTACAGACCCGGGTTTGCTAATGCCTGTGGAATGGCTTTTTCACAAGTTCAGTGTTCTGCTATTAGGTCTGGCAGACTTTTTCTCTCTCTTCCCCCCCGCCCCCCCTCTGGAGGAAGCAGAGCCACAGAATAGGTATAGGAAGAGGTGGGAGGGTGGGCATTAAGACCCAGTGGTGCCCCAAATTTTCAGGGTGCCCTACGCAGCTGCATAGTCTATGGATGGGCAAGGAGGGCACTGGATGGAAATAACATTTAAGTTGAAGATTTGTTGTTTAGTCTTTCAGCTGTCGATTTTCAACAATCAAATCTCGCATAAGCTGGTGCATGGAGCTTCTGCCTTGCCAGTTTGTGGCACTATTTCCTTCTTGACACACCTTTTGGCTTGCAATTGATTAACATGCTATGTGAATTGAGTCACCTGTTGTATTGCTTTGCCTTGTGATGCAATGTTTGAGTGGGGAGTTGCTGGGGTTCTCATTGGCTTTGTTTTTTTCATAGTTGCTCATTAACCCCATCTTTTTGGAGATGCTGGACAGTCTTTTGATCTTTACTTCTGTTTTGGTTTGAACTACGAGGAGACCTTTGGCACCTTAGAGACGGATTTATTAGGGTGTAAACTTTTGTGGATAAACTCACTGTTATTCTCCAACGTGCCACAGAACTCCTCATTGTTTTTGCTGAGATAGACTAACACGGCGACCCCTCCGAGACTTTGGTTTGAACTGTCACTTAATAGAACCCTGTTACAGTAATATCTAGATTTTCTAGTGTACTATTAAACAATATGATGCCTGTGTTGTATCAATATGCATAATGAAGTCCCTGATTGGCTGACTGAACTATGTTAAATGGAAGAATGACAACTACATAATAATGGCCACACTGGATCAGACCAAAGGTCCAGGTGCCCCAGACAGAATGAACAGAACAGGTATGACCCCTCCCCTGCCACCCATTCCCAGTTTCTGAGAAACAGAAGCGAGGGACTCCATTCCTACCCATCCTCGCTAATAGCCATTGATGGACCTAGCCGCCATGAATTTATCTAGCTCTTTTTGAATGCTGTTAAAGTCCTGGTCTTCACAACATCCTCTGGCATGAAGGTTAACTGTGTGCTGCATGAAGAAATACTTCTTTTTGCTTGTTATAAACCTGCTACAAATTAATTTCATTTGATGACCCCCTAGTTTTGTGTTATGGGAACAAGTAAATTACTTTTTCTTATTCACTTTCTCCATGGCTGTCACGATTTTATAGACCTCCACCATATCCCTGCTTAGTCTCCTCTTTTCTAAGCTGAAAAGTCCCAGTCTTTTCAATCACTGCTCATATAGCAGCTATTTCAAACACCTAATCATTGTAATTGCCATTTTCTGAACTTTTTCCAATGCCAAGATATCTTTTTTGAGATGAGGCGACCACATCTGTATGCAGTATTCAAGATGAGGTAGTACCATGGATTTATATCGAAGCAATAAGATATTTTCTCTCTCTTCTTAAATTATTCCTAACATTCTATTCCCCTTTTGGTTGCATGTTGAGTGGATGTTTTCAGGGAACTATTTACAATGACTCCAAGATCTCCCTCTTGAGTGGTAACAGCTTAGACCCCATCATTTTGTACCCAGAGTTGGGGTTGTTTTCCAATATTCATTCCTTTGCATTTATCAACATTAAAATTCCTTTGCCATATTATTGCCCAGTCATCTCATTTTGTGGGATCCTTTTGAAGCTCTTCACAGTCTGCTTTGGACTTAACGATCTTGAGCGGTTTGGTATCATCTGCAAATTTTGCCACCTCACTGTTTAGCCCTTTCTCCAGATCATTTATGAATATGTTGAATAGGATAACACCACTAGTTACCTCTTTCCATTCTGAAAATTGACCATTGTTTCCTATCCTTTGTTTCCTATCTTTTAACCAGTTATAAATCCATAAGAGGACCTTATCCCATGACAATTTACTTATGATTTACACCATTTGAAGATCTATGGTAAAGCTGTTAAATCAGCATAGCTCCATCATTTCATCAAAGTCACTGGGGCCGTACCGAATTACATGAGCCAAAGATCTGGCCTTATATTAGATGCATAATTGCACAAGCAGATTTCTCTACCTTCCATTGTATGAGTCGCTTGGGTTCTTAACACCTGCATTTCCCATTGGGATAGATGATTAGCTGTAGTTCTATACCTTAGGGATCAGTCTTTAGGAGTCGAGGATGGTCAGCACCTTAAAAAAGCCACTCGACACCTTGCAGGATGGGGCTTGTAAGCTGCCAACAGGAAAATATGACCATGAAGTTGAGCCTGCAAGATCATGTATTATTACACCTTGCAGTCTGTTTATCTCTGGAAATTTATCTCTGGTGTGGGATTTAAGGATTCTGTGGCCACATGTAGCATTGCACTTATGATGTGACTTAGTTGACTTCTGTCAACTGGGAGAGAATGGTTTCTAATTACTTGATGTTCTTAACTAAGTCAGAATTACAGTTTCTCCACATTTGATCAGCACTTCTGTTTGTTTTTTTTAATGGCAAAAGGAATGAGGAAGGGGCTGGCAAAAGGAATGTGTGTGTACATGATGAATAGGGGCTCTAGGCTGTGATTTCAAGAAAAATCATAGGGTGAGGCATTCACTGGTGAGTAGGTTATGTTTATGGAAATTGCGAGTAAAACAGCATGTAATTGGCTTGTATCCCAAGCTATTTTTTATCTTTCAAATACATACTGACATCTATACCCAGGCAAAACTGCCATTGACTTAAATTGGGAGTTTTGTCTGAATATGATGTGCCCATGTATAGATGCACATAAAAATACGTACACATCTCTATGGAAAAAATAGGGCCCAGACCAATCTCCATTACAGCTGATCAAGAGATGCACTCGCTTTGGGGATTGCGTCTCATTTGGGTTAAAGACCACAGGCTTTACTCCAACAAGAAAAGGACCAATACTGGGATGAAAGGAACAGTTTTGAAGACAGGAGTTTCAGGCGCAGTATAGACAGAACTGAAGAATTCACTTCTCTGAGCTGTTGTATGACCATAAAGATTGTATTGTCTCTTAGCTTGCCATGCAGATCAGCAACCCTGAACTTCCGAAGGGGGGAGGGTAATGGTTGTTCCAACAGTTTATCCCATCTCCTGTGCCACACCATTCCAGAATATCCCAAATAGGATTCACACATCTGAGCTTGGAGCCAGATCTCAACGTCCCAACATTAATGGGCATCAGGATCTGGTGTTCAGGTTTGGGCCTATTGCTAATCAAATACAACGGACATTTTACTTTTCTTTTAATACAGGAATCTACAATTTCTGTGGGGGCTCTGACAAAATTCCACTCTGCTCAAAGAGTATTAAGCTTGTCATTCATTCTAATGCTAAAGCTTTAGTGTTTAGACACTCAGCTATACACCTGCTATTTTATTTACACATACAATAAATAATATTGTAGTTAGGGACATAAAAGAACATTAGGACCCTCTGTACTTCCGATTAGCACAAGAACAGGTTCTAACCAATAGCTTCACCTGCTCTGTTCCTGTCTCTTTCTGATAGTAAAGTGGTAAATACCTGGTTGCCTTGTTTTTGTGTTTATAACTGGATTGGCCTCATGAGATTTAACCTGTTGGGTGAGTCTAAACTAGATTTGATGTAATCAGCATTGTGAATGCACCTCTTGATTGACTATAATGGAGATGGTCAGGGCGCTGTTGCCTTAGAAGGGTGTGTGTGTGTGTGTGTGTGTGTGTGTGTCTGTGTGTTTGTGCATGTGTGTGCAGACAGATATCTAGTTGCCTATGTCCCAATTAGCTCTAATTGTATTTTGCTGCTAGAGACCAACCTGACTCATCAACTCCACCCTTCTTCTGCACAACAGAGGCCTCCAATGCCGGCTTTGAAAGCAGCCACTCTTATTTTTCCAGGCAGCATAGAGGAGTTGAGTAGTGATTAAGCCTTGCAGATGCAATCAGGACACTAAACGAGAACTCAAACTAGCTAAAGTCACACGTTAATAAGCGGAGAACTGTTTGTTTGGTGAGTAGATGATAAAACAAAACACACAAATTATTTTTTCTTTCATTTTTCATGAAAAGAACCAGATGGTCCAGGGTGACCAAAGACAAAATTTCAAAAAACCCAACAATTCTGGATGCCGGCATTTTCAACTTAAGGTGCCTTGAAGGGGAACTGAGATGGGGGGGTTATGCAGAAGTCACCTACGACAGAGCATACTGATCAAAGAAAGTAACAGAATGCCAGAGGTATCCCGAAATAGATACCCTGAGTCTTCACAAACCACCTATTATTTTGAAATATTTTTCAAAATAACGGGCGTGCTATTTCACCATCCCGGTAAACCTTGTTGCACGAGGGATAAGGGATGGCTCAAAATAGCGTGTTATTTTGAAATAGTTTCAAAATAAGATACGCCATTTGCATAGTGCAAATGGCATATCTTATTTCAAGTTTAGGGTGCTGTGTAGATGCACCCTAAGACTGGTAACATAAAAAACCAGTAGAAGAGCACTTTAACCTCCCTGGCATGTGGTAACAGACTTGAAAGTTGCCATACTTGAGTAAAACTTTAGAAACAGATTGCAGCATGAATCTGCTGAGATGGAATTTACCTGACACCTCTTCAGAATGGGCCTGAATAGGGAGTGGGAATGGCTAACTCAGTAAAAAAATTTAGGGATTCTCCTTTCTTTATCTCCTGTTGGAAGTGGGCCACATCCACTCTGATTGACTTAGCCTCATTCGCACTGATGTAACCCTCCTATCTCTGTACAAATCCCCGCCAAACGGAAGCTTCTGCTTCATGCATCTGATGAAGTGCATTGCAGCCCACAAAAGCTTATGCCCTAATAAATGTGTTAGCCTTGAAGGCACCACGGGACTCCTTGTTGTTTTCACAACTACTGAGCCTCTGAAAATCATGTCCTGTCAAGCTGGGCGCTGAAATCTCTTCCCTACAGACCCCCTACCACATGAGCAATTGCAATACAAGTTTCCTCATGATGTCCTTGCCAGCACATCACCAATTCCTTCTGCAAAGGCTCATCCATGCTGAGAACCTAATCCAATGCTGTTGAGGTCATTGAAAAGACGCCTGTTGATTTTAATTGGCTTAAATCATTCTACCGACTCTACCACCCTAGAGGCCAATTGTAACGGTAACTTGGCTGGTGTCAACCTGACCAGTAGCAACTGGGCTGAGACTACAGCCTCATATCACAGTCTGTAATAGAGATGACAGAGCAATCGCTTTCCATCTCCACTGATCATGACAGTATTGAAACCAAGGATCTAAAAGTCTCTTTCTCACATTATCAGCTCCCTGAATCTCTGTGTTGGGGTGATGATGACTTTCAGTCACTTCTGACACCGGCCTGCAATTTCTGTCTGAACAACTGAAATCAAAGAAGAAAAAAGAACTACAGTTTTGCTAACATCTCCTTTTCAGCGCCAATAAAATGCCGTTTACTGTTTTATGAGATTAATGTCCCTCGCTCCTGATTACAAGCATCTGATCAGCATATTAATTAGTTTTTTTAAAACAAAAAATCCCTCCTCAAACCATGCAACAGCTGCTATTTTGCTGCTGAGTCCATTCAGGGTGTGTAATTTTTGATGAGATTTATTGTAAAATAATTTTTTTTTCTGTTGGTTTTCCAGCCAGCATTAATGCAGCATCTGTTCGCTTTCTTGCACGTAGTGCCATGAGAAGGGTGGAGATGGGGAGCTTCATTCTGTCGCCAGAGGGTCACTCAAATTGCAGTTCTTCGGGTGGGATGGCCTAGGGTGGAGGCAGGCGTGGCATGAACTGCATCCCAGGGCATGCAGTTTAAATTCTCTGGTAGGTGGACAGGATTTCATGTTCTTTAGAAGATTGACACACCACTAGATCTGTATTTGACCGCACTTTTGGGTTTGATCTTGAAAGAGCATAACATCTATTCAATGGGTGTCCAAGGCACACTGCACTTGGCTATGGAGAGCTCACCGCTTGTGACCGGGTCAGGTCAGAGGGATACAAAAAAGTAATGGAAGGGAGGTATGTTGGCCTCTGACTGACATGGTCTCTGTTCTCAGGCTGGCTGGGAGGGGCTGATCTAGAACCAGCAGAGTCAATCAGGGGATGTGGAGCACCTGGAGCTAATTGAATAGGCTTGTAGAGTCAGGTGAGCCTGAGCTGATTAGGACACCTGGGGTCAATTAGGGAAACTAGCTGAGAGTGGCTCGAAAAGGAGCTTTCCTGCAGTTGGAGGGGCGCGTGAGTAGCTGAAAGGATGGAGGAAAGTGCTGCTGGGAGCAGGAGAAAAGAAGAGCTAAGTGGAGACTGGGAGGACGAGCCTGAGAGAAGGAAGGTGTTGGGGAAGTAGCCCAGGGGCCTTGTAGCAGTCTCATAGCAGGCGTCGGAGACTCTCATAGGCAGCTGATATCACAGGGCCCTGGTCTGGAAACCGGAGTAGAGGATGGGCGTGGGTTGCCCCCAACACCCACTCCCCATTCCCACTCAAGGAAAAGACCGTGGATTTTATTCTCCCTCTATACCATACGTTGGCCAATGATGAAAGGAGCTCAACAAACAGCAAGCTGCTGCCCTGGTGCCTGCAACTGAGGGCTGCTGTGAGCCTCTGAGGCAAGCAAATCTGCCTGAAAGTGCAGGACCCACCAAGGAGCTTTGTCACACTGCCTTGCAGAAACATGCCTGTACTGTGTTAGACCCCACCCACTCTAAGGGTACGTCTAAACTACATCCCTCTTTCGAAAGAGGGATGTGAATTAGACAGATCAAAATTGCAAATAAAGCTGGGATTTGAATTTCCCGCGTTCTCGTTTGCATAATTGTCAGCATTTTTTTCCAAAAACGCTATTTTGAAAGTGAAACCGCAGTCTAAACGTGATTCTTTCTAAAAGAAAAGGCTTTTTTTAAAAGATCCTGTACTTCTCAAAAAATGAGGTTTACAGGATCTTTATAGCATTTTTTGGAAAAACGCTGTGATGTGATTATGCAAATGAAGCACGGGAAATTCAAATCCCGGCTTCCTTTGCAATTTCGATATGTCTAATTTACATCCCTCTTTCGAAAGAGGAATGTAGTCTAGACATAGCCTAAGGTACTAAGTAGATGGGTCCTATGGGTTCCAGCTTTGCTTGCTTAAAGTTGGGCAAGATCTCAGGTACCTACCTAAATTGGACATTAAGGATCACATGGCACTTGGGGTAGGGTGCTGAGTTCTTGCGACTCCCTTTGAAGTCAATGGGAGTAAGGAGTACTCAGCACCTTCCAGGATCAGTGCACAATGGCTGATCCACCTTGGAACACTCCGAGTGTGCTACAGATGGAACAGACTGGATTTGCAAATGCACCAAGATCATGTTGCTAGCCGCACCCGCTGGCAGAACTGTGGCTGCTTGCACCTCCTCTACTACGTCCCAGCTGGTATGCTGAAAGAAGGCTGTTCTCAACTACCCGGCAAAATGCCACAGCCTCTGAATGCACAGGATGTATGGGGAACCGGGATGTTGGAACGGAAATAAATTGTATTCAGTCACAGAATTAAAAAAGAATATTTTGTGAGACCAGAGGTGGATTCAGTTTGTTGCTGTAGAAACCTGACAAAAGCGTTAACCTCAGTGCCTTATTCTTTTAACAGCTTTATTTTAATAGCTATTTATTTAACAGTAAGGGTAGATTATGTTACTAAATATGTTTCCTACCTCTGTGCACAAAAAGATATTATTTCTTCATAGCAAGGCTCCATGAATAGCTCAAGCTATCACTGAGTTACTGTTTTCTGATTCCCAGGTGATATTCTTTGAACGAGTCTACTCCTATAAATGTATAAGTCCTATGTGTCCCCTGTATGACTAGGACAGCACTATAATATTGTCCAGTATTCAGGACAAATATGGACCGAGATTTGTGAATGACCGTTTTCTCATTTTGATAGTATCTTGGGACTCTCAGAAGATCAAGGGATTTGCAGCCAGGAAAGTTTCCAGAAGTAGAACATTCTGTTACTGTGTTTTGGGTAAGACAGTCCTCCCTCCTTGTCTGTCTTCTCACCAGCCACTTCACCCAAGATTGCTGCCCAGAATCATGATTGCTCTGCTGAATGTTAAAAAACAATCTGGAAGAAGGGTTTATATCAGCACTTGCCTTGAGGAATGAAAAATAAACTTGGATCCTGAATATTATGTTGTTCCTCACACAGAGAATAAATGGTTTTTGACCTGGATAAATAGGAGGGCATAAACCAGAGCTGGACAAAGTAGTCAGAGTAAATAACTTCTTTACACATTTTTGTCTCCTCTATTTGCAAATTGTTCACAAACGTACATCTGTCCCAGCTTTCTTCAATTCAGGAATATTCAGGTGATATTTTCATGCAAATTAGTGTCACCCAAGGGATCGATTGCATGTCATTTGTGTTTGATGCTTTTATATTTTCTATTTATTGGGGGCCCCAGTGCATGGGAACAACTTGTGAAAATGCTGAATGATCTCATCTCTCATTCGTATGAATGGGGAATTTGGGGCACTTAGCTAGATTGAGCTCTACTGCTAATGTGCGATTGGTCACCATAATTATTTGGCTTAATTTTTGTTCCCTGATCCTGTGAGTGTAATTGTGATGAAGACAGGAAGGAGGTGATCAAATCATTTGACCTTGGGGATTCGCTGGATGGGAGCAGTTTGTGGAATTAGGAGATAGGCAGGCAAGATTAGGGAATTACCGCGCTATATTAAATCTTTCTTTTCTAGGCCTTGCCTGAGATGGTCCCACAAAAAATTAAGAGTATTATAATATTGCCTGGAGTCTTATTAAAATAATTTTCTATCATTGCATTTACCCAAGAATTTGTGGGACGTGTCTGATCTTTACCAGTCTTTTTAAATTACCCCTGTGTCAGAGCTCTGGCCAGGGGTTTTGCAGAGTTCTAGCTTTGAGTAGTGAAACCATGTATCCTTGTCAATCTTGTTTAAACTGCCTTAGTGTAAAGGGTCTGGCATGGGTGTGAGGCACACCCCCTCCTTGTGGTGCTGTGTTAATTGCAGTGTCTCTTCCAATGACATTTACTAGTCTCCAATTTGTTACCTTTCACCACAGTCAGAGTGAAAAGTGAATTAGGAATCATGACACGATTGAACAATCCTTGTGCTAGTTGTGAAGCTGACTTGAATTTGCTGGGCTTGTCTGTAGAGCTATAAAATTGCAGTGTAGATGTTTGGACTTGGGCTGAAGCTGAGACCTGAGAGGCAGGAAGATCCCAAAGTCTCCCCGGCTCAGCCCCAAACATCTACACTGCAATTTTACCGTGAGCCTGAATTAGCTGACCTGAGCCAGCCATGGATCTTTTATGGCACTGCAGTAGGGTTGCCAGATGGTTTCAACAAAAATACCGGAGACACTTGACATTACATCACAATCTACATTACATCTTATTTAGAAAATACCAAACATTTATATTTTCTCAATTTGTTTCCCGAACAGAAAGCTCAAATACCGGACTGTCCGGTTCAAAACCCGACACCTGGCAACCCTACACTGCAGATTTTCTCTGTGAACAAAAACTGTGCTTTTTCTACTCATATGGTTGCTGACAAGCAGAGATACCTGGGTAGCAGGTGAATTATGGTAACTCTAGACAGTTCACAGTATTTATTGTGCTTTTGTCTTCTGCATAAAAGTCAGAGTAGATATTTCATACTGCATTATCTAGCCGCGCTGCTATTTTCTGTGACATTCATAATAACTGGCTTTGAAAAAAGGAACAAAGATGGAAAGGAAGTTTGGAAGCCTTCCTCATGCGTTATCCTTGCAACTTGTCTGCTCCCTTTTGGGCCTAGTCTGAAATCCATAGAAATCTACTGGACTACTTCCATTCCATTTTCAAGAGTGAGGTCTAAAGTATCTGTGCTTTCACCATCCACGCGTGTTCCCAGTGATTTGCTGTGGGGTGCAACTTTGAAATGCCACCAACTGATGGTACCCTCCCTATTGGCTTGGGCAAAATACTGATTTGCGTACAAATAAACACAGCATATAGTAGGCCTGTCTGTCATGAAAGCTGTACTTCTTGGTTGCCATTTAGGAACAATCCACTTCAGGCCTCATTTGAGGCACATATGCAGTTTTCCATATGAAGTACCAATGTATCTCCCATCAGGCAATGTATGCCTAGAAAATCCTACAGTGATTAATTGGGGTGGAAGCCTAACTCACTGCCTCAAAGGGTCTGTGTCATTGGGTGTGTCTACATAGCAGCGTTATTTTGGAATAACAGCCGTTATTCCGAAATAACAATGCGAGTGTCTACACAGCAATTCTGTTATTTCGAAATAAATTCGAAATTACGGATGGCTTATTCTGACTTCTGTAAACTTCATTGCACGAGGAATAACGCTTATTTCGGAATAGCTGTCATATGGACACTCCACTGCTTCTATGTCAAAATAGCTCCTCCCCAGGGCCATTCAAAGTAATTACTCCCCAGTGCCTCCTGGGGTTCTAAATTGAGGTAGCACATCCACATTAGGGAAGCCTGCCTCGGACTAATTTTGAGGCTTCCCTGGAGTGCGATTTTGAAATTATTTGAAAGCTATTTCAGAGCATTTCTTCTGGAATAGCTTATTCCAAAATAAGCGTGCAGTGTAGATGTACCCTTTGTGTATACTTTATCATTTCCTACCAATAAATGGCAATTATGCGGCAAATAAATGATGAATACAGCCTTGGTCAAATTTCACTAGGGATGATTTTGTCTCACAGTCAGAAGTATACATATTGCTCTGTTCATAGATACAAAGGAAAATCACTAGCCAAAGGAAAAGAAGGAAAGAGCCCAGATTACAATATGCATTGATGTGTTTCACCTGGAGAGTAATGCACAAACGCTTCCTTTGTAATACAAGAAATCACTTCCGTTGTTAGATGTGAAGTCAACGTGGCTAGTGTATAAATAACAGTGGCACTCCAGTCCAGGAAAACATATGGTCTTATGGCTAAGGCACTAGACTCGGGACTTGAGAAATCTGCTTCCAATTCATGGCATTGCCACAGATGTCCCATGTGATCTTTATCAATGCATTTAATTTCTCTGGGCCTTAGTTCCTCATCAGTAAAATGGGAACATCTTCTGTCCCATCCTTCATCTTGTGCATTATGGTTGTAAGCTTTTAAGGGCAGGGGCTGATGTGAACTCTTAGGTGCATATACAACGCCTAGCATTTTGGGTTCCTGGTTTCGGTTGAGGTGCCACTGTGATGCAAATACATAAATAATGCCATATTGACACAGGGCACTAAGAGGACTGCCCTCCAATGCAAAAATATTTAATTCCTCGATGTACTATATCTCAGACGTACTCTGCTATTTGCAACCAGTTGGTATTTGTAGACTGGTGTGGTATATTATTAATACCTCAAGCCAAAGAAGTACAAGAAGATTGCTATCCTTATTCTGAAGCTATAAAGATGAAAAGGACATTCTATTGATTTCTATCTCTCTCAAGTACTTGTATTGCCCCCATCACCTCATAATCTTTAATGCATGTAGTGTTGCTGTAGACGTGTCGGTCCCAGGATATTAGAGGGATAAGGTGGGTGAGGCAATAGCTTTTATTGGGCCAACTTCTGCTGGTGAGAGACAAGCTTTTGAACCACATAGAGCTCTGGTTCAGGTCTGGGGAATGTACTAAGTGCGTCACGGGTAACAATAAAGTGGAACAGCTTGTTTAGCATAAGCAGTGAACAGTATTTCAAGAGACCACTCAAGGGGATGTGGCCTGTGAACACCTCTCCAGCCGTGGGGCGAGGGAGGTGGAGGAAGTGTGAGGGGAGAGGGTTACTGGTGTATAGATTGTTTGTAATCTGCCATAAATCTGGCGTCTCTATTCTGTCCGTGATTTTTAGTGTCTACCGAAGTTCCTAGCACTTGCCCAAGGACATAAAAAGCTAGGAACTGAAACCACATTTCCTGTGTCCCACTCCAGTACCTTACCCGCAAGACCACCCTTCCGTTATCCAGGCTGCCCTTTCTAAATCAGTGTATTTGCTCTTTCGCCATATTATACTTGTCCATTTGGGGAAGAACGCCTGTTAGTCAATCTTGTCCAGCTGTGCATGTTGATTCCAATTTCAGTGTCCGCCAAATTACAAGATGAAGTAGTAAAAACAAATGGAAGTAACAGTAATCAGCGTATTAAGAAAAGCTCTCTACCTTGCACTTACGTAGCATTTCTAGTCCTCAGGAGTCACAAACTGATTTTTTTTTTTCCAACTCTCTCTGGCTTAAACACCCAGCGAAATTCCCCATCACACCTTGCAGGACCTTGGATTCAATGATAATTCGGCATTACGTGCTTCACTTACTGAAACACCAGCTCTGCTTCCTCTAGCTGTTGGATTTTAGTTGGAGATCTCCTGTCCAAACACTAGCCAAGCCCTATGTGATGATGATGTTGCTGCTGCTGCTAAGTATCAATGACATTTTATGTTGTGGTGTACTTTCCAAAGGCTGGGCATGCCAGGACCTCCGCTGTGCTAGGTGCTGTACAAATAATGCTGTACAAACATCACTGTCTGGTATTGGTACACTTGTAGGTTTTTCAACATCTGCTAGCATTTTAGTTACAGAGTATCTTCATTAAGTGCCCTAAAATGGCCTTTCCAGATCTTTAGGTGTTGTACAATCATTATAAAAAGAATAGATTTTTAGAAGGGTAGAGGGTAAAGGTTAGATCTCAGGCCTCTTTCCTGTTACCACAAATGTAAAACTGTCTCAGAGCCAAAAGAAACCTCTCTCCTACTGTATTTGGCCCACAAAAATGTACTGGATCTGATAACAGTGATTCTCTTCTTTCCTACCTACTGTTGACTGCATCTTTCCCTCTGAATCTTAGCAAATGTTGAATAATAATAATAAGCCTTTTTTTTAAAATTGTGCATAAAATAAAAACCATGGCTCAGTAAAAGAAAAGCCTTTAGCTAAGGGTGGTACTCTCTTCATTTTCCTTCAATGCGTGCTTCATGTTCGAAACTATTCCCTCTGGCAATGCATAAAACAGAAACTTCTTCATTTTCCCCCACCCCAGGAAACACTTTGGCAGCAAATTGCTTCTAATGTTCCTCTCTGCATATTGAAATTATTTTTGTCTAGCTATGAATGTATTCACACAAAGCACTGTGAGTGTCTACACTCTGCTACACTGGATAATTACAGTGTAAATGCAGGTAAATCCAATTAGGACAACATATATGGCTGGAGACAGATTTTCATGCACTGCAGTGACATTCTGAAAATATACAACTGCAAGTGGAGGCATGATCAGTTTTATGGCACTGAACCTGCACAGGTTAATACTTCTGAAAATTTGTTAAGCAGGTAAGTTGTTCTACTGAGGTCAAAGGGGGCTGCTTAAGGGCACACAGCTCTTAACACATGTTGTTGTTGTTGTATTTTCTTGGGGATGCATCTAGAAGGCATCGATCAGGAAATGGTTGTTCTAGGCACGGTGCATGCACGTGGTAAAAAGATGGGTTGTGACCTGCAGAGTTTACGACCGAACACCAGAGGGACTGGGCAGATACAACAACCCGTCGGCGGGGAGGAGATCCCAAGGTAACGATGAGACAATGAAAATAAACCGAAGTATTTATAGGGCACCATCTGCCTCACCGTTGTGTTCAATGAGTTTTAAGGAGGGTTTGGAAGGGGGAATAATGTAGTGGCTTTGTGGACGTTTATGTGGATCTCCTTCCATGCATAAGAGAGAGGCAGTGAAGACAGCTCAAAGATACATGTTGGGAAATGTGACAGACAGGCTGCTGTTGGTACAACAGAGTCAGGGATTTATGTCTTGAGAGAATATGTAACACAGCGAGTGTGTCTATTGCAGGATCAGTCTCTAACGTTCTAGCAAAGTGACACAGTATTGTCAACCCCAAACATTCAAAAATGAGTCCAGTCCCCAAACGGATGAGATTTATGTTTTTAAAGCCAGATTAAAAAAAAAAGAAAAGAAATTTGGGGTTTTTGTTTTCCTTCTGGTGATTTGAGCCTTTAAGGGCATATCTACACTAGGAAATTATTTTGAAATTAAATTTGAAATAACTCGAAATAACTATTTTGAAATAATTTAAAAAACAACAAATAGTCTTGCAGACCCTTAGAGACTAATAAAAATTGTAGATGGTATCATGAGCTTTCATGGGCACAACCCACTTCTACATTTTGTATTCGTCTCTAAGGTGCTGCAGGACTATTCGTTGTTTTTTTAAATGTTTTCAGTTACAGACTAACATGGCTATCCCCCTAAGACTTTTTATATTTTGAAACGAGCATTATTCCCTGAGGAAAGCAGGAGCACAGATTTCGAAACAACCAGCCTGTTATTTTGAAATAACAGGCTTGGTAGTGTGGACGCGCCGCTTGTTATTTTGAAATAAAAGGGGTTATTTTTAAATAACTCCCTAGCGTAGACCAGGGCTAAGAGTGCAGTTTGCTTACACTTTCATGCTTTTCGCCACAACCACGAGGGCCAGAAACTTTTTTTAAATGAAAACTAAAAAAGTTTCTCAGGGCGATCAGCACTCCTTTAACGCCATTGGTCACACCACCATGCTGGATCGTATTTTGGGGGGAGCAAGCATCCCCTTAATGGAAATATATTTCTGACCTCTGATGTTCTCCACAATACCTTGTGGAGTGAAAATGGGACCAGTTCTTCCTACCCATGTGTGCAGGGCCCAGAGGAGGGCAGGAGAAGCTGCCGTGTCACTCAAGATTGCTTTCCTCTCCCTTTGTGCTCGCAACTGTGGATCCCAGCAGAGCAACCTGCCTAAGAGAGCTGGGGCAGGGATAGGGCAGCAGCATGTGGATGGGCAGAGGAGCGTCCATACACAAGGCACCGGTCATAGAATCATAGAACACTAGAACTGGAAGGGACCTCAAGAGGGCATCGAGTCCAGTCCCCTGCCCTCACGGCAGGACCCAGTACTGTCTAGACCATCCCTGACAGATGTCTAGACAGTACTGGGTCCAACCTGCTCTTAAATATCTCCAGAGATGGAGATTCCATAACCTCCCTGGGCAACTTATTCCAGTGTTTGACGACCCTGACAAGTAGGAAGTTTTTCCTAATGTCCAACCTAAACCTCCCTTGCTGCAGTTTAAGCCCATTGCTTCTTGTTGTATCATCAGAGGTCAAGGAGAACAATTTTTCTCCTTCCTCCATTTAACATCCTTTTAGATGCCTGAAAACTAACTAAACAAGCCCGGTTCTTTCAGTCTTCCCTCATAGCTCATGTTTTCTAGACCTTTAATCATTTTTGTTGCTCTTCTAAGGACCTTCTCCAATTTCTCCATATCTTCCTTGAAATGTGGTGCCTGGGACTAGACAATATTCCAATTAAGGCCTAATAAGTGCAGAGTAGAATGGAAGAATGACTCCTTGTGTCTTGCTCACAACACTCCTGTGAATGCATCCTAGAATCACGTTTCCCCCCCCCCCGCCCCCCCCCCGCCCCCCCAGCAGTCTCACACTGGTGACTCGTATTTAGCTTGAGGAATGGTCATGGGGAGGGGGGCACCAAGTACCAGCTGCCCAGGCCCCATCGCACCCTGGGGCCAGCTTGCCTCTGCCAATCCTCACAAGCCCCCCTCACCTCCCTGCCTATTCTTGCCTCCCGCTTACCCCCATTCATATGCCCGCTGCATATCTTTGGGTTGTTCAAATGCACCAAACTCTCTACTAAATGGATATGACCTTGTTCTGTCTTAAGGGGCCAGTCACCCTGTCATGGCCACCTTCAAATCCCACCTCAGTGGAGGGATCTAGTAGACTTTACTGGGATTTATGAAGCTGCAATAAACTGGCTGTTCTCATTCATTTCTTACAGCGCCTCAGGAGTCATGCATGTAGCTTCTCCCTCTCCCCAAGACAATTCACTTGTGTTGTTCCCTTCTTATTCAGCGTCTGTAGACAAATCACCAGAGGAGGTTAAAATGTCCTGATGTACAGTGCTACCAATGTGCTGGTTAAACCCAGTTTGCCTCCTTTTCTTTCGGGTTAACAAATGCTCTCTCCCAATGGATCTGGGCCCGTAGGAAACCAGAGCCTGGGTGAAAAAGCTACTTGTTCAAGTTTACTCTGGCCCAGGTGGAAGTGGTGTTATTTGTTGGAATGACTGGATAGGGACCAAGACTCATTGTGCTAGGATTGTACAAACGCAGCCAAAAGACCATCCTGGCCTGAAGGGGCTTACCATCTAGCACGCAAGACAAATACCAGAGGGACGATGGATGGCACGTGCAAGAAAACAGCAAAACTATATGGGGCAGCCTGGTAGACAGAGGTACCATTTTCCAACAGCCTGACCGTGGCCCTGTCTTTGGTAGGCATCCCCGCAAAGAAGAGTTTTGAGGAGATTTTTTTTGAAGATGAATGTCACAGGGCATCTAGCTGCTTTCAGAAGGAGCAGAGTCCACTTCATCTGGGATTCGTAAGTGGCCTCCCAGATAGGGTTAAAAGAAGGCCCTTGCACCATGTGAGAAGGGAGACATGGGGAAGAGTGGGTGAGAGCTGCCTTAGGACAGACAGGCAGGCAGGTCAGAGCTGCCGGAGGAGGAAAGCAGTAACAGGAGCAGTAGAAGGGATCTGGTATACAGAGCAGAGGGGAAGAATGTTGGTTGGTGTGTAGAGCTGGGAATCCCTGCTGAGTTAGAGGAGAGCATGTGCAGAGGCCCAAGGGAATGCAATGCAGAACTGCAAACAAGAGGCTTGATGATAGGAAATGGATATCAAGAGCCGGGGCAAGGCCCTCAGGCAGGGAGGGCTGGGTGAGTGGGTAACTATGTGGAGTTCTTTTATAAAAGACCTGACTTGGCGCGATGGGAAAAGAATCATGGGAGAGAAGCAAATCTGGGAGCTCTCGTCTGAATGGACTGGAGGGTTTTTATTAGTCCATTCGTTTAGTGTCCGTCGTCATAGTGCATTAAGGATATTTCATTCCGACAATGACGCGTCCTCTACTTTTACTAAGGATTGCTGACGATATCGGTTTAGGCTCTGCTGTAGGGTGCATTCGAAAAAGATTCTGGGACATTGTAATGGTTTGTATCCTGCCTGCATGTTTTCTTATGTTGTCATGATTATTCATTAATTAATTATTGTAATCACAGTAGCACTTGGCCTCGATTGTGGGTCAGGGCCCCGCCGTAGCTAGGTACTGTGTACACACACCCAACCTCAAACGCTGTGTTTGTTCCAAAGTGCATAGAATGTTCATAGCGTTCACTTCTAGAATGTTCATACTTTTGCTCTGACTGACTGATTGTGCTGGGCTCATCTGTATAAACTGGGCCGCATGAATGGACGACAGGGTGGGGTGGGAGACCAAGCTTCAGATCTGTGCTCTACCTGATTTGGAGCAGGGCCTTAAACCCCACTCTCTCCCCATCCCAAGTGAATGCCTTAAATATGGTGCAATTGTCTATATGGGGGTGGGTCTCGTGGTGGTTGTGAAAATGTAGGAAAGGTCTCCTATTTGTTCCAGTGCAGAATGAAAACAAACACCAAACCCTCAATTCTCTTTGTCCCTCCAGCTTTTCTCTGAGTGCCTCTCTCTCTCTCTCTCTCTCATTCTTTGTTTTTAACTACTGGTGAGTTCATTATCGATGAGGTTCTCTCCTAAGGTCCGTTCATTTTGCACTCATCTTTTAGTAAAAGGAGAGAAGCCAAAAGTTCTTGCTCTACATGTGTTAAATTCAATAGGCCAAAATGTTTAAGAACCCACAGGCCTATTTTTGTAGTTTGAAATTTCTAACTGTCTGATCATGACGGCATGAAGTTCACTCCCTGAGCAGCAAAGATTGATTTCTCCTTAGAGTCGCCAGGCTCTCCGCAGAAGTATCCTTTCCCGTTATGTTTTGAAAGTCATCAGACATGCTGTTATAAATGATCACTGAAGATTACTGAAGATGCTGTAAAATAATAGTGAACCAAGTAGCATCTGTAATTTCCACGGCTGGTTTGCAATCATCGCTCAAAATGAATCCTATCTGAGTTGTAGGGCTAAACTTTTTTTTTCCTTTTCTTTTTACTGCTCTGTAGTTGAAATAGACCTGGTGCCTCATGAATTTTTATGCAAAACACCGGGCTGCAATACACTGTACAAGCAAACTCTTTGTGAAGATCAAGACTGTTCTCCGGAAATTGTGGAGTGAGGTCTGCATTTCCAGCTACGGTGAGGTTTTATTATAGTCTACATAAACCTGAGCTGCTTCTGCTCTTCCCTATCAATTTGTGAAAGGTGGGTAATCCTAATACTGCCTGAGGTGAATTTTTTTTCCCACCATCCCAGTTTAATAGGAGACTGTCTCACTGATTAGCATAATCATCAATTCAGTATCATCAGTTTTCTTATGAACCATTGACATAGGTGATAGAGCACGAATGAACCGATTTTAATGGAAAATGCGCTACAATATTTGTGTACTTTGATAAATGCCTTACAGTAAGGCCCTAATCTGGGAAAGTTCTCCAGCACGCGCTTACATGCTTAAATTTAAGTGCTCCTTCCTGCTGGCTACTAAATTACTCACAGATTCCATGCCTGTCTGCCCAGTGGCCCATAGGGCTGGGAGTCTGTCTCATTGTATGTTTGGGTCTTGCACAGGGACCGGGGGTATCGAACCAGCACCACAGGGTAGCTAATGTGCAAGAACTTTGGAAGTCAGGGTTGGAAGCCATCTAGTCTCCTGGGCCTTGAGGTGCAGCGAGGGCTGCCCCACTGCTATGTGCTTGCGAACAGGAATTGCTAACAGGGAGTTTGGAGAGGGAGTTCTCCAGGTGAAAGAGGAGTAAAAACAGGACCCTTGTGGTAAGTGGCTGTCTGGAGTGTGTGTTTGTGTGGGGGGGAGTTATTTGCTGTGTGCTGAGCTTGTGTTTATCTGGTTGGTTGGTTGGTTTGATTGTTTGTTTGCTTGAAGGAGCTTCTAAAAGGTTTGAAATCTAGAAGCCTCTGTTAATTGGCTAAGCCTCAGTCAGGGGGAGGGGCTACCAGAGCTATATAAGCCTGTGACTCAGCGACCAGGAGCTTGAACAGGAATTGCTAACAGGGAGTTTGGAGAGGAGTTCTCCAGGTGAAAGAGGAGTAAAACAGGACCCTTGTGGTAAGTGGCTGTCTGGAGTGTGTGTTTGTGTGGGGGAGTTATTTGCTGTGTGCTGAGCTTGTGTTTATCTGGTTGGTTGGTTGGTTTGATTGTTTGTTTGCTTGAAGGAGCTTCTAAAAGGTTTGAAATCTAGAAGCCTCTGTTAATTGGCTAAGCCTCAGTCAGGGAGGGGCTACCAGAGCTATATAAGCCTGTGACTCAGCGACCAGGAGCTTGAACAGGAATTGCTAACAGGGAGTTTGGAGAGGAGTTCTCCAGGTGAAAGAGGAGTAAAACAGGACCCTTGTGGTAAGTGGCTGTCTGGAGTGTGTGTTTGTGTGGGGGAGTTATTTGCTGTGTGCTGAGCTTGTGTTTATCTGGTTGGTTGGTTGGTTTGATTGTTTGTTTGCTTGAAGGAGCTTCTAAAAGGTTTGAAATCTAGAAGCCTCTGTTAATTGGCTAAGCCTCAGTCAGGGGGAGGGGCTACCAGAGCTATATAAGCCTGTGACTCAGCGACCAGGAGCTTTGAACAGGAATTGCTAACAGGAGTTTGGAGAGGAGTTCTCCAGGTGAAAGAGGAGTAAAAACAGGACCCTTGTGGTAAGTGGCTGTCTGGAGTGTGTGTTTGTGTGGGGGAGTTATTTGCTGTGTGCTGAGCTTGTGTTTATCTGGTTGGTTGGTTGGTTTGATTGTTTGTTTGCTTGAAGGAGCTTCTAAAAGGTTTGAAATCTAGAAGCCTCTGTTAATTGGCTAAGCCTCAGTCAGGGGAGGGGCTACCAGAGCTATATAAGCCTGTGACTCAGCGACCAGGAGCTTGAACAGGAATTGCTAACAGGGAGTTTGGAGAGGGAGTTCTCCAGGTGAAAGAGGAGTAAAACAGGACCCTTGTGGTAAGTGGCTGTCTGGAGTGTGTGTTTGTGTGGAGTTATTTGCTGTGTGCTGAGCTTGTGTTTATCTGGTTGGTTGGTTGGTTTGATTGTTTGTTTGCTTGAAGGAGCTTCTAAAAGGTTTGAAATCTAGAAGCCTCTGTTAATTGGCTAAGCCTCAGTCAGGGGAGGGGCTACCAGAGCTATATAAGCCTGTGACTCAGCGACCAGGAGCTTGAACAGGAATTGCTAACAGGGAGTTTGGAGAGGAGTTCTCCAGGTGAAAGAGGAGTAAAAACAGGACCCTTGTGGTAAGTGGCTGTCTGGAGTGTGTGTTTGTGTGGGGAGTTATTTGCTGTGTGCTGAGCTTGTGTTTATCTGGTTGGTTGGTTGGTTTGATTGTTTGTTTGCTTGAAGGAGCTTCTAAAAGGTTTGAAATCTAGAAGCCTCTGTTAATTGGCTAAGCCTCAGTCAGGGGAGGGGCTACCAGAGCTATATAAGCCTGTGACTCAGCGACCAGGAGCTAACAGGAATTGCTAACAGGAGTTTGGAGAGGAGTTCTCCAGGTGAAAGAGGAGTAAAACAGGACCCTTGTGGTAAGTGGCTGTCTGGAGTGTGTGTTTGTGTGGGGGAGTTATTTGCTGTGTGCTGAGCTTGTGTTTATCTGGTTGGTTGGTTGGTTTGATTGTTTGTTTGCTTGAAGGAGCTTCTAAAAGGTTTGAAATCTAGAAGCCTCTGTTAATTGGCTAAGCCTCAGTCAGGGGAGGGGCTACCAGAGCTATATAAGCCTGTGACTCAGCGACCAGGAGCTAACAGGAATTGCTAACAGGGAGTTTGGAGAGGGAGTTCTCCAGGTGAAAGAGGAGTAAAACAGGACCCTTGTGGTAAGTGGCTGTCTGGAGTGTGTGTTTGTGTGGGGAGTTATTTGCTGTGTGCTGAGCTTGTGTTTATCTGGTTGGTTGGTTGGTTTGATTGTTTGTTTGCTTGAAGGAGCTTCTAAAAGGTTTGAAATCTAGAAGCCTCTGTTAATTGGCTAAGCCTCAGTCAGGGGGAGGGGCTACCAGAGCTATATAAGCCTGTGACTCAGCGACCAGGGAGCTTGCGAACAGGAATTGCTAACAGGGAGTTTGGAGAGGGAGTTCTCCAGGTGAAAGAGGAGTAAAAACAGGACCCTTGTGGTAAGTGGCTGTCTGGAGTGTGTGTTTGTGTGGGGGGGAGTTATTTGCTGTGTGCTGAGCTTGTGTTTATCTGGTTGGTTGGTTGGTTTGATTGTTTGTTTGCTTGAAGGAGCTTCTAAAAGGTTTGAAATCTAGAAGCCTCTGTTAATTGGCTAAGCCTCAGTCAGGGGGAGGGGCTACCAGAGCTATATAAGCCTGTGACTCAGCGACCAGGAGCTTGAACAGGAATTGCTAACAGGAGTTTGGAGAGGGAGTTTAGAGGGGAGGTTAGAGGGCTCTAGTGACTTCTGGCCTTCTTTAAAACATAACTCTTATCATAATCTATATTCCAGAGGTTTAAAAAGAATCCCAGTTTATACTTAAACTTGTTAATTAGAAAATGGAGACAGAAGCCCAGCAGCAGAGTGGGGGCTATCCTGTTTATTGCGTGAGTGTAACATGTATGATTACCTGCCCTGTGGGCGGGTGGCGTATGTGTGCACCAGAAGGAGCTCCTGACCCTCAGAGACCGAGTTCGGGCTTTGGAGGCCAGGGTGGCTGAACTGGAGGAGCTAAGGGAGGTAGAGAGATTTGTGGATGAGACTTTCTGGGACACTGTAGTACTGTCCCACCTCCAGTCTGAGAGCCCCAGTGCTCTTAAGGAGGATGAAAGTCTCAAGGGAACAGAGCATTCAATGGGAGCAGAGGGAAACCATCCCGTAGTTGGGACCCTCCTACCAGAGGATGTTGCGGTTTCCTCTCGCACTGAGGATACCTCTGAGGGGGAAGGAATGCCAGTTCGGAAGAGGCAGGTGTTAGTAGTGGGTGATTCGATTGTTAGAAACATAGATAGCTGGGTTTGTGATGACCGGGAGAACCGTATGGTCACTTGCCTGCCTGGTGCGAAGGTTGCGGATCTCGAGGCATCTAGATAGACTTATGTGTAGTGCTGGGAGGAGCCGGTGGTCGTGGTACATGTAGGTACCAATGACGTAGGGAAGGGTAGGAGAGATGTCCTGGAGGCCAAATTTAGGCTGCTAGGAAAGAGACTGAAATCCAGGACCTCTATGGTGGCGTTCTCGGAAATGCTTCCAGTTCCACGCGCAGGGCCAGGTAGGCAGGCAGAGATTCAGAATCTCAATGCGTGGATGAGACGATGGTGTAGGGAAGAGGGGTTTGGATTTATTAGGAACTGGGGACACTTTTGGGAGAGGGGAGCCTATACAGGAAGGATGGGCTCCACCTAAACCAGGGTGGAACCAGACTGCTGGCACTAAACATTAAAAAGGCAGAGAGCAGTTTTTAAACTGAGAGATGGGGAAAGCCGATTGGTGTGGAGATGCACGAATCGGAGGGAGACTTCTCTTAGAGGAGAATCCATTGATAGAGATTCTCTAAGCTGTAGTCAGAAAGAGAGGAGGGGAGAGGGCAAACCGTGGGCCAGAGCAGACAAACAACCGCACAAAGGAATCCAATGCATCAGGGAAGGGCAGACAAATAAGCAGTGGCAAATTTTTAAAGTGCTTCTACACAAATGCTAGGAGTCTGACTAATAAGATGGGTGAACTAGAGTACCTAGTATTAAATGAGGAGATTGACATAATAGGCATCACTGAAACCTGGTGGAATGAGGAAAATCTGTGGACACAATCATACCGGGATATAAAATATATCGAAAGGATAGAGCAGGCCGGGTGGGTGGCGGAGTGGCACTGTATGTGAAAGATAATGTAGAATCAAATGAAATAAAAATATTAAATGAATCAACATGTTCAATAGAATCGCTATGGATAGTAATTCCATGCTCCAAAAATAAGAAATTAGCAGTAGGGATATATTACCGACCACCTGACCAGGACAGGGATACTGACATTGAAATGCTGAGGGAGATTAGAGAGGCTACCAAAACAAAGAACTCTATAATAATGGGGGATTTTAATTACCCCCATATTGACTGGATACATGTCACCTCAGGAAGAGAAGCGGAGATAAAATTTCTCAATGGCTTAAATGA
This sequence comes from Rafetus swinhoei, assembly GCA_019425775.1. Taxonomy (NCBI): domain Eukaryota; kingdom Metazoa; phylum Chordata; order Testudines; family Trionychidae; genus Rafetus; species Rafetus swinhoei. The sequence continues at coordinate 125,669,424 of CM033427.1, read as the reverse complement.
CTGCTTCTTGGAGCAGCTAGTGCAGGAACCCACAAGGGGAGAGGCAATTCTCGATTTAGTCCTGAGTGGAGCGCAGGACCAGGTCCAGGAAATAACCGTTACAGGACCGCTTGGGAATAGTGACCATAATATAATAACATTCAACATTCCTGTGGTGGGAAGAACACCTCAGCAGACCAGCACCCTGGCATTTAATTTCAAAAAGGGGAATTACACAAAAATGAGGAGGTTAGTTAAACAGAAATTAAAAGGCACAGTGACTAGAGCCAAATCCCTGCAAGCTGCATGGAAACTTTTAAAGACACCATAATAGAGGCCCAACTTAAATGTATACCCCAAATTAAAAACATAGCAAGAGACCTAAAAGAGTCACTGTGGCTTAACCACCATGTAAAAGAAGCAGTGAGGGACAAAAGGCATCTTTTAAGAAGTGGAAGTCCAATCCTAGTGAGATAAATAGAAAGGAACATAAACACTGTCAAATCAAGTGTAAAAATGTAATAAGAAAAGCAAAAAGATTTTGAGGAACAGCTAGCCAAAAACTCAAAAAGAAATAACAAAATGTTTTTAAGTACATTAGAAGCAGGAAGCCTGCTAAAAACCTGTGGGTCCCCTAGACGATCGAACTATAAAAGGCGCAATCAAGGACGATAAAGCCATTGCGGAGAAACTAAATGATTTCTTTGCTTCAGTCTTCACGGCTGAGGATGTTGGGGAGATTCCCAAATCTGCACCTTTTGTGGGTAATGAATCTGAGGAACTGTCCCGGATTGAAGTGTCATTAGAGGAGGTTTTGGAACAAATAGAAAAACTTAATGTTAACAAATCTCCGGGACCGGATGGCATTCATCCAAGGGTTCTAAAAGAACTCAAATGGGAAATTGCTGAACTATTATCTGTGGTTTGTAACCTATCCCTTAAATCGGCTTCCGTACCTAATGACTGGAAGGTAGCCAACGTGACACCAATATTTAAAAAGGGCTCTAGAGGTGATCCGGCAATTACAGACCGGTAAGTCTAACTTCAGTACCGGCAAATTAGTCGAAACAATAGTAAAGAATAAAATTGTGAAGCATGTAGAAGAACATAATTTGTTGGACAAAAGTCAACATGGGTTCTGTAAAGGGAAATCCTGTCTTACTAATCTATTAGAGTTCTTTGAAGGGGTTAACAAACATGCGGACAAGGGGATCCAGTAGATATAGTATACTTAGATTTCCAGAAAGCCTTTGACAAGGTCCTCACCAAAGGCTCTTGTGTAAATTACATGGCCATGGGATAAGAGGGAAGGTCCTTTCTTGGATTGAGAACTGGTTAAAAGACAGGAAACAAAGGGTAGGAATAAATGGTAAATTTTCAGAGTGGAGAGGGGTAACTAGTGGTGTCCTCAAGGGTCAGTCCTAGGACCAATCCTGTTCAACTTATTCATAAATGATCTGGAGAAAGGGGTAAGCAGTGAGGTGGTAAAGTTTATGGATGATACCAAACTGTTTAGGATAGTCAAGACAGAAGCAGACTGTAAGGGACTCCAAGAAGATCTCACCAAACTGAGTGATTGGGCAACAAAATGGCAAATGAAATTTAATGTGGTAAGTGTAAAGTAATGCACATTGGGAAAAATAACCCCAACTATACGCATAGTATGACGGGGGCTAATTTGGCTACGACAAATCAGGAAAGAGATCTTGGAGTTATCGTGGACAGTTCTCTGAAAACTTCCACACAGTGTGCAGCGCGGTCAAAAAGGCGAATAGGATGCTAGGTATTATTAAGAAAGGGATAGAAAATAAGACCCGAATATCTTACTGCCCCTGTATAAAACTATGGTACGCCCACATCTTGAATACTGTGTACAGATGTGGTCTCCTCACCTCAAAAAGATATTTTGGCCTTGGAAAGGGTTCAGAAAAGGGCAACTAAAATGATTAGGGGTTTGGAACGGATCCCATATGAGGAGAGGTTAAAGCGACTGGGACTTTTCAGTTTAGAGAAGAGGAGACTGAGGGGATATGATAGAGGTGTATAAAATCATGAGTGGTGTGAGAGGGCCGATAAAGAAAAGTTATTTATTAGTTCCTAAATAGAAGAACTAGAGGACACCAAATGAAATTAATGGGTAGCAGGTTTAAAACTAATAAAAGAAAGTTCTTCTTCACACAGCGTGTAGTCAGCATGTGGAACTCCTTGCCAGAGGAGGCTGTGAAGGCTAGGACTATAACAGAGTTTAAAGAGAAGCTAGATAATTTCATGGAGGTTAGGTCCATAAAAGGCTATTAGCTAGGGATAAAATGGTGTCCTTGGCCTCTGTTTGACAGAGGCTGGAGAGGGATGGCAGGAGACAAAGCGCTTGATCATTGTCTTCGGTCCACCCTCTGGGGCACCTGGTGCTGGCCACTGTCGGCAGACAGGATACTGGGCTAGATGGACCTTTGGTCTGACCCGGTACGGCCGTTCTTATGTTCTTATGTTCTTATGTGTGAGTTTCCTGGTGACTCAGAACCGGCCCCATTTGGTCAAAGCTGAATCAGTCAAGTGGCCTGAGAGGCCAAGCCAGCTTCTCTCTCCATGGGGAGAGGCAGGAGCAATAGCTAAGCACTGGGGGCTGAACCTTTAAATTGTGCCCCCCCCCACCATCAAGAGTTATGAATCTTCTCTGCCAATGATCTTTCTCTTCTTTCTGCACCCAGAATGGGGGATGGTATGAACATACTTCAGTAGCTTCTACCTCCTACTCATCTGGGGAATGAATATCCACTGTGGCCAGGGAATACCTATACTTTATGTTCCCTGCTTGGCATAATTGCTCCGTGGGTGTCATTGGTAGCCATTGTAGTTAGTTGCTGTAGACTACACTGGGAATGGGGCCAGCACAGAATTGAATGCAGGTACCCCAGTGCCAGAGAGGTGGCTTAAAAGCCACTTTGTCCCCCCGCTACCATCCCTACCATTCCTGGAGTTGATGAACCTCATTTCTTGTTTTCCCACTGTCCCCACAGGGAGGAGACTGACAGCAGCAAATGCTCTTGTGGGCTTCCCTTACATCTTACACAAGCAGAAGTTCTGGCAGCCGGCGGGGGTGCCCTCTGAGTTCCATTTAGCAAGTCTTAGCTAGACTCACTAAATTGAACTCTGGAAGATCGATCGTGGCAGCGTCGATCTTCCGTCTAATGAAGACATGGCCTAAGTTAGAAATAGAAGAGGAGTTTAATACCCCCATGAAATTAAAAGCAGCCATTAAACCCCTCAAATAAGCTCCTGGGGTTGATCAGAATTCAAACGGTTGTGCTAAAGGCAGGAGGCAGCTGATTTAAGCAGCTAACACAACGCTAATGAAATATGGGTGAAAGGAGAAATGCCAGAGACTGGCAATCTAGTATCACTGTGGCATTGCCACAAAAAGGTGATCTTCCTCAGTGTATGAACTGGAGAGATGTGGTACCGCAATTAATCTCAAGAACAGATATTCATTCCTTTAGAGAAGACCAAAAAAAGATTCTGCTTAACAAAAATCCATTGGAATTAGCTTTGTCGACTTTCAGAAAGCATTCAATAGCATCCATAAAGAGACCCTCTGGAATGTTGCCTGAAGCTACAGGATACCAGGCAAGCTGATCACATAATAAGGAGTCTGTGATGGACAAGGGACGGAATGATTGGCCTTACTTCCAAGGTAAAACAGGAAACAGCAAAAACTGGATTGAAAGTAAATGTAGAGAAGACCAGGATTTTGCAGATAGGAACCTGGACAACTGATGTACCAGGGTACACAGCTGGAAAAGAAATTGACTAGGTAGGAAGAGCTGTTTTCTGGAGAGCGAGGTGACTCTTGAAGGTGACTGGGTTATGTAGGCTTCTAATCTCGTTCTGACTCAGTTTACTTATTTATAAAAAGGATATAATAAATGTTCCTTATCTTATTTGGAATGTTTCCTTTTTGAATATTTGCATGTAAACAACATTGTATTTTTTGGGCAAAGTATTATTCGTGGGCAATATTTTTGTTTAGATCAAGTTGATCCAAATCTGATTCAAAATTTAACTCCATTAACTGGACTGCACTGTCTTGCAATGGGCCCTGTTTCCTGTAACAATGTATGTATTTGTTTTTGTTCAAACTGTTATACAAAAATTAGTGTGGGGGTTTCTGTCTTTGTCTTACAGATTTAAAAGGATGCAACAGAAAACAATTAACTCGTGTCGCCTACTATAAAGCCTATTCCCTTAAAAGTTGTTTAATTTTTATACATTCCTTGTGAACTTTTCTGAATTCTGAGCCAGTCTTTTTAAAATCTTGTTGTAATGAGACGGCTCTTTTGTATGAATTTGTGAAGTTCACGGTCAATTCAGATCAATAAATCCTGAACCAATGGAGCTTTTTAATATAACTTATAGAAGAAGAAAGTGCTATGGATTTGATTGCTTCCTCCAGCTTTTGAGATGTAAAGAACAAATACAATATCAGAATAATGATTTCCCACCCCTCCCTAGTTTTAGCTAGTGAAGTGTGTATTAGTCATTCCGGTTGATTCAGAGCTGATGGTTTACCTCTTCAAGAGTGAGTACAATATGTTTCTTTTAAGACACAATTATCAGATCTGCAAAACACTGCTTAACTGATATTTAACTGATATAGCTGCTGTGGCTAGCACCTCTATAAATTGGGGTTGTATCAGCATTTCCATTGTAAGTATAACATTTACACAACTACCAGCCTCCTTGATTTATATTGTGTTCTTGCACTGTAACACAGAATCACATTTGCTTTGTTCACTCTATCCATACAGCACTATACATAGGGCTGGGGACTCCGGGGATTTTTCTTCAAGTGCTCCCAAATATTCTCTCCTAGGCTATAAAGCACAGCATTGCCTTTTCAGCAAATATAGCTGTTGGGTTTTTTTTGTTCTTTGCTCCGAGACATTATTCTGTTTATATGCTGTATATCTGGATTAAGATGCATTTTCAATTTACCAGGCCACATACTCACGGCAGGTGCTCTAAATCCTTCCATGTCTTATTTGTGGAATTACTAGGGAAAGAACTCCCGCCTGTCCACACAGAGGGTTATATGCTGTACCTGGGATGATTTCTGTAGAGTTAGGGTATTGATTTGGAGCTCGGTCCCGAGACACTGAATAGCTCCAGCTCTTAACACCTGATTGAAAGGAAAATTGAATTTAACGAGTCTGGCAAAATTGATATGTCTAATAGGCACATGTCACACTAAAGATCCATATATGAATAGTCTATAAAGGGCTAATATATGATTAGTAGATGATGTAAACATGTCACAGATATGAAGAGTAATGTGTTATAGACAGGCTCAGTGGAAATTTTTGTTATCATTTTCATGGGTATTATTTATTTTTAAAAGATTTTTCTCTCTAAATTTTCATAGCTGTGGGAGATGACGCAGGCGGGGGAGGCCAGATAGCTATTTAATGACAAAGGTTGAGATTAAAAAAGTTAAAGCTTAATAAACTGTTAAAACACAAATTTTCAATGTCCCATGTCAAAATATATAAGCCTTAGGTTGACAAATGTGCTCTGTTTTTACTAGTCTATTTGCAACAAATGAAATTAAAAACTTTTTAATCACTGAATTTTAATTGTCAGAGCTCAAGCAACATTTTTCTTACTTTGCCTATCTGTACTTTTTGACTATCGAAATATTTTTTGACAATTTGATACATATGGTGAAATGAACATTTTATCAACATTTATTGATAAAAAAATGGGATCCTTCGAAACCTGATTATGGATGGACCTAAACCCCACAATAGAAGGTGATCAGCTGATTATAAGTCATGGTGACAAGTAACCTGTTGTAACCTCTATAACAAGTTGCAACAACGAAGTCACCATTTATTAAAATATCTGAGAGTCACTTATAAACGTGTAGATGGAGCCATAACATAACAGAGTGTCCCATGTGACTTGACTGAATTTTCACCCGTTTTGTGTCGTACCCTGTTGCATCCAGGGGAGCCGATAGAAGTGCCAGGCCCATGGGCCAGGAGTAGGGGCCTGGCTCTCTGCTCCTAGAAGGGTCGGGGGGCTCTGGCTAGCCTTCTTCCTTGCTACCCCTTCAGTGCCACTCTGGTGCTATGCAGCATGCCATGTTGGGCTCCAGTGGCAATTTAAAGGGCCTGCGACCTAGCCGTTGCCATGGCCACTGTAGCGGTGGTGATAGCTGGGAGCTCTGGGCCCTTTGAAATTGCCAGGCCTCAGGACGGTTGCCCTTTTTGGCCCCCTGTTGATGTGCTGAAGGTGCAGCCAGGCCCACCAGCGACATGACCAGTTCTCATATTGAAGGTGTAAAACCCATTAATTTCCACCTCTTTTTGCTGTCTTGACTGAAGTATGTGTTTAGTTCGGTCACATATGAATCAATGAATGGATCTGTTTTTCACCATAACATGGGTCCATTTCATTTCAAAATATCAAAAAGACACTTTGCCAACGTGGCCTCCTCTTCCCAGCTCATGACCTACTGTGGGAAATCTTGACCTTCAAGTCCTCCTGCATTGCATTATGGATAGTTTAAAGCTCTCCATTTATAACCCACATTTGAGCCATGTCAGCCATTCTGGTCAGTAGACTGTATACACTAGCCAATATACGACGCTGTCGCAACTGAGAGGCGAGGTGGGTGAGGTCATCCCTTTTATTGGACCAACTTCTGCTGGTGAGAGAAACAAGCTTTTAAGCTTACTCAGAACGGTTGCTTCTTCTGTCACAACTGTTGGCAACCTCAGCAGGGAGGCCCAGGACTCAATGGGCAGGGAGAATGAAGAACTCTTCCAACCCTCGGGTTGTTCATAAATTGATATGCACTCACAGAAAGGTGTGGGAAGAGACTAATATTGCAGGTGCCCAGACGCTGATAGTGCTGTTACCTATGGACCCCATCTTACAAAGCCAGCGCCTTTTAAAAAGCTCTTTAAAATGGTCACTCAGTGAGGTCCCTGAATTTATTCGCCTGCAAATCCAGTGGTAACGTTTTTCATCACCTTCAAAGTTGTATTAACAGCTTCCTGGAGGCTTTTGCCCTTAAGCCATTTTTCACTCCAGCAACTTTTCTTCCATTCTGTCCCTTGACTCCACAGGTCATTAACCTCAAGGGAGGAACTTCATTGAATACTTTGAAAAACAAGTCCACTACTATTTCCCTTGTCTGTCTTGGTGGTGATACAAGGTGTTCAAAGAATTCCAGCCCTTTTTTGACCTGCCCTTCCTGAAAGTTGCTCATACTTTTGCAATTTTTCAGCAACCTGTGTTATATCAAATATTCCCCCATTTTATCTTCTTAAATATTTACAACAGATCGAACCTCTCTCATCCAGAACACTCTGGTCTGGAAACATCTGTGGTCTGGCATGATTTTAGTTAGCTGGATGTCCACTTTTCATGGGGGTGGCCAAGTTTCTCGCAGTCCCATAAAGTTTATTTACGGCCACCAGTACTAGTTTTCAGTGTTCTGTGCTGTTATTTAGCTCTGATTTACCCCTAAATGTCCTCTAAGAGCTAAATCAGTAAGCAGTGGAAGTGTTGGTAATGCTGCTAGACAATATTAACCTCCCCGGATCTGGAAAATAATCTGGTTCGGAACCAGTCAGGTCCCAAGGGTGCCGGACTAGAGAGGCTCAACCTGTAGAATGCTTCTATTTGTCTTGCATCAAGCTAGTTGGGTAGACTCAGCCAGTTTGGTGGATGTTTTTGTTTTGCTTTGGATACTTGAAGCAAACAGGAAGGTATTTTCTTCTGGTAGCCCCTAATGACCCGCAATGTAAAGATGACCTAAACCATTGTTCTGCCTCAAAGGCGACTTTGACTTGTGTGATAGAACCAGACCTGTTAACATTCCTCCAGAGATAGGAGAGCTCCAAAATTGTTGCTCTCCCTATCTAATACTGTGTGCAACAAAAATACAAGCTGTTAGCTGATACTATCTCTGGAAATATGGTGATCGTTTTGGAATGACAGTGCAGTTGGTGAGCCTGGATTTCCTACTCTGAAATCTGTCCCAGAGTAGCAGTTTAGGGAAAGGTGAAGTTGGCTAGCCTAGTTTTAGCATATTAAACAGGCCACTACCTCTGCTTCTTTGATCCCAGGATAATATATGCATTTTTGGATCGGATTTCCTGAGATTGGGCTAACAACTCAACTAAATAAATCCAGAGTCTCCAGCAGTCCACAGGAACTATGCTAAAACTGAGAAAGCAGGATGTTTTGTATTGTATTGGCCAGATTCTCTGTTGGTGCAAAAGGCCACTGCTTCACTGACTTCAGTGGAATTAAACCCATTTACACTCTTGAGTGCCTGGCCCCTGTATTTCCAGGACAGACGATCCAGAGGCATAAAGGGAAGGAACTAATTTAATATTTAGGGCATGAGTGATGGAAATGCTTCAGAAAGTTCTGTTCCTCCCAACTCTCCCACCTTTTCAGAGTAAACAGACAATTAAAACTCTCCTTTAGTCAGAGTGATAGGAACATAAGCTGGGACCTCAGAAGGATCTGAGATCGGTATCTGTTGTCACGGTGACACTCCAGGTGGCTGTGGCATGCAGGAAAATGGTAACCGTGACGTATGGAGTGGCTCATAGATCGACTACAACAGCAGTTCTCAAGCTGCGGGTCAGGACCCCATTTTAAAGGGGTCGCTGGAGCTGGTTTAGACTTGTTCATGTCTGGGGCTTCAGCTTTGGGGCTCAGGTTACAGGCCCCCTGCCTGGGCTGGTGGGACTTGGGCTTTGCCCACCCCTTCAACAATGACAGTGGGGCTCAGGTAGGTTCAGACTTCCATCCTCCCACTTGGGGGTCATGTAGTAACTTTTGTTGTCAGGAGGGTGTCGCAGTGCAATGAAGTAGAAAGAACAAAAGTTGATAGTGTTGCAAGGTGTTGGCTTTACAGCCCTGGAGACTACATCCTCTCTTTGTGAGTCATGGACAGTGACTCGGCAATCTTTTTACCAATATTATTGTTGAGGGCCTACTTCTAGGGCTGTCAATACCCTACAACCCTCTTAACTATGGGTATGTCTACACTACAGCATTATTTTGAAATATCTAATTTCTAAATAGTTATTTCGAAATATCTTATTTCGAAATAACACGTCTACACACAAAATGCATTTCGAAATAGCTTTTTGCTATTTCAAAATAGCGCATCCACACTAATTGGATGCTGCATCGCATTTAAGGCCAGCCGGCAGGGCATCAGGTCAGAAGTTACCTTGTGGCCAGGGCAGCCAGCAGGGCACCCTGGGAAGGGCTGGAGGCCCCCTATTTCAAAATAAGCGTCTACACAGCGCTTATTTCGAAATAGCAATTTTGAAATTGGCGCTATTCCTCGTGGAATGAGGTTTACCAATTTCAAAATAAGCCCTCCGTTATTTTGATTTAATTTTGAAATAGCAGTTGGCTTGAGTAGATGCTAAGAAAGTTATTTTGAAATAACGGCTGTTATTTCGAAATAACTTTACTGTGTAGACATACCCTGTGGCAACCTCATGGTATGGTGGAAGGAGGCCACCTCTCAATTTAAACATAACTTAGAAAGATACCACTACTGTAGTGAGCAGATGCAGCTCCGTGGTGCTCTAAGCTGGGCCGAGCGAGCTCATGTCTCCCTGGCAGTGTTCCATGAGGGACTCCAGCAATTGAAAGCAGAAGAGGGAGGAAAATGACAGCAAAATAACTTGGACAAAAGAGGGCTTGGAGTTGTCAGGTCTTTTCTCCCCCAAGGAGAAATGTCAGTGCTACTGTTGCTTTTTGTCAGGTTGAGGGGAGAATAATGTGGGGAGAGGTGCATGAACTTCATTCAATTTTTACTGCTTTTAAATTCCTTCCCCTCCTTCTCTTGATAAGTGTTTCAAGTTGCAGACTCAACTTTTCCTTCCTTCAGAACGGAAACAGTTAGGACAATGTCTTCTGGGTTCTTTCTGGGAAAAGCCCTCCATTTCCTCCTCTACCCCTCGAGTGTAGAATTTCAGACCTTCTTTAACAGCCAAGAAAGCACCACTCAACCCATTGGCTCTAGCTAAACATGTCTCCATGAAGCTTATGCTAATTCTCTTCTGATTAAGTCACAGTCTTTGCCATTTGTTACACTAAATTGATTCTTGGGGAGTTGTCTCAATAAAGCAGATGGCCCCGGTTAAGTGTGTAGCTGTGAAGTGGAATATAGCTTGAGCTGATAAAAAAAAAAAAAAAAATGTCCAAACATATTTTTTGACAGAAAATGGCTTTTCCAATTCAATTCACATTTGTTGGCATCCTGTCCATTTTCATTCTGCTTTCCAGCAACTGAAAGGCAAAGGGTTCATCTCTATATTTGGGCCATTGTTCGCTTCCTCAGCGTGGGCTAGGGACCGATATGGGGGCTGCAACGGGAACTCTGGTCCATGCTGCCCAGAAAAATGGTGCTGTAAATGAAAGAAAAAAATAATTTTTGTTTAAATTATTTGCAGGAAAAGTCATGGGCTGAGCAGCTCTAAATACCATGTATTCAATTTGTAAATTGAATCTGGACTTTTATTTGGTGCATCCGTTGGTGAACAATACAGAAGCTTTTTTTTTTTTTTTGTATAAAATTTCTGTTTCATCAGGAATATACTTATATAAGTTGACATGGGATAATGTATTGACTGACAAGTTGGTATTGCTGGTAGATTTTCAGATTAAGGGGGGTTTCTTGTCTCTTTCCATGAGAGAATTTTTGACAAAAAATATTCTTCGTGGGAATGTAGGACGTGACTGAAATTAGTATAATTTTGCAAGAATTGAAAATATTCATACCAGATTTGCCACTGGACATTTCATTTGGAATAGAAGGCATTTCTTTTTCCTATAGCTCAGTTATGAACTTGTGCATGCTATAATCTATACAATTGTATAACTCTATACATTCAACAATTAAAAAAAAATCCTGCCAGAAACCATGCATCTGAGACCATGCTTCCAAAATTATAGGAAACTTATAAGAAATAAGAGGCTACATCAATTGCATAGCTTATTTCGAAATTGGGAGCGTCTACACAGCACTTATTTCGAAACAGAGCACTCTTCCTCTGCCTTCTCTTACTCCTCCTACAATGAGGGTTACGGGAGTCGGAATAAGAAGTCCTCCAGCTTGACAGTATTTCAACATTGTTTCGAAATAACTGCCGGCTGTGTAGATGCAGACTAAGTTATTTAGAAATAATGTTGCTGTGTAAACAGATGTACCCTCAGTGACTTTTCTGTTGTGAGTTGAGACTTCAGAAAGGCATTTACTTCTAAGCCATGACTCTTACGGGAACTGCCACCACTGTCTCTGTGTTTTTATGGCTTTGATCCCACTAACCCAGGGGTCCCCAACGTGGTGCCCGTGGGTGCTATGGCACCTGCCGGGGCATTTGTGTGCCCGCGCGGCCCCGCCCCCGGGTATGAGGCGCGTGCGCGGCCCCGCCCCCGGGTACGAGGCACGTGAGCGGCCCTGCCCCCGGGCGCCCGGCGCATGCGCAGCCCTCCCCTGGGCAGCCCAGCAGCCCCGCACGGCGACCGCCACCCAAAAAGGTTGGGGACCACTGCACTAACCCATAGACTTTATGACCAGTAAAGGCCATTATGATCATCCAGTTTGTGCTTCTACATAATGGACCTTAATTTTCCCCACTAATCCCAGCATCAAGACTAATATATTTTAGAAATATATCCAATGGGAGTTAGGCACTTCTGAAAATCCTAGTAGGCGCAGATCTACATCTTTAAGCACTTAAATCTAACCTCCAGCCTTTAGCTTAAAGTTCAAGGGATTCACCCTATCCCCTTTGAGATGTTCCACTGGTTAATTATTAGAGCAGATCAAAACTCAGAATGAATGGTTTGCAGGAAACGTTGACATATCAATGTTTCCCCATTCCTGTTTGGAACCAAGGCAAATGTTTTTTGAAATGTCCTGTGAACTGGCTGTGACACTCTGCAGTTTGGGGGAGCATCCTGTAACCCCTATATTCCTTGTTTGTACATAATTGTGATATTGCATATAAAGCACGTCATGTGGTGTATTATGGGAAAGGATATGACTGTCTGAAAGTCACTGTTCTGTCCAAATATGTATAGGTTAAGTGCATATGAAGTTACAAAATTGTGTTGTATGTCACTAAAGCATGCTGGAACCTGGGGAATCAGCTAGGGTGTGTCTAAACTACATGGCTCCATTGACGGAGCCATGTAGATTAGGCAGGACGGCAAAGGGAAATGAAGCGGCGATTTAAATAATCGCGGCTTCATTTAAATCAAAATGGCTGCCGCGCTGTGCCGATCAGCTGTTTGTCGGCACAGGGCGGCAGTCTAGACGGGGATCTGCCGACCCCAGAACCCTTCGTCGGCAGATCCTTTATGCCTCATGAAGCTTGTTTTACTGTTTATCTTTACCAATAAATGTCCAGTACATTGCTCTGGTATTAAAGGCTGGCATATTTCCACTTTCCATTGATGAAATGGTGAACCAGTTAATACATTTGCAGTGTTCATCTGGAGCAGTGCAAGATGGTGTATTCCTGAGGTATAAGGGTGGGAGCTGAGGGGATTTGGCTAGTGCCTTTCTTTGAGTGATTCATGAGTGGCTCTGGGAGTATTCATGCCATCTGGCTGGGTACCGGGCTCCACATGCAATTGTGCTGAGTGATAACAGCACCTGGAAGGGTTAGCCGCTTGCCACTAGCGAAGTAGTAGGGAAAACGTCCTAATTGTCAGGGTGGTTAAACTGGAATAAATTGCCTGGGGAGGTTGTGGAATCTCCATCTCTGGAGATATTTAAGAGCAGGTTGGACAGACACCTGTCAGGGATGATCTAGATGGGGCTTGGTCCTGCCGTGAGGGCAGGACATTGGATTCGATGACCTCTCAAAGAGTATATCTACACTTGCACCCTATTTCGAAATAGGGATGCAAATGCAGCAGTTCGAAATTGCAAATGAAGCCGGGATTTAAATATCCCGTGCTTCATTTGCATAATCATATTATGGCGCTATTTCCACATGGCACTATTTCAAATTAACAGATGCTGTGTAGACATGGTTATTGCGAGAGAAAACCCTTCTCTCGAAATAACCCTTATTCCTCGTACAATGAGGTTTAACAGTTATTTCGAGAGAAGGGTTTTCTCTCGAAATAACCGCGTCTACACAATGTCTGTTAATTTGAAATCGCGCTAACTCGAAATAGTGCCATAACACGATCATGCAAATGAAGCACGGGATATTTAAATCTCGGCTTCATTTGCAATTTTGAATTGCTGCATTTGCTGCATCCCTATTTCGAAATAGGGTGCAAGTGTAGACATACCCAAAGTCCCTTCCAGTTCTATTCTATGATTCTGCGAGAGATAGCCCAGGCTGAAGAGCTAAGGGGGACACAGCAATCCCACTGCCCCAGGTGGTACCCAGGGGATCCTGTTGCACTGGCTTTAAAAAATGGCAGTTTCCGAAAATATGTGTGTTGGAATTTTGTACTGAATTTTATTTTATGAGACTGATTTGCTCCCTGGTAAATTGTACAGTGAAGTGGTAGGCATGTGTACATTGTAGTGAAAACAGAGAGGCATGAGGGTGATTAATTTTGAATGCAAATTAGCTCTTTAAAATTAGCTGTCTCCTTCAACCCCCAGTCTCCTCTCCCACTTTTGAAGAAGCCTTATTTCTTAATTTCACATTCTTGGCAGATGTTGAGATTCTTCCTGCTCATTTAGACTCATTTTTTGTTTCTGCTCTTCATATTTTTATTTCCTGCCTTCTTACCGTTCACCAGATCCTTTGTTCTTTACACTGCCTCCTATTTGTCTTTGATTATGTTCCTTGCCTCTCCTTAAAACACCGGTATCTCTTGTCCTTTCTGCCTCCTGAAACTTTCTTTCTTACCTGCAGTTTAAGAAATGCAGTTTGGGGATGTCAATTTGCTAGCACTCTTCCGGTGCAGCCTGGGCACAGCTATCTCACTCTGTTCTCTGTAGTATATTAGGGTGTTCATTACGGGGAGCAGAAGGTTGTTAACGAGCTAACACAGAGATCGTTCCTTTATCCTTCTGCAAGAGACCATTAAAAATGTAGGAAAAGGAGTTTAACTTAAAATTTGAGCAAATTTCATTTCTATTTATTAATGACATTTGCGCTGCTGACAACAAGCCAGATTGACAGTCATGGGATATAAAGTGCTCAATTCATCCACAGAGTAGGTAACAGAAATGGCAGTTTCTTTGGCCCTGCCGATTTTGGCTTCTCCTTGGCCTACTGATATTATCTCCAACAGGAGTATTATTCTCTGTCCTTCTAATATCGCATTCTCTTTGCCCCGACAGGTGGTAATTAGTGCTGGGTATTTTGAGCCATGGCTATTTGTCCTCTGAGAAGAGGGTGGAGACTTGAAAAATCACTACCCAAAGGCAAGAGTTTTACCATCACACATCAACCATTTTCTTTCACTATCAATTTTGGCTAGACTTAAACTGGCAGCCTCGCGGTGACTGGCTTGGTTTTGTTGCCCTGTTCAGTTCATTCTCTCTAAAGCCTCAGGCATTGGCCACCGTCAGGAGACAGGCTGCTGGGCTGCACAGGCCATTGGGCTGACTCAGTGTGGCTGTTCCTTATGTCCTTGTTACCAACCCCTTCAGCGCTCTGACTCTCCGGGGCATGTGCGCGTTCCCAGATTCTCCATGTGGTCCAGCCTCTTCAAGTTTGGCGCTTTAGGCTTCTACACAGGGGCCTTCCCCTGGCTCTTAGATGCCACTGTTTGTCTGACCTGCCTCTGCAGCGTGGTCAAGGGAGGCTGCACAGTATGGCCACTTGCCTTCCCTATCCTTGGAATGTTCCGGGAGGGAAGTCAAGGCGAAACCCAAGACTCTCAGAGGTGCAGGGGAGGCGGAGACATGTTCTACTTCCTCTGTAGCCCTCTCACTGAGAGACACTCCATCACCCTTACTGCAGGAACTCTGGATTCTCTGCATCCCCCAGCGATTGATGGGGCTTGTCCTTCCTCGCCTCAGGGGGTCAGGTAATCCCAAATGGTTCCTGGTTTATTCTGGTGAGTATGTGTCTATATGCCTGGAATCAGCTTGAGCTGCTGCTGCAGAGAGAAGCAGACACAATCTACACCAAAAGCCAGGGGAGAGGCATGAGGGAGCCATCTATCCCCTGTAGCCCTGGCAGGAAACAGAGCAAATCACCAGAACCACAGAAAACAAGTAAGTTGAGATGAACTCCTCCTTCATGGAGCATAGGTCCATCTATGGCTATTTATGGAGCATAGGTCCATCTATGCCTATAAATCTAGGATGGGCAGGAATGGCATCCCTAGCCTCTGTTTGTCATAAACTGGGAATGAGCAACAGGGATGGGATCACTTGATTCCCTGTTCTGTTCACTCTCTCTGGGACACCTGGCATTGACCAATTTGAAGACAGGACACTGGGCTAGATGGACCTTTGGGCTGACCCAGTACGGCCGTTCTGATTTAGACCAGTTGTGGGCACAGGAGGGTAGGAAGGTCAGACTAGCAGATGCAAACATCACCCTGGAGTTGCAAGCTGCTTGTGAACCTGGGCCAATGTCAGTAAATGCAGGAGAGTCTTGAACCTGTTCTGAGTTTGGACAGGTCCTTACATAGTGTCCGTGTAGATCTCCCCATGGCTGCAAAAGGGGGAAGCCATGTGTCTGAAAGGCAGAACTAACTGAGCAAGAGAGGTGGTCATCTCAGCAAAACAGAGAATGGTTGCGGCCCTGAGGGACCCACAGTTGCTCGGCCAAAGGAGTTTGCAGCCAAAGGCTCCTCGCTCAGCACAGCATGAGGAGCCTCACCTGGTTTGACAATTCATAAAACGTCCCACGCTATAAACCTCATTCGGTTCCATTCATTTTCAGGGGATAGAATCATAGAATCCTAGAATACTAGGACTGGAAGGGACCTCAAGAGGTCATCGAGTCCAGTCCACTGCACTCATGGCAGGACCAAATACTGTCTAGACCATCCCTGATAGACATTTATCTAACCTACTCTTAAATATCTCCACAGATGGGGATTCCACAACCTCCCCGGGCAATTTATTCCAGTGTTTAACCACCCTGACAGTTAGGAACTTTTTCCTAATGTCCAACCTAAACCTCCCTTGCTGCAGTTTAAGCCCATTGCTTCTTGTTCTATCCTCAGAGGCCAAGATGAACAAGTTTTCACCCTCCTCCTCATGAAACCCTTTTAGATACCTGAAAACTGCTATCATGTCCCCCCTCAATCTTCTCTTTTCTAAACTAAACAAACCCAATTTATTGATGAGGTGAAGCATGGACGATGGCCGTATTGATGACGATTACATTCGCAAAGCAGGGGGAGTTTGTGCAGTATCTAGGGCTGTGCCAAAGTATCCTGCTTGGAATGCCTGTATCGTCCAAAATAAGTGGCTGATAGGCAATCTGCACATAGATGGGTGAATTCATATGGGGAGGGGAGATTTAAAAACCCACAAAAAAGTGTCAGTGAGGTCATCTCCTCAAGTCATCTTAACAAGTCATTGTACTTATTTTTTTTTTAATGAGCACTGTGCAGATTATGTTTTCTTTGTTTTTGTTGAGGAAAAAGCAGTTGGAAACCTGCCAGCCTCCCATCCACTCATGTCTGTTGCATCAGATTTCGTGGTAACGGTGGCAGAAGGCGGTGTGATGGAACTGGGTGGGACATGTCACTGCTCAGAGCAGGAGGGGGGTACAGGACATTTGTTTTCCGTAGCATGAGCTTCTTTTAAAAAAAATAGAGCCCTGCTTTTTCTGAAAAGCAAACTCTCTGCACTCGCAGGGGGAAATGGAGCCAGGTATTTACCTGTACGGAAATAAGCAGTGGATAGTGAGTAGAAAAATGTCTTTGAAAACTAGGCACAGCAGTCTCCTGCCTTATGAAGGCAAGAAATAAGTACTTGAGTCACCGGAGAGCATCACACGGGTGGCAGAGACAAAGTTAACCTGGCAGTGCTATATATCTACATGAAAACAGCAAAGTACAAAAAAATATGTCATGTACCCTCTCCAGCGGATAACAAATTATTCCATCTAGGTTGGGAGGTATCCTTTCTGGCTATTTTATGTAGCAACACTCATTTTTGCAATATGAAACACTGGTGTTAACCAGGGGTGTGGAAAGCAATTTGAAACTGATGTACTTAGCAGTAGAGCTGTTTCTCCCCATATCCATTATCCCCCAAGGTAGATACACCATTACATACACTATGATCTTTAACACAGCTGGTGCTGTTTGCTAGGTATCAAATAAGTTAGCAGAAAGCCCAGCCCCGTATGTCTGAACGCCATACGCTGTGATCTGTTTTTGGAAATGTAAAAGTCTGTACAACATGGCATGCATCATTGATGCCGGCTTGTGTTGAGTGCTAGAGCAGAGATTCCCATCTGAGTTTCCAACACTCGGTAGCTCAACACTTCTATTGATGCTCCAAATTATGGCTAGACTCACTTCCTAGCTGATAGGGTGGTTAAACACTGGAATAAATTGCCTAGGGAGGTTGTGGAATCTCCAACACCCG
Organism: Rafetus swinhoei; assembly: GCA_019425775.1. Lineage (NCBI taxonomy): Eukaryota > Metazoa > Chordata > Testudines > Trionychidae > Rafetus > Rafetus swinhoei. The sequence goes on along the minus strand of CM033427.1, from coordinate 125,651,858 downwards.
AGATGTTTAAGAGCAGATTGTACAGACATCTATCCAGGGGCGGTCTGTGAGCCTAGGCGAGCTAGGCAGCTGACTAGGGCGCTGCTGGCCCGGGCGCCCAATGATGACGTCACGGCCATTGACGGCCGTGCAGGCAGGGGCGCCGATTGCGCTGCCCCACCTAGGGCGCCAGCTGCTGCAGCCAGCCTCGGGCCGCTCCTGCATCTGTCAGGGATGATCTAAATGGTGATTGATCCTGCCGTGAGGGCAGGGGACTGGACTCGATGACCTCTCGAGGTCCCTTCCAGTTCTAGAGTTCTAGGAGTCTAGAGCTAGTGTGGAGACCTGGTGGCTCTCCAAGATATATATGGTGATGCAGGAGGCATGCTATGAAGAGATAGCAATAGTAGGCTGAAAGCATTCATGAAAAGTCCAGTCTCAGAAATGATCTTCGACCTTTCTCTCTTGTGTAACATGAAGCTTCCTTCTCATTGTCACTCTTAGATAATTGCTTTAACTTCAAGAGATTATGTAGTGTTGATCCAAGGCCAGTACATGTTAAGGTGCTTGTTTTGGAGTTTAAGTCATGTGTTCCAATTTCAGTTCTGTGTGGTTTTTTTTTTTGTTTTTTTGTTTTGTTTTTGTTTTTTGTTTTGTTTTTTTTGGCTGAGAAATCCTGCCATGACAAGATTTTTTGACCGACAATGCAATCGCTTGGTGGTGAATTACCTTGGTGGTTTTTGGCAGACTGTTAGATTAGCTCTGTGTGTGGTTGCACATGGTAATTGTATGATTCCCGGGGTGTGGCTGGCTGGTTGTGATATCTCACTAGTCCATTGCTTCTCCAGCTCAGTATTTTGTTGCATCTGAAGCCAGATTTACTAATACACAGTGGTGAAAGTAACTTTAACTTCTTACAGGTATTATTGTATCACAACCACTTCTGCAGGGGGGGAGGACCTCAGGACAAGAGGTGCAGGCGAGTTATGACATGACAGTATCTGTAAGAAATGTAAGTGTGGGGTGGAGTGTGGGAGGCTCAGAGTAGTGGGTTGGGGAGTGTTGGAGTGTGCAATGTGCAGGACACAGGGTTGGGGGTGGGTAGGGGCTCAGGGCACAGGTTTGGGGTGTTGGAGGGTGCAGGAGTCTGGTTGGGTGTGTGAGGAGGAACTCCGGGCAGGGGGGCTGGGGATCTAGGGTGCAGGAGTTAGGGTTGGGGCTCAGAGCAGGGGCTGGGGTGTGTGGTACAGGAGTCAGGGTTGGGGTTTGGGGGGTGCAGGAGTCAGGATTGGGGGTGAGGAGAGGCTCAGGGTGGGGGGCTGAGGGTGTGGGGTGCAGGAGTCAGGTTTGGGGTGCTGAAGCCCCCCAAATTCATACCTGGATGCTGCTGGCTGTTCCCCTTCCTGCCCTTGTCAGCGAGCGAGAGCTAAGTGCCCAGCTCAGCTGCCCCTGCCCACCCCAGCTAGAGAGAGAGGGATGCAGCCAACGGTGCCCTTTCTCCTTGCTCCCTGACAGTAATGGGAAGGGGAGCATCCAGCAAAATCCTGGTATGAATCTCGGGGCTGGGGGGGAAGAGTTCAGCCCCCTGCAGTCCTCCCTAAATGACACCCTTGGTAAGCTCAGGACTGGGGTAGTCCCAGCTGGGGGAGGCACCCCTAGCTGACCCCTTTAACCTGTCTAGATGCCTGCTGCTTACCACAACAGCCTGTAGCAGAGCCCCAGGATCCGGGCTGGGAGTGTGCACCGAATCCTCCTGTGGCCGAGTGCCCCAGTCTATTCTTGCCGGAGCAGCACCCTAGGGTGCGTTGGCTTCCTTTCACTTCTGCTGACACGTCTGTTTCTGGCTGTGTGCTGTGATGGGGGGGGAAATGGCTTTGTGCTTCTCAGGAGGACAGTGGTTTTGTGATGCTCGTTTCTCTCTCGTCCATTGGTATATTTTTTTTTTTAATGTTTTTGTGGCGTTTGTAGTCAGGAAAGTTTCCAGCATGACAAGATTGTCGCCCTTTTATCTGGCCACAGACCTGGCACAAATCTCTGCCGAGTCTCCAGACCAGGGTGCCGCAGGAGGAGGGGTGATATGGATGCAAAGAGGTTTTGAAACAAAATTTAAGGATCCTCTTTTGCAGTTTTGAAAAATCTCACTCCCAGTCTATTGGAAGCTGGACTAACACTAACGAACCTGTGTCACATGGACCTTCTAGCGACCACCGGATGGTATTCGTTTTGTTACCAACCAGCCCTGTGTTTATAGAAAAGAACCCCACACGTACACACTGGTACCTGCATATAGCAGCGTATCTTTAAAATGATTGCCCTTTTCATACAAAACATGACACAGGGACTCTTAGTACCATTCAAAACCGGATCGGTGGGTTTTTTTCTAAAAAAGATTGTAGCAAAATAATTTCTTAACCTGCCTCAATAAAGAACAAGATGTTGCTGCAAAATCCCTGCAAATAAGTCCATTATGAAATTTCTTTCTGAACAGTTCAGACCTATTAATCTGTTCTGTGTGTGATTCAGTATTTTAATAACCTGCCTGGAAGACGCCTGCTCTCAAATGTCTTGTTTTGAAGCCCTACTTGGATGGGGTTTGTGCTGCCTTAGTTGGGGAAAAACAGGTTTTGAGCTTTGCCACTGTTGCCTTCCCAAATCACAGTTACAAACTGTGATGAGAGAAATGGTGTTACCGTATGTTGATTTACAGCAACATCAAGAACTACAGAAAGAGCAAACCTGACAACCTACGCACAAGGTAACTTATGCCAGAGAATAGCACAGAGATAGCTGGATATGTCAACAGTGTGCCCTTGTAGCCAAGAAGGCTAACGACATATTAGGCTGCTTTAGGAGGAACATTGCCAGCAGATCTATTCCTCTTTATTATTCCCCTTTATTCGGCACTGGGGAGGCCACATCTGGAGTATTGCGTCCAGTTCTGTTCCCCGTCCCCACCCTATAGAAAGGATGTGGACGCATTGGAGAGGGTCCAGCAGAAGGCAACCAAAATGATTAGGGGGCTGGAGCACATGACCTACGAGGGGAGGCTGAGGGATTTGGGTTTATTTAGTCTGCAGACGAGAAGAGTGAGGGGGGATTTGATAGCAGCTTTCAGTTTCCTGAAGGGAGGTTCCAAAGAGGATGGAGAGAGGCTGTTCTCAGTAGTGACAGATGGCGGAACAATGGTCTCAAGTTGCAGTGAGGGAGGTCTAGGTTGGATATTAGGAAAAACTATTTCCCTAGAAGGGTAGGAAACCACTGGAATGGGTTTCCAAGGGGGGGGTGGAATCTCCATCCCTAAAAGTTTCTAAGTCCCAGCTTGACAAAGCCCTGGCTGGGATGATTTAGTTGGGGTTGGTCCTGCTTTGGGCAGGGGGTTGGACTCGATGACCTCCTGAGGTCTCTTCCAGCCCTAGGATTCTATGATTCTATGATATTGGATGGCTATCGTATTGTTAATAGTATTAGTCATCATCTAATCTTCACCCATGCAATGGAACAATACCTCAAACACACTACAGATTGAACCTCTAGTCTGGCACCCTCGGGACCTCACTGGTGCCAAACCAGAGAATTTGCCGAACCATGGGAGGCCAATATTTTCTAGCAGCATTACCAACACTTCCACTGCTCACTGGGCTCTTAGAAGACATTTAGGGGTAAATTAGAGCTAAAGAACAACACAGAACACTGAGCGCCAGGACTGGTGGCTGTGAACAAACTTTATGGGACCTTGGTAAACTTGGCCACGCCCATAAGTGGACATCCGGCCAACTAAAATCATGCCAGACCACAGATGTTGCCGGACTAGAGAGGTTCAATCTGTATTTTGATATTAGGCTCCTTAATGAGTTGTGACTATTTCAGTGTATGTGGACTGACACTTTGGTCTGTGTTTGAATGTCCTCCTTCAGAAAGGAGTTTACAGGAGCAAGAGGCAAGGACCAGTCGTTACCTACCTTTGCTCAACATGGCCTTGGTGACTAATATAAGGAATAACATTGACAGACTCCAAAGAATCTGTTTGTTCTATCATCCTTATCTGGAAAGATGAAGGGTATGTCACAGGATTTTGAGGGTGAAAGAACCAGAAAGTGGAGAAAAGAAGGGGTGTGTGCGATTAAATAACATGTGGGTGGTATAATTTGAGGACAACTTTGAGAAACAAGTCAAAGAGGGCAGGATTAAGACTGGAATTAAACAAGGCGAAGAGGGCGGGATTAATAGTATATTCCCACTTTGGGGGCACTGACATACAAAGGCTGAGATGTTTGTGAGCTTTGGTAAAACTGGTCATAGCCCAACCATTACTACTACTATGTGCAAAAACAATGTTGAGTGGGGGGGAAATTGTGATTCCACCAATAAGACGACATCCTGAATTTCTCCCTGGCGTACATTTGCCATTATTATGGCAAAATGCCTGGAAACTGCCTTTAGTTTCCACAAAATTGTCTTAAGAATGGCACATCAAAAGTTTGCTTTGGGCACATCCTTAGAAAGAAGGGGCCAGTTCCTCATCTAGTGTAAATCAGTGTTGCTGTAATATAACTGATTTAAATCAGCTGCGTATCTGTCATCTTATGCCTTGTCACTGTTGAGAATATTTTTACACAGCTCTGATGGAAATTTTTAAGGAGCATCTTGTACTTCATTGTGTGTGGTTTTGGTGCTTTTTTTCTCTCTTACGAGCTGTTTGCTACATCTTAACAAAACAAATAAGGAGCATTTCGCTTGCTACTGATAGTTCAGACTTCTTTGTAGATAAGCTTGTTTTTATTTATTGGGCCAGCACCTATTGTGTTTGACCTATGAATTATTTTTCTTGGTTGAATAGCTGCATGACGTATCTGCTTTTGAAATATAGATAAACAATGGAATCAGGATGTAAATTTTCACACCTAGAAGGCAAAGTTTTTCATTCTGATATAAAATTTCATTTGTATAATCTGTGTGTGCATATTATCTAAGGCTGGGAAGTAAAAATTATCATGTTGCTTTCTTAACTAGATGATCTCACTGGGTCAAGATCCTGATGCAGTCAATAATAATCTTTATGTAATGAAATGACTTCATGTTAAAGGCAGCAGACATATTTTTTTGTTACCAATGGGTAGTAGATTTCCTGTGCCTAACCCTCAGCAGATCTACAGACCAGATAATCATTTTAACGAACAAGCATGCAAATCCAGAGAGCCACAACATTACAGTGGCATAGGACTTAAACATACATTTTAAACATCTTTTGCATATTCACACATGATGAGCACAGGTGCAGGGCATCTGGCCATACCTGACAGTGAGATGGATTTTACACAGAAAAATTATCTGGGGAAATTAAACACATGGGCAATAGATCAGAGACTCCATGTACTTACAACATAGCATAGATAAATCTAGTTAATTTCAGTGTCTATAGATATATCCATTATTTAGTCATAAATATTGTGTTTATTATACTATTAAGATTTGAGCATATATCTGTAGAAGCAAGGAAATGCAGATATGTACCTCTGCTCCCATGTGACTGAGGCCATGTCTATACTTACGCTCCAGAGATTGATTTTTCTGGCGTTTGATTTAGCAGGTCTAGTAAAGACCCTCTAAATAGACTGTTGAGGGTGCCCCTAATCCATGCCAATAATTCTCACAGTTGCATTTGCTTCCATCAACCTCCCACTGTGAAGATGGCACCACGCTTAGCTTAAGGTATGTCAACTCCAGCTATGTTATTTACATAGCTAGAGTTGCCTGCCTTAAGTCGACCTTCCAGTTTAGACCTGGCCCTAGTGAAGTCATTTATACTTGTTCAGAGAAGGTGTAATCTAATCAATGGCAGCTAGTCACACTTAATTTATATATGTAAATGTCTACAAAGAGTGCAAGGCAACAAAAGGTCAGGCCCAAGCTTCTTCTGCTCCCTGAATTCAGCCAAATTGTGCCTAGCCATAAGAATGCACATCAGCTTCTGCCAGAGGATTCTGCAACGCAGGAGAAAAACACTACAGGTGTGACATGTACAATCTGTATTTATTTAACACTTAAGGCCATTCATTTGATGAGCTCTGTTACCCGACAGAGCCATACTGTCCCATAAACAAAGAACATAGTCCTACCAGGACAAGACACAGGCTGGAGATGAATGGCAAATTGAAACTTGAAACATCAAGCAGCATTCAACCAGAGGAAGAAGTAATTGCATTAGACATTTCTCCAGAACTTTCCAAAATTGGGAAAGATGATGTGGTGATGGGCGTCCTGGTTCCTGCGGAGAAACTGACAGCCAGGCCAGGGATATTACGAGCCTCAGGGATTGACTTAAAAAAAAAAAGTTTGTGGATGAAGTCTTAAAGTTGCTAATGCTCTGAAAGTTTGTATGTTGTCGGTCCAATGTTGGCAGAAGACTCATCTAGGTGACGGGGTACTTCCCAGCTTCTGTGTATAGCTCTGGCTTCACGTTGTCAAAGCACTACACAGATCCACTTTTGCCTCCCTCTTTGTCCTCCTTTCTTCCTCTCCACCCTTCACTTGGCAAGCTTCTTGTCTGACAGTTTCTCTCTTTTTAGATCACATTTCAGCCCCAGAGGGAAGGAGTTTCTGAGAAACGTGCACTGATTTACATCAAGGTTGAATTAGTCCCTTCATTTCCTCTTACTTGCTTCTTTGCATGTTCTGTGACAGCTCCCTTTAGATTTGATCCCAGCCTCACAATTAATTTATATCCTGCCTCCCTCCTCTTCTTCTGCAAATAGTTTCTGAAGGCTGACCTGTTCTTGTGAGCCCCACCAGTGATAATATTCACTTTGTTCGCCGAAGCTCCTGTCCCCATTTATGCCTTTCAGGTGTGATCCAACATGCTGTTGTTGCCAATTTGGGTCTTTCCGCTGACTTCCTGAAGGTCAGACTTCAGACTGCAAACTCTTTAAAGTTTTGGGCTTGGCCTGGCATGTAGGATCCATTATAAAATGGCATTTGCAGTTTTACATATCTACTGTATATTTCAGAGAGTTTGTCTGTTTGTCTGTCTATCTGTATGACTACCTGTCTGTCTGTCTGTTCAAGAACTCCTCCTAAATGGTAAGAGCTGGGCCACCAAATTCAACATACCACTTTTAGTCTTTAAAGTGCTATATAGTCCTGTCTTTTGTTTCAGCAAGATCAGACTAACACACCTACATCTCTATTAGGGTGTGTCTAGACTACAGGGTTTTGTCAACAAAAGTGGACTTTTGTCGACAAAACTATACCTGTCTACACGCTATCGCCAAGTTCTGTCGACATAACGTCGACAGAACTCAGCAGTTTTGTCGACGGCGGTAAACCTCATTCTACGAGGAATAACGTCTTTTGTCGACAGAGTTCTGTCGACAGAAGGCATTATTGCATCTACGCTGTCCTTTGCGTCTACACTGTCATGTCGACAAAGCGGCTTGCTTTGTCGACAGAACTGGATGTAGTCTAGATGCTCTTTGTCGACAGAAGCTTTGTCGACAGTATCTGTCGATAAAGCCTCTGTCGACAAAAGCCTGTAGTCTAGACGTACTCTTACTTCCTCTTAGTGTAACTTTAAAGCAAGGTCAGGTTTGGTTGCGCCAGAACTATGGGATGTGCCTGGAATGGGATTGCTTCTCGTAACACCATACAGAAGAGAGACAGAATCACTAGGCAGGTAAAAGGGGCTGGCTGGGAGTGCCCTCTCCCCTGGGACTGCCCCCGCCCTGAGCCTCCCACCCGAAGGTGCCCTGAACTTCCCCCCTGATTCATATGGGAACGTTGCTGGCTGTTCCTCTTTGTCAGGGAGTGAGACAAACCTGGACCCCTCCCCCAGCTGTGCTCACTGGAGCTGCAGCAGCCATGGACAGGCGCTTCTCACCTGGCCCCAAGCTGCTGCAGTGAGAGAGGGCCGGGGGTCATCCTCTCTCCCCAGGGCAGCCTGCATCCTGAACCCCTCCTCTCCAGCCCCATCCCAGAACAATGATTTCAATGAATCATGTATACAGCTGGTCCCCAACTTACAGCCACCTCGACTTACAACCATCCGCACTTACGACCAAAGCGGTCGTAAATGCGGGCTCCGAGTTATGAACGCAATCCGCGCTTACGAACAGCGCGGTCGCAATGTAACTCAATGGATTCCGAGTTACGACCATTCTGAGTTACGGCCAAGTGCTTGGTCCGTAACACGTTCATAACTTGGGGACCGGCTGTATTGTCATTTTATTTTCCAAAAAGCAAAAATGAATTGAGCTAAGGACCTGAGCAACGCCGGGTAAATCTGCTAGTAAATAAAATAAATAAGGTGGTGTGGAATGGGACAGATTCAGTAATCGTGTGGGCTGGAGTTCCTTCCTGTTTGATAGCTTAAGAATAAAGCCTTCCAAACATAGGGGTGTACTGCAACTTGCATTTCTTTACACACACTTTAAGAATACCTGTTTAGCATCTATGATAGGTGTGAGAAATAACGGAGAGAACTCAGCTCCAGCTTGTGTTAACTGCTGCAGAGAGTGACATAGTCAGTTACTGTTTCCATCATTCAGTCTAGGAAAGTTAACCAGAACAGTTGATGTTTCAAAACAGACATAAATTTGGTTTATGTGCTCCCTGTCCTTACAAGCTTTTGCTTCACTTTCTGTTTGCCTGTCCACCAGAGCTATGTGAAATATACAGCATGTGGTGTGACAGACCCAGGGCAGCTGACTACAATAGTTTTGATGGAGGGTAGATATACCAGGAGTTGGCTGTATGGTTTTCTGTTTCCTGAATAAACTGCCAAAGACTGCAGCCATGTAATCAAGGCAGGCAGGCACCCGAGATTAGTTAAGAGCTTGCCTGAAGCAGCAGGCTAATCAAGCACCTGCAGTCAATTAAGGAATGTGGGACTATTTTAAAAGGTTCTCCCCCCCCCCCCAACCCAGCTAAAGAAGGGGAAAGGAGAAGAGTGAAGGACTAAGAGGAGGAAGTGTGTTGCTGGAGAGCCGGGGACTGCACAGTGGGAAGGGCTGACGCAGGAAAGATTTGCTCAGGTACCAGGGAGAAGGTGCTAGGGGAGCTTTTGGGGAAGCGGCCTATGGAAAAGGCTGCTGTATTGGGACTAGGGGAAAAACCCTGTTAGTCACTGCTACCTAGGGTCCCCTGGGTTGGAACCTGGAGTAGTGGGCAGGCCCGGGGTCTCTCAACCCTCTCCACAGCACTATAAAAAAATCTGTTCCTGGAAAGGGAAGCCAGAGTTATAGAGGGGTTTTACCCCCAATCCTTTGACTTTGCTAATTATGAGGATGGATAATGATGAGGATGGCTCAGTAAGCTGTGACCCTGGCCTCTAGAAAAGAGAAGAGGCAGGGTGGAGGGTCACAGCGAGCCTCCGAGGCAAACAATAACGGCCAAGAAGTGCAGCACCCACGGGGCACGGCCGGAGCTTGTGCCATAGTCGGAAAAGTAAAGGTGGAAAACCTGTGTTCCCCATAAGCTGTGGGCTTGTGTGGACACTCAGAAAAAATTCCAATGCCGACCAGCTGATTAGCAGAGCACCCACAGCTTTCTACTGGTGGTGCATATTCACACATACCTTAGTGCACATAAAATAAAGCCTATTCTGCCCACGGGAAGAAAAAAATCCATGCAAGGATGGAAAAAAGCAGAGGAAACAATGGTGGTTGTCCTATTTGTACGGGTTTTGAGAGGAAAGATGTGGTTAAGGCATTAGGCTGGAACTCAAGAGATTTTTGACCTTGGGTGAATCACTAAATGTGTCTGTACCTCAGTCTCTGCCTGCCAAAGGGGTGATATTTCCTTTTTCTGCATCCTCTGTCAGTCGTTCTATTCAGATTATAAATCTCTTAGGATAGGGACTGCCTCTTACTATGTGGGTTGGTTCACCCCCTTCCCCAATGTCTTGGAATCTCAATCTCGGTGCTTCTGAGCGCTACTGTAACATAAATAAGTAATTGATTGTGTAACTATGCAATTTTGGCATTTATACATTGACACCCTGTTCCAACTTTCCAATATCGGTTTCAACTTTGCAACAATATCCCATTCATAATATTGTTCCTATGAGAAAATTGGTTCTGAGCTGCAACGTTTTGACTTAGATGTGATTTTCAGGAACCAACTGTGTTGGAAATCCAAGGACTTCTGTAAATTAGTAAGCTCCCTGCTAGATTTGTGCCAGAGTTTAACTTCATGTGCAGAAAGGCCTTGATCCTAGAACATTAGTCAGTGGCAATCAAGCCTCTAACGAGTACCGTTACAAACAAGCTCTCTCAGTGGTTCATTAATGAACTGAACAGAGTAGCCAGAGAGCACCACTCCTGAAAGAGAAGTGCAAAACAGGGATTGCAGAATGATTTCCTTGCAATGTTAACTTAATGTAGGTTTGCCCCAGTAGAAGTCTGTTCCACCATGTGTATGGGTCCAAGACACTGAGAAATCAGCCTATGCAGCCATGTTCTTGGTATTGGCCCATAAAGCATACCCTCAGAAGGGATGAACATTTGTCAGTTTCTTGCCCACAGGCTCTTTTTGCAAACTAAATATTAGTCAGATCATGGTGTGCCATGAAGATCCAAAAGATAAACCTATCTGGGTGGTTGATATTTCCTTCCTCAAATGTGTCCTAAACAGGACAGATGTGGCTGTCCTACCCAATGCCAATAAGAAAGATAGATAACAAGCTACCAGGTCTTGAGGGTGAAGCTAGGAAAACGTCCGCTTTTCTTAGCGGGGAAGGGAAGACTAAAGTGGATTCCTTTTCATTCAGTTGACGTGTTTGCAAATGTGTCAGTGTGGTTCTCACCCTTTGAGTATTGACCTGGCCTTTTGATTCTTGAGTGATATGCCACTATGCTTGCGTCGGCAGCACTCATTCCAAAACCGGAACAATGCAGAGAAGATTAACGTGGCTCTTGCACAAGGGTGAGGCAGCCTAAGGCTGCGGGATATATGCTGGATCCATCATCGTCTATAAATACGATCCCTTATTCTACTGTAGCTCACACAAGTGCCATTGAGAGAGTGCTGGACTGCCTTGGTGGTGCTTTCTGTGCAAGTGAGCAATCTCTGGTGTGTGCGTAGACTAGCACTACAAGGAAAATGCATTGTTTATCAGGTCAACTAGGTTTGTTATGACTGGAAAGAACACCATGAACCAGAGAGCCCTGTTTATCCCCAAAGTAGGTGCAGTTGAGCTAGAAACAGCACAAGGCTCCTCAAAATGCCCCACCACACTGCTTCAAACAGGGCCTGGAAAAGACTAAGGTGAAGGGGTAGTCCACCCTCTATTGCCTGTTGAGTCTTTGGCTTCTCTGTTAAGACTGCCAACACTAGTGTCACCTGTGATGGTTTTCTTGTAACCTATCCGTTGGAAATGGGATGTAGGACCACCAATGATTTCACCCAGGCTGTCTTAAAGCCATCCAATGGGTAATGGTTTTCACTAGTTACTGGCCTGGAATGCATTTAAATCCGTGACCGAGAGGTTCAAAGCTCTATAGTACATTATCAGTCCCTTGAGTTCTCCAATTCACTTTACGTAGATTTTAGTATTTATAGCAGAGTATTTCATTGAAGTCCGTTGCTAATCTTCAACCACCAGCCCTAGCATCTCATTAGCAAAGAGTCCGGACCTCACCAAAATGAGATGGAAACCAATCAGAAATGTGAGTGCGCAGAATGTGGGCGAACCTGAATCGTGATGGTATTAGCCAGCAAACAGCAGCAGTTCCTTGGCAATGAAACCACGTCTGACTGGACTATCTGACGACCTTGTCCTAGGGGCCCGGGTTGAAGTTCTGACATCATTGTCAGCACTTTTCCTGATTTCAGGCTCAGTGAGTTTCCTGCTGTGGAAAGAAACTGTCTAAAAAAAGAAACTGCTGGAGCTTAAAAGCCCTCAGTTAGCAAAACACAGCAGAGGAGGCCTCGGGGATGAGTCATTTCACACAAATAAGTGCCATACTAATCAATGAGAAATAGGATAAGGGGCATCTGCAGATGGGGGGGTTGGGGAGCATAAATAAAACAATGGTGTAGATAAAGGGTGGGGAGGTGGCATGTAGGGGAAGTAGTTATTCATTGTTACATGCTCTTGTGAGGACAAAGAGCAGAGCAGAGGACAAGGGGCCTGCAGCCTTGTTTGTGGTAACACCTTCATTAATGACGGGGGCAGAGCTGACATTTTTACGCCCTACTGTACAGTTTGTTTTATTGACATCCGAAAAATCCAGTCGCTCGCCAAATTGGCTTTGTTACTCTTGATACGAATCCTGTCATTAAGCATTTATTGGCAATTTATTGATATTCTCTTCAAATTAAATTCTCCGTTAATTAGTCACCCGCGGATTTGCTTTCCCAAGTCGCAGCAATATGTCTCGGAACCTTTTCAAGCTTCTCCCATTGGCATGCTTCCAAGACGTCTCCTCAGAACGAGCACCGAGGCTGGTATTTAGAGCATATGGTGGTGCTGTGTTTGTATGTTCATTAAATCAAGATCCCAATGAAAGAAAAAGTGTAAGGCTTTCTCTCCTTTTTTAAATGAAATTGTCAACCTAGATATCTATTGCCTTTGTGGAGTTCCAGCCTGAAATGATTTGTAAAGCAGGGCTCTGTTATGATGACAAATTAATTCACATCAGACTTTGATCACTGCTTGAAAAGTTTTCAGACCTCAATTTCCAGCAGTTGCATTTAGGAATGAGAAGTCGGTCTGCAGTCCTCCTTTGCAAAACAACAAAAGCAGAAGTGTCTCCATGTAACTGGTATGCAAACCTCTTAAAAAATGCGAGGAATGTAGTGAAAGCTTTTCAGATGGAAGTTACAGAATTTTCGGCAGTCCTGTCTGTCCTACGTATGGTACATTGTACACAAAGCCCTTCATGTGGCCCTTGCCTGTGTGTATAAATGTGTGCACACAGAGTACATCTGGGGGTTTTTTTTTTCCCGGTCTGTCTTGCTTCCATGTAACACGTCAAAAGCAATTGAAAATGGGAAGGATCCTGCTTGAAATAGAATGGAATTATATTTGTCAGCCTAAGGTGCTTTTGGAAATATAGTTCAATATATCTAATGTTTGCCACTTGATGATGCATGCCCCAGACTGAAAATGCATAATAATTAAAACACAGCAAATGGAAGAGCTGGAATCTCAAAGATAACCATACCTAATGCAGGGTATGACAGAACATCTGCTCTTTAATTAATCTTACGTCAAGACAGAAGCACTGCGTTAAGATGCAGAGTGTTTGACAATTGTTGTTTTTTTGTGTGTGGTTAACATGCTCCTGGTCTCTCTCTCGTAACGGTTTCTGCTTTGTAATTCTCCTAAAGCCCCGATCAACAACAACAACAACCAACCCCAAATAAAAAATACGGGGAAGGGAGAGAATATTATGGCTCAATAATGCAAACACAAAATGTTTCCAAGGTAGCATTGATGCATGGTTTAATTATGAGGTTGTGGATAGGAAGGATGAGAAGAATCAAAGCATCTGGTTTTGTGAATAAGTCTCTAAGGCAGCTGCAATCCATTACCAGGATTTTCAAAAGGGCTTGAGATTTTGGGGACACCTCCCCGTCACAATTTTTGATTGCTGAGGTTGAACCAGCATAAGAGGCCCTGATATTCAGAAAGTGCTGAGATGACACCCCTCCACCCTTCTGAAAATCTGAGCCTTTTATGGTGGCTCAGGTTGGTCTCATAAAATCACCACACATTTCTGAAAGTCATTTACTTCTCTCCTGGCAGTTTGGGTGGATGCATATGACGGGGCGGGGGGGAAACATGCCTAGAACTTGTGCATTTCTTTTGATGGAATAATTGGTCCCAGGACAGATCCCCGAAGAACACTCCTATTTACCTCTCTCTCTATTCTGAAAAGTGACCCTTTGTTTCCTGACTTTTAACCAGTTATCAGTCCATGAGAGGACCTTCTCTCTTATCCCAGGACAGTTGGCTTCGCCTAAGAGCCTTTGGTGAGGGACCTTGTCAGCGGCTTTCTGAAAATCTAAGTGCAATACACCCACTGGATCCCCCTTGTCCACATGTTTGTTGATGCCCTCAAAGAACTCTAGCAGATTACTAAGTCATGAATTCCCTTTACAGAAACCATGTTGACTCTTCCCCAACAAATTATGTTCATCTATGTGTCTGACAATTCTATTCTTTACTACAGTTTCACCCCATTTGCCCGCTACTACTGAAGTTAGACTTGCTGGCTTGTAACTGCAGGGATTGCCTCTGGAGCCCTTTTCAAAAATTGACATCACATTGCTAGCCTCCAGCCACTTGGTACAGAAGCTGATTTAAAGGATAGGCTACAAATTAAAGGTAGTAGTTCTGCAATTTCACATTGGAGTTCCTTCAGAACTCTTGGGTGACTTCCATCTGGTCCCGGTGACTTATTGCTGTTTCATTTATCAATTTTGTTCCTAAGCCTCCTTTAAGACACCTCTCAATCTGGGACAGTTCCTTAGGTTTCTTACTGAAAACAAATGGCTCAGGTTTGGGAATCACCTTCACATCTTCTGTTGTGAAGAGCGATGCAAAGACATCATTTAGTTTTTCTGCAATGGCCTTGAGCTCTCTGTTAGCATGGCAATCATCCAGTGGCCTCACAGTTTGTGTATATACCATGTGTGTGTATATATAAAAGAATTCTGGGTCTGGGTCTAGCAGTGAGTTCAGGGCAGTCAGTAAATGAGCACAGCTGGTTAAGTTAGGAGGAACCGGTATAGCCATCATTCTATACTTCCCTGCTCAGTCTGAGATTAGTAATGACGGCAGCTCCCACCTCATTTACAGAGAAGCAAGCTGTGCTTGGTCTTTGTGTAGAATTGGGGAAGGGGCCCAGCACATTGGAAGAAGAGGGGAATTCTCATTTGGTTTTTTTGACTCTCCTGCAAAAAAAGAAGCTTGCTCTCAGGGGGACCTTATCTTAAGTTCATTGCAATCAACGGACAGACTCCCATTGGCTTCAATGAGTTTTGAGTCCGACCCTAGAAGAAGACGAGATTCTTTGTGTTTCTTCTCATGACCACACCAACCTTGATCATTTGTGGAGGCCTGGCTGCCATCTTCCCCGAAAGTACCAGCTGCTCTTGTAGAGACTGTGGTAACACACTGATGAACAAGCTTGATTGCTTCTGTTCTTAACAAAGGGTTTATGTACGAAAACAAGGTAAAGAAACTTCCTATAACTTTAACTGTTGCTTGCAACTATGCCACACCCTGTGTTCTCTTTGTCTTTTTTTCTTATTTAGCATGCTGTGTCTCACAAGAGGACAAAAAGGCTGCTTAAAGAGTTACAGGAAATGTAGTATTTCTGCACTAGGCGGAGGACTTTCTTAATAGCACAGAGATGGTCCCATTTAGAACGTTAGACCTCAACATTCATACCTTGTGGGTTTGGTTAACAACAGTGTAATTGCCTTTCTAGTAGTGCTGCCTGTATGAATTCTATAATCTAGAAGAAAATGGGGTTGGAGGGGAGGAGGTGAAAGAATGGAAGAAAAAAGTCAGGAGACAGAGAAGGATGTTTTATGTTTGAAATGTTGAAATTTTTTTTTACTCCTTTAAAAAAAAAAAAAAGAGGAAGTGCATGAAATCATGTATGCAAGCACTCTAGAAACAAAGAAGGCAATGTAAGATGCCCTGAAAAAACTTGTTCGGTTGGAATAAATGGCTGAAATGTTGAATAAAAATGATAGGGTGTGCTTTAAGCTGAATAAAAATAGGCTAGCTGCAGAGAATGTGAAGCCGGCCGGCATGTGTGCGGTATCTGCAAGGAATCATTTTTATTTGTCTGCGTATGCGGGAGGAAGATAGATAAATTGAAAGAAAAATGCCATCTCTGTAATGTTCACTCTGGCAAAAGGTTTGCAAACAATGTAAAAATAGCTGCTCTTCTGAAATGATGGCTTCACTTAAAGTATGTTTTTTTTATTAAAAAGCCAACCCTTGTCACTATGGGAATTATCAAGACTCACTTTTCCTGTGAGCACTTTATAATTAATTGTTTCTGTTCCACCATAACATTACATAACGGGATGCAAAGCCAATGCCTATTTTCCCCTGACTAGCTTGATTTCTCAAAGTTAAGCATGTGCAGTAGATGTCACGGTATTGACCTTAACGAGGGCCAGGAGAAGAACCTAGGGCTTACCAGCCTATGAATGATTTTGGACTCTTTGTCACGCCTTTAATTTATATCCTTGGAGAAATGGCAACAGGGTGCTGCACGTTGCCTGTGGAAGTAATTTGAAAGCTTGCCAGAAAAGGGCTTCGGTTCCTCCCTTCTTATAGTCCTGGCACGTACAACCACAGGAGAAAACAAAAGACATTTTGTGAGGAGCCATCCAGGAGACAGACTAGCAATGTAAACCAGAGAGAGAGAGAGAAAGGAGAGAGAAGCCTTTCTAACTGTCCTCCTTTAAAAGGGGTTTGCGCTCATTTTAACAGAACTTACCCAGGGAGTGAATGTCCTCTGTAATCTAAACCAAATGCCTGTTGCTGTTCTGCCATGCTCCTTTGTTTGACAGCAGTGCCTGTTCTGCAGGTGACTGGGGGAAAGTGCAGAGATTGTCCAGCTTTATCTTTCTGCTAGGAACAAATATTGTTGTCCTCAAGGTCATGCAGTGTGGCTGCTCCTCAAAACAAAGGAGAAAATACTGGTATCTGGGGGCTCGTTTGTCAACACACTAGAACTGGAAGGGACCTTGAGAGGTCATCAAGTCAGTCCCCCTGCCATCATGGCAGGACCAAGCATCATCTAGATCAGGGCTACTCAACTTTGGAAGCCCAGGGGGCCACAATGATACCCGCAGCACATGCTGAGGGCTGCAGCTTAAGTGTGGTTGCACATATATGCAAATGGCTTCTTTCACACTGATGGGCATGAATATAAAGATTAAGGCAAAGCTGAACAACACACAGGCTCCATTTAAGTCAGTTCTTCTGATATTAATAAAATGCAATATTTATTAATTTCCACCTATGTGACAGCACTATTTGTGAACAATGACAGTCCAGGAATTTAACTACTAAAACGCATAGCAACAGAAGACCATTATATTGACTACTTTTTTTGTTTTGGCTCCCACCTGCGGGCCACGTGTTGAGCCCCACGTAAACCTAAACTGCACCATGGGCCGGCCACAAACAAATGCAACGTGTTGAGTAGCCCTGATCTAGATCATCTCTGATAGATATCTGTCCAACCTGCTCTTAAATATCTCCAGTGATTGAGATTCCACAACCTCCCTAGGCAATTTTTTCTAGTGTTTAGCCACCCTGACAGTTAGGAAGTTTTTCCTAATAGCCAACCCAAACCTCCCTTGCTGCAATTTAAGCCCATTGCTTCTTGTCCTATCCTCAGAGGTCAAGGAGAACATTTTTTTCTCCTTCCTCCTTATATATGTTATGTTTTCTAGACCTTTAATCATTTTAGTTGCTCTTCTCTGGACCGTCTCCAATTTCTCCACAACTTTCATAGAATACTAGAACTGGAAGGGCGGGAGGGGGGACCTCGAGAGGTCATCGAGTACAGTCCCCTGCCCTCACAGCAGGAGCCAATACTGTCTAGACCATCCCTGACAGATATCTATCTAACCTGCTCTTAAATATCTCCAGAGATGGAGATTCCACAACCTCCCTAGGCAATTTATTCCAGTGTTTAACCACCCTGACCGTTAGGAACTTTTTCCTAATGTCCAACCTAAACTTGCTTCAGTTTAAGCCTATTGCTTTTTGTCCTATCCTCAGAGGCCAAGGAGAACAATTTTTCTCCCTCCTCCTTGACACCTTTTTAGATACCTGAAAACTGCTATCATGTCCCCTCTTTCTTCTCCTTTCCAAACTAAACAAGCCTAATTCTTTCAGTCTTCCTTCATAACTCATGTTCTCTAGACTTTTACTCATTCTTATTGCTCTTCTCTGGACCTTCTCCAATTTCTCCATATCTTTCTTGAAATGTGGTACCCAGAATTGGACACAATACTCCAACTAAGGCCTAAACAGAGCAGAGTAGAGCAGAAGAATGACTTCTCGTATCTTGCTCACAGCATTCCTGTGGATGCATCCCAGAATCATGTTTGCTTTTTTTTGCAACAGTGACACACTGTTGGCTCATATTTAGCCTGTGGTCCACTATGACCCCTAGATCCCTTTCTGCAGTACTCCTTCCTAGACAGTCACTTCCTATTCTGTATGTGTGAAACTGATTGTTCCTTCCTAAGTGGAGCACTTTGCATTTGTCCTTATTAAACTTCATCCTATTTACCTCAGACCATTTCTCCAGTTTGTGCAGATCATTTTGAATCATGACCCTGTCCTCCAAAGCAATTGCAACCCCTCCCAGCTTGGTATCATTTGCAAACTTAATAAGCGTACTCTTTATGCCAATATCTAAATCGTTGATGAAGATATTGAACAGAAGAGGTCCCAAAACTGACCTCTGTGGAACCCCATTTGTTATGCCCTTCCAGCATGCCTGTGAACCATTAACTACTCTCTGAGAATGGTTATCCAGACAGTTATGCACCCACCTTGTAGTAACTCCATCTAAGTTATATTTCTCTAGTTTATTAATAAGAAGGTCATGCAAGACCATATCAAATGCCTTACTAAAGTCCACCACTTCTCTCTTATCCACAAGACTCGTTATACTATCAAAGAAAGCTGTCAGATTGGTTTGACATGATTTGTTCTTTACAAATCCATGCCGGCTGTTACCTATCACCTTGAGTCACCCTGGACCTCTAACGAAATTCTAATGGCTTATCTCCACTTACCGGAGGATCAACGGCGATCAATCTTCTGGGGTTTGATTTAGCGGGTCTAGTAAAGACCCGCTAAATCAAATACTGAAGGCCTCCCCATTGACCACTGTATTTGCAAGGAGTAAGGGAAGTTGACAGGAGCATTTCTCCTATCAACCTCCCGCTGTGGGGCCACCCCAGAAAATTGGTGCAAGGTACTGTGGCAAGGGCCCCTCTTCCCCAAGCCACTACTGGGGAGGCCTCCTCCCCTTAGCCCCCCCAGTTAGGGGTTTTTGCAGCGGGTCTCAATGGTAGGGAGCCCGGGCCACGTGCCCACAGGCTCCTCCTTAGCTGCCTTTACCTAATGCCGGTCAAAATTGTTCTCTCTGGTTTCTTCCTCTCTGCCTCTCCACCACCTTCCTTTTGTCCTCTCCTCTCCTCTCCAGCCTCCAACTGCTGAGGCTTTTAAAGGCCCTCAGCCAGACAGCAGAGAAGTCAGCTGGCCCCAATTAGCCTGAGCCAGCTCCCTCCCAGCTGCATCTAATTGGGCTGCAGTTCTCTGCTTCTCTCACAGGGTTTTTCCCTTTGGGCTGCCTTTTCCCTCTCTGCAGCCGCCCCTGGCCTGACCTTGTCACACATCCTCCTCTGCTCAACCCCATGGGGTTGGGTTACTTGGTCGGACAACAATGCACCCTTGACAACCCGTCTGCATTCCCATGCTGGGTTCCTGATCTGTGCACATGGAAGTGGAAGGGCTGCAGGGACAGGAACCACCGGGTAACCCTCGAATTTCTGTCCTTGTTTTCGTGCATCCACTGCAGAGGTGCATGATCAGTGACCAGGTAAACTTCCGCCCAAGAAGGTAGTAGCGAAGGCTTTCCATGGCCCACTTTACCGCGAGACATTCCCTTTCTACCACGGCGTAGTTTCGCTCCTCGGCAGAAGCTTCCTGCTGAGGTACAGGATTGGGTGCTCCTCTTCTCCAACCATTTGAGACAATACCGCTCCCAGTCCTACCTCGGAGGCATCGGTCTGCAAGATAAACTCCTTCTTAAAATCAGGGGCTATGAGAACTGGATCACCGCAGATGGCATTCTTGAGATCTTTAAAAGCTTCTTCCGTCTCCATGGTCCACTTTACAATGTCGGGACCACGTGCTCTAGTCAGGTTGGTCAGAGGGCAGGCCCTGGAGGCAAAGTTGGGGATGAATCTGCGGTAATATCCAACCAACCCTAAGAATGCCCTGACCTGCTTTTTCCGGGTTGGTCGGGCCAATTCTGTATTGCATCCACTTTGTTGAGCTGGGGCCTCACTATCCCCTTCCCACGATATACCCGAGATATTTGGCCTCGGCCAGCCCAATCGTACACTTTGCAGGGTTCGCCGTAAGTCCCGCTCTCCTTAATGTCTCCAATACTGCCTCTACTTTTTCAATGTGTGTGTCCCAGTCAGGACTGTGGACAACAACATCATCCAAATAGGCAGCTGCATTGGCATGGGGCCGCAACAGCTTGTCCATGAGCCTTTGAAACGTTGCAGGAGCCCCATGCAAACCAAAAGGGAGGACCGTGTATTGAAAGAGACCCTCTGGAGTCGAAAAGGCTGTCTTTTCTTTGGCCCCTGGTGCTAGGGGATCTGCCAGTACCCTTGGTCAAATCAAGGGTGGATAGAAATCGGGCCTTGCCCAGTTGGTCAATGAGTTCATCCACCCTTGGCATGGGATAGGCATCGAATTTGGATACTTCGCTTAACTTTCAAAGTCATTGCAAAAGCGTAGGCTTCCATCTGGCTTGGGCACCATAACAATAGGGCTAGACCACTGGCTATGGGACTCTTCAATGACTCCGAGCTTCAGCATTTTTTCAACTTCAGCTTGGACCTCTTTTCGCTTTTGCCTCGGTATCCGGTATGGCTTAACGTGCACCTTCACCCTGGGGTCTGTGATGATGTCATGGTAAACCTCCGTAGTTCTACCCGGTTCTGTCGAAAACACATCCCGATTCCGCTCAATCATGTCGGCTGCTTCGGCCTGTTGGTCCGGAGTCAGCTCAGGAGATATTCCCACCTGCCTTGGTGGGTTTTCCCTTGGGGTGGTGGCCCCAGCACAACCAAGGCCACTTCTCTGTCTCGCCAGGGTTTCAGCAGGTTGACGTGATATACTTGCTCAGGCTTTCGCCGCCAGGCTGGCGAACCTTATAGTTTACCTCTCCACTGCTTCTATTATTTCATATGGCCCTGCCATTGGGCTAGGAGCTTACTCTCCGCCCCGGCACTAGCACCATCACCCGGTCTCCCACCTGGAACTTCCGGGAGGTTGCTCGCCGGTTGTAATAGACCTGTTGGGCTTCCTGTGCCTTTCTAGGTGCTCCCGCACTATGGGGGTGACTCTGGCAATCCTGTCCTCATTTGGAGCACATGATCAACTACATTTCTCCCCAGGTTGGGTTGTTCCTCCCAGGCCTCTTTAGCAAGGTCTAGTATGCCCGTGGGTTACGCCCATACAAAAGTTCAAATGGGGAGAAGCCAGTCGCTTGGGGAACTTCCCTTACCGCGAACATGAGGTAGGGCAGTAGCATATCCCAATCTTTGCCATCCCGGCTTACTACTTTCTTAAGCATACTTTTAGGGTCTTGTTAAACTGCTCAACTAGACCGCCGGTTTGAGGATGGTATACCGAGGTCCGCAGGGCCCGTATGCGGAGCAAGGTACACAAGTCTTTCATAAGCTTGGACACAAAGGGGGTCCCTTGGTCCGTTAGGATTTCTTTAGGAATCCCTACCCTAGAAAAGATTTGAATTAGTTCCTTAGCGATGGTCTTGGATAGGGTGTTGCGTAGGGGCACTGCCTCTGGGTATCGAGTAGCATAGTCCACTACAACTAGTATGCTCTGGTGGCCCCGGGCAGACTTCTCTAGTGGGCCAACTATGTCCATAGCAACTGCTCAAAGGGGATTTCAATGATTGGTAGGGGTACTAATGGGGCCCTCAGGTGTGGTCGGGGCCCATGTAGTTGGCACTCCGGGCAGGAAGCACAATACCTCTGGACTTCTACATAGATCCCAGGCCAAAAGAACCTCCAAGAATGCGGTCCAGGGTCTTATCCACCCCTAGATGTCCTCCAAATAGATGACTGTGTGCCAATTCCAGTACTGCCCTCCGGTGCTTTTGGGGTACCAAGAGTTGTTCCACCTCTTGGCCCTGTATATGAGCTACCCTATATAGAAGCTCCCCTTGATTATATAGTAGGGCCCCGTGCCCTTGTTCCTCCTCTCCACTGGGACCCCATTAACTTCAACCACCTCACGGATATTCTGATATATTGGATCATTGGCTTGATCCTGCCCAAAGGTCTCACTTGGGGATCTCACCTGCTCAGGCTCCAGGGAACCTAGCCCCTTTCCTCCCCTGATGAGCTGGGTCCTGCTTCAGGCTCATCCTGTCCCGGGCTTCTGCTCTAGTAGTTGGGTAGGCCTCCTCTCTACCAGTGCCTGCTTCCGACCTTGGGTCAAGATCCTGGTCCCCAATTTTTTTGCGGCCCTCCTCTCCCGTCGGGTTTTCCGGGTTCCCAGGCATCGAGAACAGGTCCTGGGAAAACTCATGGAAGGCCGGGAGGGAGCTATCCTCCTCCCCAGTCCCGTGGTAGCAGGTCACTAAACCCGGGAAGTCTCCCAATGACCACCGGGTAGGGGAGCCTTGGGACCACCCCACAGTTACCTCTGTAACCCGCCCTTGTACTTCTATCTCCACAGGGATGGTGGGGTAATAATTAGTATCCCCGTGTACACAAGATACCCCAGTGTACTTGGCTTGAGTCAGCTGATCTTGCCCCACTAGCTTCCTGAGACCAACGTAACTGCACTCCCGGAATCTACTAAGGCAGTGGTTTCTACCCCATTCATTTTCACGGGCTGGGTATACTGATGGGGGCCCACTGCTACCCCAACGAGGTTGACTAGGACACTTTGTAGGTTCCCCAGGTCACATTGCATAGGCTCGTCTATGTTAGGGCACTGAACCGCAATATGCCCTATCTCCCGCAGGCATAACACCTATAACCTGGGCGGGACAGCCCTTTCTTTTGGGCTGTTGGGTCTTGATCCTGGCCCTCTCCTGTCCAGACCCCAAGGTCTTTTGCCCGTCCCCGGTCGCTCTTCCGCCTCCTTTCTTCCTGTCTGGACTCGGTCAGAAACTTCAGGGGCACGGGTCCTTGGGGTGAAGGCGGACCTTCTGCTCTGCTGCGCCGACTCTGGGGCTGCGGGAAAGTTCCCTTAGCTGTCAATCGTCTCTCAACGAGAGCCACAAGCTCATCAAACGTCGTGGGGTCATTCTGGCCCACCCATTCCCGAAGGTCTGGGGTAAACCCTCATGTACCGGTCCAAGAACGATCACCTCGATAATCTTTTCGGGCTGTGGATGTCGGGCCGCAGCCACTTCCGGGCCAGATGGACCAGATCAAACAACTGAGTTCTGGGGCCCTGGTCATCTCGATATCGCCAGTCGTGAAATCTCTGGGCTCTCACTGTGACCGTGACCCCAGCCCGTGCCAGGATCTCAGCTTTCAGCTGGGGGTAGTCGGATGCAGCTTCCTCTGCCATGTCAAGGTATGCCTTCTGGGCTTCCCGCTCAGAAAAGGGGCCAAAATGCTGGCCCACTGAGCTTGAGGCCAGGCCTCCCGCAAAGCTGTCCTTTCAAGGCCAAGAGATAGGCCTCAACCTCATCATCTTTTGTCATTTTCTGTAAGTAGAAATTGGCCCGTAAGGGTCGGGCCGCATCTTGATCACGCACCTGGACTGTCAGGGCTTTCAGCTGGTTCACCACCTCCTGCAGGGTGGCCCTGTCCTGGGCTACCTGGCTCATCAACAACTGGTTGGTTTCTTGTTGATCCGCACCGACTCCCGCTGGGCAGCTGCTTGCACCCGAGTAGCCTCTTGTTGGGCAGCCGTGGCCTGCACCAGTGCTTTACCAGGTCCTCCATGGGTACTTTTGCTTTGCGAGGGGTCAACTTGGCTAGATTTGGGTTGCTGTGAGGCCTCACAGCCACGATCCCACTCCTGACACCACGTGTGGCAAGGGCCCCTCTTCCCCAAGCCACTACTGGGGAGGCCTCCTCCTTAGCCCCAGTTAGGGTTTTGCAGCTGGTCTCAATGGTAGGGAGCCCGGCCACGTGCCCACAGGCTCCCTCCTTAGCTGCCTTTACCTAATGCCGGGTCAAAATTGTTCTCTGGTTTCTTCCTCTCTGCCTCTCCACCACCTTCCTTTTGTCCTCTCCTCTCCTCTCCAGCCTCCAACTGCTGAGGCTTTTAAAGGCCCTCAGCCAGACAGCAGAGAAGTCAGCTGGCCCCAATTAGCCTGAGCCAGCTCCCTCCCAGCTGCATCTAATTGGGCTGCAGTTCTCTGCTTCTCTCACAGGGGTTTTTCCCTTTTGGGCTGCCTTTTCCCCTCTCTGCAGCCGCTCCCTGGCCTGACCTTGTCACAGTACGTTGACTCCAGCTACACAGTTTATGTAGCTGGAGTTGTGTACCTTGCATTGATTTTTCTCCACCAGTGTACACCTGGTCTGAGAGAGAGTTTTAAACTTTCGTTGGTCCTGAAATATGTTGATGAACATAGTACTTTCACTTCCTCCTTTTTTCTCTCATTTGTTCAGAAAATCATGTAGCTTTAACCTTGATTGCCTAATAATGTGTGACCTTGACTTTGTGTGGGTTGGAAGGATTTCAGACTTGGTTTTATCAGGATTAGCTTTTTATCTGCACAGAAGTACCCAAGATAGTAACTCATCTCATCTCCTTGCACATTAGACACCCGGCTTTCTCCTCTAATTTATGAAACAACCAGGAGAAAATAAACTAAATGAGTGTGGTAGGCACAGCAATATGACTTTCACCGCAGGGCAGGAATGAGGAACCCATAATCCAGAACTGGGCTCAGGATCAATGCCTTCAGGTTACCTTCAACAGTATTGTTAAAGAATTCAGAGCTCTCCGTTTCCAAAACCTTGCAATTCTTTTCATATGTTTCCCCATTCAAACATCACCACATTCCATGCCTGGTGTCCGCAGATGAAGAGGAGGGTGATGGAAACCTACATACATGGGATTTTCACCTTTTCATGTCTTCCCTGCTTCTTGCAACACAAATTGACTTTGCCAGATTGGTTCAGAAAATGAATACCCAGGACATCGCACTGTGTTGCTTTGCTGTGAAATTACTTTTCTGAATGAAAATATTGAATTCCTTTGAAGGCGAGTAGTATAATATCTCTGGAAATGAAAATCCCGTGGAAATCACAAAGGAAAGAAAGCTAAAGGATATGAAAGCTTTATATCTCTAAATGTTAGTCAGTCTCAGCTGCTGCTGCTTTTCTTTTTGTGTGTGACAACAATCATAACTTCTCTTTGAGGTTGATACAGTGAGGACAGGAATCTACTAGATGCTTCTGTTACAGATTTTGTGTTTTTCATCAACAATGAACAGCCAATATCATTTACCTTAATTTTCTGCAGGGTTTGCATGCACTCTAGCGAATGTCGTTCGGTTGTTTACCAAGTCGGATCCACTTTCAATGTTCCTTGTGTTATGGTGAAATTATTCCACACTGTGAGTAATTGCTAATGCTTTTAGTTGATCTCTGTGACAAACTGTGGGGAATGCTTAACGTAAGCAATGGTGGCAGAATTTTGGAACTTCAGCTGAGGCTGAGGAAAAAGATTAGGACAGGTTTCTGGGCACCTTTAATCTCACTGAGGAGCATCTTCCTCCACAAGTAGCCCCATTATTGTCCGGGGACTACTCAAGGAGTAAGGTCTGATTCAGGGTAAAAATATACAGGTGGAACCTCTCTAGTCTGGCACACTCTGGTCTGGCAACATCCATGGGCCGACATGATTTTAGTTAGCCAGATGTCCACTTATCATGGGTGTGGCCAAGTTTCTTGAGGTCCCATAAAGTTTGTTTGCGGCCACCAGTCCTGGATCTCCATATTCTGTGCTGTTATTTAGCTCTAACTTATCCTTCAATGACTTTCAAGAGCACAGTAAGCAGTGGAAGTGTTGGTAATGTTGCTAGACAATATTGACCTCTGTGGATCAGAAAATTCTTTGGTTCGGCACCAGTCAGGTCCTGAGGGTGCCGGACTAGAGAGGTTCAATCTGTACTATGTAGCTCTATGTAAGCGTGTCAGGATTCAGACATATGAAACTGTTGAGGGGGAAAACAAACAGATTCTTTTGCTGCTTATGAGTCAGATTCCTTTGTTCAGCTTCAATAGCCCTATATGGAATCTAGTAATCATGGGTATGTCTACACAGCAGCATTATTTTGGAATAGCTGACATTATTCCAAAATAAACAGAGTGCATCTACACTACAAGCCTTTATTTTGAAATAATGTTAATCTGGAGGACTTCTTACTCCAATTCTTGTAACCCTCATTTTATGAGGAGTCAGGAAAGTCAAAGGAAGAGTGTTCTTCCTTCAACTTCCTGCTGTGTAGATAACGCCTAAAGCCGAGTTAAGCTATTTCGACTTCAGCTACACAATTGATGTAACTGAAGTTGTATAGCTTAATTCGACTTTAGCCCTGCTGTGTGGATGTACCTCATGATCAGGACTTCAATTTCAGTGATATATGCAGGAGATGTCATGCTGTTACTACTAAAACAACCTTGTCATTTCCCATTATAATATATAATAATTTCTGAAGAAATGTTGCAACCGCCATGAGGGAATTGTATACCAGACTTTTTCCCTGACAGATAAAGATGAGGCACTTAACCAGCTGATAGTCCATTTGATTATGTTGACACCTGCTGAGGGATTGGGTAATCTTTTGTCTCTGGGGAACTGGATTGAAACTGTTTCTACAAAATCAGAATATGCTCTATATAATATAATTTTATAACTTTACATACAACATTACCACATATATTTTACCAGGACAATAATGTTCAACAGATTGAGTTTTCAGGTGAGTCCTCACACAGCATAATTTATTCAATCTTAGCATAGTCTTGTAAGTAGAGTGAACATAAGAGTACACACAGCCACGTTATATACACCAGTGGTCCCCAACCTTTTGGGGCTTCCAGGCGCCCGGGGCTGGGGCTGCGCATGTGCCGCGCGCCCAGGACCTGGGGCGCAAGAATGGCTTGGGCCGGCCCTGGTCACTAGGTGGGCACACATAAATGCCCCAGTGGGCGCCATGGCGCCCGCAGGCACCGCGTTGGGGACCTCTGATATACACAGTACTTATAAGAGCCAGTTACACAAAGCTGAAAACTATTGAGTCAACTGGAAGGAAGCTTGTAATCAGAAATATGTGAATGATAACTGGGAATTGTTTAAGAACAGCCCTTTACTAGATGCTCAAAAGGCCACAACTGAGGAAGAAGGTCATATTGGTTTTAAACAAAAGACCTGGTGAGAGGGGAACAGATAATAGCAGTAAAAATACAATTTTAAAAAGAAACAAATGGGAGAAAGGAGAAGCTGATGACGACAAATACAAACCAGAAGCTAGGAATTATAAAACATTGATAAGAGAAACAAAGAGATACATGGATAAATCTATGCATTGTGAGGTATCATTGTCCTTAAAGACAATAAGAACAAGTGTTAAGTCCATTAGGAACAAAAAGTATCCTGACTATGTTATTGTTCCATAACTGGATGGAAATGGTAGAATTATTATTAGTAATATATATAAAAAAGGCAGATATGTTCAGTAAATATTCTATTTTGGGGGGGAGAGGGAAGATGTTTAATCATATAATGATGACAAAACTCTTTCCATTCAACTATTATCTCAGGAGAATGTTAAAGAGCAGCTACTAAATTAGACATTTTAAAATCAGCAGATCTAGATAACTTGCATCCAGGAGTTTTTAAAAAGAGGTTCCTGGGTTGTTAATGTTTATTTTCCTATAAGTCTTGGAGCACTGGGGAAGTTCCAGAAGGCTGGAAGAAAAGATGATGATGTCTCAGTGTTTAAAAAGGGTAAATGGGATGACTTGGGTAATTTTGGGATGACTTGGGTAATTTTAGGCCCGTCGAGCTGACATCAATCCCAGGTACAATCATGGAGCATCTGATATGGGACTGTATTCATACAAATTAAGAGGGTAACATACTTAATACTAATAAACATGGGTTTATGGGAAATTGGTTCAGTCAGACTAACTTGATGAAATGACAAGTTTGGTTGATAAAGATAACAGTAATGATGTAAAGACTTCTGTTAGGTACTTGACATGATATCCTATGAGATTCTGGTTAAAAACGGATAGGTCGCGAAATGTAAGTAAATTCAGGGAAACATCAGTAAGCTGGTATGCTCTGAAGAGGGACCTGCAGGGATCTGTTCTTGGCCCTATGCTATTTACTACTTTTATTAGTGTCCAGAAAAAAAAATGTAAGACCATAACAGATGAAGTTTGCAGATAAAACCACTGTTGGGGGAGTGGGAAATAATGAAGAGGGCAGGTCAGTATTTCAGAGCGATCTGGTTTGCTTGGTAAACTGGGCACAAGGATACATCTAGGAACAAGGACTGTAGCTCGGGATGGGCAAATTCTGGCCCATGAGCCGGATCCAGTCTGCAGGGTCAGTTCTTGATCATCTCCCATCTCTCTATATTTACTTGTACCTCTGCAGGTATCAGGCGATCGCAGCTCTCGGCCGCAGATCACAGTGGCAGGAAGCCATGTACCATCCCATGCCACTTCCTGCTGCTCCCATTGGCTGAGAACGGCAGTCCACAGCTGAGAGTTGCGATGGCCCAATACCTGTGGAGGCACAGCTAAATATGGCGGCAGTGGCCCACCAGGGACTAACCTGGGCAGGCTGCCATTTTTTTTTATTGCCCACCTCTTATCTGGGCTATACATAAGAGGGGGCTCGATCCTGGGCAGCACTGATTCTCAACAAGATCTGGGGCTTGTAGTGGTTGATTAGCTGAATTTGACCTCCCAATATGACGCTATGGCCAAAAGAGCTAATGTGATGCATGGATGATAACATAAACATAGGACTCTTGAGTAGGAACAGATTATTTTACCTCCACATTTAGCCCTGATATGTCCACTGCTGGAGTACGGTGCCTAGTTCTTGTGTCCGCAATTCAAGAAGGATTTTGATAAATGGGAGAGGGTTCAAAGAAGAGAGAGGAGACTGATTAATAAATTAGAAAACATGCCTTAAACTGATTGACACAAGGAGCTTAATCTATTTAGCTTAATAATGAGAAAGTTAGGGGGTGAGTTGATTATAGTCTGAGAGTATCTGCTTGTGGACCAAATATTTGATAATGGTGACTCCAATCTAGCAGAAAAAACCTATAAACATGATCTAATGGTGGGAAGTTTAAACTAGACCTATTTAGACAGGAAACAAGGTGAAAATATTTAAGGGTGTTAATTAGCCACTGGAACAATTCACCGGGGGCATGATGGATACTCCAATCCTTTTTAAAATTAAGATTGGATGTCATCCTAAAATATCTGCTCTAGGAATGATTGAGAAAGTTTTATGGCCTTTGTTACACAGGAGATCAGATTAAATTATCACAATGTTCCTTTCTGGATTTTGGAATCTATGAAACATAAAAAATAGTCTCTCTTATTTTTCTTCACACAGCGAATAGTAAACCTGTGGAACTCCTTGCCAGAGGATGTTGTGAAGACCAGGACTTTAATATGGTTCAAAAAAGCACTAGATAAATTCATGGAGGTTAGGTCCATCAATATTTAATAGCCAAGATGGATAGGAATGGTGTCTCTAGCCTTTGTTCGTCAGAAGCTGGGAATGGGTGACAGGAGAAGGATTCGCTTGAAGATTCCCTGGTCTGTTCATTCCCTCTGGGGCACCTGGCATTGGCCACTGTCAGCAGACAGGATACTGGGCTAGACGGACCTTTGGTCTGACCCAGTATGGCCATTCTTATGTTCTTATGTACAGCAGAAGATCAAATGCCTTTCCAGTTTATTTTATTTTATTTTATTTTATTTTATTTTATTTTATTTTTGCAATCAATAAACTGAACTTAAGCCACACAACTTTTATTTTCCTGGTAAGCAGTACTGCCAGGTACCTTGTGAAATCTGAGATTTGCAGGTGCTGGATGCTCCTGTCCCATACAGTGGTAGGAGATAAAATTAAATCCAGTTGTAGCAGTACTTTCAAAGGAAAGGCAGTAGCCTTGAATTATCCATGTTGATTTGATAAAGCCAGTGATGCTGCAGAAATAATACACCTCAGAACTGTCACATCAGCAAGTGACATCTTTTTATTCCAAACGAAAATGAAATGTCAGAGACTTGTGCAAGTATTCCAATGCTATTTCCAAGAGAAGTAAAACTTCCTTTTAGATAGTGGGTGTTTACCAGAATTTTGTTTTAATTAAAGACCATGCAGGTGGCAACAGCTATAGTTAAGGTTGGCCAACCTTTTCAATCTGAAGGCCCTATTTTCAGTTGTTTATAATTTTGTCAAATAGAAGGTGAGTGGGCTGAAATGTTCCATGCTGGTTGTCTGTCTGTCTGTCTCATGTTGGTTTTGCACTTTGCTGAAAACCTCAAAAACAGATGTCCCCACAGTGTGGGATGCGCCCCCTCAAGGGAGGTGTTCCAGCATGTCTGGGGCGGTGCAGTAGGGTTGGGAGCGAGTATCACTCAGATGCTCTCCACCCAGAACTTTGGTCCAGCCCCGCTCCCAGCCTCCCCAGCTCCTGGCCTACACCTCACCCCATTCCCAAGCTCAGAATGCCTCCACTCCTGGCCCTGCGCTAGCTCCAGCCTTCGGGCCACAGCTCCATGCCCAACCTGGCGCCTCTGGCCATGAGCCCGGCTGCTGTGTCCCTCTTCCTGCCTCCTGGCCCCAGACCTATCCTGAGCTGTGGCCACCAGCCTCAGCCCCATTACCTTTGTCCGCATCTATCTCTCCCCACACCGGAGCGGCAGCCCTGCTCCCAGGCTCAGCGGGGGTACAGACAGGTGTAAGGGTGGGGACACAACTCTCAAGATTTTTGGGACCACTGCTTGGCGATTCCATGCATTTGTCAGGGAGGTGAGTCTTTTTCCACCCCTGTGAAAATTCACTCGACTTGAGAGCCAGGTTTCAAATAAACAAACTCCATTTTGTTAAGGACTTGTTGTTTTGGTAGCTAAATCCTGTGAAGCTTCTCTCTGCACCAAGCATGCCCCAGCCCCTCACAGTCACTTTGTGTGCCATGCCCCACAGAGCAACTGAGCATGCTGCATCCCTCCGCTGCAGGGGCTGAACAAGACTTTCCTGGCAACTGCGCCTGCAGGCGGTCAAGGGACATTCTCCTGCGCTCTGTCTCCCCCTGCTGGGCTGTACCTCCAGGGAAGGCAGAGACAACCTGACTACAGTGCAGAAGGGTGAGGAACAGGGAGTAGTATGAAGAGATGGATCCTGTAGAAAAACTAGTATTTGGTCATGTAATTAAAGAGTATGTCATAAAGTATGCACAGAAAGGCCTGAACTCATGTTGCCAGGCAACTTTAGTTCTTGCATTTCCCAGTGTTGAGTGCTTGGCTTTGTGCCCCTTTCTTTTCATGTAGTTTTAAAAATGTAATCCAACATTAAATTCAGCATAGTTTTCCCTTCATGTAAGTTCTGTGAAGTTCAAGTCTAGCTATACCAAGCAAAGCCAGTCTGTGATACCCTGTAGACAAGTGAAAAGCATCAGAATACTGTGGGTGGGAAGAGATATTAATTCCTTATTGAGGACTACCTTGGAAAAACCTTTCAATTAGTTTTCTTCTCACCAGCTATGCTTGGGACCAAATTGTGCCTCATTATAGTTGAAATTGCAATGAATGAGCCTTTAGAAGCAATCATATCCTCCATTAGGTTTGAGGTATTCCTTGGCCATCATGAATAGTGCAATATGTTTTGCTCAAAGATTTGCCTGGATTTCTAAATCAATTGCTTGGCAATTCTGTTACTACTATTATAGTTGTAGTAGATGATTTACCCAGTGTTGCTCGGGTCCTTAACTCAAATAAGTTTTCTTTCTCTTCACTGAAATCATTGTTCTAGGATAGGGCCTGGATGAGGGGTTCAGGATGCAGGCAGCCCTGGGGAGAGAGAACAACCCCATGTTCTCTCACTGCAGCAGCTCGGGGTCCAGGTCAGAAGTGTCTGTAGACAGCTGCTGCTGTGGCCACAGTCAGGGCAGGTGTGCATGAGGACAGACAGACACACAAATATATATATATATAGTGCGTGTGTATATCTATACTATGTACATATATAGTAGATAGCTGTCCCTTTCTCTACCCCTGATGGCCCAATAGGGGTATAGCTGTCTCAGTCCCCATCTGTGGCCTCTTGCTGCTCCCCCTGTGGCCATTCCACAGTATAACTGTTCCTCCTGCCAGATCCCTCCTTTTCCATTTTCTGAGAAACAGTTGAATTCCAGGCACATCCCATTGTCTTGACCCAGCCAAAGCCTGCCCTTGCTTAAAGTTATGATGATGATGTTCGTCCATCGTATTCGAAGAAGACCTTGACATCTAACAAGTTGTGGGCTGTCCACGGTGTGTCCGCAGATGGCTGACAAGGCCAATGCGGGCACGAAATGTTCTGCCACATGTCGGGCAGACATGTGTGGGCACCGCTGTTGCAGCGTTTGCAACTCTGGCTTTACGGAGTGCTCGCTTCTCTTGTGCTATGGTTGTCCTTCTGGCTTCAGATGTTTGACAGCCTTGGTGGATCAGCATGCGCCATGTCGATCGGTCTTGTGCCAGGGTCTCCCAGGAGGTAGTGTCAATATCCAGGGACTTGAGAGAGGCTTTAAGCGTGTCTTTGTAATGCTTCTTTGTCCCCGTCGATCGCTTTCCTTGAGACAGCTCACCATAGAAGAGCTGTTTAGGGATGCGATGGTCTGGCATCCTTGCAACATGGCCAGCCCAGCGTGTCTGGGCTTTCATCAGCAGGGTGTGAACTGACGGCAGGCCTGCTCTAAAAAGGACTTCTGTGTCTGGCACCTTGTCCTGCCACGAATCCTCAGAAGTCTGCGGAGGCAAATCGTGTGGAAGTGGTTCAGTTGCCTAGCGTGCCTCCTGTATACAGTCCAAGTCTCACTGGCATACATCAAGGTAGTTAACACTACTGCTCGATAGACTTTAAGCTTTGTAGCAAGGCTTATTCCACGGCGGTCCCACACTTTGGTCAGCAGTCTGCCAAATGCAGAGCTTGCCTTGGCGATTCTGCAGTTGACCTCGATGTCAATTGTCACTGCGCGAGAGGGTGCTGCCAAGGTATGTAAATTGGTCCACTGCTTGCAGCTTTTGTCCCTTCACTGTGATGGTGGGCTCTTGATGTTGGGCTTTCGGAGCTGGCTGGTGCATCACTTTAGTTTTCTTTATGTTGATGAGAAGGCCGGGTTGTCGCATGCTGCTGCGAATTTGTCCATGCTGGCTTGCATTTCCTGCTCTGATCCAGCATTCAGGGCGCAGTCGTCAGCAAAAAGGAGGTCTCGTAGCACAGTCTCCTTTATCTTGGTGACAGCCTGGAGTCTTCGCAGGTTGAACAGTTTCCCATCGGTCCTGTATCTCAGGCTAACTCCCAAGGAACTGTTCTGAAAGGCGTGGCTGAAAACATTATGCTAAACAGGGTTGGTGCCAGCACGCACCCTTGCTTGACGCCATTTGTGACGGGAAAGGCCTCTGAAGCTTCTCCGTCGTCCAGAACACGAGCCGTCATGCCGTCGTGGAACTGACGTACCATCAGGATGAATCTGTCAGGGCACCCAAACTTCGACATGATGCGCCACAGACCTTCGCGACTGACAGTGTCAAAAGCCTTGGTGAGATCCACAAAGATGGTGTACAATTCACGATTCTGCTCTTGACACTTCTCTTGGAGCTGTTGGGCTGCGAAGATCATATCCACAGTGCCACGCTCTTTGCGGAAGCCGCACTGTGTCTCAGGTAATAGACCCTGTTCCAGGTGGTCAATCAGGCGATTCAACAACACTCGTGCAAGGATCTTACCTGCGATGGAGAGCAGTGATATTCCTCTATGATTATCGCAGACTTGTCGATTTCCTTTCCTCTTGTAGAGGTGTATGATGGACGCGTCTTTCAGTTCCTGAGGAATAGATCCTTGATTCCAGAAGGACTGGAACAGCTGAGTGAGTTTGTCGACAAGCACTGCACCACCACCCTTATAGACTTCCACTGGGATCGCGTCAGATCCTGGGGCCTTACCACTGGACAACTGGCTGATGGCCTGTAAGGTTTCAGTCTCTGATGGTGAGACATCCAGGCTGTGGTTGATCTCTGCCTGGGGCATTCTATCAATCGCCTCGTTATTGATGGAGGATGGTCGGTTCAGTACGGATTGGAAGTGCTCAGCTCAACGCTGTAGAATCAGAGTCTTCTCAGTAATGAGAGTTACACCATCTGAGTCCAGTAGAGGAGCTCCCTGAGGGCTGAGGTCCGTACAAAGATCTAAGGGCTTCAGAGAACCATTTGGCATCGTTTCTGTCAGCAAACTTCTGGATTTCATCTGCTTTGGCACTCAACCAGGAGTCCTGCATCTTGGCGAAGCTTGCTCTGTACGGTCCTGCGAATGTTGTTGAAGGCATTTTTCTTAGCTGTTGACAATGGGTCGTTCTGATGAGCACGGTGAAGGCGATACTTTTCAGCAAGTAGGACCTTGATCTCTTCATCGTTCTCATCAAACCAGTCCTGCTGTTTCCTGTGTAAGGGTCCAAGAACCTTTAGTGCAGAAGAGTGCACAATGTCCCGGAAGCGTTCCCAGTCCTTCTCAGCATTTTCCTCTAATTGCAGCTCTGAAAGTTGGTTGCAAGATCTTCTGCCAGTGAGGCTGCTGTGTTGGGGTTCTTCAGTTTACTGACGTTGATCTTTTTCATCACAGCTTTGTTTCGCGGACGCCTCTTTAGCTTGATGTGAAGGCTTAATTTGGAGATAAGTCTGTGGTCAGTCCAACAGTCAGCACCGCATGGCCTTGGTCACCCTTACATCCTGTCTGTCTTTCCTCCGCACAATGACATAATCAATGAGGTGCCAGTGCTTAAAGCGTGGGTGCATCCAGGACGTCTTTTTGCGAGTGGGCAGGCGGAAGATGGTATTAGTGATGATCAAATCATGAGCCGCACATGTCTTCAATAGTAGTAGGCCATTGCTGTTACATTTACCGATTCCATTTTTTTCCAATGACGCCACCCCAGGCAGAGTGATCAGATCAGGGTGTATGGGGTGTTCAGGGAGGGGTAGTACCTCTGGTGTAGGGGCATGTTGTGTCCTTTCAGGGCAGCTCGTCCACCTTTGGTCCCCACTTGTCACTCAGCTCTCACCTGTGGTGCAGCAGCCACACCCCGGGCAACAGCTTCGACAGGCTGGCTAAACCAGGTTGAGAGTAGCCGTCGGGTCATTGACCTTCGGTGAGATAGGGACTTGTCTATCCCCGTGCATGTGAAGACAGACTCCAGCGGATTGAGCGGATGAGATCTAGAATAGATCTAGAATAGGACCAACGGTCATAAAGGTGGTTTCTGCAAGCGATGTGGTACGCTAAGAGCACGGCAAGACACGAAAGATGCCCTGGTCAACCACTGCGCCAGCCCATCTCCAACCGTCTTGACTTTAGTCCTGCCATTGGAGCAAGATGGAATCTGCGAAGAGAGAGTGAGGCTGATTATGCGCACCTCTCCCTCACTTTAATCCAATTCATGCGCTAGTCTTGACATCTGACATCCCCGAACTCCCGCAAACCTCAAAGTCCTGTGGCGACGGGCGAGCGATGAAGCAGCAGGTGTGGATACACTGGGAGCTGTAGCCGCCGCGGCACACAGGTGGCTCAGGTCTAATGGTCGTCTTCTTGCTGGCCGAAGCAACAGCTGGATTCGGCGTCTACCTGAGTGACTGAGCAGCCCTCTTTAGGATCGCACTGCTCACCTCCGTAGCAAGAGGAAGGGGCTAGAAAAGGTGCCCTAAATATTGTTTGCTTCACAGAACCCTGGCCAGCTTACCGTGGCTGGAGGGGATCCCACTTCATGTGGTCGAACAATAAAACTTCAAACAAAATGCAAGGTGACACCACTCACTATTGGCACATGGAATGTACGCACGCTTCAAGACAACCCCTCAGCAGATCGACCAGAAAGAAGAACAGCCCTGGTTGCTAGAGAGCTCACAAGATTTAACATCGATATTGCGGCCCTGTGTGAAACTCGTCTAGCCAACGAAGGTCAGCTCACAGAAATAGGAGGCGGTTATACATTCTTCTGGTGTGGACGCAGCAGTGACGAACGTCGTGAATCTGGAGTTGGCTTTGCGGTTAAGAATCATCTTGTACGCAAACTTGCCAGTCTTCCTAAGGGTGTGAACGACTGACTCATGACACTGCATCTTCCACTACCGAGAGGAAAGCAAGCCACACTGATCAGCGCCTACGCACCCACAATGACGAATCCGGATGAAGTAAAGGACAAGTTTTATGAAGATCTCGATGCCCTACTCTCATCTGTGAAGCGTACCGACAGGCTGATTCTACTTGGCGAAAGTTATGATAACAAGAAGCTGCATCCCAAATTTGGTGGTCGTATCTCTTACTGTTTAGGAGGAGTTCTTGAACAAATGGGTCCACAGTCGGATGGACAGACAGACAGATGCACATTTCTAAACTATATAATAGGATAGGTTCTCCACGCAGTATTCCTAACATGCTAGGAAATGTCCAGAGCTTATATTCTAAATAGACAAGATAAAGGGTTAGGGAAAAGATGTATTATCCCCAGTTTACAGATGGGGAAACTGAGCCTCAGATTAAGTGACTTGTCTATGGAAAAGCCACAAACTGAGCCCAGACTTCTTAAGTCCCAGTTGGAGGCCATAACCATATGATCCACTTCCCTATTTGCCCTCTTTCTCTTTTATACTGTTAATATATGTCGGAGTTTTATTGCTGTGAATGTTCACAGAAACTTAAATTTCGAATCAATGGCTTTTGCAGCATATCCACAAGGTTGAACTTGCAAAACAAGATGGGAGCAAGAGGTGGGCTGTCAGGTATGCAGGTTCTAGGCCATTCAAGACCAAGACCTTACAAATCACCCAAAAACCTATAAGTAACTCAGGCCTGCACAACATACGGCCCGAGGGCTGCATGCGGCCCGCAGGGGCTCACTGTGCAGCCCATGCTGACTACGGGCGGCGCGGCCCCATCCGATCCACTGACCGGGCGGAGGAGCGGAGTGCCGCCGGCCGGGGAGGGGGAAGTGTGGCGATTATCGCCACCGGGCTGCTTGCATGCAGCTCCAGAGTGAGGAGGCAGGGTGCGACCCAGAGGACGGGAGAAAGGGGAAGGCACCAAGTGGTTTTTTTTTTTTTTTTTTTTCCAGAGACGTGTGGGTGGTTTTTTTTTTTTTTTTTTGGGCTTGACAAAAATTTTTAGCCCGTGTATTCAGTATTTTTGGGGAGAGCATCCCTACTTGCGGCCCGCAGCTGTTTTCTTTGGCGTAATCTTTCTGAGCTGTGCAGGCCTGAAGTAACTAGTGCCATCTCTTCCCAGAAAGTTGACCTGCTCAGTGAGTAAGATGCTGGATAACTAACCCAAGATCCAAAATTTGTGTTAGTTGTTTACATAGACTGAAAATATGGCCCAAGATTAAAACAAAATATCTAAAACAGCTGTTTTCCCTTTCTTTATGAAGCCCAATTTGCTACGACTCTATTTCCCTAACATACAGATGAACCCTGTTTGAAATATTGGATTAAAATGGCCTTGACATATTAGGACATTTCCCAGACAAAAATGGAACCATTTACATACTGGAATAGATAAGCCAATTCTGTCATCAAATCAACATTAGTTTAATAATTTAGATTTACAGATTAAAAAAAAACTCTTGGCAGAAAGTGTATTTGAAACAACACAGCAGTTTTCCCCCCCTATTTTAAAAGTTAGAGGAAATATTGAGGTATCAGATATAAAATTTAAATTGTTGTATTGAACAGTGATTTTTATTCAAATGCCATTTGTTTTAGTAGCCAGGCAAAATACAGATTTGGAAACTCCAACTGCTCAATACTTCAAAAAGAAAGTCTGCTTAAAATACACACAGTATTATTGCATTGAATGATTCCTTAGAATATTCCACCATCTGACAGGAGGTCACATCTTCATTTTTGGAAATGGGTTAAATCCAGGTGTGCCCCTTCTTTGGGATATTGGGTCAAAAAATAAGAGAGATTCTTGCTCTATGAATAATCTTATGAACCTTAAAATACAATAAAACGGTTCAATATTTTGTTGTTTGGTCACCATTTATCATTTTTTTCTGAAACTAATAAGAATGCTACTAAGCTTGTCTTTTTAAATGTCCTTCTGAGATGTTTCTTATCATGCAAATCTTGGCCAAGACTTCAAATCGGAATGCCTAAAATCAGGACGTTATCAGTGGTTTTAGGAACCTAAATCACTTTTGCCTGATTCTCAAAAGTTCTAGGCATGCTCAGCTCCCATTGACTCAAACAGACATTGAAGGTACTCTTGAGTTAAAGAGCCTCACTTAGGGTACTCTAGACTGCACTCTAACATCGAAATAAGATATGCTATTTGTGCTGAGTATCTTATTTCGATTTTATTTTGTAATAGGCTATTTTGAAATTTGGCGAGTCTATGCGGTGCCAAATTTCAAAATAAAGCACTATTTCTAGACAACCCTTATTCCTCGTGGAACAAGGTTTACAGGGATGCCGAAATAGTGCATCCATTATTTCAAAAATGATCTTGAAATAGCGGCTGTGTTCCTTGGACTCGGGGTAGCTATTTAGGGATACCTTCAGTATCCCGAAATAGCCTTGCAGTCTAGACCTTTGAGAGTCCAGATTTGAAATTCTTAGCCTTTAACTGTGGTGATGGTCTCGGAACCAGTGTTAGATAACATGTTGATTACTCTTGTAATACTTTCCACAGTTGCACAGTTCTAGTTTCTGTTGATTCTACGTGAATCACCTCCATGGACTATTGTCTGTTTATGATTGCCCCAGACCGGTTTTTTACAAGGTAAATAATTTGATGCAGTGCACTTTGAAATCTTATTTGAAGAGTCAAGTGCATTTTGGCCTCAAGCATTGTCACAGGAACTTAAAACTGATAGAAGGACCATAAATAAGGAGTTATGAGAAAAGGCAATGCATTGAACTAGAATTGTCCAATATGCTGCTGGGTTCATGCGGTTTCTCACTTGCCTTCAATATCTTTTCTCTGTGCGCTGGCAGAAATGGTAACTTGCACATTAATTATGGATCAGATTGTAATAGCCTCTCTGCAGCCTCACTCCATAAGTCGCATCATTGACTCCAGTGAATAGATCCTTCCTTCCTGTGTGGTCCCATTGAAATCCATGAAAGCATGCACTGAATAAGGTGCTATTAAAGATGAGTAAGAGTACACGAATCTGGACTTTATGCAGCAATATCTTTCGGGTAGATGAACTTCAACAATAGTGGCTGCTGTTGATTAGCTTCAAAGTCATGGCTGATTGCTTTACGGCTCTGTGTAGCCCCTCTATGTGATAAGAATAAATGTGATAGTGTTACACGGTATCCCAAGAATTAGTATTCATTTGAAATGGGTGTGGCCCCAAACCTTGGGTCTGGATTCACAGCAGATATTGTTTCATAGGTATTCAGCATGCTTATATGAGGTTGAAGCCAATCACAGAATTTGTACCCTTCCAAAAAGTAGGACTTGGGTCTGGAGCTTAGCTCTCAAGGCTGATTGCTCCAGTAGAGTTTTGTCTGACCCATTAAAGGACAGGAAGTTTGGATTCTGGACCCATTATTAATATTTAAAACACAACATGACTACCCTGCCATTTGGAACTGTTTGTGACCTAGTGATTCCAAGAGGAGAAATGGTCTCTCTTCTTGCAGTGAGTCCTATAATCCAGCATAATGATTAGATTCAGAGATGGTTTCAAACTGCACATTTGGGGGGTATTTTGTTCGGGGTCTTGGCACAGACCTACCTTTTAGATGCACTCACTGGAATGGTTTAAAGCTTTGGGGGGCAGTCGCTGAATTTTTAATCATAGAATCTCTAGAAATGTCAGACTAGAAGGGACCTTGAGAAGTCAAGTCCTGCCCCCTGCAATGAGGCAGGGACAGGTGAACTTATGGTATATCATCACTTGGCCATATTTGTCTAACCTGTTCTTAACCTCCGAATATGGGCAAGCACCTGTTGGGACTGAGGAGTCAGCACGTGGCTTCCGCTGGGCTCAGTGTAAAAGACGAGCCTTTACCAACATCCTACTGGGGTATCTGAGTATCCTGCAGTATTTCCTATATTTAGAAGGGACCTCATTTACCTGAGGTAATTGCTGATTTCCCAGTGGCTGTTATTTTGGGTTTGGGTGCACGCTGTGCATTTAGCTGCACATTTTTACTTCAGGAAAATGATTTAGCTTGTCATGGCTGTCTCCGCAGTTCATTGTCTATGGAGAGATGAGAGAGAAAGACCATGGAAGCGAGCAACAGAATGCTTCCCACTATGTGGAACTTCTCTCCATGGAAGCCATCATGAAAAATGCGGTTGTGGTCCCTTCTCTGCTGAATATTTGCTCTTATTCTTCCATCTTTCATTAGTGTTGTTTTACAGGTGTGCCACAGCAACTGTCCCCTTTGCTAATATTCATGACATACAATGCTCGTCTTCCATTTTGGAGTGGGCGAGAGGAAAGTACATAGTGCACACACTGGCTCGCTCCAGGAGTCTAATGTGTGATGTCTGTAGGGTATTGGCAATGCTAGAACACTGGCAGAAATAGAGTGGGGATCAGAGGGACCAAGAGGCACTCACTATAATCATGTTATCTATGGTTCCAACCAGGCCTTTCAGAT
Source organism: Rafetus swinhoei (assembly GCA_019425775.1). NCBI lineage: Eukaryota > Metazoa > Chordata > Testudines > Trionychidae > Rafetus > Rafetus swinhoei. The sequence goes on along the minus strand of CM033427.1, from coordinate 125,611,226 downwards.
GACATCTAATCCAGTGTCCCAGTAGGCTTCTATATCTCACGGAACTTCCCCTTTGGAAGTAAGCTGGAAGGCAAATGTTATTTAAGGACTTTTCTTAAATTTCGTTGAGAATCCATAAGGCTATGTCTACATGGCATGCATGGGATGTAAGTGCGGTTTGTGTAGACATATCATGCTAGCTTTAATCTAACTAGCTCAGGTAGCAGAGGAGCAATGCCACACCGACAGGGGCGTAAACTGGCCAGGGGTCAGGACAGGATTGTATGCCCCCACTGAAACGTGGTGCCGCGACTTCACCGCTCAGGTAGCATTAGCCTCGCTATCTCGGGGATGTCTTCACCAGTTGCATTGGCACCTTGTGACTTCAGATAGACCTACCCAATGTCTATTTCAGTTCACGTTGGCCCATGCTCACATGGGAAAAAGGGGGTGCCTGGATAAGGACACACATTCTTGGAAATGCTTGTCCTGTAGAATTCGTAAGGGCAGAGTCTGATTCCAGCAGCGGGAGGGGGATACTTGGGATTATGTGGCTGTTGCTTGCTGTCGTCATGGCATGGCAGATCAGCAATATATCTTCCAATTATCCCTCATGTTAGACTCAAATTTGCTGCTGCTACATGCAATGTACCGGTGGTGTACGTGATATACAGTTTGTTGATCTACATAATTTAATATCCATAATGGAAATGAAGGAGACTGTAGTATCATGCTAGTTGTGCTGCAAACCATTAATTCCACCTTATTTAGCATTCTTTGATTACTTCTGTTTGTTGTTCTGGGTCTTCGTCCCTAAATGCACATTAGGCTGGAGAGTTCTTTACAGGATGCTCTATGGACGGTAGCCACGGACACTGCTAGAAAGCGAATAACTCTTTTCTTGTCGGTCTCTGCTTATGGCCAGCATTTTAACAATTATGGATCTGAGGCTGCCACCCTTACTGATGTTGTGTAGTATCTTATACCACAAATAGCCCAGTTGATTTCAGTGGGGATTACTCACACAGTTACATAATATTCATCGTGTGTGTGTGTGTGTGTGTGTTTACGCACACATAAGGTGCTTCTACACAGCAGCATTATGTCAGAATAAAGGCTGTTATTCCGAAATAAAAATGCGAGCATCTACACAGCCATTCCATTATTTCAAAATAACGGACGGCTTATTCCGACTTCTGTAAACCTCATTTCATGAGGAATAATGGCTATTCTGAAATAGCTTTTTCAGAATAGCTGTAGTGTGGATGCTCCACTCCTGCTAGTTCAAAATAGCTCCTTCCCCAGGGCCATTCAAACTAATTACTCCCTCATGCTTCCTGGGGCTCTAAATCGAGGTAGCAAGTTCACATTAGGGGAGCCTGCCTCAGACTAATTTCAAGGCTTCCCTGTCACGTAGATGCGCTATTTCAAAATAAGTTATTTTGGAAAAAAATTCTGAAATAGTTTATTTCAATACAAGCATGCTTTGTAGACGTACCCATATATATATATCAGAATTTGATCATAACCACTTATAAAATGCACTGCGCCTTGAAGCTGTGACCATCACACAGAAGTAGCAATCCTGTCAGCATGGGATTAAGTGAACACAAGTTACTCCACAGAGAACAGAGCCACCCTGACAAACAGTCCCAGAAAGCAATTCTATTGAAAACTCTCCCCAGACAATTGTATTCCCCAAACAATTCACTCAGCTTTTTAAAGTCATCCTGCCAAATTCTGCCCTCAGATACATATATGGCTATCTCTGTCTCTTCATGTCAATGGGCATATGTCAGAGAGCAGAATGTGACTCAGAGTTTATACTCCCTTAGAGGTGTATTATGGTGAACAGCCAAGTGGAAACCGGAGATCACTTCCCCCCAAGAGTTTGTCTTTGAAGCCTCATCTTGGTCTTACTCTGGAAACGCTACGAGTAACTCTAGAGTAGAATGATTTGTTTTATGCAGCCATTCACAGTGAAATAGCTTCAGAGAATTCAGAGTGCCTGCCTTTATGAAGTGAAGGTACCCTTAGGCTAAGTCCAATTACCGAGGGTACGGGAAAGGCTCCCTTTAAAAAAAAAAAAATTAAAAACAGAAAAATCAGTTAATACAAATATCCCTAGTTTTGGTAGTTCTATGCTTAATCTGATTAAGTGCTGCTGATTCTGGGTGTGTGAGGCTATGTGTTTTTTGACAGGGAGTTTAAGAAAGTGACAGTTTAACTGGCAGTTCTCCTGTTGCTGCTGAGATCAAAGGGACACCAGGGCTGCTAACCTAGAATATAAAGTGTGCAAAGAGAAGCCACAGATATGTAAAGAAAACAGCCACTTTATGGTGTTATAAACATTAAGTAACCTTGCTCATTTCTGACTCACCCCTTCGTATGCGGCTGTGTATTTGGCTTTCCAGTCAGCTACTGATGATGGTCACAACCACTTGCCCAAAGCCACCATCTTGGTGGTGAAGTGGAATATGTTCTAACTGCCCAGGAATTTGTGCTTGTTTTGTGGACTTGTTGGTCCTCATTTACTCTAAAACCCCTTTATGCTGCTCTGGCAGCGTCAATAGATCTTAAAATGTGTATAAATGTAACTTGCACCCACTTCTGAGCCCCTTTATATTGCCAGAGTGGTATAAATGAGGATCCTTCAACAGGCGGGGGGAGAAAAGGAAGGAGCTTTTGTAAATCAGTATGGCTTTGGTGTGGCACTGCCAAGTCACACCAATGGAAGAACTAGCCAGTCTTTGCGTTCTTTGAGTGGGGCCTGGTCTCTTCCTCTCCACTGTGTCCCAGCGCAGGGCCCTGTGTGCATCAGCCCCTGAACAGGGGCTTCCCTCTAAGCACAGAGAAGTGCATTGACACTCTCTACTATGTCCTACCAGTGTCTCTTCCGTTTGGGGTGTGGCCTCTCCGGCCCAATTTGCTGGGTGGCTTGCCTCCCCCAGTGCCCTCTGCTGGATCTGCGAGCGAGGCAGCCGCAAATTGGTGAGGCCGTGCCCCACAATGCCACTGGGCTTCGCTCGTTCAGGTACCTCAAGTGCCAGAGGCTCATGGGTCTCCTCCACAGTCTCTCTTGGATGGGGAGCCGGTGTTTGCTCCTAGGGGCTGCCTTGGTGGCAGGCAAGTAATCCTTCCCCTCAGGCAGGGAGGCAGCTAGCTCCTGTCTTTTTGCCAATCAATCCCAAACTGAACCAGGCCTCCTCCTTTTCTCCCCACCCCCTCCAGATCTGGTCTGGGCTGCAGGTATGATGGAGAGGGGCTAGATGGACCCAGAGGCTATCTTTAACCCCTGGTGTGCTGGCTGGCAGTAGGTTTGTCTAGTCAGGAATGATGGAAACCCTAGCTAGCAGTTTCTTGGCTTTTCCCTGTTCAAATTATTAATGTAGGTAAATTTTCATTTTGTGAATTGTGGACTTAAACCTGTAGCCTCGTATGCACCGAATTCATATTCATTGTGTCTACTCATGTATAGAACCAGCATTGGAAGGATTATGACTTTGCCGACCTCTTAGTAGGCTTCCTCCTGAATCAGTCAAGCCAGTGGGAATTTTTTTTCACTGGCTTGAATGGGCATATAATTAAGCCCTTCTGTGATTTTGTGTTCTAACTGACCAATGCAGAATTGCCTTTTCTTGCCTGGCCGCCTGTTAGTTCAAGGGGCTTATTCATCGTATGCACTGTATAGAACTTCCATGTGGGTGCACGGAATTGCGACTTGTGAGTAGACCGAGGAAATTGGCCCCAAAATACTACAGCTATATGAGAAAAACAGTTTTGATGGAAAGTGTAGAGTGTGCAGTCTGTTTAAACAAAATCTTTAATGGTAGTTGCGCAGAAGAGCCTAAGTCCAATCCTGTTCTAACGTGAAGCAGTGAAGTGTTGAGATATGAAGAATACTTTCTGAATTACATTGTTTAGATCTGACAAACTACAGTATCATGCTATGTGCATTTTTTAAAAATGTTAGTTCCTAAGCAACATACAATATAAAACTTCAGGCATTTTATTGCTGTCAATGGGAACCATACATGTCGATCTGAGATCATCATTTCAGCTGTAAATTATACACCTGATGAATCAAATCTCATGGTCCTATAAGGCAGCAGGAGACCGGAAAGTCCAATAACCTTGACAGTTACTTCTATTTCCATTCTATATGTTGCTTCTAGTGATGATGGACTGGAGCTAAACCATTAAGTATAAAGTTCTTGGTTTAACCAGACTGGCACCATTCTTATTGATGTACCTGAAAAAAAAAAAAAAGATTTCAGACCAATGTTCCACAACCTATAATTCAGCGTATTTATCTTTTAAGCAGGCTGTCAATTTTTCCATTGAGATGACAACTCAGGTTTTTCCAAACCTATTCCTCTATCCTAAGGGCACTATTCCTTTTCCAGTAGTGGACTATAATGTTTCTTGCAGCCATAAGGAGGTGATTAATCAATTTAGCCTGACAACTCTTAAACAAGTCAGCAGGTTGGTAACCTCGCAAAAATTGTCACATTCCAAACCATCTTCTGCTATAATTTCAGCTACGTGGGGAAAAAAATCTAATCTCTTGTAGTTCTTATGTCAATTTACTTTAATGCGAGTTCTCTCGGTCTGTAAGGATTCCGTGTTCTGGCCCCAAGCCAGAGTAACCACAAAATTTTCTGTCCTTTTCATCTTTTTGCTAAAACTGTCATACCTTTTTCCAATATTTTATTTATTTTATCAAAACCACTGTGAAATTGGTTAGTCATAGTTTCATAGTTTTAGTTTACCAACCCTCTTTCTCCCAACTCTGGATTTTAATAAAACTTTGAATGATCATTATGAAAATGCTTTTGATCATACTTTTGCTAATTTTTAAATGAAGAAAAATGTAGAAAAATGGGTCCATTTTGAAGCTATTGAAATGAACCCAACTTTCATGTGTTAAACTAGTTTCCAAATAAATGTTGCTTTATTTTTGACCAGTTTCAATGCCCGTTTGGCATGCAAATCCTTCTTTATGAATGCTTGGTTTGGCCTATGCTCATATACTCCAACTTGACAATTTTGCCTTAAAATTGGAAATGCTTTCCTTCATCTATGTTCAGTTTCATATCATTGTAGTCAATGGGGAAGCTCCCACTGAAAAGTCTAAACACTTCAGCTTTCCTGTTTTTTCATTCCATGAATGTTACTAGCACAATCTTTGTAAATCAAATCTCCCCTCTGGAAGAGAATGTGATAGTTTTTTTCCATGGCTCTGGGGGCAACCAAAGAATAACATATTTATAGTCAGAGTTATGAGGTAAGTAGTCATTAATAAGTATTCAGAAATACCAAATTTAATAGACTGAGGTAATATCATTGACAATATTTGTGAATATAAGTTGAAACTCTCTAGTTAGGTACCTGACCGGTGCTGAACCAGAGAATTTGCCGAACCACAGGAGATCAATATTGTCTAGCTGCATTACCAACATGTTCCCTGCTTACTAGGCTCTTAGAAGACATTTAGGGGTAAATTAGAGCTAAATAACAACACATAATAGTGAGAGCCAGGACTCGTGGCTGTAAACAAACTTAATGGGACCACGGGAAACTTGGCCACCCCCATGATAAGTGAACATCCGGGTAACTAAAATCATGCTGGACCAGGGATGTTGCCAGACTAGAGAGTGCTGGATTAGAGAGGTTCAACTTGTACCATATTTGATTAGCTGAGGTTGCATCTAACATTTATCGCAAAATAAACACAAGACATTTTAAATAGCTCTTGGATAGTTGAAATGTACATACTCGTAAGGAATTAATATTGCTGTCACAATAATCTTCTGAAGAGAAGGCAAAAAAATGGACAACATAAAATTATAGCTCAAATACATTTTGTTTCAAACAAGGGAAGAAAAACGTTCCAAAAGAGGGACTTAAGGGGTGTGATGACTTCCACCTTTAGGCATCCGTGGCATAGGTATTGTTGAGGTTTTTTTCAGCTGTTTCGTGATCCCTGTAGTTTGTACTATGTGGTAGGCCACATAAATTGCTCCCTGGATACATGTTTAATAGTTCACTTGGGGTTTATAGTCACAATCCAAAGATTAGGGCACACCTGCCACAGTGGGAGCTCTCATTTGGCCTAAACCCCACACACCTCTCTTGGATTACCAAAGGGCATAAGTGCTTGTTTACACATGCAAGTCTTTCTGGAATAAGGTAGGGTGTGGATTTAAAGCTGAATAGCTAATGTAGAGAAGCTCAAAGTGTAGACAAGTCCTCCTTCCATAGGTGCCACGCTGGTTTTGGAGACCATACAGCATCTTTTCACTGTATGCCTGTCAAGTTCTGCTGCTTGGTGCTAAAGGTGTAACAGCCCTGTGTGTTCCTGAATACAAGTGAAACCCATTGTGAGTGCCACCTGGACGGGCCTTTAGGGGGAAGGAGGAAACTGTGTCTTGTCCCTTTGATACATAAATATGGCCCTAAGTTTGTGGAATCAATGCCTCACAGGGTCATGCACATTCTCTTGCCGATATTTTTTGTTCTCGTTAGCCATTATATATTGAGATTATACAGCAAATTACAGGGGAGAGGAGTCAGATTCTGGGGGTTCTAGAGTTGGTTGAAAAATGGGGAGTGCAAAAACGTTGCATATTTAGCACTAATTGAATTTGTGACCCATTTCTAACCCCGCTGAAATTTAAAAACTTGTCTCCCGTGCTTGTCACTCCTCATTAAATGGGACAGACTGCCGGTAGAATTTCACAACTGTTCCCTTATAACAGCGAGCGACCAATTTAAATATTTTCAGCAGGTGTGATTTTTTTTTTCCAGAAGACAAACACTTTATACCAGATAAACTATATTATTACATCTCAGGGTCTCCAACAAAAAGTACACCATTTGCAATGGGAGGGTTTGCAGTATTTTCCCTGCCTTCCTCAAAGAAATCAAATTTCAGTGAAAACCTGTGTCAGTCTCATGTTTGGGGGAAAATATACATCTATAATTGGGAAGCGTTTGGCAGGATTGCTATTTGAGTGCTTTGGTCTTTGCTTGGTTCTATCTGATTCAGAACAGGTTCAACTCTCTCCTGCTGAAATTGTTCCACTTTGCATAAATAATTAGATATTCACCCGATGAGTGAAAAACTGATTCTGTGGCATAATTAGTTATGGCATTCACCTGTGATGAGGGGAGATTCAGGTTTGGGTTCCTGCTCTGAATTAGACAGAGCAGGAACTTGAACAGAAGTCTTCCACATCCCAGGTCAAGGTTTTCAAGTACTGGGCTATTAACTGCTCTGGAGTCACTCTCGTTTGCTTTCACTGAAAGTTCCATCCTTGAGTTCTTGAAACCAATATATGTTGAATTGACAGTTTGCAATGAAAAGTGTTGTCAAAAATTCCAACCAGCTGTCCCTGAACTGTGATCATCTTGTCTCATGTAAAAAGTTGATCTTGAAATCATAAATCTAAAATACGGTCTTTCCTGTTGTAAATGAGCAGGCATTCCATTCTGCTATACTTGTGTTCATCCTACTAGGACCAAGAAGAATTGGAGATAAGTCTTGTAGCATAATTCTATCAGTGTTGATGTAGAATTTGAGAGGTGGCAACCCAGAACTCTAATGACCATGCAGCATAATTTAGACAAATTGAAAGAAGGTAGGAAAGTCTCCAATTTTACAATGAGAAATTAAAAACTGTAATTTTACTTTTCCTTCCATTATGCATTTGTTATTACTGTTGCTTGTTTTTCAGAAAAATGTCTAAAATTAGGCTTGTTTTGGTGGGAAAAATTGTTTGACAAAACACCATTTTTCAATTTAAAAACTTTTCAGCAATATTTTTTGCCAGCTCTTGTCCCCAGTTGATTATTGTGATACATTGCTGGAATTAGGGCTCAAGATTAATTTTGATCAAATATTGACCAGAAATATCCCCCGTAACCCCAGTCTTGTGATTTTTCTTTATCTATGAAGATGAGTTAATGTTGGCAAAATGTAGTCTTATTTGTTCACATGGTAGACATTTCTAGGCAGCTTATATTATATGTTGCTGATTTACTCTCAATAAATATGATAATAGATTTACTGGGTTAGGTAATAATTCTTTACACCTTTGTGGTAAGAAGTTTGGATGCAGTTTTGGAATCAGTGTTCCAAAGGGTGATAATCCAACAGCATCTGTCAAAAATCCCTTCTTTTCTTAGCAGTGTTTGTATTCAGACATGGAAACTGACTGTTCTGAAGCAGAGCTGTAAGCCGTTAACCACAGGCTCATTATGGCAAACACCGTCCTTCTTATAGCCCGGTGGGAGCAAGAGGGAAAGCACAATAAAGTATTGCAGAAGTTTCTGTCTCACTGACACACACACTCACGTTCATAGCTGGCAGGTCGGAACTCCTTGAACTTTGTATGTATGCAAGATTGTAAGGATGTTTTCGACATAACTTTTTATCAAAGCAGTAAATCGATTAAGTGTTGCAACCTACCCCTAATGCAAATTGTCAGGCAACTCTTCCATTCATGTGCACACTAGAATGGTTTCTTTACCAGTGCATAAGTTGGTATTTCACAAATGTTTGGGTGAAACCAGTTCTAAGATTCTGAAAACATATCCAAAATATATATATATATATATATATGTATGTATGGCCTTATCTGTAGTTTAGGGAAATTCAGAGAAGATCAGCAAAGATTATTAGTGATCTTCACCAGCTCAATGTTGTCATTCTATTCTTGTAACCCACAAACCCAGGCTACGTCTACACTGCAGAGTTTTTGTGCAAAAATGACTGTTTTTTCGCAAAAACTCGCGGAGCGTCCACACTACAAATGCATTTTTGCGCAAGAAAAAGTGCAGTAGATCATCAGAAGACAGGGCTTTTTGTGCAAGAGTTATTCCTCTTTCTACGAGGGTTAAGCCTTTTTGCGCAAGAGCTCAAGAACTTTTTGTGGAAGAGATCTTCTGCAAAAACTTCTTGTGCAAGAAGCCTGCAGTGTAGACGTAGCCCTAGTGTGGTTCACTGTCCCATGGAGTGGCACTTACAGCAGAAGATAAGAACAGGGGAGCTCTACAGCCTAAGGTGGGCGCCAGCTGGCTTTATAGCTCAAGCTGTAGAGGCTCCTACCTACACTAAGCTCCAGAAGTTGCAGGTTCAAATCTGCCTGGTGGTGTTTACACTAGGATTCAAAGTTAAGAATGCAATAGTATTTTATAGAGCAGAGAGAAAATGGGACAACAGAAGACAAGGGAAAGTCCTGTCAACAGTTGTTCAATACTGAAATTAAATCTTAACCCAACAATGTTCCAGACATTTCAACACTCACTGCTTATGAACATTCAAGCGTTTGTTCAATTGCAGCAAGAACTCATGAAAAGTGATTGTGGCTAGAATGTCCAATGAAAGTTAATTTTAAATGGTGGGTTTGAAGTTGAAGTCCAAAGTCATGTGTTGATTAGAAACAATATTATGTAACTATACTCTGGTTGGACCCTGATCCTGCAGATGGATCTGTGTAGGTTTGTCTTCTAGTTTAGTCTAGTCAGGTCTAGTAAAACTATGAGTTCTTAAACTATGCTCATGGTTGCAGTATTTTCTAATTCTGTGTGCTCCTATTGGCTTCATTGGGGTTCTGGACAGGTGTAAGGGCCCTCTTTGGCAGGTCTAGTTGGAGGACTGGACAAAGTGGGAATATTGCAATTCAATGGACACACTAATGAATAAGAAGCAATTGTTTCTTACCTTGTTAATTGTATATTTGACAAACACTTTGCTCTGAATTTAAGAACAAATAAAAAATATGAATAAAGATTATGGAGAAATCTTGCTTTTTCTGGGAGAGTGGCAACAGAAGAGGGTCATAAAGGACATACTATTTTAAAGAAGGAAAATGCACAGATTTAAAATAAAAGACATTGGGATTTGAGAATTTGGGTTTGTTTCTGATCATCCTTATACTGGTGCAATTCAGGAATAGTTCTATGGACTGTAGTGGAGCTATTCCTGCATTGACCTTGAAGGGAGAGTCTTGGAGGGGTTTCTGTGTTAGTCTGTAACTTTAAAAACGATGAACAATCCTGTGACATCTTAGAGACTAACAAATATATTAGATCATGTGTGGGGGGTCCTGAAATTGGAGAGAGAGCACATTATGAGCCAATGAATTTACATCAACATAAAACATACTAGATCAGATTCTTTATCTGTTTGTTTTGGGAACTTTACATGAGAAAATATATGTGTATGAACGTGATTGTTTCCTCTCCTAGAAACTTTGTCGTTCTTACTTTTATTCTAGCCCTCAGAATGAAGACCTAACCCCACTGAAGTCAATAGAAGTTTTGCTATTGACGAAACAGGGTCAGGATTACACCCCAGGAAGAGGCAAATAGACCAGTTTTTTATATGGATCGGATCAGAAGAGCTGCTGAACTTTTCCTTCACTATGATTTTTAGAATTAGGCACTTTCTCATATAGGTTGAATCTCTCTACTCTTGCACCCTTGGGACCTAACCAGTGTGAAACCAGAGAGTTTGCCAGACCACAGGACAAAATAGTTTAGCAGCATTACCAACACTTCCACTGCTTACTGGGCTCTTAGAAGACATTTAAGGGTAAATCAGAGCTAAAGAGCAGCAATAGAACACTGAGAACCAGGACTGCTGGCTGTAAACAAACTGTATGGGATCATGGGACACTTGGCCACACCCATGATAAATGAATATCCGGCTAACTAAAATCATGCCTGATCACAGATGTTGCCGGACCGGTGATTGCTGGATCACAAATGGTTCCAAACTTAACGCGCTAATCAAGGCAGAATTTTTCTCCCCATGTGCTCTCAGCAGTCTTACTGACTAAACTTTCCCAGTTCAGTGACTGTAGAAACGGCTATCCCCTTTTTCTTTTCCTCACCTGTTGGAGCTTCTTTTTGTTTCCCTTCCTGCTTAATGACTCTGTTTGCAGCTTAAATGCAAATTAAGCAGCGCACTTGTTTCTTTGTTTGAGACAGACCTGTTCACCAGACTGTTTGGAACATGTATTAAGATCACCATACAATAGAATCTTATTGTAGTGGGGCGACAAGTCGCCCACTAACCCGGAGGTGGAGGAACCCCTCCGGGAGGCCTACCGGCCTACACTTATAACGTCACATACAGTATTGCCACACACATTTTATTAGGACATTCTTGTCTTGCAAATTATGACTTTTCAGATGATCCCTTAAGGCATATGTTGTGCAAAGATTCTTATTACAACAGTGTGTAGGGTGAGGATGTGGATATAGTCTGACACAGTTAGCAGAACCCATCTGTAATGTTCCTGTGATTGTTTCTGCTTTGCATTATGAAGAAATAAGTTAGAAATTTGGTGAGCAGCATTTTACAGTATATTCAGCTGAAATGGTCTCTCCTTGGCATTCCACTATACCAAGGTCTCATGTCTAAGACTTTTCTATTTGGCCCCGGTGATGTACGTATCTACTCTAGTTGTTTCTCTCTCAAATGATCTATCTTCTCTCAAACCTATACATTTAAGGCAGAATAACAGCTCACTGTAGTCCTTTTACATGGTGGGTGACTCTGGAACTTTAGCTAATGACATGACATTGACAACACAGCTATCTTCTAGTTGTAGGCATTTTCCCTGCAATATGTTACTGCTCTTTTTGAAAACAGGACCCCAAAAAAATCTCATTTTTGTGGTTCTTGTTCTGTTTCTTGTCTGTCTTGTTTCATTGATTATGTATGCACTAATTATCATGTGTTATGTTCTATAGGAACATAGCAGGTTTAGGAAGAAATCTACTGCATCATTAAGTCCAGTCCCCCCTCACAGGCAACCCCATCACATTAGGATGGTCATAAGTACCTTTAAAATTAGATAGGTTCTTTGCTCCCCGCATTAGAAATCTGTTCAGAACCTCAGTACGGTAATATAATTACTGCATTGGTGTCAATGCAGCGTTAAACCAAATTCAGGTCTCAAATAAACACATCCAGTTCCTGATGAGTTCATTAGGAGCTGAGTGTGTGCAACTTGGGAAGGATTTTGGTCTTCATTATTCAGTGCAGTATCCTATGACAAAAACTGCCATCATCCAAATTAGATCCAATCCTAGGCACTTGATATTTTTAACAGTGAGGGTAATTAACCATTGGAACAACTTTGCAAGGCTTCTGTGGATTCTCCATCACTGGCAATTTTTGAAATTAAAATTGGATGGTTTTTCTATAAGATCTGCTCTAGTACACACAGGAATTATTCCTGGCAAGTTCCAGGGCCTGTGTTACATAAGAGGTCAGCCTACCTGATCAGTGGCCCCTTCTAGCTTTAGAATCTATGAATGATTCTCTGAACTATTACAGGGCCTTGTAAAATAAGTAATAGCATGAACTGTGCCAGATCCTGAAGTCTTGATTCTCTTTTGCTCAGTATTCCTTCAGGCAAAATTCCCTGTGTAAAATATAATTAAGAACACCAGGATTCATCCACAGTGAATACACAGAGTATATAAAATTCACCTCCATGCAGAGGGTCAGCAAGTATCCTACACACTGCTTGAACCCTAGGCCTACACTAGTCCCAGAAGTTCATCTTAAGGTATGCAGCTCCAGCTACGTAAATAACGTATTTGGAGTCGGCTTACCTTTACCCGAGCTTGGCACCATCTTCACAGTGAGAGAACGGCAGAAGCAAATGCTTCTGTCAGATTCCCTTACTCCTCACGACTGTGAGGAATACTGGTGCTGACCAGAAGTGTCCTCAATGTTTGATTTAGTGAGTCTTAACTAGACCTGCTAACTCGAACACCAGAAGATCGATCTCCGGTGCATAAGTATAGACATGGCTGTAGTTAGAGGTTTTTAACAGGAGCTCAGTGATGTCTAGCCTTCTGTATAGACAGGAGAATTTCACTCAGTATGACCATTAGAATTGCAGATATTGGGCCAGATCCTCACAGGCTGTAAATCAGCATAACTCCATTGCCCAGAATGGGGTGACACCAGTTTATACCAGCTGAGGTTCTGGATCACAATGTAAGGGAGTTACTTTGGATTTACATCAGCCATTGAGATCAGAGACTGACCCATTGTCTCATCAACTCACTTCACAGGCTTTTTTTCAGTTGTTTTCTAACTGTTAAGAAGAGGCTTTTTGCTGAAATCCCTTACTCAGCTTAGTTTTTGTTGTGAGTTAGGCCTCCCAACCATGACAACTATTGTTGGCAGGCTCAGTTGCATTTTTTTTAATGCTGAGCCAACCAAAGAATGTGTGTCATCAGCGAGCATCTATAGATAACTCCCAAATACACGCATGGCCCAAACAAGGTGATTGGACAGCATGCTTAGACATTCCAGCTCTTCATTGTGATACTGATCGACTATGAATGACTAAAAAATCATATCAAGATTCCTGCACAGCATACAACCCATTCAGTGTTACGTATTGATTTAACTGAATAAGTTGTATGCTATCGGCCTACTTCTTCTGCTATGGGCTTACTCCTTCTACGTCCCCAAACAATCACAGTTAACATTCTAATATAGCTCTTGTTTTATAATTATTTTAAAGTATTTCCAGGCACTTTAGGTGATTTTTCTTTGTTTTGTTCTTTCTTCCCAAAATCTAAATCTTCCCCATATGTCTACTTCATGACTTCATTCACTGTTTTTATTTTGAAGGTAGTTAGCAAGCCTGGGATGAACAGTGAAGAAAGGAAGAAAAATAGCAATGGCAGCATTTTAGGAGTATGTGTATATTATGTAGGGTTACCATATTTGAACTTTCAAGAAAGAGGACACCCCTGGGAGAGAGTGTATCTATATCAGTATCTACCAACTCACGTTGTAGTACTGTGTTATATATATCACACATTATCATAGAACACTAGAACTGGAAGGGACTGCAAGAGGTCATCAAGTCCAGTCCCCTGCCCTCATGGCAGGACCCAGTACTGTCTAGTAGATGTCTGTCTAACCTGCTCTTAAAATTAATACAACATGAGTTGGTAGATACTGATACAGATACACTCCCTCTCAGGTGAGTCCTCTTTTTTGAAAGTTCAAATGTGGCAACCCTAATATTATGTATCTAAAACAGTACGATATGCATATGTATTATAGGTGGTGTGGTAGCAGTGTCTATTATTAAGATTGCCATATACTTCCCACTAGAGGATCTCTTTTCCATTTTTTTTTTATAACTTTTTGCCTAATTTTAACAGCTTGGACAGTACATTTCCATTGATGGGTGTCTGCCTCATTAGGTTCCATTCTAATCATGCTCATTGGCTCTGGGGATGGCATGTGCCTAGTCTGGTCAGTGAGGGAACTGAGCGTGCTCAGTAAGAACGAAATCTTCTCAGATTTGAATAGCTAAAATCGGAGAGGTCTCTACTGAGCATGTGCAAAATTGCAATTCTCCCTCTTCCCCAATGATTTATAACTTGGCTTGATTTGGGTAGATTTTCATGGAGATGGCAAAGGGCACATCCTTTTCAGAAAGAGCTCCCCCCTCCCACCCTCGACAGGTTTTGAGTTCCTGCTCACAAGCAAGAGAGTTTTGAAAAGGAGGTTACTGGAATTGTTACCATAAAGTTCCCTAGCTTTGTTCTTGGAAGCAGCTGGACCAGTTTGTCTGCCATTTTTCAAAAGCTTCAGGGAGACATGCAGCATGTCAAATTTAATCCATGTGGATAATTAATTAAAGTTATAAGCAACTGGAATCAAGGTCTTATAGTGAGGAGTGCTGGCCACACTTACTAAAAGTACTATCACTTCTGCATATAATATTTGTATATGCAGGTGTGTGTGTCCTCAAATTGAATATAAAGCTTGATATGTTGTATTAAATTATACATGTACTAAAAATAAGAATAATTCCAAACCCTCATCTCATCAGCATTTTTCAGTAATAGGAAGCCATGTATGGTCTTCTGAGGGATTGTGTTTCTGGAAGTCATCTGGCAGCATGGTTACAAATAGCATTCTTCTTTTGTGCTTATCTCCAAGCATCCTCTGGGTGCCAGAGGGAGCTGAATTTTGCAAAAACTGCATTTGGGCTCCACGGTGATTTGTCTCTTAAAACTCTCATTGCTCTGCCCTGCTGCAGTGACTGCTTTGGATTGACTCCAAATCTCTAATGCTTCCTTCAAACACGCCAGTCGTTGCTCTTCTGTTGAACAGGCGGCTCGCCTGCAATGGAAAGGCACATGTGCAAAAGTCATTTAGGTCCGGCGAAGGAACATGCTTTCAAAATACGAGCCCACATCTTCGCATAACACTTTGATGAGACCAGGAATCTGCTGTTGACCCACAGCATAGAATTATCGCCTGTACAGCCTGCGTTTAGAGCCTTGTTACGCAACTTATTTCTATGCTTCCCTGAGGAGTGTTTAAAACTGAATTAAAGGGCGTCTTGTCAGTGTTCTGGACACTGATTATAGGTCCATCGACTGTAGCCAAAGATTCTTGTATAGCTGCTAAGTATGCAAGTGGAAAACACCCCTTAATTCAATTATATAGACCTCCTGGGATCTGGGCAATTATAATACAAAGCCATTTTATAATTTAGCCAAGACTAGCGTTAGATGCGTTTTGGGGGTGTTCTGGTGTATGTGTGTGTGATTTGGTGAGAATTAAGCAGATTAGCTAGGCTACTTCCCATGCTGGTTTTCCTAAGGCACCCATAGCTTTGGGATGGCTGTCCTGCCTCTTCCAAAAGCATCTTGAAATACCTTGGAGATCAATGCCACATCCTCCCATTGAGATCACAGTGTAATGACTTCATTCTAAAAGATAAAGTCTGAGGGAGTGCAGTGCTAAGATCGCAGCCACCCTTCCATGAATGTTCACTTAAAGAGTGCAGTACGCTGCAGGGCAGGGCCACATCATCTTCCGTGTCAAATCAAAGCTCTTGACATGGGTGGCTCAACTTCTCTAATGGTCCAAATGCCCCTAAATGATTTATAATGTCCTACCCGTCTCCATGGGAGGGGTATTAGTCATGGTGGCTTCAATGCATATTTTCTTTTGTCTTCAGGAGCTTAGCACACAAAGGGTTAAGTGATCAGCTGATTTAAATCCGCACAGCTCCATTGGCTCCAAATGTATACAGCTGAGGCCCTGGCCCAAAGTGTAAATCAGCAATTTGAAAGACGGGCGTATATGTTGATGCAGCCACTGGGTTAGTGGTGAATTTGTTTGGCGCTGAATTGGTCGACATTCTTGTAGTCAATATATGGCACCCTTGGACCATAGAGGATGTATTGCATGTTGAATACTAACACCTGGTTGGGTAGGCTATTTTCCAATTTGCATGTATTTTATTTGTTGCTTGAAGTCTGTTTATACTGATAGAATATAGGCATTGCACTAGCACGACTTTGTTGGCTCCAAAACAAAGAATTGCCTCCCACGTTCTCCTAGTCAGGTCCCCAGGCAATGGAAATTCCTCCATAGCTCTCCTTACTGCAGTTGACTTGCAGGAGTGGCGGTCGATGGAAGTATGGTGTCTTATGCCAGCTGAGGATCGCTGACTCCTCGCCATCTGCCACTGACGTTCCATGCTACAGCTCGCCACGTGCACACCTTGATCGTACAATCATTGCGGGTGGAAGAGGGAAAGTTGGTGAGGCTGCTGTATGTGTAGCTGTGCTCTGTGCTTCCTGGCAGAGATGAAGCCTGGGTGAGGTTGCAGAGTACGTCTCAGACTCCTAAATTGTAGAAGGACCAAGGAGAATCACAGCTCTAATATTTATCTTCTGGGTGGAGATGGAGGGCATCAGCCTGCTTGTGAATTCTTGCTCACTACTTCCCAATATCCATTCTGAGTTAAAATGCAAACAGCTGAATGGGAGGTGGATGGTGGTGGTGAACCAGCAGAGAGGATTATTATTCCCTAATTGTTTCATCCTTGATTTCAGTAGGATTACTTGAGTAGCATGTTACCTCTCAATCTGAATAAGGCAGGCAGAGTCATGCTCCATCTCTGGAGATATTTAAGGGAAAGTTAGACAGACATCTATCAGGGATGATCTAGATCAGGCGTGGCCAACCCGTGGCTCACGAGCCGCATGCAGCTCTTCTCCTCCACCCTCCCCGTCAGTGTGGCTAGGGCAGGGAGCCGTCCGGATTAAAATGGCAGATCTAATACAAAAGCCACAGCCGCTGATGGGAGCCTGCTGAGGCCAAAAAGCCTTCTTAAAGGGCCAGCCCCCCCCCTTTTTTTTTGCTCTACAACTTTTTGTCCCGGCTCTTTGCACTGGATCCAGCTGGATCTTGGCTCTTTGTCTGGAATGGATTGGCCACCCCTGATCTAGATGGTGCTTGGTCCTGCTGTGAAGGCAGGGGACTGGACTTGATGACCTCTTGAGGTCCCTTCCCATTCTATGATTCTATGCTGTAAGATTAGGGGAGCAGAGCCTAGAGTTACAAAAGCTTGAAGTACCCTTTCTGGTGGGGCTACCAATGACTGAGAACTTGAGCTCCTGCATGCTATTTATTGATGAAACCATAGAGAAGTGGCAATGTAGTCAGACAACCAAACAGGCTGCATCTCTGTCTGCAAGATTGGAAGATTCAAAGCGGCTTTCTTTTTTAATTTTGTGACTCCATTAGGTGCTTGTACAGCATGTTATCTGTCGGAGAATTGGCTTTCACCTGGTGATTGAAGGAATGATGGAACCTCGATGCCCTAGGACACATTGTTAATGCTAAATTATGAATCTAATGACATTTTCCAATCCATGGAGACCTATCAACCAAACAAAAGTAGGAAATGACATGGACTATTTCTAGTGTTTATGGATGCCAAAAATGACTTTCAACTACGAACAGCTGAGCACAGCTAACAGGAGTGTTCAACTGGCTCAAAGGAGTGGTGCTAGCAGGTTGCTTTCTGTGGTCCAGGGTGTTCTGGGAAGAATGAACATGGAGCTTTGTGAAACTGGTGCTTGAATGAAATTTCCCCATTGTCTTGAAGATGAACACAGTATTTGCTTAATTAAATAATTGCGCATGCTTACATTCATCTCAGGTGAGCAGTTGTTATTCCCATGAAGAAACATCATCATTTTCATAGCACAGACAGATTTTTCTTGAAGAAATGTGATTTTTTTTTTTTTTAACTTTTTATCCATTTTAATGTCATAGGCGTGCATGAAAGACTGAAAGTGAAATTTAAGACCGGCTTTTGGGGGAAAAATTGCCCTTTAATGAACACGAGTAATTAATTCTAAGCACCTTGATATGTTGGGTGGAAAGCATGGCAGGTGAAAGCCATCGGATCAGCCACAGTTTTCTGTTAGCTGTGCTCAAAAGTTCATAGCTGAAAGTCATTTTTGACATCCATAAACACTAGAAATGTGTGTGACATCTTCTGGAGAGAAATGAAGTGTTAGTATCACATAGGTTTTTGCTGGAGCTCTGCACAGGTGTGAATTTCATCCTGCAGGGGTTTACTACACTCATCTCAATGGCTTTGCTCTCTGTTTTTCTCCTGAACATGACCACTTTTGCATACTGCATCTGAGCAGGTCCAAAATTTCAGGCAATGCTCTGTGTATAAATAGGTGGAACCCTATTGATTGCAATTAAAACTGGAATGATGGGAAAAGCCTGACTGTCACTAATCCATCTCATCGCCTGCCCATGTGGCACACCTGGTCAGAAGTTTTCCTAGTAAACTTCTATTTTGTGGGAAAACAGTGCATCAAGCTCAATATGCCTCATGATAGCATCTCTGGTTTGAACTTGCATCAGATTCCAATCAGAAACCTGCCTGGTTTCCTGCCAGCTCATCAGGCGTGCTGCTGGGCAACCCGCGATTTCAGGGCCTGTTGCTTTGCCGCTTGCCTTTTTATTTGGAATGGAGCCAAATTTAACTGGAAAATGTTTGAGTTTCAGCCAGCTCTACCATTTGGTGCCACAGACTGAGGAATCTTTCTGGTTTCCTCTGCTGCCACCGATTCATATCATCAGCAGAGCTCAATATATTGCTCTCTCTGTCTCTCGTTGGCTGTGACTTGCTTTATGAGGGCATGTCTGCACGATGGAGAAGATCGACCCTCTGGAGGTCAATCTTCTAGTGTTTGATTTAGTGGGTCTAGTGTAGACCACCAAATTGAGTGCTGAGGACAGCCCCCACCAGCGTCTGGTATTCCTCATTCTGCAAGAAGTAAGGGAAACCGATGGGACCGTGCGCTCCTGTTGGCCTCCCACAGTGTAGATGCCATGGCAGCTCGGCTTACAGTAAGCGAATTCCAACCACGCATTTTGAATAGCTGGATGGTGTACCTTAAACCGAAGTGCCTAGTCTCGTATAGACCAGGCCCTAAAGTAGCTAAGGCTATGTCCATATGGCCAACGTTCCTATGTTAAAGTGAACTAGATACCCGTTAATTGGTGTCTGCAGCATCCACCCGGGTGAATTACAGCATGCTACTGTGCACTACAGTTCACGCCCTGTAGTCCAAACTATAGGCATTTGTAGATCAGACCAATGCATGCAACCTTCTAGTTGCATTCTGTTTTAGTAAAACTTAATATCTGTGCCAAGGGATCACCTTATAGCAGAGTGACATTTAAGTAAGCAACATGTTTTGGGGGAGGAGAAGAAAACTGAATCTAGTCATGAGTGCCTTTTGCAACAGAGGAGAATATCAGTTTGACGTGAAAATGAAAAGGGATATTTTAAAGTTTTCAATGATTTGGGGGTGGTCTTTCATAATGTGATTAGCAAGGGAGCATTTATTAATTATATTTCAGTTGCCAGTGATTCTGCAGAGACAGGGACAACTTAGTGTTATCAACTCTTGTGATATTTAGTGTTTTCCTTACATTCCTGACTCTAAGATCAGGACATGTGTTTCATTTAAAAGAAAGTTTGTGCCTAGCCCACATGGTTGTGGAGAAAACCTGTAAAATATGAACCTCCCAAACCAGATGGCAAATAAACATTCAGATTTGAATGTTTATTTAAAAAAAAAATTATCTTTGGAAACCTGACTCCAGATTTTCAAATGCTTTGGGTTTGACCACACTGGTCATAAAATCCAAAGAAAGCATTTATAACTAATGATGGAGAACGAGGCATTTTTGTTGATGGCTCAGAGGGAGTCAGAAATGGAGATGCGGTTAAGCAGCATTATGAAGTGGATGGAGAATATTATGGAAAAGGAAACTGTGGAAGGCTGCTTAGAGTTAATGCAACAGATCAAAGACCCCTTTCTGTCTTGCAGTGACAGTGGAATGAGAATACTTAATCTCTTTGCTCACTGGTACCCAGCGTTCTACTCAACAGGAGCCTAATCTATTGGAACCCCCCTATTACAACGTAGAGACGATAGTGTGTATAACCGTATAATTATGATTAGCAGAAATACAAACTGGATCATTGTATAATTATCTGTGTCATGTGTAATTTTCTAAAATATGTCATTTTGCATGTTGATTGACAGTTCACTTAAGCAGTCAATTGTTAAAGGCACAGCAGTAATGTATCATGATGAGTATCTAGAACACTACAAATAATATCTCCCCAACCTAAATATGGGGGTAGATCGTCAGCGGAGGGGTGGGGGAATCAATGTAGTTCCACTGAAGTTGTTGCCTCTTCCTGATTTACACTGGCTGTTCAGTTTGGCTACCTCAGCTCAAAGATATAGCAAAGTTGAAAAATCCAGGACAATGAAAACGATTAGAGGCATGTGGACTAGATGTAGTAGGGAGGGGAGTGGCTAGTTGGGTGTATTCTTAGAGTATATTCAGTCTATGGGTCTGGAGAGGAAATGTACAGCAGGACACACTGTACTAAAAAGGCTCAATACTCACCGGGTGTAAATTTTTGCAGCTCCATTGACTTAATTTTATATCCATTTTAGAATCAAAACCCTAAGGCTGCTGGGAGGAAGTCCACTGGTTGACCCTGACTCTGCCATTGTTACTTTTGAGAAGATCCAGATTTTGAGATTCCACGTTTGGCCCATTTATCTCTTTCTCTGGTGTCTCAAATCATGGGGCGATTGATACAATAGGCACCACAGAAATGTGGCGGAATGATGATAATCAATGGGACATGGGAATACTAGGTTACAAAAAATGTCAGAATGATAGAGTAGGTCATGCTGGTGGGGGAGTGGCACTATACATATAAAAGAAAGCAGAATAAAATATAGTAAAAATCTTACATGAATCAAACCTACCGTAGAATCTCTATAGATAGAAATTTCATGCTTGAATAATAAGTCTCGAGCAAGAGGAATATATTACCAACTGCCTGACTATGACGGTGACGGTGATTGTGAAGTAATCATAAGATGAGAGAGGCTACAAAAAGAGAAAACCAAATAAATAATCATGGTGGATTTCAACTATCCCCATGTTGACTGGGAACATGTCACCTAAGGACGGGATGCAGAGGTAAAGTTTCTAGACATCACCGACTGCTTCGTGGAGCAAGTAGTCCTGCAAGCCACAAGGGGAGAGGTAATTCCTGATTTAGTTCTAAGTGGCACACAGGATCTGGTGAAAGATGTGAATATAACTGAACCATCTGGTAATAGTGACCATAATGTAATTACATTTAACATCTTTGTAGTGGGGTAAATACCAAGAAACCCTTTCCGGCCGCATTTTAACTTCAACAAGTGGGAACTATCCAAAAAATGATGAAGCTAGTTAAATGGAAATTAAAAGGAATAGCCATGAGTGAAATACATGCAAGCTGCATGGATACTTTTTGGGCATGTCTACACTAATAAACTATTTTGAAATAACTAAAAATTATTTAATAATGTCCGAAATAGCGTGTCCTCACTATGGGGAAGCCTCGAAATTAGTCTGAGGCAGGCTGTATTAACATGAATGTGCTACCTCGACTTCGAGCCCCAGGAAGCACTGGGGAGTAATTGGTTTGAATTACTCTGGGGGAGTCGTTATTTTGAAATGGCAGCACCGGCGTGTCCACGCTGCCGTATTTCGAAATAACTATTTTGAAATTAGCATTATTCCTCGAGGAAAGCAGGAGGACAGATTTCAAAATAAACAGCCCATTATTTCTAAATAACGGGCTTGGTAGTGTGGACGCTCTGCTTATTAATTCGACCTCAGGGGTGTTATTTCGAAATAAAGTCCTAGTGTAGACCAGGGCTTTGAAAGCATCATTATAGGGGCTCAAACTTGATGTATATCCCATATTACAAAAACACTAAGAGGAACCTTCTTCTCCTCTCTAAAAATCCTGCCCCCATACCTGAACACTAGAGTAAAAGAGGCAATTAGGGACAATAAATAAATAAAATAATTCCTTAAAAACTGTAAGTTAAATCCTGCTGAGGAAAGTAGAAAGGAGCATAAACTCTGGCAAGTCAAGGGTAATAAAAGTATAATTAGCCTAAAAAAGAGTTTGAAGAGCAACTAACAAAAGAGACACAAACTAAAAGCACATTTTTAAGCACATCAGAACCAGGAAGCCTGCCGAACATGCAATGGGATCCGTGGACTACCGAGGTGCTAAAGGAGCAATCTAGGCGTACAAAGCCATTGCAAGGGAAGCAAAATTAATTCTTTCGGTGGGTCTCCACTGCAAAGGAGGAGGTGAAGAGTCCCACACTGGAATTATTCATTTTAGGTGATATATCTCGATGAACTGTCCCAGAACGAGGTGAGTTTACAGATCCCAGCCCTCTTAGTGTCCCCCATCCCAACGGGTGACATAGTCCCACCCTTCCAAGGTGACCAGAGTGCTTGGGGCAGCTGCGTAGCAGCCGGATCCTTCCTGACCAGCCAGTGGTTTTGGGAACACAATGCCTTTCCTTGCCTGCGTTATCAGCCACCCATGATTGTGGCACTGATTTTAATAAAAAGGCTCCAGAGACAAAACTGCCAATGACAGGTGGGTCAATCTAACTCCAGTACCAGGCAAATTGCTTGAAACTGTGGTAAAAACAGCATTCTCAGACACGTAGATGGACAGCGGTTTGAGGAAGAGTCAGTATAGCTTTTGCAAAGGGAAATCCTGCCTCGCCAATCGATCAGGATTCTTTTGGAGGGAGGGGTTCAATAAACGTGGGACATGGTAATCCAGTGGATATCATGTACTTCAACTTTCAGAAACTCTTTGACAAGGTTCCTCACTGAAGTTCCTTAAGCAAAATAAGCCATTATTCTGGATAAGAGGGAAGATCTTCTCATGGATCAGTGATTGGTTAAAAGACAGGAAACAAAGCATAGGAATAAATAGTCAGTTTTTGCAGCTGAGAAAGGTAATCAGTAGGATTAGATACGTTCACAGAGGATATCTCCATCAATGTCTCTTATCTAGGATGAGCAGGAATGATGTCCCTAGCCTCTGTCAGGGGATGGGAATGGGTGACAGGAGAGGGATCACTTAGAATCATAGAACATTAGAACTGGAAGGGACCTCGATAGGTCATCGAGTCCAGTCCCCTGCCCTCACGGCAGGATCCAGCACCATCTAGATCATCCCTAACAGATGTCTGTCCAACCTGCTCTTAAATATCTCCAGAGATGGAGATTCCACAACTTCCCTAGGCAACTTGATGGTTACGTGTTCTGTTCATTCCCTCTGGGGCACCTGGCATTGGCCACTGTCAGAAGACAGGACACTGGGCTAGATGGACCTTTGGTCTGACCCTATATGGCCATTCTTATGCCCCAAGGATCTGTATGGGGATTGATGCTGTTTAACATACTCATATGTGCTCTGGGAAAAGGGGTAAACAGTGAGTTGGCAAAGTACACAGGTAATACAAAATTACTCACAATAGATCCAAAGTAGACTCTGAAGAGTCACAAAGGAATCTCACAAAACAGGGTATCTGGGCAACACAATGGCAGATGAATTTCAGTGTTCAGAAGTACAAAGTAATGCCTATTGAAAAACATAATCCCAACTATGCACACACAAAATGATGGAGTCGAAATTCGCTAAATTGCCACCCAAGAAAGACATTTTTGTAGTCATTGTGGGTACTCTCTGAAAACATCCATTTAATGTGTGGTGACTGGATACTAGGCTAGATGGACCATTAGTTTTACTCTGTTCATTTTATGTTCTCCTCACCAGAAAGGGACATTTCTTCTCTCTTCTCGTATAGGTTGAACCATTCTAGGGCTACGTCTAGACTGCAAGCCTCTTTTGAAAAAGAGCGTCTAGACTATAATCACTACTTTCGAAAAAGCAAGCCGCTTTTTTGAAAGAGAGCATCCAGGCAGTCTGGATGATCTCTTTCGAAAAAGCAGAGTTTGCATTACATAGCGCCTTTTTTCCAAAGAGCACTTTTGAAAAAAGGCGTTCTTTCTTGTAAAACAAGGTTTTCCACGGTCAAAAAAACTGCCACGTTCTTTTGATTTACTTTTGAAAGAATGTGGCAGCAGTCTAGACGCAGGGGAAGTTTTTTCGAAAAAAGGCCACTTTTTTCGCAAAAACCCTGTAGTCTAGACACACCCTAGTCCAGCGCCCTCGGGACCTGACCGGTGCTGAATCAGAGAATTTGCTGAGCCATAGGAGGTCAATATTGTAGTGAATTGGTCTCTTTTTATTTTTATATGTGGACAAATAAATAGAACAATGTCCTGATGTGCCCATTTCCAGTTTCTTCAACGATTCCTGTATCGATACAGTACTGACACATGCTTATGCTGAGCATCATGACCAATGCTTCTACCACTTGCTGGTCTCTTAGGGGACATATTTAAGGTTTAATTAGAGGTAAATAAGAGCACAGAACACTGAGAGCCAGGACTGGTGGTTGTAAATAAACTTTGCCAGACTGTGGGAAACTTGGCCACACCCATGATATAAGTGGACATGCAGCTAACTAAAATCAGGCTGGACCTTGGATGTTGCTGGACCAGAAAGTGCCAGAGTAGAGTGGTTTTGCCTGTACCATGTTATCTTAACTTAGGGATGTATGCTGTCATCTCTCATTGCAAAACCTGATCACCTGCTATGCGAAGTTGATAGCACTCATGAGGTCCTTAGTGGATTTCATGGAGTCTCTGGCACATCTCTCTTCCTGAGGTGAAAATGGCCTTTGAAGCAGGGATTTTGTTTTTCATTTTTGTTACATTTTATCAGTTTACTTTCTTCCAGATCAACTCAATTCAGTAGAGCCCTGCAGATCTGTGGATATCCACTTTATATCTGCGGGTATCTGCATCCGCGGCTCATTTTTTGCCGATAGGGATGCAGATACAAATTTTATACCTAGAACCTTGCACATTTATGGATATCCACTTTACATCCACAGGTATCCGTGTCCACAGGTGTGGATCTCTGCAGCTCACTTTAGCAGGTACAGAGGCGGATGCAAAGTTTTGTCTCCACGCAGGGTTCTACGATTCAGGTGCCTGTTTTATTTTGATTGAGGGTTTTTTTTAAGGAGGGAAGCATCAGTGTTACAAGTGTAATTCCGGTGATGGTAAAGCCTTCATTGAAGAGGAGTGTTTCTTAAAGATAGTCAGACTCGGGCTTTGCCTGGCCGGCTCTGGAACTTGGTTTCATAGCCAGATTCCCTCAGCAGAAAGCATTCAGTCCCAGTTTTCATGAACATCACGCTGGGTTTTGTGAGCTGCATTGCTCCATGGGAGAACATGGCTTAGTGGCTCATGAGCAGTCCTGCTGACAACAGCCTCTCAAGCTCTGCCGATTCAGGCCAGATGGAAGCTGGCTTTGAATCGGTGTCTTTTGACTTTGTAAAATGAAATTGAGCTGCCAAACCAGATCAAAGTGTCCTTGGTCAATCTCTAATGATTAGGTAATGTCTTGTGTGAGGAAAGCAGTCTCAGTAAAGCTGGGCGATAACTGTAGAAGCTGGGCTCATTACAGCTTGGTTTCTTTAGGAAAGTGTGGTGGACATTTGAAGAATGTAAAATCAAATGTATTGGTAATTTTGCATACTTCTCATCTCATTCTTCACCTCTGCCCTGTCCATTTGCATTCTATTTCCTCTTCTGCGTCACCCAGTTACAATCTTTATAGTTGTTGCCATTTACTCCAACATTACTGCAAAATTGAGATTTCTATTCTTTCTTCCCCATTCTGTTCATTTTAATTTTTTTTGTCTTCTCCGCTTGCCTCTGGCATTTTTGGCTGTCATTCCTGGTTTTTGTAAAAGTCTCTCTCTCTCTGTCTCTCTCTCTCTGTCTCTGTCTCTCTCTCTCTCTCGCTCGCTGTTCCTAAGCTATTTCACAATAATGTCAGTGTCTGGGAGGTCATAACTACAATATGCCGCAAGTTATTTTTCTTATTTTCCTCAGCTAAAGTTGGATTATACTACCATTTTCTGTCTCTTGGTTCCCCTCTTTTTTTATTTTAAAACTGGTTGAACTCTCTCTCTGTCTTTCTCTGAGAGAGAGAGAGAGAGAGAGAGAGACTGTTCAGATGGAATTGCTGCTCGAAACTCTGCTGCCCTTTTCTCCCCCTGTCCTCCCCCCACCTTTTCATCTTCTCTCAGATTAGGGTGGAATAAAAAACCCACAAAGGGAATTTTTATTATTGTGGGTAGGCAACTAGAGGGAGGAGGGGAAAATATCTCCAAATCACTAGCAGTATGATTACCTTGAAAGAAACATGACTCTGTCATACCTGATTGTTGAAATAATCCTTGTACTTGGGCCTCCTCATTGCTCGTAACTGAATACTATCTTAAATTAAACCTGGAAAGACTGTGGGCCTGCTCCACAATCCAGACGCCAGGCTAAAACTCCTCAGAAAGAGACTTCATTTTTATTTTTATTTTTATTTTATACCATCCACAGAACCTTTTGGGTAACCAGTGTAGTTCTTCAGCAGGCTATGAAGTGCTTGGTTTAAAGACTTCTAAACTGTGGAGAATGGCACTCCTGTTATCTCTCCGTGTTAGACACACTCTGAGTGTTCTCTTATTTCCACAAAAGATTAAAAAAAAAAGCCCTCCTTTCCTGCTCCCTCCCCAGCCTCAGAAACTCTCGGCATGATGAGGCTTTCTGGCTGGGTGACTCCATTAACAACAGTGGAGATATCCTTAGGAAATGGGTTAGACACTGTATTTGTGTGAAAGTTTTAGGCAAAAACGTGTCGGACTGGCTGACCTGGTTGATCAGACTGGTTCTGTTCCTTTTCTAAAGGCAGGATGTAAGGCCTTATAGCGCCTTGATACGTCAGTCAAGTATATTTTATTGCACAGTGTTGTCTTCCTATTAGGCACTGGTGAAGCTCTTTGGGTCGCTGAGTTGTTTGCCGAATACGTTACATGTTCTGCAACAGTCTTTGCCACAGAAGAAATGCCTCTGAGACGTTTTTACCACTGCCAACAGGCAGCGATGTGAGAATATGTTTCAGTATCAAAAGCTAAAGAGGGTGTGTAGAGGGCTTTGCAATATTGTTGTGCATTGACAATCATTCTTTGTGAGGGCTAGCTGCTGGCACTATGCATCTGTGGATTTCCAGAACATGCTGTGTCTGCAGGGTTTGCAGTGTTGGAGAATGAAGCAACACAGTGTTTGTATCCAAGGTTTGTGGGGATTTTTGTGGTGTTTTTTTAGTAAAAGAAACAAAAAAAGAAGTCCCATTAAATAAGGGAGGCATGTCTCCCTGCTCTATGACATCTGTTGGATCATGAATCTTTTTAGGTTTGTCATTTTTGGCTTAGTAAATCTGTTTGCAAACTGGGTCCAAGCTACCTCTTTGAATTACCGACTCCTGAATGCCCAAGACTCTTAGTGTGCTGGTCTCCAGCAAAGGTCACTGACACAGGTCTCCTTGCAACTTCAGTGCAAAAATGTATCGCCGTGTGTGGTCATGGGCTTTATGGAATTCATGGTGTCCTATGCGCGGCCTTTGTGGAACACACTGTCCACTTTGTTGGAGTCTGAATTTAAGTCATACTCTATTTAGATTCACTGATGTATAACGATTTAATCATTAACTCTGCAGAATATAAAATTAAAAGTTATTGTAAAAAATGTGTGCTTTGGTATGTTAAGGCACGGAAAAGTTTGATTTCTCTGACATACACAACTTTAGTTAGAATGTGTGTGTTTAATTGAACATGTGATTCAGTAAAATAATATTTTCTTTAAAGATTGCTTGTAGCGTGATAGAAGTATAAGAGTTTGAGGGGTAGCCATGTTAGTCTACACTGCACCGTTATTTCGAGATAACTAGCGTTATTTTGAAATAACAATGTGAGCATCTACACAGCCATTCCGTTATTTTGAAATAATTTCGAAATAATGGACAGCTTATTCTGAAATCTGTAAACCTCATTCTACGAGGAATACTGCTATTCCAAAATAGCTATTTTGAAATAAGGCGTGTGTAGACACTCCACTTCTGCTATTTAGAAATAGCCCCTCACCAGGCCCATTCTAAGTTATTCCTCCTCAGTGCCTTCTGGGGCTCTAAATCAAGATAGCACGTCTACATTAGAGAAGCTTGCCGCAGACTAATTTTGAGGCTTCCCTGCAGTGTAGACGTGCTATTTTGAAATCAGCTACTTTGGAATAACTATTCCAGAAGAGCTTCTTTCGAAATAAGCGTGCAGTGTAGACGTACCCTAACTGAATAAACTTAAAAAACAACAAATAGTCTTGCAGCACCTTAGAAACTAACAAAAATGTAGATAGTATTATGAACTTTCGTGGGCACAACCCACTTCTTCAGATGAATGGAGTTAAGAGGTTCAGAAGACAAATAAATAGCAGAGAAAGAGAGGGGATGGGGAGAGAAAGAGAAGGAAAAAAAATATTGTCAGAGTGACCATGGTAAATAAAGCTGATCGAGTACTTAGAACCCACTCTAAGTACCCGGTGCTTGGCTTTTTATGTCATTAGGATGTGGATCATAGCAGGCCATCTAGTTTAGGTCTTTGTTTAAACCTTTATTGCAGGTGTCACACTTGTAAATGAAATTAAGTTCTGCAGCTTCTCTCTCCAGCTGGTTTTTGAAATTGCCTTGTAATAATAACTGCATATCCACCAATGTGATCTATGCCATCAAGTGCCAGCAACGCCCCTCTGTCATGTATCTTGGCCAAACTGGACAGTCTCCACGACAAAGGATTAATGGACATAAATCAGACATTCAAAATGGTAACACACACGAATCTGTTGGGGACCATTTTAACTTGCCCGGGCACTCACTAATGGATCTAAAGGTGACAATATTATTACAAGGCAATTTCAAAAACCAGCTGGAGACAGAAGCAGCAGAACTTAATTTCATTTATAAATTTGACACCTGCAATAAAGGTTTAAGCAAAGACATTAACTGGATGGGCCACTATATTCTACACCCTAATGACATAAAAAGCCAGGCACCCAGTACTTAGAGTGGGTTCTAAGTACTCTATCAACCTCATTTACCATGGACACTCTAACTGACAATATTTTTTTCCTTCTCTTTCCCTCCCCATCCCCTCTCTTTCTCTGCTATTTATTTGTCCCCGGGACCCTTTAACTCCATTCATCTGAAGAAGCAGGTTGTGTCCCCAAAAGCTCATGATACCATCTGCATGTTTTGTTAGTCTCTAAGGTGTTGCAAGACTATTTGTTGTTTTTTATGTTTGTTCAGAAGTATAAGACTAAATTTAAACCTTTTTGTAGCACTTAATCAGACGTAGGTATCTCAAGGTGATTTCTCTGACAAAACATTAGATTATAATTAAACCTTTACTCATCCTGTAGAGTTAATAATTAGCTTGAAGCCAATGGGATACAAGTGGGACACTGCTTAAATTTAAGTCCTTACATTCTCTCCTAGTTCAAATCTAGAGATGGAAGAAAGCAAATTCATGAAGGATTATAAAATTTCACACCTAGAAATGTTTGGATTCACTCTGGGTCATTTGGGGTCCTGCCAAATTTTGCATTTCTGGGGAATATCGGAGCAATAGAGATCTTTGTAAAAATAACATATGCTATTTTTGTGCAAAAAAAGTGCTTACAGAAATGAATTTAGTGGCCATGTTTGCATTTTTCATTTTTCTGGGTCTCCCTCTAGACAAGTCCAGGAAACTGGGGGGAAGAAGAAGGCAGAATTATAGCTTGGGGTGGCAATCTAATTAACCTTCCCCAAAATTCATAGGCTTGAATTATGATACCATCTACATGTTTTGTTAGTCTATAAGGTGCTACTAGACTATTTGTTGTTTTTGAAGTTTTTTCAAAATTCGTAGGCCAGCCTTGTGCCTAGTGATATGATCATGGTGGACATGTGATTCTTCAGAATTTTAGTGGTGGCAAAAATTTGTTTCCTCAGGTCTAACCAGAAATACGAAAGCTTCAGAGGGGCAGCTGAGTTAGTCTGTAACAGAAAAAAAATAACCAATAGTCTTGCAGCACCTTAAAGACCAACAAAATGTGTGGGCCATTCTTCTACAAAGGAAAACAACTGCTAAATGGACACAAGTCAGGTATCAGAAATAGAAACACACAGAAACCTGTAGGGGAATATTTTAACCTATCTGGGCACTCAGTCATGGACTTAAAAGTAGCCATTCTTCTACAAAGAAATTTCAAACGCCAATTACTGAGGGAGAGGGCAAAATTGGCCTTCATATGCAAATTTGACACTGTCTCTCCTGGCTTGAACAAAGACCTGAACTGGATAGGCCATTGTAAAACTGCTTTCCTTACATTCAGCACCCAAATGACATCAAAAGCTAAGTATGGGACATTTCCAGCCCACTTAGTAGCCTCATTAGCACCAGTACTACAATTAACAGGTAATTTTCTTCCCCTTCGTCCTTCTTTTTCTCTCCATTCTGCTCATCTGAGGAAGTGGGCTGTGCCCATGAAAGCTCATGATACTATATACGTTTGTATTAGTCTCTAAAGTGCCACAGGACTACGCGTTGCTTTTTACATGGCTACCCCTCCGAGGCTTCCAGGAATACTAAGAGCTGTCAGTGGAATATAGACAAACTAAAACAATGTGTTGTGACTTAGATCGGGAAGAGGCAGCAAGCCACAGTCTCTTGCTGTCATGATAGTACGCCTCTACCACCGGCACTAGAAAATCATCATATTCTTGTGAACAGGTTGCAGCCCAAAGACCTGTGCTGTGTTGAACATTCTCTTGAGTGCTGTTGCTGTGATTTCTGCAGGGTACATCTTTTTGGAACTTAACCTGATCCAGAAATCCAGCGTGTCAAGAAGGATCCACTGGGTTTCCTTCAGTAGAACACAAGCTGTCTGAAAGCTTGCAGTGGGTGGAGGCATTTCTTCACTTGCTTAAAAATAATCAGAAGGTCCCTCTGAAACTCCAAGCTGCTTCAAATGTGTAAGACTTTGAGATGCTATTTAGGATTAGAAATAGTGTTATTTTATAGGATAAGCAGATTTTTGGGGCTAGACACTGAGCAGGTATAAGTCAGCGTAGCTCTACTGAGGCCAGGTCTAATCTAGATCCAGCATTTTGGCTTAAGGTGTGCAACTCCAGCTATGTGGAGCTGTAGCTGGAATCGGCTAACCTTAAGCAGAGCGTGGTGGCATCCCCACAGCGGGAGGCTGATGGGAGCAAATACTCCCATCGGCTTCCCTTACTCCTCACAAGAGCAGGAGTACCGGACACCGGAAGGGGCACTCTCTGAGTTCAATTTAGTGAGTCTTAGCTAGACTTGCTAAATCAAACTCATGAAGATCGATCGTGGCAGCGTTGATGTTCTGCAGAGTGAAGACAAGGCCTGTGTGGTATAAAACCAGGTCACTTGTCCTGTGGAAAGGGTATCTACAAGTTGATGGTTTTAGTAAAGGGCCAGGCAAGCACAGGACGGTTTGGTGCAGTGGGATTATGAGAAATGCTGCCCATTTCTACCATTTGCTTGCATTTTTTCTTTTGTTCCTGCTTTCTTCTCTAGCCTTTT
The DNA here is from genome assembly GCA_019425775.1 of Rafetus swinhoei. Taxonomy (NCBI): domain Eukaryota; kingdom Metazoa; phylum Chordata; order Testudines; family Trionychidae; genus Rafetus; species Rafetus swinhoei. The sequence continues at coordinate 125,579,387 of CM033427.1, read as the reverse complement.
TCATCGGTCCTCTCTCTAACTCTCTAACACACTTGCTCATTTGCCCTATAAACTCTACTCTTGGTCCTCAGTCCCAGATCTGTACTCTAGCAATGGACCCAAACCAACTTTTTAGAATTAATGCCCCCCAGATTTTGGGGAAGTTTCACACCGCGGAAGCCACATCTAGCTATAAATCACTGAGATGATTTTTTCAGTTTACTCCCTTCCTCTTTGTTTCCATTTATTGTGCCTTTTCCTGCTGTGTTGTTTCTCAGTAATTCACCGAGGAATTTGAAATGTTCAAGTAATGATTTAGCGAAGCTGCTCTCTGAAATCGCAATAAAATTTCACTGGGCGTCTGTTTGTGAATTTTGTGTGGCTTTGAATTCTTTCACTCGCGGAGTACGGTTTTATAGCACTCTGAGATTCATTTAATCTTGTGTAACACATGAATGATCCCGCTTATTCTAAAGGCCACATGCTTGATTGGGTAATTACTATGGATCTGTCTCTCAGTGGTTTAGTTTTGTTGCCTTGTTCCTTGTCTGTTACTTAATTATTTCATGAGATCTTTCTCTACCTTAACTACCATTGCTGTCTCATGTTATCATTTATCACTCTTCTTTGGAACCTCAGATTTGTAGTCTCCAGAGGAGGTTCTGATTTTGAATATTATTTTTCTGTTCCACCAAACATGGGTTTGCTATTATACTGCTTTGCTCCTGAAGGGGCCATGGATTGTGACATCTCTATCCTCTTGCATGCATTTGCTCCATCTGATGGAGTGGGTTTTACCCACGAAAGCTTATGCCCTAATAAATCTGTTATCTCCAAAGTGTCACAGGACTCCTCGTTGTTTTTGCAGATACAGACTAACACCACTGCTCTTCTGAGACTTAGCTCCATCTTATAAGGCCATTATGAGGGACTGTAAGTTACGAGACAGAGAGTCACTTGTCAGAAAAATGGGCAACTAGACTTCGGGACAGTTCATTTGACCACTAACTAGATCATGAGTTCCCAAACTGGGGGTGTGTGAAGAAATTCCAGAGGGGGGCATGAAGCAACCCAACCCCCCCCCCCCCCCATCAAGTTTTGCTGCCCCAGTCAGTTCCTTTTTTTTCTCAACAAGTTTTGCTGCTATTTTGGGGGGGGGGGGCATGAGGGTTTCTCAAAAATCAAAAAGGAGGGGGCGTGATGCTGAAAAGTTTGGGAACCACTGAACTAGAGTATCAGGAAACATAGATCATACTGTTAGCTCTATCTGTCTAAAAAAAATTCTGCTTCAGCTCCTTTATACCTGACAATTGGCTAATAAATCACATTTAAAAAAAATAACAAATTAGGTTCTTCTTTGCCTTTTCTTTTTATGAGCTTTTTTGGGACTCTTGTTTTCAAAAAAAATTTTCTGCAACCATGAGAACTAGAAACTTTGATTTCCTTTTTTTAAAATAAAAACTGAATTTCTCATATGATTTCTTATTGGAACTCATCAGATTAAGTGGGCTTAACCCACGAAAGGTCATAATTCAGTATACGTTAGTCTCTAAGGTCTGGTCTATACTGCAGTGGAAGGTTGAATTAAGATAAACAAATCCATCTACGTAAATTACATAGCTGGAGTCGACATATCTTAAATCATGTTTCCACACAGCCGGAGGCTGAGGGGAGCAAACACTCCTGTCGGCTTCCCTTACTCTTCACGACTGCTAGGAGTACAGTGCTGGCTCGAGATGCCCTCAGTGGTTGATATATAAGTCTATGCTAGACCCGCTAAATCGAATGCCAGAAGATCAACCTTTGGAGCGTCGATCTGCCGGTAAGTGTAGAGGTGGCCTACAGTGTCCCAGTCCTTTTAAAGTTACAGACTAAGACAGCTGTCAGAGACTTTTTGAAATTCTCAAGTGATCCCAACACTTCAGAAACTGGGGCTTTAAGAAAAAAAAACCAAATATTGCTCATATAGCTCTCTAGGAATGTGTTCTTTGGTTAATCCAGCCCAACCTTTCAGGAGGTTATTCTTTGATTTCAGGGTTATTCCATCTTGTGCCTCTAATGCGGTGTTTCTCAAAGTGGTCCACGAAACCACTTTGAGAAACCTGTTCACTGGCAGCTTGTTTATTTACTGGCGCTGCGGCCTGGAGTCTTGTGGCTCCTATTTGCCGTTTGCAGCCAAGAGGAGCTGCGGGAAGCGGCAGCCCTGCCCATGTCACTTACTTCAGCTTCCTTAGCTGCAAAGGGCAAAACTGAGTCAATAGGAGCTGTGAGGCTCTGTGGCCATGGCGCCGGTAAATAAATAAACCGGCATGGCCAGTTAACAGATTTCTCACAGTAGTTTCATGGACCACTTTGAGAAAAGATGCTCTAATGGAGGCATGAGAAAGTGATGTTCTAGGAAAGAGATTTTTTTTTTTTAAAGAGATGGATTGTGCCCTCTGTGGCAAAATGGATGTTCCAGTCCCTAGCATGTAATTTTGTCTTTAGCGAAATGATCTTTAAAAGGTATAAACGTGGAATGGAACAGCCTACCTCAGAGAGTGGATTTTTATTGGAATGGCAAAAGTGTACATCTGGAGGTTTTAACTTAATTCATTGCCATTTCTTCTTGTGCAGCGATTCAGGTGTAAAGAAATCACTGGACTTGCTATCAACAAACATTTTAGCTTGGGATGAATTCAAGCCCCAAAGTTTAGATCAATGGCTGGGGATTCTTTTCTGCTAAAAATTTTGAACAAAATGACAAAGCTTTATTTTATTCAAAAACTTTCATGGATTTTTTTTTTCAATGGGTTTAAATGGAAATGTTTGTTTTATTTTATTTTATTTTATTTTTAAATTGAATGGAATTGAAATGAAAATGGTTCCATTTCTGAAAAATCTGAACTTTTTTTGTGGAACTTTTCATAATTTAAAAAAAGCACTTTTCTATGACAGATTTATCAAACAGTCTTATTAGGATTCATAGTCAGATTTCAACATCTGTAAGCTTTGGAGGGTATATGGAGCTAGGATAATTGTAAAAGATAGACCAGCTATAACAATTGGATCCAGATTGATTGAGATATTTCTTTAATAGTCCAATTCATGTAGAGAAAGCAATGAAGAGCCTATGGTGAAAACAATATTTCTCAAGTGCTTGGAGTGAGAGAAACTCTCTTGAAAGTAATTTGGAGAAGCATTCCCTCAATCAATGACACTTTTGTTTTCTTTCGCTTTTGGTATACTGTGCATTTTGCTGGATTGTCTAGCAACTTGTTAGATGTTCCAACATGCCTCTGGTCCATGTGAAAGCCAAGCTTTTGATCATGGCTTGGCTCTCATTGGTGGCTTGGCATGTATATGTTACAGCATGCAACTGACAAATCCTGCCACCATGAAATCTTTACCAAGATGAAGCTTTGGGCTTCTAACACCAATTATTAATTATTCAGATCTAATTTTTATGTAGATTGTTTTTTTTTTTCATAAATTGGACCATCCAGCCTGGAATCAGTGTTGTCTAGGACTTCCAATTCTTCCAGAGCTGCCACACCTATGGGCTCCGTTACACTTTCTGGTTTACGTCTGAATTTTCAGAGTGCTTCAACAAATTTCATTGGTCACTTGGAAGGGCTGCACATGGCAATTCCTGGTCCATCTCTATAATTACCACTGGACTGAGTGCAGGTTAGCATGCGTGCTCACTTCTAGGGTACCCTACTAGGCTCTCCCCCAGATGTGCATCTTCTCTACCCTCCGTCTGGGTGTTCTGTGGCTTGGCAGGTCACATAAAAAGTCTAACGCCCTTGTGGGATAGCAAGAACAAATCTCTTCCATCTCTCTGAGGTCTTCTCCTGTAGGAGCCTGTCTTGTTCCCATAGTGTTCTTCTTCCTTTGTATCTGGCCTGCTAAACCTTCTCCTGGAGCGTGTCTTTGCCAGAGAGACCTGTCTCCTCACCAGTCTCCCCTCAGCCTACTTATAAAGCTGAGCTCTGTCTCCTCTGGCCAGGGGACAATTAAATAATCACCTCACAGGTGCAGGTCATAACTAACTGGACTCTTTCCATTGCCTTGCTGGTGATGGGGCTTATTCTTATCACAGTGCACTCAAGTTTTTTGTCCTTCTGCCCAAAAGCAATGCACTAAAATAGCCTTTGTGTCTGTTAGCTATTCCTCTCCGGAAATAGCTACCAAGGAGGTTTGAAATATCTCTTGCCGTTGCTTTTATAGTGTGGTAGGTGTCCCTAGTGCAGGGAGGAAAGCAAGTGTGCGCTTAAGTTTTATCCTTTTTTTTGTATTTGCTTTAGTATTTCTGTTTGTTGAATGAAGCCAAACTTTCAGAGAGAGAGAGCAAAATCCTTGTATCTTTGTTGGCACTTGTGTGTGGAAACTCCCCTAAGACTATGTTCCCGAAAGAAACTGTCTGACACAGCCTGTGTGAAGAGAATAAACATTGTTTAACCTCGCCTGCATTCTTACCTCACCTTTGGCCAGTTCCCTCCAGCAGTACATTATGCTCTTGGAGAAAACAAGCCCTCACTCCTCAAGGTTGCAACTGGTGTTTCCTCTCTTGCATGGAGAACTTGTTCTCGGGATCAAACTTCTTTGAATGTCTCTTCATGAAAAAGACATCAAGGAATTCAGTTTGTGAAAAATTGACTGGTACTGGCATAGTGAGAGGGAGAGAACAAAAGTTAGTGTAGGTGGATACAGTGAGTCATTTCTGATTAAGAGACAGGCATAAGAATACCCAGTCATAAATTTTTGGTAATCAAATGTTTTTTGCGGTCACCGGCTCTAATGAATCAGAACATACAAATGAAGCCGAGATTTAGGCTTGTGCTGTTGAATTCCAAAACAGGTATATAAAGATTTTTCTTCTTCGTGATTTAAGAATGAGACCCTTAATCTTGCTTGGGTTACCAAAATGTACTTAGCTGGCACTGCTGACTTAGTGCTGCTGGTTCCTGTGAGGTATTTTGATGCAGCATGAGCCGTAGGCTTGGTCTATGCTACATAGTTTTACTGTGTCGGAACATTACTTGCTAATGCCAGCAAGTATGTTATTTGACTCTGGGCTGAGTAGCCATGTTCAACAGCATGTCAGTAAACTTCAATTAACGACTCGATATCAAGGAGTGCATGATGGCCAACGGACACCATGCTGGACGCTTCTGTCCTAGTGTACGTGGCCTCCAAACCATAACATCGTCCTGTTAGCTAAGTTCAAAACAAGGTAAAATTTCACTGCACTGGTCTGACCTCACAGGAATGAAGGGGAGGTGAGTGTGTCTGGGCCATTTTTATTCACCCTGAAATGAAGGCGGTCTTCTGTTCCCAAGCTGAGAAATGGCTAAGTTGGAGAAGGTCCTCTGCTATTGGAGAATGCCACCATCTTCTTTTAAGAAAACAACCTTGATGACGTCTCTTTAGAAAACTTGCTCCGTGTTGTTTGCTCAACAAAAGAATGACAGTTGCTTGACAATCTGATCAGGAGTCACCCAGTATTTCATCTTCCATTTTGGCTCAAGGTAAGCAGCTTCTGTTATGTTATGTTTTTAATTCAAGGCAAAATCTCCTGACTGGTGCTTTTTTTTTTTTTTTTTTTTTTTTTTTTTTTAAGTTTACATGACAAATCAAGATCAACAGCATGTTATTACTTGTTTATGACAAACTTCCATGGTCTGTGTGGAATGGTAGTTAGCGACACTTCTGACATGGTCTCTAAAGAGGGACTGTAGACTGATGCTAAAATAGAGGAGTCCTTCATTTTTAATCCAAAAGACTGTGGATCTCCCAACACACAGATTTTTATCCATCCCTTCAGTGTTGGGGTAGCATTTTATATTCAGGAGACTTAACTTTCATTTGGAAAAAGTAAAGAATTGGCAATGGACTGATCCTAAAGATGACATAGAATCCTAGGGCTGGAAGAGACCTCAGGAGTCATCGAGTCCAACCCCCTACCCAAAGCAGGACCAACCCCAACTAAATCATCCCAGCCAGGGCTTTGTCAAGCCGGAACTTAAAAACCTCTAGGGATGGAGATTCCACCTCCTGATAGACATCTATCAGGGATGGTCTAGATGGTGCTTGGGCCTGCCGTGAGGACAGGCGACTGGACTTGATGACCTCTCGATGTCCCTTCCAGTTCTAGTGTTCTATGATTCTGTGATTCTTATTTCACAAAATACATCTTTGAAGACTAAGACAGTTACTTTTGTCCAGTACACTGTTACTGTCTATATTCCCCCTGTAGGACATTGTTGATTTTCATACAGTGGTAATAAGTGTTCTCCATCTCCACATACCCCCACCTACGGTTATCAGGTAATAATTTTGTATTCTGATTATCTGATTACTTCAGTGGAGTTTCTTCCTGCTGTCATGGCATGGGGCCTCCAAAACTGCATACCTCCCTGGGAAGGCTGAGAACATTTTGCGGTTTTATATTCACTGAAGAGAAAATATCTACAGCCACTTCTGATTTCACCAACAAGGTCGTCTCAGGGTAAAATCTTTCCTGTTCTCTTGCTGTAAAAATATGACTTGGTACTTACCTAAAACATTTCTTCAGTAGCTCTCCATGCATGGCTGGTGGTGATTGTCACCCACCTTTAGAAGCAAGGAATTGAGGCACAGAGATCGGGGGTTCCCAACTTAATCCCAGAAAAGGGCCTAATCTTTTTTCAAAGGAAGAGAGTGCTCGGCATTTTTTAGATGTTCAGGGTTGGGTACCCAAAATAACTGGGCAGCTTTGAAAATCCCAGTCAAAATGACCTTGGGCAAGTCACAAGTGGATATAGAACTTGGATCTGCTGTTTCATGGATTCCTGACTGGGGGTACATCATTCTCCCCTATGTAGAACATATGCACATGTGATAGATACACACCTGAGAAGGAGGGGCACAACAGGAATGGGTGTCCTGCAACCCTGACATACTTCCACGTTCCTGTTACCCACTCTTTATGAACTGAGCCCTAATGCTTCTTGGGTGTCCCTCTCTAGTCCTTGACTGGTTTAAAATCCCTGAGGACTGCCTGGGTGCTAAGAGTTAATTGCCTTCTGGAGTAACTCTAGTACGTATCTGAAACTCTATTTTGTTGCAAACTCTTAGAGGGTAATTGTGTGAGTCTGTAACTTTACAAACAATGAGAAGTCCTGTGGCACCTTAGGGTATGTCTAGGCTGCATCCCTCTGTCGGCAGAGGGGATGCAGATTAGGCAGGTCGACATTGCAAACGAGGCAGGGATTTAAATATCCCACACCTAATTTGCATAAAAATGTCCGCCACGTTTTGCCGACTCAGCACTTTGTCGGCAAAAAACGTCAATCTAGAAGGGGATCTGTCGAGAAAGAAAGAAAGCCTTTTTTGTCAGATCCCTTATGCCTCCTGCAAGGAGGTGTACAGACTGCCGCTCTAGACTGCCGCTTTTTGCAGACAAAGTGCTGAGTCGGCAAAACGCGGTGGCCATTTTTATGCAAATTAGGCATGGGATATTTAAATCCCTGCCTTATTTGCAATGTCAACCTGCCTAATCTGCATCCCTCTGCCGACAGGGGGATGCAGTCTAGACATACCCTTAGAGACTAACAAATATATCATGAACTTCAAAGGGGTAGCCGAGTTAGTCTGTAACAGGAAAAACTTAAAAAAAACAACAAATTGTCCAGTAGCACATTAAAGACTTACAAAACATGTAGATGGTACCATGAGCTTTCATGGGCACAACCCACTTCTTCAGATGACCGGAGTGTTGGAAGTCCAGATCCAAGAATAAATAAGGGAAGGTGGGTGGGGGAGAATATATATCATGAGTATTCATGGGGAAAAACCCTCTTTATCAGAGAGTTGTGGGTTGGTTTTCCTGATTCTCGAGAGCAGGTTTATAAGATCTCAGCAATCAAGAGGTGTGAACTTAAGTACGGTGGTCACAACAGGCATGGAGTGAGAAATAACTCTGAGAAAGGAAGGAAGTTGGGGTCCACGTAAGAACAGCCATGCTGGACCAGACTGAAGGTCCATCTAGCCCAATGTCCTGTCTTCAGACAGTGGCCAATGCCAGATGCTCCAGAGGGAATGAACAGAACAGGGAATCATCCAGTGATCCCTCTCCTGTCGCTCATTCCCAGCTTCTGAGAAACAGAGGCGAGGGACACCATCCCTACCCAGCCTAGCTAATAGCCATTGATGGACCTAACCTCCATGAATGTATCTAGTTCTATCCTGAACCCTGTAAAGTTGGACAGTTAGCATAGTAAGGGATGGCCAGTGAAGAAATGGGTAGATTGAAGGTTGGAGGTCAGCTGTGGAGAATGGGAGGGTAGTGAGGGGTCCAGAGAACTTCTGAAAATTCTGCTATGATGTTTGGAGAAGAGTAAATGGATTTCTGCAGGCAGGAGGGAAAGGTTGAGCATACTGGTCGTGCCGTTCAAACTGCTTTTGTGTGCCAGGGGGAGTGGTACACGGCTGAATCAAGCACACCCGAATGGTGCCGTAGCACACGTGATTTCATTTGAAAACCTAACCTGTTAGTGTGAAGGCAGGTTGACAAGGCAGGTGATGCAAACCAGGAAAGGGGTTTGCATCCAAAATAGCGAAGCTTCAGCTGTGCTTTTGCCTGATAACACGGCGTGAGGAAGTCTCAGTCAAACCTCCTCTGCCGTGAGATGATGGCTGCTTGGTGATAGCCCGACTGCACTGATAAGAGAGTGCAGCAGCAGAATTACCAAGTGTTGGTTTTTTTTAAATGAACCGCAATCAATAAGCACCTTTTACTACAACTCGGAAATCATCTCCCCCAGCTGCACTTCAGGCTCACATCAAACGAGAAGGGAAGGAAAAATCCTGTTGGGTAACACCAAAATGTTGATTTCTTGGTCCCATCTGTGCAAAATATTGCAGGAATACGTGTAAAAAATAAACAAGCCCTTCTCAGTCACCAACGTAAAACACCTCCTGCTGTAAAGAATTCAGATTCACTGGGTTTGAATGTAAATCTCTCTCTCTCTCGGGGAAGTTGTGGTTGCAAGTTAAGATCGCTCCCAAAGCCTTTACCTCCGTCCTGTTTTAGGGTGTGCATTAATACATGAGCAACGAGCTGCAAACGTTGATACGAAACAGGAAACGCAGGATGAAAAATACAATAGGTGCTGAGTTAGTGCTGAGAAAAAATGCAACTTGTATAATTACTGAATTTTTTTTTTTGGCTGTTTGATTTTGCAGCCATTAGGTTCCATTGTGGGTTGGCCAGAGGAACAATGGTGTAGGAGCTCCAAAGTTTGTTCCTGAGGAGTGTCAGAGGTTTCCCTCAACACAACAAATGAGTCTGTGAGCAGCACAGGTTCATGGATCTACAGCTATGTGGATCTTTTAATAGCTTTTCTCTCCAGTGGAGCGTGCAACAGGAATTACTGCAGCTCTGAGGCTGCCCTGCTAAAGTTTTGGGGAAAGATTCCTTCCTCCAACTCAGTGTCAGACCCATACTACATGGTCTTGGAAGTAAGCTGAATCTTTGGCCAACGGATATAATTACCTACCTCCCTGGCTCTGAAGGAAAACCTCTCAGTGGTTGCAGAAGTTACAAATCTTCTTAGAAGCAGATGGTACAGAAGAGTGGGTGAAATTCTTCACACTGCTTCGTTAAATGGGCTTAGCATCGGAAGTCTGAGGGGAACTACAAACTGCTAGACCAAAATCATTCAGAAATTTCAAGGCAGGGGGGAGGAACCTCAGGCCTGGGAGCCAAATGCGGCCCCTGGCTTGCCTGGATCTGGCCCCTGAGGCTCAGGGCCCGCCCCCCCAGAACTGGGGAGCCTGTGCTGGCACTCCAGACCCCCGCCCACTGCCTCACCATGGGGCTGGAGCACACAAAATCTAGTAGGCTGGACCCCTCTAGGCTCTGGTGTGCAAGAGGAATGTGGGGAGTGTCTTCCTCCTCAGCCAGGGGCCACGTCAATGAGGGGGTTGGTTGGTTGGTTTGCTTCTCAAGTGTGTGCGTCCCCTGACTGATTTTTCGGTGGGTCAATGGCCCCTGATCCAAAAAAGTTCCCCACCCCGGCCTATAAGGTAAAATTAAGTCAGGTGAAGTTGAACCATTAACAGTTGGACTATTTGGAAACTGAATTAGTTGTAGCATACCTGATAACCAGGTTAAAGCAAGCTTGTTGCAAGAAATACGGTATAAACTATTCAACAAAGTGTCAATTTTTAATAGTGAGGGTAATTATCCATTAGAACAACATACCAAGGGTGGAGTCTCCTTCACTAGGAATTTTAAAATCAAGGTTGGCTATTTTTTTTTTTTTATAAAAGATCTGCTCAAGAAATTACTTGGGGGAAATTTCTATGACCGCGTTTATGCAGGGAGTCAGACTGATCATGGTGGTTCCTTCTGACTTTGGAACCCATGAGTCCATAAAATATGGCCCCAGCTTTGCAATGAACCGTGGATATGCGCAGGACTAGGGCAAATTGTGTTTCTCAAGTGAAAGCATCAGCAAACCATGAAAGAAGTGAAGTGCCTCTAATAAGCAATTCTCTGCCAAGGCATAAAGCAGGCCTGCACAACATATGGCCCAAAGGCCGCATGCGGCCCGCAGGGGCTCACTGTGTGGCCCGTGCCAACTATGGGCGGCACGGCCTCATCCGATCTGCTGGCCGGGCGGAGGAGCGGAGCACTGCCGGGGAGGGGGAAGTGCGGCGATTCTCGCTGCCAGGCTGCCTACGTGCTCAACAAAAATTTTTAGCTGTGTGTTTGGTATTTTTGGCCCGCAGCTGTTTTCTTTGGAGTAATATGGCCCTTGTCGCTTTCCGAGTTGTGCAGGCCTGTCATAAAGACAGAATATGAGAACGACCATACTGGGTCAGACCAAAGGTCTATCTAGCTCAATATCCTGTTTTCCAACAGTGGCCAATGCCAGATGTCCTAGAGGGAGTAAACAGAACAGGGAATTTTCAAGTCAACCCTCTCCTGTCATCCATTTCCAGCCTCTGTCAAACAGAGGCTAGGGACACCATTTCCTACCCACCCTGGCTAATAGCCATTAATGGACCTAACCTCCATGAATGTATCTAGCTCTTTCTTGAACCCTGCTAAAGTCCACCATCCTCCGGCAAGAAGTTCCACAGGTTGACTGTGCACTGCATGAAGAAAAACTTCCTTTCGTTTGTTTAAAACCTGCTACCTATTAATTTCATTTGGTGACTCCTAGTTCTTATGTTATGGGAACAAGTAAGTAACTTTTCCTTATTTCACTTACACATATTATATCTAAAGGTTACTAGACTACCGGAGCAGCTAACAATCTAATCTTTTTATCTTCAACGTCCCTTTCCTGCAAGGAAGTAGCTGCATTGTAGATACAGGGCGATTTGCCCAAGGTCTCACATGAAGTCTGTGGTAGAACATGGAATGGAACCTGAGCCTACGCAATTCCAGGCTAGTATCTGAACCACTGGGACCAGCCTTCCTCTTCTTGCCAAGTAAATAACGTACATGAATGTAAAGTGTGCCAACGACATATGCCCTGTATATTTCCCTGGAGGCTCAGCAGAGTTCATGAGCCATTGGAAGGACTAACGGTGACCACCCAGACCATATGCCCATCACATTCTTGAGGAAACGAGTGAAACATCAAAAGTCAGGTTTCATTTTAGGAGCAATTTTTGTGTTTGGTGCAGCTGGAAGGCGGGACAGTGGTTCTGAAGGAAGAGGAGTCAATTGCTTACCTCCAGGCACTAGCTGCGAAAGTGGTTGTGTAATCAAGGATGAAACATCTCATCCACAGGCTGCCTTGAAAAGTGTGATGGTGGCACCACAGATGAGACAGGAACCCAATCAAACTGCCGCCATCAGTAATAGAGGGGAAAAAACCTCTGACCCCCGCGCTGTGGCCGAGCCTTCAGCAGCCCAGGAGAGCCCATCCAGAGGTGACACGGATGTTGTCTGCCCTGCTGGCATGAGACAAAAACGTACAACTGGAGGAGGAAAATTCCCCACAATGTCCAAACCGATGTAAATTCTTGCGGCCAGATTTCCAAAGAGACCAGGCCCCAGCCCTTCCCTTTGAGGCGCCTCAATGAAGCATGCCTGATTTTTTCAAAGCATGCCCAGCCCCCTTTGCCTCAGCAAAGGTGCTGAGCCCTTGGAAAAATCAGACCGCTGCATTTACATGGGTGCCATTCAAGATATGGGCCCAAATATGGATTCTGATTGCTTATGAACATTTGGCCCTTCGTGTGCCTAAGTCATCAGGCTGGTAAGGGCTGAGCTGTTGTCATTTTGTTGATGGTGTTTATTCAGGGCGATGTAAGAAGTAGGTGATAGTGCTTTGCTTTTATCAGTTAAGTCTGTTCAAACTACAAATATAGTCTCATGAAGTTTGTTTTCTCTTAAATTCTGTGTCTGGTCAGGAGGAACTCATGGCCTAATTCTGCTCTTCCTTACACAGGTGTAAATCAGGAACAACCTCACTGAAGTACAGGAATTAGGAAGTCTGAAAGAGATGGGAACCAGCCTGTTTCGTTTAGCCAAGCCTCTCTCTGAATTTGCATTGAGCATGCCTTTCTATCTGTCTCCCTTTGATAGCTTAGGTGGAATGCGTGACTTGAACTTCATGCAGAAATCTGTGTTCCTCAGCTGTCTCCACGCTGCTCGGCACCAAAGGCTGGCAGTCTTTGAAGGCCATGCAAACCACAGAGGCGAATAGGGACACAGAGGGCGGCCATTTTATTGTGTCTACCCAGCAGGGCAACCAGTTGCTGGTAGGGCCCATCCAGCTCCTGTAGAATCAGTAGGAAGACTCCCATTGACTTTAAGCACGTGTGGATCAGGGAGATAGTCGGAGACATAGGAACTGTGGGTTAGAAATGGATTGTGTGTGTGTGTGTGTGTGTGTGTGTGTGTGAGAGAGAGAGAGAGACTTTCAGAACTGAGGTAACATCGTGTCTACACTAGTACTTAGGTTGGCCAAATTTTTGTTGCTCAGGGGTGTGACACACGGCCCCCCAGATGGCCTAAGGACTTGTGTGCACAATGCTATGTTGGCAGGAGACGCTGCCCCCTCCTGCATAGCTCCCGCTGCTCATCGCGCTGGTTTTATTTTTATTCTTTTTATTGCTAGGCTTGTCAGTGCAGACGTTGCCTCAGTTAGTAAGCAGAGGAAATGATAGAGGGGACCAAACCAAAGCCCTGGATTCCAACCCTTCCTCCCCCCCCCCTCCCCCCCGGCAGACTCTCGAGCTGTTCTGGGTCTAGACGTGACTTCTGAAGTTCTGCTGGGCAAGGGAAACATAAGGTTCCAAAGAGTAACGCGCATGTAGTCACAGCACTACGCTCGACAGGGGCCCACACCATGTCAGACTGCAGAGGGCTGGTAGACAGGACAGGGCATAGGACTCTGCTATCTACACTTTGGAGGACACATTAAGGCACGAGTGCTCTGGCCTTCATGGCTGAATCAGCTTTTGGTGAAACCTCGACAGAGCCTCTTGCTGTTTTGTGTCTGCCCAGGGCCTGCCTCTGACTGTGTGTGACTGGCCTTAACGTCTATCCTCTGGGTGAGCTGCAGAATTAGGTTTGTCAGAGCACCATAATGAAAGGAAACAGAATAATCTGGCTATGGGGATAGCACGGGGGGGAGGGGAAAGGATACATTTACAGTTTAAAAATTCCTAATGTCTCAGGCATCACATTATTTAAAACCAATTCCCTTTCATTGTGAGACAGTTACTTAAAACAGTAAATGTTTTCATAACATTTACCTGATTCTGGCGAGTCATCTGAAAACATTTAAGGCCAAATCCTCAGCCGGTGAAACTTGAATGGAGCTCCACCGATTTGCACCGGCTGAAAATCTGGCCCTAGCCTCTGCTACCCCAGCTGCTTCTGGCTGAAGGTGAATGCGGCAGCAACGGAAGAGGGGCGAATCTTTGCTACCGCCTCTTCAGTGCTGGTTTTCTGCCTCAGTGCTGCACAGATGCCTCTGTAACTTGGCAGCTCTCTTCTCATTGAGACTGGTCCAGCTGTTACTCTCCCATCGACCTATACCGGGACTCCCAGAGCGTCAACAAAAGGCTGGATTATGCCATACCCTGAATAGAGCCCAGTGTAAAATAGTTCTACCCCTTAGGAAGCAAAGAGAGAGGCTGTGCCTCCAGAAAACTAACTGGAGTATCGGGGGTGGGGGGATGCACGCTTTGCTCCTCCTACTGCACAAACCTGAACCAGGAGTATGAGCAGAAAAGAGGGGATGGGCCATGTATTTTACCTCCTCCCTGCCCCCTTTTCTGGGCTATTTATTTTCCAGAGGGAGCAAAAATGGAGAAGTCATAGAATCCTAGGGCTGGAAGAGTCCTTAGGAGGTCATCAAGTCCAACCCCCTGCCCAAAGCAGGACCAACCCCAACTAAATCATCCTAGCCATGGCTCTGTCAAGTAGGGACTTAAAAACTTCTAGGGATGGAGATTCCACCACCTCCCTAGGGAACCCCACCTTCCAAGGCTATGTCTACACTGCAGCGTTATTTCGGAATAACATAAGTTATTCTGAAATAATGTAGTGAGCATCTACACAACAAGCTCACTATTTTGAAATAAATTGGAAATAAGTTTCTTACTCCAACTCCTGTAACCTTCATTGTATGAAGAGTAAGCGAAGTCAGGGGAAGTGTTCTATTTTGAAATATGCTGTTAGTCTTCTTGGCAGGGACTACTTTCATGAGTGGGCTTTGTGGAGGTCCTACAAAATATGTGTTTGTGTGTAGGGGGGGGACGTCCTTGCATTACTATCCCTCTATTTGGGCAAAAATATATCTGACCAGCAGTGATGTTGGTCAGGAAAAGTGACCAAAAATGTATTCGGAAAAGGAAGTCCATCTGTAATTAAGTCTAAGACTTGGTCTACACTACAAGCGTCTGTTGATGTAACTACATCATTTAGGCCAGGTCTACACTAAGAGGGAAGGTCGAATCAAGACACACAACTTAAATTATGTAGCTGGAGTCAACATACCAATGCTCCTGGTTGGCTTCCCTTACTGCTCACAGAAATAGGAATGCTAGCTGCTGACGGGGGGCACCCTCTGGGTTTGATTTTACATGTCTTAACAGGACTCGCTAAATGGAACTCTGAAGGATCAATTGTAGCAGCAGCATCTTTTGTTTAGTGAAGATATGGTCTTAGGAATGTGGCAAATCCACTCAATGGAGCGACGCACTTCTACCAATCTAAATCCTGGGGTATGTCTAGACTGCATTCCTCTGATGGCAGAGGGATGCAGATTAGGCAGGTCGACATTGCAAATGAAGGGGGGATTTAAATATCCTGTGCTTAATTTGCATAAAAATGGCCACTGTTTTTGCTGACTCAGCTCTTTGTCGGCAAAAAGCAGCAGTCTAGAGGGGGATCTGTCGAGAAAGAAAGCCTTTTTCGACAGATCCCTTATGCCTTCTGCAAGGAGGTTTACAGGATCTGATGTAAACAGCTCTTTCTTGACACGAGGGTTGCTCCCATTGCTTCTGCTTTTCTAGGAGGTGGAGTACCTACACCGACAGAAGAAACTCTTCCATTGGCAAAGGCAGTATCATCACTGAGTACTACGAAAACACTGCTGTACCATTGTAAGTGTAGACAAGCCCTAATGTAATTTAAATGATTTGCCTATGTATTGACTGACCTTTGAGATTTAATTTCTCCTGTCAATGAAGTCCACAGGCATCTTCCTGCCTTTTTGACATACAACAAAGCTCTCACGGCCTCACTGACTATTCGGGGGTATTTGCCAGATCCCCCAGTTCAACTACATGGTCAGTTTTCAGCCAATGTTTCCTTTCATGACTGGAGCTAGATTTACACACGTTGTTAGTTAATGGTGCCTTAGCCTAGCTGCCAGACACGGTAACGAGTCCCTTAATTGCTCTCCTCAGAACTTTCTCATGACTAGTGCTTTTGTTACCTTTGCAAGACAAGGTGGGTGAGGTAATGTCTTTTACTGGACCGTCTTCTGCTGGGGAGAGAGACATGCTGTCGAGCTGCACAGAGCTCTTCTTCAGCTCTGGGAAAGGTACTAAGAGTGCCACAGCGACATACAAGACTGAACAGATCGTTTGGCTTAAGCATTTAGCGTTTATTCTAAGGGACTGTTCAAGGCAAAGTGGCCTTTTAGCACTCCTCTAGGCACCGAACCAAAAAAGGGGGTTAGTGGGTTACAGATTGTTGTAATAAGCCATAAAACCAGTGTCTTTATTAAGACCGTGAGTTTTAGGGTCTAGGAAATTAAGCTTGCAAGCTTGCCTTTGGAAAGCCTTGTGAAGGTTTCCTTGGAGGCTGAGGGCTTAGAGTAGCGGTTCCCAAACTTTTCGGCATCACGCCCCCTTTTTGATTTTTGAAAAACCCTCACGCCCCAACAGCAAAAAAAAAAAAAAAAAAAAAGGAGGCAGCTGCGGCAGCAAACTTTACGATGAAGGGTTGCCTCGCGCCCCCCCTGGAATTTCTTCACGCCCCCCAGTTTGGGAACCCATGGCTCCCCAAGTGACCCCTCCCCCCACAGGTGACAGGGTGGTTTTATCTTTTGTCATTATCCTGTGAGTTCTTTGGAGAGGGTAGCTATTGGTTTCACCCCCATAGTTGTTATCACAGGTGATGTGTGGGGGGGTGCACGCAGGGCCACATGCACCCCCAAGGCAGGAAGGGATGGCCAGCAGCTGACAGGAGGGCCAGTACCGGCAGCAGGAGCCCACATTATGCCCCTCTCCTCTTCATGTATCCAACGACTATTGTCTTTGCAGGGGTCCCTTTGCATTGTACAGGCTGAACTTTTTGGGAAAAAAAACAACCTATGGTTTTGGTTCACTGGCAGGGAAGGAAGGCTGTCCATTTGCAGCTAAATTCCCAATTCGTTTTGGTAATGACGACGAGGCTGGGAGTTGTAATTCATTTATGCAGCAGGACTTGGGACCAATGTTCCCTCTATTTCTCACCCCTCTCCCCTGCTGTGTGTGGAACAAGTTTTGTTCCAAAGCATGTGTGGGTGTGCACCACCCATAGAATGCATGCTGCTGGCTGTGGGTGCTCTGCTAATTGGCAGGGTGGCATTTGGATCTCTCCTGGGTGGCCTCCCAAGCACTCAGCTTGCAGGGGAAACAGCGTGGGACACCTGGTGCACCATCTAACATCCGGTCCCAGGAACTGCTGAACCTCTCCAGCAATGAGTTATCGAGCGCTCTCAACTTGCTGTGAAGCGATGAGAGCGTAGTGCTGACAGGAGATGCTCATCAGGGCATTTCTACTGTACGGAGATACAAAACCCACCTAATAGCAGCTCACTAGATCGAACCCTCATTTTCTACTGACGGTTCCCTGCTCCAGAAGGCAGAAGGAGCTCAAAGGATTCTTCCCAGGAGCACACAATGAGTGAGCAGCTTATCGCAGATTAAAATCAAACTCTTTTGTCTAACCCTTAAGCCTGCACTACATCCTCTTTGCCATTGTTTTAGCTGGACACTGAAAGGAAACAGGGCAAAGAGACTTGTTTACCCCACACCCGGGAGATATTTGCAAGGGCAGAAAGCCCTTAAAATACTGTATGTAGTTATAAATGTCTCGGACTGCATCCTACCTCTGTTTGTGTGCTTGTCTGGAAAAATCACATGGCCCTCTCCAGCTTGCATTACCTAGTGTGTTTTAATGATATGCCATTGTAATGAACATGCTGCACAAGTGCTTGTAAAAAGCCAGAAGTCTTTTCAGACCCAACTCATAATTTCATCAAAAAACACTGTAAAAGTAGCCGTGCCCTTCATATCCCGAGGTGGGAAAGGTGCCGGAGATTTATGCCTTTCCTTGAACATGCAGATTTATAACCGTGTGTAATGTACATTCATTTCATCCATATTTATAACTGCATTGATGCAAAGTCTGGTCTCCATTACTTTAATCTATGTAACTCGATCATCAGAAATTTGAACCATAATTTTTAACACATATTGCAAAGAATTTCTTTTTGATTCTAAAAGAAGAGACGTCTCTTAAAGTCCCAGCTGCAATTACTTATTAAAGCTGAACTTCTTTCTGGAATGCATGTGTTCTTCCACATAGTTTCTGTGCTATTCTGTCCTCCCTTGGTCTTTTTACCTCAGGATAATTCTACTACCCTCATTGTAAATACCTGGAGGCAAGAGAGAGAAAGAGAAAATGGTGCAGTTAAGGATCATATTTGGGGAGAATTCCTGTAAATAAATCTTTTACATCTTAGCAAAGTGAAATCAGAAATTGAAGAGTCAGTGACAGCAGTAGCCTCTAGTCACTTAAAGTGAAGTAAAAAAAAAAAGAAAGAAAAGAAATTCAGGGCCAGATCAAAGACTCCCATTGACAGGCAGCAGAAATTAAACCCAGACTCCATTTCACAAACATGGGCAATTGACACTCAACACATGGTTAGCGTCCAGCTCTGGAAAATAAAACATCACTACACGAAGTCCTGAATGGATGACCCTACACTGACGCTAATCAATTACCAGGTGCTGAGGAAGAGTGGAGTCTGTCACACCCAGCATGGCTGCAGCGGGACTTTTATCATTTCATTAGCACACTAAGGTTACCGTACAGGAATGGCTGGAGAATACTGCATTAAAAAATGTTTCATCTAGTTTGGACACGCAAACAAGTCAACCTACTCAGGGCTGTCATTGTTTTTGAAAAATTGTCCCTTACTCCTTCACTCAAAGTAACACTTCAAGTGTTTAATATTATTTGCTGAGTTTATTTTATAGTCCTCTAATACAATGGTGATGAGCAACGAAGGTTAGGTTGTACTATTCATAATGTCTGCGTCAATCAATAATTCTCCTGATTTCAGTAGAGTTCATATGGATTTACCTACGTGTAACTAAGGGCATGTCTACACTAGGAAATTATTTTGAAATAATTAAAATCGAAATAACTCCCAAAATAACAAAATTGAAATAGCGTTATTCCCCAAGGAAAGCAGGAGTACAGATTTTGAAATAACCAGCCCATTGGTAGTGTGGATGCTCCACATATTATTTCAAAATAACCCCCTAATGTAGACCAGGTCTAAGAGCGGAACTTTGCTCCTAAGAGGAGTAGATGATGGGGATATTCCTACTGTGCACATTTGAAGCAGAAGAATTTTTTTTAAGTATTTTATAAGATTTTATTTTTTTTAAAATTGCTCATAAGTTGTTTTTGTTATTCCCCTTCATCGTTCCTTTTCCAGATGTAAAATGGTGAGAAAGTTAGAGAAGGCAGGGAATAAACAAAAATGGATATTTTTTCATATTTTAGAGGTGGGTCTTTTTATTATTTTGAAACAAATGAAAATGATCCTTTTTTTGGAGGGGAAGATCTGTTTCTGTTGGGAAATATTTTTGAGAGAAAACCTTTCCCCCGGTCTACAGAGTTGCACCACTGCTGTTTCACCTGTTTAAGATCTTCAGGCCCATGGTGAAGTTTGACTCTAGTGAATTCCATGGGTTAGAATCTGAAAAAAGGGTGATGGTAAATTTAGAATGTGCTACATCTCCAAACAAGAAGGTCAGGGCCCTGCTTTAGCATGGGACTTTGTCATGTGCCCGACTTTACTATTATGAGTAACGTAGTTGGCTGCAATGGAACTGCTCATTCACTTGTTGTAGACATGTTCTTAAGTGCTTTGCCGAAATAAGCAATGCCTCTCTGGGCCTGGGGTTTTCAAACTTTTTTTCTCATGACCCCGTTGAAGAAAATTATTGATGTCCATGACCCAACATAATGGGACTAGGGTGTAGACTCCAGGGTGGGGCTGAGGAGGAGAGCTTTGGAGTTTAGGAGGGGGCTTCAGCTATGGAGGGAGGGCTGGGGCAGGAAGGGCTTACCTCCGGCGGCTCCCAGTCAGCGGTGCAGTGGGAGTGCTAAGGCAGCTTCCTGCCTTTCCTGCTGCAGGCCATGCTGCACCCCCAGAAGCAGCCAGCAGCAGGTTCCCAGCCAATGGGAGTGTGGAGCTAGTGTTCAGGGCAGGGGCAGAGTGTAGAGCTCTGTGTGCTTCCCACCCCACCTAAGAGCCGGGCCTGCTGCTGATACTTCTGGGGCACAGTGCAGTCTGTGGTGCCAGGACAGGCAGGGAGATGCCTTAGCCCCCCCCCCACTGCTCACCTGATCCCCCTGCAGCAATGAGACCCAGTGCTCAACATCCCACCACCGAGTACTGGGTCGCGCCCCATTGTTTGAAAACCCCTGCTCTAGAGCATAGTGACCTCAGGAGGTCATCAAGTCCAGCCCCCTGCCCAAGGCAGGACCAATCCCAACTAAATCAACCCAACCAGGAGTTTGTTTCACTGTTTGTTTCACTCCACCAGTGATGCCTCTGTTGCACTGCTGTAAAATTAGTGTACTGCACTGGCACATCAGACCCTGTATGTTTACACTTTTAAAACTTCAACGCATCTCCTCCACAGTTTCAGTGAGATAACGACCCCAGCTGCAGTGGTTGAGTTAGGTCTGGACACAAACATGCCAAAAAATTGTATCAGGCATATCATATTGTTCTGCTTCAGACCTGCTTCTAATTTTAAGGCTGTATTTTATTTCCTTGGTTACCAGCCTAGGACATAATAAGAGATCAGGTAACAGTAAGAGAAGTCATGTTTTGATTGGCTTATGAAAGTGTGGATGATGAGATGTGGACTTTGTGTCCTCAAAAGTGCACATCAAGACTTCTGGAGGCTGCAAAACTTAGCAAAACATCTCAAAGGAACAGCTTTTGCCTGAGGTGAAGTGTGTTATCTGCTCTGTGTCGGTTGGATAGCTCATGAGAATGATCCATCATCTAGAGCTGGTCAAAATATTTCAAATTCTGAACAAAACTCATTAATATTGTGTGACTACATATATATTTGCCATCTCTGCTGGCTTCAGTTTTGCAGCAGTTTTAGTGCTAGCAGCGTCAAAGACGGTCTTCTCTGCTGATATCCCAATGCCATAAAATGATGCACTCTACAGGCGGCTTTTTGAGAAAGGGGGGAGGGTGTTGCCAAAAAAACTGCGTCCCGACTACTTTCACTTTCGAAAGCGAGATCGGAAGAAGATATGCAAATTTCTGTGGAATTTGCATATCCTCTTTTGAAACTTCAGCGTAGTCTAGACAAGCCCAAGATGAGGACAAAAATAAGAAATAATGGAGAAGCAAAAAAGTCAAGTGCACATTTCAGAACCCACGAAAGACTTTATTTGAGCATAGAGGTCCACAAAATTGTTTATTTATCCTCCAAGCCACTCCAGCCATCCCTAGACTATGCACTGCAACAGTTGTTACTTTAACATCCCACCTTGTCGAGGCCATACAGCACTTCCTCCTCTTGCAAACATGATGCACTATACTCCTTGGGCGAAGAAGCGACTCAGTGCCATATTCCTGTTGACATGGTGAAGTTTAGTTACAGCTGCGGGGTGTTTAAAGACATCTAAATTTCTCTGCCGGTGAGAGGAGCAGCAATTTTTTTTGCCAGTCGTCATGTTTCTCACAGCTGCTGTCACGCCACTTGAAAACAGACCCCAGGTGACCAGCGTCCCAGAACCCCTTCTGCAAGCTGCCATATGTCGCTGTGGGTAATAGCTGACGCTGAACAGGTGTATGTCATCACAGCAGACCATCTGGAGGGTGGAGGATTCACAAAAGAAAGGTATGTTTTCAGGTTGCAAAAGCTTTGGGAAGACTTTTTTCCCCAAGTTAACTCAGGAGCCCTGTGATTTGTATTTTTTGTTTTAAGGACACATTTATTTGAGGGGGGAAAAGGAGGGAGGTATTTTTAAAATATTCGTATTGAACTTGGTCCTGCTTATTTCAAAGGACTCTAACCTCTGCTACATGGAGGTGGGCTAAGAAGGGCAGTATACCGACGCTGATGTGAAACTAAGGTTTGTGCCTCAGATTTGAGCCTGAATCACGATGTGTGTTCAGAGTCAATGAAATCTTGTCAGTCCCAAATGGATATCTCATGAGTTTAACACATTTGGTGAGATTTCTGCCATCTTGAAAAAGAGAATCTCAAGGAAACAGCTCTTTTCATGAGATCGCTGCAAGGGAAGTAGAAAATAGTCATTATTCTGGTTTTGAACACAACCTGGAAAGAAAACTGGTTGGAGGCGGTGTAGGGTACGTGTATAACTAGCATTATTTTGAAATAACTTAGTCCGCGTCTACACAGCAGGCAGTTATTTCGAAATAATGTCAAAATACTGTCAAGCTGGAGGGCTTCTTGCTCCGACTCCTGTAACCCTCATTGTATGAGGAGTAAGGGAAGTCAGACGAAGAGTGCTCTATTTCGAAATACGTGCTGTGTAGATGCTCCCATTTTCAAAACAAGCTATTTCGAAATAAGCTACCCAATTGATGTAGCTCAATTTGATGCGTAGCTTATTTCGAGGTAAGCCCTGCTGTGTAGACACACCCTTAAATGTTGAAGGCTTACAATCAACTCTGAAATCTGAAGAGATTTATTTTGGATTCATCTCTAATAATGTAGGAAGATGGTCCTAAGTTGTAAGGTGGAGTTCTGGATGTAGATCCGCATCCAAAGTTTTGGGATGCTTACAACTGGCATTTTGATTCGGTTCATTATTAGAGAAAAGACTAAGCTATATCATTTGTATGTGGCTTGGGACTTACCCCACATTCAAAGATTTTTGGATCCATCAAGTTTTAAGGTTGCTCTGATATCTAATAACACTGAGTTATTGAAATGCAATAATTTTATCAATCAAATTTGGTTTTTAGAATTTATATTGTATGTTTACACTGCATGGTAAATTATACATTATTTTCATTAAATCAAAGATAATTCATTATTTCTATTCTTGTTAGGTTTTCTATAGTCCTTTAAAAAAACAAAATTTTAACATAGATTTAAAATTAAAGCTGTGCTCCCTTTAGTTTCCTTCTATTATCTTTCTGTATAGCTATTTACTTTTTTTTTTAAGTTCCTGGTCCAGATCCCATAATACTCAGAGACCCTTTCCATTTCCTTCAATGGACTTTTCATCAAGGTGTCATTGCTTTCAGACCTTTATCTGTCGGTGTAAATAGCTGAGATTTTTTTTAAATGAGTATATTTATATTTCCATGTAAATGCAATGGTTGGTAATATTTAAGGTGGCTTTG
Source organism: Rafetus swinhoei (assembly GCA_019425775.1). Lineage (NCBI taxonomy): Eukaryota > Metazoa > Chordata > Testudines > Trionychidae > Rafetus > Rafetus swinhoei. The sequence continues at coordinate 125,556,267 of CM033427.1, read as the reverse complement.
TTTTTGATAGAAAAAGAAAAGAATTTCATTGACATGGGGAACCAAATGACTTCACCTCCTTCCAATGGTCCAAGTGAATGAGACACTCCAAGTATGGCTTCAAACCTTATGCACACAGAAATGATTTGCTAATGGAACACCAAAGCATTTAATGTGTGTTCAGCATACTGTTGTTTCACCCTGCGAATCAGGCCAGTCATTTACATACAATTGCTACTGCACATCATTTGTCAACTTGAGGCATTTGCTGAGAGACTGACTTTTGTAACAGTGGGTTCAACTGAGTTATAATTATTTGTATCCTGCTTAGCTGCTCATGCATTACACATCCCAGAGGATTTTGATGAAGGACTCACCATGCAACAGCATGTCACTGAAACATGCAGTAGCTGGAGAAAAAACACATGGAGTTTCTCTTTGGAAAATTGCAGACGTAATCAGGAAAAGTGAGGGGGATTAGATGGCTTGAATGGCCTTGATTGAAAAGCCATTTCACCTGCTACATTGTACTGTGCTTCATGCATTTAAAAAAAAAATTCTTTCTTTTTAAAAAATGCAAATGAATTTCATGCCTTATTTTCAGAAGCACTGAACACCTAGACCGCCAGGCGAAGTCAATGTTAGCAATGGATTCTTGGCACTTCCGATGAATCAGGTCCCAAGTGTTCTTGACATTTGCTGGCCTATTTGGTGCCTGTGCACAGAACCATAAATTTCCCCTTCTCAGCAGAGGGGTAAAAGAAAGAGGAGGATCGATTCATTCCAAGGAGGAAAGAAAGTATGGAGTGGGAACTGGCATGCGGGTCATAGTGCAAAAATGCAAGAACCAAAAAGGGATACTGAGCAGAGGAACCCAGACAGCAATCACTGGTCCACAAAAGAGACCCATGGGACCCGCCCAGAGGAATTCTGCCTATTTGCATTGAGGGTAAAAGTGAATGAAAGTGGGCCCCACCCCAGATACAAATAACTTGCCCATCCAACCTTCTTCTCCCAGACTGGTAAATGACTATCTTAGCCAGTGCAAGAGGAGGAGTGGCAGAGGCATTTCTGAGTCTCCATGGGGCCATAGGGAGGGAGTGCATAAAGGAAAAAAATGCAAGGAGATGTGCAGCCTCCCCCTTAGTAAGAGCTGCTGCAACCCGGCGCTCTTGTAAGTGAACGCCCCTGGGAATCTGCCTCTTACCACAAAGGGGCATGGTGTCGGGGGAGGAGGGGCTCCGTGAACCTCACCAGCAAGTCATAAACTTTAAGAGAAGAAAGGCCCCTCATAATCATCTAGTGTTGATCTTCTGCATGTTGCAGGCCATAGACCGCTCCCACCCCACACCTGAATATGTCCCTCACCTGCAGCTGAGTTGCTGAAGTCCTTAGTTCAGAAGTCCTTCCGTTCAAGTTAGAGAGATTCCACCATTAGGCCTAGTTCAAATCAGCAAGTGATCTGTGATCCAGCCTGCAGAAGAAGGCAAAATGCAACTCTCTCCCTCCCCTCCCCCCTCAAAAAATGGAGTCTCTGCCAATCTGACCTTGGAGGGGGGGCATTCCCTCCTGACTCCAAATATGGTGATAATTGGACCTTGATCATGAGACCCTCCAGTCAAACACCTGGAAGAACTTCTTTGTAGTAACTTAGGGTATGTCTAGACTACATGGCTCCGTCGACGGAGCCATGTAGATGAGTTTACTAGACATAGGAAAATGAAGCAGCGATTTAAATAATTGCTGCTTCATTTACATCAAAATGGCCGCCACGCTGTGCCGATCAGCTGTTTGGCGGCGGCACAGCGCAGTAGTCTGGACATGCCGCGGTCGACAAGGGAAGCCCTTGTCGACCGCTCCGTTATGCCTCGTGAAATGGCTTCCCTGGTTGACCGTGGTGCGTCCAGACTACCGCGCTGTGCTGCCAAACAGCTGATCGGCACAGCGCGGTGGCCATTTTGATGTAAATGAAGCGGCGATTATTTAAATCACCGCTTCATTTTCCTATGTCTAGTAAACTCATCTACATGGCTCCGTCAACGGAGCCATGTAGTCTAGACATATCCTTAGAATCTATTCCATCTCTAGCCACTAGAGATACTTGCTAATAGCAGTGGTGGATGGGCATTATGGCATTGGAGGATACCTCCTCTTACTATCTTCTCCATAAACATATCAAGTTCCCTCTGGAAGCCAGTAAGGTTTTTGCACCCTCTGCTCCCCTTGGGAGGTCATTAAACCTTTGTTTAATTTTTATCCCCCACGTATTACTGGGTAATTTAGAGCCATTTGTTCTTGTGCCAGCATTGTCCCTCAACTCAAATAGCTCCTCTCCCTCCCCTGTGTTTATCCCTTTTGTGTATTTATAGAGAGCAATCATATCTCCTGTCAGCATTCATTTAGTTAGGCTGAAGAAGCCAACCTCCTTAAGTCTCTTCTTGTAAGTCAGGGTCTTGATTCCTCTCATCATCCCAGTAGCCCTTTTCTGCACCTGTTTGTTTGAATTCTTCTTTCTTAGACGTGGGGACCAGAACTGTCATCTCTGCTTTAACCAATTCCCTACCCCATCGTTTGATTCTCCTATCAGCCGGCATCTCCTCCGAGGTAGCCAATAATTTCCCATGTGGAACTGAATCTGGTGCTTTACTGAAATCCAGGTAGACTAGACTACACATTTGGTTGTCTCCTCAAAGAAAGAGATCAGGTTGGCCTAGCACGCGCTGCCTTTTATAACACCATATTGTACTTAATTCTAATCACATCTTACCTCTGTCTTTAATTACTCTTTCCAAACTTCTTCTAAGGCTTTGCATACTGCCAGTGTATGCCCCTGGTGGGCTGTGGAGCCATTATGGAAAGGTGTCAGGTTGATGTATCTGTGGAGGAAAATCATTTCTTTCTCTAACGTGGTCAGGGGAGCCAACTGCCTGCACGGGCCCTTGGGCAAGGTCAGGGAGCATCTCCATGCTCCCAGAAGGGGTCGGCCTCAAGCAGAATGGAGGGGGACAGGGGCATGATGTGCCCTTCCTGCCCTCAGAGATGTACAGAGTGCGTGGCAGTCCGGCCGTGATTTAAAGGGCCTGGGGCGGCGGTTGGGAATCCCTTTGAATCAACTGGCCCTGGGGCAGCTGCCCCCTTCATTCCACCCTTCCCCCATCAGGGGCCTGCACATGACCGTTGGTAGCATCTTCCATCCAGTGCAGAAAGGACCGAGTCAAAACATGAACCTGCGAGGTCATTTAGTCCTTGAACTCTGCTGAGGCAGTTGATCAGCTCAGAGGCGGCCGGTGTGAGTGTGTGAGATGTGGAGATGGCACTGTTACTAATTCTATTCCAGTAGCTCTTAGAACGGGGGGGGGGGAAGCGGGCAATAATTTTTACCGAGGGCCACTTCAGAAATTTGTGAAGTGAAGGGGCGGGGCCTCTGGCAGAAGGGGCGGGGCCATGATTGGTCTGGCGGTGGGGGAGCACGTGAAGCCATTGTCTCTACCTCCCCCCCAGAGGTTCCCCATAGGTGCCCATTCTCCTGGCGGTGGGAGGAGACTTCATGCACTCCCACTTCTGCCCCCAGGCCAATCAGGGCTGGGAGGCAGGGGAGCCCGTGAAGTCTCCTTCTGCCCTGCCAGAAGTGTGTGGCGCTTCTAAGCGCAATGTGCTCCTGGCAGGGTGGGGACAGGGCGGAGAAAACTTCATGCGCTTCCCTCTCCCCCAGGCCCTGATTGGCCTGGGGGCAGAGGTGGAAGTGGCAGGGCCTCCGTGGGCTGGATCAACCCGCTTGGCAGGCTGGATCTGGCCCACGGAGGCCCTTTTGCCCACTCCTGTTTTAGACAATCAAACTGAGATTGTGGCCGCCTGGTGCTCGTTGCTGTCCTAGTGTGTTGGAAATTTTCCTGTGGAGCAGTTTTCCCCAACAGCAAATGCTGATACAGAGAGATTGAAACGTTCCGAGGGAACATCTCCGTTCCATTGAAGCTTGTGACAGAAAGCAGGAAGGCTGGCCCGGCTCCCTGCTGGGCTTCCTGCCAGCTCATCAGGCTGTTCCTACAACCTCCCTGGTCTTCTTGACTCTCAAGGCATTTGGCTGGCCTAGCAGTTGGGCAATTTGCAGAGCCAGCCAAAAAATTCAATTTCAATTCTCCCCAAATGGATTTTTTTTTTTCAGAATGTAGTGCCCATGAAAAATGTCACATTTTGGGCTTTTCATCGTGATTTGCAACTGGCTTTCTTTCCTCAAAAAAATGTGCCACTTCTGGGAGCCAAATTCCACTTGCCAGCCAGCTCTTGCTGCTCTACAAACACAGAGGCTATGTCTAGACTGTGGTGCTATTTCGGGGGTATCCCGAAATACCTATTCCATGTCTTTTGAACCAGCCCATTATTTCAAAATAGATTTCAAAATAACGGGCTTGCTCTCCCAAAGTACCTGTAACCCTCGTTCCATGAAGGGTTCAGAGACGTTTTGGAATAGCGGTTTAATTCAAAATTTGGCACTGTGCAGAAAACACCAAATTTTGAAATCAGCTATTTTGAAATTAGATTGAAATAAAATACGCAATTTGTGTAGCTCAATTGCGTATCTTATTTCGACCTACGGGTGCAGTGTAGATGTGCCCATACAGTTCCTGCCCTAAAAAGCTTACAGTTTCAATGGACATAACAAAGTGTGGGAGCAATTAGCCCAACAAATTCGTTACACAGCTTTCTCTTATCATGACTTAAAGCAAGGTAAAGGTTTGGCTGTGCCAGGACAATGGGATGTGCCTGAAATGGGATTGCTTCTCATAAAGCCACACAGAAAAGAGACAGAACCACCAGGCTGGCTGTAGTCACAGACCCTTCCCCCATCCAGAACTGCCGCATCCTTGAGCCTCCCACACCCCAAACATCCTTCAGAGAGGGTGGGGGGTGCTGAAGCTCCCACCTCCCAATTCATACAGTCTGTTTCCTCTCACTCCCCAATGAAGGGCAAGTGCACGGTTTCCATTCTGCTCTGGCTGAGGGGGGACGCAAAAGGCAGACGAACCTGGAGCTCCCAGGGGACATGCTCCCCTCCTCTGGCTGTGCCCACTGGAGCAGCAGTGGCCATGGAGAGGTGCTTCTCACCTGACCCCATCTGCTGTGGTGAGAGAGCTGGGGTTGCCCTCTCTCCTTGGTGTAGCCTCCATACTCCCCAGCCCTACCTCAGAGCAATGATTTAAGTGAAGCATGGACATTTTCATTTTATTTTCCAAAAATTAAAATATGAATTGACCTAAGGAAAAAAGCAACAGTGGGTCAATCTTCTGGTGCAAAATAAATGTATTTCAGCTGAAAGAACTGGGGTGGATGCGTTCGGGATAGTGTTAGAATGTGGCTAGCCTCACCTGAAGGGGCAGAATAAGCATGTAAATGGGACCAACCCAAAGTAAAAAGAGGTGCAAATGAACACATGTTCAATATGTCAACCCAAAAGGGTGTTGTGGGTTTGGCAGGCATGGTTGCTTGTTGTTTTTGTTTTTTTTTCCTCTTAAAAATGTACATCCCCCCTGGTGATAATGGAAACAAATGCTTGCTGTAATCAGAATGAGCGCATTATACTATAGGGGCATGTGTGGTGGGTACTAGATTGCTGCTGAAAATCAGGCCACTTTATAAGCACCTACATAGGGCTCTTGTGGCGCTCACTTCTGCAAATTTCAACCCAGCACTCTTTGTACTCTACTGGCATTGATAACTAGTCCTCGGAGGTTAATGAATGAAGATTGCAGCCTCTTCCCAAGTGTTTATTTCAGTAGGGATTTTGGAGCACGTGAATTCCCTCTGCTGTGAAAGGACGGGTGCATCTGTGTGGAAGACATATCTTGCCCTCGGAAGACTCTTTAGGACTGAGGAAGCAGTAGCCACTACCGAGCAGCTGTATGATATGCCTGCTAGGGATGCGGCTGGAAGCTGTCATCTGCCACCAAGCAGAATCAAAGAGGACAAAAGGTTGGGGGTGGCTTGGCTCTCCTACAAACTGAGCTGCTGCGTCGCGTCTCGCAACGTCCGATAAGGTGTGTGGCCCTGGGATGACAGGGAAGGGCTCCGGGGGCATCTTTGAAGAGGCTTCCTGAGGAGACCCGAAATTGGCAAACTTCATGAAGTTGGACTGCAGCTCTGTGTTGGGACAGAACCCAAACCCAACCGGATTTTGAACAGATTGAGTATTCCATTTATTTCAGGCAGGATTGCTGAAGAACCCTTTGGAACTGCTGTCCATATTCAGATAGAAGTCTGATGTCAATTCAAAGACTAGCAACGTGCATGGGATACTAAATGCCGTTGTTTTCCCCCTATTTCCCTACTGTAACACCGAGTAACAGAGACCTTTACCAGTGTAGAATCTTTTTTTAGCTTCCCTTTATTGTACAGTTGAACCCTCTAGGGAGACTGGAACTAATCTGTGGCAACCTGCTATAAAACCTCTTGTGCTTCCATCTGGAAAATTAGGTAAAAAGCATAATCTTGCTGATAACCAAGCACAGCGCTCGAACGGAGTTTCCCATAGAAACCACGTGACAGGGAAAAGGAAGAGCGGTGTACAGTTTTACATCAAAACAGAGAGACTTCCTCCATAGTCTTACATTGAAGCAAATATCATAAAGTTATAGGACTTGCCAGTCTTTAATGATAATGAATGTCCAGGATGATGAAAAGGCCATGTGGTGGCAAAACCTTAGGACCTCCCATCAGCAGAGGTCCTCATCGGCCAGACAATTAGCAAGGACAACCGTTTCTGTTGCAAAGAGTTCACAATCTACATGTCAAGCAAGAAGCAACAGGTGCAAGGAGCCAAACGAGGTTGGAGTGGAGGAAGAGATAATAGATGAAGAGAGTTTTAGCAGGAAATCAGAAGTCATGGCTTGCCACTGGCCTATGACATGCTAGGTGGGAGTTAGTTGTAGACATCATGGTAGAGGGAGGTTTTAAAGAGGAATTTGAAAAGGGAAGGTGATTGTACTACGAAGCTAGACAGGTTTTTGGCCCCCAAACATTGAGTGTCATCTAACAGACAAAAGCGACAAAGGAGAGAAACAGCAGATTTCCAGAGGCAACTACACAATGCTCAGAATTTCTGAAAATCAGGCCAATTATTTAGGCACCTAACTATGTATTGATATAGGAGCCTAACTTATAGAAAATCCTGGCACTCATATTCATCATCAGCCAAATCGGACAAGAAGTTGCTTGACGGATCATGCAAATTCAGTGGGCTATAAATGCAGCAAAGCAGTAAAACTGCAGGCAGTCTTACTGTAGCTTGAAAGCTGTCTCTTCCCTTCAGGAGTAAAAAGCATCCATAAATGGAAGAAAGGGCGAAAGTTTATAAGATTCTTGTACAGAGTCCAATGGTACATGAAGGAAGTGGTGTAAGCCCCTTGGAACTGTGGCTCATAGGGGAAAAAAAGAACAATTTTTTTCTTTTTTAATGTATCCTCATCTTGATATTCATCTTTAAAGGTCTGTGCTTGGAGAGAGCTGCCCCTACAGTGAGGGGGCTTGGCTTCCATGGGGCCATGGCTTCCGTGGGGCAGCATTTTGGGCAGAAGGAGCAAGGCTGGGGACCTGCCTCCGCCAGCCCTAGATTCACCTACGACAGCAACTAAAGTTCTCAATGAGACTTAAATACATTTCAAAGGTATTTATTTTTAATCACAATTAGACTTGCACACAGACCTGATGAACGCTGTGTCTTTGCTCCTGGTCCAACCCCTCATCTGTCCTGTAATCTGTTCAAGGCAAAGACTGCCTCATGCTGTGCATTATGTGCAGCCCCTGGCGCTCAGTCTTGGACTGATAGATAATTAATGATCCACGCTTTGTTCCCTTTGGAGCCATTGGCAAAATCCTGTGAAAACACTCATTATGGGATACTGTTTTGGATACAACCAGGAGAGCTGGCAACACTGTATCACGATTCTTGTGATATTTGATGTTTCTTCTTCACACACCCAGTTCCTGGAGTCATGGGAATCTCATTTTCATTTGAAAACAAGCACGATTTCAGCCCTCATTGTTTCAGAGAAAAGCTGGACAACAGGACCCCCAGGAAAGCTAAAAAAAAAAAAAAAAGAAGGCAAAGAAAACACCCACGGTGTGTTTGTTTAAACCAGTGGCTCTCAACCTATTTACCGCTGCATCTATTTAAAGCTGCATATGCAGCTTTCTCTGTGTTATGTGGGCCACATCCATGCAATGTATATACTGTACGGCCCTGAGAGTGTCACATGGGTTACAGCTGGTGCTGATTGGGCCACACGCAACCGGTGAGCTAAAGATTGAGAACCACTGGTTTAAACCAACTCTGGATTTTTAAGGTGATGTCCTCGGTTGTTGTTTTTTTAGTTGTAACTCACGATTTTTGACTGCTTGTGGATGGCAATACTGTGTATGTTGCCCTTACCGAAGAAAAATACGACTGGGCATAGGAAACTCCCTGATGGCAGTGAAGGAAACAAGATGGAAATAAACTTATTTTTATGCCACATTTATGCTATCCCCCTATTTGTATCATTCCTTTTCATTTCCTCTCCCTGACCGTACGTCTGCCAGTGCCAAACTTCCCTTTCTTTTCGCAGCTCCCTCTGTTCTGATATCTGCAGGCCCTTTTGTGGCTGGGCTCTGGCCTTGTTTATTTTTTTAATTCAGATTCGATAATATCCCCAAATTTGATCATGGTTGAATTTACACCAAGGAAATACCTGACAAGGATAAACAGGAAACCTACATGAATGATACACAAAGTAGCTTCATCTTCCCATTCTCCACTTTGGGCAAAAGAGCCCGCTGGATAGCTCAGCAAACGTCTTGGATTTATTTACAGCTCACTGCAAGTGTCACAGTTCAAAGACTTCCCATTCATTATAAAAAGAACTCCCATAGGCCACCACGCACTGCTACAAGTGACTAATACATTTCAGAGCTCCTTAGATGACTAGGCTAATGCATTTCAAAACAATTCAAGGAACTTCCATGATGGATATTGAAGATGGAGAATCAGGCTCCTGTAAAAGCCATCTGTATTTATTCGGAGTCTTCCCTCTACCATGAGCTCTGATAAGTCACTTTTTTCAAGAGAGTTTTATAGCTAATTTCAAAGGCAGTTTCTGAGGTCACCCTTCCATCTTAGAATCACAGAACACTAGAACTGGAAGGGACCTCGAGAGGCCATCAAGTCCAGTCCCCTGCCCTCACAGCAGGACCAAGCATTGTCTATATCATCCCTGATAGATGTCTAACCAACCTGCTCTTAAATATTTCCTGTGATGGAGATTCTACAACCCCCCTAGGCAATTTATTCATGTTTAATCACCCTGACAGGAAGTTTTCCCTAATGTCCAACATAAACCTCCCTCACTGCAGTTTAAGCCCCTTGCTTCTTGTCCTATTTTCAGAGGCCAAGGAGAATAGTTTTCCCCCCTCTTCCCTGTGACACACTTATAGATACCTGAAAACTGCTATCATGTCCCCTCTCGGTCGTCTCTTTTCCAAACTAAACAAGCCCAATTCCTTCAGCCTTGCCTCATAGGTCATGTTTTCTAGACCTTTAATCATTCTTGTTGATCTTCTCTGGATTTCTCCAATTTCTCCACATCTTTCTTGAAAAACTAAACACAATACTCCAATTGAGGCCTAATCAGTGCAGATTAGAGCAGAAGAATGACGTCTCGTGTCTTGCTCACAACACACCTGTTCATGCAGTCTAGAATCATTTTGCTTTTTTTGCAGCAGTGTCACACTGTTGACTCATGTTTAACGTGTGGTCCGCTATGACCCCTTGATCCCTTTCTGCAGAACTCCTTCCTAGACAATCACTTCCCATTCTGTCAAATCTCTCTTTGGAAAAATCGTCAGCCTGAGCTGGGAGGGGAGAGTTCTAGAAGGAAGCAGAAGTGTTAACTAATTAGTACCTAACTGTTTCTCTTTATTTCATATCTGTAGCATTAGCCCCATTTTATAGATAAGAAACCTGAGGCACAGAGAGGCAAAGTGATTTGCCCAAGGTCTCCAAGCAGGACTCAGTCTAGTGCGGGATCCCCCGTGAGACCACCCCGGCTCCCCAAGGAACATCGAAAGAGTGGTTGGAATTGTGGGTGTGGGGCTCATTAATTGGAGAGTGTATTGTTTTGTCAGGATGATGGGAAGATCAACTTTGTAGTGGAGGAGACATCGTCTTCATCAGAAGACTTCCTCCAGAGGTGGTCCCCTCTAGTGCATGAGCAGAGGAGGAAGCAATGCTGGGGACAAGACAGGGTTGGTTGGGCAGAGCTGGAAGGCAAGAGAGGTGATCAAGTCACTGAGGGAGAGTGGAGTGCATGGAGTGAAGTCAAAGGGCCACATTTTGCCCTCGGCTATCCCCATGCCTTTAATGAACTCCACAAAGTAAATATTTGGTAGCATAATTTCTTGAACACGGAAGGGAATTTTGTATATGATATTTCCATTCCCATTTTGTATTCAATATTCCTAACTGGTGGCTAAATGACATTACCCGTGAAGTCATCTCTTTAATGAAAGAAAACGCTAGTTGGAATTTTTTTGAGAGAGAGAGATGGGATTTGTGTCTTCTCTCAACCTAGTCAGCTTTTTTCTTATTTTCTGTTTCAACGAAGCCAAAATGTTTTCCCTTTCTACTTCCAGATCTTTCAATGGAAGCCCTCTTCCTTTAGTTCTTCATCCCTGTACGCTAGATAAGCTTTTATCGGTTCAGGCTCACTGGAAACCTGGGTGTCCTTATACTTGGAACCTTATTGGAGACGTTTCTGCTGAAGCACGAATCACACTAACATGGAATCTTAAATTCAGGGCAGGGGAAGTAATGACTGTGTCATTTGGGTTTGTCAGTAAGATATTCCATTCTTGATTCTCATCTGTCACCTACTTAGTACAATTTCCAAGCCGTCTTTATTATAATTATCCAAGTGGCAGTGACCTCTCCATTATACATTCCTTTTGCACCTCCTTAGAAAAAGGAGAAAATTCTAGAATGCCTTCCAATGGAGTGGCATGTTGAGAAATTGGAGCAGAATTTGAATTTGGCCGTCTGTTTTCATTAGCAATCCTTGTGTGGGATTGAGAAACCCCCCCTGCATGACTCCTGATTTGAAAGCAATTTGAGCGTTAAGTGACCAAACCACCCCTTTGCAAGTGCAGGGTTATCAACAGTTGCAAATACACAGTAGAAACGGAGCAGGAGATGCTTGCTTGGGTTATGAAATGTGGTGGAGTTAGAGTTACACGCTAGGGATTTGTTCATTTTAGCAAACCTGGCAGAACCTTACTGTGACCTAAATAGAGTACCTTGCTCTACATAAAGCATGCATCAGGGTATTTCTTGATTTATTCATGAAAGGTTTGCTTTACAAAGGCATTTGGAACTGTGTAATCTCAAAATACATGATACATATAGCTTGCTGCTCTGTTGGCATTTGCACAAATTGCTTTGATATATGGCTGTAACGTATGAAAGCACAGCAAGGCCAATTTAAATACTTGATACTGGAGTAAACTGGTTAAACGAGCAAATTAGATCCAACCTACAGATTTTCTTTTTCTGCTACCTCTTAGAAAAGGTTGCTGTCTCACATGAATAATTGATGAAGGGGTGGCAAACCAAACATTTTAAGTGGATAAAACGGTCCGAGATTAAATGAGGAGTTACAGAGCCAGGTGCATCGCGGGTGTAAATGGGCACAGCTCCTTTGAAGTCAGTGGTACTATGTGGATTTATACCATCTGAGGATCTGGCATCTAATATTTGTCAGATCAATTGACTAAACAAATCTGCTGCATCCTAATTTGGCCATTTTGTGTGCCTTGTGTCGCCCTCTCTCCTGGAGAATAAGTGACTATTTAATCAAGACTCTGCATTTAGCAAGAAGTGTCCACCGATTATTGTTAAGAAGTCTCTTAACATTCCAATATGGTCCCTCCTGCAATATTTTTGGCAGCAGGGCAGATGGAGTCCATTGCTTGCAAGGCAGCTTTATTTTGGAGCTTTGGAAGAAATTGGGATTAATTTATAATAAAATGAAAGTGACATTTGTAAAGATGGTAAGAGTGGACTGCCAGAATCCATTACGCTGATATCTTACAAATGTACTGGCGTTCTCCATTGGCAAGTTAATGTTCAAAACCTATCAGCATTACTTGCTGAACTTATTGTAACTTAATGGCACGTTTCCAGAGTTTTTTAGCATGCCAAACATTTTATAATAGATGAGACTGCGCAAAAGTTGTTAATCTCTGCTGTGCAGGTCTGCATCATGCTGCAATGGGAATCCTACTGGCTTTCTGTAGTAGAGGAAAGAAGAGAACCAACCCTGTCCTCCATGCTTTAATTCTGTTGAAGAATCAAAGTAGGTCAACAGTATTTCATCCTCATGGACACTGGATATATCCCGTTGTTGGCAGCTCTTGACAAATGCCAATTGCAGCCTCATCCTAAATTTAGTACAAGACTCCTAAAAGCTGATTTATATGCATGAGATGGATTCAGGTCTGGTTGCTCCTGATGATCCTTCGCAGACTTGTGAGATGGCAACCTAAAAAAGTGGAATACACTTTCTGTTCCACTGCAACATGCACTCACATCGCTTCCTTTTTAAGAAACATTTATGTCTTTATCTTGTTGTCCTTCAGTTATTATTCAGGTAGTCTCTGAGCCCCGCCCCATCTCTGGCGTGTGGGTCATCTGAGGTGGAATGGAGATATGCAATCACTCGAAGAGAAGAAAAATAGTTTTACCAATTTGTTCCGTAAGAGTCTGTCTGGTAAGAAGGAATGAAGAGCAGTCCAGACAGTACTTCCCTTTATACCATCATGCAGTCACTTGAGGAAGCTGAAGATATATGTGCTGTCCCAATGGGAACAATCTCTGAGGGGAAAAACCACTGAGGGAAAAATCTCTGGCACCATGCACTGGGCATGCACACACCAGAAATAGAATGGAGATATGCAACACATCTTGCACAACAGTTACCAAACAAGGAACAGGGGCTCTATTGGGATAGTGCTTGTGGTCTAACATAGACCCCCTGGATCCGATTCAGACATGTATGGAAGCCACTTTAATATTTTTAAAGAAATAAATACTACTGAGAATTAGATGATTATGAAGGCCTTCAATTTCCCAGATAAAAACTGGAGGACAAATGCTACTAATAATGGTAGGGCCCAAATATTCCCAGAAGCGATAATTGACAAATTTGCCACCAAATATTCACCCAATCAACAAGAGGTGATGCTGTTTTAGATTTAGTATTGATAACTTGTGAGGCTCTTGTAGAAGAACTATTTGTAGAGGAGAACTTTGGCTTGAGTGATCATGAATAATTCAGTGTTAAGTTAAATGGAAGATTAGGGTCCTTGATTTCAAAAGGGCAAACTTAAAAATATGAAGGGGATTAGTTAGGGAAGTGGTCTGGACTGAAGAATTTAAGGATTTGAATGTGGGGAAGGCTTGGGATTAGTTTCAGCAAATTTGACATGAAGTATCAGGGGGACTGTATCCCAAGCAAGAGAGAGAAATTGTACAGCAGGTTAGCAAACTGAAATGGAGGAACAAGCATCTCAAGTTATTAATAGCAAGTAAATGTCCCACAAGGAATGGGAAAAGGGATAGATGGGCAAGAAAAGCTACCTCTTGGGGGTCAGAAAGTATATCGGAAAAGTGAGAACTGCCAAAAGTCTGCCGGAGCCGGACATTACAAAGGAAATTAAAATCAATAGTGAAAATCGCTTTATCCATGTAAGTGAAAAGGAAACAAGATCAGAAGTGTGACTGCTGAATGTGGAGGATGGGGTGGAGATTAAAGATAACCTAAGTGTGGCCCAACACCTGGGCAAGAACTTTGCATCAGCTCTTAATAAAGTTAATGAGGAGCTGGGGGCAGTGGCAAGATGACAAATGGGAAAAAGGATATGGAAGCAGAAATTACCACATCCAGGGCTAAACTCTAATAGCTTTAATGAGACCAAATCCAGAAACCCAGATAATCCTTATCCAAGACTGTTAGGGCATCTCTACACTAGGAAACTATTTCGAAATAACTAAAATCGATTTAATAACTCCCGAAATAACAAAATCGAAATAGCGTGTCCTCACTACAGGGAAGCCTCAAAATTAGTCTGAGGCAGGCTCCAGTAATGTGGACATGCTACCTTGACTTAGAGCCCCAGGAAGCACTGGGGCGTAATTAATTCAAATTACTCTGGGGAAGGGTTATTTTGAAATAGTGGCACCGGAAAGCCCACACTACCACTATTTTGAAATAACTATTTGGAAATTAGTGTTATTCCTTGAGGAAAGCAGAAGTACAGATTTTGAAATAAGCGGCCCATTATTTTGAAATAATGGACTTGGTAGTGTGGACACGCCACTTATTTATTCGACGTAAGGGGGCGTTATTTTGAAATAAAGCCCTAGTGTAGACCAGGGCCCAAAGGAACTGGTACATAACATTGCAAGCCCAAAAGCAAGGTTTTTTTTTTAAATGAAGCTGTAAACATGAGGCTTGTACCTGATGACTAGAAAATTGCAAATATAGTACCTATAGTACCAAATTAGTAGTACCTATATTTAGGAAAGGGGGAAAAGGTGATCTGGGAAATGACAGGGCTGTTAGTTTGACCTCAGTTGTATGCAAGGTATTAGAAAAATCTTTGGAAGTGGTTAAGGGCATTAGAGATGAGTAGTAATTTGGAAAAAATACAACATGGTTTTACAAAAAGTACATTGTGCCAGATCGCCAATTTTCTAGATAAAGGGAAATGCAATAGATCTAATCTATCTGGATTTCAGTAAAGTATTTGGTACCGTTCCACCTGGGAAATTAGTTAGATTGGAGAGGATGGGGATCAATATGAAAATTGAGAGGTGGCTAAGGGGACTACAATGGGTCAGGCCGAAAGGTGAACTGTTGGAGGGAAGGGAGTTTACTAGTGGTGTTCCTCAAGGGTCAGTCAGTCTTGGGTCATCTTATTTATCATTTTCATTAATGAACTTGGAATGAAAAGTGGGAGTGTGCTTCTAAACTTTGTGGATGGCATGAAGTTGGGTGGTAGTGCCAATATGAAGGAGAACAGAAATACTTGGATGACGTTGAAGATTTTGATGATCTTGAAAATACAAGTAATAGAAATGTGACGAAATGCAGTGTGTAAATTTTTTCTGCAAGTTGGGGACTTAACAGTTGGACGAAACAAAGGAGGGGAAAGAGCTGGGTGGGTTGCTTGATCACAGCTTGATTGAGAGCTGTCAATGTGATGTGGCCATGAAAAAGCAAGGATGCATCAGAGGGGATGCTGCCACTCAGGATAGTGAAGGGTTTGTATCATCATACAAGGTACTAGTGAGATGTCATCTGGAATATTGTGTGCACTTGTGGTCCCCAATGACTGGAGCACATGCAGAGAACTTTTAGGATGGTCAGAGAAATGGAGAACCTGCCTTATGAGAGGAGACTTAAGGAGCTTAGTTTGTTTAGCCTAACCAAATGAAGACAGAGGGGAGATATGTTCACTTTCTATAATTACGTAAAAGGGATCAAAATGGAGGATGGAGGGGGCCAATACTGATGGAATAACAAATGGATATAAACTGGCCATGAGTATGTTTAGCCTTGAAATTAGTCAAAGGTTTCTAACCATCAGAAGGAACAGCCTTCCAACAGGAGAGTTGGGGCAAAAGATAGCACTTGTTTTAAGGCTGAGCTTGACAATTTTATGGATGGAATGATGGGACCTGCCTACAATGGGCTAGGATCCACGTTAGTGTACATCTGAAATGGCTAGCGATGGGTCACTAGAGGTGGAGGTCTACACTAGGACTTTATTTCAAAATAAGCACCCCCCACGGTTGAATTTATAAGCAGCACGTCCACACTACCAAGCATGTTCTTTTGAAATAATGGGCCTCAGAATTCAAAATCTGTCCTGCTTTTCATCAGGAGTAACGCTAATTCCAAAATAGCTATTTCAAAATAGCAGTAGTGTGGACACGCCAGTGCTGCTATTTCGAAATAACTTCTTCCCAGAGTAATTCGAACTAATTACTACCCAGTGCTTCCTGGGGCTCTAAGTTGAGGTAGTGCATCCACATTAATGGAGCCTGCCTCGGACTAATTTCGAGGCTTCCCCATGGTGTGGACACACTAGTTCGATTTTGTTAAATTGGGAGTTAAGTCGAATTTATTAATTTTGAAATACTTTCCTAGTGTAGACATGGCTTGAGTTACTGCAGAGAATTCTACCGTAGGTATCTGCCTGGTGGGCCTCGTTCACATGTTCTAACTGATCACCTTGTTTGGAGTCAGGAAGGAATTTTCCCCCAAGTCAGATTGCCAGAGACCCTGGCCTTTTGTTTTTGTGTTTTTGCCTTCCTCTTCGGTGTGGAGCACAGGTTGTTTGCTTTAAACTAGAGTAAATGGTGGATTCTCTAACTTAGTATCTATATCAAGATTGGAGGACTTGAGCCAGAGATAAAGGGCCTTCTCTAGAAGTAGACATGTGAGATTTCAGGGCCTGCAATGCTCAGAAAGTCAGCTGTGATTATTATAATAGTCCCTTCTGGCCTTAGCCTATGGGAGCAGTGCATATCTTCACTGCTTTGATGATCAACACAATCCACAGCACACCTTTCAAGATCCATGGGTTGTACACCTATCTCTCACAACACGTGATGTTCTGCATCCAATGCACTCAATGCCTCAGTAATAACAAAGGAGACAATCACTACATTCTTGAATGAACTCGCATACAAACATCATAAAAGACAAAAACACCCGCGGGGAACTCTTCCCCCAAAGTGGCCACTCTATATCTGACCTCTCAGCCCTCCTCCTCAAAAGAAACTTGCACACGTCTTTCAAAAGATGAGTCTGAGAGCTTAAATCCGTAACTCCACTAGACACTAAAAATCATGGACTGAATAGAGACACTGGATTTATGGCTTATTACAACAATCTGTTACTGAATATCCCACTTCCTGACAGCACCCTCCCACTCCACCCTATGCCTGGAGAGATGTTAATGGACCACTTCACCTTGAATTGTCCCTTGAAATATGTTATGAAACATGCAAATCAGGGTCACCGTTTCTTTCCTCCACAGTCTTGTCTAAAAGGAGGACAAGTGGTGGTTTTGTGTGTGTGTGTGTGTATTGCTTTTTGTCTCCAGCAGTTGTGTAAATTCTAGGTGTTTGAGAGTATAACCAGGACCCACAAGGAGCGAGAT
This sequence comes from Rafetus swinhoei, assembly GCA_019425775.1. Lineage (NCBI taxonomy): Eukaryota > Metazoa > Chordata > Testudines > Trionychidae > Rafetus > Rafetus swinhoei. The sequence goes on along the minus strand of CM033427.1, from coordinate 125,539,035 downwards.
GACATGAGCTACTTATGCTAAACAATCTGTTCCACGCTGTATTTAGCTGTGACACGACGAGTACATTTTCCAGATCTGAAGAAGAGCTCTGTGTAAGCTTGAAAGCTTGTCTGGCTCACCAGCAGAAGTGGGGCCAATAAAAGACATTACCTCACCCACCTTGTGTCTCTGCAAGAAGTAGTTAATAACCATTTTTTGGGCTGGTAAAAACAAGATCCCACGAGGCTACTCCCTTGAGAACTCCTTTAAAATGAACTAATGTAACTCAGTTAAATTTGACTGCCTTTGTTGACTTCCAGCCAGGGAACTCAAGGGTCAGCAAAAAAGTGAAGTTTCCCCTTCTCCAGCTACTATAAAAATAAAAAATAATGCTACCGATAACATGGGCTGCCCAGAACAATAGGGAACTGTCAAACTGATTCTGTACTTCATATCTTTTCATGAGACATACTGTATAATATCATGTGATGATTCATCTGAAACACAGCAGACATCAAACAGAGCACAATGCCTTCCTTTTAATTTATTTTTTATCCATTCCTCGCTATGAGCAACTCGGGGTCAATTGTTTCTTTCCTCCACGGTCTTGTCTTAAAAGAGGGTTGCGGTGGTTTTTTGGTTTTTGCTTTTGCTTTTGGTTTTCACCTCCCACAGCTGTGTAAATGCTGGGTGTTTGGGAGTTAACCAGGACCTCCAAGGAGCAGGATGACATGAGGTTTCCATTAAGGAGCGGTATGTGGACAAGTGCAGAAAGCATGGATGATGTGATGATAAAAACATACTGCAAAATGCAGAGGTATCAGGAACTAACGGGATGGGCCATGATTGCAGAAGAAGGTCAGTTTACACTTTATTTCCCTGCCCGTTTTTTGTCTTCTATCAAACAATGATTTCAACATAATGCGGATTTTACGAGTGGCACATCAGAGGTGGTGGTAGTGGTGGGGAATGAAAGCCAGTCCTTCCACTTGGAAGTGACCCAACATGCTGGAGGAACAGTTGATGTGTTCCATCAGTTCAGTAGAGGTGGACATCAGGTTTAGGAGACATTTCCTCTCCTGTTGTGAATTTCTCACCTTCCCCCCTTTCTCATGGAAAAACTTCAAGGCTGAAGTCTCATCTGGTGTAAATCAGCATAGGACCATTGACTGCCAAGCAGCTATGCCACTTTATGCCAGTGGAGGGCCTGGCCCAATGCCAGAAGACAACATGATGATGTGAGGTGGAAAAACTCTTCAGCAGCAAGTGAATTTGGTGAGAATCGAGTTTAATCTTCTACACAACACAGGCCATTAAATTGCATCTAGTAATTCCTGCACGATCACTGAATGTTTAACCACAAACATGCCCCAAGTGGGCAGGGGACCGTGTGAGTTTTCCCTGTGTGTTCAGCCTTGAATGGTCAAAAGAGAGATTACTCTTCTAATCCTTCCAGTGAATGCCACCTTGGCCACAGGATCATGGTCAGGTAGTGCTGGAAGGAGCCTCAAGAGTTCATCTTGTCTTTCCTTGAGCTGAGGCAGGACCAGGTCCACCCAGACCATCCCCGATAAGCTGTTCTGAAAACCCTCCACTGATGGGAATTCCACAACCTACCTTGCTAACCTGTTCCAGTGCTTAGGTAGCTTCTGGTTTTATTGATTTTGTTTTGTTTTGCTTTGGTCACCACACTGACACTGAACTCTTCTCTCCTTGTATCTGAAGCTTTTGCTGGATGCAGAAGAGCCAGAGAATGGGAGATGAAGAGAAGCGACAGTGAAATGACAAAATATTGTCACATTTTTTGAGGAGTAACATTAGTTCGAACTGAGGGGTTTGATTCGAACTAACGTGGCCCGGAGCGCACTTCCTGGTTCGAAACAGCTGAGCTCCAAAACAGCGTGCGGGCGAGATTATGCTAATGAAGTGCGGGATATTTAAATCCCCGCTTCATTAGCAATTTCGGTCGCCTACATTTGCATCCCTGGTTCGAACTACGGTGCAAGTGTAGATGTACTTTGAATTTGTAAGGGGATTAGATGGTCCCTTGACACTTTAAAATAGCGCCCATGGCGGCTGCATTGGCAAAGCCGGCCAGCAATGACAGACATGCTGGTTTTCCCCTCCTATCCCCAAGGTACGGAAGACAGAACCGACGCTGCTATTGCACAACACAAACAGTCGGAATTTGTGGGGTCCTGCCCCCAGTCACTCTGTTCCTGTTGCTCTGCTGATGCAACTGAGAGCGAGTGCATCCCTTTGCCTCATGGCCTGCCTCTTCTCTCCGTCAGGCGTATTCCGCATAAGGTTGCAATTTTCACACAGCCTTGGTGGCGGTCGATAAGAGCCGGAGTTGTGTAAGTCGATCTTCTCTGCCGTTCTGCCTCGCCCTGCAAGAGCGGCTATGGGCTGACCATTTTCCAAAGCCTCTGCGGAAACAGAAAGCTCCAACTTGCTGTAATATTATCTCCCTCGTGCCCAAGAGACTTCTTTGCATAGAAGAAATCCTTTTGCCCAGGCACTGACGCCAGGTGGTGTGCTGATGTCCCGTCAGTGGAATCTGATTTCCAGTTGGGTCGCTGTTCTCTGTCTATCTGAGATGGAACACGTCTGAGCCAAAGGGCTGACAGAAATCAGGTGTCTTCACTTTATAAAAGAAACATTAGCTGAAGGTCTCAGGTGAGACCTGTCTGCACTGATACAGGCAAAGATCTTTCCACCGGGTGTTTCTCCTTCTCTCCCCTCATTTAAGCATTGTGTGGCTACTTTGGATCCTATATATAAAAAGACATAATTCTGACCGTTTCAGAGGGATAGCCATGTTAGTCTGTAACTGAAAAATTTAAAAAAACAACAACGCATAGTCCTGCAGCACCTTAGAGACTAACAATGTAGGTGGTACCATACGCTTTCGTGGGCACAACCCACTTCTTCAGGTGAATGGAGTTAAGGGATCCAGGGTACAAATAAATAGCAGAAAAAGAGGGGGATGGAGAGGGAAAGAGAAGGAAAAAATGGGACAGGGACCCGAAAGGAGGCAATTTCTGTAAGGGAGGAAAAGAAAGGCAAGAGAGAAAAAAATGCAGAGGAAGATAAGGAGGTGAGGCGATGAACTAGCACAGATAGGGACGACTAACATGAGGGAGAAACAGCTGTACTCAGTTACAGGCAGTCGTGCGATAGTGAATTGATGGTCAGGGCAGGATGTCGCATGCCCCACTCCTGAGTCACCACATTTGGTTTTTACCTCAGATGTGCCAAGCCCATTGAAATCACATGAGAACCCTCAGGGAGGGCAAAATTTGTTCTACTTCATCCCGAGGGCAGTGACACAAGAGCCTGGAGAGATAGAAGAGAGCAAGATTGTCTCATCAGTATCCGTACAAGGCCTGGTGTTTCTTCAGGGGATGGAATTTGGCTCACTGAACGCTGCACACTCCACACAGACATGCCTCTGAGGGCTTGGTTTGGCCCCAGAATCTTGTTGCTGTAAATGAATACTGTCAAGCTTCCAGCGGCCAGCCTCTGCCTTTTTTCCCTGCTGAATCAATCGGCCAATTTGCAAGCATAGTTCAGGGGCCGGGGGGAAGAGGGGGTCTCATTATGAATCTGAGAATTCCTAAAGAATAAAGAGAGCGAGCTGGAAAACCAGGAACAGCATCAGACGTGGAAAGAAATGTCCTCTTTTTTTCCTGACCTTCGGAAGGCACGCAGGAAGACACTGCTAGAATGCTTGGAGTGTGTACAGCTGCACTTGTGTCTGAAGACCCTGAAAGCCCCATGCACAGTATTCAGCCGGGATCTTACAATGGAGGAGAAACACTTGCTTTGACACTGCATTTGAGAACAGTTTTGTAGCACGAGCGTAGAGCCCTTCATTTGCTGGGAAAGGGAAGACAGCTGTGGCTGTCTTCAGCTAAACTTGCCATTCTCAGTGTGATAGTGTTTATTCATTAAAGACAAAAGCATGTTTACTGTAGTGCTGCAGGTGGCATTGCTTATTAACCAGGGGACCTTAACCAATCCTGAATGTGTTGAGCTGTTTAATCCCCCTTCTCCCCCAATCAATCACAAGCATTGTCTAGGATAAACCGTGCTTCTTGGATCACAGTGTATTGCTTGAAACTCTAGGATAGTGTCTTGGAAACAGAAGTTTTGTATCGATTATGTCACTTTCCTGCTGCTCTTGTTCCCCATATAGGAATTTTAATTCTGAGTGTGGGGGTGAATTATCTGTAACAATATCTTCTAATTCATGTGTATATTTTCCGAATCATCAAGTTACAAACACTGCAGTTCTGTAAATAATTTTCTCATACATTTCAGACAGGTTGGACCTGTATCTTAATGCAAATAGTTTTTTAAGTCTCTTGCCTAATTTTCACCAGTTGTTCTTGATCAGCAGTTGACTTTGAGCTGACTTCTTTCTCAAAATAGATCAAATAAAGATTTCCCTCCTTTTGATTATAATATGGGTTCTGTTTTAAATAGGCTTGCTGAAATCAACACACTTTGAGCCTGTCACTTTGTCTGAGACAGAAAATCCATATTCTTAACTACTGTATCATTCTGCCATGTATTTCTGAGTGGGGTCTGTGAGGCAGTATATTGGTAATTGTGTGGCTTGGTTTGAGATGTATACTATAGGAAGGATAAGCAGGTTTTCCCTTATTGGTCTGTCTTCTGATGGGCCAAATTCTGAAGTCTCTACACAGTCCCAGTATTATAAGTAGGAGTTTTGCTTATTTAAGAACTTTTTGTTCCAAAATATTTTTTCCAAGAGAACATTGGGAATAATAGCACTGCTTTTATCTGAATTAATTACACGATGTGGAATATTGTTATGATACCAGGGATCTGTCCCTTTTGTGTCTAGCATTTCAAGTTCTTAATCACTAAGGGTGCATCTATGCAGCTGGGCTTAACTTGAAATGAACTACACAAATTGAGCTATGTCAATTGCGTAGCTTATTTTGAAATTGAAATTGGGAGCATCAGCACAGCACTTATTTCAAAATAGAGCACTCTTCCTCTGACTTCCCTTACTCTTCATACAATGAGGGTTACAGGAGTCGGAGTCAGAAGTCCTCCAGCTTGGCAGTATTTCGACATTATTTCAGAATAACTGCCTGCTGTGTGGACGCGGACTAAGTTATTTCGAAATAATGTTGCTGTGTAGACGTACCCTAAGAAATTACAATTCCTGGCTAGGACACTAGACAGCATAATAAAGCACAGAAGAAGTTGAGCACGGGGGGAGTGTTCTGGTTTGATTGGCTGCACAACCAGCAGTGGTGGGGAACCTTTTTTGGGTTGGTGGCCGCTGACCCACAGAAAAATCAGTCGTGGGCCACACACAAGTGAGAAGCAAAAAACCCCAAACAAACCGTCACTGGCCTGGCCCCTGACTGAGAAGGAGGAAGACACTTCCCACATTCTCCTCCCACACCAGAGTCTAGGGGGCCCAGCCTAGTTGATTTTGTGCGCTCCAGCCTTGCAGTGGGGCAGCTGGAGGGAGGAGGCTGGAGCACTAGTGGGGGCTCCCCAGTGCTCGCGAGGAACCTCTGGGTACGTCTACACTAGCTCGTTAGTTCGAGCTAGGTAGGGTAATTAGGGCAAGCGGAGTTGCAAATGAGGCCTGGGATTTAAATATCCTGGATTCAGCGCCGCCATTTTAAATCTTAGTTCAACTCCGTGCCTGCGGCTACACGCGCACGGAGTAGGTAGTTCAATTAAAGATCCTAATTGAACTACCGTTACTCCTTGTGGAATGAGCAGGTAGTCATTAGGATCTTTAATCCGAATTACCTACTCCGTGTCGCGTGTAGCCGCGGGCACGGAGTTCGGACTAAGGGGGATTTAAAAATGGCGGCGCCCGGGAACATGCAAATGAAGCCCGGGATATTTAAATCCCAGGCCTCATTTGCAACTCCGCTTGCCCTAATTACCCTACCTAGCTCGAACTAACGAGCTAGTGTAGACGTACCCTCTGAGCCTCGGGGGCCAGATCCAGGCAAGCCGGGAGCTTCATCCGGTCCCTGGGCCTGAGGATCCCATCCCTGATGGGATGGAAAGAAAATATTTGTGGTGTTCTACTGCTAACTCTTACCCACTCATCCATAAATGAATCCAATCCCGCCCCCCCATGTTTACATAAAACTTAATCTACTGGAGACTGAGTCATCATAATACTGATGTTGATATGGTTACTCTGTGCATTATGGTGGTTCCTAGAGGCTTCAACCCAGATCGGGGCCCCATTGTGATGGGCGCTGTAGAAATACATAATCTTTGTCCTTAAGCACTTACAAGCCAGACAGGCAAAGGGAATGCTTTTATCTGCACTCTTTGGATGGGAACGGAGGGAACATCTACTCAGCTAGTGGAGGCTGGCAACAGTGCATCTACACTTGGATTGGTAGAGTCAGATTCCACTCTGGTGCTTAAAGTAGCTCTGTAGAGGTTGCTGTCTGGGCTCTGAAGTCTCGAGAGTGGAGTGTTTTTAGTGCTGGAGGGCAAGTCCGCATCTGTCGACCTAGGCTCTGAAGCCTACTCCCACAAGCAGTGTATCCTGACCCAGAGAGATGGAATGACTTGCCCCAGCTCTTGCATTTGAACCTAGTTCTCCTCTGTCCCTGTTCAGGGCCGTAACCACAGCAGTGGACTTGACACGGCTCTTATCTACAGGCTTTCTGGGCTGGGCCCTGGAGTAGGTGGCAGGATCGGGCCCCCACCCCAAACTTCCCTTTCGCCTCTGGGGGAAGTGGCCTGGATATTGTTGCATCAGGCAGCGTGGGGGGAATTTGGACTATGGTGACCCAGCTAAAGGGTTGGGGTGGTAAAGGCCCTGAAAGGGTGAAGACGTTGCCTCCAGAGAAAGAGCCTTGGGTGCGCCACTCTGTTCTGGGGTGAGGGCAAACTGAGAAACGTGACGGAGGGCGGCTGCTGTTGGACTTGTACCTAGGACGGGATTTGTTTTATTTCGCACACAGATTGGGAGCGATAAGGCTGTAGGGCTGAGTCCCTGAAGAGTCATGGACAAAGAGAGTGAGGCACACACACTCAGCCAGGGCACTCGTGAGAGGGAAGTGCGATTCCGTTACAGGCAGTTTAGGTTGGACATCAGGAAACTCTTCCTACCTGTCAGGGTGGTTAAACACTGGAATAAGTTGCCTAGGGAGGTTGTGGAATCTCCATCGCTGGAGTTTTTAGAAGCAGGTTAGACAAACACCTGTCAAGGCTGGTCTAGAGAATACTTAGTCCTGCCATGAATGCCGGGGACTGGACTAGATGACCTCTCAAGGTCCTTTCCGGTTGTATGATTCTATGAATATTGCATTTGACTTAAAAGAGAAACTAGTTAAATTACAACACTTTTAAATATTACGGCAACCCTATTTCCCAAATATATACATTATCTTTCTGGTGCTCCATTTACTGAGCAGCTCACCTGAATATATATTGCTCAAAACTACTCCACAATTATTAACATGCATGCTTACATTCGCTTGAATTGTACAAATTTAATTTGAAAGATTAATTTCAGGAAATCTGCATATCCCAGACATAATTATTATTGATATTTGCCCAGCGCCTCTTGCCATTTTCCTGCACTATTACAAACTGCACAGCACACGCCTGGAGAAATGGCTTCAGCAGTTGCTGTAAGTACAATATGCACTGATCGATAAACGTTCAGGCGTACAGAAGGAAAACAAACGGCCTTGCTGGGGAGATGAAAGATCACATTTTATTTAGTTATTTGGAATGGGATCTGCACAGATAAATCCATACCCAAAATGTGGCAGTCCGTTGCAATAAAGATGAATGCTATTGCCAGGAACAAGTGAAATACAGATGAAATTGAAAACACCAATGAAGGGGATCAGAGACATGAAGGTGCAAGGGGAGGAGTAAATGTATAAAAATGTATCTCCTCTCAAGAAGAGGTGAGCGCTGAATTCTCCACTCAGTATTGTTCACTGACTTGGAAACACACATGCATGAGTAAGTAATGAGCAGGGAGATTCCCATACTCCATGTGCTGTAGCAACTAATTAGGGAAAATGACCTTACTTGATTAACTTCCTTTTACAACATATCCTGGTCTTGTCTGCGAACAGGAAGACCAAGTCTCTGTAAGTCTATCTCCATAGCAACAACCTACCTCTTACATGATTGTTGGTCTGGGACTGTAAAATAAACAGGTCTATGCAGCCATTTACTCCACCTCTAAAGTGAATGGGTGGAGCGTTGGCTCCATCTCCCATGTACGATAACTAGAGATGTTCATTGCTGGTGAAAGGGAGCAAGGAGAAAGTAGAAGGAAGTATTGTGCCACCATTTTGTTTCATCACATGACCCACTGATGGAATGGGGTTGCTGGCTGTGTAAATCTGCATGAATCTTGATGGGATTAGGTGTCTTGATGCCCATATTTCAGAGCGGGTCAGGAAATGTGCATGATGCACTCAAAGCTGACTTGCAGTTCACAATCTACTATATATTGGAGAGCATTTGCGTATCTGTACGTCTGTCTGCCCAGCTGTGTGTCTATTCAAGAACTCCTAACAAACAGTAAGAGCTAGGACCACCATATTTGGGATGCTGCTTCCGCTTCTCCTAACTTAAAGCAAGGGCAGGGTTTGTTTGTGCCAGGACAATGGGATGTGCCTGGAATGGAATTTTGTCTCATAAAATGGAAAGTGGGGGAGGGGGGGCGCTAGCAGGCACAGTTATACTGTATAATGACCAGAGGGGACTGGGACAGCTATAATCCCATTGGTGCAGCAGTGGGGAGGGGAGGACAAAGGGACATCTATCTACTATCTATCTGAGAAAGTTTGTCTGTCTGTCTGTCCCCCAGTCGGGGGACATGCACCCCTCCCCTGGGTGTGCCTGCTGCGCCTGCTGCCATGGAGAGGTGTTTCTCACTTGGCCCCAGATACTACAGTGAGAGGCTGGGGTTGTCCTCTCTCCCCTGGGCAGCCTGAATACTGAACCCCTCCTCCCTAGCCCCACCCCAGAGCAATGATTTCAATGAAGAAAAACAAAAATTATTTCAGTTAAGGACCTGAGCAATGCCAGGTAGATCTTCTAGTCATCTTTATAATCAAGGAATTACCTAAAAATATTCCAATTTGTCTCGGACCATTGATGTTCCATCGTGATTTAATCCAGACCCAGGATTGGGAATCAAGCTGAACAATTGTTGTTTGTACTCCCTGGGACTCCTATCCAGCTACAGTGATATCTGTACCTCTCTGACCACTGAAGACAATGACATGGCTCACGCTGTGCCTATGGATGGAAGAAGCTGACTTGCTTCGCTCATGAGCCACATCGGTCGTGTCTCCTTTGTGACTGACAACCCAATAAGGCAAGCCGCCTGGCCATAGTGTCACACCTCCAACAGCCACTAGAACCTTGAAACAACAATCAAACTACACCCTCCCCTGAGGAGGCTGACACCATCACTTTGTGTGACCGTTTCTGCAACTCCGCTGCTATGTGGTTTGCTGTGCAACACTCAGGAAAAACAGGGAAAGTGCTTGGAAATGTTGCCAGATGGAACCAGCATGGCCGATGGACTCGCTGGGTCCCTGGGTAAGGTGAGGAGGGGGCAATACATCAGGTAGAAGGGGGCTGGGGCTAACCTCCCCCAGGCAGCCTTCAGCATTGCCCAGAGAATGCCAGATGGGGCTCTGGTGGCGATTTAAAAGGCCCAGGGCCCCAGCCACTGCTGCAATAGCCGTGGCGGTGGCCGGGAGCCCTGGACTCCTTTGCTTTGCCAGGTTCCAGGCAGCAGTTACCCCTTTGGCCCCCCTGTCAGCAGGGCTGGATGGAACTTAGGAGATACTGACATTTTCATGGCCAGTGGCCAAACCATTAACACCCCCCAATAGAACAACGAAGACGAATTTGCCACGTTAGCGCAAGAGGATTTTTGGTCACACAAGAGTGATAAGTTGACCCTAACGACTGAATCGTGTGGTCCTTGCTCCAAACTCATTGGATCTGATTCACTATTCAGTTTGTAGCTCTCGAGTACTGGCATTTTCAAATTTCCAAATAGACTTTTTGCAACAATTTTTAAATTGTTTACTTATGACTGCAGTGGTATTAAATTGCCCACTTTGCAGTAAATGGTCTCCTGCAATGTTAACCACTTATGTTTAGCACTTCTAGCCCAGGCTGTGTCTACCCGGCAGCGTTTTTCCAGAAAAACGGCCATTTTTCTGGAAAAACAATACTTGTGTCCACACTGCCGTTGAGTTCTTTTGACAGAAAGTTGAAAGAATGGAAGGGTGTTTCCAACGGCGGCGGTAAGCTTCTTTCTATGAGGAAGAAGCCTTTTTCCGAAAAAGCTTTTTTGGAAAAAGGCGTGTGTGGACACAGGAGAGGGAGTTCTTTTGAAAGAAGAGGCCTCCAGCAAATAACACAGGTGCCCTGGTGGCCACTCGATCCATACTAATCACAACTTAAATTTGAGATAGCATCCACGTTGATTGGACGCTATCTTTCAAAAAAGCAGATCCCTTTTTCGTTGTGCTTTTACTGTGTGGATGCTCTCTTTCGCGAAATAAGCTTTTCCGGAAGATCTCTTCCAGAAAAGCTTCTTCCAAAAGAAGTTTGCAGTCTAGACATAGCTAAATGCAATATGGGGCTATGACAACTACTTTGTCCAGACATGAGGAACAGTGTGAAGTTTGAAAGATTGCCTCTTCTACCAAGAGATGTTGGTTGAATGAAAGATATTAGCATGTCCACCTTGTCTCGCTCATATCCTGGGTCCAACATGGCTACCACAACACTGCCATGAAACCTGTGTCATCCTGGGGATTCTCATCCAAAAGTCGGAGCCAATTTGAAGTAAAAATGAGAAGTAGTCTCCTTTCAAATTGGTTTAGCTTTTCAAATAATTTTTTAAAATGGAATGTCATTCCCCCTACCCCCATAAAAATCAGTTTCCATCAAGATGTGAAAGTTAGAAGGTTTGTGTGGTTTCAATATTAAAAATGGCCATCCCTGAAGTAGTTTTCTGGTGAAATAAAATACATGGGTCATGAAATGGCCTAAAATGAAATAACAGCAATATTGATGAGAGGCTCAGTCAACAAGTTTTCATTCATTGTGTACAGCTATGCTGGGCTGAGTTTTTTCCAAAGTGACATGAGATTTTTGGAATATTTAAATACTGGGTGAACAGCTTGAGACCTCTTGAAGAGACCTTTTCTTCACACAGCGCACAGTCAGCCCATGGAACTCCTTGCCAGAGGATGTTGTGAAGACCAGGACTTTAACAGGGTTCAAAAAAAATTCATGGAGGTTAGGACCATCAATACTTATTAGCCAGGATGGATAGGAATGGTGTCCCTAGGAATGGTGTTTGAAAGAGACTGGAAATGGGTGACAGAAGAGGGATCATTTGATGATTACGTGTTTCTGTTCACTCCCTCTGGGGCATCTGGCATTGGCCACTGTCAGAAGACAGGATACTGCGCTAGATGGACCTTTGGTCTGACCCAGTACGGCCGTTCTTATGTTCTTATGACCTGGTATTCCATAAATGCTGAGCATCCAGCCTCTGAACATCAGGCTCCTTTAAACAGTATCTCAAATTAGGCACTTACAATTCAGCGTCACTTTTGGAAAATCTTGGCCAATCTCTTCATATTCGGGGTGTGCTTGAGGCTGCGCATGCTCCCCAAGACCGCCCCTTACAACTGCTATGTGCACAAGCACAGACAAGTATCATGTGTGTTTAGGGTTGTGGGCTCTGTCTAGTGAGACAAGCTGCAGAAAGAAGAGCTTGTCGGGATTATTTCTCATGAGACAGGAGAACCCCAGGAATGGCTCGTCCTGAAGGCTGAGCACTAAGGATCAAAAGAATCTCGTGCTCCCTTGACAATGGAAATAATGAAGTCAGATTATCTGAGGAAACGGTGAGCCTGGCTTGCCAGTCAAGCTCAGCACCAGGGAGTGAAGAAGAATTAACAGAAAGGTCATTGTGAACACTCAGAGTAGGGGAGAGGGCAGGAGCAGCCACTGAAGACCATGAGAGCCAGTGCAGAGCTTGCAAGCATGGAGAAAAACAGTAGGAGTTCAGGGGAAATAAATACAACGAGAAAAAATTCAACACTACTAAAGGAAACCTGGGGGACGTTTCTCTACATGTTGTGAAGACCTACAATGGCATGCTGATAGGATCCCTAGGGAGAGCACATCATCGACAGCAGCGCAGCATTGCACATGCTGATACTATTAATAAAAGAGAATGGCTCAGATCACAGGAATTAATTAGTTTAGAACTGCGACTGCCAGGAAGGGAGCAGGCACGCCAGAGCCTCCTGAAGAGCGTTCGGATTAACAATTCTCTGTCTGGGGCGCTGTTGACAGAATCCTGTCTGTCTCAACAAAACTCTGGAAGCGGCTTTAAAATTTCAAGTCCCCCCCTCCCCATCAAACAGCAAGTGGTCTCTCAGCAGCGCTCCCACATGGAAGCTAGTAAATTTGGTAAATAAGGACTCGACACCATCTCCTGCTGTCATGCGGAAAACTCACCGGCTGTCGTGGAAATGCTCCTTTTCAGGAGGCCTCTTCTCCGCACGGAACTGCTAAGACGCCTCGCAGGCCGAATCCAGGGGCGGCACACACCCTGCTCACCTGCTGAGGTCACTGGGAATCGAGGGGAGTTCAGGTTTGAGACCTCCTACCTCACCCACTGTCCCCCTATGTTGTTTCATTCTAAAATAGCTCAGTGGTTTGCCCATTGGCCTGCTAAAGCCAGGGTTGTGAGTTCAATCCTTGAGGAGGCCTTTTAGGGAACTGGGGCAAATCTGTCAGGGCTGGTACTTGGTCCTGCCGAGAGGGTAGGGGACTAGACTTGATGACTTCTCAAGGTCTCTTCCAGTTCTATGCGATAGGTATATCTCCATATATTAAATATTTGATTCCATATATTAAATATTTGATAGCATCTTTCCCCGGTGCACAAATAAACATCAAATCCTACATGCCTCTTTCTGCTTATTAGTCAACAGACGTGTGGGCCTGCCACCCTGTATTTCCAAGCACCTGAGTAGCTCAGAGAGCCCATGTCTGTTACTTCACAAAAGACAATTTATTGCAGTGCGAGGTGATACGCCGCAGGGCCGTTTCATCGTCCAGCACTTTAGAGAGGGGTCTGTGTTTTACCATCTTGCCAGTTTTATCTCTGCCATCTGAATCTCATTTCCAGGGTAACCAAAGGTCCTTCTAATCACTACTCTGGTGTGAGTGTATGTTGCTTCAATAGCTTGGGATTCTGCAGAAGTCTGGGGGAATGGGAATTGGGGTCATTAGTCATTTCTTCGGGGAAAATGCACTGGCACCTAATGAAATAATCAGAGATAAGTGAAGACGGATGAGAATGTCCTATCACTCTGTCTAACCTGTCAAAATGCTGTTGTTGTATGATATGTCGATATCTATATTCCTCCATAGCCAGCACTGCTCTAAATTCAGGCTGCTGGGTGAGTAGGCAACAATGGTTCATGGCTTTATTAGTTTGTCAGGGCTTAACACTGTGTCAGGGTATCGGCTGGTTTCCCTCCAGAGCCCAGGAGGTTCCTACATTGGATGCTAGGATGGACAACTCCTCACGCCTTTCCTTGAAAGGAATACAAGATAGAGACTAGGATCTGGGGTCTTTTCCATTTTTCCTCCCTGTGCTTCAGTTTCTCTATCTGTAAGATGATGATGATATACACCTCCTTTGTAAAGTGCTGTGAGATCTACCAATGAAAAGAGCTAGAGATTGAACCCCTCTAGTCCAGCACCCTGGGGAATGCTGAATCACAGAATTTGCTGGACCATGGGAGGCCAATAGGATCTAGACATTTAGGGGTAAATTAGAGCTAAATAACAGCACAGAACACTGAGAGCCAGGACCGGTGGCTGTAAACAAACTTTATGGGACGATGGGAAATTTGGCCACAAGTTTAGTGGACGTCCCGATGAGCGGACATCCGGCTGACTAAAATCATGCTGGACCACGGATGTTGCCAGACCAGGGAATGCCAGACTAGAGAGGTTCAACCTGTATTATAAGAGGTAGGTATTGTTACTGCTTTATTTTCATTTTGCTGCTTTTTTTCCTGCCATAACTCCCAGTTGCAAACGGTGTGCTAGAGGGGAGATGACTGGGTTCCTAGTTTTATACATTTCTCGTGTATCATGGTTAGGTAACATTTCTATTACTTGTCGGATCTTGCGGATTTGAGGTGGGACTCCACAGGGTAATGTGTATAAGGGAAATATTCTAGTTAATTGACTATTACAGTGAGCAAAGGAGGAGAGAGGTTTGGTCTTTTTTTCCCCATTGGGTAATGGCAAGATAAGAGAGAGTAATTTTACAAGACAGTGAAACTCACTTGTAGAGATATTTAGGGAGGGGCTATGCTCGTTCTTTGCATGAAGACGGGATAGTTTTGCTGGTCTATGGTCTACTCCCCTGGTCATTTGGGGATCTTAGTCTTCTGTCTACCTGAATGATGGATGGGCTAGAGCATGAAAGATCATTTCTGGGCACCTCAGGCTGCAAGAAATACTGTTTTCCCCTCACCGTGCCTTTTTAGCCAGCATGAATGTCATCTTTATGGGGTCCTCAGCAAGTATATTCAGCCAGGCTATTTATAACTGCCTGCAAAAAATATATACACACCCCTGTGTGATATGGATGTTGAGTTTGGAAAGCAAAGCATTCAAAGGGCAGGAAATCGCATATTTAAAGTTGCCCCTGAAATTCTAACTCTGCCATCTTGTGTCTAATACAGCATCTAGTTACACAGTGCTCAGCGTGTCTTATAAATATTCATTAGCCACTCTTGCATGCCACCCTACAAGGTCGGTAAGCAAAATTACTCTCTCCTGGCACAGAATGATTACAGGCAAAAGGCAACATTTAAAATTAGCCTCTCATTGTGGGTGCCTCCATTTTGTGGCGGGCTTTTAGACACCTAGCCCTTGACTTCTGAGAGGGGCCAAGCACCTCATTCATTTCCACTGGAGTTATAGCTACTCAGCATTTCTGAAAACTAGACCTATGATGCTAGGAACTTGGTAACTTCATTTGTGATCAGGCATCTGCTTAAATTGCAGCAAGAGAGGTTTAGGTTGGACATTAGAAAAAACTTCCTATCTGTCAGGGTGGTTGTACTCTGGAATAAATTGCCTAGGGAGGTTGTGGAATCTCCATCACTGGAGATATTTAAGAGCAGGTTAGATAGACATCTATCAGGGATGATCTAGATGGTGCTTGGTCCTGCTGTGAGGGCAGGGGATTGGACATGATGACCTCTCAAGGTCCCTTCCAGTTCTAGTGTTCTATTTTATGATTGGCTGATACCATATGCCACCTGCACAATGAGAGAATGCAACATTCTTGATTTCCACACCTCTGCTTAAGAAGCACTGAGAAACCCTTACAAGTATATGCAGCTATTGGGACATATGGCAATCCACCAGGGTCTTAAAAATAGTTATATTTGTACTGCATTAGCACCTTGAAGGTTCATTGTGCTAGGTGATACACATTCAGTCTCTGCTTCAAAGTTCTTGCCTTCTAATGAGATAAAACAGACAAAGCAAAATATTAATATCCCTGTTTTACAGAGGCGGAACTGAGGCACGGCAAAACGAAGGGGAACATTTTTAAATGCCTAAGCCTCAGTGGAAGTCAAAAAGTAATATTACCTCTGTATATGGCATTCGTGAAACTTTTACAATTCCAACTCTGGGAAAACCTGCCTTATCATTAAAAGACTTAAGAAGCTCAATTTATTTAGTTTATCCATGAGAAGATTAAGAGGTGACTTGATCACTCTTTGCAAATACTGACACGCAGAAGACATTTCTGTCAGTAGAGGACTCTTTTTAATAGGAAAAAAACCCATAAAATGATCCAGTGGCGGGAGGCTGAAGTTAGACAAATTCAGACTAAAAGAAGGTGCAAAATTAGGACACTGATGGTAGCTAACTGGAGCAGTTGACCTAGGGTTGTGCTGGATTCTCCACCACTTGAAGTCTTTTAATCAAGTCAGGACATTGTTTAAAAAGATATCTGGTAGCTCAGAGAGAAGTTATGGGCTAGAGGCAGAAATTGATGGGGGTTATGCAGGAAGGTAGACAAAGATGATCATCACAATAGTCCCTGCTGGTCTTAAAAATAATTGTCCACTATCCCACGGAAGGTCTGTGGCACAGCCAGAATTGACACTCTGTCTCCTGAGTTTGAGTCTAATGCCTTAACCTCAAAGCCATCTCTATTTCTCTTTAAATGACACCTCTTGAAATGGCATTCCCCTTTTCTGAATGCTAAGGAGCATCGTAATGTGACATCTGCCTCTTCTACTGTGTGAAGTCACCTGGAAAAACAATCCATGCCCTGATAGAAAGGTTGACTAGTTGCCTAATTTCAGGAGTATCTTTGGATTCAGAGGATCCTGTTGGAACCAAACCTACCAAAGGCCAGGGGTCACTAATACATTCACTGATAAAATGTGACTTCTGGGCCTTGTCTACACAACAGAGAAGATTGAAGCAGCTGCAGTCAATCTTCCAAGGTTCGAATTAGCAGGTCTAATGAAGACACTCTAATTTGAACTGAGGGCGCGCCCATTGATGTCAGTAGTCCTGCTTCTACGAGGAGTAAGGGAAGTTGAAGGGAGAGTGTGCTCCCTTCGACTTCCTGCAGTGTGGATGGCACCAAAATTTGAGTTAAGATACTTCAGCTCCAGCTACGCAATTAACATAGCTGAAGTTGCATAGCTAAATTCGAACTTATCCCCTAGTGTAGACCAGGCCCTGGGGAGATATGACATTCCGAATCCTCTTTAAAACCCTCACAAAGAACAGAAATGCATTGATTGTCCAATCTATACACTATTTTTAATATATCTATTCCTTGATCAGATCGGGGAAAAGCAGAGGTGCTTTATCATGTGGGGCTAGACAGAACCATGTCTTTGTTTTTTCTTCTCTAATCTTTATTAAAATCAAAATAGACTGCGCTAATCCCTCACATGATAATTTATTTCCCAGTGTTCAAAGTATGAGCATTCCATGGTGGTTGTTGTACTAATCAAGGCAATGATTTTAATTAAAAATGGAATGGTTTCAACCTGAGACAGAATTAGTTGTCTGTTATAACTACCACCTTGGTATGCCTCATTTCGCTGTTTCTTCTACTGATACCACCTACCGCACATACAAATTGGATTGCACACCTCTTCCTACTTCTTGCAGTGCAATAGGGGCAAGTGTTGATTCAGAAGGTCAGTGGAATTTCAGCCTGATTTTTCACACTCTTGTCTCCTGCGTGATGTAACTCCGATTTCAGCGGAATGACACGAGTGTAAAAAGGTTGTGGTGCAGTGCTAAAGCAGGACCCTCGTGCACACTGTGTCTCTACTCAAAATGGATTGCCCATTAAAAAAAAACAAACCCTTGTGTAGTTTTGCATCGTATCTGGTGAACAGAATGGAATGAGGGGGGAGTCTTCTCTGCAAAGACCTTGCACTATTTTACTCACGTGGTGTTCCACTTCTGACCATCACTGGCTGGAATTGGATGTCCATTCTAATCGCCATCCTTTACATTAGCCCAGAAGTCTGTTGAATTTCTTCACCTTTCAAAGTCGGGCATTGACTCATTTGGCAGTCTGTCCTCTTGGGTCAACAGAAGGAAAACAAATACATATGCAAGCGAGGGAGACAGATGAGATGCCGCAGAAAAAAATTACAGATCAACATTTTCAAGTCTGGTGGACTAAAGTTTAGGATCTGAAGCCTGTGGTGAGGCCATAAAATAAGTGGCCTGAATTCTGGAAGGAGTGTGCACCCTAATAGGGTGTATGTGGGTGGGGGGGAGAGCTCAGTCACACATGGGACCCAGACTTGCCACCACAGAACTCTGAGGAGCTCCGGACACAGTGGTTCCAGGCTAAAGGATCTCAATGCAGGCTTAGGGGCTGACAAAATGCCACAGGTACAACAGTTGATTCAGAAGGGCAGCATCTCCTTCTTTTTGTCTATAAGCTTTCTGTAGCTTTTTTTTGCACATGTGTAAAGTTGCCTAGTACAATGGGGAACCACTCAGCTTGTTCTGTGTGTGGTACCACGATCTCATAGAATTGTAGGACTGGAAAGAACCTCAACAGGTCATCTGCTTCAGTCCTCTGCACTCAAAGCAAGGACAAGTATTAACTAGTCCATCCCTGACAAGTATTTGTGTAACCTGTGCTTAAAATCCTGCAGTGATAGAGATTTCACAAACTACCTAGGCAATTTATTCCAATGCTTAACCACCCTGACAGTTAGGAAGTTTTTCCTAATGTCCAACCAAAACTGCCTTCGCTGCAATTTTAAGTCCATTGCTTCTTGTCCTATCATCAGAGGTCAAGGAGAACAATTTTTCTCCTTCCTCCTTTTATAGGTTATGTTTTCTAGACCTTTAATCATTTCTGTTCCTCTTCTCTGGACCGTCTCCAATTTCTCCACAACTTTCATAGTATCATAGAAGCTTAGAACACTAGGACTGGAAGGGACCTCGAGAGGTCATTGAGTCCAGTCCCCTGCCCTCACGGCAGGACCCAGTATCGTTTACACCATCCCTGATAGATATCTAGCTAACCTGCTCATAAATATCTCCAGAGATGGAGATTCCACAACCTCCCTGGGCAATTTATTCCAGTGTTTAACCACCCTGACAGTTAGGAAGTTTTTCCTAATGTCCAACCTAAATCTCCCTTGCTGCAGTTTAAGCCCATTGCTTCTTGTCCTATCCTCAGAGGTTAAGGAGAATAATTTTTCTTCCTTCTCCTTGTAACCACCTTATATGTTCTTAAAAACAATTGTCTCCTCTCAGTCTTTGCCAGACTAAACAAACTCAGTGTTTTCAATCTGCCCACATGGGTCACATTTTCTAGACCTTTTAATCATTTGTGTTGCTCTTCTCTGGAGTTTCTCCAATTTGTCCACACCTTTCCCGAGATGTGGTGCCCAGGACTAGACACAATACTACAGGTGAGGCCTAATCAGTGCGGAGTAGAGTGGAAGAATGACTTCTTGTGTCTTGCTTACTACATTCCTGCTAATACATTCCAGAATAATGTTTGATTCATATGCCCTTCCAGCTTGATTGTGAACCATTGCTAATTACTCCTTGGAATGGTTTTCTGAATAGTTATGCACCCACCTTACAGTAGCTACATCTAAGTTGTATTTCCCTAGTTTGTTTATAACGACTCCATGGGAGACAATATCTAAAGCCTTACTAAAGTCAAGACAGACCACATCTTCTGCTACTTCTCCTTATCTACATGGCTTGTTATTTGGCCAGAGAATGTGATTAGATTGTTTTGACATGATTTACTTTTGATAAATCCATGCTTTCACTTATCACTGCATTATCTTCTAGGCCTCTAAGGGGTTTCCAAACTGATTGCTTAATTGTTTACTCCTTTATCTCTCTGGGTACTGAAGTTAAGTTGACTGGTCTATAATTCCTTTGATTGTCCTTATTTCTCTTTTTATAGATGGGCCCTATATTTGTTCTTTTCCAAGCCTCTGGAATTTCTCCCAGATTCCATGACGTTTCAAAGATAATTGCTAATCACTCATATAGCTCCTCACTCAGTTTCTTGAATATTCTAGGATGTTTTTCATTAGGCCCCGGTGGCTTGCAGACCTATAACGTGTCTAATTTTTAACTTGTTCTTTCCATATATTATCCTCTGATCCTATCCTACCTCATTTTCACTGGCATTTACTATGTTAGACAGCCAATCGCTACTAATCTTTTTGTCAAAAACTGAAACTGGCCATTTGGCACTTCTGCCATTTTCACATTTTCTGTCCCCCTGCCCTTTCCCCGCCTGATTAAGAGGTCTACCTGGTCCTCAGTCTTCCTCTCACTTCTAATGTATCTGTAGAATGTTTTCTTGTTACCTTTTGAGTCTCCAGCTAGTTTGATCTAGTTTTGTGACTTCACCTTTCTAACTTTATCCCCACGTACTTATTTTTTATATTCATCCTTTGGAATTTGACCCCTTTTCCACTTTGTGTAGGACGGTTTTTTTGTTTTTTGTTTTGTTTTTTTAGTTTCAGATCATTTAAGACCTCTTGCTTAAGCCCGGGTGGTCTTTTACCACACTTCCTATTTTTCTTATGCAGTGTGATGGTTTACTTTGTGCCCTCAACAATGTGTGTCTGAAACATGGCCAATTCTCTTGAACTGTTTTGCCCCTTAGATGTGCTTCCCATGGGATCTTCCCTACCAACTCCCTGAGTTTGCTAAAGTCGGCCTTCTGGAATCCATGTGTTCTCCCTCCTGGTCCCTTAGAATCATGAACTCTACCATTTCACAGTCACTTTCACCCAAACTATCTTCCACTTTCAAATTCTCTGCCAGTTCCTCTCAATTTGTCAAATTCAAATCTAGAACAGCCTCTCCCAGTAACTTTCCACCTTCTGAAATAAAACATTGCCTCCTGATATGTTCCAAGAACTTGTTGGCTAATCTGTGCCCTGTTGTGTGTTTTCCAAACAGATGTCTGGGTAGTTGAAATTCCCCATCATCACCAAGTCCTGTGCTTTGGATGATTTTGTTGAGTAAAAAAATGTCTCCTCTACCTCTTCTTCCTGGCGTGGTGATCTGTTTTCACCTTTTATCCTTACTCAAAGTCTTTTATCCTTTGTATCTCACTGCCAGTCCAGATGTAAACATTTTTTATATAAGGCAACACCTCCTCCTTCTTTCCCGGACTGTCCTTCCTGAGCAAGCTGTACCCTTCAATACTAATATTCCACTCATGCGTGTTATCTCTCCAACTCTATGTGATGCCTACTATGTCATAGTTGTCTTTATTAACTAGCATTTCTAGTTCTTCCTGCATATTCCTTGCATTAGTATACAGACATCTAAGTTACTGGTTTGATTTCCCCCCGTGTTCTCTCTTGAAACGATGTGGGAAGAAGCTAACATTGTAGCAGAAGACCACCCAAGGCAGAAGACAGTAGTGAAGGCCCTGTGTGGCACATGGAATAAAGAGGCATGTGGATGTACACTGGTACAAAAATCCCCAGGGCAGATTGGGCCTTGGCAATGTGTTTCCATATTTTTGCTCTTTAGAGGAATTATCGAGTTGGAACCTTTGAGCCTCCAATGTACTTATTGCTCTATTTTATCGGATCTCATAAAATCCAACAACAGGGTGAGGTTGAAGAGTTCTGTGCTTTGGAATATCTCTTGCAGGAGATGAGTATGTGACATGAACCTTCTTTCCTACCTCTGGGCTGTCGCTGCTGCTGTGTTACCTTGTGCTTAAACAAGAGGCTGACGCCTCTCCTTCTGGGGCTATTTTTGGTCTATACTGACAGTGGCGTGACGATGCCATGAAAAAACATCCCTCCAAACAAACAACTCCCCCCCATCCCCTACACACACACACACATCTTCCAAAACAAATGACCCCTTAACCTTTATAGCAAAAAGACTAAAGAGTAAATAAAGGGTCATTATGCTGTAATAGATTGTGGCAGATCAATACTCTGACCATTTCTTCTCCCTCGTCCTCATGGTAGATTGATGAAGTCATTACCAGAGGACAGTGTGTTCAGATCAGTGGAGTGGTGTTCTGTGTTACACTGGGTGACCTTTGGGGGTTACTCCAACAAATTCCATACAGTCAATGGATTCCAGAAATCACTAGTACAGGAAATTAATGAGCTGCCTAGAACCAGAACAATTAGTCTGGTTTATAGTTTTAGTTGGAAAGAGAACTCAGGCTCCATTTGCTGTGGTATCAGTGGGCACAGTCAATCAAGCAGTTCCACATTTACACCAGTGGAGCATTTGTATCTTGGGATCTGTAATTGTAGTCTTTTACTTTTATTAACAGGGGGCACCATGAGGCTGATCACACACAGAGAGATTGTAAAAAAGGAACGGAAGGAGCATAGGTGTTTCCCCTTTAAGACTCCACACATTCGCACACACAAAAAATAAGCAAAATATCCACAATGCACAATATCCGTGTTGCCCCACATGAGTGGCGATGGCCTGTACTGATCCGCTGCTTAGTGGGTCAAAAGTCACACCAGCGTGGGCCCACGGGAACATACTCATTCAGTTTGCACTCTTTACCAGTGCCCTTGGCACCCTCTGGACAGGAATGTGCATTTAGGACATTCGTTGCATTTGGGGTTCATAAGAAATCAAAGGTTTGGACTTGCGCAGCAAGATGTCTTCCTTTGAGCAAACCCGGGGTTCTGTTGATTTCTAGCAAGGGTAGCAGTCCAGGGTTCCTTACAGTTACAGAATTACATCATTAGTGCCTTCTGCCCTGCCTATCCTTCTCATTCCCAAACCCTAAGGATACCTCACCGCTATTGGGAAAAGGTGACGGATTCCTTCGTTATTAGTGATTGGATATTGCCAGCCTTATGCTGGTTCCATATATTTAGACTCTCTGTGATGGGAGAGCCCTAGAAATTGGATCATAGTGCCGCTTCCAGCTTTTTTTCTATAACAGTAAGAGACTTTTTGGTGTTTTGCCAAATCAGGTTGCTGTTCGTGTCGTTAGTTAATTTACAGGCTCTTCTATTGCACTGATCACCACTGTGTCTAAGTGACTCTTGAACATGAATTCATTTTAGCCTCGCAGCACCCTTCTGAGAAGTGGGTTGCTATTATGAACATCACTGACTTCCACTGGAGTTTTCTATGACTGGCGGTTATCTACCAGTGCTTTGAAAAGTCTGTCTCTCAGGATCTGGTGGTGTATTTTTGCTGACCCTGTGAGCTACATCTGTAGCAAGGGCTGAGATGACTCATCATGAACCAAATGATTTTCTCGGCACTGAGTTCATCAGTCACCGCTGTGGTTGACTCTCCTTCAGCTCTGACTATAATCCGTGTGCTTTTAATATTTCTTTCCTTGTGAAAGAAATGTCCTTCTTGCTGGTGTTTCTTACATAGGTGTAGAGTAAATAGCTTCCGATTTTCGGTGATCAGCTTAGACATCTGTCCCAAACATGCCCTGATGAAACTTAAGATTAGTTTTGTATGTGGGCAGCATTTTGTTCTGCTTCTCTGAGATTTTGATGCAATTGCATAGATGCATCTTATCTGTAAGCTCTAGGGTGCAGGGTCTTTTGCTATGTGTTTGAACAGCATCTTGCAGACAGTCCCTGACTTATGATTGGGGGGTGATGATAGGTAATAATACAGGTGTAGCCCTATTGTCTTACGCTAAACAAGCTGCTTGGCTGTCCATAGCTGGCTTTGATTGCATGAAGATTTGTTTTCTTTAATAATCAAAGCGGAGCGGTGGGGCATGACACAAGGCTATGGTTTTCGGGTGCTGTGGGGCCCAATTTTCACAAGTTGTGAGCGCTGCCAGTTCCCTTTGAAGTCTCTGGGGGTGGCAGCTGTTTCACACCTCTGAAACTCTGGCTCCTCATGTTTTATCGTGGTCTGATGGTCATTGCTAGGGCTCTACCAAATTCACGGTCCATGTTGGTCAATTTAATGGTCATAGGATTTTTTTTTTAATGGTAAATGTCATGATACTTAAATCTGAAATTTCATGGGGCTGGCATTGCAAGGGTCCTGACCCAAACAGGAGCTATGTGAGGGTGGCAAGGTTATTGTGGGGGGGTAGCAACACTTCTACCCTCACTTCTGCATAGCTGGTAGGGTGGCACTGCTTTTAGAGCTGGGCAGCTGGAGAGCAGTGGCTGCTGGCTGGGAGCCCAGCTCTGAAGGCAGAGCTACTGCCAGCAGCAGCACAAAAGTAAGTCTGCCATAGTATAGCATTTCCACCCTTATTTCTGCACTGCTGCTTGCAGAG
The DNA here is from genome assembly GCA_019425775.1 of Rafetus swinhoei. Taxonomy (NCBI): domain Eukaryota; kingdom Metazoa; phylum Chordata; order Testudines; family Trionychidae; genus Rafetus; species Rafetus swinhoei. The sequence continues at coordinate 125,515,163 of CM033427.1, read as the reverse complement.
CTGGGCCGTTAGTCAGCAGCTGCCACTCTTCGGGTGCCCTGCACTGATAGCAGCAGTACAGAAGTAAGAGCGGCATGGGTATGGTATTGCCACCCTTACTTCAGCACTGCTGCTGGCAGGGTGCTGCTTTCAGAGCTGGGCACCCGGCCAACATTCCAACCACCGCTCTCCCATTGCCCAGCTCTGAAGGCAGCACAGAAATAAGAGTGGTAATACCGTGACCATCCTAAAATAACCTTGTGATCCCCCTGCAACTCCCTTTTGTGTCGGATCCCTAATTTGAGAGAGGCTGGTCTCCCCCCATTAAATCTATATTGTTTAGGGTAAAAGTACACAAAAGGCCAGATTTCATTGGGGGACACCAGATTTCATGGTGCGTGACGCGTTTTGCAGGACTGTGAATTTGGTAGGGTCCTGAGTTAAGCAGCATGGCCACATTAAGCTGCTTGCTCAGGATAGTCTCTTCAAACTGCTTGGATTTGTTACCCTGGTTTTGCTAGCATAACTATCTCCGCTAGTCCTCCTAGTGTAGACACAGTTGCAACTTAGCAAGTATAGCTCATGCAGTTTCCTGAATGAACTAAAATATATTGGCAAAAGAATGTATGCTGTTATAACTGTCCACACTAGGGCTTTTGCAGATATAGAAAAGTCATTTTAAAAAATTCCTCATAACAGCAGAAATGTCTAGTGTACACCTGGCCTTATATTTATTGATTGAGGTACATTTTGTTGGTTTCTGCTTTTTAATGCCTTATGACATCCGGCCGCAGCTGAGGTTAAGCAAAGCATCACGTGAAATGAAACTGCGCATAGCAGCATAAACTGCTCCTCTCCCTATGCTGTCCTGCTCAGTCACGAATAATCCAGCAATTGTCCATAAACAAATAAAACCAGTGGCTAAAATAGGTTGTTGTCTCGTGCTGTGCAAAGTGTATCATAAGGAGCGAGTTTCAAAGTTGAAAATGCACCACTGAAAAGGCCTTCTCCTAGTCCCCAAAATTGTTACATGGATGCCAGAATTTTCCAAAGAATTTTCAGCACCCACTTAAAAAAAATCTCTGTTGCTACGGAGGCACGAAAATACGTGGCCAGCTTTGTAAATAAGTACAGTGTGTCAGGAGCAGAGTTCTTTTGTAAACGGGGGTCACTGACCACTTGAAAATGTAGTCCACTTGGTGTCACCGGGTTCTTTACTCACCAGGCTGGCAATGCTGGGGATTAGCTTCATCTGGATCAGCCCCCCCCTTTCTCCTCCTCCTGCTCAGAGTTGCAACGCGGCTGCTTTGTGACTGGACCAGGTCAGTTGCGAGTCCCCTTCTGGGGAGAGAAAGGAGAAGGCAGTTGTCCTTCAAACTCTTTCTGCTCAAGTGGCATCAAGCAGTCCTCAGGCTTGTCACCCTGCTCCTGTCACTCCTGCAGTGATCCAGGAAGCCTTTGTGTTCACTGCCCCCAAGCAATGCCACTTTGCAGCCCTTGGTAAAGGAACCAAGACCCACCCTCTGCTCTGGGTTCCAGGCCTGGGCCCTGTATCGAGCGATTGAGGCCTGTTGCTGTACCCACCTCACCGCTCTAGTGCCTGGACTACAATACTTCCTGCCATGTTTCTCCAGTCCTCCTGACAGACCTCTCTCTCAGGCCAACTAGGTGTCAGGGGTTCCTGCCACCCCCCCTTCCTTCTCCCTTACTTCAGAGAGAGACATTACAGGCCTCTTGCCCTCACTTATTCTATTGCCAGCCTCCTGGCTTTATGGATGTCCCCGCCTGTTCCCTCACAGGTCAGCTTCCTTGTAAGCAAGGCTCTTCATAGCCTAAATCTCTCCCTGGGCCTGCCTGGAATAATCCAAAGTGAATTGGGCCTGCCTGGCATAATTCAAGCCTCTCGGAGCCAGTGTGGGGAATACACCCTATCACATCTGGGAATTATCAACTGAAGCACCTTTGCTGATCGCAGCCACCGTGGTGCCTAAGGGAAAGACTAGCGCTAGCTAGCCAGATTCAAAAGCACATAAGATTTCAGAGCTTCATCCAGATTGTACCATACCATGCATAAAAGTCTGTCCTTTTTCATAAGAATGCCATATAAACTGTAGCTTGTACATTACTCTCAGCTGACCTGATGCCCTGAAACGTAAAGAGGTGTCCAAATATTTAACTATTTTTTGCCGTGAATTGGATTTTCTTTGGGAGAAACTCGATGTTTTCTGTGTGTGCTCTTTCTGTGACCTTTCTTAGGATCTGATCATGCTCCTGCTGTGTGGCTGTTGCTATTATCAAGTCATCTGCAATAACATGGACACCTGCTACGTCCCTGAAAGTTTCACTCTTTTTTTAGGCTGAAACAATTTCCTGGCCAATTTTATTCCAAGAGTTAGGCTTTGGAATTTGAATCTGCCTTGATAGTGTGTTAAAAGTGCTCAGCACAGATGACATGTCTCATCTCACCTGCCAATATCCATCCATGTCAACTGAGCTGGTGAATAGATTTATTTCCAACTAGCTTTACATTTCACGTCTGATAGCAATATACTATTCAAAAGCTATCTTTATTCTGGCTTTATTAGGATTGCTAAGACCTAGGCAGGCTCCTAAAATACCATTTTTTCCTTTTCATTGATTGTCAGTCTGTTTCTTCTGTCTGCAAACTTGATGTCCCCTCTCATTTGAGGACCAAAGCCCCATGTATGCATAAACACAGTCATCTTGAAATAGATCTTCAGGGACCTGCATGCATGTGATTTGAGAACACATATTTTGAGCAGGTACCAAACAACTGCCTCAAATAATTGGTCCTACAGGGCAAATTTTCAGTCTGGCCTTCCATATGTTACAAATAATTGTTGGCACAAACTTCCATCCACAATCATCTGTACCTGCCGATCACATATGTAGACATCATCGGGCAAATTTTCAAAGGGGGTGAGACCCAGTCTCCATTTTTTTGGAGGTACAAAGTGTTTCCGCAAAAATTGCACCTTCATTTTTGCATGTGCAAAATGGATTGTGGGCATGAATTGAAGTACTTGAAGTACTTGTGCTTCTAAAAACCACAGTGAGGCAACTAGAGAGGCAAGTATTCTGACTCATGAATTGTACTTGCAAAACTGGAGTGTACACCCTTACAAATGTGGCTTCCAAAGTGATCTGTATGGTGGGTTCCAAAATATTGGTGCTGTCTTGTAGTGTGTGTCTGTCTCACTATAATGGTATTTTCCTGTATCCATATGTTACAGATATACCATGCTAGAGAAATGCATCTGCTACTTCCTGTAGAGATGTGACTGCTGGAATTGTATATACTTTGCAATTGTTGTCCATATTTGCAGTTAGATACTACAGAAAGTACCTTGAATACTGAGAGTAAGTACAGGAAAGTAGAATGGAGTTCATCTGTTCTTTCTTTCATCCCTGGAACAAATTTGATTCCTTCTTGATGTCCTTCAGTAGAGCAAAATTGTCCATTTACTGATCAAAATTCAGATATTTTATTACATGTGGACAAAGAATTTGATAGTGTTGAATGGACCAGTATGTTTCACATTCTTCTCAGCTTTGACTGCAAATAAATTCATCTGATGGATGAAACATTTGGTTAAAAAACCCCTATAGATTTACTAATAACTAAGGAGACCTCTCTTTAGGATCAACAGGATGAAATTGGAAGTAATGGCAGCATGTACACTATGGCTGGCAGTTTTAATTCCCCATTAAATGTTCTCTTAGCAAATACTGAAGAGGAACTATCCATTAATATAGCTAACTGCAGGCCAAAGGGAATAACTCTATAACTTCCTTAACCACCTCAGCAAAATTTTAGACTGGGATACTGGAAAATACTGAGTTAATCAGAATGCCCACACTAAACTGCTTGTTCAGGATAGTCTGTTTAAACTGCTTAGATTTGTTATCCTGGGATATTCCCATATACTGTATCTGCTCAAAAGAAATTATAGGATTATTCATAGATTTCCACAGAACTGGGGCATAAGAGAGATTGACATTAAAGAAACTGTTGCACATGTACCGTGGTTAAAGTATATTGAAAAAGATGGGGAAAACAGGAAAGACAGAGCTTTCCCTCTGCTTTAAAAGGAGAGATCAGTGATCCCTTCCATCTTTCCTTTTTACTTTAACTGCTGTAAAATCCTTACCTCACTCAGAAGCCTAAATCACCTAATTCCTGATTGGACAACATCATCGTTAATTTCAGTTAGTCTGGTAGCACTTTATAGACTATTTGTTGTTTTTTAAGTTTGTCCTGTACAGACTAACTCAGCTACCCCCTGAAGATATTGAACAATGTGATTTTAGATCTAACTGAAGTATTTGGAGCCCATATGGGAAGAACTCACCTTAGTCTTATATCTCTGTATAAAAGACAAGACTAGCCTTTTTTTATGTAGAATAACTAAAGCATACAGCTCCTATTCTTCCCTTCATGAGAGTCAGGTACTTCTGATACATATATTCAATGGCCTGGTTTTGCTACTTCTTGATTCCTTCCCCCCGATTGTGACCTACTATGAGAGCTGCATTAGTTAAGGATGTTGCGGTAGACAGTGTCTACAGAGAAATTTTTAGATGCTAAAGATTGTTGTCAGCACTTTGCCCATCTCTCTGGATCTCTCTTCCACTAGATATTAGGAATGCTGGTAAAATGTTGACCTCTTTTCAGTCTTTCCACAGGGGGGAAAGACTGGGAAACAATGTTTGTTGTGATTTAATTAAAAAAATAAAATATTTATTTATAAAATATTCAAGGTAAATAATTGTATTCAAGAATTTATTTCAGGTGAAAATTTTCACTGGAAAAAAAAAACTGGATTATGTGACTAGTTCTAGGTAGCAGCTTGTCCATCGACCCTGCAGTGTACAGACCAAAATATTGTTCACAAATCTTACGTTCAGTTTCCCTTCCACCATAACTACCCTAAAAGAAGTGTTCTTTACTCTTTTATGTAGCAGAAGAACTGCGATCACCTAATGGAATTAATGAATAGCAGTTATAAAACAAACAAAAGTGCTTTTTCACACAATGCACAGTGCATCCTGTGGAACTCATTGCTAGGGGATGCTGTGAAGGCCAAAATTATAAGTGGGCTCAAAAAAAGAACTGGATGAGTTCTTGGGGGACAGGTCCACCAATAGCTGTTAACCAAGATGGTCAGGGATACAGCGTGAACCTAAGCTTCAGGCTGCCAGAGGCAGGGAGTGAACACTAAGACTGCGTCTATACTACTAGGTTATTTTGAAATAAGTTATTTTGAAATAAGCTTATTCCTCTTCACAAACAGGCATTATTATTTTGAAATTACAAGCCCCTTATTTCAAAATAACAGGCTTGGTAGTGTAGATGCTCGCCTTGTTGTTCCAAAATAAGGGGAGTTATTTTGAAATAACTCCCCAGTATAGACATACCCTAATTGTCCTGTTTTATTTGTCTCCTCTGGAGCACCTGGCATTAGCCACTGTTGGAAGGCAGGACACTGAGCCAGATCAAACATTGGTCTGATTCAGGATGGTCCTTCTGATGTTCTCAGGTAAAGACAGCAAATCAACCTGAAGAACAAACCCAGCACATTTGACAATGCATCCACTCACCGTATTACCACATAAGAAAAGGGGTGGAGAATCAAGTATTATAGATGGAAAGCCCCCATCCACCTTCTCCGTTACCCCTCTGCAAAACGAGAGCCATTCACCTGCTCCTGCGTCCGCTTTGTGCTGGCATAAATGAATGAGGGTGTAGAGCAGCAGAGAATCCGGCTTTCAAATTTGCTTTCTGTAGAATTGTTTATGTTGGGATGTCGCCGTTGACCGACACGTTACAAATGTGTCTTGATTCCATCCGTGTCTCTAGTGGGACAGCAGTGCATTCCACAGGGCCATCTCTTGAGGACAACCTCAGAAAATGGGCAGTGGTGTTTCATGCCTCACTGCTTGCATTTGGCATAATACCCAGGCCGTTCAAACAAGTTGGGGGCCCAAAACATGGGGCTGTGTTCGAACAGAACAACCTCATCTGAAAATCCATGTATCCCCACATGCCAGGACATGTTTCAAACCTTCTTAGTCCTATTTGGAGAGGATGGTGAGGTTCAAAGAGGATGGAGAGAGGCTGTTCTCAGTGGTGATAGATGACAAAATGAGGAGCAATGGACTCAAGTTGCAGTGGGGGAGGTCTAGTTGGTGTACGTGAGGGGGCCCCCCCCTTCTCGTGTTCCTCTCATCCCGCATAGAGTTTATAACTGTCTGTCAATCCAACCCCGGAGACAGGCGTGGGGCGCTTGCGCGATGCCCGACCTGCGGGGTTAGGGGGGTCCGGGCCCACCCTCTCTCCCGGACCCCAGCCCAGGGCCCTAAGGATAGGTCGACCGTGACCTACCCAGCCGATGGGGTAACGCCCGAAACTCACCAGCTCACTGGTTCCATGCCCCGCCCTGGGCTACTTCCTATCCCCCTTGCTGCTGGCCCCCCCCCTTGTCTCTGTCCCAGTGGTGCCTCCCCTCTTCTCCCGCCTCCGCTGCCCTTCCTCCTTCCTGCGCTCCCCCTTGGTTCCAGCCCCTGCTGCTCAAAAGCCCCGCGCCGGGGCTCCCGCGGCCTGACGTCCGCCGCCGCGCACGCCCTTCCCCCTTCCCCAGCCTATCCCGGGCTGCCACGCCTGCGCGCGCCCCGCTCCAGCTCCGCCCCCGCCTCCCAGCTGAGTGGCGGCGGCAGTGCAGGGGCCGCAATCCGCCGATGTGCTCCGGGCCACACCCAGGAGCGTGAGGGCGACCGCGGGTTCGGTGCGGGGCGTGCCCGTCTCCGCGGGGTGGAGACGGCCTGCCCCATCACAGTTGGATATTAGGAAAAACTATTTCACTGGGAGGGTGGTGAAGCACTGGGATGGGTTCCCTAGGGAGGAGGTGGAATCTCCATCCCTAGAGGTTTCTAAGTCCCAGCTTGACAAAGCCCTGGCTGGGAAGATTTTGTTGGGGTTGGTCTTGCTTTGGGCAGGGGGTTGGACTTGATGACCTCCAGAGGTGTCTTCCAGCCCTAGGGTTCTATGATTTACAGGGTTGCATGCAATAGATTTTCTGACAGATGAAGGAAGTAGGGGTTGATGGGAAGACAATGGTGCTATATGCGATTTGGGATTGTCCTGTGGCACTTTCCTTCTGAGGTCCAATAAGGAGACAAGTTGTTGCAATGCTGGGATTTTCTAAAGACACCATTGAGTGATTTATATGTATTTCTTTTGGGTACAAAATATGAATCAATGAGCAAGTAATTTTGGTTCTTCAAGAGGCCACAATGCTCTTAAAGGGATAATTCTGGTTGGCTGGCAATGCAAGTCAAGGAATTATTAATGGTGGTTATGGAGAGAGTGAATTTGCAAAGGTGGCAAAACATCGGGCAGAAGATATCTGAGACAGTTGAAGTTGAACAAAGGAGAGGTCAGAGTATGGTTAACAGAGTGATTTGGGAATGATCTGCTAGGGACTATGGTTTCAAATAGGGGAGATTGCCAAAAGTGAGGTGTTAAGATGTCAGCTTGGATGGAGGGAAGAAATCAAATCTATGGACCTGATTACGAAAGGGAGAGTGTGTCCTTAGGGACTAGAGAGGGGAGAGACAGGAACGACCAGCATAATCCTCTGTGATACAAACACGTTGCAAAAGAGGAGATGAGGAAATCTTACATGAAATGCTAAAGGGGCCATTGGGCAATAGAGGAGGAGAATTACAAGAACGTACAGTTGCAGAAGTCAAGAGAGGACAGAGACTTGTGGAGGAAAATTATCTGATTTTAAGGCAGAAGAGGGACCAAGGAAAAACAAAAATAGAGGAAGCCCTTTTAGAAAAATTAATTTTAAAAAACGTGGACAGATAACGGTTGTTTTCTAGGCACCGTTACAGAATACAGATGTGACAGGAACCCTTTTCTTTTAAATGTTTCATTGGTGCGGGTCGTGCTCCAGAGTGGAGAAAGGGTCAGGAACTGATGCCGGGGGTCAGGAACGGTATCCGGGTCAAGAGTCAAGCGGAGGGTCAGAGTCAGGAATCAGGCTGCGGTTCAAGGCAGGGAACAATGTGTATAGCAGGAGAGCTGAGAGCCTTCAACCAAACTGTACACCCGATGTACGCTGGAAACCCCTTCCAGCCAGGGGGTGCAGCCTACGGGTACATGGCACCTATAGGTATCTGGGTCTGCATTGGGGTTCTACAGGTTGATCAGGAGTCAGAATCCAAGCCAGAGCTGAGGGCAATACGGGGTGTTAGACACAGCAGCAAGCCTGGATGCTTCCGGGGCACCTCATGGACTTATATAGGAGCAAGGAGACAATCAGGGCTCACTGAGAAAATTCTCTCCAATTGGTTGAGGCAGAACGTCCCATGGGGTGCAACTTCCATGGCTTCTGGGTCCCAGGGAGCATCCAGGTTTCAGCTACTGCCAGGTGGCAGTGTGGAGCTGTTGGATACTTTGTTGGCCTGGGTTCCACTCCTACCAATCCGTACCGTGTCTTTGCAGTAGCTTTTTGTTTTGTTTCTGGCTTAAATCAGAAACAAGGGCCAGTGAGGCTTATCGGTCTATACTCCAAGAAGAGCCCAGGGAAAGCAGGGGCAAGCGATGCCGTAAGGCTGGCTTCCCACCTAATCTCAGAGGGAATAAACGGGTGCCACCTTTAATCAGTCTCTATTATAAGACCCTGCCAAGCATCCCTTTAATAAATCACTAGCTGACGTTGGATCCCATCACCTCTTGCAGAGAAGTCCCAGCTCCGGCGACGAGCTGGTACCTCGCAAGTGTCAACTCCAATGTCTTTTGACATGATAGGTCTTCGGTTCTCTTCTCATCATTGTGCTGCAACAGTCAGGGCTGGCCTTACCATGAGACGAACTGAGGCAGCCGCCTCAGGTCCCAGACTGTGGGGGTGCCACTAGGACCCAGAGTGTAGAAAATTGTGTCTGCTGCTGGTGCATATGTATTCTCTCTCCTCTAGATGCACAGAGATGGTGGAGTGCCATGAAAGGAGTGGAACAGGAGGCAGGCAGAATTGAGACCTTTCAAAGTTTTGGCCCAAGCCAAAACTTGGGGTATGGGGGTGTCATTTGAGCTCCCCGCCTCAGGTCCCAAAATGTTGTAGGCTGGCCCTGGCAACAGTTGACGTGCTGCGGCAGACCAGAGACAGCAGGTTGCCGGAGTTTGATGGAGGGCAGGTATATAGGCCGTTGGGTGAATAAATTCCTGTTCCCTGAATAGGCTGTAGCAGACAGCTGCCCAGCAGTTAAGTCAGGCAGGCACCTGGGTTTCATTCAGAGCCGGCCTGCCGCAACAGTCAGGCCGGTGGGACACCTGCAGCCCGTTAAGGCCTCCTGGTCCCTTATAAAAGGTTTCCCCTCAGGAAAGGAGGGGGGGAAGGAGAAGAGGGATGGACTACAGCAGAGGGCCAAAACTGTGACGTGGCAAGCAGAAGAGATTTCTCCCACAATGCCAGGGAGAAAGTGTAGTGGGAGCGGTTGGGAAGTGGCCCAGGGAAGGGCTGCTATATGGTGGGGACAAGGGCAAGAGCCCAATTAGTAGCTGCTACCTAGGGTCCCTGGGCTGGAACCTGGAGTAAGTGGGCGGGACTGGGTTCCCCCAATCCTCCCCATGCCCAGTGGGCCACCAGCAGGGAAAAGGGGACCTTTGGACGGTGAGTTTCCCCCTTGAAACTAGTGACCGGCCAGTGGTGAAAAGGGCTTATTGAGTGGGGTGTCCTCACCTCTAAATGTACCGAGAGGCAGTCGGAGGGTCTCCACAAGCATTTGAGGCGTCTTAAAATCCACCAGGAAGCACAGGATGCAGGGGGCACGACCAGAGCTCCACCCCAACACCAAGGAGGAGTAATTTCTCTGGATGCACAAGTAAAATGTCGTCGTGTTTTTTCCATCCTGATAAAAGAATAAGAAAATAAATTCTGTGCTGGGTTGGGCTGAAATGTCATTGCAATATTGGGAGGCAGTTGTACCAAAATGGTTTCTTACACACTCTCCGAAATGGAAACAATTGTCAGCCTCCCAAGACTATGCCAGAGAAAAAATAACATAAAACTAGGGGCTACAACATAAACTCTAGGATGGAGAATTGAAAGATCTCTCCTCTGATTTTATTTTTTATTTCATCTATTAGAACTGTGTAATTCCCTTCCCGATCTGGTTCAAAACCAAATTGCCTGGAGAAAACAGGCCTGAAATACAAAAAGGTTCTAAGGTTAAAGAAGCTTTGAGTTCCAAGGGCAAATCCCAGAGAAATCCTGTCAGCAAAGTCTGGTATTTGAGAGATTTGCACAAGTTCAAACAGAGCTTGCATGAATTTGCTAGGACCAGTGATGATAATGATATATTCACTGCAGTATATTCTCTGGGAATTAGCTGTCTGTGTACTTTATTGAAATCCAGACTGGGTTTGGTCCCTGGTAAACAGCAGAGACAAAGCTGGAACTCAAACTGCATGGGAGTCTGTCTATGTCTATAGTTGCATTTATTGTCGTTTTTTGGACTATAATTCCATATATTACAACATAAAACAACAGTTGTATCCCCGGTGATCTGTCTCAAAAACCTAGGCTGAACTCGAAATACACCATGAATAGAAGTTTGTGGGTGTTTAGTGGCAGAAATTTTCACAAAAGCATGACTAGTCAGCTTGTTGATTCCTCTTTTACCCTCTAAATAAAAGGGCTAATGAAACACTACTGGTTCACAAATACAATTCTGAACTTGATTCCAAGGGGACGTTAGTGTCTGCAAGGTCTGAGTCTTACCTTTCCCCTAACTCTATTGCTTATTTTTGTCTGGTGAAAACTGGCTGTAGTTGCTCAGAGTTGTTGATCATTCTGCAACAGTAGGCCCATCAGATGTAGCAATCAACAGTTACTGTTGTGATCATCACGCAATGCACAATCAACCTGTGGAACTCCTTGCCAGAGCGTGTTGTGAAGTACAAGACTATAACCGGATTCAAAAAAGAGCTAGATACATTCATGGAGGTTAGGTCCACCAATATTTATTAGTCGGTATGGGTAGGAATGGTGTCTCTAGCCTCTGTTTGTCAGAAGCTGGTAATGGATGACAGGAGAGGGATCACAGGCGATTGCCTGTTCTGTTCACTCCCTCTGGGGCATCTGGCATTGGCCACTGTCAGAAGACAGGATATTGGGCTAGATGGACCTTCGGCCACATTGGGTCAGACCATTCTTAGGTTCATATTTTTCCATTCATAAGCTTGAAGTCAATTGCTCGCATCCAGCTAATGATTTCTCAATAAGATTGTCGTTCCAAGCTTTTCTGCATCTCTTGTTTCTAGGAACCACACTAACAATGCATCAGCATCTTTTGCTGTTGAACGCGTTTGTTAAGGGAAGGGCCCAACAGAGAAGACATGGAACAAGATGTGGTCTCCGCTCCAGACTCCCCTCACGGTCTATAAATACTTCTGTGGAAACCAGGGGTGTAGAAGATGAATTGATAGGCACCTCTTCAAGAACATGTTGAAACAAATGTCAAGCATTCCTTTGGTATGTGAAACTATGGAAATTCCTGGTCACAGGCACCTAAAATTCAAGGGAAGTCAAACAGGAATTGCTTAGATAAATGAGTAAAAAGCCATTCGGGTCTAAAATCATCCATACTCGAATTTACCCAAACTAATTTAAAACAATAGCTCCTGTAGGATTGATATGAGAAGTGTCAGGGACTAGTACATTGACAAGAGAAAGAGGTTAGTACTGCTTTATGACTGCTGTCACGTGTCTCTATTGTAGTAGTGTCTTGAGGCACTGCACATATACATAGAAAAAGGCAGCCTCTGCTCCAAAAAGCACTTATACAGGTTGAACCTCCCTAGTCCAGAACTCTTTGGTCCAGAAACATCCGTGGTCCGGCATGATTTTAGTTAGCCAGATGTCCACTTTTTATGGATGTGGCCAAAGTTTCCTGCAATTCCGTAACATTTGTGTATAACCACCAGTCCTGGCTCTCAGAGTTCTGTGCTGTTATTTAGCTCTAATATACCCCTTAAATGTCCTTTAACAGCCCAGTAAGCAGTGGAAATGCTAGTAATGCTGCTAGTCAATGTTAACCTCCCGCAGTCTGGAAAATTCTCTGGTTCAGAACCAATCAGGTCCCAAGGGTGCCGGATTAGAGAGGTTCATCCTGTAGTCAACAAGACAGACCAAAGATAGGAAGTGAAATATATTATCTCTGTTTTACAGCTATGGAGCTGAGGCATAAAGAGAGTAAGTGAGTTACCCAAGGTTACATAGGAAGACTGTTGCAGAGTTGGAATTGAACCTTGTGTCTTAGCCCAAAGACCATCCTTCCTCACACTTCCTTTCTCTTTCAACTCTAGCACTTGGAAGCAGTAAATGAGGTGTATTCTGTTGGTTTTCCCTGGAAAAATGCCCCTAGCTAAAATCACATCTCCTCTTCGCTTTTAAAATATATGTATCTCTGCACAGACACACACACTTCTATCTCGGTCGTGAGATTGCTTCTAAACGTTCCGCTCCGCTCTCTCGTGCAGCATATCAGACAACTGGCTTTTACCTTCTCAATCTCTCCTGTTATTGCTCACTGCAGAGTAATAAATCAAGAGAGTCTGAATTTGAATACATTGGGGATACAGCTGCATTGGTGGGCACATCGGCCTTCTGTGCTAACTACACAGCCCCTGAACCTCCGGAACATGGTGAGAGACAGACTCATGTGGAGTGCTTTGGCATTTTATTTGGCAGGTTTCTCCAAATGCAAATAAGCAGTCGTCATTTCTGTTCAAGCTTCCGAAGCAAAAAACACTTGCCGGTCAACCTGTCTTCGATACCAGCCCAAGTGGGGAGGAAACGAAAAGGAGAGGGCTGAACGGAAGGGTAAGGAAAAACCTGCTTTCGTTTGAGAGAGCAATTGATAGGCCTCTGGTCTCACAGGTTTGGAGGGTAGCAAGATTAAAAGGGAGGCAAGAAGCCAACTGGTGACTTACAGTACTTAGCAATCACGAAGCGTTTGGAAGAAATGTGTGTCTTGAGTTTGGAGCAGCTGACTAATCTGGGTGGTTTGAAATGTGTATCTGCATTAGTGGTAGAGGTTGGGTATTTGGCAGTGACAATACAACAAAACTGTCCTACATAGCTTGCTTATACATGCTGTGGCCTGATTTTTTTTCTTATAGATCATTATATTAAGAGTTGTCATGACTAAAAGGGAGTGATCATTAGTTAAGAGTAAATAAGGGGCTCTGAGAACTCAGGCTTTTGGCTTGCTCTGGAAGGAGTGGAAATATCACTTTTCTTTAGAGGAAGCCCAATGACATCTAACAACATAGATGCTTGGACTTTAAGGTCAGAAAGGGCCATTTTCCTTATCTGGTGTCTGATCTCCTGAGCCACAGAACCTCACCTGCCCAGGTAGGTGAGACTCTTAACCTACTGTGATAGACCCTTAAGCTCTGACTAAGTAATGGAAGTCCTCAAATCAAGGTTTAAAGATTTCAGGTTATAGAGAACCCACCATTTACACTCCTCCGAGCATGTCTGCCGTTGTGAGCTGGGAGAAAGCTCCTTCCCACCCCCAAACATGGCAATTCATTAGCCCCTCATGCACTCGGTGAGTCTCTGTACTCAGCCTCCATCCTGCCGGAGGTTTTGGCCGTTGGCTTTCTGAAACGGGGCAGTCCCTGTGAGAAGCCCTCGCCTGCCATTCTGCAGGAATGAACAGCCTGACGGGCAGGGCTGGCCTTACCATGAGGCGAACTGAGGTGGCCGCCTCAGGGGCCAGACTGCGGGGGATGCCGCTAGGACCCAGAGTGTAGGAAATTGCGTCTGCTGCTGGTGCATATGTATTCTCTCTGCTCTAGATGCACAGAGATGGTGGTAGAGTAGAACAGGAAGAAGGCAGAATTGAGACCTTTCAAAGTTTTGGACCAAGTGAGGGAGCATGGGGGCATCATTTGAGCTCCCCACCTCAGGTGCCAAAATGTTGTGGGCCAGGCCTGCTGGTGGGATCCGAGTTCCCACACAGTAGCGTGACGGTGGCTGGCCTGACTGGAGAGCAGTGATGGGCGCTGTTCCCTTCTCTGCTTGTGGTGTTTGGCTGGACCTTGGAGCTCTTCTCTGTTGCCATTTGGCTGCTGTTCCTCATCATGGGGAGGCAAGGCAAAATGAAAGAGGCTCTTCGCTGTGAAGAGAGAAACGATTCCTCCTGAGTGTGCCGCGAGCTGGGAGCAGAGAAAGCGCCATATGGGCTGCCTGACCGTGCATGTTCATGTTGGTGCATCTGCTCCCCCGTCTCTCACTCATGCTCTTCCCTCTCTCTTGTGATGGGAACATCCAAATACCTGGCGTTTCTCTAACACCCTGCAGCCAAGAATCTCAGAGCACGTGACGCACAACGAAGTCCTCATACAGATGGGTAGAACAGAAGCTCCTTGGCAAAGGTGAGGAGACAGTTCAGGGGCCCTTGGAGAAACCATCCAAACGATCCCTGCTCCGAGACAGAGGTCACAGCAGCCTTAAAAACTTGATTTTTGGGTTGTCCCAAGGTTCCCAGCAGGGGGAACTTGGGGGCTTGGCAAGAGAGATGAATGCCACCCAGGGGAGTTGATATTTCACAGATGCCGTCTCCTTTTGGGGTCGTGATTGGCCAGCCCCTCTGATGCTCAAGCTGACATATTTCTATTGTCACAGACTCTCCCCATGACCTCTCTCTGCCATGTATTCTTGCCTGTCTCACAATGGTGAAATGGCTTTAGAAGAGGGGAGCATGCCATACTGTGGTCAGCTGTATGCCGAGGGGTGGGCAGGTCAGTGCACCTGTTACAGGGGGCAGAGATACTGCTTTGTCCCTGGATAATGAGACACTAAAAGCAACCGAGGCTCTCGCAGGTGTTCTAGGGACCTGGCACTAGGGAATATGGAAGCAATCCAAACTGGAGATCAGCTTTGCAAGATCAACTTTCCTCTCTCTGTGCCTTAGTAGTGCCATCCACAAAATGGGGACAGTAATGCTTGCCCATCTTCATAGGGCTCTTTGGGATCTACACAAGAAAAATAACGGCTGGTGAAAAATATTTCTGTTCAGTTGTAGGAGATCTCCCACTTTGGTTTCCACCTAGAACCCTGTGAGCATGTGTTTGCTGTGTTCTGTCATGGAGCTGTGAACCAGAGTGGGACATTTTAAAGCGGTTTGTAACTTTCTAGACTCCACAAAAGGAGGACTCTCTTGTGACACTTTGAGTCAACATACAACGCACAAGGCTCAGGGGATCACAGGGGAGCCTGATAGTCTATTAATGAGAACTCTGTTGCTTTGCCATCTATTCATTCCTGCCCTGCACTACGTGGGTAGTGAAGAATCGCTCTTGCATTCTGAGAATTTAAGATCATGTCACCCCACACTTGTCTATTCTTCACCATCATCTATCCAAGTATTTACCCTCATCATCACTTTAGCACTTCACAGTCATTGATTGGATTGGAGCCTGACAACATCCATGCAAAGGAGAAGAGTGCTAGTCCTATTGGCCAAATGAGGAATCGAGACATAAAGTAGATTAGGTGACTTGACCAAGGTCATGCAGGCAGTCTGTGGTAGAGCTGGGAATGATCCTAGGAGTCCTGAATCTTAGTACAGAACTCAAACCCATGAGATCACCTTTCCTTCCCTTCCAAACTTTGTGCTTTTGAGGATCTGTTTGCACAAGGGCCTTGTAAGGAGGTCTAAGTCCAGGCCTTATTTGGCCTGGTGTGTGCTTCTGCTAACATTTATGGTGCAACCAACTTCCTTCCCTGCTATGCATGGAGCTACAAGCCCCTATGTTGAGCATTTATTAGGCACTATTGGTGGGTGTGATTCAAACGGCTCAGTTCAATACACTTGCAAAGCTATACTCTTTTGGTGCACTATGCAGTGGTGAGACACGCTTTTTTGTTAGGAAAATCTCGCTCTGCACATTTCAGAATTGACAGTTTGGTTCATTAAAAGTTCTGGTGGCAAAAAAATGCAGCAGTCCTCCTGCAGCTATGACGAGCAGGACTGAAATGGACTGTTCTCTTCCACGAGAAGCTGGAATGTTGCCCATGGTTGTGTCAGGCGGGGGGGAAGGAGTCCTTTCAAACACGCAGTGGATTTTAAAGAGCTTTGTGCCCGTAGCTTTCTTAAAGGCATTACCAGACTTTGCAGGATTTTTTTTTTCTTGTCCCCCAGGAGCAGGCCGGGAACTCTGACAAAGCAAAGAAGGATGTATTGGTATGAACCTATGGTAAACAACACGTCAGCGGCCAGCACGGGGAAAAGGTGCATTGGAATAGAAATGTTCCAGATGGGGAGGTTGCAGGGAACTGAGAGAGAGACTGTGATGGGAAAGGAAACAATGCCATATTTTTGTCAGAAGGTCCTTTTACAGAAAAGCTGTGGGGGTGAGGTTGTTTGTTTAAAAAAAAAAATCTTACAGGCATTGTCAGAGCCCTCGGGTGTCTACGGTTTCTGTACAAAGGTTGAGTACCTGACACTCTAAAAGCCTTGCATCCCAGAAATGCCCTTCCCAAGCTTTTGTGTACCCACCTAGCAATGGTAAAAGATTATGTTCTACAGCACAGCCATCGATTATACTACCTGATTTCTCTGAGTTCTTTCTTTAGACTTGGGGGGCTTTTTCTAAGTGGGGGTGGGAGACAGGGGGCTGCTATTGTTATAGGGGAAGATTCTGGAATCTCTGAACCCAACGTAACCGTTATTTTTTTTTAAATAACGAGAAAAGATTCCAAATGGAAGAAAGCTCATCTGGCTGTGGCAGTTTGTGCCTGAATGAGAGAAAAGTGCCCTAGAAGCTATTCATTAGGAATTCACTGGAAGCTCTCAAACAAGCCTGGCAGAAGCTGAAATTGAAGTGGTCTCTGACCTAATTTTCTTCTGCATGAAACATCTGCATCAAGGCACTCTTTGATGTATTCCACTTGGCTCTGTCGACAGTATCAGATCACATGGCTTCGGCATTGCCTCAGTTTTAAAAGACATTTCCAGCCTGTGGAAGGTAATGTGATGTTACCGGTCCCCAAACTAATCACTCAATGTGGTCCCGAAATAGAAACAATAGAGGTTCAGACACCGGTGCTGGCTTTGCAGTTGTTGTGGCTGCCTCAGCTCCCGGTTTTAAAAACGCAGATCTGTGATAGTCATCTCATGTAATTCATCAGCACCCGGGAGGAAAGAAGGGGGAATGGGAAACCTTCCGTGAAATAGCATGTCGAAGGACACAATGCTTTACATATGTGCGCCTCAATTTTTTTTAATGTTGTCTTTTTTTTTTTTTTTTTGCCTCACCAGCCACACATTGACGTTAGCACATTAAAAATAAAACAGGCAAAGGTTGGAAGCCATTATCGTAAAACTTCAATAGACGGAGCCCCTGGTTTTCATTTGGCTGTTTGTTCTCTCTGCTGATTGACACCCAAAGCTCATAGCAAAAGAAGGGTGTGTGTGTGTGTGTGTGGATAGATATCCGAATGCTGTGTGCTGTATTTTTGAATGTCGTCTCTTTTCTTTTGTGAGCTATGAAGCATGTTTTAAGATACCCTCTCCCGTCTTGGGGCTCTTCCCAAACTGGGGTAAATAAACAAGCGGAGGGATAAATAAAAATAAATGGTAACTAGGCTCACTTTTTTTTCCCCTCTGAGCGAATAGATCCTTGTCTTCTCCAGAAAGATTTGCTGCACCGTCTTACCTAATGGCTTGCTGCTGTTTCCCCTGCCTTCCTCATATTCTGTGAATAACTGTGGTGTCTTTTGTATTCCACCCCCTGAAGAAGATTCCTTTGAAATTCTAAATGACTATGCTGCAGGTTTTAATGCCTGCCTTTTAGAAATAGCCAAGAAATACCCACTCATCGAGCAAGATGCAGCTAGCCTGGTGAATGAGATTCAGCCAGCTCCCTCAGCCTCATGAATTGATATGTACGTTTTATATATATAATATACACACGGATGCTTGTTTAATTCTCCTGATGGAGGGCAAGAATAAATTACTCTCCCGAGCCACTTTTTAAAAAGCTAGTCGTGTCTATCGCCATGAAGAAAACAAGCCAGCTTGGAAACATCCAGAGGGGTCAATAGGAGATCAGATGGGAGGTTCTCAGTCTTAGTGGAGGTCAGAAGAAGAAAAGTGCCACTGTTGGCACTAATTAGATGTCTCCTTGGCAGTCATGGTAGAGAAGCAAAGGGCTTCAATGCGCCAGAGGACAGAGAAGAATCCTTTGTTCCTTTCCTTTTGCAGAGTGACAGAGGGCTGGTACCGATTCTCCTTCTGTGTTTCTATTCCTGTAGCACCCAGGAGTCCCCTGTTCAAATCAGACTCCCTTGTGCTAGGCGCTGCACAAACGCATACCAAGAGACAGTCGAAATAGACAAGACGAATCAGATTGGGAAACAAAAGAGAGGCACAGAGAGACCCAAAATCACACAGCAGGACAGAGGCAGAGCTGGGAAGATGGCTTGTAACATCTGACTGTCAGTCTAATGCCCTGTCCCTAGCTCTCCACGTAGTTATTCTGCGGATAAATTTAGAAGTTTATCCTCTAGGATTGTGTCATCAGGACTGCACAAACAATCAACTCACCATGATACTTTAAAAAAAAAAAAAAAAAAGGGGGGGGGGGAAATAATCTGGTAACTCCTTCGCACCTCTAGTCAGTTTCCTGAAGGAGAGGACAATTCAGCGAAAACCACACACCCCGTGCGTGCATGCTGATGACACCCACAAGGCCTCATTTCCGATTACATACATTAAATAAGAAAAGGCAAGGCTTTCCAACCCATTCTGAACACGGAGGCTGATTTACACTTTTGCCTGGATGTGGATAGATGCTGACAGAAGTGTATCATGCCTGGTTCTAAAAATAACTAGCGCCAATGGATGGAATCTACTTGCATAGACCTTGAGATTAAAAAAGACTGGGAATTTTCAGCTTAGAAAAGAGGAGACTAAGGGGGGATATGATAGAGATCTATAAAATCATGACAGGTATGGAGAGTGAATAAGGAAAAGTTATTTACTTGTTCCCATCACATTAAAATGAGGGGGGTCACCAAATAAAATTAATAGGCAGCAGGTTTAACACAAACAAAAGAAAGTTTTTCTTCACGCAGCATACAGTCAACCTGTGGAACTCCCTGCCAGAGGATGTTGTGAAGACCAGGACTTTAACAGGGTTCAAAAAAGAACTAGATACATTCATGGAGGTTAAGTCCATCAATGGTTATTAGCCAAGATGGGTAGGAATGGTGTCCCTAGCCTCTGTTTGTCAGAGGCTAGAAATAGGTGACAGGGGAGGATGATGATGTCCTGCTCTGTTCACTCCCTCTGAGGCATGTGGCATTGGCCACTGTCGGCAGGCAGGACACTGGGCCGGATGGACCTTTTGTCTGACCCAGTGTTGCCGTTCTTGTGTTCGTCTTGGTTTGAAATGCTCGAAAATGGCAGAGATTGGCAGATATGCGATGGCTGACCATCCCATCTTGCAAGGTAGTTTCTATCTTCACATACGAGGAGATGGATGTTATTCTTTGCCTCATTTTCCATACTTCAGAATTATATGCCCTCTTGCTCTTTCCTTTCTTCTCCCTGTACGTGACTCTGCCTGGTAGAAGATTGGGTGATCTTGCCTCGATGTCCCTCACTCATCCCCTCCCCCCAATCCTGTGCTCCCTCCCACTCTCCTATCTGAGCTTTTGGAGGCCCCTTGTTAGATCATACTGCACTGTCGCCTTTTTAGTGGTGTTGCCACGTCCTCTTTAGCCATCCCTTCCTTCCCCTTAAATATGAATGAAAACAAGCTGATTTTTGTCTCTACCTTTGATGGCTGGATGGGGAGAGTTTGAGATTCAGATTTTTTCAGAGCATCATTAGAAAGGCAGTGGAGGGCAGGGAATAGCAAGCCCTGCTACCCCTTTTTATATAGGGCGCTCTGGCTGTATAATTGTTAGCCGTTGCATGTAAACTCCTATAGGTAGGCAGAATAAAGGGGCCTTCATCTGTGCTGTATATACCAGCAGTGGTGGTCTAGGCCAGCGCTGAACATTTGTGCTTTGGACAATAGCACAGCCTGGCCTGACTATTATCAGCTGCTGTTTTCTGGTTCGCTTTCCTTTTATTCAAGTGCACAATGCAAGCCTTTATCACCCTTCACTCATAGTGACTCTTGAGGAATACATCTGGTTTTCTCTTTCAGCAGCTCTGAAAAGGTCAGTCTGTTCATTTCTTATTCGCAGGACTCCGTGGGTTCCTCCACCCCCCTTTCTGAACTGGAAAGACAGGCCCTGCGCCTTTTCATTCCGCCTTGTACGTAATTGGACATGGTGTCGCTCTAGAAACCTACCCTGGAAAGCCTTCCGAAGAACAATTTCAGAGCGCGAGGGAGCGAGGACCATTTCCATCTGGGGCTGAGGGCTCATTGTCTGTTCTCAAAGTCGCTTCTCGTCGGTTCTTCTCCCTCCCTCCCTCCCCCTCCTCCCCTGCCCAGGATGAGGATTGTTTTACTGACGCACTCTCCCAGAAAGAAGGCCGCAGATTATTTGCGCAAATGCAGTTGTAATCATTTTCACTTCAATGACGTTCAACATTCTTCACGCGCGCTGTAACATAATAACAAGCGTGCCCATGAGGAAAGAACGAACTGCAGCTGGTGTCTGACAAATTATCTTACTCAAGACAGGCAAACAGGGATTTGAACTCCAGTAGTCAAATGGGCAAGTGGTTTTTTTGTGTCCCCCCCTCTCCAAAGCGGCCATCATGGGCCACACACTCCAGTGGTGTGAAGTGGCCCTGCTCCTTTGAAGTATTCTGGGGTTTATATCAGCCCAAGATCAGCCTTTTCTTGTACCTACCTCATTCTGTATAGGTGGGAGAGTCCTCTGGAGACATTGCAAAGCTTTCCGTATTATCTGGAAATGGCTGCATGTCGGTGCTCAAGGAGAAAAGAGGCTGTGAATTAGCTGGGCCTATGATTCTCCTGGGGAGAGGCTGCCAATAATGTCTGAAGAAGAGAAAGGGGAGATTGTTTCGTGAAATTAATTATTGACCAGTAGGAAATAAGCTAGAAGTATCAAATTAATTTCAGTTAGGACAACAAGCTGAGATTTGCCGAGACTCAGTCAAGGGACTTTTGATATAAAACTGCTGGATTATTAACTTATCCTGCCAAGACCACTAAGAGATATTAGTTTGGTTCTTGAAGTGGCTCCAGATTGTGGGTATTTTGTTATTGCACGCTTGCCGCATTTCCTTTTGTACTTCACTTCTCTAAAGCGGCCGAAAAATTGGACGGAGACCAAACTCCGATGGAGTGTCCTCTGGTAAAGTTTGTTGTCACGGTAGTTTCAGTGTGATTCAAACTGACATGGTCTGTGTGAGTCAAAGTGACTTTCCTGGGATAAAGCCCTTCAGTATTTTTTTGGCTGGAGGAATGCTAATTTGAGAGATGGTTCTGCTGGCCTCGTCGCTGACTCATGTCCCAGCTAATACTGCGACTGTGTTTTCCAAAATAGGAACAGTCCTATATGTGGGGCCAGATTGCATTAAATGCTAATTTAGAGCCAGAACAAGTACCCAGATATGTCTGTCACTGATCTTCCATTCCAGGCCAGACATATATATTCTTCATGACTCCCTGTGCACTCAGATGCCCTCAGCATTCCAGCACGGGATAGTCTTCTCATGCTTGTGATTCCAAGCAGCATCCTGAGAGGCATTTTTACGTCCCTCAGCAGCAAGGAGATTCAAACCCAAACAGCACAGGGTAGCCATGGATGACAGCTTCTTTTCTCATCATGGTGGAGTACCAGTGTCAACAAGACGGTGCTCAGAGATTGATTTATCATGCCTAAAGCAGATTAACAAGTGTGTTGTGAGCAAGACACGAGAAGTCATTCTTCCGCTCTACTCTGCACTGATTAGGCCTCAGTTGGAGTATTGTGTCCGGTTCTGGGCACCACATTTCAAGAAAGATGTGGAGAAATTGGAGAAGGTCCAGAGAAGAGCAACAAGAATGATTAAAGGTCTAGAGAACATGACCTATGAGAGAAGACTGAAAGAATTGGGCTTGTTTAGTTTGAAAAAGAGAAGCTTGAGAGGGGACCTGATAGCAGTTTTCAGGTATCTAAAAGGGTGTCATAAGGAGGAGGGAGAAAAATTGTTCTTCCTGACCTCTGAGGATAGAACAAGAAGCAATGGGCTTAAACTGCAGCAAGGGAGGTTTAGGTTGGACATTAGGAAAAAATTCCTAACTGTGAGGGTGGTTAAACACTGGAATAAATTGCCTAGGGAGGCTGTGGAATCTCCATCTCTGGAGATATTTAAGAGTAGGTTAGATAAATGTCTATCAGGAATGGTCTAGACAGTACTGGGTCCTGCCATGAGGGCAAGGGACTGAACTCGATAACCTCTCGAGGTCCCTTCCAATCCTAGTATTCTATAATTCTATGATAAATGGACAGCTGGTGGATCGATTGCTGCAGCGTCGATACCTGGTGTAGTGGAGACAAGCCCTGGAAGACAGTCTCTTCCTTGAAGATCTTACTGTCTAAGTGACTAAGCGAGACCCAGGGTGGAGGGAGAAACCTAACCACAGAGAGGTGAAGCGATTTGTCCGAGGCACACCAGAAGAGTGACAGAGCTGGGAATTGAAGCCAGTTCTCCTGATCGCTCATCTAATTCTCTAGCCACTGCACCATGCTGCCTTTATGAGCACTGTCCTGTTTTCTTTTGATGGAGAAATTCATCTATGACACCAACATGGTAGAGGTGTTGGAAAGACATTTTTTGTTCTACTTTTGAAGTTTAAAACAAGGGAATGACTAAAAAGACAAAGAAAATGTTGGTTTCTGGTATGAAATTTCTTGATTTGGTTTAGAGTTGATATATATATATATATATATATATTTGAAACTAAAGCCCTCAGAGACTTCCTTTGATTTACAGTCCTTTTGCGGTGAATGATGGCTGTCGGACACAGGAGGAACACTTGAAATCTGTATTAAATCATCTCTATGATAGCAGCACCTACTAACGGAGTTAGACTTAAGGGTTTACCACTGCTATCAAGGACCCTGATTTTCAGAAGTTTAGAACAATGTGGTCTGAAAACCGGCCTACAGCGAAAATGCATTTTTGTTCTGATATCGGGCGTACGATAAAATGAAATAGAAATGAAAAAAGCGTGAAAGCATGTGGGGCTTCTGACTTTTTTTTTTAAAGAAATGAAAGATAACTCTCTTAGCGTATCACAAAAGGCCAAGATTGTTTCAGCCTGGCATTGTATCTGACGTTAGTGCAAAGTCATTACCACTGCAATTTAACTACATGCCAAACACTGTCACCTGGAGGGAAAGATTTTGACCCCTAATTGATGATCAATTTATGACCCAAAGGAGAGGTGATGATCAATTTATGACCTATGGGCTGCATGCGTGGCCCCCTCAAGACATTTGCATTTCGTTGCCCATGCGCAGGGCTGCTGGATTCCACTGGTTTCCGTCCACGTAGGTTTTTTCCCTACCGGCGTTACTAAAGTGACATGTAAAGCCAGGGCACACAAAGTGAGGTGCGTGCTGATTGCACACCACAGTGACTGTGGCAGTCGTGTGCTCCCTTTGCATCCAATCAAAGCGCTGCTACGGTTCAATTGGCGCACCCCACAGATTCTAAGTGCGCAAGCACCGTGAGCAAAACTGCCCTATCCCGGGAGACCTTCTTGGATATGACAATCTTGCAGCCCACTGAGATGAAGGAGGGCCACCCATGCAACCCAGTCACTCGCCTATGTTGCCCACCGCTGCCCTAACACATGAGGAATGGCCGCCCTAGTCATATGATACTAACCAGCCTAGCTATTGCACTGTTAGCTACATACATTTTTACAGCTTGTGGAACTCACAGCCACTGGATGTTAAAGAGGAAAATGACTTTTGGAACAGACCTAGATATGTATCTCCTTTTCTATTGTTTTAGTGTGCTACCTTTAAAAAAATAAACTTGCTTTTGTTGTTGTTTTAGAGAGAAAAGTAAATAACACTTGAGTGAGTAAATGCAGGTATCAAATTATTTCCAAGCATGGTAAAGCACATCTTTTGGTTCTGTCTTTGTAGAACACCTAATGGGGAACTGGTTTATGACTGGGGGTGCTAGGCAATGATGTAATGCAAATGATTAATAGTAATAATAATAATTAGACTTGGCAGAATTCAGTTTTTTTGTAATTTTGAGGGAGAAATGCAAAACTTATTTTAAGCATTTTTTTAGTTTTTTGTTTATTCAGATTTCCACGCTGTTGTGGGCAGTCAGACAATTCTTTAATGATAGACTTTGAGATTTGAAAAGTTAAAGCTTTTTAAACCATTAGAATACAAATTGTCAGTGTCACATGTCAAAACTCACAAAGTAAATATCTTGAAATCCATAAGCTATTCCTCTTTTTGCCATTCATTCGCCAGTCCATTTGCAACAAGCTGAATACAGAACTCTAAATCACTGTAATTTTGATGCTACTCATTTCTCAAGCAGTGTTTGTCTTACTTGGACTGTCTGTAAATTTCAGTTATTATCAGTGGAAATATTTTTTCATTGCTTTGCGAGGGTACTGTGAAATCAATGTGTACCAATAAGAACCTAATCCTTCCAAGAATAGTAGCAATAAGGGGTTACCTATGTGATGGATGGATAAACACAGCTCTAGAAGATGCAGTAGATTGTTACAATCCATAATTAGAAACAACCTATTAGTCTGTGTAGCAATTGATTATTTATTAAAGCCTCGCCCATTTATTAACTCTTTATATTAAAATATCTTTTATATATAGGTTATAAATGGCAGTGAATTTCTGTAGAGAGGAGTCTTTTATTCACTGTGACAATTATAAAAGTTACAAGCCCTACTAGTTTTGTGTAACTTCAGTGGTGTATTTTCCCAGTGTGGTCAAAGTTCCAACCCTGCTACCATCTCTGCCATGTCTCTGTCTGTTACCCATGAGACCTGTCGGATGGGGTCGAACCCTTTCGAGGTGCTGAGCAGCCTCAGCGAGGTCCTGTGTCTTTTCTCTCCCAATGACTTGTAGGAGAGAGCTGGACTGAGCATGTTCAGTCGCTCACAGGATCCGAATGTTAAAATGGACAATCACAAAAGATACAAGCATAGCATGGACAGAGAGGGGTCTGATCCAAATCCCAGTCCAAGTGGGATTAAGTGAGGCACTTAATTTCCATTGTACCCAAAAGCAATTAGATCAGACTGTTAGGGGCACTAACAGCCCCATGGAAATCAAGGGGGCTACTGGTGGGGAAAGTTACTCCTCTGAATGAGTAAGGGCCTCAAAATCTGCTTTTACATTAACATTACTATTGTCTTAAGATCCACCATTATGACTTTTGTCCTTTTAGTCTCCTTTTTGCTTTAGGAAGATCAATTTTTACCAAGTTATCTCCTCTGAAAACTAGTTGGAAGTTGGTAGAACAAAACCATATTATAGGTGCACATAGGAATGCTTTGTTCAGAAACATCTTGAGGAGGAACAAACTCATTGCTTCCTCTCCTACACAGTTTGTCCATTGATTTCAGATATTAAAAAAGAAAATAATTCAAGCCTACCCTTAGACCAAGCTTGGGAAGCTCAAGGAAAGTTGGGGCAAGGGTGGGATGGGAGAAGAATCTACAACTTGGAATGAACGTTGCTTTTCACCTTCAACGTTGGGCATCGCAACCATAACGAACCATCAGATGAATGGTGATTGATCCTCTTTTTGTTCTGCTCCCTTCTTGTGCCCAAACATTAACAGGAAAGGAGAAGAAGGAGTGAAGCAAGATGTCATGAGTGAAGAGCTGTGTCCTGCAAAAGAATAGACTGGGAGTAACATGTTCAAAAGCACCTGTGATTTAGGAGGCTGAGAGTAAGACTTGGAGCTCAAGGTGTACATTTCAGCTCCCAGAGGTGTACCGGTGCCAGCTTTGATGGAGCTAGCTTACTTAAAATAGAGGTTAGCCATGGCAGTGCAAGTGGTGGGAGGGGTTAGCTGCCTGAGTATTTACTTTGCATCTCAGAGGGACTAGTACTTGGTTAGCCTTTCCCATCACTCATGCCGCTGAAGCGACATGTGAGTTTTAGCTCAATTGGAGCTAGCAAAGTTACGTCTCCTCATGCTGAAATTTACACCTCGAGTTGGAAGAGTAAACGTGACTTGAATCATAGAATCCTAGGGCTGGAAGAGATATCAGGAGGTCACCGAGTCCAACCCCCTGCCCAAAGCAGGACCAACCCCAACTAAATCAACCCAGCCAGGGCTTTGTCAAGCTGGGACTTAAACACCTCTAGGGATGGAGACTCCACCCCCTCCTTAGGGAACTCATTGACTTTGAATGAGAGTCCCATTGACTATGAGTGAGACTTGAGACCTAACTGCCTCATGAAAAAATGAGACTTAGGCTTGTAAAACACTGGAGCGCTTTTGAAAATGTTACAGTTTACTTGTCCCTTTTGGCCTTAAAATTGATGCACATACATTGGTTATGCTGCAGGCTGAAACTCTAAAATCCAGGACACTCTGGTCCGGCAACATCCGGGGTCCGGAAGGAAGCACAGCCCAGGCTGGCAGCGGGGCAGACGTGGCTGAGAGTGGACAGAGGAGAGCAAGGAGCAGACCCCAGTGGCTGGGGCTGATGTCCGGGAAGGGACCTTTGACCTCCCCTGATCCGGCAAGCTCCCTAGTTCAGCGGATGCCGGATCAGGGAGGTCCAACCTGTAATTGCCAGGGGCAGAAATTCTCAAACCAAAAGTGGAGTCCTGCTTGTATCAATGTGCTTGGAATTGTATAGCTGTGCGTGTGAGTACCAACCAATGCAATGCATACTTAGTAGTTAGGTTCCCAAAAACACAGTTTGGCATTTATAAAGGTGACAGTGTGATCACATGCATGCAGGTGGGTCTCAACTTTTTGGTTTGACGTAAAACAATGGTGTTGTTACTTTACAGTGTTTTCACTTATTTTTCCTCGCTGCTAATGGCTCCTTGGAAGACCGACACTGAAATATTTTATTTACCCATTTTTTCTCCTCCATCACTCACGCACGTTAGCTTGTTATTGTTCATGAGTGCTGCCCTATTGGTAGTTAGATATTTTTTTTTAGAGTAAAAGATGATTGATGAATTTGTCTTGCTTTTTGAAAATAATAACAACAAAAGAAAATTGCATGGCTTTTGCATTTTCAAAATATGCTCACAATCAAATGCATCTCTTGGTAATTTGATTTGTAGGAAATGGAGAGAAAAGCATTACATACAGAGTGCTTTTCAATAATTCATCATTCCTTAAATGTACAAAGCCATCACCTAAGGTTAAGAATATAATTTGTACCCCCTAACTACTCTGAAAATGCACTTAGAGGACTGTGTTTTGTTGGGTCATTTAGGCACAATCTAGTGGTGTATACGCTTACAAATATCACCTGTTTGGGTGCACACACCTGCAGGGGAGCTCCGAACAGG
Organism: Rafetus swinhoei; assembly: GCA_019425775.1. NCBI lineage: Eukaryota > Metazoa > Chordata > Testudines > Trionychidae > Rafetus > Rafetus swinhoei. Next base: position 125,487,624 of record CM033427.1, on the reverse strand, counting down.
GCAGGCACTCCCTTTGGCCCTGGTTCAGTCTCTTCTACATAGATTCTTGTTCTGAGTTCATCACCGTGGTGGGCGAGAGCATTAAGCAATGTGACTGTGCAACAGATAGGCTGAAAAGCATGGTAGGTCACCACAGTACCATGCGGTGAAGTCTACTGTGGCTGTCCAGCTTTTGGGCCAAATTCTGTGCCGACTACAAATCAAAGTGGCTTGGAACAACAGCGTGGTCTTAGGGCACGTCTAGACTACATTTTAATTTCGAAAAAGGATATGCAAATTCTGTGGGAATTTGCATATCTTCTTCCGATCGCATTTTCGAAAGTGAAAGTAGTCTGGATGCGGGTTTTTTTGAGAAAAAAACCCTTTTTTGAAAAACTGCATAAACCTCCTTTTTCTAGGAAGAGCGTTTTTTTCCAAAAAGGTGTTTTTTTGAACAGTCCAGACTACTTTCACTTTCGAAAGATCCTCTTTCGAAAATGCAATCGAAAGAAGATATGCAAATTCCTTGCATATCCTCTTTCGAAATTAAAACGTAGTCTAGATGTGCCTTAGAGATTATGAGTTTCAGGCCTGGTCTACGTGAAATAACCCCCCAAGGTCGAAATTATAAGTGGGGTGTCCAAGCCCGTGCTTTTGAAATTACGAGCCACGGAATTCGAAATCTGTACTCCTGCTTTTCATCAGGTGTCACGCTAATTCCAAAATAGTTATTTCGAAATAGTGGTCATGTGGATGTGCCCGTGCCACTATTTTGAAATGACTCCCCAGAGCAATTCAAACTAATGACTCCCCAGTGCTTCTTGGGGCTCTAAGTCCGAGGTAGCGCATCCACAATAACAGAGCCTGCCTCGGACTAATTTCGAGGTTTCCCCGTCGTGTGGACACGCTAGTTCAATTTTGTTAAATTGGGAGTTAAGTCGAATTTACTAATTTTGAAATAGTTTCCTAGTGTAGACATGGCCTCAAAGACTGGGGCATGGGTGGTTATGCCTACTGGCCAGAGCTGCAGTTTTCCAGGAATAGGAGCCAAGGGTCAGATCTGGGTTATCTGGAGGGTATCTAGTCAGGAGCGGAGATGGGTCCATGACAGAGTCAAGCCAAGGTCTGAAGCAGGACACGAACAAGAAAGAACTATCATTGCTGGGGGCAAATGCTTTGAGCAGCCACAAATTACTGCTGCTCCTGGGCTTAAGAGCAAACCTGCCAGCTCATTCGTCCGATCAGGAGGGGCATTTTGTCAGGCGGTTCTAGCTGCTGCCGGTGTCCATTCGGCTGTCAGGAGCTGTATGTGTGCTGCTGAGGGCCTTATTCCTGGCAATGAACCAGTGGCATGTTTAGTCTCACAGGTTCCCATTACAACACTCATCCTTAGCGTGTTGCAAGTACTTGGTGTCTGCAGCTTGTGTGAGTTTGGGGTACTCTTTCACTTGTGGACTGAAAGGCTCTGAGGCGACGCCTGTCTTTCAATCCGCCTGACTCGCCAAGCCTCAGTGTTGACAATTTTTATCATTGGCCTCACTACCTATGGGTTGTTTTTCCCCCCCTTCAGGCGGCAGGTCCTGTGGTCCTATTGTCCAGCTTTAAAAAGTGTCCCGCCTTTGGGGTTGCAGAAAAAGAACCGAACGCATGGTTTCCAAAGGCTCGACAAGCAGATGGTGACTCAAGGGAAAACAAGACTTTTTTTTTTTTCTAATTTCCCATTTTAAGCCACTTTCATGATTTTTAGGGAGCTGGACCCAGGATTTGTGAATGCTTGGGGGTGGTCACTGCTGACTTATCCTGTTGCTTCCCACCCGCCTGTTTGCTTCGTTCCTGTGTTGCATCCTGTCATTAACTAAAATTATAGACTCTTTAGGGCAGGGATTGACGGAAGGGGTTTTCCATCCGTTTAGGTAAACACCGATCTGAGAGAGAGTAGCTGAGCGGATAGAACTGAGCAATAAGCGGCCTGCGGGCCAGCCACGGTTTGCCAGGGTTAACCTCTGGCAGGCTGCCGGGCATTTTATTTACCTGAGCATCCTCAGATACAGCCATTCACCACTCTCAGGGGCCGCTGTTCGTTGTTCCCAGCCAATGGGAGCTGTGGGAAGTGCCTGTGCCACTTCCTGCGGCTCCCATTGGCTGGGAAGGGTGAACTGCAGCCAATAGGCACTGCGAGTGGCCATATTGGTGGATGCTTAGGTAAACAAAGCATCTAGTGGCCTGCCAGGGACTAACCCTGGCAAACAGTATCTGGCTTCTGGGATACTTAATGCACACTCCTGTGATAAAAGAATTCTTCCATTGACCTAAACATGTCTATATTTGGGGGTCAGGTGTACCAAACTGTCTCTCAGGGCACAACATTTTTCAAAGCTATCGGTAATATAGCTAGGTTGATCTGATTTTCAGGTGTAAATCTGCCTTATGTATTCATGCAGCACCCAGCACTGTGGGCGTGAATTTATCTAGTTATTTTTTCTACCCTGTTAAAGTCCTGGTCTTTGCAGCATCCTCTGGCAAGGAGTTCCACAGGTTGACTGTGCATTGTGTGAAGAGCTACTTCCTTTTGCTACCTAGTAGACATGATAGGGTTGCTGAATTTAGAGATGCGTTCAAATTGAAATCTGGATTCAAGCCCGGAAGGCTGAACATTTGTGGAGGGTTACTCCACTCCAATTGGAATAGATGCTCTCTCTGGAATGGACCAAGCAGAACCCCTTCTCTCTTTGGGATTTCAAAATCTGGATCCAGATAAAAATTCTGTCTGTACTCAGATCCTCTCAATATGTAGGCACAACCTGGAAAGTTTGCAGAGCTTGCAAGCTTCAGCTCTGAATTTCTATGCTTTGATGGTTCCAATTAACTACCGCTTCCTTGCTGTGTCACATGTGCGAATCCAGCTCTACTATATCAATCTGTGAGGAGTTACCCACCTGCTTAGCACTGGGCATCATTTGTTTTCCTTATTCCTTGTTCTTGTCAGAAAGCAAATACTGCTGCTGTCACTTAGAAAAATAGGGTTTTGCCTGCTGTGCTTGAGAAATCCTGCGCGCCAGGAGGATTTTATAGATTCCAGGAACTCCCATTGTAGGGCCAGTATTCAGACAAGTGATCTACAGATGCAAAGGTTCACTGCTTTACTGCACCAGCATAAAATGGAAATGTTGTACCATTCCCATCTGTGAAAGGCTTGCCAGAACAGTTTAGTGTTTCAGAAGCCGTGTACTGAACGAAGACAAGATCTCTCTGGAAGCCACGGGAGCTGGGAGGGTTTATGAAGCAGAAAGTACGGGTTAAGGAAGAGATAAGAGCAGTGCTCGTTTACCGGCCTTGCAATTCTTTTAAGAGGCACTAATGGAAGTGGACCGCTGCAGCGGTAGTAGACTCAGACTCATTTAAGGCAGTAGCATGAAATTGGTTGCAATAAAATTATGCATTAAATGTGCATTATGTTTAATAAGACTGTGTTGCACTTCCAGTGTTTACTCTGTGCCTATTCAGGCTGATCCAATTTTCTTAAGTTCTCCAATTGGTTCGCTATCCGGTTTCCAGCCAGAAGGTCAAATTTCACTTGCTGTTAGTACATGTCTCCATTACTTCAGTAAGGCATTTACACTTCATATTCATTACCTCTTCTTCTTCTTTTTTTTTTTTTAAATCTATCTATCTATTTCCTGTAACAGCACTGCTCCAAAATACTCCCCGAAGGTGGCATGTTTGACACAAATGAGAGCAGCCTTAAATAGCTGTCAATTCGAGAATGCGCCCCCCCCCCCCAAAAAAAAAAGCGAGAGAGAGAAAGAGGAAGGAAGATTATTTCAAAGCTGACACGGGAGGTAATTTTATGGTGTGGCGCTGAAGGTGTCTAAATGACCTTAGTGAAATAATGGGTTTCAGATAGGAAACTGGGTGAGTAAGTGGAGAGGCAGGAATGTATGTTTAATACAGTATGAGGCCAGAACTGTACCAACCTGGGAGTTGGATTCTTTTAATCAGAAGCCATGAGAGCTTGTGCGCCAAAAACTCATCTTATTTTCCCCCAACATCCTTACAAACTCTGTTAACACTGCGCTCAGTGTGGGGAATGCAGGCAACAGACCAGCAGCTCATTTTTGAGCGCTCTCTCTCTCTCTCTCTCTCTCTCTCAGCAAATACCTTGTTAGGCTAAGCCAAGCCGGCTTGTTTGTTTTCTTCTTGCACCAGGCTATTAGGAGAACATTTGGAAGAATTCAGCCTGCCTAACAAGTTCCAGCCCATAGTCCAGCAGCATGCATCCCTCCAAAGTGGGTGCGCAGGGCAGAAAAGCTGGCCAGGTTACCTGGAAGAAGCCATAGTCAGGGCAGAATTAGGAAAAACTATTTCCCTAGGAGGGTGGAGAAGCACTGGGATGGGTTCCCTAGGGATGTGGTGGAATCTCCATCCCAAGAGGTTTCTAAGTCCTGGCTTGACAAAGCCCTGGCTGGGATGACTGAGTTGGGATTGGTCCTGCCTTGGGCAGGGGACTGGACTCGATGACTCCTGAGGTCTCTTCCTGCCCTAGGATTCTATGACTACAGTTCTCAGCCATGACGATAAGGTCCAAGCCCAGCATTCAGTTTCATTAGCTAGGAAAAATCCAATGGATGCCCTAAAAATTCACCAGTTGCTTTAGATAACTAATGATTTACAGTTCTCTAGCCGCAGGATTTGCAGGATCCAAGGTATTTTCCCTAGGAAGGGGAGGGAATAGTGCAGCTATACAGTCTAAGTGACAAGTTTTTAAGGCTGCTGCTGCCATGAACAAAAAATTAGGCAAGTGTTACCCGGAAGGCAGAGGTAAACAATTGCTGTGGGCCATCAATCAAAGCTTAATGCGCCTTCCCCACAGAAGCCAGATTCAACCTGGTATCTGTATCTATCACCGGTGGAAAGGTTCATAAACAGGCCAGACACAAATTTAGGGCCAAACCATATATTTTAGAATAAACATGCATCATCAACACAGTTAACAACAGTAATTGTCCCACCCTAACCCAGAAGAGAAAGAGAAGATAGGAAAGATCCCGTAAACAGAGGGTTATACTTTACAAATAAACGGCGATAGACGCCTGTGACCTTCTACCTCTTGGCTATTTGAAAGCCTCGAGGGAGGACTACAGGGAGATCCCTCGATGATACGCTGGTCCGGATTCCGGAACCGTCTGGATCCTCGCCCTCCATGTGCTGATGCTAAGAGTCAGTTAGATACCAGTCCTTGTCTGAATGTCCGTATGAGTGAAACTTGCGATGGTAATTCCCAAAATCCAAAATGCTAAATGGGAGGAGGCTTCCCTAACTCCTCGAGATGACACTTCTGGATAGGATAGTCCCGATCAGGTCACGTGGCTGTGGATGGATGGACTCCTCGGGGTAGACAATGACGCACGCAGATGGATGAAGGAGAACCAAACGACATGAATGCTCCTCAGGGGGAAGCTTATAAAGAAGTCGAGGCAGGAAAGTGGGTTAGCGAGAAGAGTGCAGCTAGAGTGGGCAGTGTGCACAAGAAAAGAGGGTTGGGTGCAGAGAAAAGATGCGCACGCATGACATAGTGTGGAGTGCAAAGGCTTGGAGCCGTGTGCATAGGTGACAGGGAGGAGTGCAGAGCCTTCTTCCCTGCAGGTTTTGGTGGGAAAAGCTGTTTGAGGGAGAAGAACTCCTAAGACTCCATTTTGGATCTTTGCCTAGGGCAACACAAGTATTTAGTAAGGGTGGCGGTGTGGAAAGGGAAAGGTCATGAGCTTTAGAGAACAATCTGATCCGTTCTCCCTCGGGGGGCTGATCCAATGCTTCTACTCTATGGGATCCTTGCCATTGGTTTTAAGGGAGGTTGGATTGAGCCTTGTAGAATCATTCCATTCACATCTTGCATCATAACACCTCTGCTTATTGGGTGTTAACTTGCTCATGTGACCATTTCCTTTTGTTTTGTCTCATCCAGCAGTTGTGATTTTGGCATAACCTAGATTGTGAGCTCTTTGGGGCATGGACTATCTTTTTGCTGCATAAATGCACTGTCCCAGCAAGAGCAGTCTTGATCCTTGAGTTGTGTCCCAACATGCAATAGCAACACAAATAATGACACCATCCCTGGCAGAATCACAACCAGCAACCTCTGTTAGGTTCCCATTGGTGTCGACATACCTTAAGCTGAGGTTGGTGCCATCTCCGCAGCAGAAGGTCAATGGGATCAAGTAATCCCATCAACTTCCCTTACTCCTCACAAACCAAGGAGTCCCGGCATCGATATGGGGCACCCTTCGCATTTGATTTAGAGTGTCCTTGCTAGACCCGACAAATCGAACACCAGAAGATTGATCTCTGGCACGGCAAGTATACATGTGGCCAATGAGTTGGTCCATCTTTATACCAGCTGTGGGTAGCCCTGTGTCTGTCTGCTTCATGAATTAAGAAGTCTTGAACCTTGTTTTTAATGACTGAAGAATGAGTAAATTGAACTGCGGGCTTAAATCATAATTTAAATATTTTAATTTCACAATAAAATATTGGTGGCCTGTGATAGATTTAGAGCTGGTGGCTGAAATTTAGGTTCAATATTCTTCACTATTTAACTAACATTAAAGGATGTTGTGAGTTACGCATAGGCTTTGGATAGCAAGAGAGCATACAGATTTTCTGGTTTTAGTCCTGCTGTTGACTTCATTTGTTACCACTGTATTGGCAGGGATGAAAGCGTGAGGACTAGCTAGTTCTGTGCTGTTCATGGAAAGAGATGGCTTAAAATTCAGTGTTACTGGTGTGTTTTTATGATATTGGTATGAAGCACTGGCCTGCAGGAATTAATTGGAGACAGATTAATTAATTTCTATAATGCCCAGTAGTTGAAGGACTTGGGAACAATACAACCCCTTAAAGTGAAAGGGCCAATATTTTCAAAATGGCTGCTTTTGGGTGCTTTAATTTTTATGTGTGACACCCCCTTGAGGGGCCTATTTGTCAGAAAGTGCTTAGCATCTTATCTATGAAAATCAGTACTTTTCAGGTTACCTCAGGTTGAGCACCAAACCTTGTGAGCACAAGTTACTTTGAAACTCTTGGCCAAGAAATTTTGTCACAGGCCTCTCGGAGTAGTTTGGCTTCTGAGCATGCTCTCCTCTTAATAATGGTGGTAGTTTCTTTTACATCACTAATATTTAACGTTTCTTAAAGGTGTTAACATTTAACATTGAAAAAACCATCCAAAATACCGTGCCACATGTTCAGTGTGACAGATAATGGACCGAATGAAGAAGCAAATATAGCTAAGTTATAACTGGAGCTTTATATTTCAGTAGACATTTCTATCTGTATGGCTCACTGTTTCTTTACTTCTTGACGTCCTGCTTTGGTCCTCATTCCTAAATTGCTGAGGTAATTCTGTGGCCAAATAGCAGGTTTAGCATATACAGTATCAGGATTCAGTTTTACTGTCTGTCTTAATGTATCCACCTGAGATTATGTTTTACTTTGGTAATGGTAACGGGCATCTTTCTGTTTAGCAACATATTCCCTCTTTTAAGGATCTGCTTAGAACATTATTCAACATTTAGAGGAAAGCTTAAAGCTCCTGTTTCTGCTACTTCTAACTTTTTTTTCCCCACAGTGTCAAGACTGAACATTCTGGAAAAGTTGGCTGCCACTGCAGAGGACGGATGACCTTCTGGGTAAGGCAATACATGATAACTCAGAAAATATGGGTTCGGTTCTTGGCTTTGCTACAGCTTTGCTACAAGAGTGTGTGATGTTGAGCAAGTCACTAAATCTTCCTGAACTTCTGGTTCCCATCTGTAAAATGGGGATGACAGTACTACCTTTCCCTCATTCTTTTTTCTTGGTTGTATATTGAGACTGTAAGCTGCCGGGGCCAGAGATTGTCTCTTATTATGTACTGACTCTTGCACAGTAGAGCCGTGTTCTTGGTTGGGCTCTCCAGATGCTATAATCACAACCCTTAAGTGCTACCAACATGCGGAAGCAACGACAGATCTAAAGAACTTTTAGGTGGATGGGGTCCAATTGGCCACTGTTGCCGCCAAGTTTGTTGAGAGAGATGGGTTAATGATGGCAACGTAATGAAGATGTCTTGTAACCTGACTGTGAACGCGGGGGAAGGAGTGATTTCAAACTCCTGAGCAGGTGCCATTTTTCAAGTATGTGTATTACTATTGTGGTTAATTATACACACACTTGTTTAATTATTTTGTTTTGCTTTTCTTTGGGGTGCTGCTTTCTTCTCCATTACAGCTGTTTGTATTTGCTACTGCTAACTTGCGTGCTAGGGCAGAAGTTATGGACTGATCTAGTGCCTGCTAGATATTTTACGACCGAAACGGGAGGGATAAAATGTTGATTTGAGTAAATATATTAAATTGCTGAGAACATCCAAATCTCAGCTACCTAGTTATCCTACAGAGTGAAAAGGAAAGTGAAGAATAAGTGTCTGATCCAATTCCCACTAATGTTAGTGGAAGGATTCTCATTGAGTTCGTGGGGGGAGGGTGTAAGTAAATACATATCAATTCTTATTGCAGGTTGAACTTCTCTAGTCCAGCACCTTTGGGACCTGACCGGTGCCAAGACACAGATTTTGCTGAATCACAAGAGGTCAATATTGTCTAGCAACATTCCCAACACTTCCACTGCTTCCTGGGCTCTTAGAAGACACTTAGGGGTAAATTAGAGCTATATAACAGCACAAAGCATTGAGAGCCAGGACTGGTGGCTATAAACAAACTTTATGGGACCAGGAGGCACTTAGCAGGATATCCACTTATCATGGGTATGGCTAACTAAAATCATGCCAGACCATGGATGTTGCCGGACCAGAGAGTGCCAGATTAGAGAGGTTCATCCTGTATCATGTATTATTCTTTTGGATTTCTATTCTTTTCATGGTTTTTTTTTACTTGCCTTGACACTATTCTGTTCTGTTAAAATGGTGAACTTGGAAATGGGTTTGTAAAATGATAGATATCCGCCTGTTATAACGCATGACTTACAATAGCTCCTTGGTGAAAGGCCAGCATAGTCATGAAAGCATAGCAGATCTATATTTTTAAGAATCCTGATAAAATAATGAATAACTTATCACACACTCAGAAGAGGAGTCGAGGAGGCGGGAGGGCCTAGGCCTGCTTTACGCCAACTGGGGATCTGGCCCATAGTATTGTTTTCTTGTATTGTGATATAGACACATCATATATATAGTAGCCCAGTGTCTGTGCATCTGTAACGCTGACGTACACGGCCACGCCCCCTGACCGTGTACGTCAGCGCCCCGCCCCCTTCCTCGCTCCCTGGCTCTTCGGGCCCCATGGCCCCCGCCAGCGCTGCTTCCCTCCCCCTTCCTCCGGCCCTCCCATCCTCCTTCCAGCCCCACAGCCCGATCCCCAGCTCTGCTTTCCACCCCCTTCCGGCCAGCCCCGTCCCTTCCCCTCCCTGCATGGCGCACTGTGGCTCGCTGCACCACTCCCAGCTGAGTGGCGCTCCCGCCGGGCCCCTGGCGGGAGCAGTGGCGGCAAGCGGCCCCGGGTTCGCGCCACGCGTGGGGAGCGCGGACTCAACGCCGCTGTCGCCAGGCCCAGCTGACCGCCGCTCCCACCGGGCCCACCTGAGCGGCACTCAGGCTGGGCCCCGGCGGAGTGCCGCTCAGCTGGGAGCGGCGCAGTGCGCCACGGAGGGGGTGGGCGGGCGTCACGCAGGGAGGGGAAGGGGCGGGGCTGGCTGGAAGGGGGTGGGAAGCAGAGCTGGTGTGGGCTGGAGGGAAGGATGGGGAGGGAAGCAGCGCTGGCGGGGTGTCCAGGGGCCGTGGGGCTGGCCGGGCAGGAAGAGGGGTGGGAAGCAGAGCTGGGGGTTTCCAGGGGTCGTGGACTGGACAGGGGAGGGGGCAGGAAGCAGACCTGGCGAGGGGGGGAGGGATGCAGCCACTGGCCACTTGCCACCACTTGCTCCCCTGCCGGGGCCCAGCTGAGAGCCACTCAGGTGGGCCCGGTGGGACAGCAAGGTGGGTGGGGCGGTGATGTACATGGCCAGGGGGCAGGGCCATGTACGTCACCGCCCCCCCTTCCTCCTCCCGCTGCAGCGCTGAGTGGTGCGCCCCTCAGCCGGGCCGCCGCGGGAGAGGGGAGGGAGGGGCGGTGACGTAGACAGCCCCGCACCCTGGCCGTGTACGTCACTGCCCCGCCCCTTCCTCCCCCGCGGCGGCCCAGCTGAGCACGCAACACTCAGCCGAGCTGCCATGGAGGGAGGGGAAGGGGGCGACGTGACACAGCCAGGGGCAGGGCCGCCGCCATCGCCCCCCTTCCTCCCGCTGTGGCACTTGGCTGAGTGCTGCGCCCCTCAGCCGGGCCGCCAGGGGAGCCAGCAGCGCAAGGGGCTGTTTGGGCTCCCCCAGGGTGGGAGGGGAAGGGAGGGCGGTGATGTACACGGCCCCGGCCCTGGCCCTGTACGTCACCACCCCGCCCCCCTTCCTCGCAGCAGCCCGGCTGAGCAGGCAGCACTCAGCCAAGCGCCACAGCGGGAGGGAAGGGGAAGGGGCGGGAGAGACGGAGGGGAGAGAGAGGCAGGAGGAGGAGGAGAAGAGAAAGGAGAGTGAGAGGCAGGAGGGGGAGAAGAGAAAGAAAGAGACGGAGAGAGAGGCAGGAGGCGGAGGAGAGCTGAGAGGGGGGGGGAAGCAGAAGAGAGAGAGAGAGAGAGAGAGAGACAGAGCGAGAGAGCTCAGGAGACAAGACCTGAAAATCCCATTTTATGACGGGCTAATTGGCTAGTTATTCTATAAATGTGAAATCTTCCTGTTGTAAACTCAAGAAGTGAAAACACACAGTAGCCCGTTGACTTGAATGGAGCCCAGAATTTAGCCTACTAGAGGCATCAGAGCAGTTTCCCAAAATGCCTATTAGAGGCATCAGAGCAGTTTCTCTTGTGAATGAAGGTTTCTAAGAGCGATGACTTTCAGTTCCAACAACACGCTTAAGTGCATGCTTCACATGAAACTGTTGTGTTTGGTAGACCTTTATAAGGCCCTAATTCAGCAAGATACTCTCACATATGCCTCATTTTAGCCTTGCGAACAATCCCACTGAAATGAACTGGGCCTTAGTTTGATGAGGGGAGACTTGTTTACAGCACCCTGATAGTTACCATCCTGGAAAACATCTGCATTGAACTCATGGGCTTGGGACTAATCTCATGCTTAGAGAGAAAGGTGGGTGAGGTAGCTCGGACTAACTTTTCTGGTGAAAGAGAGAAGCTTTTGAGCCCCATGCAGCTTTCCCCCTGGTCTGGGAGAGGTATTCAGATTGTTTAACATAAGTAGCTACCACATATTCTAAGGGACCATTCAAGATGAAATGGCCAGTTAACGCCTTTTTTAATCACAAGATATAGAAGTGGGGTTAGTGTGTTACAGACTGGCGCCATAGACCATAAATCCAGTGTCTTTTTTAAAACCAGGACCACACCTTTCAAGGTCCTACTCCAGACTATCACAAAATATGGTGTACCTCATCTGCTGCCCTGAATGCCCCAATAACAGCTATGTGGGTAGAACCAGACAATCCCTTTACTCTTCAATGAACTCACACCGGAAATGGTAAATGACAAAAACAAAAAAGAACAACCTGTCACCTGTGGGGGGGAACTCTCTTCACAGAGCAATCACTCCGTATCTGGCCTTTCAGTCCTCATCCTCAAAGGAACCCTGCCTGCATGGCACCTTCAAAAGATGAGCCGGGGACCAGAAGTCCATAACTCTGCTAGATACTAAAATCACGGTCTGAAACTGCTCCAGTAAACAGTATAACCTCGCCCACCAGGTCTCTCCAATATTCTGGAGTCAACAGAGCTACAACAGTGCTTCAAACAACAAATGCTTAAATGTAGGCATGTGCTTATGTACCTAGCTGAGCGGGCGGGTCTTAGTGCTTTGCTGGACCATGCCCTATGGACGTGATCTAAAGCCATTGGCATCAGCGGACGTTGGATTTTTGACATTTCCATAACCTTTCAAACAAGCCAAAAAGCCTGAAGTAGTTTGCAATCAAGAAGGCCAATCAAGGACACGTCTGTAGCTTCATCGCCTCTTAACAAACAGCTGGGGAATGAAGTGAGCAAAGGTTTGATTCCAATTTGACTCACTGATTTCTCTTCTCCAAATGACTTGCTGTCTGGTAGTTTCCGTTTTTTCTCTCCCCAGGACTAACCGAGATCAGCAGACCGTGGCTCATGTGAAGAAAGAAGACTAAGTTGAAATGAACTCTTCTCTCCTTTCCAAACTTGCTTTCCAACACTTCCTTCCTTGCATGGTACCTCTTGTAACTTCCACATTCTGTCTGTGTTTGGGGGGACTGGTCTGATTAAAACTCAAATAAAAAGTGTGAGGGTTAGATGTTTTTTGTGGCTCTTAACCCATAGTTCCTGTCAAGTTCAGGCAAGCAGCTGAAGAGTTCTCCAAATGACTGTGAGCATACAGTTCTCCAGCCAACCTAATTTGAATGGCATTAGAGCGGCTTCAGCTTTCAGTCTCACAGCACTTCCGCTCAGACCGTGAGTGAAGCTCTGTTTCCAAATTGGGACATTGGAGAAGTTGCTCAGGGGGCAGCTCCCTCAGCAAACCAACATGTGTTCCAACAGGCTGACAATTTCCAGGCCACTCAGAACGGAGGGCGTGAATCAACATGTGTCAGACTTCAAAACCATGTGCATGCATCTGTGTAGGCAACCGTTTTCCATTGTGATTATCAATGAGCAGGACTCTGTCAACAAGTCAGCCCCCATCACATGGGGTGGCTCAGGTCAGTGCAGTAAGGAGTTCTCATGTCAGACCAAGGTTTCAGTCCTGCAAAGGCTTATGCACATGCTGCTTATTTTCAGTGAGTCCCCTGCATTTTAAAGTTTAAGCTTCTGCTCAAACTTTCACAGGATTAGGGTATAACACAGGGCTGTTAAATATCAGTTAATGGAATAGTCGAGTAACCTCATGAATTCTTATCAGTTACTCGACTATTCTATAGACCCAAGGGGTGGGACCAGCAGCCAGTGTGCTCCGGCCTCACTCCCGAGGAGCCCCCTGCCACTCTGCGCTGCTGCCTCTGCATCAGAGGCAGCAGCACGGGTGTCAGGTGGGAACTGGTCTGTGAGGGGAGCCAGATTAAAAAACAGCTCCCCTTGCGGTCTGGCTGCCTGTCACCCAGTGCTGCTCCCTCTGATAAAGAGACAGTAGTGCGGGGTGGCAGCAGCCCCTGTCTAGGAGGGATCTGAGCTCCTGGATCCAGCACGAGCTGGAAATGAGCCAGGCTGCCTGCCTGCCCGGCTCCTAATACACTTTAAATGCAGAGCCACAGCAAGGGTAGGTCTTGGACCTGGCGTGAGCCAGGACTGAGCTGGGCTGCTGGCCAGCCTGCTAAAAAATTTACTGGTGGCGGGGGGAGGGAAATGTATGTAGTGGATAGCATTAACTTATAGGTTTTTGCTTATTGCTTAATTGGTTAATTGACTACGCTATTACATCCCCAGTATAAAACTGTCCTAGAAAGGGTAGAAAAGTACCATGAGAGAGTTGGTCATGTGCTTAGGACGTTGGCGAGGGGCTGAGGAGATCAGCGTTCTCTTTCCAATTCTGTTGAGGTCTTACTGTCCCCTCAGTTTCCCATCTCAAAAGCAAGTGAGGTGTTCTGAGGATAAATCTATTCATGGTGGGAAGTGCTCAGATACCAGGGTTATGAGCACTGGAGAACAGCATCGTAACTAAAAGCCTTCTTTTTTTGCTGAGGCATTGCTATTGATCCCATTGTGTGTTTTCAGGTCACCGCAGTATGTTATACCCACAGAGAAGAAATGCAGAGGTGGAAATCATTAGCTTTCGTAGGCAGGACTGGAGGAATGCATGTTCTAACCTGGGAGCCTCTCTGAGTGAGAGATGAGAACTCAAGAGCTGCCCTGAAGTGGCAATAATTGGGTTTCCTCAATTGCGGTTGATGCAGACAGCTACCAAAGGCACATTTTATCTGCTAGCCTGTACTCCTTCGTAATGATTTGCTTTTTCCTATGGTATGCTGCTCACAGAACAATAGTAATTAATAGGGCATTCCAGTTAGGGACCTGATAGTTAACTATGAGAATATGAAGACGTACCTAGGGCCTGAGCCAAAGTCCATTGAAGTCAATGGCAGGAAGTATGGTCTAATAATAGTGTGTTGGACTGGTGATACCTCCTCCCATTTACAGCTTAGCCAAAGACTTCCTATGTGACCTTGGCTAAATCACTCAAGTGACCCATGCCTCAGTTTCCTCTCTCTGTTTAAAACAAAAGGTCCAGGGGCATGGATACTTGAGCCACAGGGCTCAGCTGCAGTGAGGGGTCATGTCACCTCTTACCCTGTAACCTGGGTGAGCATAATGCTTTGCTACTAAAGCAAATACATGCTGCGATGCTCAAAGTCAGCAACAAGTGTGTGGGTCCCACCCTGAGTGTCTGAACTATGCCACAAGACTTAGTTCAGCATCTGGGACCCCAGAATGCTCTCTGCAGCTTCCCTCTGGGAAGTTATATCGTGTCCACTGCTTTCCCCATATCCACGGAAGGGGTTATCTCATTATAGAAGGCGATTAGGTTGATCAGGAATGACTTGCCCTTGGTGAATCCGTGTTGACTCTTCCTGATCACCTTCCTCTCCTGCAAAGGTCTCAAAATGGATTACTTGAGGACCCGCTCCATGATTTTTCCAGGGACTGAGGTGAGGCTGACAGGTCTGTAGTTCCCTGGTTTTCCTCATTCCCTTTTTTAAAGCTGGGCACTTCATTTGCCTTTCCCCAATCATCCAGGACATCTCCCATTCACCTTGAGTTTTCAAAGACAATGGCCAATGGCTCTGCAATCACTTCAGCTAATTCCATCAGCACCTTTGGATGCATTCAGTCTGTCTCATGGACTTGTGTGTGTCCAGCTTTTCTGAATAGTCCTTACCCTATTCTTTCACCTTCTCCTCATACTGTGTTGCCCAGTGCAACAGTCGGGGAACTGACTTCATCTTTGAAGACCAAAGCAAAAAGAAAGCATTGAGTACTGTGGCTTTCCCCACATCGTCTGTCACTAAGGGCGCGTCTACACTTCACCATTATTTTGAGATAACCAGCGTTATTTCAAAATAACAAAGCAAGCGTCTACACAGCGATTCTGCTATTTCAAAATAATTTCAAAATAACGGACGGCTTATTCCGAAATCTGTAAATCTCATTCTACAAGGAATAACGCCTATTCTGAAATAGCTATTTTGAAATAAGGCATGTGTAGATGCTCCACTGCTGCTATTTCGAAATAGCCCCTCACCAGGGCCATTCTAAGTTGTTCCTCCCCAGTGCCTCCTGGGGCTCTAAATCGAGATAGCACGTCTACATTAGAGAAGCCTGATTCAGACTAATTTTGAGGCTTCCCTGCAGTGTAGATGTGCAATTGCAAAATAAGCTATTTCGGAATAACTATTCCAGAATAGCTATTCCAAAATAAGCGTACAGTGTAGACATACCCTCAGTTGCGTTTCCTAGCCCTGGATGACTCCTTCAGTCGGGGACTTCCACAGAAGTACAAGGTGCTTGTTTGTCTTCCTAGGTGAAAGATCTTTGCCTAAATAGGTTCAGAGACTTTTCAACCCCTCCTTGGTTGAAGGATCCATCTTTCTCATCTTGCAACAGCTCTGTTCCCTTTTGTCTGTTTTTGATGGATATTTTACAGGTCCTCTGCCCCTAAGTGAGGTGAGTTCAGTAAACCTTTGAAAAACTTCTCTCTCCAAATTCATTGACCTTGCTTCAAGAGTCAGGAACACCTCATGCTGTTCTTCCCTTTCTGTGGTCTCCTCCCCCCACCAAGCGCTATGTAAATGGAGCTTAGACTCTATTTGGTCACACCTTGCTTAATTTCTTTGGAGAGAGGTAGCTAGCTGGGTTGTGCCGCCTTGTCTGGGAGAGGCCAATTTCTTTTATTGTTTGAGTCACAAACAGTAAAGCAGAATATTAATGAGTATTCATAATTCCTTATGTAGTGTTAGTATATACAATTCACAATCATTAACTGCCAGTGTGTCACCAGCTTTCATAAGAGACCTCACTCGATCCAGCTGTCTGCATCTTGATCCCAGAACCCAGATGGTTTTTCTGTGGTTCGCTGCTTGCCGTTTCAAGGAGTAGGAAGACAGTAGGTACCACGATGTGCCATTCCATTGTAAAAACCCCTACAAATACTTGGTCAGTCACACATGTCAATTGACTGAATCACCAGACCATAATTGTTTTGTCAAAAGACGTGTCATCCTAGGTAATGGCTCATCCAGGGAGCGTCTTACCAGCGTTGTAATTGGCATGGTGGACTGAGAATTTATTTTTAATTAGAAAAGGAAGTCTCTACGATGGCTACCATGGACCATGCTCAGACTATGGAAAGGAAGCAATGCCCAAATTTCTACTGGCCTTTTGTCCCCCAAGAAATCCGGAGCAAGGTGACTTCAATATACCACTTGGCACAATCTTCTTCATGTACTCTGGACTTTCAGACCCAGGCGACAGTTTTTGACGTGCTAGATATAAATACGATGCTTGGATTTGCTCAAAGAAGAGATGAGAACTTTGTAATATCTCAAATGGAGAGGGGAGCTGTTAAGTATATAGGAAATATATAACATATAAGCTATAAGTATATAGCTGTTAAGTATATAGGGTGTCATAAGGAGGAGGGAGAAAACTTGTTCATCTTGGCCTCTGAGGATAGAACAAGAAGCAATGGGCTTAAACTGCAGCAAGGGAGGTTTAGGTTGGACATTAGGAAAAAGTTCCTAACTGTCAGGGTAGTCAGACACTGGAATAAATTGCCCAGGGAGGTTGTGGAATCTCCATCTCTGGAGATATTTAAGAGTAGGTTAGATAAATGTCTATCAGGGATGGTCTAGACAGTATTTGGTCCTGCCATGAGGGCAGGGGACTGGACTCGATGACCTCTCGAGGTCCCTTCCAGTCCTAGTATTCTATGATTCTGTGAAACCCCTGTTTAGTGGGTATCCCTTGTTTCCTTTTGATGTTAATCACTGTGCCTTTAAGAGGAGGTTCTTCTGGCCCTCAAATACAAATTCCTTCCTTGCCGTTATTGCTCGGGGGAATCTGTCCTTCCCTAAGGAAGCTGTAGCAATCACAATAAACATCTGTCTCTGTGGGTCTTCTCAAACCTTAGCAGGTCAATGTCCATGTATTGATTTGAGAATTTAACTCTATCTTAGGTTTTTTGGAGTCCACTCTCCCAGTAATGTCAGGGTGCTGGGCAACAATTTAAAAGAACACTTAGTGTGCCCTAAATGGCAATTTTTTCACTGCTTCCCTTATTCTTGATTTGTGTATCTTTTCTTACTCAAACCACACAGTTAAGCAGCTTTGCTCTTCTTGGTCAAATCCCCTGCTAAAAGATCATTTTCTAATGCTCCTGTGATGGATAGGAGGAGTGCTGGCCAGCACTCGGTGACTAAGGGGTTAAACTCAGGCAGCTAGCAAGGGTGTTGGCAGGGAGCCAGAAGAACCAATGGGAATACAGTGCTGAAATCTGAATTGGATATAGATACCTGGTCTGCTCTTCCTTTGTGTCTTCTAAGCTAAGGACTGAAGGGAGCAGATGCAATAATCAGAATTACCTTGCTTATAAGAAATATTGAACATGGGAGTGAGCTGGGCCTTGAAGTACAGATCAGCATGGATAGTGAGTAAAGGGGAAAAGTGTATTTAGTTGCGATCAGGGTATTTTTCTTTGTTTTGGTTGTTTTTTTGAACTTCTCTGTGTGAATCCATGCCTGCCCTCCCC
This sequence comes from Rafetus swinhoei, assembly GCA_019425775.1. NCBI lineage: Eukaryota > Metazoa > Chordata > Testudines > Trionychidae > Rafetus > Rafetus swinhoei. The sequence goes on along the minus strand of CM033427.1, from coordinate 125,469,794 downwards.
CATTCACTATCTAAGAGTTGTTCCCAGGGATTTTCTATGTGCTTTAATTTGTTTTACTTAGTTGCTCTGTTACACCTAGCAATCAAGTATATCTTTTGTTTTGTTAATAAAAAATCACTTTTTTAAGGTGATGATTTGATTCTTGTGTCCTGGAAAGTAACAGGAGGTCTGTGTGTGTATGTCTGCCTGCCTAAGACGAGCGGTTAACTACCAAAGACCGCAGCTTGTTTCTCTCTTTTTTGTTTGTTTGTTTTCAAGCTCTTTTGGGGCAAAAGAGCTTGGGGTACCCCTGAGGGAGGAATTCAAGTGTCCCCCCCCCTTTTTTTTGTAGCGCAAATCTCTTGATGGTGGCAGCTTTTGTTTTTGTTTTTTTTTCCTCAGAGCTAGTGCATCTGTGACTCTGGGGAGTTTTTGTAAGCAAACCCATAGAAGCAAGATATTCAAGGTTTCTTGAGGGCCCTCGTCTTCTGCACTCAGAGTTCCAGAGAGGGGATCAGCCCTGACAGCTCCACTTTGCATTTCAGATCCAGATGTTGTTTCTTTTGCCCGTGTTTTGAATCCTCTTCACTTTGGCCCGGCCCATCATGTGTACCCAACGTGGTTTGTTTCCATCTGGACACCTGCCTAATTCATGCGGCTCTGCGTATGCCGCTGCTTACAGACATGGGGCCTAATGCAGATCTCACGCTGGTTTTGCACAGAAGTAACTCTATAGACATCAGCAGAATTATTTCCGATCGACACCACTGTGAAATCCGTAACATGCCAGAGCTTCAGCTAAACTGAAGATTCTACAGCCCAGTGTGCTAAGTGTGTTGATAGTCCTCCGTTGGTGTGAATTAGCCATTGCTGTGAAAAGCTAGTGATTTACTCCACCCACAGATCTATCCCAGGGTCTATAGTGGTGACAGCCGTGGTTTGGATGGAAATTCTGCTATTGACCACATGTTCAGAAACTCCAATCCAATCTTCTTCTCTCTTTACTCTGCATCTTGGCTCCTGGCCAGGTGCTCCTCTTGGTTGATTGTTTCACCATTGCTAACCCTTGTCTGCCCTCCGCTTTTTAGGCTTCTGAACTCAGATGCAACGTTCTGGTTTGCTTCAGCTCGCCTGTGCACCACCTACTCAGATGCATTTGGTTTCTCAGCTGAGCCATTTTACCCAGGCCGATGTTCTTCCCCCTCCACCCCACTGGGAAAGAAAAACTCACCAGTGAAAACTCCATAAATCTATAGTATAACCTGTGTTAAAACAATCCATATCTGAGAAATGAGAATACTGGTGAGAGGCAAAGTAGGAACCTTTTCCATGATGAGTTTAAGTATCCAGCAGTGTGTTTCTGAAGCATGTCCCTTTTCCAACATCGTCTTCACAGTCTCAAAGGGCCAGAATTTCAACTAGTGTAAATTTAGATTGCTCCCTTGGCTTCTGCAGAAGGATGCCCATTTACACCAGCTGAGCAGCCGACCTAGAGCTTTGACAATCCTAGGAAAATGTAGTTGTGAGGACACTAAACTGACATGGAACCATTCCTAGGTCCGTGCAGCTGCCGTTGCACGGAGATTTCTTCTAGGACGTCTCAGATGGGCATAGAAATCTACTTCAGCGTGTCTCTGAGACTCGTTCTGGTGAAAAATATTTAAAAATGACGGGCCCGGTCCTCGTACAACATAAATAAAGGACCAGGCTCCTGTAGATTCCCTGATGTTAGCACCTGTGCAAGTCAAGACATTTAGCTAGATGCCTAACTACAAACGTAGTCCCTAGCATTAAGAACCCAAGTCTGGCCTCACTGCTGCTCTGACCACTTGAGATTTGTCTTCTCTTTACAGCATCTTTTATTGTCCTTTTGACAGCGCCTTGAATAGCGATGATGAGGACGCCAGGGCAGCCATCCGGTTTAATTGTCTGGCTGTTTTTTCTCAAGCTGCCAGCTGGTGCTGACACTCAGCTTGTTTTCTTCCCTCTCGGGAGGCAGTCTTGGGGGTGACAACACCTCACACCCATTTGCTAAAGCAGTGACAGCCGCAGAGGGGTGCACGGGCTTCTCCAGTTCCCGGGCGGTGGTGTGACTTGCCTTTTCCCCAGCCACTCCCCCATGCACACATCTGTTTCTGCGGACTTTTAACATTCCAATTTTCTTTGATTGACACTGTCTCCCTCAGCTGAGTTCTCTCTTCTGGCCTCTCCTTGGCTGGCTTTTGTCAGGCCCTGTCATTTCCAAGGGGAAAACAGAAGACCTCAAGTCTCCTCTCATTCGCATTGGTGTAAATCAGGAATAAATTCATGGAAGGCAATGCTGATATGGTGGTGTAAAGTGGGATTAAGTGAAAACAGAACCAGCCTCTCCGTTCTGTATGGGCGGTGAGACGACCTCTCAGCTCCTCTGAGCCTCACAGGGTCATCTCTTGCTGCCCCTACTTGTGTCTCAGAAAGACCAAGGGGAGATGAAAATCAAATTGTTATTCACTTGGGTGGAGATTTTCCAGAGCACAAAGGGCTACTGAGCCATCCACCTCCCATGGGGAGTTTGACACACAATTGCTCTTTGTGCCTTGAAAATTCTTTCCTCGTGTTCATTTTTACATTGTTGGAAATACCCAAAATGTTCCGACAGACAGGAAGACACAGCCCCTCTCCCTTCCCTGGGCCTGGGAATACCCCATATGTTATAAGAGACAAACATCTGACAAAAGAAGAGGGAATTAAGGGAGCAGGAGGGGGAAGTCGTACAAACACAGTGTCCAGGGGATGATGAATGGTCCATGTTATGCTAGTTCCATTTCTTTTCCAGCCTAACCCCAGCTGACCCTTTACCCAGTCATTAGCTGGCTAATTTCTGGTATCCAGAAGGGGATCTGCTGGAGGGATTCACACCAGGAGAGAATAGAGGCCTCCCACACTTGTTTAGGAAGAGCAGTCCGTGTGCAGGAGGAAAAGGTGGATGTTAAGACCCCAATCACTATTTTTGCCATTTTTTTAAAAAAAAGCTTCTGATCATTCTTTGAGCAAAGACATTGGCATGATAGAGTCTGGCCTCAGATGCATTTGTGGTGATGCCATTGGTTTCACTGCTGTTACTTTGGATGTGCCTCAATGGAATGGAGATCGGGACTAGCCTGTTGAGTTCAGTGGGGTTAATGCAAAATATGCAGAAGGCCCCCGGATAGATGTACAATAGATAACAATGCAATCTGTCCATGTGAGTTGTCAGGATACGGTCCTCTCCTTCAGACTGGTGCACTGCCTGGAAGCCGTGTTCCACTCCCAGCAAATTAGCGCTAAATGTCTCAATGGCTCACTCCTTTCGTCAGATTAGCGAAGGTGCATTTGGGCCTGTGATGCAGAGCAAGGATACTAAGAAAACACGTTTACACCTGGTCGGTCAACAACCCCAGGCTATCTGTGTGTGGGGATCTGCTTCAAGTTACGTGCAGTTCTTCCCTGCCATTTGTTGCCTTCGTGGACTCTCTCCAGGGGTCCCTGTATTATTTGAGTATCTACTATATATTGGAGAGAGGGAGTCTGTCTATCTGTCTGTTCAAGAATTCCTCTTAAGTGGAAAGAGCTAGGACCACCAAATTTGGTAGGCAGCTTCCTCTTATCCTAACTTAAAGCAGGATAAGGGTTTGGTTGTGCCAGGACAATGGGACATGCCTGGAATGGGATTACTTCATACACCATACAGAAAAGAGACAGAACCCCCAGGCAGGTGAAAGAGGCTGGCTGAGGACATGCCCCTCCCTCCTGCCTGGGACTGCCCTAGTCCTGAGCCTCCCACCCCCTAGGCACCCTTTGGGAAGATGGGGGTTTGAGTCTTCCCCCCTTCCCCCATTTGTATAGGGACATTGCTGGCTATTCCCCTTTGTCAGGGAGTGAGCAGAAAGGGCACAGTTTGCTGCATTCCTCACGCTGCTTGAGGAGCACAGGGGGCAGACACACCTGGATCAGCCCCAGCTGAGCGACATGCACACCTCCCCCAGCTGTGCCTTCTGGAATTGCAGCGGCCATGGAGAGGCACTTCTCACCTGGCCCCAAGCTGCTGTGGTGAGAGAGCTGGGATTGTCCTCTCTCCCCAGGACAGCCTGCATCCTGAACGCCTCCTCCCTAGCCCCACCCCGGAGCAGTGATTCAAGTGAAGCACCGTCATTTTCATTTTACGTTCCAAAAAATGAAAAAGTTGTTGAGTTAAGGACCCACGCAACGCCTGGTCCACCTTCTAGTGTGTTTATATTGCAGTAGCACCTAGAGGCCCCAACCAAAATCAGGTGTGCTAGGTACCCTGCAGGGACTTGAAGACAGTGTAAAAGCAGTGCATATGACAGCAGAAGGTGAGCCAGAAGCATCCCAGCCCTCTGGGAAAAGATCTTGCAGTGCCCCTCTTCCTCAGGGGACAGGACTCTGACACCAAAGCAAACATATCTGTGCAGTTGCTTATTCACTATTCGCCCTCTTCCTTATCAGCCACATTCTGATAACCCCACTCAGCTAAGATGGTAGCTGACTCGATGGACCTTTCAATTTTTCCAACAGGCTGAATTCTGGAGACATTGATTTCAATGGGGCGCGATTTATTGCAGTCAGACTGTTTGTAGCGTAGAATCTGTCCCTTTGTAAAGACTGACCCATAAGACTGACCCATGGCTCTTGGATTATCTGATGCTAGTTACATAGAGGAACTGAACATGTTCCCTTTAGCCAGCCAGCCTATTTGATTCAACCTTTCAATTTCTCTGCGTTGCTCCATTTCTTCCTCTACTCTTCCTCATATTCTTCATGTGTATCACTATGTATCCAGGTGACCAGTGTGCTAAGCACCCTTGAGCAGGGAAAGTCATGTTGAGTAACATCTCCTCCTAAATTACACATCTGAGATGTGATTGGAGGAGAATCCCATGCCTCCTTTTTTTGGTCCCTGATTGGGTAAGTTTTAGTTCATTACGATTGGGTTAACATTAGCTCACTCCACAGCATAAGGGAAGCTTGAAGACTCGCCGGAAGGAATGACCTACTTCTGTGCCTTCCGTTTTTTTGCAAATTGCAACAATAGTCTGTGTGCACTTTCAGGTAATTTAATCCTATTTCTTTTATAGTCACTGACCTCCTCTATGCTAACTCATTTTTCATTCAGTCACCGCTTCTCCTCTCCAAGTAAGTGTTGATGAATTTATACCCAGGATATTAATCAATATGTAGAAACTCTATTGATCTGGATAAATCCTCCAATTATGGCTATTCTGGGGTAACTTGAGATTGCATGGACATACCACGGCAGTCTGGAACAATCAAGACACGTGTGGACTAGAAGCTGACCTCATGCACATGAGCATAGCTCCATTGGCATGTTGTGAGGCTTTCCAGGATTTAGTGGCACTCTGTGGGATGTGGCACTATGCCAGACATTCATTCTGGTGGCAGGACTTTTATTAAAAAGTTAATTTTGTGACTCTTTTGACCAAGTACTTCATGGAACAGCCCTTCAGGGTTTCATTCTGACATCTCTTAAACAACTAGCCAATTAGCCCGTCATAAGACGGGATTTTCAGGTCTCTCCTCCACATCGGTCTTCTCTCCTTCTCTCGCCTCCGGTCTCTCTCTCTCTCTCTCTCCTCCTTCTACTGCCCCCTCTCTTTCTCAGCTCTCCTCCGCCTCCTGCCTCTCTCTTTCTCTCTCCTCCCCTTCTGCCTCTCACTCGGGGGACCGCGGAGCCCAAATGGCCGTTTGGGCGCCGCACTCCCTGTGCTGCTTGGGGGGTGTGGAGCCCAAACGGTTGCTTGCGCCACTTGCTCCCACGCGGCAGCCTGGCTGTGCAGCGCAGAAGTCAGCCGAGTGCCATGGCGGGAGGCGAAGTTGGGGGGGCAGTGACGTTCATGGCCAGAGGGCAGGGCCTGGAGCCGCTGTCACGCTGCACATCACCGCCCTGCCCCCCTTCGCCTCCCGCCGTGGTGCTCAGCTGACTTCTGCGCCGCTTAGCCGGGCCGCCGCGGGGAGCAAGCGGCGCAAGCGGCCGTTTGGGCCCCGCACTCCCCATGCAGCACAGGCCGCCCAGAGGGAACAGCCAGCATTTCAGCGTTAGACTCTCAGACATTGGGCTACTATCTCTTAAACAATATGCAGTGTAGAAGTGAGACACACACACACACACACACACACACACACACACACACACACCAGTGAGTCTTCCTGTTGTGTACTTTAAACCAACATGATCATCTGCCGTATTCCTGTTCTCTGAGAGCTCAGCAATTCTGCACAGCAGATGCTAGGAGAAGGAAAACGTGGTGGTGATGGAGGAGGAAGAGGAGCGTGGGTCAGAGGACAATGGGGGAAAGGGAAGAGACAATGCATGGGACTGATACCTCAAGAGGGTGTACTTCCTTAGGAAATCCTCTTGGGGAGTCGCTGAAGACACCCCACGGTTCACCCTTGTTCCATAGACTCCTGGCTTCATCCAAGGACAGCAGGAACGGTGCTATCCACTGGCTCCAGCTTCTGTTTCAAAACGTTGAGGGAAACTGGCGAGGTGTTCTGGTTATGACCATTCTGGCTCCGGGTCTGGTGTAAATCAGTGGAAGTTGGAAGTCAGGAGCTGCACTTGTGGGGAAAAAAACTGGGCTAGGATGATCAGGCTGTGTGGAGCCAGGAGACTGTGGGTTTGGTTCCTCTCTCGCTTTCACTGGTGTAACACCACTGACTGCCATGGAGCTACTCCTGACTTACACCTGGGTAAATGTGAGAATTGGACTCAAAAGACCAAACTCACCATTGACTTGAGAGAACTTCAGGACCAGGATAGCAGAAGATGGACCTTCAGACCAAAGGTCCATCTAGCCCAGTACCTTCTCTTCCAACACTGGCCAATGCCAGATGCCCCCAGAAGCAATGAACAGATAACCATCAAGCGCTCCCACCCCTGCCGCCCATTCCCGACCTCTGACAAATGGAGGCTAAGGACGCCATCCCTGTCCATCCTGGCTAATAGCTTTTAGGACTTTGGACTTTGTTCTGGAGTGAATGGGGATCTAATGCAGTGGCATGTGTATTCAGCAGCAGCTGTTTAATTTCCCAGCTTCCAACAAGATTCTGGTACTCAGTTCATTGTCTGCTGCCAAACGACCCTCGCTTGTCATCTATGCTCTAACAGTGCTTGAGAAATTAGTGTCAAGAGGCAGTATTTACTCAGGAGAGCTACATGTATATGCCTAGAGACAAGAAATTAGAGTTATTTGGTACACCTTTGGCTGTTGGGATTCAAAAGTGAATGCTCCTTTTCTGTGTTTTCCTAATCTGTCATGATGGCTTTTATAGTTTATGATGACGTAAGAATTTATATTATGTTAACAGATTATCAAAGGTGTATTTATCTATCAGGCCCTGGTGGTTGCCCAATTCAAGTACTCAAGAGTGCCTCAGTGTTTCAATTATAAGAACAATGCCGTTCAAAAGTTATTTTAATGGAGCTCTATAAAATTCACCATTCAATGAAACTTAATTTACAAGGTATGTGCCTGGGAGTGATTTTTTTTAAAAAACTCCCAATTAAAAAGAAGAGTCTGGTACTTTAAATTATCTCAATGTAAAACAAAATGGAAAGTTTATAAGTTTCAGATGACTTCTTGAGGTTTTATAACTTTGATCTAAAAATGAAAATGCTCTTTTGGCCATTTTGAAAAACAAAAAATATAAGAAAAATACTGTGGTTTCAAACTTATGGCAACTATGCAGCAAATATTATCTGCAAATTTTATAAGGACTGTTACTGGCACAAATCCCTAAATATGGTACCACATCAAAGTCTGTAATGTGGGCACAGGTGCCAGTCCATTCCAATGCTCGCATTATATTCCACTTAAAAGAGATTTTGGCTACATACAATATACAGAACCAAATTCCGCTCTTATTCACAGCCATGCAGCTCCAGCAAAGTCACATACAAAATTGAATGAGAACATATGATTTGTGTCTTTTCTAAATAGCAAACAGGACATTCTACACAGACATGCACACACACTTTTGAGAAAAAAATGGCCTTTGCATTGTGCAGTGCGAGTAGGTCCTGGACCTGGTATAAGCCAGGACTGAGCTGGGCTGCTGGCCATCCTGCTAAAAAATTTACTGGCAAGAGCAGGCACAGGGGGAGGGAAATGCGTGTAGTCTATAGCATTAACCTATAAACTTTTGCTTAACGGTTAATCGACTGCACTATTACATCCCTATTTCCTTCACGTGAAAATCTGCAGAAAATAAATAAATTAGAGTAGGGTCAAAACTGGAATGTCAAATGCAAATACTTTCAAATGTCAAAAGTGGGAGTGTGACAAGGTGTCTGCCCTGCACTGGTCCTTTAAGGGTTAAAACCCAGCCCTGGGAGAGGGTTGGTGCAGTTGAGCCAGCAGCTGAGGCAACGATGGCCAATCAGGGCTCAGTTAGGGATGTATAAATAAGGGCTCCTGGAGGGGTGAAGACCGACTCACTCTTGCTCCAGCGGTGGAGCAGGAGGAACTGGCTTCCAGGGTTAGAGCAGGGCTGGGGAAAGGCAGACTGAGCTGGGGAAGCTCTGGCCAGGCAAACTCCCAGGCTGCAGGGCCTGAAACAAGGCCTCAAGATACTAAGGGACACAGCCAGGGCAGCAGAAGGCAGTAGGTCCCCCCCCCCCTTGCCAATGAGGAGTTTGCCCCTGAGGTAAGGGGCTAGATGACAACTGGCAGTGAGTCACTGAGGCAAGGTGGGTATAGGGGCTCCCTGAAGGGGAGGACCCCATTGTGTGGAAGATAAGAGCGTGTGGGGGCACTGAGGCAGGGTGGTACCCAAAGGAGAGGATGCCACAGTCTGGAAAGGACGTGAGTCCTAATACACAGCGGGTGAGAATAAAAGGTAAGAGCAGGCATGACGCCAGCCAGAAGGAGGCGCTCCAGGGTGGAAGAGCTGATTCCCAAAGTGACCAGCAGGAAGTGCCATGGTGGTGAGTTACGCCGCCATGTTACAGGGAGGAAATATAAATTCAGATTGAAATCCCACCATCTGAATCTGCTGCACCTGTACCTTTGGAGCCTGGAAGGAGGAAGGATTTAATTTCCCTGGTCTGGTTTGAAGAGAGCCATAATCTCCAGCATGGGTTAGGTTTCGGCTCAGGACAAGGCAGGAGAAAATTGATTATGGGCCAGATGGTGGAGGCTTAACTCATCCTTATTCATGTGAGTAGCCCCATTAGAGGCCAATGACTACTTGTGGGAATAAATGCTCACCAAGGCCATGTCTATGCTACACGGAATATCCACGCTGTCCCGGTTGATCTTGTGGGGGTCAATTTATTGGGTGTAGCATAGAGCCGGTAGGTCAAACTCAAAGGGTGCCTCTGTCAGCGCTGGTACTCCTCCTCCTTGCAAGGAGTAAGGGAAGCTGATCGGAGCGTTTGCTCCTGTCGACCTCCCACTGTGTGGACGGGGATTTAAGATACATCTTAAATGTACGTAGCTGGAATTGCGTATCTTTCTTCAACCTTCCCATGTGGTATAGACCAGGCCCAAGTTAGGAAAAGGCCCTTTATTCAGGCCCTGTGATATTTCCAAAAGATAAAACTCACAAGATCAGCTGATTGTGTGGAACTTCCAGCGTTGAAGATCAAATCTCCAGAGAACAGCTTGCAAGACTTCAGTGCTGTGAAGTCTGAACCCAGTTCCAGTCCTCATTTGTCCTCACATCTAAACCCTGGACCCTAGGCAAAATCTAATCTATCTCCAGAAACTCTTTGCACCATCTGTAAAATAAACACATCCAAATCCACTTTTAAATAGTGTCAGAGTTGCATCCCAAACTGATAAAAGCCAGGGAGTTCCGCCTAAAAGCTATTACCTCCATTTCAGATGGATTGCCCCACTCTCGAATTCTTAAAACTGATTGTTTAACTCTGGGAAGTTTAGTGCATTGCTTCTAAGCTCTTACAGTAAGCAAATCTACGGCTAACAGATGGTGGGGGGGACTAGTGGGCTGGTGTGGATTCTTTCCAAAAACACTGTCTAGCTGCAGGATGTGTAAAACAGAAGCTCCTATTTAAAATCTGATCTGATGTTGTTGGTTTTCTTTTGTTTTGGTGGTTTATTTATTTATTTATTTTATTTATTTATTTATTGGTTGGCGGGGTTGGTTTGGTTTGTGCAGGCCAATGACAACACAACTCTTTCTGGCTTCCCCTCCCTGCACTTGGAACTGTGTAAACTCGCTGCAAGGAAATTCTCCTAAGTAGCGCAGCTGAGAATTGGCCCATTTTCCTGGAATGGAGGTAAAATGGAACAATCTTGTCAAGTTTTTCATATGCAGTGATTCATAATAATGTGTGTGTGTGTGTGATATATATAAAATATGTCAACCCAGAAAGCCTCCACAATGGCTAGTGAATGATAAAATCTCTGTCAGCCGAAGATTTGACCGCTGCAAAAGCAGCACCTGGAGTTACAGTGTATTTGTTTTGATTTTCTCTAAATATTTGCCTCGGAACAATGTAATGCATCAAACAATTGCCAGTGAAACCTTTGGAAGGAGAACGTGACTTCAGCAGAACGATATGACTTTCCATCAAAACTCAAAAATATTCATAAGTCCATTTTGTATGTATTTACCTATTTGTTTGAAAACATTTTGTCTTTTCAAGTTAAAATTAATACATGTCTCATGAAATGTCACATCTCATTTTCATGAAAGTCCTAGGGCTAAGCAGGAATGCAAGCACAGTAAATATTATATTGGCTACATTTTCATATCTTTTACAAGATTATCTGTATACACAAAGATGGAAATATAAAGCAAAAGGATGAATATGTTACTATTGCAGTATATTGTGTAGGAGATAATCTTGAGTGATCCTTGAACGGCCTTGCATCCAAGTTTATTTTCCATCTGGGGCAAGATGTGAAAATGATAATCTCACTTTTATTTGCTCATATGTATGTAGGAAGGCAGATGGATTGAGTGAATGTGATTGCAGATCATAGGTGAATGCTGATACTGGAAACCAACACAAGGTTTAGATTGGTCCCTGAACAAAAGTGTAATGGAAAAACCAGATGATTGGACATTGATTAATTGAATAATCCTTGGAGTGTGTAAAAACTCTTACTTCTTATTAAAATATCCAGCGGGTATGGGATAATTCTGCTGTAAATTAATATTAGATCACGCAATGGAGGGTCGTGGCTGGTAACCAAGTTGACTGTCCTATCTTATTTTATGTGCCAGATAAATGACACAGTTAGGGTATGTCTACATTACAGCGTTATTTCGAAATATCTAATTTTGAAATAGTTATTTCGAAATATCTAATTTCAAAATAACTCGTCTACACACAAAATGCATTTCGAAATAGCTTTTTGCTATTTCGAAATAGTGCATCCACACTGATTGGATGCTGAATCACATTTAAGGCCAGCCGGAACTGGTTCCGGCAGGGCATCTGGTCAGAAGTTACCTTGCTGGCCGCCCTGGCAACAGGGCACCCTGGGAAGGGCTGGAGGCCCCCCTATTTCGAAATAAGCGTCTACACAGCGCTTATTTCAAAATAGCAATTTCGAAATTGGCACTATTCCTCGTGGAATGAGGTTTACCAATTTCAAAATAAGCCCTCCGCTATTTCGAATTAATTTCGAAATAGCAAGTTGGCTTGTGTAGACGGTAGGAAGTTTGCTGTGTAGACATACTCTAAGAAACTGTCTCTAGAATCATAGAACCATAGAGCTGGAAGAGACCTCAGGAGGTCATAAAGTCCAGCCCCCTTGCCCAAGGCAGGACCAGTCTCTGCCCTGAAGAGTTTCCAAATGGATCTGTCTGGAAAGCTTTGTGTTTTGAAATGTTTTGGAGAAAAACAGGGACCCAGCTTTCATAACTTTCACACACAAATTCATCCCCCTTTTCTAAGTCGTGCCCAATGTTCTGAAAAGCATGGGATGGACTAAAGTCTTAAGTCTGGTGCCTGTTTAGAGCAGACAGATGAAAGGTAAAAACAGGCATATTCAAAGTCACCCAACAGAGGCGACACTGGAAACCAGAGTTCCTGAACCACTGGTCTCAGCCCTAAACACAGAGCAACACTGTGCCTCTATGATGCACTGATCTGGCATTTTTATAGCAGCTCACAGCCTATAAGGTCCTCAAGCACTTATCTCGTGTACTCTTGCACAGACTACAAGACTGTAATGTCTCTAGGGCAGAGCTGGGACTTTACATTTATATCCGTACAGTGTGAGCCTGGATTGGTGCCCCTAGAAATAATAATATACAATAAAAGAAATAATAATAAATACCTCACTCCCTTCTGACTTATCTGCATCTCCTTTGTACAGGGACAGAGCAGAATACATAATATGATGTATAACTAGAAAATGTGTAAAGAGCGCTAAACTAGTAGATAGCTATATGCACACAGAGAAGCCCAGTGCGTTCCATGACCAGTCCGATCGAAATTCTGTCACTACATACAAAATTATTAATTATCCCATTCATATTTTATATATTTATTTGCTTGTTTGTACTATAGTGACATGTAAGGGTTCCAGTCATGTTTGGAAGCCTATTATGTGAAGCACTGTGTATGCATGGAGATCAGAAAATATGTGAGGATGTGCACAAGGGGGGCAGGGAATGGGAAGGGAGCATGGTGTGATATAAGGTTAGCACAATATGGGCATGGGATTAGCACTCTGTTTATAAGGAGACATGGTTTTAAAAAAATGAAAAAAAAATGTTTTTTTCCATTTTGGATGGTATGAAAAGAACCTAGTTATCATTTTTTAAAAAAAATCTACAATATCATTACTGAAATAGTTATCAAAATGTTCCATTCACCAAAGCCCACAATTGGGGTAAATGGTTACATTAATCAAAAACCACGTTTTTGGTCAATTCAACATTTCAGTCATGCTTTTTTAAAAAATTATGCATTTAAAAAAAAAATTAAAAAGTCAACAGTTTTTCACAGAAGTTTTCCAAAAAAGGTATACGTGCTAATAAAGCTACCGCTGATTGTAGAATAACAATTTGGATTGTGACACTTTTTGAAGTTTCACCCACATTGGAACAAAGCTGAAACCTTTTGAAGGTTTTTGCATAACACAACTTTGCAAAAACATCCATCTTAGGGTTGAAAAAGTTGCCTTCTTGCTCCAGAAATTCCATCCTGAAGTTAAGAATCTGTCCCATCAAAACCGATACGTTTTCATGAAAGCTTTTAGCATTAATGAAACAGTTGTATTTTGACCAAAATAAAAAAAAGAGCTGAAAAGTTTCTTACCTGATCTGGAAGAAATCTTTATCTCATTCCACACTGTCTGGTATTTTATGTCTGCTACACACATTTGGGGTGGGATGGGGGAGTTAGCGGGAGTTTAAATAATTGGAACTATTTGATGTATCCCTCCACCTCGAAATACCAACTTACTTTTGACTGGAGATCCTTTTCTAATGTGAATTGGCATAATGTCAATGGACCAGTTGTGGATAATAATGTCAGTGGACCAGTTGTGGATCATAATGTCCATGGACCAGTTGTGGACTGAAATATAGCCACGTGAACCTGTCAAATTGCTCTTCTATACCTAATTATTTTCATTGTAAAGACCTTCCAGAGGCAGAGCGAGTGCCCTGCGTCCCAATGGGAAACTCTCTTCTTTTTCTAATGATAGACAAGTCCTGACCTAGATCCTCCACTGATATAAATTGGTGTTGTGTAATTTTGTGCAGTGGAGCTATGCTGATTTACTGCTGCTGAAGAACTAGCCCCCTGTTTCTGCCGCTACACAGTTGTAATAGAGCAGACTTGAAACCTGTCCAGGCCTGAATACTCCCAGGTATGGGCCTTGGGCAAGAGTTATTTTGGGTGAAAAGCCCACATTTGGAGGAGGAAATGGAAAAGATGTTGGAATGTTAAAAGTAAGAGTAGGCAAGGATGAACGAGCCAAAGGGTGTGTATGTGTACACATAGTGGGTGTGTTGGTAATAGCCATGTAAGAAATTTTGGATCGCTGTGGTAAATTGCATGTATTGGGCAGATACACACATGCCCCACCCTTAAAAACTGCTTTGAACAGAAGTGAACATTTCATATTTGCCTTCTACCGTGGCTGCTGTAGTTCCTGTTTTGCAAAAAGCGGCCATCTTGTTTTAGCAACATGTAACCCAAACTGATTGCTTCAAAGTCCTAGCCTGGGCTGTTCCCCTCATGTAGCATGGCTCATCACAGACACTGTCGATTTATGCAAAGGTTGAATTTGTAAGGAATGGCACTGTGGCCTCCAGGAGAAACCGCCCCATGTGCAGCTGAGTTACAGGTGTACATGTGTGGAGGAAAATAATTTTCCAGCGGGTGGAGAGAATGAAGAAAAGATTTGAATTGCAGCGCTGAGCGCATGATTTATCTCTTTCCACAAATTACCCTACTCAAAATTGCTATTGAAAATAGAACAGAGGGCTCCACTGTCTCACCACCCCCTGTCTTTGACCCTAGTATACTTTGATCCTCACCTGTTATAAACCGAGCTGGCTGCACGGGACGTGGGCCTGTCTCCTCACAGTGTAAAATCCTGCCCCCAGCGGGAGGCATGTACCCTCCATCTCTCCTGAAGTCACTGACAGTTGATTGGGCCACCACAGTTTGCAGGACAGGATCCTAAGTGGAGAATTAGTTACAAACTTTTTTTTGCCTTTCATGCTTCATGGACTCAATCCTACAAGACAAGGAGCCTGCTGAAGAATTGAGCCCTGTGGTCATTCAGCTCCGGATAATGGTAGAAGGGGAGACCTCATTCAAACGTCGATGGAAAGCCTCTTTTGTTAGTGCTTTCAGACAAAGAGCAAGGTTCCTACTCAGTGTGATTAAAGGTGGCTGAGCAGACACAAATGAGTGCAGAATAAGCTATGGCGCTCTGCAATAAGGATAAAGGATCAGTGGTATGGAACGGAGGGATGAAGTTTGGCCTAAATGTGATGAGAGTCTCAAAAAAATAACATTTTCTTCCCTTCCTCCTCCTCCTCTTATTCTGCTAAGGATATTATATCCACAGCCCTACACATGCCATTAGTGCTTTCTCTGGCTATTTGAGAATGTTATTTGACAGTAATAGGCAGTGCCGGGCAAACTCATTTTGTCTAATTTTGACCCACTTAAGCAGCATGGGTTTCTTGCTGCATAATTTGGGGGATGTGCTGCGTTTAGGAAAGACGGTGATACAAAGGAACAGAGGAGGAGCAAACAGGAAAAAAAAAGCTGGTGAATAAACAGGATAAGAAATGGAACTGTGAGTAGGCAGAGTGAAAAACAAATACAGGGAGAGTGTGAAAAAGTAGCAAAGAAAAATTCCAATGAATAAATAACTCTCTCTAAATAAATATATTTACAGACAAATGCACATGAGACGCAGCATGGCCCAGCGAAGTGGGCGCTAGACTGGAGATGTGGCTGCTATTCTTAGCTTTTCCACAGACCTTTGGTATGACCTTGATCAAGTCAGTTCACATTTCTGTGCCTCTATTTCTCCTCTCACTCCTCCTCTATTGTCTCTATTTAGACTATAAACACTTTTGAACCAAGTATCAGAGGGGTAGCCGTGTTAGTCTGAATCTGCAAAAGCGGCAAGGAGTCCTGTGGCACCTTATAGACTAACGGAAGTGTTGGAGCATAAGCTTTCGTGGGCAAAGACCCACTTCGTCAGATGCATGTAGTGGAAATTTCCAGAGGCAGGTATAAATATGCAGGCCAGAATCAGGCTAGAGATGACGAGGTGGATCCAATCAGGGAGGATGAGGCCCACTTGTAATAGCTGATCTGGAGGCTGTGAATTCACAGTCTTTGTTTAATCCTGAGTTGATCTTACAGTTCATCTTCAAGTTTGACTCAATCAACTCAGGATTAAACAAAGACTGTGAATGGCTAGCTAACAACAAAAGCAGCTTCTCCTCTCTTGGTATTCACACCTCCAGATCAGCTATTAGAAGTGGGCCTCATCCTCCCTGATTGGATTCACCTCGTCATCCCTAGCCTGATTCTGGCCTGCATATTTATACCTGCCTCTGGAAATTTCCACTACATGCATCTGACGAAGTGGGTCTTTGCCCACGAAAGCTTATGCTCCAACACTTCAGTTAGTCTATAAGGTGCCACAGGACTCCTCGCTGCTTTTGAACCAAGGACTGTCTCTCTCCAGGTGTCCTCACCGGGCTCTTCGCGCAGAGGGCAGGTATGTCATGTAGCTCATGGTAGGGAACAAGGAAGACCTTTGGGCAATGGGGAGGTTTGGAGGACAAGGCTTTGGCTCACTAGAAGGATGCTGTGTCTATTTTTTGTAATTTTACCACCACTGAAAGGTTACAGGGCTGACCAATGGCATAAAGTTTTGACTGACGGGAGAAAAAAAATAGGAGGCAGAAGATCGTGATGAGCTAATACATAAAATGCTTGTGAGTTGGGTTGAATAAGGGGAAATAGGCTCTGATCCAGCAGTGCTTTTAAAAGGGGCTGGGTAGAACTTTAAGAAGGGGAGGAGTCTCATTGACCTCAGTGAGCTTAAGAACATAAAAATGGCCAGACTGGGTCAGACCAAATGTCCATCCAGCCCAACATCCTGTCTTCTGACCATGGCCAATGCTAGGTGCCCCAGAAGGGATGAACAGTACAGGGTATCACCAAGCGATCTGTCTCCTGTCATCCATTTCCAGCCTCATGACAAACAGAGGCTATGGACACCATTCCTGCCCATCCTGGCTAATAAGTATTAATGGACCTTTCCTCCATGAATTTATCTAGTTCTTTTTTGAACCCTGGTCTTCACTATATCCTCTGGCAAGGAGTTCCATGGGTTGACTCTGCATTGCGTGAAGAAAAACTTCCTTTTGTTTGTTTTAAGCCTGCTGCCTCTTAATTTCATTTGGTGACCCTTAGTTCTTATGTTATGGGAACAAGTAAATGACTTCCTTATTTACTTTCTCCTCACCTGTCACAATTTTATAGACCTTAGGTGCTTTATGGCTTAAGAGCTTTGCTAGAACAACAGTTGAGTGCTCATTTGCAGACCCCAAAATCTTCCACCCCAACAGCTTACTTTTTCCTCAGATGGCTATTGCTGCTCCTTTGACTTCTCAGGTCTGTCAGCCTTTGTGGTGGGAGGCTTTGGAAGAACTCGTTCTCTGGTAGAAGCCAGTGTCCAGTTCCTCAAGATCAAAGGCAAGTCAAAAGAGAAGAGCATATGGAAAAATAAGGCAGCCTAGCCCAGTGGCAGCTCTAGCCAGGCAGGGAAAACTTGTGCAAGGAGCCTGTTGAAGAGCCAAACTGCCTAAGGGCAACATTGACTGGTATCACTACAGATAGCCTGGTGAGCCTCCCAATAGCAGTTGAGAAATACAGACTCGCTTTTCCAGCATTAGCTTTTTTATGTTTCTCAGTTGACCGTTCCAGCTCTTTGACTGCACACTTAGATCAATAATATTTCATGGGAAGCAAGCGAAACAAATACACTCGAGTCTAGTCAGGGGCTGCCAGCGGAACAGTGTGTTCTACAGATTGCCAGCCACATCCCTCATGCATCGGTGGGTAGCTGCGTCGCTTGAGGAACGAGGCAGAGATGAGGGTGAGGAGGAGGCGTGGGCCTGTTCCATTGACACAGCGTGGTTATGAGATGCTTCGTTCAGGGCCATAAAATAGACTTTCCGCTGGTCTTGTTGGTTACTAAAATGTTTGGCGTCTCCCTGCTTTGGTTGAGGTTGATGGGCGTTGTGACAGAGACTTCAGTGGGAGAGGATCGGGCCCTTCCTGGCCATATGGAAGGCTTCCCAAGTGTAATTGTCCTCCTCCAGCGGTCCCCTAGGCAGCGTTTTGTTTGGTCTGAATTGCTGAAGCTGAATTTTCCCCTCACTGTGTTCAAAGAACCGAATGGCTTTTGCTCACGGCGAACTGGCTAAGCCTCCAGTGAGTGATGCTTTGAGGCCGGCCGCTTTGCTGGTTTGCCCTGTGGCCATTGCGGGTGGGGAAGAGAGTGGTTTCTGACATCTGGGGGGGACGGGCGAGGGGAGTGCTGCTGCTGTGTTTGGGCATTTGAAAGAAGCCAGGCTCCATCCTGCTCTGCCTCTGCACTTCCAGAAATCTCCCCTCAGCTTGAGCACCCCATGTTTCCTGCCTTCCCACTTTCCATGACCAGATTTTATCCCTTTTCCTAGGCAGGAACCAGCCGTGGGGAGAGAGCGCAGAACGGGGCAGGGGAGGATACCGCCAATCTCGTTTCAAACCAGGGAGAGATGGATGAGGGATGAGGCGAGACAGGTGTGGGCCTCTGCTGAAAAGGGGGCTTATGCTCATCCCTGGAAGACTGGAGAAGAAGAGGTGGGGTATCTTCTGATGCTGTGTGGATCTGAATCAAGTCTGACTCCAAGAGCTGGGCGTCAGAGGGAAGAAATGGTATTGGCTCACGATGGCCCCGAACTAGCTCCAGCTGTTGTGGAAAGGAGTCTTTCAACTGACCCGAAGGACCAGTGGGTCAGCCTTCATGTGGGAAGCAGCTGTGAAATAAGAGGAACCCACTTGGCATTCTAGTGAAGCAGTGAGGAAGAAGCCTTCACAGAGAACAAAGATGGCGGGTACCGGAAAACAGAATTGGGTGAGGTGAGAGTGGGAGGGGTTATATTTTAAAACCATTTGCATAAAGGCACAAGGGTGCTGCTGGTTTTAAAATGTCACAGTCGAGTGTCCTTTGCCAGGACGCAAAATTCTAACTGTAGAATATTGTAAGCATCTAAGCCATATTAACTCCATGAGCAAAGAAAAGAAGCTGATTGTGTCGCAAGAGATTTATTTGTCAAGAACTGCATTCTTTTCCCCCTCCAAAGTACACTGACAAATGTTCATTTCAGACTTTTCTAGGGGTTTGTTTGCGTGTCCTCAAATGACCCACACAGATGAATCGAGAGCCCAAAGTTTTCATTTTTAATTCCTTACAGCAAATTCCGGATATTCTGCTTTGCACTTCTGGCAGATAATATAAATATAAAGCATAATGTAAAGGCCCAGCTGGCCCTGAAAGAGAGGCTGATGCTGTAACTGGAAACCTTGCATCTCTTAATCCAAAATAACTGATAAAGTTGTGTATGATTCTCATTAACAATTAGGTACATGGTGTTGGCCAGCGTGGATCTGTGACTCACCGAGTACAATAACTGTGGGAGGCGGGTTTTAATGTAAGGAGGCCATTGAGTCTGGAAGAACAGGCAGCAGATTTTAGAACTGGCATTTATATGTTTTTAAAAATCTGTTCGAAGGACCTGGCCAACCTTCTATGCTTGTTGCACGTTGCAGATCTTTGAGTCTGCTGTCTGCATCATTTAAATGAAATAGCACGTCAAGCAAAACTCAACCTCCATAATTACTTGTATCTCAGTGACTCTTATCGGCAAGCAGTGGGAGGCAAAAAGAGGTGTCTAGCTCAGGAGTAGGGAACCTAAGGCCTGCAGGCCAGATGCAGCCCATCAGTTGCCTGGATCTGGCCCCTGAGGCTTGGGGCTCCTCCCTAGTATTGGGGAGCCTGCGCTGCTGCTCCAGCTCTCCTGCTGTCACCCTGTGGGGCTGGAGCACACAAAATCTGGTAGCCTGGGGCACCCTAGACTGTGGTGTGTGAGGGGATTGTGAGGTGTACCATGGAGTGTCTTTCTTCTTCTCAGTCAGGGGCTCCTCACTTGGCTTTTTCTTTTTTATTCTCACTTGTGTGTGGCCCCCGACTGATTTTTCTGTGGGTCAGCGGCCCCCTCCCAACCCAAAAAAGGTTCCTCACCCCTGGTCTAGATAATAATTAGTCCTGCCCTGAGTGCAGAGGATTGGACTTGATGACCTCTCGAGGTCCTTTCCAGTTCCATAAGTCTATGATTCTAGAGTAGTCTTTGTCTGGTGCATGACTTCTAATGGTGCAAACAGTAAACTAGATGTTGATAAGTGATGTAGCCACTCAGTCAGGGCAGCAGCATCCCAAGGCATGAAGCACATCCATCCGACCTTAAAAACAATAAAGAGAGAAACCCATAACTGAGGCTATGTCTACACTACCCTGATCTATCAGAAAAAGGTACACAAATGGCACTCTGCCATTTGCGTACCTTTTTCCGATAGTTTTTTTTGGAAGAGGCTTTTCCAAAATTTGGCCCATCTACGCTAGACCAAATTTCGGAAAAGCCTCCTCTTTCGGAAGAGCCCTTCTTCCTTGAAGGAGATGGAAGATAGGGCTTCCGAAAGAGCGCGTCTGCTCTTCCACACAAAAAAAGTGGAAGACCCTGGATGCAACGGAGTTTTTCTGGAATACCTCTGGTATTCCGGAAAAACCCTGTAGTGTAGAAATAACCTGGATGACACGCTGTTTGGTGGAGCTTAGAAAACCCCAACAGTAATGTTATGAGTTCAATGGTATATGACCACAACATATCCTTTAGTAAAGAAGGATCTTTTGGTTCATATGGTTGAGACCCCCGTTCTGGAGAGACTAGGTCAGATTCTACAAATACCTTTGGCCAACCTCCCCTGCCCAAATTCTAAAAGTGTTCATGTTTTCTAAACATTTTGTTTAAAAATTAGCTAAATGTATTGAAATTTCACATGCATCCCAAAATAAACTGAGGGGTGGGAGGGGGGAGCGCTCAAAAACTAAATGGGGAAAAAACAAAAAATCATTTTGAGTTGAATAAAATGTTTTGTTCAACTTACAGTATTTTTTTCAGTTTTTCTTTTTGTGAGAAAAACTGAAAAACATTCTGTTTTGGGTTATCCCGAAACAATTTTTGAGGAGGTGGGGGAGATTTTTCAGCCACATGGTTCAAGACACTCTCTGATCCAAAGAGCTTACTGTTTAGACTGATCAGACAGACTGAAAGTGCAAATGAACACAGAGGCCTAGAGAGTCAAGAACACACTTGGTGAGTGACAGATATTGGCTGACACTTGTCTATTAGACTACACTGTGTCTCATTCTTACGAGAACTTGCCCCATGGAATTAGTTTACAAATAGTTTTTGTAGAAAATTAATATATGTGATCACAGAATGTTGCTGTACGGCATCAGACTTTTGGTATATCACATGCAGTACCTGCACAGTGGGTACAGTTGCATTTACTTCCTGTCGCCCCAAGGAGACGTGCCAGCCACCTCTTTCATAGATCAATAATTCCATGGTTTAGAAGTGGACTGCCGCGCAAACTGAAGTGCAAGGTAGTTAGAAATAATGCCAATAGGGATATTACTTTCTCAATTTGGGTATGAAATGATTTCTCAGATTGGGTATCCATTTGTGGAATCTCTACCAATTTAACTCGTGTTCACTTTAAGAAAATTTAAACAGAAATAGTTCAGGAAAAGAAAATTCATCCAAAATGTGAACCTAGTACAGCAGGGCATCAACGCTACAGATTCTTTTTTAGACTCTGAGGCCTGGTCTCAACTTACCACGAGATCAACACTCCGGAGATCGATCTTCCAGAATTCAATTTAGCAAGTCAAATAAGGACCAGCTAAATCAACCACTGATGGCACCCCCGTCAGCCCTGGTACTCCACAGGGTCTCAAGGGGTCAGGGAAGTCGATGGGAGAAACTCTCCAGTTGACCTCCCTCAGTGGGGACGCCACAGAAATTCGACTTAAGGTACGTCGACTCCAGCTATGCTATTCTTGCAGCGGAGTTGCATATCTTAGGTTAGCTTTCTTGCATAGTGTAGACCTGGCTGCAGTGAGCATCTAATGCCCTCTGAAGTCGTTTGGAGTGTTTCTATGGTCTTTCATGAGCTTTGGCTTGGACCCTAGCAGAATACGTAGATCAAGCATACTCCTATGACACATGACTCTACGTGTCAATAATTAATATGTAATATTAACCTACTCCATTATAAACAATACGAACAAAGTGGAAGTGTTTGATGTAGGGAATTATTAATGAAAGCGTCTACCATCTGATTAGCACTGTGAGCTAACCCATAAGAACATAAGAAAGGCCATACCGAGTCAGACCAACGGTCCATGTAGCCTAGTATCCTGTCTGCCAACAATGGCCAATACCAGATGCCCCAGAGGCAGGGAACACAACAGGTAATCCTCACATGATCCCTCCCCTGTAACTCATTTCCAGACAGAGGCGAGGGACACCGTTCCTACCCATCCTGGCTAATAGCCATTGATAGACCTAACCTCCATGAATTTGTCTAGCTCTTTTTTTAGCCCTATTAAAATCCTAGTCTTCACAACATCCTCTGGCAAGGAGTTCCACAGGTTAACTGTTCACTGAGTGAAGAAAAACTTCCTTTTGTTTGTTTTGAACCTGCTGCCTATTAATTCCATTTGGTGACCCCTAGTTCTTGAGGGAATATAATATATCCCTCATAGGATAAAAAGTCAACTGCTAACAGCAACACCACAAGAGATAATTCACACAGAAGGAATAACCTTTGAAGCAGGTCTTGACAAGATGCTATTTGACACCAACAGTAT
This sequence comes from Rafetus swinhoei, assembly GCA_019425775.1. NCBI lineage: Eukaryota > Metazoa > Chordata > Testudines > Trionychidae > Rafetus > Rafetus swinhoei. The sequence goes on along the minus strand of CM033427.1, from coordinate 125,447,307 downwards.
TGTGAGTCCGTAGTGGGTTCTTTCCCTTTGCGTCTGGGTGACGAAGTAGGACTTGCTCTAAAGGGAAACCAATGTGGTGTTAGAATGAGAGAATCCCCCAGTTGCCTTCTGTCTCTCTCTCTCAAAACATGCTTAACTCAGCCCATAGAGCTATTTTGAGGGAGCAAGAAATATAATGGGCACAGGGTTAGACTCCCTGAAATGGCTCATAGGACAATGAGAGAGGTTGCTGGAGTTCTTACTCAAAAGAGAGTAGTGACAGAGATACCATGTATTGCTGGACTAGAACAAAGCAGATCAGCAGAGGTGCATAAGGCTTAGCATGTGACTGCTAGAGATTTACTATCAACTGCATGTTACAACACCACTGGATGCCGCTCTCTTTGCTCTCAAAGTAGGAGTGGCTAGTGGAGGAAAAGCTGGCTAGAAGATTGAGGAAACAGCTACCCAATGCCTTGACTTGGCCTCAGGAGACAAGGCAGCAGGCATTTGATCTCTGCCGAATTACCCAGACCAATTCCTCAAATCTGTTGGCATGTTGTCTGTGGTCCACTTTTCGCATTTTGTTTCTCTAGATTTCTGAGGCTCCTTAGAACTGGAGTTGACCATTTAGGGGGTTAAAATGAACATTGTAAAGCTAACACATTTCCCTTGCTGTTGGTATGCGACAGACAGTTCTGAGGTCCTGCCCAGTGTTGGACAGATGCTCTTGGTCCACCACATGAAGACTGTGTGTGCCAAGCTAGGATTTTCAGAATGCTTCATCGGTCTGGCTAATATCAGAGCTGCCTGAAGGGGTGAATTTCCATGGGCTTTGGACACCTAACTCCCTTGTGCTCCCACTTGCTCAGTGTTGGCTTAACTCTGCTTCCGTTAAAGTCAGTTTGAGTTTTGCCATTTATTTCATTGAAGCTATAGTGAGCAGTTTTGAAACCCCCCCGTATTGTCTTTGATTTATTTTTTGTAATATTTCTGACCTAAAAGTTTACCCAAAGGCTATTTTTTTGCAAGAGAAAGGATGAAGAGAAGAAATAAGAGTATAGTGCATTGATGGGCTCTTGATGAAATTTAATAGTAAATTCCAAGACACTGAACTCTCCAACTGTAACCTGGTTAACTCAGTCTGGAAGAGGCTCTAAAAGTCCTCACATTTATTTCACTCTGAAAATAACAAAGGGTTTTCCAAAATATTTTCCACCTGATGTGCAAAGCATAATGGAAAATCCATGCTGCAGGTCGAACACTGACTGCATCTTTTCAAGATACTTCAAGAATTTTATCCGGGTGTTTGTGAAAAAACTTGCTTTTAAAAGAATACCTGGATGTGATTGTTAGCTGTCAAAGGAAACGGGTGAGGGGTAAGCAGTGAGGTGGCAAAATTTGCAGATGATACGAAACTACGCAAGATAGTCAAGACCAAAGCAGACTGTGAAGTGCTTCAAAATGATCTCACCAAACGAAGTGGTTGGGCAACAAAATGGCAAATGAAATTTAATGTTGATAAATGTAAAGTAATGCACATTGGATAAAATAATCCCAACTACACATACAATATGATGGGGACTAATTTAGCTATAACTACTCAAGAGAGAGACCTTGAAGTCATTGTGGATAGTTCTCTGAAAACATCTCCTCGGTGTGCAGTGGCAGTCAGAAAAGCAAACAGAATGTTAGGAATCATTTAAAAAGGGATTGAGAATAAGACAGAGAATATCTTATTGCTTCTATATAAAATGATGGTACGCTCACATCTTGAATACTGCGTACAGACAGGGGCGGCCCGTGAGCCTAGGCAGACTAGGCAGTTGCCTAGGGCGCCGCTGGCCCGGGTGCCCGATGATGACATCCCGGGGCGTCAGGGCGCCCTGTGATTACGTCATGGCCATTGACGGCTGAGCAGGCGGGGGCGCCGATCGTGCCTTCCGCCTAGGGCACCAGCTGCCACAGCCGGCCTCAGGCCGCTCCTGCGTACAGATGTGGTCGCCTCATCTCAAAAAAAGTATCTTGGCATTGGAAAAGGTTCAGAAAAGGGCAACAAAAAGTATTAGGAATTTGGAACAGGTCCCATATGAAAAGAGATTATAAAGATTGGGACTTTTCATCTTAGAAAAGAGGAGACTGTGGGGATATGCCGGAGGTCTATAAAATCATGACTGGTGTGGAAAAAGTGGATAAGGAAAAGTTATTTACTTATTCCCATAACATATGAATTAGGGGTCACCAAATGAAATTAATAGGTAGCAGGGTTTTTTTAAAAGGAAGTTTTTCTTCATGCAGCACACAGTTAACCTGTGGAACTCCTTGCCAGATGATGTTGTGAAGAGTAAGACTTTAACAGGGCTCAAAAAAGAGCTAGGCAAATTCATGGAGGTTAGGTCCATCTATGGCTACTAGCCAGAACCGATAGGAATGGTGTTCCTAGCCTCTGTTTGTCTGGAAATGGATGATAGGAGAGGGATCACTTGGCTATTACCTGTTGTGTTCCCTCCCTCTGGGGCATCTGGTATTGGCCACTGTCAGCAGACAGGATACTGGGCTAGATGGACCTTTGGTCTGACCCAGTATGGCTGTTCTTATGTTCTTATGAAAATATTTGGCCATTGATCCATTCATGAAACGTCTACTGAGCTCTGTTTGGAAGTACATGGGATGTGGCCCAAAGATTGTTGTCACCTTTTCATGGTCTTTGAACAATCAGGTCAACCAGACATCAAAGCACAAACAATTAATACAGGTAAACTAAACTGACTCTCTAGTGTCTATTCAACTAACTATCTTCTCCATATCAGTAATTATTGACACTTACACCAGACCTAAGCTGCATCTGAAAAAAAAAACTTCTTGAGCGTTCTGTGTTTGCATAGACACCCTACCCTGTCTAGTTACATGGCATGCTGGAGCCAGAACGATACGTTTTGGGGTTGCAATTCAAATTCAGGGAAATGCAATGTTTACCTTTTTGTACAAATAAAGGGCACCAAAACTGTGCTTAGGGGAACCACCTCAACCAGTGCGTGCTAAACTGAACCTCTCTTGCTAGGTAGGGGTAGGGCTGTCCAATCCCAATGAGGAGGAGCGTGGGTGGAGAGACGTGTTCCTGCCTGCTGTCTAAAGAGCCTTACACCCCTCATTAGAGCTGGCTCTTTCCAATATTCAATGGCAGAGCTGGTTAGACTCAATTAAGAGGCCTAGTGCTGTGTTCACTCCTGAGCAAGTCTCTGGGCAAAACCTTAGACCTTGTGTGAGAACAGGGAAAGGCAATGCAGAAATTGCATGGGCAGCAAGGTTCCCTACTACCACCGGGAGCTCAGTTAAGCGATGGGCCCTCAGAATGAGATGTTGTAGCAAGGCCAGCTGGTGTCGGCAGCAGACGCACAGTAGTGGCAGGGAAGTGGCGCCCCGTGGCAGCAGAGAAACATACAGTGGCCACTGTCAGCCATTTGCAGAGGCAGTGGCAGAAGCAGAGGCCTTGCTCCACATCCTCCCTCCAGCTCCAGTGGCGGGAAGCGACCCCCTATGAATGCACCTCCGAATGCTGGGTCTTCGCTAACCAAGGACGGCCAACAGCGGGATACTGTGGAGGGAGGGGGGAGTGATGTGTTAAAGGAGCATGCATTCCTCAGACTTCCCCACTGCGAGGTGGGAAACTGAGGCCAGGGGCACTGTCCGAATGTGCTGTGAGATCAGGTTTGCATACGGTGGCATGCTTTTGAATGTGGCGGTGGTGTTTCCCAAAAGGAATGCTTGATTCCTTTTACCCTTTTAATAACCGTTCTCTTTTGTTATACACAGACTTGGGGCTTGTGCGTGGAGATGTACTTAGAGGCGCCTGGGGATAGTATTACATTTTCCCAGATTACTGGGTCGAGGCTTGAGCTGGTTCAGTTTTGTATTGTTAGGAGGAACCCGTAGATATTGAACCCATCCCTTGTCACTGCCAGCTCCGCCTGGCAAGAGGGTTACACAGATCGGGCACGTGACGTGTCTTTCATTCTTTATTCCTTCAGGCCTGGTCTACACTAGACCAGGAATGTCGGCTTAAGGTGCACAACTCCAGTTACGCAAAATATATAGCTACAGTTGGCTTACCTTAAGCCAAGCCTTGGTAGCATCCACACAGTGGGAGGCCATCAAGAGCAAACACTCCCATAGGCTCACAAAAGGAGTAGAACCGCTGCCCTCAGCATTTGATTTAGCAGGTCTATACTAGACCTGCTGAATCGAACGCCAGAAGATCTACCTCTGGAGTGTTGATCTTCCAATAAATATAGACGTGCCCTCAGGGACCTGATCCAAAGGCCACTGCAATCACCAGGTATCTGTCCATTGTCTTGAAAACGCCTTGGGTCAGGCCCTGGGTCAGGAAATTTGGTCTGGTATCCCCAGTGTTTGAGAATGATGAGAGCGGACTGTGATGGAAAATGGTCTCTCTTTTCTGCATGCAAGGATCTATTCTCTTTATGGGACATGGTCGTATATAGAATGCACAAGGCAATGAGTTCTTCTCTGTAGCAAACAAATTTTCCATGGTGCACCGAGTTATCAAGATGAGCATAAAGCTCAGCAAGTTCAAATTGCAAAGAGGGTGGCAAGAAAAAAAAAAGATTGAGCTGAAATAAGAAGCCCAGAGATGAGCGGTATTAAAAAGGTTTGATTTGGGGAAGAAAATAAAGTTCTATTTTTACACTCCCCCTTTGCTTAATTCCAGGAAAATGACAAGTATAATCATTAAAAATCTGTCTAGATTTTTTTTATCATTTCGGCTCAGTGCGGCTCTCCAAGGCAACTACTCTTAGCATGTACTTCTGCAATGTGAGAATCGTGTTAGAACATATCCAGAGAGAGAAACATAACTTCTTCTCACCTTCTGGCCATCTTTCAGCTACCAGGGTGTTGTTTGTTAGCATCAGAAGCATATATTTCCATCTCCTGCTTGGAGTCAGCTCCAGAGGAGGATTTGCACACATGGGTGAGCGGCAACTCAAGCGAAGCACTCCGATTTGGCACTAATGAACTCGGTACTCTGTATAGCAAGCCGCTCGGCACATATCCCTTGAATGTACAGTACTGACAGCAACTGTTCCTGTGGATGTTGCTGACTGGAGAGGTTGCACAAATTATTACAAAGGCTAGGAGGGCAAATGGGACCTAAGGTCCTACTTGCATTTCCCCCCTCAGCTCCGGGCTTTCTCCATCATCTCCAGTGTGCGTTTAATTGTTCGGCATGGCTAATCGTTGACACAAGACACTAATTCTCTTTGATCCTCCCTAACGTGAGAGCTGGAACAACCCTAACTGCCAGGTTTAATAATTCTAGTGGCAATGATCGTTTATTACAAGGCTCTTTTCTGAGATCATCCCAATTTGAATGGGAGACTCTCCAAATTCTCTCGTGAAGCACTTGACAAATGGAGAGCTGCCTAAAAGGTGCTTCCCTCTCACACAAGACCATTTGTTTTAGTAACGTATTCTGTAAATACCACCAGGTTATGGAAAGGTCGATAGAGCAAGTAACTCTGTGTGAGATTTCGAATGGGGGACATTCTAGCTAGCTCCTGGACTCTATGGCAGTTGGTGGGGTGGAATTATTTTATTGTAGCCATGCTCTGGTCCGCGTTTTGGAAGAAGTCCCCACCCTCCCCCTGACTTCTGCAAGATCACACGGCATCATAATAAATCCCCTAGGGAAATTCAAAATACAAAACATGTTAATTAAGGCCAGAGCTTTGGTGAAACTATTTTCTGAACTGCTACATTAGAGGCAATATGAGAGGTAATCTAGACGTGTGAAGAGAGCACCAAGTGATGACTGGAGATTTGAGGGCTGTTTATGGTTCTGCTTCTATGTGACCTTGGGGACGTTTCTTCCTGTATCTGTAATACACATAATGAATAAGTTAGATGGCCCATTGTTCTCGTTTACCTGAACTTTAGCTTCCAGAACTCGTGTGTGAACTAGTTAGCTCCCATTTTGAAGCTGCACTTTGGTAGAACTTTAAGGCAAGAACGAGAAAGCCGCATCATGTTTTTTAAAAAGCTTTCTTCATCATCTGAGCATTAATAAAGCAGCTGTTTCCAGAGCTCTGAATTAGGCCTTGCCTTTTTGTTTTTAAAGGAATACAGGCTGATAAAAAAATTGGCACGCGCCACCTTCTTCTCCTAAGCAATTCTGAAAAGTCTTCAGGATTTTTGTTTTCTCAGATTAGAAACTCAGAAGGGAAACGTGCTCCCATTCGAAGGCTTTGGAATGCTACATGATGGATGTCATAGAAAGTTCATTGCCGTCCAAGCCTGTACTTTAAGGGAATAAAATGTGTTGATAAATCAATCAATGCGTCTTTCATTCTTGAAATAGGAACAGAGCAGGTATTGTCTTAAAAAAAAAAAAAAAAAAAAAAAAAAAAAAATTCCCCTGGGTACACAGTGACAAAAATGCAAACCTGCTCTTTTGGATTTCCGTACTGAAACTGAATGTACATTGTCTGGTAAGTTTATCACAGCTCTCTGTCTGTTGTGACAATAAGCACTCTACTGCCAACTGTTTTGTGTTTTGAAATGATGAAAATCATCGCAGCAGCTGTGGGACTATCCACTGGACAAAATCCACTGAAGTGAAGGAAAAGAATCCCATTGACTTTACTGGTCTTCATATAAGAACAGCAACTTTCTTTCTAAATTTCCTCACTTTGTAACTCATTTTTTTTAATGTTAATATTCTTGAGAGGTAATATGAGCACAAATCATCAATGGGAGCCCTCAGCCTTAAAGCTTTTTTCTGTTGGACAAGAGCTAGACCCTATCTATCATTAAAATAAGGGACATAATTTATGGCATTTCATCAGCTGAACAGAGAGGTTCACTCTCACAAATGGCATGAATTTGACCTTCTGGCTCTACAAAACATCTCTTCTAATTTTATAAAACAGTGCAAGATGCCACAGAATTCCAGAAACTTCACGCTAGGAATCTAACACTCTAGCCAACTCCTGAAGACACACAACAAATATAACCATATATAGCCATATTTTAACCAGTGTGATAGTCTGGGTCAAGGTCCAAGATGGCTTATCCTTCTGCGGCAGCTAAAAAGATGAAGCAAAGGACAGAGCTCTGGAGGAGGACTTTCATACTCAGAAAACTTGGAGTGAACGCTTTTGCAAAAAGCAATTTACTTTGCCAGGAACCATTTTGCTCACTAATATCCTTGACGATGGAAGTGCACACCCGTTCTTTCTCTCCCAGTCCAGGTTTTCCTTTTGCCTGACACCATAGTCAACACGATAGCCCGATATGGTCCTAGTGTTCACAGGTGCGCTGGGGATTTGCACCCATGGCACCTGAATTGGGTTTGTCCCAATGATGTATTCAAAAATCATGAGGAAGATGATGAGAAAAGCTGAAGTAGACAGACTTATAATCTTTAGAAAAAGGAGGCATGGAACGCAATGACCACCAATAAGAATGGACATAATGAGTAAGTATTAGGAAGTTAACTTTTACCCTTAGCATGAAAGTTTTCTTTTAAAGTCCGCCCCATCCACAGCTTGGAAAGAGGATTAGTCATGCAGGAAGAAGAGAATTTTTAAGTATAATGCAGTTCCTGGTGATGATGTGTTATCTTCTACAAACATAAGTATGTTCCTGTGTGTTATCACTTTTGGTCTCCACTCGTTGCTCGGAAAACAGCTACTTCTAGTTGCTGCAGGCCACAGTGACACGGTATGCAAAACTCTAGAGCCATGAATAAATTTATGTCTGTCACCAACATATGTGTCTAAAAAAGGACCGTTGTAAAAATAAATTAATGCTGCCCTTGAGCAATGCCAAGAGTGAACGTCTTACTCATGACTTTACTCACTAAATCAATCCTCCATTTAGCAAAACTGAAACCTATACCAGCAACTGTCCTCCTCCCCTTTCTAACTTCGACAAAGAGGAATCAGCCCCTGCAAAAAACAACCTGAGGGGCAATAAGGATCTTTTTAATCCAAGGAAGTAGAGTTTGAACTCAGTAATTTATGGCCTGGTCCAACTCCCGTTGATTTGACTGGATCAAACTCCCATTGATTTGGATCAAACCTTAGTTTAGGGAGATCTACAGATATTATACAGTGAATGAAACCTTCTCCATGGGTACAGATCTCGACTCTTCATCAGATGTAGACAACTTTAATTAGGCAGCTAGGTGGTATGAATTCACATATGTGGCATTGTCTCCGGAGTTATAAAAACAGGTTAACTTTGATTTTAATAGTAATTTTATTTGTTTGAAAATAAGTACAGTTCCTTCTCCCTCCCTCCTCCCGCCCCTGACTAGCACATCCAAGGAATGAATTCTCCCATCTCTATGCTCAAAATTCTTTTGCTCCTCTGGTATCTCTTTTTTTTCTTCTTCTCTTTGAGGCTTCCAAGAGCTCAGGTTCTGGGCCAGAAGTTAAAAGATGAGGAAGCTCCACCTTCCTCCTGTTAATTCTCTGCTGTCTCCTGTGAGTTTTGTCCATCCACTTGCACTCCAGCATGGACTTTATCAGGAGCTAGCGTACTGCTGTGGACAGCAAGCATCCAACGCTTTCTTCTGATTGGTTAGTTGAGCCTTCTTGATGTCACACCCATGGACCAAATCCTAGAGGGCATATCTGGGACCTTATCACCCAAAAATCCTCTTTCTATATGTAGGTAAAGCAAATATTACAGAAAAGGCGTAGAGTGCCTGTCTGCCTTCTACTGACATTACTTGGTGTGCCTTTTAAAATGAGGTAGCTGACTGTAAGGACAACCAAAATCTGTAGCATCCTTTCACCATCCTCCAGCTCCTGGCAGTTGCCCTCCAGCTCCTTCTCCTTCCCCTCTTCGTAAGAAATTCACGAGAACCTCAAACTGTCCTCCAGGTCAAGCCTCTGAATTGAGCTGTCAAAGTCGCTCAGATGCTTCTGGAGCATAGAGGTTCCCGGGGCAGGCCGCCTGCCGGTTCCTTGGGAATCCTAGTGCCTCTCACGCCACCTTCCTCTCCTCATCTGCTCCGAAAGCAACAGCTTCGCAATATTCACTGACCCCGTTGGCAAAGGGATATCTAATAATCTGTTCTGCCGGGCCATCACTAGGGGGGGCACAGGGCCTGGGGCAGAGCCACAGTCTCAGGGTCCAAGGCAAACCCCTCCCACCCCGCTGCAGGCCCCACCCCTCCTCCACTTCTTTCCCCAAAGCCCTGCCCCGATCCCCCACACCCTATCCCCTTGCCGCCCTTGCTCCGACCCTTACCCAAAGCCCCCTCCTCTGAGCTACGCAAGCCGGGGGAATTACCTGGGGGCCTGGCACAGAGGAGTAGCAGGGTTCACCCCACCCTACATTCACCATGGGTGGGGAGAGTTGGAGCAACCCAACAGCCTGCTCTGCTCCACCCCGCCCCCCCCTCCCCGTGTGCAGCGCTCCCCTCCGCGGCAGTGTCGGGAAGCGGAGCACCCTGGGGCCAGGCTGCTTTGCCTCCTGTTGCCATGGTGAAGCCCAGAGCAGTGGGCCAGGAGAGGCCGGGGCGTCAGAGTGGCGCAGGCTGCCAGGTTGCTCTGGCTCCTGCCACTGCAGCGAGTGGGGGGGGGGAGTGCGACCCCCCTGCTGGCACCCCGCACCAAGCCCTTCGGTAATCTCCTGGGCCCCAACCATTGGACGGTTGAGGAGGTTGCCGCGAGGTCCCCAAAAGCACGGGGCATGGGGCGGCCACCCCGCACTGTCCTACGGAGCAAACATCATGCTGCCCCCTTTGCAAAATATTCAGTATCTTGGGGAGAAGAATCGGACTTAACTGACTCCACCAGCACCACTATCTGCAGCATCTAGGCACTCTGCCGAGTTCTGCCATCCAGCCTGTGTGGTCTGACACGACCACAGCTCAAGGCAGGGTAGCCAAAGAGGGAGCTGCCACAGGAGATGCAATGCAGACCATACCACCTGCCACAGGCGCCTGAAAGCATGGCCTTTGAAGTGGTCCCAGGGCTGGTCCTTTCCACGCTCTCGGAAGCTCTGGACTGGCAAATCTGAAGGCAGAGGCTCCGGTTAAAAGCGAGTGCTCCCTGTACAGTAGATCATAGCTCAGTTTTACACTCAAAGCCTCAGTCTTCTCACGCTGTTTTCTTTTCTTTGACATGTTGTCAGCATAGCTGACCAACCCGGAAGAAGTTTGATGGATGGCCTACATAGCGAGCAGCCACGAGAACACAGCATGCCCAAAATATCACCAACCACAGCTGCACTGTTAGCTGAAAGCTGGGTGAAAGGAATCTGCTTAACAGGTGTGCTAGGAATCTGGCAAGGCGGCTTGGACTCACTCCAGTATCACTGAGCTTGTCTGAATGTCTTCTGTGTTGATTTGCTGACTGGCTAGAGTTACAGGAGTGAAAGGAGGGTGGAAGGAATCTCAAGCAAATGCTTCTTTGCCTACAGCAGTTATTCAGTTGCAAGAAAATTCTCTATTTTCAGGGGCTCTGATTTAACTAATGTCCGGGAGCATCCACTCAGTCAGTCAGGGCTTGTTTTGTTTTGTTTTGAAAGGGAATGACATGAAGAGCTCTTTACCCAGTGATTTTCCTCCACAGCACTTGCCTTGGGCCAGTGTTTCAACTCAGGTCTGCAGAACTATAATGAAGGTGCTCTGGAAGAGTCCAGAATTTTGGCCCGTGTGGTGCGGAAGTAAAAACTCCTTCAACTATGGCTATGACTGCCGCAGCGATTGGAGAAATTGCAGGCTGATTGATGTATGTTAATGGCTTGGATCATCTCTGACTGGGGATTTATGCAACCGTGTCTTTGCTAGGTACTGACTCACTGGAATGCCAAAACTGTCTTCATCCTCAGGAAGTAAATTATTCCAATTTCCAAGACGTTGTTTCAAAACTGCCAGTGCTAAGCCTCTTAACAACCCACTGAAAAATATTACAAGCTCTATCTGATGGCTTGAAACAATTTCAGATAACAATCTGAGCAAGGGAAGAAGCCGAAGCGTCCGCACGAATCCAGCAAAACATCGTATATCCTGTTCATAAATGGGTCTGACTGCAAATATGCAGGCCCAATGTTGCATTTCCAGTTGGGATACCCAGGAGTGAATGCCAAGAAAATGAGCCAGGCTGCTTTGATGTATAACTTTCAAATGTTCTGAGCTATGATTTGAATTTGGCCTTGGATCTAGCACCAGTGTTCCCTGTAAGCTGAGCACTTGGGTGGCCAGCCAGGAGAGATTCAAATGCCGCCCAGCTGATTAGCAGAGTGCCCACAGCTAGCAGCGTGTGTTTCTACTGGTGGCGCACATCTGCACATACATCAGCGCACATAACAAAATTTATTCCATGCACAGATGGGTGGTGGGAGGGGAATGAGAAGGAACATTATCGAGCAGCATTTGACATTAATGGGAGTTTTGCAACTGGTCTGACATTTATTAACCATTTATTCTTTGGTCCAAAAATAGAAATGAAAGCAAAAAGCTTTATGCCCAAGTTTCATGTCTAAACTCTCCAAAACAGATTCCCAGAATAGTGTGATGGTAAGGCCTCTATCCTGCAAAGACTTAGGGTGTGTTTAACTTAATGATCAGTAAGCAGTGGGGTCATAATCTTGGATGTATCAGGACGATAAAATGTTCAATCCTCTAGGCCATCTCCTGCCATCTTTACTCCTCATGTCTATTATCTCATTCCCCACTTCCTCAGAGTTTTTTGGTTTTTCTCTGGGCGTTAGGTGACTACATAGCTTGGAGGATGAGGGCCCTACGTCATGATACCTGATTTCAGTAGATGAATGAGGGCAGCAGAAGCTATCCCAGTCTGATTGAAACAAAAGTGCATTTCCCTGCATGTGACGAAGAGAAGAAAAGGAAGTAGGAATGCAGGTTGTCAAGAAAAGCTACGGTACTTTTCAGGTAAATGATCATCTCTCTCTCTCTCTCTCTCTCTCTCTTCTTAACTCTTCAAAACAGTGAGTGTCCTCCCCAAGTCAGGGGGAAATTGCTGACCTGAAACACCAATTAGGATTTGCATTGTGTGATTTGGCAATTAATTAGCATATGACTCTGTGAGCAGACAGGATTGCAAGCCTGTGAGCCCAGCCCCAGCTGGAGGCTCGGTTAGACTTCCTCACTTGACATAAGTCTTCATAAGTAGACTGGTAATGCTAGCAAATCTCTGTGATGGGTTTGACTCCTATTCAGAGGGTAGGAAGCATCCCGTTCCGATAGGTCTGAAAGAAGATTAATTGATTGGTCTCATATGAACCTGAAAGCCATTAAGAGCATGGAGGAAGAAAAGCAATTCAAACTGCTTTATTACCATTTTCTAGTAAAGTGCCAGTTTAGACTCTGAGCCTACTGTGAAGCAGCAGGTTTCCAGATATTGACTGTGCTGGCATGCGCTCCTGGAAGAGAGGAAATGACTCGTTCTTAGAAGCAGAAACATCTGCTCAACTCATGAACAGGCTGGCTGGCTGGGGCCAGACTGTGGGAGCACTGAAAACATTCATGTCCTTGGCTAGCCTCACCAGCTGGTGTCACTGACGAGAGGAACATGGGGCCACAGTGATAGATGGGCTTGTCCTGGGGTGGGGATACGAGAAGGGGGCTACTGCTCTTATCTCCATATGATTGCTGGGGGGGAAGCGACAAAGCAACTTGTCCAAAGGGAAAGTTATGGTAGAAGTGGTGCTTGAACTTGTGGGCTTTCAGGGTGCACCTACACAGCAGGGCTAAACTCGAAATAAGCTACGCAAATTGAGCTACGTCAATTGCGCAGCTTATTTCGAAATTGGGAGCGTCTATACGGCACTTATTTTGAAATAGAGCCCTCTTCCTCCGACTTCCCTTACTCCTTGTGCAATGAGGGTTACAGGAGTCGGAGTAAGAAGTCCTCCCGCTTGACGGTATTTTGACACTATTTCGAAATAACTGCCTGCTGTGTAGACGCGGACTAAGTTTTCGGAATAGCGCTAGTTATTTCAAAATAATGTTGCTGTGTAGACGTACCCTCAGTCTTGGGCCTTAAGTGCCCAGCTAGCCTTTATCTCTGAAATAACGGGCCCCATCTGTTTTATTTGTCAGAACAAATCCAGTCACTGGGTTTGTATCCCCCCTCACTTACACTGGTATCAATGAGGTATAACTCTACTGAAGCGTCTTTGCTATAAAACAGTGGTGTCCAGACCATTCTGAAGCAGTAGCAACTATAGTGTTGGACACCATGGCTATAAAATTTGGTCTAAAAGAGGGGAGAATCCAGTCCGATGCTTGACGTGTTGCTATGCAATTCCTGTTAAAAAAAACTTCCCTCTGCCTTCTCCTCTCCCCCACTTAGTTAAACTTGATTGGGACTTGTGATCTGAGCAATACAGCCGCTCCCCGAGTTACGAACAAGTTACGGACCAACAGTTGGTCCGTAACTCCAAGTGTTTGTAACTCAGATCCCATAGAGTTACATGGCGACCGCGCTGTTCGTAAGCACAGATCGCCGTTCGTAACTCGGATCTGCATTTATGACCGCTTTGGTCGTAAGTGCGGATGGTCGTAAGTGGAGGTGGTTGTAACTCGGGGAGCGGCTGTACTGGGGTTGACCACTACTGTTCTGGGACAGCTCCATGCTCCAAGCACCTGAGCTGCATAGAAAAATCTCTGTGCTGTTCCTCACAGTCACGTCTTGGGAGTGAAGAAAAAAGAGAGAGCGTCTTTGTTTTTTCAGTTGCACAAGGCAAAATGATGCAAGAAAACCAGAAGGCGTTACCAAGAGGATTAAAGGAAAGAAAAGCTGAAGACACAAGGCGAGACTCCATCCACTATGAAAGTCCCGATCCTCTACAGATTTATTCACATGCTGAACTCCTCATGCTGTGAGTTCTCCCATGGAAAGCAACAGTGAATAAAGCAAAGCAGAAACAATGTGGCACCTTATAGACTAACAGATTTATTGGAGCATAAGCTTTCGTGAGCAAAGACCCATTTCGTCAGATGCATGTAGTGGAAATTCCAGAGGCAGGTATAAATATACAGACACATGAAAAGAAGGGAGTACCAATCAAGAGGAAGGCCAGAGATAACGAGGTCAATTCAGTCAGGGGAGGATGTGGCCCACTTCTAGCAGTTGATGTGAAGGTGTGAACACCAAGAGAGGAGAAACTGCTTTTGTAGTTGGCTAGCCATTCGCAGTCTTTGTTCAAATTTTCAAATGAATTGTAGCTCTGCAGTTTCTCTTTGAAGTCTGTTTTTGAAGTTGTTTTGTTGCAGGATGGCTACTTTTAAATCTGCTACTGTGTGTCCAGGGAGACTGAAGTGTTCTCCTACAGGTTTTGAAAATAAGATCAAAATAAGATACACAATTTCCATAGCTTAAATTGTGTATCTTATTTTGACCTATGATGCAGTGTAGACGCACCCATTATATGTTTCCTACTTTGAACACTGGTGAAACTGGTTTTAAGGGCCTGATTCAGCAAACCACTCAAGCATGTGATTAACTTTTGGTCCTTAGGAATGTGGATAAAATTAAACAAGTGTTTGAGCGCTTTGCTGAACTGGGTTGCTGTTAGCTCAGTCAGATATGACAAATATTGAACTGGTTATAATTAATCTGTCATGAAATTTTCTTTCTTCCCGAAGTCCTAGACTATGCTCTGCACTCAGTCATGGAAATTTTAGTTTTCTTTTTTCTTCCCTAGCCATCTGCAAGTAAATACGGATATTTTTTTTTACCTTTGTAAATATTGGCGTCGATAGGAAGTCTTTTTATTTCCCTCTCTAAAGTTTCTGAACGCCCTTTGTGTATTAAGAATACATGTTAACTATAAGGAATTTCTGGTGCTTTCACAGTTAAAGCAAAAATAAAAATCAATTTCTGCTAACATTTCCAGTGGCTTCAAACCAGGTTTAAAATGAAAAGGAGACGTTTACCTTGTGCATGTGATAGAATGAAGAGCAGTTGCTAATCGCACTCATCACAAACATTTGTGTAGTGTCTATTTTTTGGCCATTGAAAAATTCAGAGGAGTAAATTATAATAATTTTTTTTTAAAAAGTTCTTTTTGGTACAGAGTTCAGGGTGTATTTCCAAAGAAAAGCTCTGACCGTGTTTGAGAGAATGAGAAGCAGAGAAAGAGATGTAATTTTTGTTCTGCAGATTCAGATCTATGGATTATACCTGTTTATTACCTTGTGGGGGAAAAACCCACCATAAGATCATTTGCATCATGACTGTAAACAGATTAGCCCAGTATCATCTGAAAAACTTCACAATGCTTATTCAGTCTTTAATATATGAAGACAAGTTCTTTGCTTTATGGTCTTGAACGTAAAGTCAGTCATATTTATTCATCCAGGTACTTCAACTGCAAAATATTTAACAGCCCTTTTCCAATTTACCTATCACGCATAATATAAACAGAAACAGTTGATCTTCTTCCTTCTGATTTTTAATCCTTCCTCTTTTCTATCCAGAAGGACTGCTTAACCTAAAACCTTAATCCTTAAGCCTGGAAAGTCAGAGTCACTTGCCTTCATAACCATGTTAGCTTTATTGCTGGAGCATCGGAAGTACTATTTTTTAACCATGTGCTAAACCACAACGTTAGCATAGCAGCCTCCATGTCTATTCATTCTGAGATCTGTATTGTGGCTTTGGTTAGATTAGCAACTGGAGTGCTTTCTAATTTTAGATTCCCTGTGTTCATAACTGGGTAAGTCATAACCAGGACACCAGGGCTAGCCAAGAACAAAAAAGATAAATTGGAAAAGTAAACATGATTCTCAGATGCATTAAGAGGAGTTTTGTGAGCAAGACCCGAGAAGTCATTCTTCCGCTCTACTCTGCACTGATTAGACCTGAATTGGAGTACTGTGTCCATTCCTGGGCACCACATTTCAAGAAAGGTGTAGAGAAATTAAAGAGGGTCCAGAGAAGAGCAACAAAAATGATTAAAGGTCTAGAGAACATGAGCTATGAGGGAAGACTGAAAGAATTGGGCCTGTTTAGTTTGGAAAAGAGAGCAGACATGGTAGCGGTTTTCCAGTAACTGAAAGGGTATTACAAGGAGGAGGGAGAAAAACTGTTCTTGACCTTTGAGGATAGGACAAGAAGCAAGGGGCTTAAATTGCAGCAAGGGAGGTTTAGGTTGGACATCAGGAAAAACTTGCTGTCAGGGTGGTTAAGCACTGGAATAAATTGCCGAGGGAGGGTGTAGAATCTCCATCAATGGAGATATTTAAGAGCGAGTCAGATAGACATCTCTCAGGGGTGATCTAGACAGTGCTTAGTCCTGCCAAGAGGGCAGGGGATTGGACTTAATGATCTCTCAAGGTCCCTTCCAGTTCTAGTGTTCTATGATTCTATGATTATGTGAACCAACCAATTCTGGCAAATTATGTTTAAGGAAGAAAGGTAAAGCCATTCACATCAGATGGCCAATCAAGCATCAGGATAAAAGGCTGGCCACAGTGACAGTTCATGGAAATGTTGCCATTAACTTTGAAGAGGCAAGGATTTCACCTTAGATGTTTGGTGTGGATTTGTAGGATAAAATATGCGATGCAGTTAGCATTGGCTTTACTCTGTTCCAATTGACTTCACCTTAATCTCACCCCTATTTTCCTTTATTAACTCAGCTACTCAGTCTCACAGGTATGCAGAGACCCTGAGGGCACATCCACCCTGCTAAAGAAACCAAGTGGCTCAGAGGCTGGATCAGTTGATCACATTATGGAGCTAAAAATAGTGGAGTAGACATTCCCACATTGGCTTGAGGGCCAGCCTCTTGTTGGGTTTCAGAGCCTTTAGTCCCAAAATATGAGCCTCGTGAGCTTGAGTCTTAGGCTCTTGAGACTTGTTGCCATGGTTTTGCTTCTGTTTTCTGGGGCATCTGTTTCCTTCCAGTTCCCACTTGCCATTCAGGAAGCCCCTTTCTGCTACCATCCATTTGCACTAGGTGGTCTTTTAATGAGCCTGTCAATTAACTGGAGGGATTCCTGTTAAGAGACTCTATCTCTATGTGGACTGGGTGCCATCTCTGCAGCATTCCTCACTGCCACCAGCTCATGGAGTGGGAGACAAGGCAGCAGAAAGCAGAGAAAGCCTGTAGCACACCATGGAGTGCCCACCAATGAAACACTGGGTTCCAATACCCCAAAATGCTTGACGTAGTTACTAGAGCTAGTGAGAAAAAAAAACCTGCTTTTCTCCAGGTACGTCTAGACTGCAGGGTTCTTTCAAAAGAAGCTTTTTTGGAAGAGATCTTCCAAAAAAACTTCTTCCAAAAGAGCGTGTTCATACTGCCAAAGCTCATTGAAAAAAGCAATCTGCTTTTTCAAAAGATAGTGTCCACACTGAATGGACACACTCTCACATTTAAACTGTGATTACTATGGAAGGAGTGGCCACCAGGGCACCTGTGCTTTTCCCTCTTTCCTCTTCTTTCGAAAGAACTCCCTCTTCCCCGTCCAGACATGCTTTTTTTTTCAAAAGAGCTCTTTTGGAAAAGGCATTTTTCCTTGTAGGATGAGGTTTACCAATGTTGGAAAAAACCCTGCGTTCTTTCGATTTTCTTTCGAAAGAATGCAATAGCAATGTGGATGTAAGTGAAGTTTTTCGGAGAAAACCCTGCAGTCTAGACGCATGCTCCATGGGAAGTGTAATTGAAAATTAATGTTCCGTTTTCACTGAAATTTTCAGTGGACAATTTCAACTTTTTGTTCAAAAACTGCAAACAATTCAGCTGGGGATTTTTCAGTTTGTTTTTTTAACTAAAACCAGAACATTTTAGAGGAAAGCAGACACTCTGCAGGAGACTTTTCATTTGGGGGAAACCCGATTTTTCCCATCAAAAAAGTTTGGGTGGAAACATTTCTGCCAGCAGTAGTACTCAAATTCTGGCTTGATAAACAAATATCATTCAGGCAGAAAATGGGAGAAAGGGAGAGTACATCATGAATTATTCTGAAGCCTAAAAGTCTCCATATGAATATGAGCATGGGGAGGACCAATGCCATCATTGGCATACGGAAGTTTCTAGAACCACGTGGTATAAAGTGCTATTACCTCAGCTCATGTTATTGGAGTGGCACCATTTTATAGCAGCTGAAGATCTGGCTATCTACATGCAAATCCCTGCACTCTGATTTGCTATAATACCATCAATACACACACAACAAATATTTGTCTGCTTCTCATTTCATCCAGCTGGTGAGAAACCCTTAAATTTGCTCTACAGGTATTTAAGTATTAGATGTTTTGTATAATAATAACTTGAGGGCATGTCTTGCTCTTTCTCTCATAAACCATACCTTGGGATGCTAAAGAACATGGTATTCAGCTTAAAGGATTTATGTGAGACATGCAAATTTCCTCCTAAATAGGAAATAACCTCATTATCTAAATAACAACTTAGCAACCCAAGCAGAAGACATGTATTCCTTGTGTTGAGATGTTGCAGTCTGAGTTGTACTATTGTAATTTTTTTTTTTTCAGTTTTATACCTAAATTGCACTCCTGATGGGAAATTCACAGGACCATCATGTTATAACTCGGAGATTCTACCAATAAATCCATACCCATGGTGATTACTAATACTATTTATTACTTTTATTACAGTGGCATCTGTCAGGAAGGGGTCTCCCTTTTGCTAAACCATCAATTAGAATGCTCCAGCTGTGAGAGGAAATATGAGATTATTTGACAAACAATCTAAACCTAAACAAACAAACATTACAATAATGTTACAGAATATGTGAATACTGTTGGAAATGTTTATATTCACCGAAATGCAGGTGATTGGCTAGACTGGTCCTTTTAGATCAACTGCTCCAGTAAAGAACTTAGAGGACAGTATATGCGTGAAATATGTATGGTTTATTGCTTCTCAGGAAAGAACAGAAAACCGTAGTCCATAATATGATATTTTACCAGTTAATTTGTCCTTTAATTGGACAAATTAGAATTTTCGCCTGTTTCCAGATCAGTTCTTTTCACTCCATGGAATTGGAAATTGAAAACTAAGATTTTTGTAGGAATCAAACAAAACACAGGCCTAAACAACATACACGTGATTACGGTATAATATATCTAAACATACTGGATTCTGTAGGCCTCCAGGGGTGAGTTAATATGGCTGAGACGATATTCACTCTTAAGCTGAACTGTTACCGTCCCTGAAACCTATTTTGCCAACGTAGAGCAGTTGATGTCTTCATTTCTATGGAGCAATCAACACCGTCTTGAACATGGATAGAAGAGACGTGAGCTTGCCAAAATGTTGACATTATCAAATAGACTGTAGCAATCTTCATCAAAGCCACCTCATTGACTGGTTGAAGTTCTAATCTTTTCTATATATGTTTCTGCACCATGCTCACCACGGTGGCATCTGAGTATTTTCTGAGTGCTTTTAGCAACATGACTTCACATCTGTTGTGTGTGTGTCTGTTCCTTCAGCCTGTCTCCCTGGGGAGAAGTGTTTGCAGTGTTTTCTTTTGGACTGTTTAGATCTATAGCTCATCCACACCCATTGCTACATGTGTATGTGGGAGAACGCAAGGTCACACAAATGTGTCTTGCACGTTAGAGCAGAAGATGATGATGTTTATGATGGTCCTTGGCTCCTACTGAAATTTATTTCACAGCCGTGGGCCAGCCCCTGCGCAAGTCCTGTCTCCTGCCCAGATGAAGGTTCTCCTTATTATAGAAAGTTCCTTTGGGCCAGCAGAGTAGAGTAAATTCTCTACCGTGAAAACCAGTGGAGATCATAGGAAAAAAGAGACCTCTGGAGACTCCACTGAGATGTTCCAGAGACTGAGGGATCCCTTTTCTAAAAGGCATAAGTATAGGCCTGTGAAGAAGACAAGGTCAGTCCATGGATCAGTTTGGAGGAGCAGAGGTAGGAGCTAAAATTTTGAAAGGATTAGGAGGAGGAGCTTGGAAATGCAGGAATAATCACAATGGGTGGGTGCAATGGGAAGATGATAGAAGATGATGACTCTCTCACTTGCATAAAGGATGGCGGGGGGCTGAGAGCCATTGGACCAAACTGTAAATCCTGTCTGTAACGGAAACCACGTCCCACCAGGGGTATGGTAGCACCCCCAGCATGTCTAGTTCCAGCACCTATAGTTGGATGACCTGTTCAACTATGCTGGGCAGCTGGCAGGGTTATGATGCAGGTGGAATTACAAAGGGCCTCACCCAAGTAGGTCATAAGAAGGCTCCTCAGTCATCAGCACACTGGGTCTAATGGAAACAACAGCTCCTTCTCACTGGAACGAAGCACTAGGTTCGCGCCCTTCCCCTGCCACTGCAGAGAGACAGTGCCAGATGGGGGGGAGCAGGAAACGAGGTAGAAAAGTCCTGTGGCACCTTATAGACTAACAGATTTATAGGAGCATAAGCTTTCGGAGGCAAAGACCCACTTCGACATGCATCTGACAAAGTGGGTCTTTGCCCACGAAAGCTTATGCTCCTATAAATCTAAGACCCACTTTGTCAGATGCATGTCGAAGTGGGTCTTTGCCTACGAAAGCTTATGCTCCTATAAATCTGTTAGTCTATAAGGTACCACTGGCCTTCTTGTTGTTTTTGCAAATTCAGACTAACACGGACACCCCTCCGATACTAGGTAGAAAAGATAGATGCTCCCAGACCAGTAGCCAGGCTGAAAAATATATGGTGGGTGTCAGAAATGATGCCGGTGGGACCACTCGCAAATTCAAGTGTCTCTTAGAATAAGTAAGAGTAGCAGAATTGGGCCCATAGGGTCTGATCCAAATCCCCTTGTAGTCAATGGAAAGACTCCTATTCATTTCAATGAGCTGAAAATTATTCATGAAATACATTATGGAGAGACTAGTAGGCACGCAATTCTAGACAACCGAAATGAAACGACAATAGTGCTGCCCCAGAATGCCCAGTGCGCCTCTAAATATAAATCCTATTACAGGCCGTTTTCTAGATGGGCCCCCAACCCTTTCCCCAACCATACAGGACAGCTGTGGGCAAACCAGATGACAGTACCCTGCAAGCTACCATAGTTGGCAGGTTGTATTGGTTTCGGTTGCACAACTCAGGCACGAATGAGGAAATCCAGGTTAAGCTATGCCTGTTTATTTCTGAGCTGTAATCCGTCATCTTTTACAAATGAGCCCTATTAATACTTGAGGAATCAAAAGCAGATGTCGCCTATCTGATCATGGCAGAAAAATGACCCACACCACCTCCCAATCTGCCCATCTCTATACATAGATGGGACAGTCCGTCCATACTGTAAATAAATACATTGCTCCTCAAACACTTCCCTTATATGAGTTTGAAAAATGCAAGGCCTTGACCTTCCACAGACGCCATCGCTGCATAGTGGGAGAGCCACAAGGAAGCACTGTTTTCCTGTCTCCCAAAATTATCAGGCTGAGTTGATTTTTTTCTCAGCATGGAGGGGATCTCAGTCTGGCTAAGCATTTGTGTGGACAGGTGTGAAGCACGTCAACACTGGCATACATTTGTGTGGGCGGGTGTGAAGCACGTCAACACGGGTGTACATTTGTGTGGGACAGTGTGAAGCACATCAGCACGGGTGTACGTTTGTGGGGGGGTGTGAAGCACGTTAACACGGGCTTACATTTGTGTGGGTGAGTGTGAAGTCCATGGGACTGTTCACATTCTTAAAGGTAAGAATGTGCTTAAATACTTTGTTGGCTGGAGACCTTGGTGCGTTGCATGATCCTGGGCAAAAGGAACAGATCCTGTATTAACAACACAGATCCTGCTCCACTTTGGGCAGCTCATTGCTTCAGGTGCTAAATGTGTAAGCATTTGAAGCTGCAAGAGAGGCAATAATTTGCAGAATATGTGATTAACTTCTAATTTATCTTATCTGACCACACCTATCTGTGCCTTCAACTAAGCCCAGAAACTCCCTTTCCTCATCATCATATCTTTCCTCATGAGAGCATGTCGTTGGAAGGGTACATTTAACTTTGGAGACTTTTGACTTTCTGAGGCTAGATCTACACTCGGGGATAAGTTTGGATTAATTGCATAGATGGAGTTGTCACGCCTTGATTCAAACTTTGTCATTGTCCCCACAGTGGGAGGTCGCTGGGAGAAACACTCCCGTGGACTTCTCTTACTCCTCGCAAAGATTAGAAGTACCAGCACCAATGGAGGCACCCTCAGCATTTGATTTAGCAGGTCCTTACTAGACCTGCTAAATCAAATGCCAGAAGATCAACCTCCAGATTGTTGATCCACCAGTAAGTATAGGCATGGTCCTACTGTATCACTTAACTACAGTGGTCGCTTCTCGTTTTCCTTTGTCTGCTCTTTGTTATGGGATTTATTGGTAAGTAAACCAGGTTTGATGATACTCCCTTGAGGAACTTTGCTCAGTGAGTCCTTGCCTAACGTTTCTGCAAGGTCTACCTATCTTCTCAGGCTTATTCTGCAAGTGAATTTCATTTGATCTTACAGCGATCATTGTCATACAACACATACGCACATTCACAACAAATTTACCATGATCAGTGAAAAGAGTTCTCTTTAAATACTTAGCCACATTATGTGAAATATATCTATCATTTTCTGAAATTAACAAGCTAATGAAGGACCCTATTTTTAAGGAACTGATATGTTAAGAATTCCCGAATTATTGTGACTAGAGCTATGTATGACATTTCCTTTGCTTTAAATTCACAGGACTTCCATGAAACTAGAGAAATTCTAGCACAACTTTTTCATATATTCAAAAATTTCATTGAAGGTGACTGATTTTTTTTGGGGGGGTGGGGGGGGGGGTAAAAGTTTGACTGCCTGTAAGATATTAAAGTGCCATGTATAAATGGGCATTGGATTATTAATAAATGGTTAACAAGCTGTTCTAGAGTCCAGCAAGTTAATCGTTGGCTTAGACATCCATTACTCATCACTCATGGCTGATTTATGCTTATATGCGAGCTAAGCAAATAAATTAACTGAACAATTTTACACTGGAAAATGCAACTTCATTTAAAAACAAATGTTTTGTGGGAATGTTGATTGACTAAACAGTCACTGGAAGAATGTTTAAACAAAACACTTACACCTTCTTGTTCTGTTTTCATAATGTCAAAAAATTACATTAAAGTAAAACTATTGTTTTGCTTATCATTTTTATTTGGTTTTGAAATACTGTATGATTTCATTATATTATTTTTGCCACACCACAATAAAATGTTTTGGCATTTTTGTTCTTGGAGAAATTTTGACTTCCATCTGATTTGGAATGAAAAATTTCAGAAGGTGAGACATTCCCGCAAAACAGAAATTCCATTTTTGGACAGCTCTCCTGGCATTCGTTAATCACTAATCATTTATAAATGGAAGTTTAATATAAACTGTGACCAAAATTTCCCTGCAGCTTTTCAGGGTGCATTTTTGACCTTTCAACAAGTTTGATTGGATTTCATCACATGGCTGAAATTACCTAATATTTCTCCAAGTTGGCCAAAAGCCAGTTGTATCCAATGTACATGGGAGGGTCAGTGGACAGCAATCTTGACTTATTCTCTAATGGCTCTGTGGAAGGAAAGAAAGTGTTAGTGATTTATGTTGCCAGAAATATCATAGAGATGAGAACAGCATCTGAGACAATTGTAAGATATTAGATGTTAGAATTGTTGAGACAATTCTAAGTTTTTCTTAATAGTTTAGAGGAGTAATTGTCACTCTTCGGTTTACTGGACTTCTTTTGTTCTGCCTTCCTCTTTCTTTTTCTGAGGGTTAAAACTCTTAGAGACGCCTGGGTTACAATGTTTGGATCTAAATCCAGATCTGACTAACCTAAAACTTTATGGCATTTGGTTCTTAAGTTTTTGGACCAAGTTAAATGTATACTTTCTAGTCCCTCCTTTTGTGGCCCTTCTCTGCACTGATTCTTATCTACAGGGGGGAAAAAACCCCAAAACTGTTAAAGCATTTTCAGCATTGAAAGGAATGAAAGACGTTGTCAGAAGTGGGGAAACACTTTTTCATCTTGCTGTCTCCCTTGTGCTAACGGCTACACACACAGAATGAGCGACGTGGCATGTTTGTAAGGCAGGAGCTGATAAATTCCAATTAGGCAAGTTAGAAAGTGTGTTTTAAAATAGAGCTAATACACTTGCATGACAAAATGGGCACTAAAAGGGAAAATCAGAGAGTGAAATTCACTCCTGAACGAAGGCTAGCCCGAGTATAGGCATAAATAAAGAGCTGTGATTTCAAAGAAGATTCAGGCATGCCAGGCCTTTGATAAGTGGTAGCAACCCAAAGAGACAGGGCAAAGAAAGCTATGTTGTCTTTGGGTTGCTACCACTGTTATCAAGGGCCTGGCCATGCCTGAATCTTCTTGAACGTAATTAAGAAGGTGATGAAGTCTGCATCTGTTCCCTTGATTGGCCAAGCTACAAAGTACAGTAACAGAATCTCTTGTTTCCATTGGATCAAATTCCAGAGTCATTCAAGTGCATCAACTTCTTGACATTGTATGATTCTAATGGTAGACCAAGACCATGAATCTCTGCATCACAGAGGTATACCTACCAATGGTGGCCCAGTGTACTCCCCTTCAGCTTCAGATTGGTATTGTGGCCGGAAGCCTTCTGTTATGTGGATTGTTCAGGCATGGGCAAGGTTGGCTAACCAGGGTCAGAGGAAGGCAGAAGAATTTAGGAGAGGTCCACACCATGGAGCGTGGTGATAGCCACGTGTGGCTCAGTGAGGTCTTTTGGCCGAGTGTCTGGAAATCAGAAGGGGTCTGACGCTGAACTGGCCAAATGCCATGCACAAAATGGAAAGAACTGGGAATTCCTCTTGAACTAGGAGATGAATAAGACGGACCATGGGTCTTGATCAAAAGCATGCTGTATTGGGGGCAGGGATCAGACAAGACAACCTGCCTCAGGGATAGTCTACACGGAGATATTGATTGGCATAACTATAGCAGAATTCTTACCAATTTCCCTTCGTAGACCGGCCCTTAGTGAAGCAATGAAATCGCTCCCAAAGGTTTGAGTCTTGGGGTGCGTCTACACTGCACCGTTATTCCAGGATAATGGCCGTTATTCTGGAAAAACAATACTAGCATCCACACAGCAATTGCATTATTTCGAAAGAAAATTGAAATAACGGAGGGCTTTTTCCGATGCTGGTAAACCTCATTCCATGAGGAATAACGCCTCTTCCAAAAAAGCTCTTTCGGGAGAGGGGGTGTGTGGACACTCCACTGCTACTATGTCGAAATAGCTCCTCACCAGGGACATTCTAAGTTATTCCTCCCCAGTGCCTCCTGGGGCTCTAAATTGAGATAGTGCACCCACATTAGGGGAGCTTGCCTCAGACTAATTTGGAGGCTTCTCTGTAGTGTGGACGCTCTATTTTGAAATAAGTTTTTCCAGAAGATATCTTCCGGAATAGCTTTCTCCGAAATAAGCTTGCAGTGTAGACGTATCCCTGGGATAAGAAATAGCCAAACAACCTCTGTCAGACGGAAGGAATGTGACCTAGGAAATGTAGCTATTTCAGGCATACAGACACTGAAGCAGAATTCCATGTGTTATACTACTGGCATTCATTGCTCAAGTTTTTTTTTTGGGGGGGGGGGCACTATCTGGTCATCTGAAGAAGTGGGCTGTGCCCACGAAAGCTCATGATACCATCTACATGTTTTGTTAGTCTTTAAAGTGCTACCAGACCATTTGTTGATTTTTAAGTTTATCTCTACGTTGTTACTCCCAAGGAAATCAGAGTGGTAGCTTTATTTTGGTAAGAAGGGAACGCTTAAGTAAATTTTCGAAACACTCAAACTTTGTGGATTGGTTTTCAGCTGCCACAACTCTTTATGTTCAATGGAGCAAGACTGAGGTGCACCAGAGAAGCTCAGCCCAATAGTAGCCCTGGTAAGTATGCTAGTGCAAGTCCCAGACCAACTGAATAGAGTTCTACGTGCATGGCTGAGGTCCTGTGTACTCACCAGCACATCAGGCCTAACCTCTATGGCAAGATTGTTGGATTCCTGTGGCCGCACATTGGAAATCATGTAATAACTTGATTCAAACTTGAATTGTTGAGTCTTACATTGAATTATTTATGAAGCTAATTAGTACACTCAGTACCCAAGTCCCTGTGATATTTACACTGGTATGACTACATTTAGATGGACCAAACAAGTTTTTGCAAGGACGACTCCTAACTGCATCATAAAAGTTATTGGGATTTTAGTAGCTGGAGCCTTTCTTGCCTGGAGAGGCATGGGCGGCATTTTGGAATTATGGAATAAGCAATTAGCTGGATATTTCCACTGCAATTCTCAAAAGGGAAATGGTTTAAAATGCTGAGTAGAGCTCGTTAGACATTTTCAGTTTCTGAAATTTGGAGGCAAAACAAGGGGACATATTTTCCCGAGCTTTACCAATGTATCCAGTTGTGGACCATGTGTAATGCTGATACTTGAGATGGAAGCCTAAAGATGACAACACCTCATTGAGATGAATGGGGCTGTTCATGCCTGTCAGAAACTCGTCTACACTTAAAAATTAAATCAGCCTTGGTCTGGTCTACAGTCAACCTGTGGAACTCCTTGCCAGAGGATGTGGTGAAGGCTAGGACTTTAACAGGGCTGAAAAAAGAGCTAAATAGATTCATGGAGGTTAGGTCCATCAATGGCTATTAACCAGGATGGGTAAGAATGGTGTCCCTAGCCTCTGTTTCTCTGGAGGTGGATGACAGGGGAGGAATCACGTGAGGATTACCTGTTGTGTTCCCTCCCTCTGGGGGATCTGGTATTGGCCATTGTCAGCAGACAGGATACTGGCCTGGATGCACCATTGGTCTGACCCAGTCTGGTAGTTCTTATGTTCTTAGTTATACTGACCTAGCTCCCCTAGTGTAGACAGTCCTAGGGCAGTGGGCGCGTATCTCCTGTTGACATAGTTACTGCCTCTCATGGAGGTGGATTAACTAAGCCAATGGGAAAGCTCTCTCCTGTCAGCTTACAGCATCTTTTTTAAACTGCTACAGTGGTGCAGTGCATTGGTGTAGACGTGCCCCAAGTTATGTTGCTCAGGGGTGTGAGAGATGTAGTCAAGCCAACCAAAGCCCCGTTAGAGACGCTGCTAAGTTGATGGGAACCGTCTTCCATTGACCTAGCTACCACCTCTTGAGGGGGCGGATTTACTCCAGGGATGGAAAACACCCTCCCATCCCAGTAGCAAGTGTCTACATTACTGCGGCTGTAGCCTTTCTAGTATAGACATCGCTAATGCAGATCCTGAACAGTTTAACCTTGAAAATGTGAATGAATGTGTTTCTTTGTAATCATAAAGGCCAAAAGCCTGGGAGCAGGGTGGCATGGCATGGGAGAAGAAACAGAAAGCAAGAAACAGGGGAACTTGAGGGAAATGGTCACCCTCTTGGATTAAAGATGGATCCCTCAGGATCAAAAGGGGACAGACTTGTGCCCATATCAAGTGTGAATCCAAGGCTGACAGATGTAAGAGCACAGTAAGCGTTGTTCACACTGCAAGTTGTGACTGGAAGGGTTTGTGGCAAATCAGAGTAATGCAAACAATAGAACTGGTAGGAAAAATTCCAATGAAACACTTTTTTTGTGGGAGCAAATTTGCTGATTTGCAGAGTTTTCTCTTTTGGCAAAGCTCTGAGGGAACTCGGGCACAATTCTGAGGTGTTTCCTGCCAGCTTGCTGGCTGGGCTTCTCGACAGCCTGGTGGATGGTTGTGAAGCCTGAGCTTTCAGGCTATGAGCTCTGTAGCAGGCCAAGTTCACAGGTCTCCCTGGATTCAGTTCCTCGGCAGCCCACCTGGCAGGCTGACAGACAGCTAGGAAACTCCAAGAGTTTTGGCTCACAGATCCTTGGCAGAACCATGATAGGAGGACGTCCAGGGTCCAAATTGGAACAAAACCAAATTCCGAAAACATGAAATCCTCTGAGAGACAGAATTCCCTTTCTCTGCCCAGCTCTCGTAAGCAGGCCTGTAGTCTCTGAAGGGGACAAAATCGTGACAAACGTGGCAGGGAGGGAAGGCCGGAGAAGTGGGGGCTCCTCTGTCTGTGCGGCTCTAGTGTCTACACACTGGGATGTGCTACTCAGAACTAGACTTTCTTTGACTCCAAATGGAAAAACCATAGCAAACACCTATTATGTGAACCATGCCCTCTTTAGTACGCATTATTTGAAGCCTCTCGGGTGTTTCCCCTTTGGGATAAGGTCAAACAGCAGTTACCACTGTTCCCTTTTCAACTTTTGTCTTCAATGCCTGAGAAAATGAGGCTTTCAGGGTCAGGTTCTAGCCAAGCCATTCTTAAAAATTTAGACTTAGCACCCGCTGCCAAAACCTAGCACTGGGGTGGCAATCTCTTTCTCTTCCCATCAGCATTCTGCTTCATGAGTGAGGGCTGAGGTGACACAACCCTCCCCTCATTTTAACTCAAAATATTGTAACACAAGAAGATGTAGCTGGCATCGCTCGGGTCCTTAACTCAAATAAGCTTTATTTTTCTTGCTCTGGGGTGGGGCAGGGGATGAGGGGTTCAGGATGCAGGCTGCCCTGAGGACAGAGGACACCCCCAGCCTCTCTCTCACCACAGCAACTTGGGGCCAGGTGAGAAGCGCCTCTCCATGGCCGCTGGGCACAGCCGGGGGAGACAGACACACAGACAAACTCTCTGAAACATATACCAGATAGCTGTCTCTTTCGCCACCCCTGCCCCCTGCTGGCCTAATGGGGGTATAGCTGCCCCAGTCACCATCACTAACCCCTTGCTGCCCCCTTGTGGTCATTGTACAGTTTAACTGTCCCTCCTACCAGATCCCTCTCT
The DNA here is from genome assembly GCA_019425775.1 of Rafetus swinhoei. Lineage (NCBI taxonomy): Eukaryota > Metazoa > Chordata > Testudines > Trionychidae > Rafetus > Rafetus swinhoei. The sequence continues at coordinate 125,418,457 of CM033427.1, read as the reverse complement.
TTCCATTTTATGAGAAACAGTCAAATTCCAGGCACATCCCATTGTCCTGGCAGAACCAAACACTTACCTTTCTTTAAGTGATAAGAGGCAGTTCTTACTATTTTTAGGACTTCTTGAACAAACAGACAAACAAACATTTCTAAAATAGATAGTAAGACGATCAGGGGACTCTGAGGCATGTGATGAATTGTTTAAAAATCCAACCAATCTAATGCAGGCAGAGCATTCAGACTGTAGCGCCAGCCTCTTCTATCGCTGGTAACAGGTGACAGCATTGTGTTTGCATTCCACTCTCTCTCTCCCTACACACACCTAGTGGTGGAGCAAATTTGGAAGGGAGTTTACCTCTACCCTATCCAAAGGTTCCAAGATCATCTTAGCTCATCTCTCCATTCCTAGGGTGGGTTCCATACTCGATCTCCTATCCTTGTTGTCCCTGCTACCGGTTTCAATAGCAAACCCCTCTCCTACAAGAGGCTGGATGGGACCTTAGAGTAAAACATGTTTTTGTGATGTATCAGAGTGTTTCCAATAAGTTCCTGTGGAAGCGCAGTGTCTTGAGAAATTTAGATAACTCTTGGGGGAAGACAAGGGACTTTAATTAAAGCGTATAGGAACAGAATTGAAAGCTAGAGCACCTGGAGGCTAAGGTACTTAATTAGGTCTATGTACCAAACCAAAGAGAAAAGGGTAAATTCAGACTTGGTGCATCTTCATTGAAGCCAATGTCAATCCAGTAAAAGGTCTTGATGGTAAAGTAGCCATAGGATGGGTTTTATTGCAAATGTTGGCTCATTCAGGGCTGATTTTCTGTCCACTCTAACACCCTTGATGTCTTCATGAAGATGACTGATAGTTTTGCATACATATTTAAAGGCAGAATTTGACCCTGAACTGCTGCCTCTCTGGTAAACAATTGTGAAGGGATAGGTCACGATTTCCAAGCTTCCTGTGGTGGCAGGTGACACCTGTGACAGGTGGCAGCAATGGTACTTCTTAAGCATTTAGAAATTATATTGAGATGAGGTTGCTAAAAACCATTGAGACACTTCTGTGGAATCTTCAGAACAGAAAGCCTAAGTGTTCGAATATATTGGCTGCAGATTGTGAAGTGGTTTTTGTATCCTAGCTCCTCTTCTTTTAAATGCACCTTGTGTGTGGTTGTAGGACTGTCTGGCTATTGGCTAGCCTGCATGTCATGAGTAACAGTGTAGCGATGGTGCTCACATTGTGAACAGTGTCTTTTTGGTCCACTTCTATTGGACAGCTAACTTGAGAGAGATGACAACACAGCAAACTACAGGTAACTAAAGAATAGGACTTAAAACACTGTTTCTGCTTTGTGCACACTATAGGAATGGTAGGAATAGGATATTATAGAAGAAAGCAGCTTTGAAAAGTGGTAGATGAAAATAATGTGCAGAGAAACTCAGTAGTAGGCTATCATTTTAAAAAGTAAGAAAACAAGAATGGCTTTAGATAATTGAATACACTAAGAAAAGAGCAGACTAGGTAAGAGAAAAGGAGCTTGAATTGACTTTAAAAATAGAGTAAGGAAAACTTCGGAGAAGAAAGAGGTCTGTGTAACTTCAATGGATAAATGTCTACAAGCAAAAAAAGAGAAATAAAAGCCTTCTGAAGAAACTGGTAAAGACTCTTGAATTCAGTTAGAATAATGAGCCAGACCATCTGGTTTAAAATGGCAGTGTGCCCCTTGAAGTCAATGGAACTAGCCAATTTATCCCAGGCTGAGACGGTGGCTGACAATGTGGTGAATCAGAATGGGAAATTTACACCAGAAGTACATAGTAATATAATAGGGATGCAAGATAAATAGGTGAAGACATGGAGGCAGGAGACCTTGGACTTGGTTTGTCATACATTGGACTCTTTTTACAAAGAGGGCTAAAAATAGGGCTGAGGGGGAAATCCTTAAGTAGTGTTTATAAATGTATTCAGGTAACAAATAAACAAAACAAAAAACCAACCCACAATAAATACAAATAAATGGTCCAAGCAAACATCACTGCTAGAAAAACAAAATCTCTTTCACACATCTCTTAGGGCTAAGCAGCTTTGTCATATGGGGCATCTTTACATTCACAGGGGGACAGGAACTGGAGCTGAGTTGCACATGCTGCAGAAGGACTAGCTCAAAAGCTGGGGAAGAAATAACATGACGACTAGGAAATGTGACCCGTCAGTGGATGCAGTTCAAAAATAGGTAATAAAATGTAGTGGTTCCAAGTACAGCTGCAGAGAGTTCAGGGATGGGTGTTAATCTCTGCTGGAACTGTTTCAAAGAAGAGATGAGATGGAACACATATATTGGGATAAGACAACTGAAATTTGGAATAAAATCGTAGCCACAAATGCATCAATAAAAATATTCCTGAAGCCTAGATAGCCCACCAGTTTATTGAATACTATTAGGTGCATAGCCAAAGTGGGTCTTGCTCATTTTAATAATAGGTTTAAAACCAAAAATATCTCTAGTGACAGCAATATGGATAGAATTTCAAATCCATCTGAGGCGGTGAGTGTGTGTGTGTGGGGGGGGGAGTTAGGTAGGTAGAATAAGGTTAACGGAATAAAATGGGAGATTTGAATGGTATATCAGATACATTTTATATTTTAAAAAAGGGAAAATATCAAAGAGTTAGAGTTCTATTTGAGAGAGGTGCCTATGCAACACCCAGAAAGTAAGAGAGAAAGTGAAGGGGAGCGGGGAAAGGAACCATGGATTGCTTTTCCTATGTTCCACATGGATAGGCAAGCAAAGATAACACTGTATTGAATTACATGTGACGTATACAATTCTCAGTAAAAACTTCCTTTTTAATTTCGGGATAAATGTCATTGGGCTGTTGACTACTAAATATGGCCAGACAACATAACATGCAACCATTTAAGAACCCAAATAATTTCACAAGTTACTCAGGGTACATCTGCACAGCAGGGCTAAAGTCGGAATAAGCTACGCAACTTTAGCTACGTCAATTGCATGGCTGAAGTCGAAACGGCTTAATTTGGCTTTTGACGATTTCTACACAGCAGGAAGTTGAAGGAAGAGCACTCTTCCTTCGACTTTCCTTACTCCTCGAAAAATGAGGGTTCCCATAAGTTGGAGTAAGAAGTCCTTCTGCTTGACATTATTTTGAAATAAAGGCTTGTAGTGTAGACGCACTCTTTAATAACTGAGATTATTCCAAAATAATGCTGTTATGTAGATGTACCCTCAGGGATTTATTCATACCAATGGTAAACCCAAACACCTCTCTGAGTCCTCCTGTTAGCAAGTGTAATCTAATGCTGAGATTTACTGCGAAGATAATGGAACATTCAGCAAGAATTTGACAGCTGATGTCATGGTCCAGAAGGTCAGATGTTTTAAAGAGGGACCACAATTTCAGTCTTTCTGACACCAGCTAAAACTCTTCTGAAAGGTACATTTAACTGAAATGTGAGTAAATCGAGCTGGGTTCAAAAGGCTGAATTGCATAATAATTACTTTGCAGTCCTTAGATGAAAGATATTCTGTGGGATGTGTACAAAGTACTAGATGGTGCTTGGTCCTGCTGTGAGGGCAGGGGACTGGACTCGATGACCTCTCGAGGTCCCTTCCAGTCCTAGTGTTCCATGATTCTGTGAAAGTACATGGGAAGCTTTAATTAAAGGCTCATGGCCACTGATTTTTAGATAAGTGCCTTTCCAACTCTCTCTTTTAAAAACATCAAGTTGGTCATTAAAAGAGGACACAAGCAAGATAGGGTATCTTGTGGGAAATCACTTATTTAAGATGTAGGTCACCTGGTGATTACACCTACTGTAGGTTCCTGGCTCGCCAATCATTGTGTATCATGGGTGGAGATATGCATCGCAGCCTCTTCTGGTTGGGGTGTTCCCAGGCTGAACAGCTGCCCAAATATACTGTGTTTTCCTCTAAAAGACCAACTGCCCCAAGCAGGGCTGCTTCTCTTCTTTCCTCAGCAACAGCCCAGAGTGGCGTTGCCAACAGTTATAAATGACCACACGGTTCTTTCCAAGCAAGCATATTGATTCGGAAGGGGAAAGCATCAGAAAACATTCCACAATAAAAGAATCGATGAGAATGCTCTAACGCTTCTCAGCAATCACCCCCCACTCCCAGAAGAGCTCTGGTTGGTGATTATTCCTTCAAACCCCACACATTGGGGGGCTTTTCCTGTGGCCACAAGTTCACCACAGCTTCGGCTCTGAACTAGCTCCCAGGTCTTCAGAGGTCTCAGTAGGCCAAGGACCTAGCAACTGTTCCTTAAAGATTGTCCCCCGCCCTTGGACCATAGATCCTATCTGTCTGCTGGCTTTGAAAGGAGACACTCTGTCAGTTTCAACTCAGGCTATTTACCAAAACCCCTTTCTGTGCCTGTTGCTTCCCGCCCTGGAGAACCAGTTTGAACTAGTATAGGCGAGTCTTCTTGGAAGATAGTCGCTCTCTGGAGCTGTTAAACCTGAATGAATGTGCCTACCTACCTCCTACTCTTCTTAGCTTCCAGAGGAGCTTCCCCCATGGCAAAGCATACAGGGTGAACGTAATTCAATACGATTTGTCATGGAGATTGCAAGATATTGTCACGTCTGTCGCAAATATCATTTCCCTGGCACAACTCTAGGAACGGGGCTGGAGGTAACACAGTGTCCACCTAAAACTCAGCTAGGGAATGGACACGCTCTGTGCCTTTGTTTCACCAGAGAAGATCCTCCTGAATAAGTTCTGTGGTAAACAGTAACTGGGCACAAGACAGGGACGTTTTCTGAACTGGGTTAAAATTTTTCCATCAAAGCTGGGGTTTAATGAACACTGGGGTTTTGACTAAATTAACATGTCCATGGAAGCTGTCTCATTTTCATGTAAAACTATGATTTTGTTGAAAAACTGAATATTTTCTGCAGGGGGGAGGAAAACTCTACTTTCTGGCCTACTCTAATGATGTGGACATGCAAACTGATATCAAATGCCAATCCAATACCATGCCCTTTCAATGAGTTTCCTTTACAACTTTCCCCATACCCCAAAGAGTCTCTCATCCTAAATGCCTGTAAAGTATCTAGCACACTCTGGGGTGTGTCTCTATAGAACAAGAATCTTATTACCTACTCAGCATGCTTACAGCATTTATATCTTCCGAAAACAATATTGAAAGAACTAAGGTTTCTCAAGAATTTAGGTAGATTTTTCAGAGAATTCTGGATTACCTACATGAGTTTTTACCTGAAGATTTTAGAGAAAGAAAATCCGGTGGAGAGGTGCCCCTCTTCCTCACACAGGTGAGTGGAAACTTCTTTCCAGCCAGTCCTTGAAGTTCTTCATAATAATGAAATCTCTGGACATTAAAGAAGTAAGTCTTTGCTAATCTTCTCAGAGATGAGAGTGACACTCTCTTACTACCTGCAGAATGTGTTATTCAAGAGTAGCAGAATGTTATTCAGATCCTCAGAAGAAAAAAATGAGTAGCTAGTTTATCAGGCCTGTTCTATACTAAACAAGTCAACATAGCTATGCATACTAGGCATGTGAAACATCTTATGCCTCACTTAACTATGCTGACCTAACTCCTGGTATAGAAGCAGCTAGATCGATGAAAGAATGCTTCCATCGACCTAGCTGCCATCATTCAAAGAGGTGACATTTGTACAGCAAAGAACCACCCCCTTTCCATTGCTGTAGTCTGCAAATACACTACAGTATTATGTCCAGCATAGCTACCGCGTCAAATGACTGGAAAATAGCTAGCGTGATACCAATTTTCAAAAAGTGCTCTAGAGGTGATCCTGGCAGTTACAGACTGGGAGGTCTAACTTCAATACTGGGACAAAAGACAGGACTATGCAGCACTTTAAAGACTAACAAGATGGTTTATTAGGTGATGAGCTTTTGTGGGCCAGACCCACTTCCTCAGATCAAATTGTGGAAGAAAATTGGCATGACCATATATACCAAAGGGATACAATCAAAAAAATGTGAACACAAATAAAATTGACAAATCAGATTATAGATAATTTTATATGCGTTCACATTTTTTTGATTGTATCCCTTTGGCATATATGGTCATGCCAATTTTCTTCTACAATTTGATCTGAGGAAGTGGGTCTGGCCCACGAAAGCTCATCACCTAATAAACCATCTTGTTAGTCTTTGAAGTGCTGCAAAGTCCTGTCTTTTGTTTCAGCAAGACCAGACTAACACGGCTACATCTCTATTACTACTTCAATACCGGGCAAATTGGTTGAAAATATAGTAAAAAAACAGAATTGTCAAACACATAGATGAACATAATTTGTTGGGGGGCAAATCAACATGGTTTCTGTAAAGGGAACTCATGACTCAGTAATACATTAGAATTCTATGAGGGGGGCCAACAAGCATGTGGACAAGGGGAATCCAGTGGATATAGTGTACTTAGATTTCCAGAAAGTCTTTAATAAAGTCTCTCACCAAAGTCTCTTAAACAAAGTAAGCCATTATGGGCTAAGAGGGAAGGTCCTCTCATGGACTGAGAACTGGTTAAAAGATGGCAAACAAAGAGTAGAAATAAATGGTGGGTTTTTCAGAATGGAGAGAGGTAACTAGTGGTGTCCCACAGGGGTCTATACTGGGACCAATCCTATTTAACATATTCATAAATGATCTGGAGAAAGGGGTAAACAGTGAGGTGTCAAAATTTGCAGATAATACTAGACTGCTCAAGATAGTTAAGTGCAAAGCAGACTGTGGAGAGCTTCAAAAGGATCTTACAAACTAAATCACTGCACAACTAAATGGCAGATGGATTTTAAGTTGATAAATGCAAAGTAATGCATATTGGAAAACATAATCCCAACTATATGTATAAAATGGTGGGGACTAAGAGTATATCTGTACAGCAGGGCTAAAGTGGAATTAAGCCACACAACTTCCGCTACGTTGATTGCATATCTTAAGTCAAAATAGCTTAACTCGGCTTTTGGCGCTGTCTGCACAGCAGGAAGTCAAAGGAAAAACACTCTTCCTTGACTTCCCTTACTCCTTGTGCAATGAGGGTTACCATGAGTCAGAGTAAGAAGTGCTCCAGCTTGACTTTATTTTGAAATAAAGGCTTGTAGTGTAGATGCGCACTGTTATTTTGGAATAACGTCAGTTACTCCGAACTAACGCTGCTGTGTAGGCATACCCTAAATTAGCTATTGCCACTCAAGAGAGAGATTTTGGAGTCATTGTGTTCTCTGAAAACATCCACTCACTGTGCAGCAGCAGTCAAAAAAGCAAATATAATGTTAAGAATCATTAAAAAACAGATAGGGAACAGGACAGAGAATATCCTATTGACTCTATATAAATCCATGGTACTCCCTCATCTTGAATACTGGCCAGGTCCTGAGGGTGCCGGACCACGGAGGCTCAACCTGTATTTCTTCACATCACGCACAGTCAACCTGTGGAACTCCCTGCCAGAGCATGTTGTGAAGGCCAGGACTTTAACGGGGTTAAAAATCCAGCCTTCTAACTACATGGAAAACCCACATTTGTAAGCGACATAGTTATACTGACATAAACCCCCAGTGTAGATGGCACTTGGAGAACCAAGCAGACTAGTGGAAATCCTAATACATTTTTGCTCCTATTGCATAACTAGATGCATAATTATGGTATGTTACCGTAGTCTTACATGTGAATTACCTTACTTAAATAGATCAATAATCCCACTCTATTCTGTCTAGCACAGTAGCTAGCACCAAACACTTCAGAGGAAAATGTAAAATCTGTCATATAGACATCTATGCCATAAAACGGCTCTGGGGGAGGAAGTTATTGGTTGATCTGTATCCCACAGCATGAATGTTTATTTTATCCTATTAATGAAACTAGTGGCATTCCTGTAAATGTCTAATCCTTTTTAAAAGGATCCTCTTTGAATTGATGATATCTTGTGGCAGTGAGTTCCCCAGACTGTGTGTGTGCTAAGTTTTAAAATGCCCTTTTCTCTGTTTTAAATATGTTCTGGGTGCCCCTTTCCTTCCTATAGTAAGAGAGGAAAATAGAGGCACTTGACTGACAGTTGTCATTCAGTATGCAACTCCTAACATTTTAAGCTCTCTTCACTATGGAAGTTTTTGCAAGATTCTAAATATTTTTGCCCTTTCCTTGACTTCTCGCATTTCTGCTCCAGTAGTGTTGAGATGGGATAACCAGAACTAAGCGGAGTATTGAAGATGATGGTGTGTTGTTGATTTATAGATGAGTGTATTTTCAGTATCATCCTTTACCCTGTCTAACATTTTGTTTACATTTTGGTTGTTGTTTAGTGGTGCTCATTAAGCAGTTGTTCTTATTTACCTGCTCCCAGTACAGCTACTTCTCCTGTGCTGTTATAGTTAATTTAGAATCCATCCATCTGTACCAGTGGTTGAAAACTGGAAGGACAATGTGTGTTATCTTGAATTTCTTCTGGTGGTGTGCTTCTTGGCCTCCTATTTTCACAGGTCTTTCTAGTTCTTATTATTCCTTTCTACCCAAAATGGAAAGTCTGTTGTTCTAATCAGACCTGAATCTATCCCTATCACAGCCCACAAGAAAACTTCCATTGGCCTCAAGAGGAACGGAATATTTCTGTAGTGTTAGAAGCCATAAAAACGGAGGGGTAGCTGTGTTAGTCTGTAACCTCAACAACAGTGGGTTTCTGATATGTCCACTCCAATTCATCTGATGAAGTGGGTTTTGCCCACAAATGCTCACAATTTTATATATTTTGTCTCAAAGGGCTAGCCATGTTAGTCTGTAACTTTAAAAATGAGTAGTCCTGTGGCATCTTAGAGACTAACAACAATATTTATAGTATCATGAGCTTTCCTGGCCAAACCCCACAGATAGCCATGGTTTTGCCCACGAAAGCTCATGATATTATATATATTTTTGTAAGTCTCAAAGGTGCCCCAAGACTACTCATTGTCTATATATTTTGGGTGAGTCTACACAGTGCAATTATTTCGAAATAACTAGCGTTATTTCGAAATAACAATGGGAGCAACTACACCGCAATTCTGTTATTTCGAAATAAATTTGAAATAACAGACAGCTTATTCCAACTTGTGTAAATCTCATTCCATGAGGAATAACACCTCTTCTGAAATAGCTGTTTTGAAATAAGGCATGTGTAGACGCTCCACTGCTGCTATTTCGGAATAGCCCCTCACCAGGGCCTTTCTAAGTTATTCCTCCCTAGTGCCTCCTGGGGCTCTAAATGGAGATAGCATGTCTACATTAGGGAAGCCTGCCTCCAACTAATTTGGAAGTTTCCCTACAGTGTAGACGTGCTATTTCAAAATAAGCTATTTCAGAGTTTTTCTTCTGGAATAACTGATTCCGAAATAAGTGTGCTGTGTAGAGGTATCTTAAGGTGCATCGGACCACTCCTTGCTCATAAAAACTGAGCTAAGTTTGAGCTCCTATGTGGAATGATGGGACAATCAAATTATTACAGGGACAGAAAATGCACGGATGGGTTCCCCTAACAGCTTTTGCCGGGTTTCCAATAGACTGGGTGCTTTCCTTTTTTAACATTATGCTTCCAAGCCCTCTGGTTGTGAAGGTAACCTTCAAAATGTAAACAGCAGCGTTGTTGTCTTGATGAGTCATCCGAGCCCGAAATGCAAGCACCCAGCGAAGTGAAAACTTTCCTCCTTCCTCTTAATGGGCTGATAACGTGCGAGGCTAATTAGGATCACTTACGTGTCAACACAGTTAACCTTTTTGCAATGCTGGTCCCCATACCTGAGACGATCAGGTGGTGGGGTCATCTCGTGCAGACGCTTACCCTCCCTTCCCCCCCACTTCGCACCTCATTCCTTTTACAACCCCAAGCAGAGAGCTGTAAGTTTTGACAGCCCACCACACTTTCGTTTCCGTTGTGTAATACGGATCTCTCCAGCGAGCTACGGCTCTGACCCCCTTTCCTCCGGGTTCCTATGGTTCGTGATTCATTGTTTTCAGGAGCAGAGCAATTGTCCTACAGAAACAGACCATCTTGGCCAGGAAGAGCTTCTCTCTCTCCACCAGTGCCCAGCACCGGTTGCCTCAAAGAAAGAGGGAGGAAACTCTGCCTGAAGGAAGTTATGGATTAACCTGTCCACAGGGACAATGTCTTCCTAACGCCTATGGGTCAGGGTTTAGTTTGTACCTTGAAAGCAGGAGGGTTTCATCTTCCACCTTCCCCTCAACTGGACTTCCCTCCGTTATTTCTGGCCTTCGGCGGGGGCTAAGGTGTGGCTCATCCATGTATTGGGGAGGGGATATTTTTCGGGGTGGGGGGAACTCTTCCCTTTTTTCAGTCCTCTGAGACATATGAGGAGCTACATCTCCTCTAAGTCTTTCCCCAGGCTCTTTGGGGCTGAGCAGCTACAAGGACAGAGGAGGAGATATTTTGGGGGGTACAAGGATAGAGGAGGAGAGATTTTTTTGGGGGGGAGCAACCGAGAAACTACCTCGTTGAGGTTGTTTTTTGTCCCAAGCTGGATGGCCAGTCCTACCCAGCCCCTCCATCCCCACGTGTGTGGTTCTTTTCCTGGAGCAGAAGCTGATCCAGGAGTCAGGGGGTCCTCACCCGCCCCTTTGCATCGCACCAAAGCCAAAGAGGGGCATGATCCGCTCCCCCTTCGGAAGGGACCTCAAAGATCCTGTGAACGTCCTGCCGTGGCCTTCAAGCCGAGGGATGATGTACAGGAAATTGCTGCCAGGCGCATCCTGGCAGGCGGAACGCCGCTCCCTCCCTTCCGCGATGCTCAACTTCAGAGGAGGGCTCCGCTTCGTTTGTCTGCGGGAAAGCACCGATCTCAGTGTGAACGCTCCCCTCCACCTCCCCAGAAGGCTTCCCGGAGTCCCCCAAAGCCCCCCTCCCCCCCAGCTGTAGCATTTCTCGCCGGAGTGGTTACCTCCCATGGGTTAAGTAGGAGATGCTGGGTTTTTTTGCTTGGACTTGCGAGGGGCGAATGAGATCCGGGGGTGTGGGGGGCGCTCCATTGTTTTAACACCTGATGGTCTCCTGGCATGACGTGGTTAGTCTTTGTGTCCACTTCTCCCTTGCTCTTTAGCTGGGGAGTTGGGACAGAGCTGTGGCAAACCCAGCGCGATTAACCCCCCCACCCATGGCACCTTTAAGGAGAACCTTTCCGCGCCCCCCCATCTAAACTCCCCCCTCCAACCACCCAAGGGCTCTTCCTGCTCGCCCAAGCTAATGCACGATCAAAAGGACCTTTAATTAAAGTTCTACTTCCTCTCCTCGCCAGCCACACTCCGCCACTTGAGGACTAAGGAAATGCCATGGGTGTTACAATAGAGGCATGTCCTTGCAGGCAGATCGCTTTTGCATCACTGCATCTATTGATTCCTCCCCTTCCCCAGCCCTGCCAGTCCTAGATGACAGCCCGAGAGGGTTTGGATTGGGCATGGGAAGAAGGCAGGGGCGTTAGCGGGGGTCCTTCGCAAGAAGAGGTGGCTTCCGGCTCAGAACTATTTTGGGGGAACCCCTCCCCCCAAACCAAAACCCGCCACTAAATGCAAAAGCCAGGAGGTGTCCTAACTTCCTCTGCCCTCCCTTGCCTTCAGCATCACGACTCCGTCTCCTGATGAGCCTGGAGGGACCCTGGCCAAAGGGTGAAAATGTTCTGCCAGGGAGGAGCAAACCTTTATTTTCACTAGGGTCTCCCCCAACCCCCGCCTCCCGCGTGAGAACATTTCGCAGCTCTAGGAAGTCTGGCTGGTGCTCGGTATTAGCAGCTCTTTTCCCCCCTCCGCGATGAGGAGGCATGAACAACTAGCCACGGCAGAGCCTTGATTTCCGGGAGGAGACTTCAAAATACGTGCCAGAAATGGACAATTCGAGTCCCTTTCCTCCCCCAGCCAACGCGAGCTGGGAACGGGGGGGATTAAACACCAACCACGTGGTGGATCTGGTTTTTATACTTGGCCACCTCCAGCTCCATTATGTGCCTGGCCCTGCTCCGGGGAGATTAGCCTCTCGATGGAGGTGGCGGGGGGAAGGCGCTCGGGGGCACATCTGCAGGCAGGAGCCGGGCTGTGCCATGGCTGGTAGAAAGCTATGACCCAGCAGGCAAGATCTGGCTGAGCGGGCTGGCTCAGCATCGCCCGGGCTTAGCAGGGCTTGTGTGCAGAAGGCGGTGTGAAGGCAACAGTTTGGAGTAGAAAGCTCTTCAGATCGGCTTCTCCTCCGCCCTCCTCCCTCCCCCGCCCCCCTCCACGTCCTAGCTGGCCTCTGAGTGACTCCATGTCCCAAGCCTTAACTTTATAACCTCCTCTTCATCTCCTCCATCTTCACCACCTCTGCCAGCAGCAGCATCTCCTCCTCCTCCTCCTCCATCTCTTTCTTTTCCCTCTCCCCTCCCTTTCCCCTGCCTCTTCTTTGCCTTTTCCTCCTCTCTTTCTCTTCTTTTTCCTCCCCTTCCCCTCCACGTTGTTGTTGTTGTTAGAAAGGCTTCTTGCACCCCCTGGTGCTCTTGCGTTTTGTGTGGCAGGAGAGGAGAGATTGTCTTCTTTCTCTCTCTCTCTCTCTCCTCTGGTTGCTCATTATTCAGAGAGAGACATAGAGGGAGAGAGAGAGACGGATATCTCAGGTCATCTTGCAGCTGCAGCAGTGAAGGAGAGGGGGGAAAAAAAAAGCAGGGAAAGATGGCGATCCTCCATGGCTGAGACCTAGCAAGGAGCACATGAGTCTCACCCCACCACTGCCACCACCATCACAAGCAGAAGAGCTAGACCGAGAGGAGGAGGAGGAGGAGGAGAAAGCAAGCAAGCAAGCAGCAAGCGTCGGGACGCTACTGTAAGTTCATGCCATTAAAATCCATCTCCGGGGTTGGCTTTGGGGAGCTCATCTGGCGCTCGCCTGGGATTTTTTCCCCCCTTCCTTTTCTTTCTTTCCACCACCCCTTCTTCCTCTGAAGCCCATTCATTCAGCCCAGGGAGGAAGGCGAGGAGGAAAAGCCAGGCGAGGGGGGGTGTTTTGTTGGAGAGCGCGAGCGAGCGAGAGAAGTCTCTCTTACATGGAGGAGGAGAAGGAGGAGGAGGAGGTGCTGGTGCTGGTGGGAGGAGGAAGGCGGTTAATTAATTTTTTGTTGTTGTTGTTGCATTAAAGGGGGGGGAAGAGAAATATGGGGCGATAAGTGAGCGCTCAGCAGGGCTGGGGGGGATGGAGGGATGCGTGTGTGTGTGTTAGGGCTGGATGGGGCTTGGGTGGGTGGACTTGGATCAGAGACGGGAGAGAGGCACAGAGGAGAGAGAAAAGCTACGTGCTGGCACGACCCAAGCGAGCGGGTGACCTCTTTCTTTTCCCTTTCTCTCCTGCCTTCTCCTCTGCCTCCTCCCCTGGTGCCACGCTGGTCCCTCGCCCAGGTATTTGCCTCCCCCCCCCCTCTCCTGAAGTTGGGATGTGGGGGTGTCCGGGGGAGGGGGGCTGGTGGGCTCTGAAGGGGGCTGCTTGGAGGAGGACAGCGTTAGCTGGAGAGGAGAAGCCATTACACTCGCTCCTGCTCTCCTCTGAGAGAGAGAAAGGAGGAGGAAAGAGCCTCACTTCTTGCTCAGTTCCCCGGGTGTCTCTGTCTTCCAGCCACACAGGGAAGAAAGAGCCTCCCCCCTCCTCCCCAGCAGCTTTTCCCTCCTCTCCCTTTCCCTTCCTTTATCTCCCTGTCCTCCATTTGCAAGCTGTCTGCTTTGGTTCCAGTCCAGACTCCACAACACAAAGCTCCCCCCCCACCCCATGCAGACACAGTCTCCAAGCTTTTTATGTCTCCTGGAGTAACCTTTCTTTTTCCTCTTAGCAGTGTAGTTTCTGCCCTCCACAGAGCGAGACAGACCCTCCTGGAGCTCCCTAGAGATGGGCTCTGATAGGATCCCTTCCTCTTTTTGAACAGACAAACAAAAGTTTCATTTGTTTCAATGCCAGCCACTTGGGAAGACCTTCAAGTTTGGGGGCTTTGCTGCTGCTGCTGCTTTTCGTGTGTGTGTGTGTGTGTCTGTGTGTCTCATGAAGCGGCTTGCATGTCTAAGAGGAAGTGACTAGTTTGGCAGAGAGCTGTGATCTGAGTCAGGTAAGCCATGTCATGTTCTGTAGCTCCACCAGAAAATGGAGGAGAGAGACAGAGAGAAAGAGCAGGCTTCCAGTAGACAAAGCTGAGATGGGAAGTGGATGCCTCTCCATTTTTTCTGAAGCTTTGCTGACTCTGGCTGGCTTAATCCTAGGCTATTTTTTCCCCCTGAAGGGTTCTTCAGTTTTTCAGTGTGCAACATTTTGATGGCTCTTCTCTGTGACTTCATTCAATAAGGAAACAGCAGGAATTTCTTAGACTCTGTTCCACACAGAGACACACATCCTGAGGTTTTTTGTCTGTTTGTTTGTTTGTTTTGGGTTTTGGTTTCCTCCCCTTCGCTCTGCTTTTCATGTTGAAGTCAACCTTATAGATTTTTCTGCTGGTTGAACTTCATGGGATTTGAGATGTTGATTCAGTTGGCCAAAGACCTCGTTTTTCTTAAATATTTGGAGGTAAGTCTGCATGGCTTGTGGCTCCTCAGGTTCTTCTGCAGAGCTCCATGCAATGTCAGTCATTAAGGTGCTAAGGAAGTGGTTGGTGGCCTTCTACTGAGCATTTTCGCTTCTGAGGCACAGCAACATTCATTCTTTTGGATACATTAAAATGGAACTTTTTTTTGGTCAACTAATTTGGTTACATGTTTATCATGCCACAAAGCTTTTTAGTGGTGGCCTGAGGCTGGCTTGGGAGTTGAAGTTTCTTAAGGTACTAGAAAAGAAACAGTTTCTCTTTTTCTTCATGTTGTCTGTCTTGCAAACATCCCACAACTTTCATATGTTCAGTGTCTTAAAAATGTTTATTTCTGAAACTGTCTAGCAATGTTGGTGTTCTGGATTTATTTTTTATGTCATTATGGAAACCTGAGATCTTTAAAACCATGATGGGCAATGGCATATTTCTTCAAAGCTTACTTATTTTCACCTTTTTATATGCAATAGTCTAGGACAGCCTTAAAAGAGAGTGACAGTTGTTTCCATCACCCTCTTCCCTTCCCACCAGCCTTGCTTTGCCGATTGGTTACAGAGTTTAGGCAGTTCTTCAAAAGGGCAAAT
This sequence comes from Rafetus swinhoei, assembly GCA_019425775.1. Classification (NCBI taxonomy): domain Eukaryota; kingdom Metazoa; phylum Chordata; order Testudines; family Trionychidae; genus Rafetus; species Rafetus swinhoei. The sequence continues at coordinate 125,403,293 of CM033427.1, read as the reverse complement.
TGGAATCCTGAAACATTGCAGCATTTAAAGAAGTGACAGTATGCAGTCTGACAACATGGGTCAATTAGAGATGTGTGAGCAATCTGCTTTGTATGGTGTACAGAATATTTGGAAGAGCTCAAGAAAGGAATATGGTGGTTTTAGGATAGAATACACACAAAATGCTTGGAGATGGCAGTTGTTGGAGTAGAACTTGGGGAGTCCATCTGTGAGAAGGATATAAAAAACTTTCTTGATCACTTCCTTTTTTTGTGTGTGGGAAAAAAAAAAGTAGTATACATTCAAAGTATTCTATGCATGACATGTTAAGTGGTGTGGTTCTAGATTTCTGGATGCCAGTAATGTCTTGCTCAGTTCTTGAAATGCTGCACACATCTGTGTCTTTCTGTGGAACAGTACCTTTGTGGGATGAATCTTGTTGGAACACTACTTTCAAATGCGTTTAAGGTTACATTGAAACTGAATGAGAGACCAGGAAAATCTCCCTGCTGTCTGATCAGTGATAATGAGCCTGATGTAGTGACCACTGAAGTAAATGAAAACGTCCTCATTTAATTCCATAAATTTGGTTCTGGTCCGTATTATCCTTCTCTCATTCCTATAACTTTTGAAACTATTATTAGATATATACATTCCAAAGCTAAAAGAGCAGCGAGTTTCTAAAATAAGAGAAAACAAAGGGGCATATGGTTTGTTCTGAGCTTAAGTCCTTTGCTATAGAATATGAAAAGTGTTATCCTTCTGCAGTAGGTATGAGAATTAAGAAGAAGCACCTTGAGGGAGGGCTGACTTTACATGTAGCTTACTGTAGAAAATCCTAAATTAGTCACTATGAATGTAAAATACCGCATAACACTCTTCATGTTTGGGTGAACAGGGCCTTATGGTCACAACAATGTTCCTGCTAATGAAGATACTTACCTTAGATATTTTCAAGCTGGAACTGAAATTTGTATCACAGTAAATGGGCTTGATAAGTATTGAAAAAGTGGTTAACTGTAAAGTAACTTCAGAAAAGAGATCTTATTTTCTAAAGAGGGGTAACTCAAAGTTGTTCTCTTGAGGTCAATGCTCTGTTCCTTGGTTAAAACAATAATTCATTACACACCCAATAAAAGTACATGCCATTTGGAGCTATGATGTTGAAGAATACGAAATGTAAAAAGAAGCACTAGTGAATATTTCAAGTTGATAGAAGAGGTGCTGTTTTATTATCCAGGACAAATAAAGTATTCGTGTATATATATAAAATGAGTTCAGACTGTGAACAATCTAATGTGAGTACAAAATGGGTTGGTTGATATGGAAACTAGAACACTCACAAGCAGAAGTATAAGATTTTTTTGGGGGGGGGAAGGGTGCGTTTTATCATTATTCAGTAAAGCTAAAAAGAGATTTAATCATGTTACAGTGCTGGTTTGTGACTGAAAGGAAAACTGGTATTTGGAAGCCATTAGCTGATTGTGATGATGGCTGATAAGTGTTAGGAGAAAATGCTCCACATAGATACTTTGACATCTGGTAGATGTTATGTTGGGCCCTAAGGAATGGACAGTTTAATTTTAGCACTAGCAAGGAAATAGGAAGAACTAAAATCTTATTATAGGTCAAGCTACAGTTTGAGGAAGGTTATTCCAAAAAAACAAAGATATACTTCTTGAAATACTGAACTCTCAGAAACAGAGTGAGCAAAAAGCTACTCCCATGATGGTTATATGGACTTTCTATAAGCAAGTGTAGCTTTACAATAAGAATTAAGATTGTACTGTTCTACTCTAACACCATCTATGCATGTTATTGCAGGTCATTTATCAAATTGAGTTTAAGAACACTACTTTGTAGCTTTCAAACTGTGGAAGAAGGATGTAATCTGTAACACTGGCAAATAACTATGTAATTAATATTCCTTAACCAGCTTTGTCCTAATATAAATCTATAATTGATCAAACTCAAGGAAGAAAAATATTCCCCTACTTGTATACTAACCAAGAATAACAACACTTAATTGAGCTAAAATGTCACAAAGAGTAAGTTTGGGAGGTGGAGTAGTTGTGAGTAAGAGGATCCATTTTTATTGCTGGACCAGGAAAAGACTGCAGAGCACATATTAAGTTTTTGTGTCTTTTTAAGTTAGTTTGTTTTACTGAGCTTTGTGCTATACTTTGGTCACACCATGGTAGGAAGCCTTATAGCAATATTTATCTGGAAGGCTGCAGTAGGTGCTCATGGACTGACAGAATACATGAGATGAACTGTTCAAAGTCTTCTTCCACTGACAGAATTCTATAATTTTCGTTCATTGTTGAAGGGAGTGGATTCGGTTCTGAACTTCTAGTTGGTGGCTTCCATAGAGATATCTGTTTCCATCAGTCTAAATATCAGTATGTCCCCAAACACTGTGCTGTATCCGTACTGTCCTAAAGATGAAAGGAAATGATTCCTTTGGAAATCTTTCTGATAATAGTAAAATGTAATATGAACTCATGGGGTTTGAAGACGAGTTTTGAAAGTGTTAACTAAAGACGGTTGGGCATTACGAGCCCACTTTGCTCTTCGATGTGAGAAGGTAATTCTGAAGTAAAAAAATAAAAGGGGCGAGATCAGAGTTAGATTGCTTAAATGTCCTAAAATATTTCAGACTTAAGGGAAGCAAATTCTTTGATCCAAGGGTGGGATGGAGAAGGTGATGTGATGCATCTTCAGCAGCTGGCAGTGACACAGTTAACATTGTAAACGGTTGAACTTCAGCATGGCATTTCTCCAAACAAGTTGACTGTTGAAAATAAAATGTTCCAGAAGAACTGGGAGAACAGGAAAGAAGTTAAAATAGCTTGGTTTGTATGCCAGTGCTGAAAGAAGAAAAAGGGGGAGGAAGGGAGATAGCTCAACTCATGATAATTATCTTGTTGGTTGCAATGAAAAGGGCTTAGTAGAAGCTTCCAAATGAGGGGACTTGATTTATAAGAATTCAGACTTCCTTTATGCCTTGTGTTTTGCAAGCATTCTTTTGTCTACTCAGCTTATGTTTGGGAGGCTGCACACACGGGGTGGGGAGTAGGAGTCAAATGAGATTATTTTTTTCCTTTTCTTCTGTCAACTTTGGAAAGAAGACCGCAAGATTTAATGTTTTATCATTGTTGTCTTAGAGTTCTGTGAAGTTATGTGTTGCAGCGTAAACACAACATTAGAGAAGCTACGAGATATGGAAAAAAGAGTTCATGTCCTAGGTACTTTATGTCCTAGGTACTTCAAGGTAGCTAGACTCGTCTGTGGTTTTTATTTTTACTGTATTCTGTCTTCAACAAGAATACTTTCAGTGGTAGGACTGCTTTGTTCAGCTTGGGGCACTGTCTTATTATTGCAATATCCTCAAGCTGTTCTTGCCTAATTGCTAAATGAAGAAGCTTTTCTTAAGCTATGTTTGGAAAGACTTGCCTTCCACTGTGGAAAGTCATAACTACATGGTATTTATTCACTGCATACAACCTGTGCTGTTTTTTTCAATTAATTGAATGTCACTCCTGGAAAGAACAACAGAAAGCTATGTCTTCTGATCTACCTTTTTCTCCTTTTGCTGAAAACCCCAGTGTTTATGGAGAATCTGTTTGTGGTGGTGAAATCATGCAAGATGAAGATGTAGAGTTGGCCCCTGAAGGGGCTTCATGAAGACCTACTAAGGAAGATTGGAAGAATTGGGCTTGTTTATTTTGGAAAGTAGAAGACTGAGAGGAGACATGATAGCGGTTTTCAGTATCTAAAAGGGTGTCACAAGGAGGAGGGAGATAAATTGTTCTCCTTGGACTCTGAGGATAGGACAAGAAGCAATGGGCTGAACTGCATCAAGGGAGGTTTAGGTTGGACATTAGGAAATACTTTCTAACTGTCAGCGTGGTTAAACACTGGAATAAGTTGCCTAGGGAGGTTGTGGAATCTCCATCTCTGGAGATATTTAAGGGCAGGTTGGATAGACATCTATCAGTGATGGTCTAGACGGTACTGGGTCCTGCTGTGAGGGCAAAGGCCTGGACTCGATGACCTCTTGAGGTCCCTTCCAATTCTAGTATTCTATGATTCTATGATGGAACTGGGGTGAGGCTGGTGTTGTAAAGACTTAGTATTTTGTGAAAAGGGTGGGTGGGCTAGGAAGATCCCTCAAGAAAGCTGAGTTGTTGGGGCTATTTGTGCAAAAGAGAACACAGGCAAGAGAAGGCCATTGCTCCCAGATGGGGAGTCGCCTATGTTCCTTCTATCAATTAAAACTCAATAATATGGCCAGGACAAAGAGCTGTAGTCACAGCAACAATGTCATCGGTGATTAGGAAGGACTTACAGAAAAATTAACTGGGTAGTAACCATTTCAAGGCTAATGTAGTAAAAATCTAATAGCTCTAGGCCAGTGATGAGCAACCTAGGCTAGTGAGTGGGGCCCCATGAATGGCCCTCTTTCATCTCAGTGAGCCACAAGATTGTCATAACCAAGATAATGAGTAATCCTGTGGCACTAGAGACTAACAAAAATATATAGAATCATGTGTTAATCATCTGATGAAGTGGGTTTTACCCACAAAAGCTCATGCTTCTATGTATTTTTGTTAGTCTCGATGGTGCCGCAGGACTACTAGTTGTTTGTAAAGTTACAGACTAACACAGCCACTTCTGTGAGACTTTATAACCAGGGCAGTCTTCTGGGATTGGGTAGCTTTGCTAACTGTGCTTGTTTACCTAAAATTTGCCAGGGGTGCCGACTGAACTTAGCAGCACTTTGGCTGAATGCAGAGGGAGCGCACGGCTCTCACACTCAATGTTGAGTGCAATCAACACGCACCTGGCTTCACTGGCTTTGAGTGCGTGTCACTTGAGTAATACCCAGGGCTCGACAAACTATAGTATCTAATACCCAGGGCTCGACAAACTATAGTATCTACTCGCCCGAGTAGATTTCAGCCGTGCGTCCCATTTACTGGAGGCACGCGCATGTGTAATGCGGCTCTTGTGCATGTGCAGTGCGGGACTGGTGAGCGGCTTTCGCCGCCGTTTGACAAGCCCTGGTAATACCAGTAGGAAAACATCTGTGAATATGGAAACCGGCGGAGGAATCTGGCAACTCTGCATGTGCACAATGGCCAACCAAATGTCTTGCAGGCCACATGTAGAATCCCACTGGGCTACACATGGTCTGTGGGTCACAGGTTGCCCACCAATGCTCTTGACTGACCAGCAACATCACAAGGGAGTAGGCCTGTCAATTTAAGAATCCAGTTGTTACTGTGGGATGATGCTTAAGTTCTGAATTGGGAGGAAGATAAAACTGAATTGTTAAGTTTGCGCCGAAGACTATGGGACTGACCCAGGATCTTGTGGGTATGGGGAACAATTAACCTTCAGCATTATGGATCTGTCTTTTCCCTTCTCTGATGAATGCTGTATGTATGCAGTTGAATAATTTACCAATTGCTAAGAAAAGGAATGGGTAGCAGTATAATATGCCGTGTTTGCAAGACTTCTTACAAGCACATCTTCGACCCTGACCTGAAGATTAAGAAATAGGATGTTTAAACCATTGCGTTGCTATTGCTAATGAAAAGCTGTGGAAGGGACCTGCGAATTAGAATCCCAGCTGCTGTCAAGGTAGAGGAAATAAGGCCTTCAAAGGATGCAAGGATTAGAGTGTCAGGAAAAGCTAACGGGAGCATCAGCACAAGTAGAAAATAGACAGGGCTGCGCAGCCAACAGAAAAGTAGGCTAAGGCATGCCGTAATTATGTGTAGTGGAAACTTGCTGGTAATAGAGCAATTGCGTGGGGTAGAGAGGCATTAGAATGATTTGTGAGACAAAACAAAGCAGATGTTAAGAGGCAGAATGAGATAGGAAGACTGAGAGAAATCTGTGCTGGTGATAATGCAGGAAGACTTTATTGAAATATACTAAAAATGGAATTTTCTGACATACACAGAGAGTATCTCTTTCAATGTTCTTTTGGACATTAAGAACTTCACTGCACCAGTTAAACAAGCAGCCACCTCTCCCTCTTGTGCCTGTTTGGGTCAAACTGTGTTACTTTGGGAGAGGGGGGGAAATGACATAACAGGTCAAGGTAAGAATTACCTTCCTGAATATTCTGGATGGAGATTAAATGGGCCAAAACTGCTGGAATACGACAAAGTGGACATTGATTGCAAAGCTACTGGATTGAAATCATGATGGTTTGTTGTAGGATGCTCATAAAAGACTTCACTTCCACATTTTGGTAACATGTCTCTGATTATTGGCCAAGATGGAACTGTGTGCACGTTGGAGATGGGCGGGGAGAGAAAACAAAATCCTCTACTCTTGGTGCAAAGGAAAACGTTGGAAGTATTGCTGAGAAAGGTACCCCAAAGAGCTAAGATGCAAGGGTTTGTGGGCCTTGAGATCCAGGGCAAGAGATCAGTGCTGTTTTACATGCAGAGTGGGGTATATTTATCTTTTAATTCTTGAATGTTAGTTGTCTGTTGAAGACTTTAATTTAGTGTTTAGCTGGGAAAGGGATCATTAATAAAAGGCTCATTGTAGTCTGAACGTCCGAATTCAGCTGTCTGGTGAGGAAACTAAAGGAAAAGTAAAGATATTCTCCCTCTTCCCTTTCTGCCTCCTTCCTCCTGTTGTTAATTTAAAATTGACAGCTCCAAAAATTCCACATTTCCTAACTTGGGCTAAACAAAAGTTCTAGAATAACTAGTGAAGTTGATCCATTCACTGAAGGTTTCTGCTAACCTGTCAGTGAAGAGGACACTCCAATGTATGTGTGGGATTTTTTTTTTTTTAGTAGATCAGAAACAGGAATCCTGCAGAACAATTGTGGGACTGTTGATCAAGGTGCTAAATGAGCACTCAAGGAAGACAAGGCCATTGCAGATAACCTAAATGGATTCTCTGCAGCAGTCTTCACTGGAGATTCCCACACCTGAGCTATTTTTTTAGGGCACAGATTTGAGGAACTGTCCCAGTTGAGATATCAGTAGTGAGGTTTTGGAACAAACTGATAAATTAAACAGTAATAAGTTCTGAGGACCAGATTCATCCATGACTTCTGCAGGAATTCCAATATGAAATTGCAGAACTACTAACTGTAGCATGCGATCTATTGCTTAAATTAACTTCTGGACCGGGGGATAGCTAATGTAATGTTAATTAAAAAAAAAAAAAAAAAGACTCCAGAGGTGAACCAGGCAACTGAAAGTGGATAACTCTAACTCCTATACCAGGCAAACTGGTTGCAATTATAGTAAAGAACAGAATTATCTGCTACATAGTTGAATACAATATGTTGGGGAAGCATCAACAAACCTTTTGCAAAGTGAAATCATGTCTCTCTCTCTCCCCGCCCCCCATCTGTTAGAGTTCTTTTAACCAGTAACTGGTTAAAAGACAGGAAATAAAGATTTCCTTTGTCAGTGGTCAGTTAATAACAGGGTCCCCTAAGGATCTGTACTTGGCCTAGTGCTGTTCAACATGTTAATAAATGACTTGGGAAAAGGGGTAAACACAGAAGTTTTCAGATGATACAAACCTCCTCAAGAGAGTTAAGTTCAAAGCTGACAGTGAAGTGATCTCAAAGGGATCTCACGAAACTGGGGCAACAAAAAGTTGGGTGAAATTCAGTGTTGATATATGGAAAATAGTGCACATTGAAAAGCATAATCTCAGCTATCCACACAAAATAATAAGATTTGAATGACCTGTTACACTCAAGAAAGAGATGATGGAGTCATTGTGGATAGTTCTCTGTGGATAGTTCTCTGAAAACATCTGCTCAGTGTGCAGTGGCAATCAAAAAAGCTGACAATGTTAGGACCCATGAGGAAAGGGATAGATAATAAAGCAGGCAATATCATACTCATCATCATCAATAACCAAGGGCTCAATGCCCATTGGTGTCCGATGCCTCCCTCAGTATTTCCTTCCATCTTTCCCTGTCCAGTGCGGAGTGGCTTAGTTTCTGTAGACTAGCTCTGCACCAATCTACTATATCATCTACACATTCTCTGTGGGGTCTGCCTCTCCTATTTGGACCATCCATTAAGCCGAATATCAGGGTCTTAACTTTTTGCTCATCATTCATTCTGCAGATATGCCCGAATAGCTGTAACTTCTGCTGTATAACCTTCTGCAGTAGGTTCTCTTTCGGCTGTATCTTCCTATATAATTCCTCGTTAGTGACTTTCTGCATCCATCCTATTCTCAGGATCTTTCTATAACAACTCCTCTCGAACGCCAATATCCTTCTCTTCAAATCTTTCGTTATCACCCGTGTCTCACATCCTCACAACATGCTGCTAAATACACACATTTTCAAGATGCTCAGCTTCATTCCTAAGCTAATCGCTTTACTTTTCCAGTATCATACTGCCATTATTTAAATCCACGTTACACCCACGTCTTGAATACTGCGTGCCGTTTTGGTTATCTCATTTAAGAAAAGATATATTAGAATTGAAAAAAATACAGAGAAGGCCAACAAAAATAATTAGGGTTACAGAGCGGCTTCCAGATGAAGAGAGATTATAAAGACTAGGACTGTTCAATGTAGAAGAAGGACAACTGAAGGGGTGTGTGATAGAGGTCTATAAAACTATGAATGGTGTGGAAAAAAGTGGATAAGGAAATGTTATCGATTCTGTTACTAGAGGGTCACACTTAAAACAAACAAAAGGAAGTATTTCTTCACACAACACACAGTCAATCTGAGGAACTCTGTCACGGAATGTTGTGAAGGCCCAAGCTGTACCAGGGTTCAAAAAAGACTTAGGTAAGTTCACCAAGGGTAGGTATCATGGAGGACAGGTCCATCAGTGGCATTCTAAGATGTTCAGAAATGCGACTGCATGCTCTTGGTGTCTGACTGACAGGTCTTGGAACTGGACGACAGGGGACGGATCACTTGATTATCCTCTCTTCATTCCCTTTGAAGCACCTGGCATTGGCCAGTGTCGGCAGACAGGATACTTAGGTGGCTGGACCTTTGGTCTGACCCAGTATGGCCATTATGTTGTTATATTCTTGTGAGATCGTGTGGAGGGATGATGGTTAAGACACAGAGCTATAAGTCAAACATGAATTATCCTTCCCAGCACTGCCAGATGCTGCAAGAGTCTGGGCCAATTATTTGTGAGCTAAATTTCAAAAGTAGCCCCACTTTTTTTTGGTGTGTGCTCAAGTTGCAGCAAGGGAGGGATAGCTCAGTGGTTTGAGCATTGGCCTGCTAAACCCAGGGTTGTGAGTTCAATCCTTGAGGGGGCCATTTGGGGCAAATCTGTCAGGGATGGTACTTGGTCCTGCCATGAGAGCAGGGGACTCAACTCAATGACCTTTCAAGGTCCCTTCTAGTTCTATGAGATAGGTATATCTCCATATTATATCAATATTAACCTTTTAGGTCTGTTTTTTTTTTTTTCAGAGGAGCCATAGTTCTCATCAGCCTCAGTTGGAATGGTTGATGCTTAGTGCCTCTGAAAGTTGGGATCAAGTGATCTCTGGCCAGGTACACAAAACTAGAGAAATCTGGTATTAGTGGCTGTGTCTGGAATTTTTGGTCTAATTATTCAACCTTCTCTCTCCCACCATCTAAAAAACAGGGACAATGAAAGGCTAAGCTCATCGGGCCAGATTCTGCCCACTTTTTACTCATGGTGAAATAGAAATAGTTGGCGTATCTTCAGAGTAAGGAACTCTTCATTGTGTGCGAGAGTGGCAGAATCCAGACCATTGCTTGTTAGGCACTCTAAGATCCTTGGATGGAGAGTTCTGTAGATTTATTATTTATCATTTCGCACCAGTGAACTTCCAGTTGTGCTGACTGATCCTCTAGTCTCAGATGTACCGTAAATTAGTGGGTTATACAGGTTTTTTACAACCCCCCCCCCCGTGGGGTATACATGTCCGTGGGGTATACAAGTTTATTTTTACCCATTAGAATTGGGTCAGCTCCACTCCACTGCAAGGAGGGCCTGACGAGCTTCCAGTGCACCTGTGCTGTGCTCTCTGTTCCCCCGCCCGGAGGAGGGTGGGTTGCGCCTGGCTGCGGCTGCATGGGGCCTGTGCGCGCGATTGCGGCTCCCCTCGCGCAGGCCGGCCAGCTTGCCTGCGCTGCGCTCTCTGTCCCCCCCCGCTACCTAACAAAAGATGGGTGGAATGCAGGACATTGGCAGTTTATCCAGGTATGTGCAATTACCGTGAATTAGCCTATAGAACCCATGGGTTATACACGTCCGTGGGTAATCTAAGTTGTTTTTTTTTACACAGCAAAGAAAAACCGTGGGTTATACACGAGTGCGGGTTATATATGCTAAAACACAGTATGTTACTAGCTAGGATTTATATGGAAGAGGAGACTAACAATATGCACACTGTGGCTATGTAACTCTTCATTTGGTAGCCTTGGTAGAGCTGGGCAGCTTGGGAAGAGAGCAGCAATAAAGGGATAGGTGTAAGTAGTGTGTTCTATTAGAATCAGTATTTTCCTATACATTTATTTTGTTTTGCAAAGAGTAGGAAAAATAAAATAAAATGACAGACATTTGGGAAAAAAAGGAGAAATACTGATGCCGCCTCTTGTTCTGGTGAACAGAAAGCTCTCACCTTTGCATTTCAGTTTTCTTCTTGTTTGCCTTTGGTTTGGTAATTTGCGGTGACTACAGGATATAGCATATCACTGTAGCTAGGCTCTGAAACCCACATGTAGTAGGACTAGGCCAGGTACTTTGGACAGTCCTCCATTCCATTGAAAGAAATTAGCGAGTGTGAAATGTTACAAGAGTATCCAGAGAGTTCTCTGTCTACTTAATTAGCTCCAGACTGCTACATTGTTACTGTCCTCTTAGTAGAGTTCCAAAGGCCAGAGCTTGCAATGAAGCAAGGAAGTGCTTCATTTCCTGGTCAGATGTGCACCTGAATGTTAAATTCATGTAATAATATAAAATCTACATGTATCAATTCCTTTTTGTCTATTGATCATTTATCTTCTGTTGAGGGGAGGAAATGGGGGAGAAAGCATCTCAACTTTCAGCTTTGTCGGGTCATGCAGAGGTCAAGTTCCCCTGTCTACGATGAAGCATATTGTGTGGAATAACATTGTGTATGATAGTACTTATGTAAAGAGACTATGAATTTTCCTCTGGAGGTGAATATCATTTAAGATGGTTATGTGAGTTAGCCTATACGATGCCTCTTCTGGCCTCTTGGCCAAGTCATTGTTGGAGAGAAACAATAAGAAGCATACCTTTTTGGAGGTGATAGGTGATTAGGTAAGCTATTAGGTCACTGGACGCTTTCCATTAGATCAAGAAAAAGTTGCTTCTCTGGAGTATGTGGACTCTGCCATCAGATGCTATTATCAGGGAAGATCTGTTAGACCAGTGTTTCTCAACCAGTGGTACGAGTACCCTTAGGAGTACTTGAGAGAAGTCTTGGGGGTACGTCAACACAACTGAAATTTGAAGAAAACTGAATTTTTGTTTTAAGCTTTACAGGGCTTTATTATTTTTGTACTTTTAACCCCAAAATGTCATCACCCACCTGGCTACGATAAAGTTGTTTAAACAACAAATGCATTGAAATGGTGGGAAAAAATGTAGTGTGTCTGAAAACTGTAGGTACTGGGGGTACTTACAATTGTTTTTTTTTTTTTTTTTTTGAAAAAGGGGTACTTTTAAAAAAAGGTTGAGAAACACTGTGTTAGATGGTTCATTGAAGGACAGAATCTTATTGTTGTATTATATATATATACACACGCACACTAGCTGGAGTTACCCGGTGTTGCTCGGGAAACTGGAGGAACAAAATGTAGAAAAACAGTAGTCCATTATCTTTTTTTGAATGGTAGAAAAGTTGCACTGATTTCTGTAGGGATTAAAATATAGGTCTGTGTCATCCCTGGAGGGGGGGGTGCGACCCCGGGTGGAGGGGAGGTTACATGCCTGGGGCTGCAGGTGCCGCGGGGGGTAGGGCGGTGCCCGAGCTGTTGTGCGCATGGGGGTCGGGGCACTGTGTGCCGGCGCGAGGGAGGGGAAAGAGGGTCGCTTATGTAACCTCGCAGGCGGGAGGGGGAGAATTCCGGCTAGCGCTGGGGGCCGCAGGCGGCTGGCACGGGACCTAGGTTGGGCGGGGCGGTCCCTGTAGCGTAGCATGTCGGGTTACTTTTTGATTTTTACAGCTTGAGCTTGGGCCTGATCGGGTCCAAAAGTACCTTAAAACCTTCTCCTGGATGAAAGGTTATCCCATGCAAAGTTTGGTTGCGGTAGCTCTTATAGCGTCCAAGTTATTAGCGCACAAACTTACAAACATTCTCCTTTATATATATACATACATACGTATATATATATATATATCAGATTACAGAGCAATGCCAGATGTGGCAGTAGACCATACACCTTCCTTTCCATTTTCCCTTCCCCAGTGTACAGCATAGCTCTCAAGAAGGATGAATACAAGGTTAAAACGATTAATATTTTAATCATGGTGTCACAACCAGAAAATGTAATCCTACCTAAAGCCTCGAGTCAGAAGTTGCAGAGCAGAGTGGCACACTGATTGACTTGAAACGCAAACTAAATCTCACATGCAAATGAACATGAAACTTTTTCTGCTTTTTGCTTGCACTGTGTAAACATTTGGCTTTCCTCCCTTGTTTCCCAGCGCTACATGGCTCTCCATAGGGTCAATCAGTGGTGTACAGTAATATAGGGTCTGCTTCCCCATGTTCCGAACTCTGTGGAGATGTTTATTTTAAGAGTTCATGTCTACTTAGTTTTGCTAATACTGTACTGTAATATCAGATGGGCTATTGAGACCTCAAGGGGTGAGTAAGCTATTTTTAGAGTGTTTGAAGGGTAGATGATGTTTCAAATTGTGGAATGACTTTCTGGAGGGTTCATTACCATATACTGAAGTTTTGTATGCCATGGCAATGGAGTTAAGTCATATGATTATGATGAGGGAGTATCTTAACTGGGACATTAAAAATGGAGAACATTTACTTTCTTCTGTTTGGGAAATTTTAAAGGCCGATGGAGCTAAATTTCTTCAGTGGGTGTTCTCACACCACCATGCAATGATAACTTCTAGCCTTCTTTACAGGTGAAAGAAGTAGCCTGGTGACAGCAGTGCTTGTTGTTCTGTAGCTCACAGACTTGCCCTCCCCCCCCCCAAATCAGAGGGGAGTTTCAAGTCCAGAAACTAATCAGGTCTCTTTGCTCCATGTCTATGTTCTGGTTACTTCAGTAGTATGGAGAACAGCAGAAGTTGAGGACTGAGAACCTTTTCCTCCAAAAGTTTATTTGTGTTAGCCCTTATTTATGCCGAGCTGTCCCTGGGATGTGACTGAATTTCAGTACGATGACTCATGTGAGTATGAAGGGCCAGACCCCTTAGTTCCACAGAGTGTGACTCTTGAGGCTTGCAGTGCTGCACTTGGAGATGACCTCTTGAATGTGAAATGCACTTTTATTTTCAACAGTTCCCACCAAGGTACATAAGTTGTTCATTTGCACTTGCAGACAGGCACACTGGTGGAATTCATTTACACTTGGTAACAAGTGCTAATGCAGTAAATGGTTCTTTCACTTCTGTTCATACTGACCTCGTTTTTTGCACCACCCCACCCCCTACACACACACCCTGCATTTGGTTTGGGATGGGGATCCAATCTGGCATCAGTCTGATGGATACTTAAGTTGGATTTCATTTAGTGCCTATATATCCCCTGAGGTATGATATCCTATAAAGGATGAGGCTTGAAAGAACTTTCCATTTGTTTTGTTGAGCGTGTGCTTAGTAGGTGGTGTTCATAGACTTCATCTTTCTCTTATTTATAATGGTGTTTTTGGAAGCTGGGGATTTTGACAAGTTGCTTTATAAAGAGCTGGTTTTGAATTATAAGTGGTTATGGTAGCTAGTACTGTAGTTGTCAATGAAAATTGATCAAGGAAAATGCTATGAAGGCCCTTTATAATTAGAGGTGTGTATGCACATAATATAAGTTGCTATCCATGTGGTTGTACTTAATCTGGCAGATCATTTAAATATTTACTCCAAAAGATCTTGTTCCCTGTTGGTGTGAAGCAGTATTTCCAGTTATTTTTATCTTAGCAACCCTGCTGGAGATGAACCAGGCATTCTGCTGTAAACTGTCCCTGCGTTTTGATAGAATTTAATACAATAAAGTTTCATGGTTTGAGCCCAAAGGGAGAACAGACCATCTGGTTAACAGAAGGTTAGGCCGAGTAATGTAGTGCTGAGAGTGCCACAAACCAACCAAGAATATCTGGTAACGTGTCCAGTTGCTGCATGTATTAAGCATTGAAATGGTGCTTTCAGAGCTGCAGAGCCAGCAGTCCTGTTACCACTGCTGTGACGCAGAAGATAATTCTGTTGGGCAAGCAGCAGCATGGGGGTGGATCTACAGCACAGGATGTGTAATGTCAACATGAAGCATTGGAGCTGGCAGTAAGAAGGAAAGCAGCCATTTCATGCCAGTGCAGGAAGCCTAAATAGATTTTTCCCTCTGCATCTTGTCCTTTTATGTTGCTTTCATTTCAGTAGTAAGTGATTACCTTGTGCTTTGTCATCTGAAAACTTCAGCCCAGCAGGATTTCATTGCTTCCTTGTTTTGAACCTGTCTTTTTAAAGAACTAAGGTGCACTCCAAAAGCATGTATGATGGGTAAAAAAAAAAAAAAAAAAAGTGAGGGGGAAGGAGAGTTCAACAAATCTAGAGAATGAGAAGGGTTTAGTCATGTGAGTCTTGAGCATCAGATGAAGTTTCATTGTAGATCCTTTTGTCTTCGGTGCAGAGACAGTTTGTTCAAAGGCAGCAATCATTTGAGAACATTGTACTGCAGCTGTGATGTGAAGAAGGGTACAGAATACTGCAAGTGATACTGCATAGACTTTGCAATTATGTAATTGCTAAGTAACCATAGAAAGCTGTCACAATTGTCTTTGCTTTCCCTTAACAGGAAAGTCCTACAGCTTAAGGTTTCTTTCCCTCTTTTTGTAAATGCCAGAGGCAAATTAGCCATGCTACCAGTTTTTAAAAGCCAAATACAATCACTGGAGTGAATAAATCTGCAGGAGGAAACTTAAAAAATGAATTTGCTCTGTTGACTCAGGCTGAAAAAACCTAGTGGCTTGCAATGTTGTGGATTCTTCTGTCAGCTGAATAGGAAATTTTCTTTCTTTCTTTCTTTCTTTCTTTCTTTCTTTCTTTCTTTCTTTCTTTCTTTCTTTCTTTCACAGAGACACCTTCCTGTGGTCACAGCATGGAGTACACCAGAGCTTACTCAGTAATGCACATGGCAGAGCTGAACTTCATTATCAGAGACTTCTCAATGTCCATTGCCTGATCGGTGTGATTTTGAAGGAATACTATTACAGCCTAACTTGAATGAATACTTGTCTTGGATGCTGTTTTGTGGTAGCCCTGTAAGGTATGACTAGCTTGAGGCATTCATGAGAGCTGATGACAGAAGCAGTCAACCCACTGGTATGTTTCCCCAGCAGCATTTTGGGAACGGGAGAAGGGGATATACATAAAATGAGATGTATCTAGGAAGATGCTTTGTTCTGTGCTGTAATAACTTCATCCCTCCCTTCTCTGCTTATTTCACTGGTTCCATTCAAAAGAACTTTGGTTGGAATGCTGTAAGTCCAGGACTTGTGCTTATATTATATTTGTGGTTGTTTTTAAAGCGCAACTAAAAAGGACATTCAACAATTTTATTAAACTGGGCTGGTGTTTCCCAGTGTGGAACTTCTTCTTAGTTATGTAAAATAATCTCAGGTTGCAACCGTTATTTCTGTATTAGCCCGTTCTAGGAGTTAGCTGAGCCAAGAGAACTTGCTTTAATAATGGAAGATGTGGTTCCTTAAACTCTTCTTGTATAATTCTCACTCTGCAAAGCTTGATTTCCATTGGCTGGGTGTTTTGTGTTTGCAGTATTATTCATCAGCTTCCTACTTTGGATGAGCTCAGAATTAGATATGTTTTCCTCATCATAAATAAGTATGCTTCATGCTGTCCCTGAATTTTGCTTGGAATTTTTTTCCTTTGTGCTGCTTTGTATTGTAGAAATGCTCTGAAGTAATCTTATTTGGCTTTCTTCACAACCACAACTAAAGTGTGTTTCACTATGAGACTGGCTGATTATAAATAACTTCTAAAATAATATCTTACCCATAGCAAGGTTGGCAGTCTTCCACTGACTTAGCTGTTTGAGCAAGGAGCTCTGGTTTAAGATATGAAGCAATCAGCAAGGACATATGATCACACATACTGACTGTTCTCTATGTTATCGCTTGCTCTAGCTGATGATTGGGAATTAGAAACATCATCCAGAAGATTGGTCAACTCCACAGTATTTGGTAGTAGAGGAATGGGCCTGACCTATAAGGATTGAGTCGGTAGGATGCTAGAGAGCTTCTTAAGGATTTTGGAGGTCAGCCTGAGTCTTCATGGTAGAGTATTGTGGAGAAGTCTCTCTCTTCCCTGTGATTTCTAATGCCCGTGGTGGTGATGTGGGAGATCAAATTGAAGATTTACAAAGTAGTGACTTTAGAAAGAAGACATCATGCAGTTGCATAAAAATATTACCCCAAAGAAAATAAGGAATTTAGCATAAACAGAATCAGTATGCATAATTCTGAAGACATCACAAGACCAATATTAATGTCCTTATATGTTCCACTTTATGCTTTGATTATACTCACATGGCTAGGTAGTAACTTCTTCCAAAGCTCTCAAATATAACACTGGTTTGTGGTGTGTGGCAATCCAGCAGCCATATTATCTCAGCCTTTATCTGAGAAGCTTTAGTAACGACCACAAACAACAATTATTTACAGGTTGTACACTAGGAAACGGAAACTTGGCAAATTATCTTTTTATTTCCATGAAGAGATTGGACTTTTCAACTCATCTACTGTAGCTGAACTGAGTGTTTATATGTAACTATCTAATGTTAATCAACATGTAAACTCATCCCAGGTCACTTCTGAATTTCTGTTCTTTGGCCCTTGTCAATAATAGTTGTAGGTTTCTAACAAAACAAAACAGCCCCTCTTTATTGGGCTCTGCATTGCATGTAATTTGGCACCTAGTATTCTGGTAGGACTGCACACATAAAGCAGAAGAGCAGAGCTACAACACTTGAAGATTGGAATCACTGTGTCATGCATGGTTTTAAAAGCATCTTGCTCACTAGGTGTTTTAAAAGTGGCTAGCTGATAGGACTGTGTTGGGTAGAGTACAGGTTGGCAGTGCCAACAGTAATGTTGAATGGTGGTTTCCTCTCTCTTCCTTCCCCATTTTCAGAAAATGCAATAGGTGACAGATCACTAACTTTTGTATAGGCCATTGAGACAGATACAGATCACAGGAAAAAAAATCACACCAGGAAGAACTTAGTCAAAATCACTGATCTCAAGCCCTAAACAGAATGCATGTATTTATTTACAAATGCTACAAGGATTTAGAGGTCACTGTGCGAAGGAGACGTATGAAATAAGAACACCCAGCCGTGGTGCTCTATGCTAACAGTGAGAGATGCGTGTTTTCAAAGATGAAATTGAGGGAATGTGTGGGGTAATGAGGGGTGGATGGTGTTTACCTGCAAACTGCAGGAGCAGTTTAAGCTTGTTCCCTACTGTTCTCTGAGCCATGCTAAATTGCACAGGTGATGGTGGCGTGTGTGTGTATTCATCTCAGTTTCTGAACTGGATGCACTTAGAAGTGAGTTTGACCATTCTAAATTGGGCATGGCTGGAAATGTTCGGACTTGGGGGACCATGCAGCTTTAAGGAAATCCACAGGAACTGTTAGCTTCAACTGTGCTGTGAAGGACACATTCTGAAGGGTTAGCTCATTAAGCAAGCTTTCGAAGGGTGTGCTCTGCAGAGCAGCTTCCTGTTATTTGGTTAATGGTTGACCTAGTTCTATTGCCATATGCTTCCTGGAATGGATTCTAATATAAAGTATGTGCTAAAGCAAGACTGGGATAATAGCAGGAAAGTCAAAGCTTTTATGAAGCAGTAATCGTGTTACTGCTAGTATATTCTGGAGGATACTGTAGTTCCTAAAAATGGCAATAAAATATTCTCCTGGAACAGTTTACTGCTTCTGATTGCGAACCGTTGAGTATGAATCGAACCCATTTATAGTGGTTTATATTTACATTTTTTCAGAATCACCTTTGTACCCAAGGTCTGCATCAGAAATTCTCATCTCATCAGCTTGTGTGGTTAGGGACTGAAGCACAGTGATTGAATTTATAGCTGTAAGGAAAGATTAGATGAGATTTGGTTAAAAGCAGGTGATTTTTTTTCCTGTGGTGGGATTTTTTTTTTATCGCAAACCATAGATTAGTAAATCTGTTGTTATTGTTATGTAAAGTCTGGCTAGACGCCAGAATAAAAGTTCAATCTTCAAGCAGAATTTTTAATCTGCAATCAAGTGAGATTCTGAAGAACCTATAGGTTCAAGTGAAGATGATTTCAATAATGAAGATGCATGGCAGTTGTTTCATATGTCACATGCATTATGGTGGGATAGGGGAAAACAGAAATTACATTCATCCCTTGTTGCCTTGTGAAAGATCATAGGAAGATCAGTAGATAGGAGTTGCTCTTTTGGTGTCAATAGTGTGGAATATTAAGATGCCGACCACACCTACTGCTCGACTATTCATAGCAGTGGTTGAGGAAAAGAGATTGTTATGCAATTTCCTTTTATTCTTTACTAGTCCATACTACTGGCTATCATTGTTCTAGGACAGTGGCTGTCCAACTGGAAAAATACGCTGATCTCTAATGGAAAGCCATGGTGGAGGTTGTTTTGTTTTAGTGGCATTGGTGTCCTTCTGTTGTGAGCACTGACTCCAATGTGGCTGCTATGGCAATTTGATCAAAACAAAGGAAGACGCCGCTGCCTCAAGACTTGAGAGGTCTGAAATGTCTGCCTCCTGAGGAAATGCAGGGGGAAAAACAGTTTGTCTTGTCTTTGAGGTACAGCAGGGTTAGCACGGAAGGGGGGTTGAGTTCGCCTTCTAAAAGGAAGTTCCCATCCTCTTCTCTTCTCTTCTCTTCGCTGATGTTAAATGAGGAAATAGAGAGTAAGGAAGTTGAGTGGCGGGGAGAGAGCAAGCAATAGTAATGAAGTTGTGGAAACTGTCTCTATTGATGCACTTAACGGTGTTGTCATGGGGAATTATGACAGTGACACAATAGTACTGAATGTGTCCTTTTGTCTCTGTGCATTAATGCTTGCCTAGGACAACATCTGCATTTTGAGAAGTTAGTGGTAAGGATAACACCTGTCTTAAAGGGTTGGGTGGAAATGTAATGGGTGAGGAAAGCCACTACTAGTGTTCACATGTTGTTGAGAAGTGGTTAAGGGCTTGCTTACATGGGAGAAACATAGCTATTCCAATATAATTTATTGGTTTTGGAATAAGTCCCTCCTGTGGACCCACTATTTCATACAAAAAATGACTCTTATTCCAGAATAATTACTTCACTGAGGCCCTGTCTACGCTACATGGAAGATTGACTGTGGCGGCGTCAATCTTCCGCGATCTTCTGGAGTTCGAACTAACGAGTCTAGTGAAGTATTGCCAAGGGTATTCCCAATCCTACGAGAGGAGTAAGGGAAGTCAAAGAGAGCATGTGCTCCCGTTGACCTCCGGCTGTATAGACGTAGCTGGAGTTGCGTATCTTAATTTGAATTTATCCCCTAGTGCAGACCTGGCCTCACAGAACGCATTTAATTTTATTTAGGCATGGCAGAACTCGATTTCTATATTTTATATAATTTCAATGGATATTATTGAGGTTTTTTTATTTTAAAACATTTTTTACTTTTTTTAAATTTTCACAGTTGTGGGAAATTATGGGGTGATGGATCAGAAAATAACTTAATGACACTAGTCACTGACATTCAAAAATCGAAAGTTTTATACCCATTAAACCATAAATGGTCAATGTCACATGTCAAAGTAAACATCCTTAAATCAAACTTGTAAGTTCTCAAGCAGCGTTTTCCTTATTTTGCCTATTTGTATATTTCTGTTATCATCAATGGAAATACATTTTCATTGGTTTGTATGTGTACAGTGAAAATGACGTTTAGTGACATTTACAGATAAAAATTTAACCCTCCCAAGCCTATGTCTGTTCCAGCATAGTGTGTCTACACAGACCGCTGTTTGGAAGTAGCTATTACAGAATAGTTACCAAACTCCATTCTCTCCCCTGTAGACAAGCCCTTCGGTTGCGGATTAGAAAAGTGGCTACAAACATCTCACATTGATTGTCCTGGCACAGCTGGCTCTGATTTAAAACCTGGCTGAGTTTATGATGATGTTTATGATGAAATCCATGCTTGAGAAATAATAATAAGTAATAATGAAAAAATTTTAAAAAGTGAATGCTGAAGTGTGTGCGTGTGAACAGAATGGAGGGCTGCTACACATTCCAAAGTCCCAGTGATTGCCTCCCAATCTCAGGGCGGATTTCTGCTCAAAAATGAGGAAGATTGCATAGTAAGCTCTGGCAGCCCTAGAGTTGTTTAGGCTTTTGTGTATTGCCTCCACTAGCGCATGGGTGGGGAACCTATAGCCTGGGGGGTCGGCTTGCCTGGATCGGGCCCCTGAGGCTTGGGGCTTTGCCCCCTGGCATCGGGGAGCCCACACTGGCAAACCAACCCTGTGGCCCCCACTGGCACCCGCTGTGGGGGCCCAAGCCTCGCAGGCCAGAGTCAGGCAAGCCGGGGCTGGACCTGACCCAGGGGCTCTCTTTTTTGTGCAGCCCCTGACTGATTTTTCTGGGTGTCTACATCTCCCGGCCCAAAAAAGCTTCCCGCCTCTGTGCTAGAGGGTTTGTTGTCTGAGCAGATGCTCCAGAGGCAACGAGCAGCACAGGGAATCATCAAATGATCTCTCCCTGCCATCCATTTCTAGCTTCTGTTTGTCAGAGGCTAGAGACACACCATTCCTTATCCATCCTGACTAGTAAGTATTAGTGGACCTATCCTCCATGAATTTATCTAGTTCTTTTTTGAATGTTGTTAAAGTTCCGGTCTTCACAACTTCCTCTGGCAAGGAGTTCTACAGGTTGATTGTGCGCTGCATGAAGAAAAACATCCTTTTGTTTGTTTTAAACCTGCTGCATGGCTCGACGAAGTAGAATCACACCTTCAGGGTACGTCTACACGAGCCCCCTAGTTCGAACTAGGGAGGCTAATGAGGGCGACCAAAATTGCTAATGAAGCGCGGGATTTAAATATCCCGCGCTTGATTAGCATATTCCCGGCCGGTCGCCATTTTGGAAACTGACTAGCCCGAAGTAACTGCCCGCGTCTACATGTGGCAGAGAAGCGCGATTCCGAGATAAACCCCTTAGTTCGAATTAACAGTTAAACCTCATGGAATAGGTTTAAATCCTATTTAAATATTTAAATCCCGCGCTTCATTAGCAATTTTGGTCGCCCTCATTAGCTTCCCTAGTTCGAACTAGGGGGCTAGTGTAGACGTACCCTCAGTCACATACTTGGGACTATGCTCCGTCCCTCCTGGACAACTCGCCAGCTTTGCACCTCAGAGCAAAAATCCTTAAAAAAAAAAAAAAAAAATTAGACACTCTTTATCTAAATTTCCTAAACTGAACTTTTAAACCCAGCTTCTCTGAGCCTGGGAACCCCACAGGAGCATTTCCCCAAGGGATTTTACCCTTTTCCTCTTCCTTAAGGCCCTTCTTCTTCTGAGGCAGTACTGCAGGATCTGTCCCCTCTCCTACACCATGGCAACCAAGTTACCTTGGTAAAGGCACCAAAGAAAAGTTCCAAGGCCTTAGATGTAAAGTGTGCTGCCTGTTTGCTTCACCTGCTTGAAAACCTGCACCAAGGTCTCATCGCATTGGCACAAGCAGATACTGGGTGGGTTCAGTTTGAGCTACTTTCCTCCAGCTCTGGAACTTATTACCCATCAGAAAGTGCTGCAAAATCTGTGACTTCCCCCCCGTTGGAAGTGCAGCCAAAGTGCGGCTCTTTAAAAGATGCCAGGGCAAGCCTGCAGGAGCGAGCAAGATGCCCACTGCCCCAGATCCTGACTCTTGACGAGAAAAGAAAGAGTCCACACAGCCCCTTGGCTAAAGTTCACATTTTGGTGTAGGGGCAAGAATATTCTCACAAACTCCACAATTTTCTCCAAAGCAGCCAGGATTTAAGCCTGGAGGCAAAAAGCAATGAAAAGACAAATATGTATTTCATGCTACGTGCAGATCCAGTCAACTGTATCATCAAGAGACCTTAGTGACCTTCTTACCGACACCTCAGCGAGTATAGAAGTCACCCCATTGGAGCCTGATCAGTTCCCAAACCATCTTTTCAGGCCAGCATGGCGAGTTGTATTTCGGAACAACTGAAGTGGGACTTTTATTTAATAGAAGCTCTCCAGATAGAAGAATATTGGAACAAGGGGTTCTTTTCTGTGGCATCCTAATGTAGCAACTTCACACGGGAAAAGGCCTACTATGAAAAGACATAGCTTTTACACCAAAATATATGCCATATTCAATTGATACCAGGGGGTTGTTGCATTCCTTGCATTTTGTCCAGAGTGTATTCATGAAAAAGATAAACAGCAGCAGAGCTTAGACAGCTGAAGAGCCATAAAATATCTCCATGGCACAAAACTACTCTCAAGAACAATAGTGTTTTGAGTTCTGATTCGTTCTCTCAAAGGAAAGAAGATGCTCACGCCAACAATTGCCAAATGGTGCCTAAGAGGCCCATAAATCTGAGAGTATCCTCGAAAGATAATGGCAAAGTTATGGCCCATAAGACAACGTGCAGCATAAAGCCAATCTGAGGGGAAAGGGGAAAATCAGAAGAGCTAATGTCTGTCATCCCCTCTTTTCTTCTACTGGCTGTTTCATTAGGGGAAGGGAAGGAAAAAGAATTCCTTGTACTGAAAGTACAGATGAGACTTGAACTAAAGCACCTGTTCTGTTGTTCTGGAGCCAGGAAGCATCTTTCTGGATTTATAGGACACAAGTAAGCACTGATGTCCCTTGGCTAGATCAGACAGATAATGTGAGAGAGCTAGTCTAGGGGCCTTTAATCCTAAAGAGAATATCAAATATCTCCTTTTTTTTTTTCCTTCTGAATCAGTACCACCTCTGACGAAAGCATTGTAAGAGGGCTACCTTTCCAACCTTTGCAACATTTTAAAGAGATTTCTCCTCTTCTCTCCTCCATGTCTGTATTGCAAGATTATTTTTTTTTAAGAGAAATGTATGTAGATTAGGGATGTGTTACACGCAGGCTCCTGATATGCGTGGGGCTCCCAAGGAGCTGACTCCCCTTTAACCATGAGTGCATGGGGCGAGGAGCACTCCCTGTGCACCCTCACCCCCACCCCTAGGGCGTGTAAACGTTGAAATTTTCAGCAGTTACCCGGTTACGTAATAAAACACATTTTAACATCCCTAATCTAGATATAGCAGCTGTCGTCCCAATACCATCCTCAGAGTGAAGACCCAAGTGTCTTCCTTAGAATTGTTACAGGGACTGAAAACAACCTATCTTCATTCAGTCTATATCTGTAACAAGAAATAAGATTTGTAAATATTCCATGACGTATTCAAGAAATGCCTGTGCATTACCTCTTTACCTCCTCTACAGAGCTCAGGAACCTCCCCCCACTTCCTTTTCCCATTATTGTCATGCATGAATTTCTCATCATACTCACGAGTAGTAAATTAAATTATTTTTTTATCAAGGTATAATCAAGGTCCAGATAATGAGTAAATAAAAAGAATTTGGGGGTCTGTTCAGAAGCATTGGTCCGGATTTGGCTGCCTGTTGACTACCTACCTTACAAGTAGCCAGGAGGGAGACGCGCGGGACGTTGAAATGAATGCAGAGGTCGACTAAAGATGAACACGAAGTGTGACATTAGGGCTAAAACAGCTACCAGAGTCTTTGGATGAACGCACAGGGAAATATTCAGTAGAAGATGATACTGCCTGGTGAAATCACAACTGTGTTCCGTTCAGGGGCCAACACTGTGCAGTCTAAAGAAAGGCATCGATCCCATGGCTGGGAGCTGAAGCTGGACTTTCATGTATTTTTAACAGTGAGGGTGACTAACAGTTGGAATAGAATCATAGAAGATTAGGGGTGGAGGAGACCTCAGGAGGTCATCAAGTCCAACCCTCTGCTCAGAGCAGGACCAACCCCAACTAAATCACCTCAGCCAGGGCTTTGTCACCGAGTCCCTGGCACAGGAAAGCCATATGCTTAAGTGCTTTCCAGAATCTAGGGCGAAATGGGCGTGTGTGGTGCATTCATCATTGCTTTGAGACTTAGCCTATGTTGGGGGCGGGGGGAGAGGTCAACTAGGATAGTGGCTCATGCTTTCATTCTGCAGATTCCCAGGAAGTTCCCTGATTTCCCAATCAAGTGGCGATTGGATAGCCGTGGACACAGGTCCAGTGCTTGGTAGGGCCGAAGGAGACAGACCTGGATTACGCAGCCACCAGAATCCTCAGTGGCTGGAGAAGCTGTGCTTGTCCCCCAGAGTAGCATACACCAGAGACAAGCATGACATTCAGGCTGACTATCTGGTGCCCCTATGTAACATCTGAGCGGAGCTGGAGCGGTATTGTGATGACCCCAGTTCTCTCTCCAAGTGGTTTCTCTCTCTCCTCGAGACTCAAAATTAAGTACTCGCATTTTATTCTCAGACAGCTGAATTTCTGAGCATGTTGCTCCTTTACACACAGGAACAGGTGATCTAGGGAAGCTGTGGAATCTGTGTTGAGTTTTTTAGGAACTGATTAGACAAATACCTGTCAGGATGATCTAAGTATATTTAATTCTGTCTCAGAGTCAGGGAGGGGGCAGGGATAGACCTCTTGAGGTCCCTTTCAACCCTACATCTCTATGATTCTAGCTGTCTTCTCCTCCACAGGGATGGATATGTGTGTGTTCTTTGCCCGTTTCTCCCAATCTATGTGAAAACTATGGAGAACACCCACAGTATTTAGAACCCTAGCCCTCCAACAGTGGCCTCACAGGACATGCCTCTGTTGGTTCCTAAAGATGGCTATCTCCCCAAACCAGTATCCTAGTTTCTTCAAGAACCTTTGTCACCAGGAACTCGCTTGGTTACCTGGACTTCTGCAGGTTTGTTTGTTTGGTTTTTTTTACAGCCTGAAACAGGAGATCCTGATGCTTCAGTTATTGTTGTGATGGCTACGGCATAAGACCAAGCTTAGAATATAATTCAGCAACCATGTTTCTGGAAATGGACTACTAAAGTCTTGGAAAGCTGTAACGAGATCATTTCAAACAGACTTGTTCCATTTGTCTGTAGACCTCAGCCTAAATATGTTCAAAATATCTGTTGGGACACCCCTTGTTGTCTCGTGGGTGTTCTCCGTAGTGGATTTATATTTCAATTACCGAAAGTTTCAGTCTCCTGTCCTTGATGGTTATGAATCTACTGGTATCAGCTTTGTCTTTCTAACTGTTGCTCAATCAAAGCCCCCAGAGGAGGAATGATGCTTCAGTTTGATCTAGTAGGACGGGGTGGCCAACCCGTTAAACGAAGAGAGCTGAAACAGCGGTGGAAAAAATGCCAAGAGCCGCACCAGAATTTTTTTTTGGAGCAATTTTTGTTGAGCAAAAAGAAAGAGCTCCCCACCAGCCCCCGAGAGTTGTTGAGCCAAAAAAAAAAAAAAAAAAAGGGGGAGAGCCGGTTAGCCACCCCTACTGTAGGACATCTTTTAATCATCTGGTAAGGCCTTGGTGTATGTGCCTGTCTCCTTTCTTACAGTCATTGCTTCTGCAGCAAGAGCAAATGAGTGTGAGTTCTTCAGTTGATAGAGCTTCTATTGCAGTTTCAGCTTTGGAATTCATCTTTGGGAACTAAAGTGCAGTGCAGCAGCAGTTTAGCTGGCTGAGAGAGAGTTCAAAAGAAGGAGAGGGAAAAAAGTCTGAGCTTTCTTTTTGTTTTTGTTTTGAAATGAGCAAATCTAAGCCATGAGTAATAATCTGACCAGAGGATGTCTTTCATTAAGTAAAATCAAAGGTAGGGGGGAAAACTTTCTGTCTTCCACTTGGCACTGCTTTTAGCACATTTATGAAAATGTTACTTGCAGATCTGGTTGTGACTGAAAAGAGGAAACCTTTGTCTCTTACTTGAATGTTTACTTTCCTATCGTCTGCTTAGGTCTGCAGCTATAAGTCAACTGAGGTTAGGTGCTGCTAAACAGACGCCTAACTTAAAAATCAGTGGTCTTGTACTGCAGGTGTCTAAATGTGTAAGAGATATGAGGTATAGTTAGTTAAATTGTCAGTTCTAGGACTTACTTCAAGAGCAGAGTCTTTAGGAGGCATGTAGCACCAAGTAGCAGGTTTGCATTACAAAGACCTAAAGATCTGTTACAGGCTCTGTGGAGATGAATGCTAGAAAAATACATAGTCAGGTAAGAAACCTTTTAAAGTTTCCTATTTGTGCCTCTCTTTCCACCCACCCACCCCTATGCATGTGTGCACACCCACGCAAGCACACACCCATTCAGCAGCCACCACCACTGTGTCATAAAGGATCTTGTCACTTAAGGTCAGTTCATTAGCTGGTATAAATTGGCAGCACTTCACAGATGTTTTTTAAGATGCGCATTGCAGACTCTAAAGGTATAATATGCAACATTCCAAGACTTGTGCACTAAATGCTGCAGTTAATAAAATAGAGAAATGGGGTGAAGGTGATAGATTTGACTAATTCATGAATTTTGCTGTGAACTCTTTGTTTTACAGTTGGGATGTGAGGAGGAAAAGCCTCAAAGCTTAGGAGAGAATTTTGCTCCTGTTCTGCTAGGTGGCTTGTGTGGGGCTTTTGTTTGTTTGTTTGTTTTTGTTTGTTTGTTAGGGTATGTACACTTGCACCCTCTTTCGAGAGAGGGATGCAAATGAAGACATTCGAAATGGCAAATGAAGCTGGGATTTAAATATCCCGTGCTTCATTTGCATATTTATGTTATGGCGCTATTTCGAAATAGTGCTATTTCGAAATAACAGACGCTGTTAAGACGCGGTTATTTAGAAAGAAAACCCTTCTCTCTAAATAACCCTCATTCCTCATACAATGAGGTTTACCAGTTATTTCGAGAGAAGGGTTTTCTCTCGAAATAACCGTGTCTTAACAGCGTCTGTTATTTCAAAATAGCGCTATTTCGAAATAGCGCCATAACGCGAATATGCAAATGAAGCACTGGATATTTAAATCCCGGGTTCATTTGCATCCCTTTCTCAAAAGAGGGTGCAAGTGTAGACATACCCTTAGACGACAACAACAACAACAACTGAGAGGAGAGGTGTATCCAACCTTCAAGAATGAAGCCATTCAATATGGACTATGTGACTGGATCCAAAGTTTAAAAATAAAATGCCAGATTGTCTTTCTGAGGATCCAGACATAGCATGCGTGTGCACACAATCTTGATTGATCAAAGCTAGGTCATTGGCTAGGTACAGAGGAAAGGACAACAGGAACCAAAAGGGAGTTTTGTTCCTTAAAGAGAAAGAGGAAGTAATTGAATACTTCTGTACCCTGGGAGGACAATTTATAGTGCTCTTCCTCTTCAAGTGGACTGAGGGACTGCAGAGACAGTTGCTTGCTTTCCTTCCTTCCCCCACACCATACATGCTCCTCTCCCTGTCCCCTCCCACATATTTCCCCCCCCCCCACTCCTGGTTTCCAGTGTATAACTGGGTTATAGGTCTGAGGACAGTAGCTGCTTTTCAAACGTCAATCAAAAAGAGAAAGCAGAAGAGGTTTAGACTGTGGCTTTGACCTGGTCCTGATCATTGTAGAGCCAGTGCACTAAACATGTTCAGAGGAAGAAGTAGAAGAAATCAAGGAGTCACCTTATTACTCTATGGCCATCTCCTACCAGCAAGACCTCCGAACTCTTTAAATATGGGAGGAAGCCACAGAGTAATAAGATGGTTCCTTGATTTCTTCTACTTTTTCCTCTGAAGACTTCCTCCTCTTGCACCATTTCCACAGACCTAGGAAATGAGAGTTCCTTCAGAGAAGAGGATAGATTTCCCCTCAAGGCAGATCTTAAGGGGAAAATAAACTTGTTAAGTTGATAACAGATGGGGAGGGTAAAAAGGGAAAATATGAGCACTCATGTAGCTTAGAAACAAAATACTGAACAAAATTAAGGAACAAAAGGACACAAAGAGAAGAAATTATTTAATTACCTATATACACCAGTGCTAGGAACCTGGGTAACAAATCAGGGGAAATGGAATTGCTCATTTTAAGAGCGTAAATTCAGTCTAGTTGGTATTACTAAAACCTGGTGGAATGTTAAAATCAATGATTATCAGTTATTTCGGAAAGATTGAGTACGCCAAAAGGGGATGGGAAGTTGCATTCTGTCAAAAATGGCATTAGCTATTTCTAAGTCCCTGACAATTCAGAAGAAAATGATTTTGAATGGCTATGGATCAATGTCTTTGCAGGTGAAGCACAAGATGAGGTATTAGTTGATGACTGCTACAAACACCACATCACACTAGGGAACAGGATGACCATGTGCACCAATTTATAATGTGTAGACAGCTGTATGATCGGGGGAGACTTCAGTTTGAGGGATACACGCCAGAGGCCTTATGCTGTCAAGACTAAAACATCATTGGAATTTCTAAGTCTTGTGGATGACAATTTTGTAACTCGGAAAGTATAGCCACCAGCAAAGGGGAATTCTATATGAGACATCATATTGATAGATAAAGAAGAACTGATCACTGAACTAAAAATTAATGATAGCTTAGGTATAAGTGATCATGACTTCATCATATTTGTAATATGGAAGCAGAATCAAGTCCAGAACAGTAATTATATATGCCCTAAGACAAGTCAGTGCTTTACGAGAGCCAATTTCACTAAACTAAAAACAATTATGAGCCACATTAGCTGGGAGAAAAATTTAATCAGAAATAGGTGAATGATTGTAGAGAATTATTCAAGAAAAATACTTTATTAGATGCCCTAAAAGCCACATTCAAGGAAGAAAGGTGTTTTAGTTAAAAAACTAACCTGGGCTTGAAGGGAAGTAAAGGCAGCTATAAAATAATGTATAACAAATGGAAGAAAGGGGAACTTGTTAGTAAATAATACATTTCCTAGCTTCTGATATATAAGGAAGCAAAGGAATACAAGGAGAAAACTATGGGCAAGTTAAGAACAATGAGGTGGAGTTTTAAATACATTAGGAACAAAAAAGTTTTTGATAATGGTATTAGTCCGTTGCTTGATTGACATAGTAAAATTACTAATAATAATGGAGAAAAGGCAAACATGTTCAATAAATATTTCTGTTTTATATAATGTAAAAAACCAGATGTCTCTTCATATCATAACCATTTCCCCCCATATGACTAGTATCCTAGAAGAACGTCAAAGACCAGTTATGGAAGTTAGGTATTTTTAAATCAGCAAGTCAGGTAGCTTGTATCCCAGAGTTTGAAAAAAGGAGCTCACTGGCCCATTAATTTTGATTTTTTTCAGTGAGTCTTGGAACACTGGGGAAGTCTCAAAAGACTGGAAGAAAGCTAGTGTTGTACCAATATTTAAAAAAAGGGTAATTACAGGTTTCTCATTGATCCTAGGAAAAACAATAGAGCAGCTGATATGGGACTTGATTATTAAAGAATTAAGGGAGAATAGTATAATTTAATGCCAATCAACATAGGTGTATGGAAAACAGATCCTGTCAAACTAACTTGGTATCTTTTTTTATACGATTACAAGTTTGGTAGATGAAGATAGGTGTGTTGACTTAAAAAAATGTTTGTTTGGTGTTTGATTTAGTGCCATATGACATTGTGATTAAAATAAAACTAGAATGATACAAAATGAACGTGGCAGACAGTCAATGGATAAAAACCTGGCTAGCTGATAGGTCTTAATGTAACTGTGAATAAGGAATCCTCACCCAATGGGCATGTTTCTAGTGAGGTCCCAAAGAGATCGGTTCTTGGCCTGAAGCTATTTAAAATTAATAGCAGTGACCTGAAAGAAAACATAAAAATCCCTGATCAAGTTGGCAGATGAAACAAATGCGGGGAGTGATAAATAATGAGGATGAGTTACTAATCCTGGGCATGAGCAAACAATATGCATTTTCATATGGCTGCATGTAAGCAGGGTTGGTCCCGCTTTGGGCAGGGGGCTGGACTTGATGACTTCCTGAGGTCTCTTTCAGCCCTAGGATTCTTTGATTCTATGATTCTAAAGGTGTATTGGAATAAAGAATAACAGCCATATTTACAGGATGGGAGACTCTATTATGGGAACAGTGACTCTGAAAAGGATTGCGATGGATAATCAGCTGAACACGAGCTCCCGAAAGGGCTCGTGTGGTCCTGGGATGCATAAATAGGGGAATCTCAAGTATGGGTAGAAATGTTATTGTACCTCTGTATTTGGCAGTCATCTGACTTGCTGGAAGACTGTGTCCAGTTGTGGTTGCCACGGTAGAAAAAGGATGATGATAAATTGAAGAAGGTGTGGAGAAGAAACGGAAGAGTGATTAAAGGATCAGAAATATTAATATTAAAGGGTTAGATGTATTTAACTCTCTCTTTCCATTCCTATTGTAGCCTCAAAAAGGCAGGATTTTTGTGGCTATTTTTACTGTTCTAAAATATATGCACATATTTCACCCTGTGAGCTAGTTGTGAACTGTTGACATGGACTGCATGGCTGGATCTTCAGTGATTTGTTTTGTGGTGTATGACTAGTCGCACAGTATTGTTTCTGTTGGAAGCTTTCTAAATGAGATTTCAGCATGTCCACGTGAACGCTTCCGGCATGGGCCGGTTGAGTCAGTGAATTCACATGAATATGAAACTTTCACTTTCTGCATTCTTGAAAACAAAACCCAAGCCCCCACGTGTGTGTATGAATGCTTTCAGGAAATGAATGAAAGCAGATGCAAATATGTCTCAGCATAGTTGTGGTTTTTAGTCAAACAAATATTCGCCAGTAATTTTTGGAGTATTAGCCTAGGTCTAGAATGGACTTATTTTAGAGTTTCACTTTTGAGTATTGCTTTATGGTGTTATGGGCTGGCATGTAAACAAGAGGTCCTGCAAAACAGATTGGCATTTATTTTGGGTCTCGTACAGTTCACATAACCCTCTTTGCCCTGAAAAACCAGTGAAGTGGCAGGCCTGAATAGAACATGGTGTTGCTGAACATTTGTCTGACTGGCAGTGCAATCCGTTGAGATCTTATTTGAAATGGATGCCTTTGATAATAACACAGAGCGGCCGACTGTCATTTCCTATCTGGGATCATCCATTGCTCCTTTTCCTCTTGTGCTGATAAGCATGCACCCAGAGCCTTAGCTGCTGTAAATAATAATCATTCCTCCAGTGGAGGGAGGCTGACTTCCACCAGTCAAAGCTCTGGTGGTTTATTAATTCTTTCCTCCTTAGTTCTTAACGTGATTTTTTTTTAAAGAAATGCAACCCTATCTTAAATCCTGAGAGGGCCCATGAATAATGCATGTTCTACGGCACAGTATCATGATGGTCTGTGCATTATAAACCATTGCCATCTCCTCCTCGTGGCCCGTTTGAAGTGGAGGGTGCTAAAGCTCTTCGGTCTGCCAACTGTTGTATTGAAAAGAGGACAGTGCAGAGAGTTGTCTTTCCACGGGTGGAACGTTATTTTATTTTCCCAGAAGTTGCCTAGCTATCAATAAAACCAATCTAAGTCATGCCCTTTTTGTGGCAGAATACACTAATGTAATTCCTGCAGCACCTCCTGAGTTCTGCTGAGCATTCTCTATTTGTTTTACTGCCTAAGGCAGGGATTCTCCTTTTGTTTTCAGAGCATCTCTTCTGAAGGTTTCAGGTATCCTGAAAAGGGTTATTTACTTATTCCCACAATACAAGAACTAGGGAGTCACCAAATCAAATTAATAGGCAGCAGGCTTAAAACAAACAAAAAGAAGTTTTTCTTCACTCAGCGCACAGTCAACTTGTGGAACTCCTTGCCAGAGGATGTTGTGAAGACCAGGACTTTAACAGGGTTCAAAAAAGAGCTAGATAGATTCATGGAGGTTAGGTCCATCAGTGGCTATTAGCCAAAATGGGTAGGAATGGCATCCCTAGCCTCTGTTTGTCTGGAAATGGGTGATAGGAGAGGGATCATGTGATGATTACCTGTTCTGTTCATTCCCTCTGGGGCATCTGGCATTGTCCACTGTCGGCAGACAGGATACTGGGCTGGATGGACCTTTGGTCTGACCCAGTATGGCCATTCTTATGTTATGATGTATCATGTACCTGTATGTATCTCCCCAGTCTTGAAACTTCTGTTGGGTGTCCTACAGTTGCCATCTTTACCATCTGACTACTCCGATCACGATGTGACTTTCTTCGTCCTTTTGTATCTATCTAGTCTGTCTGCAACAGAAAGCTTTTAATGGTGGTCCTAGCAAACGTCATCTGATTGCCCTGAAAAATGGGCTCGAAGAGAGTGCCAAGATAAACTACCCAAGACTGCTGCAGGGACTGTAGGTTGTATGAGACCACGGATAGTGGGAAGGACTGAGAATGAGAGGAGTGCGAAAGGAGTGGCTTTCTTGGTATTACTAACTGGGTGTTACACCTGCCCAGCCAGCAGAGAATGTGTCTTACGTCTCTCTTGCTAATACTATCTTGCTAATACTCTTGGCTGCCAAGAGTGCTTTTTTCCCCCTCTTCCGCCATGAAGAATGTTACAGCAGCCCCAGGCAGCTAATAGCCCAGTGGCAAATACAGCTGTTGTTTTATATGCAGAATTAATATCACAGCAGCTGAAAATGCGGAGAACTCAGCACCTTGTGACCAGGTTTCCATGGACCAAGGGGAAATGTTCATGGGCCCCAGGTGGTCTGCAGCATGAGAGCTGGGAAGGTCTGTTAGTGGGTGATCTATTTCTTAATTGCATTTTTGAAGCTATGCTAGTAGAAAGAAGCAGAATTTCAGGCCAAGGCCTATGAAAATGCGGCTTCTGTTTTCTTGGCATTTTGTTTCATGGCTTTTCTCAGACCTGTCCTCATCACTTTTAATAATGACATCTGAAAATCAAATACAAATGCAAATCCAGCGTCCCCCCCTCCACCCTGTAGAGTAGTAGAAGGCAGCACTTTTCTTGGATTGATCTGAATGTCCTGGGACATGTATCTTCCGGGCATTTTTTTCTCTTTTGGATAAGTTCCCATTGTTGATTAAGCACATCCATGAGCGCTTTCCAAAGAATCCTCTGAGACCCGTCAATGCATTTTCTTTTGTTAGGGGAGGAAAAGTGAAAATGTGCTCCTGTGTTCACCTTGCTTTCAAGTGAGCATTCTTGTAGGTCTGATCTTTTTCCTTTGTTCCTCAAAAAATAAGCACATTAATAAAAGTTGAGATCATCTGTATATTCTGAAGATGAAAAAAAATGAAGGCAACTAAAATACCTACAGGGCATCTCGCAGGTGGGCAGTCCTATAGATTTATTTTCTTTCTTTCTCCTAACCCCCATAAAGAAGACATCCCTATGTATTAAAGGGTTTTGAAAAAGATGTGTGCAAAGTCTGAAACTGATGATCGTCCAAGATGGCTAGGAAAATTAACGAGCCATTTGTAAATTATTAGCAGCTGTTTGTCTAATTCATTGCTAATGTAGAAAGATCAGCTGTGGGTGAAAAACGTAAGAACAAGGAATACAGAATTACCGTTCCTTTCTTGGAATCTGTCTCTTTCAGTTGTGGTAAAATAATCCCAAGATTAAGTGAGTTCCGTACAAGTGACGTGAATAAAATGTAGATACAGATACATTTAATTTTGTATTTTTACTAATTTATTTATTGTTAATGGGAGCATGGTTCGGGTGTCTGACCACTAGCTTTGTAATGTTTTACCAATTTCTACCCAGAAGCCGGATCATACAAACAAAGTAAATCCACTATACTCTCAAACTAGGGAAATACTTAAGATGGTAGGTGATCCGCTTTAATCCTTGAAACTGATTCTATTTGCTTCATTTTAGGTCCAGAAATTTAATATTCCAATTCATTTACAGTCTCTCTCTTTGTTTGGCTGTACGGTTTGAACTCTACAGTAGTGTCTACAAACTGGTGATTCTGGCTTTGTAAGGATGCAGTCAGTAATAGTCTCCGATTACCTCCCTTAGCTATGGGCCTCATTTACAAAGAAAGTCTTAGTTATTTTTCCTTTTTTATGGCCCATTTCCTGTTTGGCTATTTCTTTGAAGAAAGAAAAAGAAATTGGATCTCAGTGGCTCACCCTCACATAGCTAAGGCAGAAAGGGATAAACTGGGATGGAATTTAGGGCTCTGGCATCGTACCGTTTTTGATATAACTCCGTTTAAAAATGTTTCTCTCCTGAACTTAAGTGTGTCTGGAGTAGTTAAGGGAGGAGAACAGGTAGCCTCTATTGGAGTATATGGATTTGACAGATGAGAAGCTGATAATTTGTTCTGAACAATTACCTGCATAATGGAGTGCACACTTCTTCTGTTGAAGGCAGACCGTTTTTATGGGGCAGGACATGGCATTGCTGCTTTTACTTACTTTAATGTAACCGTATGCAGTGCCTCTCTGGTCAAAAGTCTTGCTGGCTGGAGATGTTCCATTAACCTCAGTCAATTAGCTAGTATTGTGAGTGATTACTGGCAGTGCTATGATTTAAAAAAAAAAAAAGAACTTTATTTTTGTATTTCTATTTTAATTTGTATGTGTTTTTTTTTTAAGTACAGGAGGAGCGTTTTGCGTAGTTCCGTCTAGACAACATTTGATGCCTGTGTGTTGTACAGATCACAACAGTTGTGCCCAAACTGATTGTCCTTTAAAAAATACTTTCTGCATAGTCTTCTCCTACTAGCTAACAGAAACGGGTGCTGAGTCACTCGTTTCAACAAGTGGAGACAGAGGAAGAAAAATGAGCTGAATGAGCCAGCAAGAGTCTCATGGAAAATGAGGGTTTGATGCCATCAGAACTTCATTTTTCCGGGTCGCAAAGAGACCCTGCAAATGCTGCCTTTGGAGTTGGTGGAATGTTGCAACTCTACCTGGCTGAGGGATCCTGAGACGGGTCTGTGGATTTTCACAATGCCTTTCCGCAAGATGCGGAGCTTTCTCTTGGATGCTAGCAGGGGGTCCTGTTCATGCTTCCTCCATTTAGTGAACGGCCTGGGTGGTCAATTGACTCAATAGTGACACAAGACTTGATAGGAGTTGGTACCCCCATCCCCAAAGAAATGGCCCCTAGATGCGGCCCAATGGTCTTTTGAGGGTTTTTATCTGTAAGCTAGTGTTAAGCACTGGTCCAGGTAAGAGCACTGGGAAGTAGACAGGCTGAACTGTTTTCTCTGATCCTGCCTGAGGCTATGACAAAGCAGAAATTCCTGCTGGTATTTCGCCAGAACTCAAGAAGCAAATGATGGTACTATGTCCTGTCATAAACTGGTCAGTAGTATGTTTGCATGGACCTGAGGAAACTTCTTGGCCTGTTGGTAGAAGATTCCACTCTTCGTCCAAAGCATGTGGCATTTTAGGAGACTTTAGTGTACCAGGAAGTAAACATTGCATTACAGTAGCAGGGAAAGGCATGCTACCTAACTTTGTGGGGGAAGAGTAGAGAAATCCCTGCTTTTACTTGTGGACTTGAAGCCTAATCAAAATATTCATCTTGAGAGATGCCCTTCTCCCCAGGGAAACGTCAGCCACTGACAATACTCCCATGGCTTATACATAGGAGACTGGCTTTAAATCTCACTGAGAGAACTACACAACATGTAGCCTGACCCTAACTTGTCTTTGTCAACCAGGTTCCAACTGAATTGGACTTGGAAAGTGGCTGCTGGTTGCTTTAATTTCAGTGATTGCAATTTGGAAAGTTAAAGGATTAAAGCCTTACTAGTAATCACTCTTTCTCATTCTCCTAGGCTGTGTCTACACTGAAGGCTTCTTGCTCAAGAACTTTTTGTGCAAGAGTTCTTATGCAAAAGTTCTTGCGCAAGAGCGTGTCCACACTGCCATGTGCTTTTGCACAAGAGATGTGCTCTTGCGCAAGAGCATCCATGGCAGTGAGGATTCTCTTCTGTGCAAGAAAGCTCTGATGGCCATTTTAGCCATAGGGGTTTCTTGCACAAGAAACCCATTCCCATGCACACTAGCCCTTTTGCACAAGAGCTCTTGAGCAAAAAGGCTTATTCCTCGTGGGGAGAGGAATAACTCTTGCGCAAAAAGCCCTCTCTTCTGACAATCTACTGTAAACTTTCTTGCACAAGAATGGGCTTGTAATGTGGATGCTTTGTAAGTTTTTGCGCAAGAACAAATGTTCTTGCACAAGAAGCCTGCAGTGTAGACATAGCAGTAGAGTTCTAGACCTGTTAACACTTTTGAACGAGGAGTAATATGACAAATATTCACAGGCACCTAGAGCTTTAGGAATACTGATTAAGAAAACCACCCTCCTCCACTCTAGAGGCCTTACTTAGTTCTGGTCATGGGGAAGACACTTAGTTGAGTTCATGCCCGTGAAGAAAGGAGTCAATAGAATTAAGTCCTGATGCCACTGTGAAACTGACAATGTGTAGTACTGGGCTGAACTTCATCCAGTTAGGAGCCTGGAACTTGTACCCAGCTGGGCATTTCGTTAGGTATTTAGGTATTCCAACCACTGCATTACTTTGTGTCTCTTCCTCATTGCATCCCCCTACTCCTCCAGTTTAGAAATCCTCTTTTCGAACTGACGCAATACAGCACTGGGTCTGGATTTCAAGGTGGCAGATGGAACACTGCTCCAGCACGGCTCCTGTTTGTTGAGTCTTTGAGGGGCATATTTTTTCATTACTTCATGTTCCTCCTTGCTGAGGATTTTTGTAAGCATCAGGACCAGATACGGGTTCTGTTTTCTACCCTGGAATCTGTATACTGGCTTTGTTCCCACCTGTGTTCCCTCTAACCTTTTCCATTCATGTGCAGATTTTTTCCACCTGTGCGAGGAATACTTTATGTGCACTGCGGCATGTGTGAATGTGCACCATCAACAGAAACAAAACCTAGCTATGGTGCTGTGCTAATCAGCTTTGCAGTATTTGAATCTCCTGAGTGGCTGCACCATTTACAAGGAACACTGGTTCCCACCACTGTGACTTTGGGGAAACGATACCTTTTGTTTTATGGCCATCACTAAGAGTACGTCTAGACTACAGGCTTTTGTCGACAGAGGCTTTGTCGACAGATACTGTCGACAAAGCTTCTGTCGAAAAAGAGCGTCTAGACTACAGCCAGTTCTGTTGACAAAGCAAGCCGCTTTTCCGACAGAGAGTCTAGACGCTCACTTTTGAAAAAACACAGTGTAGATGCAATAGCGCCTTTTTTCGACATAACGCTGTCGAAAAAAGGTGTTATTCCTTGTAGAATGAGGTTTACCGCCGTCGACAAAACTGCCGTGTTCTGTCGACTTACTGTCGACAGAACTCGGCGGTAGTGTAGACGCAGGTATAGTTTTGTTGACAAAAGTCCACTTTGTAGACAAAACCCTGTAGTCTAGACACACCCTAAGTTTCAGATCCCTGGGCCCGTACAATATTGTATTTCAGGGATCTTTGCTTATCTGGCATCTCATGACCTGGGCCTAGCTGTGCCATCAGTTTGCAGTGTAAAGTCTGCCTACAGCATGTGTCCTGTGTAAATCAAGCTTTTTGGATACTAAAATCAGACTTTCCCAATGCACACACCCAGCTTATCAACCACGCACCCGAAAGCAGTCAGATCGTTATAACTGGGACAGGGACGAATGGTCCGATGGCTGGGGTAGGCGATAGCTGTGTCTGCCTGTTGTAGGGAGCATGGGAGCCTGCCGTGCTGAAGAGTCTTGTTGCACATTGTGTAGTTACCTGCTAGAGAAAATTATTTGCAGGACACAAGTTGTTTTATTGGTTCTACGAAACCCAGGTTTATGCTGCTGTGTTCCTGAGTGCTCTCTCCAGGCACCGCATGTATTAACGTTACACTGTGTGTGTGCTTTTGTAACAGTTTGCATGGTACAAACAGGCTTTTGGTGACCCTCCTACTTGCTGTTCATAAAAATATATATACTGCATATATATTTTGGTTGTTTTCTACAATGTGAGAAGTACACCCAGGAGGCTACTGCAAAAGGCCAAGTCAGTTCAGTTGTTCGGCTGTGGTACCAGAGCGTTCACAGGAGAGCCAGCATGCCCCACAGGAGAATGTCTTGCCAAGTTGAGAAGTCAGCTTGGCACTGCCAAAGTGATCGGTTTTCCTTGAACATTGTGCATGTGAATGGAACAAGTGGCCTCATTTGCCCTCTGCATTTTCTCTTTTGTCCTGTTCCTAACACAGCCCCTTCCTCTTGGGTTCTTACAAAATGTATTAGCTTAATGTTTCCTTTGGAAGATGGTTTGTCTAATAGCATCTTCCTCTGAAAGGCACTTACTAGAATCTCAAACCTACTTAATAGAGTTATTTCCCTGGAGGGTTTTCTCCAGGAAGAGGATTCAGTACTTTTATTTATCCACCTGCTGGGAAGAGGAAGCAAACCCTCTTGTCTAGGCTTGTATGGGAGAACTAAAGGAACCAAATGAGCTGCTAGGCAATTACCTTCCCCTCTCCTGGGTAAAGCAGTTCTTGGATCTTCTTGCAATATGTGCTCAATTAAGTATTCTACATATTGATTCTAGGGAGTTTCTATTTACCTGCAGATCCTCCTCCCACCCAGCCCCGGTTATCCAAGAACACAGGTAAGGAGCTACCTAATTTTAGGGTAAAAAAAGTGCATTGTATCCCCCCTTTGTGGCAGATCCAATTCTTACCCTGCGCCTCTCCAGACGTAGGTGCTGGCTTCTAGTGGTTTCCATTATATCCAGGCTTTACAGTTTGTTTCAATGGCTGTCAGCACCCCCACTGTTCAAATTATTCCAGCACCCCTTCCCCAGACCTTTTTAGGTAGTGTAAGGATAACTATTTTCCACAAGGCATTCTTGTGATGGTCGTCTTTTATCCTTTGAATCACATGTCTGTGATGACTGGCACTGCAACTTTTGGGGGGCCAAACAGGCCCAAGCATCTAATATCGGGAAACCTGTAAACAATCTTCCTATGTCTGATCTTGATACGGTGAAGTTGATTGTGCAAGGCATGAGTTTTCACTTAGTTTCTGGCAGCTGGTCTTCCATAGAAGAAGGCCGAGAGAAGTGTCCAGTACCAAACATTGTTACTTTTAATAAGCTGGCTCCATTTTTTTAAATTAAGATGTGGCAGCTTATCTGTGGTCTGCCTTTAATTTTACAATTTTGAAATATGCGCCAGAAATTCCAACAGCTCTTTCAGCTGTTTTTAAAGGAGAAGTCTTATTTCTCATTCATGGATTTGGAGTCCTGAGGCAAAAGATCAATTGAATTATTACCATGAAAACTGCCTGTATTAGGGCAGGTTGAACTAATAAAACCACCTGGTGTTCTTGTGGAATTCACATAACCCAGGTCTAAACACCCCTCAATGCACTCCTATTCCCCTCTGGTTTGTTTGCAAAAGTCAAAATTATTTTAGATCATTTTAAGCTTTGTCGTTGCTGCCAAAAAAAAGTCTCTTGGGCCACCGGATAACTAAGGGCTGTTAGCGGTCCTACTGTGAAACTCTGTGGTGGCAAAACACTATTGTTTTTTACTGCACAGCAGCCAGGCAAACTGAACTATAGATGTGGACATGTTGTTGACCTAGCCTAGGTACCTTACAATGGAAATGACAGTGGATAGTCTCCAGTAGGGTGTTAAAGTGGGATAGCTAACAAGTGTCAGCTATCCTGCTGTAGCTGAAAACATCTTCTTTGCAGTGAAGACACAGCCTTGGAGAACAGGTGCAGCCAGTAGCACTTTTATCGGTTGCTCTGACAGTAGTGGTTTGTATGTGTAAGTGTCAAGGTCTCAAGAAGAAAACACCCAGCGCTTTTCTGAGAATTTTAAGTCCAGGCTCACCAAAAGGTCTAACCCCGTCCCAACTCTTGTTGTGAAGTTTCCCTATATCTCATAAAAGTACAGTTCTCACGTTAGATTGTTTTCCCTTTGAAGAATAGATGGTCTCGCAAGCTGTCTAGTCGCTTGAATTATGAGCATTGCACTGACCCTACTGAGATAAATTATTTGCACGTGACAAGGACACACACATGGTACAGGGCCAAATTAAGCATGAGCATCAGTGGCTGCAACTTCACTGACATGAAAGAAGATGCAACTCAAGTGACCAGAATAGAATATAGCATGTGTATGTCTCACGCTGTCTGTGTGTGTGTTCACATGCATTTCCTGCTTCTTGTGGAGCTTCATAGTGCCTGGTTTTTATAACAAGGCAGTCAAATCAATTTCAGCATACACTAGGTCAGCAGTTCTCAGACTTTTTAGTGCGGTTGCTAGGGGTGGCTTATATTTGCTGGGTTCTGGGGCTGGAGCCGAAGCCTGAGAGCTACTGCCAAGGGCCAAAGTCCAAGGACTTTAAACCTGGAGGGGAAGGCTCAGATTACAGGTTCCTTGCCTAGTGCTGAAGCCCTTGTCCTTGGGCCTTGCCCCTCTACCCTGCCCAGGGCATTGGTGCTTTGGCTTTGATCTCCCACCCCCTCACGTGGGGCAGTGGAACTTGGACAGACTCAGGCCATGTCTTCACTTGCCACATCGAAGATCAATCTTCTAGCAGTCAGTTTAGCAGTTCTAGTTAAGACCCACTAAGTGGAATGCTGCGGGTGGCTCCGGTCAGGTGCCGGTACCCCTGGCAATTGTGAGGAGTAAGGAAAGCTGATGGGAGCATTTGTTCCAATCAGCCTCTCTCTGTGAAGACGGTGCCAAGCTTGGCTTAAGGTAAGCTGACTCCAGCTATTTATTTTATGTAGCTGCAGTTGCGTACCTTAACCCG
Organism: Rafetus swinhoei; assembly: GCA_019425775.1. Lineage (NCBI taxonomy): Eukaryota > Metazoa > Chordata > Testudines > Trionychidae > Rafetus > Rafetus swinhoei. The sequence continues at coordinate 125,362,253 of CM033427.1, read as the reverse complement.
ACCTTCCAGGTCTAGTGTAGATCTGGCCTTAAGACTTTGATCCTCCCCCTTGGGCCGTATAGTAATTTTTGTTGTCATAAGGAGGTCAAGGTGCAATGGCGTTTGAGACCCCCTTTACTAGGTAGACTTCACTTTGTGAAGTGAAGCTTAAATTGCAGCAAGGGAGGGTTAGGTTGGACATTAGGAAAAACTTCGTAACTGTCAGGGTGGTTAAACACTGGAATAAATTGCCTAGGGAGGTTGTGGAATCTCCATCTCTGGAGATATTTAAGAGCAGACATCTATCAGGAATGATCTAGACAGTGCTTGGTCCTGCCATGAGGGCAGGGGACTGGACTCAATAATCTCTGGAGGTCCCTTCCAGTTCTAAGATTCTAGGATACTATGAAGCTCATGTCAAACTCATAATATTGCCTACAATGTATATCCAGACATTAGCAGAGATGTTCAGGTTTTTTTTATTGCTCCTCTTCAGATTGTGATTATATTATTGCTGGGACACAGGGCATCTCTGATCACATAGTTTCTTTCCCCGAAACCTCCATTTTGTGACACGGCTGTATCTTTCTGAATTTCTTGATTATTCATGCAGTCCTATATGTTACTCCTTTTCAGTCTGGGTAAATTGAGATCATACGGGAAGCTGGATAATGGCCAAATGTGGCAATGCTCCACGTATGACCATCATACACAGCCAACTTGAATTGTGTTTGAGTGATAGATGCGGCAATTTTTTATACATTTTGTTTTCAAAAAGTAATGAAGACTTAACATACTGGGGGTTTGACTGAACAGTCTTTGCCCACGCACTGAAAGTAGTAATTAGTTTTAGAGTCTACACCAGCAAAGGCAACCTTGGCTAGCGAGTGGGCTGCATGACTGGCCCGTCTTCATCTCAGTGGGCCACAAGATTGTCGTAACCAAGATGATCTCCTGGGATAGGGTAGTTTTGCTCCTTGCGCTTTTGTACAGAGAGTTAGCGGAGTGCGTGGATTGAATCATAGCAGCTCGTGGCTTGGATGCAGAGGGAACTCATGGCTCTCACAGTCAATGCCGGGTGAAATCTCTCCATGTGCCCTTGCTTTATGTGCATGTCCCGTTAGTAATACTGGTGGGAAAAATCGATTCGGGTGGAAACCCGTGGAATCTGGCAACCTTGCACATGGGCAGTGGTAAACAAAACATCTCATGGGCCACACATAGAACCCAGATGGGTTGCAAGGCACCCTCTGGCTGCAAGTTGCCAAGTACGCAAACTGGAACATAAGAACATAAAAATGGCTATACTGGGTCAGACCAAAGGTCCATCTAGCCTAGTATCCTGTCTGCTGACAGTGTCCAATGCCAGGTATCCCAGAATTAACTAAGGAAGGGGGCTATTGCAATTTATGGAATGCCATCAGAACCCATAAAAATGAAAAAAGATTAGTCAGGAAAATATATTTTATTTTTTACTCTTAATACAAACTGGAAGGGGAGAAAAATCCAGCAAAAGTCCAAAGAAGATTGAGGTTGCTGTGAAAGAAACCACTTTAGGTTGTCTTTGAAAGAAACCACTGACTCCCATGACATTGCACGGGGATAGCTGTTGGCACCAATTTGATCTTTCATTTCCTACTTATTTCTATGCTGTGAATATAAACCACAAGACACACCCTTTTTCTAGCACCAGGCTTCCACTTCTATTCAGGTTTCCACTTCTCAAACATGTTGACTTTTCAATTTCTAGAAAATCCCATAATTTTATTCAGCGGGTCACATAATCTAGGTGTCTTCGATGGTTAAATGCAGATATTGTTTAAAAAAAAATCAACTTAGGAAAGTCAAGAAGCCACACTCTTGTAGGCTAAATAAAGCATTTCACTAGTAATCTAATCGCTAGTGGGAGAAGGTTCTGCAACTGTAAAGACTGGCATCTTTTAAAATCTAGATTTCTGTGTCAGGAAAAAATGCATTCCCTGGTGTTACTCAGGAGATTTCAGGTTCTATTTCTTGAAGATTTTGTAATGTCTATAATTAGGTGCTGGTGAATCACATTGCTGTAGTGTTTCATAGTTTATTTCTGGGAGGTTAGTCTCCAACAGACAAAAAAAAAAAAAAAAAAGACGACCAATGATGAGGCCTCCTGCACTTTGTTACAGGAGAAGTTTGCTCAGACAACAGGAATCCAATCTCTACTAAACCCCCTTTGTTCATGCTGATCTGTTTAGGCCAAACACAATGAGTCTCCAAGGGAATTTTGTCAAGTTGTAGCAGGTTTAGCAGCGGTGCAGCTATAATAAACTGTACAACCCTAGAGTGGCTCTGTATCCACTTCGCCCTGGCAATAAAGAAAGTTAAAGTGAACAAAATGAAAACTGTGTTTGCCTTCCGTGCACTAGAGCTAAAGAAGTGCCTGATCTTCCGAGTGTTGGCAAACTCAGGCAACTGGAGTACTCATTTTTTGAATGTGATACTAAAACTGTGCTAGCTGCTCAGTGTGGGCTCTGCATGACCTTTTCAGTTGTGGTTGTTCATGTACGTATTCTTAACTTCTAGAAGCAACGCTAGCTCCATCTCAAAATGTAACAGATGGGTCGTCAATCCTAGAAGCTCAGTGTTGAGGTTAATACTTCAGGCGTGTCAATGAATTTTGTATGTTGAAGCCCCAAAGCCACACACCTAACACAAAAACAACCCCCTCAAAACTATTTGTGTTGCCAGGCTCTAGGATCCTACGATTGCCCAGTTGTCTCTTCTGTATTTTGCTATGCATTTAAGACCAAGAAAACCCAATGCAGAATAGATGTTTTTGCTTGTTCCCTCTACATGGACAGGTGTGGAGAAGAAAGGTAGAGGGAATGGGAGACTCCAGCCTGAAGCTTTAAAACTACAAACACTTGAGAATCTGTTTGCTCAAGTTTCTTTTAAGTTGGAAAATCAGAGTGCCTCTTTTTTCCTATGAAACAGCCCTCTAATTTAAGAGAAAGTTGCACTCTATGTAGACCAAACAAACTTAGACAGTGGTGTATTTAAATGTTTTCCCTATTTGCATGAGGAGAATAGCCTGACATTTCTATGGGTACTTTAGAAGCTATTGTATCTGTAGTTAACATGGTCACAATGCCGGGGATTGAATATTTTAGAGGTCTTGCTTCATGTATGGATTCCTTGAATGATTTGTTATTTTGGGGCTTCTTGCTTTTGGTTTGTTTGTTTGTTTGTTTGTTTGTTTGTTTAAAACTTTGCTTTGGTTTCTCAGAAGCTTCCTGTTCCGCTTTTGAGTTTGCTGATTTGGTAACAAAAATAAATAACTAACTCTTGTTGTCACAGTATCTGGAAATAAAACAGAGTGGTATTTACTAAAAAATCAGAATGGAGAAGACAGTGTTACTATGTGTACCTACAGAAAGTGTTGCGTTGGCTGCCTGTTCGTGATGGACAATTGTGCAAATCTTGCTTTGTCTTCTTTATTTGGTACATGCTTGACAGAGTATTAACATCTGCACTGCTCTTTTTTTGCTGGCTGATAGATGGGTCTCTCTCAGTTCCACATCCCTCCCAGACAAGGGGAAAAAAATCAGAGCGCATCACATTTCAGTTTCTTTGGAAAGTTTAGCCCAAGGTACAAGTTTCTGGGCCCCCCCCCCCCCCTTCATACAGTGCTTGAATTTGAAAGAGAAATGTGTAAATAGTAGCCAACTGCCTCTCTGATTTCAGAGGGGTAGCTGTGTTAGTAACAATGTTAAAAAACAATTGGTCCCTTAGCTCCTTGGAGACTCATCAAAATATATAGAATCATGACCTTTTGTGGGCAAAACCCACTTCACCAGATGAATTAAGAGTGGCTTTTGCCCACAAAAACTCATGATTCTATATATTTTGGTGAGTCTTCAAGATGCCACAGGACCACTCGGGTTTTTTCTGTGACTTCAGTACATGCTGGGTGACAACATCAAACTGAAGACCCTTTCGTTTCCCTGTACCCGAGGGCGTTTGTTCCTTTCTGCTATGGTGAGATTATCCTCTTCCGTGACTCAGTGCTGGTTTTGTGGGAGAGGTCCTAGTGACATTAAAGCTAGAACCCATTAGAAAGGCTCTTTCATCATGTTTTTTTAATCAGTAGCTTTTGTTGACCTCATAACCCTTTAACTTGCTTTGTAGCAGAACAACAACTCGCATCCTTGAGACTAACTTCAGAAAATGCCCGAGTATTAATGAATTGGAACTATATAGAATGGAGATGCTCTGCTGAAGCTTTTCTTGTTCAGAACCTCAATTTTTTTCCCTTCAGGTTGTTATTTTGCAAACCAGTCCCAAAAGTTCCCAAAAGACGCACACAGCAGCAAGCCTTTTGTTACTTGTCTTTCTGAAGCAACTGAAGGTTTAAGGAAAGAGATGTTTTGTTTTTCCTCTCTTCCACACAATGGAGCTTTCAGAGAACCTCTTTTAATAGCGACAGCCTTTGTGTTGAAGGGTGTGTCAGCTGGCAAAGTTTGCTGATGCAGACAGGCTGGCTGGTGATTAACAAAGGTCATTAGACTTTGGAATCTGGCAAGCAGAGTCAGATGGTATGTCTTCTGTGCATAGAAGGATGAATCCCAAGAGGCTGAGGCATTCTGGAAGCTTCCTTTCCCCCCTCCTCATCCCCCTCCTCTTGTTTAAGAGAACATGCTGTGTGCTGCTTCAGTCTGTAGGACCGTTTGGACAAGTGTCTTGCTTCAGCAGTACTGTTGTGCTGGAACTAATCAACACATTTATCATTCATGGGAGAAAAGAGCCTTCAGAGATCTTTGCAAATGGTCGGTTAGGGAGAAAAGGTGCTGCTTTTGACAGTGCACGGGAACAGTGAATTCTCAGTTGAATGGGGTAAATTGTAAGAAGAAGGCAAGTCCTGTTCTTGTGATGCTGCTTTTTCTAGCATCACCCTCCCCAAAGGGGGAAAAAAATATCTGCTGTGCTTGAGATGAAGCTCAGATATGTGAGGCCATGTTGTGCACAGCCTAGGAGCTAGGAGCCTCTGTCTGAGTGCATGAGTTGTCTGAGCTAAAATGGCTGCTCCTACAGCTCAGAGGACTAGGGCAGCTTAGTGAGTCTTAAAGCTTCAGTGACGCAGAAGCTCATATCTCTTGAAAGTGTGATAAACACATTCAGCAGAGCTGTGGCTTGTTTGGCTGAGATGAAAGGACTCAGCTTGGGGGGATGGGCACTTGAAAACTGGATGATCTGCTTTTTCTGTGAAGTGCTCTGAATGCAGGAGTCGTCTGCTCCATGGAAAAATTTTTTGTTTTCAGGTCTAATGGACTGTGCTAAAGGAGACTGTGGGGTGGGGCTTTGCTCACTTGCTGTAATTTGATCCAGAGCAGAGATAGCAACCTCTTCCACACAATTTGGTCTGGTACTTGCTTGTAAAAAACTGGAGTATCTTGATTATTGTAACTTTGCTAGCTGAAGAGAAGCTAGTGCAGCATTCCTTTTTTTAAAAGGGGGACTAAGGAGAGAAAAGGACAAAATGCAGTGTGCACAGTATTGTAGGTAAACATCTGGAGTGTCTGTGTTCTCAGTCTGCCCAGAATTTGACTTGCCAGAAGTTTGTTAGCAGGCTATCAGAAGGAACATTCTTGTATGTAAAATCCTGATGCAATGCCCTCGTTTTATTGCATTGACACATATTATTGGACTTTGATCTTTCTGGAGAAGCAATTTTATATTCTGAAATAAATGAATGGAATTTTCTTCATAAAATATTTTGGCTGCCGGTCCTTCTGTCGGTCCTGTGGAACTCCTAGGTAAATGTAGCCCAGTGGAGCATGAAGAAAACGTAAAGAAGTAATGCATTCATTAAGATCAGCTGCTACTGTGCCTAAGAAAGCTATGGAGTAGGAGGACCTCTGCCTTTGACGTTTCCTATGTTTATATATTCTTTTCTCTACAGCAGTCCATACATGTTCTCCAGAATTATGTCTCCCTGGATTAATTGTTCATGTACTGAATCACAGAACTTGACTTTATGAAGATCAGTTTATTATGTTGTATATGAACTTTAGGTTGGTGAGGAATCAAGGAAGTCCTGAAGCTTTGGGGAGGGATTTTTTAAATTTGTATTTCCATTGTGCTGCGTGATGTTTTTATTAACCTAGAGCAGAAATCCCTTTCTCTCCCTTCCACCACCCCATTAAAAACCTGATCCCAGAGACAGGGTATGATTGTGGGCGTGGTTATGGGAATTGCACCCAAGACTGTAGCTCTCCTCTGTGTATGTTGCACAGTCCCTTCACAATTCCACTAATCTATCGCATATCAGTGTACATGGATCTCTCCTTGCTGTAGTGTCTCTTTTTTCCCCCATCAAGGTCAAAACTGACTCAATGTTTACACTAATTGACAATGCAGAATTTCCAGTGGAGGCTTTCTGGTCTTTGGCTGTGAAGTAGTCAGGAGTTGCCTACAGGAAGGATAGCGCTGGTTGCAAAGAGGCAGAAGTGTTACTTTCTAATAATAAATGTCATTGGGTGAATGACTGGGAATAATGGAGTTGTACATCTCCCATGTGTTTCCTTCCTCTTTATGTGAGAGAGCCTGTCAATGTAACAATAAGCCCACATATAGAAAAGACCTGAGTAAGGAAAAAGCCAAGAAGGCCAGGTCTACTGAATCAACATCTAGTGGTCAGAAGGCTTGACTGTTTGGTGACCTATTTAGGTAGGACGTTCTGGCCATTTGAATTTCCTTGATGCCTTCCAACATACTGAGTAAAAGTTGGGTTTTTTAATGGTAGCAATTCTGGAGGTCACTAAGGGTATGTCTAGACTACAGGCTTCTGTCGACAAAGAGCATCTAGACTACATCCAGTGTAGATGCAAAGGACAGTGTAGATGCAATAACACCTTCTGTCAACAGAACTCTATCGTAGGTGCAGAACTGGCTTCCCACCATCGACAAAACTGCCGCGTTCTGTCGACGTTCTGTCGACAGAACTCGGCGGTAGTGTAGACGCAGGTATAGTTTTGTCGACAAAAGTCTACTTTTGTCGACAAAACCCTGTAGTCTAGACACACCCTAAATCTTGTGCTCTCCAGCTTGCTATTATACATTAGTCGCAGTTCACCAAATGCTGTTTTGTTTTTTTTAAATAACAAGTGCCTCTCCCCATTTCTTTCAGAATTTCCTGATGTAAAAGTATTATACAGAACCATGGAGGTGCTGCAATGCGATGGCTGTGATTTTCGAGCTCCATCCTACGAAGACCTTAAAGCTCACATTCAAGATGTGCACACTGCTTTTTTGCAGCCAACAGACGTTTCCGAGGAAAGTCCCAGCCAACCAAGGTCTGGCTCCATGAATGCTAGCAACCAGACAGAGGTTGAATTTTCTTCTGTAAAGGATGAATTTACAATTGCAGATGAAATTGCAGGTAAATGTAAACCTTCTTTCTTGTTGCCTGTCCTGGCATACTTTAGTTTTTAATTTTCAATATTCTAATGACATTGAAGTGAGTATTGTTTAATTTCTGCCTTATCAGTTCTAATTATGTGACCTGAAATGCGTGGAGGATTTACCTATTTTTTTTTATCATCAGGAATTTTAGAAGTGGGTTTTCTTGTGAGCTTCTGAAGCTAGTGTGTTTGAGAAACTTTATTCTAGACATAATACAAATTCCACATTATGTCCCATATATTAGAATTTTTTTAAGCTACAGAGGAGTATTGTAAATGAGATAGTCTGGTGTATTCCACGTATTGGAACACTGATGTGATTTTTGTTGAATATTGTATCAGACTGGTAGATCTTGAGGAAGAAATTTCATGTATTTATTTCTTGTGGTTTTTTTTTTTTTTCCTTTTTAGGGCAAAATGCAGCTCAGATGGGGACTGGAAGTTATTATAGCCATAGCCAGAGTTTTTATAGCCAGCACATGGCCCCAAATCCTAAACCAACAAACAAGTTTTTCCAGTGCAAATTCTGTGTGCGTTACTTCAGATCCAAAAACCTTCTCATAGAACATACCCGAAAGGTGCATGGCACACAAGCTGGAGGGAGCTCGGTGGGGCCCCCGGCCGGCGGATCCTTAAATTACAATATCATGATGCATGAAGGCTTCGGCAAGGTTTTCTCTTGCCAGTTCTGCACCTACAAATCGCCGAGGCGCGCCAGGATTATTAAGCACCAGAAAATGTATCACAAAAATAACCTAAAGGAGAGTTCAACTCCCCCTGCTGCCGCAGCTGCCATATCGGAGGCTGGCTCTGCATCCGTGCCGGTGCAGGAATCCTGCAAGGAGCTGCCTGCTGAAGTAGTAGAGCGTAGCATCTTGGAATCCATGGTGAAGCCTTTAACAAAGTCCAGGGGCAACTTTTGCTGTGAATGGTGCAGCTATCAGACCCCTCGAAGGGAACGTTGGTGTGACCACATGATGAAGAAGCATCGCAGCATGGTAAAAATACTGTCAAGCCTCCGACAGCAACAGGATGGAGCTGGTTTGCCTGATGTGCAGAACAAGACTGCGCCAAACCCCGTCCCAAACTCCAACTATATTTCTATGAATGCTACAGGGCGTGAGATGCCAAATGCCAGTGTCTCAAATTTCAGAGGCTCTATGAGTAACTCCCTTATCAGACCCAATTCTTCTACATCCTCAAAATTTTCTTCTGTGTCTTATCCTCAAATGAAGCCTAAGTCACCTCACAACACTGGCATGGTTAATTTGTCTGACAGATCCCGCTATGGAATGGCTGACATGACAAATTCTTCTGCTGACCTGGAAACGAATAGCATGCTAAATGATTCCAGCTCTGACGAAGAGCTCAATGAAATGGACAATGAGAACGGCTTGAACTCCATGGATCACCAGACCTCAGGAATGTCTGCAGAGCAGCTGATGGGATCTGATGGCAACAAATTATTGGAAACCAAGGGAATACCCTTTAGAAGATACATGAACAGGTTCCAGTGTCCTTTTTGCCCTTTCCTCACTATGCACCGCCGAAGTATCTCCCGCCATATTGAAAACATCCACCTGTCTGGGAAGACAGCTGTATACAAGTGTGATGAATGTCCTTTCACTTGTAAGAGTTCATTAAAACTTGGGGCTCATAAACAAACTCATACAGGTACAACATCCGATTGGGACACTGTGAATTCCCAGAGTGAAAGCATAGCCTCCTCTTTGAATGAAAGCACGATGTCGTATGAAAGTGGAAATATCAATGGCAGGAAGTCGGGGGGAATGCTGGAATCGGTGCAGCAGCAGCAGTCCCCGCAATCCCACTCGCAGCACCCCTATAAATGTACCCTGTGCAACTACTCCACAACTACTCTGAAAGGTCTCCGAGTCCATCAGCAACACAAGCATTCTTTTTGTGATAACTTGCCAAAATACGAGGGACCGGCATCCAATGCACCCCAAGAGAATGAGACGGACACCCACACTGCCTCCAGCACTGTGAAGAAAAGCCAGACCTCAATTCTTGGGTTGTCTTCTAAAAATAACTTTGTAGCTAAGGGCTCTCGAAAACTGACAAACGATTTCCCGCTCGATCTGTCGCCCGTGAAGAAGAGAACTAGAATTGATGAAATAGCGAGCAACCTACAGAGCAAGATTAACCAGAACAAGCAACAAGAAGATGCAGTGATTAATGTAGAGGATGACGAAGAGGAGGAGGAAGACAATGAAGTGGAGATAGAAGTGGAACTGGACAAGGAAGAAGAACAAACGGAGCCATTAATGGATGTGTCTAGTTCCTATGCGCCCCAGCAAATGTGGGGGAGAGACACTAATGATTCCCAGAAGGAGGCTAATTTCAGAAACATGCCGCATGATTATAATTCCACCAATGGGGCAGAAATTGAGCTAACTTTATCTGAAGATGAGGAAGATTATTATTGCTCTTCTGTCAACATGAAGGATCACCAAGGGACTAACGCATCTCTTCTGGGCAGCCAGTCGAGCATGTATGGTTCCGATCAAAACAGCGAGAATGCAGAGTTTAACGATTCTGGGCGGCTTTATTACTGCAAACACTGTGACTTCAGCAACAAATCTGCCAGGAGCGTTAGCACCCACTACCAACGGATGCACCCTTACATTAAGTTCAGCTTTAGGTATATCTTGGACCCTAATGATCACAGTGCTGTGTACAGATGCCTTGAATGTTACATTGACTACACCAACTTTGAAGACCTGCAGCAGCATTATGGTGAGCACCACCCCGAAGCTATGAATGTACTCAACTTTGATCATTCAGATCTCATCTACCGCTGCCGCTTCTGCTCTTACACTAGCCCGAATGTTAGAAGCTTGATGCCACACTACCAAAGAATGCACCCAACTGTTAAAATTAACAATGCCATGATATTTTCGAGCTATGTAGTCGAGCAGCAAGAAGGGTTAAATGCAGAATCGCAAACCCTGAGGGAGATCTTGAATTCGGCTCCCAAGACCTTGGCAACATCCACTCCGGTGGCCCGTGGGGCGGGCGTGCCTGGTACATTTAACAAAAATGCTTCTAAGAGTTTTAGTCCCGAGTGTGAAAATCAAAAAGAGCCTTCAGTAAATAGCGTTGTGGTATATGACTGTGATGTGTGTTCGTTTGCAAGCCCTAACATGCATTCGGTCCTGGTACATTACCAGAAAAAACACCCCGAAGAAAAGGCTTCATATTTCAGGATTCAGAAGACTATGCGGGTGGTGTCTGTCGACAGGGGCTCTGCGCTGGCTCAACTCTCCTTTGAGCTGGGAACTCCCATCTCCCCAAAGCTGCCCAACATGGCATCGCAGCCACCACCTCCCCCGCCGCCGCCACCGGACCTCACCACTGAGCTCTACTACTGCAAGCACTGTTCCTATAGCAACCGCTCGGTGGTGGGAGTGCTTGTCCACTACCAGAAGAGGCACCCAGAAATAAAGGTCACTGCAAAGTACATTAGGCAGACGCCCCCCACCGCAGCAATGATGAGGGGTGGAGAGATGCCTCCTGGCCTTCAAAGGCCACCAGCATCTATGCAGCCGCTGAACAGGGGTGGCTCCGAGAACTCGGCGGCTCCCCTCGAAAATGAAATGTTCTTCTGTCAGCACTGCGATTATGGAAATCGGACCGTTAAAGGCGTGCTCATTCACTACCAAAAGAAGCATCGCGACTTCAAAGCCAACGCGGATGTGATCAGACAGCACACGGCCACGATTAGGAGCCTTTGTGATCGTGGCCAGAAAAAATTGTCCAGCAGCACGCCTGCATCATCTTCCAATTCAGAGCGTGACAAGACTAAACTAAGAGCGCTCAAATGCAGGCAGTGTTCCTACACATCACCTTATTTTTACGCACTGAGGAAGCATATTAAGAAGGACCACCCCAGCCTGAAGGCCACAGTTACATCCATTTTACGGTGGGCATTTTTGGACGGCTTAATAGAAGCTGGTTATCACTGTGAATGGTGTATTTATTCCCATACAGAGCCTAGCGGTTTACTCGTGCATTACCAAAGGAGACATCCCGAGCATTATGTTGACTATACGTACATGGCCACTAAGCTCTGGGCAGGTCCAGACCCTTCGCCTCCAGCCCTAATGATGCCGTCAGAGGCAAAAACCTATAGATGCCGAGACTGCATTTTTGAGGCATCTTCCATTTGGGACATTACCAATCACTATCAGGCTTTTCATCCTTGGGCCATGAATGGGGATGAATCTGTATTGCTGGATATCATCAAGGAAAAAGACGCAGCTGAGAAAGTTGGCCCCCCGTCCGATGAAGTCGGGACGAGGGTTAATTCTGAAGACCAGATAACCACGTCGCAGATGGAACAGGACATGGAATGTGCAGAGGACTCCAGCCTCCCGCAAGAAAAAAATGCCCATCTAGCCTCTGCAAACCCTGCGATCTCCTCCACGCCGTACCAGTGCACAGTATGCCAGTCCGAATACAATAACTTGCACGGCCTCCTGACGCATTACGGCAAAAAGCACCCTGGCATGAAAGTGAAAGCCGCAGATTTTGCCCAGGACATAGACATTAACCCAGGGGCCGTGTACAAGTGCAGGCATTGCCCGTACATTAATACACGCATCCACGGCGTCCTTACACACTACCAGAAAAGGCATCCATCCATAAAGGTCACCGCTGAGGATTTCGTGCATGACGTGGAGCAGTCGAATGACATGGCCCAGAACGACGTGGAAGAGACGAGTAGGATTTTCAAGCAAGGGTATGGTGCTTACAGATGCAAATTATGCCCTTACACCCATGGCACTTTGGAGAAGCTTAAAATTCACTATGAAAAATACCACAACCAACCCGAATTTGATGTGTTTGCGCAGTCGCCGCCCAAGGCATCTGCATCGGTGGAGCTGGAGAGTGCCCCCGACATAAAGGCATCCCCGGAAATTGCTGCTGAGGAAGTCGGAGAAATCTCCCTGCCGGCTTCTCATTTCTCCGCCTCTCATCTCGTGTCCCACACAGTGTTCCGCTGCCAGCTGTGCAAGTATTTCTGCTCCACCCGGAAAGGAATAGCCAGGCACTACCGCATCAAGCACAACAATGTCCGGGCGCAGCCAGAAGGCAAAAACAACCTCTTCAAATGCGCGTTGTGCTCCTACACCAACCCCATCCGCAAAGGGCTTGCGGCGCACTACCAGAAACGGCACGACATTGACGCTTATTACACCCATTGCCTGGCGGCCTCCCGGACGGTAAGTGACAAGCCCAGCAAAGTGATCATTCCTTCTCCTCCCAAAGACACCTCTCCACAGCTGAGCGAGGAGCTGAGGAGGGCGGTGGAAAAGAAAAAGTGCTCGCTTTGTTCCTTCCAGTCCTTCAGCAAAAAAGGCATCGTGTCGCACTACATGAAGCGTCACCCGGGCGTTTTCCCTAAGAAGCAGCACGCAAGCAAGCTGGGGGGCTACTTTACAGCGGTGTATGCGGATGAGCACGAGAAGCAGACTCTGGGAGAGGAGAGGAATGAGTTTGAAAAGCCTGAGGTGGAGAATGAGGCTCAGGAAATCGAGTGGCTCCCTTTCCGGTGCATCAAATGCTTCAAACTGTCCTTCAGCACGGCCGAGCTGCTGTGCATGCATTACACGGAGCACCACAGCAGGGATTTGAAGAGAGACTTTACCATCCTGGGATGTGGCACCCGCTCTCAGAGCTCTGGCTACCAGTGCAAGCACTGCGATAGCAAGCTGCAGAGCCTGGCAGAACTGGCCACGCACTTGAGCGGCCACAACGAGGAATTCCAGAAGCGTGCCAAGCGTCAAGAGCGGCTGAAACAGCTTTTGAGCAAGCAGAAATACGCAGATGGGGCTTTTGCAGATTTCAAACAAGAGAGGGTAAGAGTGTGTGTGTGTGTGTGTGTGCTTTCAACACCAGACCCGCCTCCCCCACACCTTAGCTTTTTATTATTATTTGTGTCCGCATGCATGCATATACTCTTTGGCTCCCACACAGCTACAGGGAACCTAATGACTTAGTGTGCCAATGAGCTCTCTAAATCAATTAAACGTTCTAGCTTGATTATATCTCCCCCACACCACGCCATTCTGTATCTCTTTTGAGAGCTTCCTAGGGGATTTCTATTCCCTCCTCTCCTCCTACAATTAGCCTCCTTATCTGGCACTTAATTACGTGCCTTTCTATTACAAGACTACTGGCCTCTGTCTCTTTCCCAACCCCTCCACCTCTTCCTCCCCCTGGTCATCGTCATTTGTTAGAACACAAATTTCCTTTTCAGGAATAGCTCAATAAGGCATGGTGTCAGCATGATGGGGGTAATATATCTGACAAAGGGCCTCGTTAATACCAATGGGTGTCCTTCCAGTGACTTCAGGGTTTGGGTCAGGCTCTGTCTGAACTTTGGACCAAATTTTATTCTGTTTCATGGGTGTAAATCTGGAATAACTATTTACCATTGTGAAGGAGTGACTGCCAGTGCATATCAGAGTCACCCAAGGGCATAATTTGGCCATGTAATTAAAAATGAATAAAACTCTGTCACTAGGTGGAAACTGAGTTCTTGCTATGCAAATGTTTTACCTGCATTTTAAAGGCATTAACGAGAGCTGGCTGAAAACGTGAGATGAGATTTTGCAACACAGCCTAAGGGATTTAAGCACATACGATCCATCTGTGTTAATGGATCTGTATGTAAGTCCTTTAGGCTGTTTTGCAAAATCTCTGCTTGTGTTCTTAATGTGCTGCCAAGTGTGGGCCTTTTGTTTTCTGTTTGAACAAACAGAAATAGCTTGCCTAATTGTATTGGGTTTTCAAACCTAGGCTCTCCCAGAGTATGTTTGCAATCTCTCTTCTTTTTATGGCTAAGTTCTGGAAGCAAGTTTCCATGTGTATGTTGATTCTACTCATGTGTTCCAACAGACATTTGGTCACTTGGAAGATGTATCAAAATTTAAGGAGAGGAAAGTCGTTGGATACAAATGTAAATTTTGTGTGGAAGTTCATCCCACCCTTCGAGCCATCTGTAATCACCTTCGCAAGCACGTTCAGTATGGGAATGTCTCTTCTGTGACAGCTACAGTAAAGGTGAGAATTATAAGAATTGGCTGTGTGTTTATTTGAGATTAAGGTTTGATCAAAAAGCTCACTGGAGCCAGTGGGCAGACTCTCATTAAATTCCATTTGGATTAGGTATTGATTTACTAAGCCCATCACCCAACTTGAATGCTCATTTTTCTGTGCTGTCTTTGCATTTTTTCAATGCTAAATTTTTCAGATGTGAGTTACAACTTTCTTCTATCTTTGATTTGGGACAGGTAGATTATTCCCTCTTCCCCTCCCAAGTATATCCCAGTTCTCACGCTTAAAAGAATTTGTCTTGTCTGTGGTGTAAAGTGTAGATGTTTGAGCAGAAAGCTTTCGGACAACCGTTCTTGGGCTACTGTCTTTCCCTCTGAAAGCAACATTTTCAGAAGAGGAAACCGGACGTGTGCACGCACAAACATAGATGAAATTGTGTCTTGCACCCGTGCGTGCATAGTTACAATGACACAAGCAAACCAGGTATTTGTATCTGCAAACAGCTACTCAGGTGGCTAACACGTCATTTAGCTGAGCCAGTGGCCCAACTACAGAGACCCATTGTAAGTGCACTTTATTTTTCATGTGCAAATGGGTTCTTGCTTCTAGGAAATCTGGTGTGCAGGGGAGGACTAAGGGTACTGCCTCATAAGCAGGTCCTTCAGGATATCCACAGGGGAGCGTGCATGCAAGCCTGCTGCAGGAGCTGTGAATGCATTCCTTTTTCTGTAGCCATAATGTGGGAATGGGTTGAAGAGCAGAGCTGACCCCACAATTCCCTGGTCCATAACCCCGGCTGCATCCTACAAGGCAATTTAATCCAGAAGGATCTGAACTGCTCTACCTACGAGGGCTTTTAATATTTCGTTGGCCTTACGTGGCCCTCCCCTTTTGCTTCTGTGGTGCCACAAAAGAGATGGTTCCTTTTCACCTACCTGCCTGCCCTTCAAACGTTGCTTACAGCACCGTTGCCGTCTTTTTGAGCAAATGACAATTTGCTTAAGTCGTTGAGCGAGGAAGCTGAAAACCAAGGTCAAATGAGTAGGATGCCGCACTCTCTCTCAATATTAAGCTTCTGAGCACAACAAAGTATGTGCCGTGATGAATAAATGCTGAGGGAGGGGAACAAGACACAAGTATCTGTTTCTGAAGAGGAGTAGTGTTTTCTTAAGAGTGCCTGATGTTTCTCTCTTATGAATTTAGTGCTGGTGGAAAGCGTCCGCTCAATGGCTCTTGAAAGGGAAGATATGGGTTAGCCCACAGGGCCAGGACAATGCAGGTTTCCTCCATGCCACCCTCCTATATGTGTCTCACCTGTTTGGGGGAATTCCAGGGGTCAGATTGTAGTCAGTTCAGTTTCTGCTCCAATTCCATGGCTTTTGTGCTGATGCTGCTAATATTACTTAGGACCAGTTGTGAGCGTTAGAGGGGTTTTTCTTTTCCCCTTCAGAATGGATTTGAATCGGTGGGACCTTTTCCTGAAGAAAGCCATTGATGATCCGGGAATGGTGAAGGGTGAGCTTGAGAACACAAACGTAGTGGGATTCTGAGAAGGGAATCTCAGGGGATAAAGAGAACTCATGGGGAAGACCCAAGGCAGAAGGGAGAGAGAATTGATGGCTTTGGGGGGGTATGTGTTTTTTAGCAGGAAGCGGAAGATTCTTCAAACACAACTATGATGGAGGGTTTTGAGGGAGCAAAAGACCATGGCATGGTGGAATTTACAGAAGCTGAATCTGGAGCATCCTTGGAAGATGAAACCAGGCCTGGGGGCTACCACTGCAGCCAGTGTGACCGGGTTTTGATGTCTATGCAGGGTCTACGATCTCATGAAAGAAGTCATTTGGCTCTGGCCATGTTTACCCGTGAAGACAAGTACAGCTGCCAGTATTGCTCCTTTGTCTCTGCTTTCAGGCACAAGTAAGTTTCTGCAATAGAAGTAGACCAGTGACACTGCTTTGAAATGTGCTGACATTCAAGGGGGTCCTGAACACCTTTTCTGTTTAATTGCTTTCCCCCTTCCCCTTGTTTCTAGTTTTTAGTGATTCATATTCTTTCCAATGTCCCTGACTCTTTTCATAATTTTTAAATGACCAGTCTCCTTTTTTGTTGTTGTTTTCGGGGAAGGCCACACAAGCAAAAGGGGCAAACTTCCTACACAGAGGAACTAATGAAACTGGCCTTCTATGAAAGGCTGTCAAATTCATGAAACAAACAGGAAAAGAGGGAAGATGTTCATTAATAAGGAATGTTACCTGAGTGTTAACCTGTAGAAACATTTTTCAGATAACAGTGTGAGTGAAGTTTTCTCAGGTTGAGGTAGAGGGATGGAGGCTCCTGAACGCTGAGCAGTTCTCCGGAGCTGAACTCAAAACATCTTGATTTTTTTTTTTTATTGTGGCATGTAAAGTGTTCTACGACAACATTATCCAGAAGAGCATAGGACTCTTCTCTGAGTGACTTCCACACCATGTTCCAGTTACGGATGCACTAAATGAGGGGTTAGCAGAAATAAGCAAACATTTTACGAAGTATGTACTAACGCTTCCCTTAGGACTAAGGAGAGAGGTTGCTTCTTAGGGTGCGTTTACACAGCAGGGCTTAACTCGAAATAAGCTACGCAAATTGAGCTACGTCAATTGGGTAGCTTATTTTGAAATTGAAATTGGGAACATCTACTTATTTTGAAATAGAGCACTCTTCTGCCAACTTCCCTTACTCCTCGTACAATGAAGGTTACAGGAGTCAGAGTAAGAAGTCCTCCACCTTGACAGTATTTTGACATTATTTCAAAAAAACTGCCTGCGGTGTAGATGTGGACTAAGTTATTTTGAAATAACACTAGTTATTTCGAAATAATGTTACTGTGTAGACATACCTTTAGTTGGCTTTTTAAACTTAATCTTTGAAGGCCTGACACAAGGAAATGTATTTTGTAGGATGGACAGGCTTGAGAACACATGCATGCTTCATCTGTATTCCAAAGAGACACCTTATCACCCAACAAAGGAGGGGAGATCCATGTTCAGTTCTGTCTGAAACATTTGTAGCATCATCCACCTCATCATAAGTCCGGTTTTGGCTGCTTTGCAACCAAATCCATACCAAGGGAGAAAGAGGGATACAGAAAAGCGTGCTAGGCAGGTGGCACTTCCACTAGCACCCTAAGCAATTTCAGGCAGGTAATAACCATACCTTACAGCCTCTGAGGCCAGGTCTACACTAGACCCAGAAGGTCAGGTTAAGGTACGCAACTCCAGCTACGTAAAATATGTAGCTGGAATTGGCTTAACTTAAGCCAAGTTTGGCACTGTATTCACAGTAGGTGGCCAACAGAACAAATGCTCCTGTCAGAGACGTGAGGAGTGTCGACAGGAGCTGCCCTCAGCATTTGATTTGGCAGGTCTTAACTAGACCTGCTAAATCAAACACCAGAAGATTGATCTCCAGCAAGTGGAGATATGGCCTTTGAGGTAAAAGGACAGGGCATCCCCTAGTTAGGGAGTGTGTGTTGGGCACAGGGAGCCTCTTCTGAGCAGAGGCGTTCCCATACTGAACTGGCAGACCTTGGCAGGATAATACTGGTGGAACACAGACTGTGTCACTTTAAAAGTGTAGTGAGAACCACTCCTCTCCATAGTAAAATAATTCCCCCTTCCCGCCAACACAACTCTAGCACTGAAGGTGCCTCCATTCTTTCCTGGCAAGTGTTGTACTGGTTCTGAGCGAAAAAGGTGCTGGGATTAAACAGGAAAGGTAAAGAGGGAGTTCTGTATATGTGTGGCTACCCTAGAAATAGGCTGAGACAGAGATTCTGTGACAATCTACGTCATCTCTTTAACTTGGGTAAAATAGGCAGTTGGGAGAGAAGAAATCCATTAATGCAAGTTTAAAAAAAAAAAACTAAAGAAAAACTGGTTAGAAAAGAATTTCAGAGGTGGGGATCTATGGTTTGAGTTTAATAGTATGTTCTCCTATATGGACTAGTACTATATATTATACATCTTTGGATGGGCTGTCTGGTTTAATTGTTCAGTAAATTTGTATCCTTATCAGGTATTTCAGATGGGGTTTAGTTAGATGAAGTATTGACAAAAATGGATGCTCAGTATATTTTATTCATTTAGCAGTTTTGTTAATTTCACTCGAATGGCAGTAATGATGTCTCACCCTGGGCTCGTTATTGAATTTACAGTAAAAGTCATGTGCTATGAAGTGCTCCTGTAAATAAATGTACACTGTACATTTTGTTGCTATCAAGTGTTCAGTTGAATGTACTAGAATGTAGCTTTTGCACTGGTGAAGAGGCATTTTCATAGATCAGGCTCTCTTTCTGGTAGTACAGGATGACAAACAAAATGGGGACTCCTGCATTGGGTGTAAAGATACTGATTAATAAGAATTTGCCGGTTCAAGTGAAACACAAGTAAATTTGAAAATAAAATTGAGGTTAAAGACTACTCTCTCCTCCCCGGCCCCATCCCATTATTCTACTGCCACGCGCCTCTTGCACAGGCAGGCTGAAACTAGGACAAGCGTCAAAAGCGTTAACATGCCATGAAAAGAGACTGTTGCAGGGATGTCTAGTCCAGCCTGAAGTTGATGCTTGCTCTCTTGAGGTGTGTAGACTTGGGACGATCAGCTGATTTGGAGAAGCTTCCACACTCTGGGGCTCTTATTCAAACATGATGATGTCCCCAGTGCTTTATTCTTCTAAATCCACTGTAAATATGGATTGAGTTGCTATATGAAGAGCGATTCAGGAAGAGTCTGGAATCTGAAGGGTTTCTTACCCCCTTTTGCTTTGATGTCCCATGAAGACTGTCCTAGTGTAGATGTTTCGTTACCCACCCGTTCTTCTTGGGCTCTATGCAGTGTCTCCCAAATCGCTAAAACCAGCTCTTTTTTTTTTTTTTAGTCCTGGAATTCCTTGGTTGGCTCTAGCACAGCCTCCTGGCATCCTCCCCAGAACAGACTAATCGGCTTCTATGCTCTTTGCCAAAAGAAGGCTTCCTTAATAGAGCAGGTTGAAAAATTTCAAACCTTGCTGATTGGAGGGGGGAAAACGGGGGCAAACTTTTCACAAAGACTCTTGCCAAACCAAAAATGGTTGGTTTATTTTTTTTAACTTGCTCTACTCCATAACACCTCTCCTGTTTAAATTCTGGCTAAGACAGATTAACAACAGATTTCCCCCAAATATCCTGTTTAGATGGCTTGCATCCTGCATAAGATTGGGCTCAGTTCTCCCACCCTTCCTCATGCTAGATATTACCTTGCTTTGCACCTTGCCTCATTGGACTACGGTGCTCCCCAGCATGAAGAAGCGTCGCAGAGTCTGGCTCAGTAGATTTTCAGCCTGGCATGCGAAGTAGTAGCTGAAGTTATTTAATTTTTATTTTGTTTCCTTTTTCTGCCTCTCTCTTGCCAAGTTTGGATCGCCATATGCAGACTCACCACGGACACCATAAACCCTTCCGTTGCAAACTCTGCCCCTTCAAGTCCTCCTATAATAGCCGTCTGAAAACTCATATACTCAAAGCTCATGCTGGTAAGTCTGTCAATTTTACAATGCCGCCGCTATAAAAAATGTCTTACTCTCGTTGTTGGTCAGTGCTACGGTTACTAGTTCCACGTTTCACCACCAGTTTGGGGTAGGATTTTTCAAAGCATTGGCCCAACTTTCTGCTCCTATGAAAGTCAGTGGGAACCCTAACATGGAAGCCGGGTTAGGCTGACACCAAGTGCTTCAAGTCCTGCACTTTTGTTTCTAGAGTGTGATTAGTCATTCAGCTTTTAGGAAAGGCGGACGGGGGAGTTTGATTCTCCCCTGCTGCTGCTCGGCTGTTTTGATGTATGTTGGTTTTTACCTGACTCCTGAAATGAGCTGGGATTTACACTTGACATGGTCATGGGTTGCTTCAGTGTGCAAGCTGAACTTGGCTCCAGGCCTTCCGCTGGTGTAAACTGGCATGGCTCCATTAACTTACGCTGGCTGATACACATCCAGGAGTGAAGTATTTTTTTATAGAGTTTTTCCCTGCTGTCTAAAATACGTACCCTGCACCAGCATGCCTGCAATAGCTGGGAATTGGGAAATGAGTGATACAGGGGAGGGAAAGAATCCCTGCAAAATATTGCACCTGGGACTGTCTAAAGTAGGGGTCTCAAACTCCCGGCCCGTGGGCCAGTCTCAGCCAGAGGGATTGTGCATTTTGGACCTGGACTCCCAATGGGGCTGGGGGAAGGCTGTCCGTTACCATCCCCCAACCACCGCCCCTTCCCACCATTGCCCTGTCCACTCCCCATGCAATCTCGTCCTCTGAGCACGTAGCTTTGGTGATCACTTTGGGGGTGGAGGCGTGGTGCCACATGGCAGCAGCTGTTGTATCTGTTACCCCAAAAATATTCTCACTGGAGACCACCCAGGGTTACATTAGCATGGGTTTATTTCCACTAGGTAAAGAGGAGAAAGCAGCCACCAAAGGTTTAAACTAAAGAAGATAGATCTCTCTCTCTCTCACACACACAGGCAAGCAAGCAAGCACACACCCCTCCATTCATTCACACCCATTCATTCCTGCCCTCAGGCACTCACACAGACATATGGGTTGCAGAAGGAGCCAAGGCATGTGGATCCTGGAGGGTCTGTCTGCTCATCATGGCTGGGGAAGCTGGTCAGGAGGAGAGACACTGGAGAGGAGCTTCTCAGGAGCAGGGGAAGGAAAAGGAGAGTCTCACATGTGCTCCTTCTCTTTATATAGTGTCTGAATGGCTCCTGTGACTCATTCACCTCGTCATCAGGGAGCATGCCCAGACTTCCCTTTATTTAGCAGGAAGCATGCCCAGACTGCGATGACTCATTGAAATGTGCTCCATTGTTCCCAGTCTTCTTCAAACACACTCTCACACTCACACTCTCTCTCCATTCACCCAGGGGAGAATGCAGCTTAGGGGAAGTTACAAGCAAGGTGGCTGAGAGTTACAAAGATTACAAAGTTGCAGTTTACAGTAAATTTCCGAGTTACACAGATTACAAAGTTTGACAAAGATCACAATGAGTTGCAGTTTAAAACCTTAGACCTTACAGTTTGGTGTAGTTTCAGAAAATCCATGTATATAAATCAAGTAAGCTCAGGCGGAGGCTTTTTTATGCAACAGTATCCCCCTCGTACTTTCCACAGTGGCAGGAGCCGCTGGGGAAATGGAGCAAGTGCACCCTCTCAGTGCCCTCTGCTTGCCCCATGGCTCCTGCCATCACAGGGAGTGGGGGAGGGGGACGTGGCTGCATGCTCAAGGGATGGGTGCCATGGCATGAGAGGGCGGGACAGTGGCAGGGAGGGGTGGGGCTTGGGGCTGGTAATGGACAGTCCTGTCTTCCCTCAGTCTGCCGGGAGTCTCAGTCCGGATTGCACACTCACGCTGGCTGGGACTGGCTCACGTGTCTGGAGTATGAGACCCCTGGTCTAAAGGTATGAGACACAAGTTCATTCAGAGACTGATCTTGATGTCCTGGCCCCAGCCACATGACATGTTTCTACATTAAAAAAGGTTATCCCAGGACTGGAGTCAATATCTGCTTACTCCTTTAGCTACCGTTACGGCTTCCCTTTAAAAACAAAAACCAAAACCAAAAAACCAAAACCAAAGCAAGTCAAATGCAGGCGAGTAGACTGTGAACAAAAACTAACCTCCACCCAGTAATCTCGCCAATTACTAAACCCCCACAAGTAGACATCTTAGATGGAGGGCAGGGTGTTAGACATCTGTCAGCAACTATATCTCTAAATTTCACATGGTCATATCTTGTTCTCATGGGTGTGCCTTCCACCTGTTCTGCAGAGGCGCAATTAAAACAATAAAATTGGTTGTAGTTCACTCAGAAGAAGTTAAATCTTTCCTGCGAAACACCAGTAGATCAAAAGTAACCTTGGACGAAGGGCAGTTAGGAGATGCCTATAGTTTTGCTGCTGCTCTGCATTCTGTTTCCTTTATTGATTGCAGATTTCACACTTGGTACCTTATCTTCACTGACAGCAATCACGCCAGGCCCTGTTCTTACACCTCTCAATATACGGCTGGTCCCCGTGAATTAGTTTTAACATTTCTGACCTCATGCTGTGTGGTATTACAAGATGGTGTCCTTGGTATAGAATCCCATTTTATGCAGCTATAGTCCCAATACGTTTTCGTGTGTTGTAGGTGGCTGGGTGCTTTGTGTTGGCTGTGCATTTAAAATTAATCTCTCAAGCTGTTATACCGTTTGGCTGTTTTGTATGGCTGGGCTATTTTTTTATTTCCTGTTTGAATGTCTCACAATTTTGTTTCAAAGCTAGTAAGTGAGCCATAGCACTTCAAACTCCTCTTTCAATAAGGTCTTGATTTTGCTATATATAAGTGCTTCTGAAAGCATGTCTGTTCTGAGAAACTCCTTACAGGGCCTGCGTCTCCTATTATGCAAGTATTTTTGGAATTTCACGGTCAACTTTCTGGAGTGTAGGTGTCGCCTTGCACAATGGCTTGTGTAATAGGATTTCCAAAATTTTGGTCTGTTTCTGCCTCAACCAGTGTCTATCAAATAGACATATTCATGAAACTGAAGAATTGCTAGCAATTTTTTTCAGTCTGCGGTTTGTTGTGTTTTAGTTAGTTCTCTGGATATATTGTCCACTGAGTAATGACTTTCCAGGAAGGCTACTCGCAACCCCTGTGAGTTTGAATCAGTCAAGATCTTAGGTTCTTTCTAATCTCAAAAGAGTCCAGTTTTAACACTTCTGTGAAAACTTTAAAGAAATTCCCAAAAGCTTTTTCTTTTCCTGATCAGACCAGTGCTAGTCTGTACAAATTCAGAGATGAATTTGCTTAGATATGTTAGCCTGCTCCTTATTCTTGGGTCTTTCCATTTGTACAGTTGCCTTCATCTTTCTGGCTCTGATCAAACTCCATTTGTCACGGAATATGTACCTTACATTCACTCTTATCTGGCATTTGTTACTGTTCAATGTAATGTTCTTTCTTTGGCATGTTACAGAATATTATGTGGTGCCTCTCGTGTTATTGTCTTCACTCCAGGTCAGCGGATCGTAAACCCTTACATCCACCCCATTGTCATGCTAAATAATCGGAGTCATGAGGCTTTGGTACATCTCAGGATCTGAGACCGTCCCAAAGGGATATCATTTAAACATATATATACATGCAGAATGGGGAATTGAAGATAGATCTTTGCAGTTTTTCTATTGTCAGACCTTCTGAAAGTCTTTGAAAGTTTTGAAGTCCTAGTTACAACCACCTCAGCTGTTCTCGTGGAATATGTGAGATAACCTCTTTCACATCTTCGTGATCCATAACAGTACTTAACTTCATACTCTGAGTGGTCTGCCCTTTTCCATGGGCTTGCCAGGTGGTTGTATTTTGTATCTTAATGCTAAAGATGCTTAGTAGTTGTTGGTTTTAATTTTAGCACTTACTTTTTTGTGTATGCTTGCTGTGATTATGTTCCACTGGACTCTAATGTATATTTTCACATTTTCTATTGTTTGTTTCCATTGTCTCAAACCCAATCTGGTCCAGAATCTTTACTAAGATTTCTCCTCCTCCCCCCACTCCCAAAGAACTGTTTCTGCATCTTCGTTATCAAAGTTTTGTCCTCCAGTTAATTTTCATACATATTTTACACGTGTTTTTGTTTTGCTTTTTGTGGTTTGGGTGTAGCCCATGCTTATTCAGTATGGTGCTTTGTTCTCTCTTCCAGATAAGAGCGCTACGTGCATGCATAACACCACAACCCTTGTGTTGGACAACTTTTGCTTTGCGTTCCAATTGCCTCCGCTCTTACTGCAAACAAATCTGGTCTCTGCAATTTGTTTATCCTTGGAGTCTCTCTTTATGGCTTGGAATGCACTTAGAATTGCAGGCACTTCTGTTCATTCGCTTCTGTTCTTTCCCTTCTTAAGGCTTTCCATAACGCAGTTTTCACTAGCCTTACAGATATCCCCTTTTCCTAGCATTGTCATGTCCATTTCTTGCAATAATCTTGCCTTGATCTGGTTATCACTTGCAGCACAAATAATTCACGCGACTTAGCTTTGTTACACGGTGACCAGTGATCTTGCCTGGCAGCTGGTTTCATGTAAAGAAAATGTACCTTTTTCAAATTGCCTGGATCATCGTATTCGTGAAGATTTTGGCTTGCATCTTGAAATGCCCTTCTGTTGTGCTTCTGGCCCTGCCACATGTAATAGTATGGAGGATTTTACCCTCTCCAGTTACTGTGAAAGGCCTCTTGCTTCCAAGAACATTTGGAAGTCGCATACCCTTGCTTCCAGCTCTCTTTCAGCATGAGGGATTCATTTCGCCAAAGATTGTTTTCTTCCAACACCATGCAACAAGGTTGTCATGCACGGGAGTGCTGATAGGAAACTGGTCTTTATTGGCTAGCCTCTAGTCATGTGACAAGGGGCCAGGGTTACCGAAGGGCAATATCTTTGTCATATGGCAGGTGTCACTATCCGTAGCCTCCAGTACCGACTGTTCCAACAGGAAAACTCAGTAGCTGGTTTTCTTTGGAACCAGTCTTGCACCAGAGGAGTCAATGGGAGTTTTGCCATTGAATTCAGTAGGAGAAGGATGGGGCCCCATTGTTTCTTTTGTGAGCTGATGACTTGCCTGTATTTCGCTCACCCAGGTGAACATGCCTACAAATGCTCCTCCTGCTCATTTTCCACCATGACAATCAGCCAGCTGAAAGAGCACTCCTTGAAAGTGCACGGGAAAGCACTGACACTACCAAGACCCCGCATTGTCAGCCTTGTAGCCTCATTCGCCCAACACGCCTCCAAGAACCACACTCCGGCTGATGAAGTGGAGGACTCTAATGGTAAGAGGTGCCTCAGAGCAAGAACCTAACTGTCTAAAGTGCTGTGTGTACACGCACGCACACCGATATATATTAAGGCAACGGTCTGCCCCAGAAGGGGGTTTCTTTGGTCGTTTTGTAAAGGCAAATCTGAAGTTGCTTCTAAAATGAGAATAAATTGGATGGAAGCTTTAGTATATGATTTGTGGAAGGATCTCGCAAGATTCATGCTCCTCTAACTTGTCCAGCCATAACTGGTACATCAGGGTGTCTTCACGTCTTAGAAACGTCTTACGGGGGAGATGTTTAAAGACACATTTAGATTCTCAACTCCCACTGAGAATCGGTGGGAACAGGATATCTCAGTCCCTTTCTGTGCCTTCCAAAAGCTCCTCCTAAAATCAGAGGGCTTTAGTGAGGTCCTACAATTAAGACTTAATCACCTTTATTCACATTTATGGGGTAAATATATTTCCCCCCTCTTGCTGCGAAGTATGAAATGCGCAGAACAAAGCCCAAATGATTGGCTATATCAGGATGGAGGGTGAAGATGGTGAGTGAAGCCAAAAGGGGCATTATTTCCCCATCCTCCCTCCCTCCCTCAAGTCCACTGCAAGAGCAGTGTGCTGCTCCGGGGTCTGGAAATGTAGGAGAGTTGTGGTTGAATAGAGCAGGTGCAGAACTGGAGTATGGAAGCTATAGATAACATGGATCCTAACTAGCTTATAGGGAGCTAATGCAGCCACTCCATATCCCAGGCCAGCAAGGGTGTTGGCATGTAGGCAAGAAGCTATTCTGGTTCCTGGGTGAGCCATATTGACAAGGAAAAGGGATGCACAAGGAACTGGGCAGAAGTTCCAGCTCACTGTAGATCTTCCAAGGTTGTCTGGGATTTCCTCCAACCTGATTTTCCAAGGAAAAATTAGAAAGAGGGAAATATTTTTCCACATGTCCCACAGAATGTTCTATTGGTGGTTATTGTTGAAACCAAGTTTTATTTCTAATCACTTAGTGTGTTTTTTTTTAAATGGGAGGAAGACTGAAAGAGGACTAAGCACAAAACGACTAAAATAGACACTAAATATTTCAAAGAAAATGTTTACAGATGTGAACACCACAGAAATGTTCCCAAAAGGCTTTTCCCCCCCTTCAAAACCTTCTTTTCAATGAGACAGTTTCGACCAGCCCTATTTGGAGTCCTTCCTTTCATGGGGATGGTGTTTGGAACTGGGTAGTAAATACTTACTGACTTTAGTACCATGTTTGCTCCTATTAAGCTAGTCACACTAAGATATATCTGGCATGCATTATATTGCTTTTAAAAATAGTTCTCTGACTCTTCCCATTTCGAATTTCAGTTGTTATCAATGGATCTACCAATCCTTTTAGCCAGGTTCTACTCACAATAACAATATCGAGATATGTAGAGACAGTATTATGGGCATGGGACGGATGATGCATTTGCTTTCTGTTGCTCACACTCAGAGCTCGAAGTCGTGATTACATGAGCCAGGCATGACTGGCAGTTATCCTCTGGAGCCTGTTTTCAATATCGTAGCCTTTTTATTTTTAAAAAGGTGTATGTCTTATTTAAAGGGTTCTGGTTAAAAAAGTTTTAGGTGCACTGAAAAACACCCATTATCATAGGAGGTGTCTGTTAACCAATCCAGATTTGTATTGTGACCAGAGGGAATTTGTCCCCAGTAGTTTAGTCGTCTTCAAACTAGGCTAATAGTTTTAAATAATTTTGAAAATAATAAACACCACCTGCAGCTATTTAGAAGACCACAGATGAAGTAATAAGCATAAATGAAGACTCTCAGTATTGCTTGAAGAAGGAATGACACACTTTGAATAATCGTCTTGGCGATGAGGAGTTGGTAACGGACCAAATCAATGATCACTGTGCTTTTGCTATGATTCGTTTTGGATTTTTAGATGGGGCTGAATAGAGCTCCATGTAACTTAGGCCTGTAAGCTGCAGGTGATCCCTGGAACAGACAAACAATTGGTCAGACTAATGGAAAGCAGGTTGCACATGTGAGAGGCACTATTATTCCCACTGGGGGAAGTATTATGCAGGGTTCACACAATACACAGTTGTTGGACCTCTGCTGTTCTAACATATATAAATAACCTTCACCCGGGCTGGCTGTCATCTAGTTAATTTGCTGATGACACAAAATTGGATCAGGGTGAGTGGCAAACATGGAGACTGTATCAACTAAACTGGGACTTGTTTCATGAGCCAGTAGCTATCTGGCAACAAAGTACAATTGAAAGCTTAGAAGTCAGGCCCAGTTACTATGCATGTGCATTGAAATGAGTGGAGCAGAACCAGAACAGGATGGCTTGCAAGAGATATGGGAGTGGAAAACGTGGAACCTGTAAGAATAAATGAAAAGGGGCGTGAGGAGCAAATGCACATTTGAGGCAACGTTGCTGGAATAAAATGATTCTGTGACAAGTGTCCAGTAGAAATTTTGCCACCAGACCAGGCAGAATTTGTTTCCCAAGATGCCACCTTTAAAGCTCCGAAGGTGCTGGTCCATACATTACAAAGCATGAAGGAATTTACATTTATATGACTTGTGTGTTTTAGCTTTGTTTTGGGAGCAATGAGCACAGTTTATGGGTTATGGTGTATGCTCTGGAGATGGGGAGTTTAGAATGAGAGTAGACTTCTAGGTCACGTTTGGAGGTCC
The DNA here is from genome assembly GCA_019425775.1 of Rafetus swinhoei. Lineage (NCBI taxonomy): Eukaryota > Metazoa > Chordata > Testudines > Trionychidae > Rafetus > Rafetus swinhoei. The sequence continues at coordinate 125,334,189 of CM033427.1, read as the reverse complement.
GGTGCTTGTTGGCTATATTGTCAGTAAAAAGAAGAAACACTCTGGCACTGGTAAAAATGCCCCAGGTAGGGTTGCCAGCTCTCCAGGACTGGCCTGGCATTTCTCAGAATTGGCATCACTCTCCTGGTGACTATGGAAAGCAATCCTGGAGATTTTAATAGGGTATTTTCCAAAAAATGACAATGTAACACTGGCAGGAAAAAAATCTGGAATAGCTTCAGTCAGCATTAGCAACCGTAGGTCCAGGTCAGCCGTGAACAGTTGTTTGGAGGTCTGTGGTGAAATGAATTGGTGGACTCTTGTCAGTCAGACTAAGACCTGAACAGGCATAGAGTCTGGCCTGTCTTATCAGTTCTTGATGGTGTAGGCCCTGCAGGTCAGCATAGAGCCTTCTTATTGAGACAACATAGGAAACTGATCTATGCCTAGTTTGTGGAAAGGGGACATCTACATGTGCACCATATTTCTGGTATAGAAGGTGGCTGTTGTCATGGTATCAGGTGCTCCCGAGATGGGAACCGGTATAGTCCGTAAGCATCAAATTCTTTTCCCCCCAAGCTATTTATTTATTCAGAAGTTCTAACAGGTTTATAGATCTTTGCCATGTAAATAGCAAAGACGAAACGATTATCATTACAGACATGGAACATTTGTTTAGAAAAACATTGTACAGCAGCGTGATCATCAGAATTCTCTGCTTAATGGGGCTTTACCTTGTTAGGAAGGGTCTCCACTCCTCCCCAGTGTCAGAGATTTTATTAAATTGTGAATGTGCACGTCGACCAAACTAGGCATGTTTGACTCATACTCATATTTTTAAAAATGGATAGGAGCCACCACATTCATTAGAAAAACAAATATGAATAGCCTGTGTAAATATTGTACATTAGAGTCCAGTCTTGTGTATAGTATAATCACACATAGTAAGTTGTTCTAAACAATAATAATCCAGATAAAAGGCCAAATCCACTGCTGTAACTCGCTTGAGCTTCAGTGGAGCTATGCCTTTTCTTTCTGATGGTTTTAAATGAGAAAGTCTGGCCTTTAGGAACGGATAGCGACTGGCATGCTTGTGAAATTATGACATCACAAGAATAAAGAAGGCTCAAAAGTATGAAGCGTTTGAGAGTTTGGGTTTTTTGGTTTGTCTGACCATTCAAAACTCCATTTGGACAGGTGTCTTCAGACCTCTATTTCACTTTGAAGTCTAAAGGCTTGTCTATACTTACCAGAGGATCGACGTGCCAATGATGGATCTTCCAGGGTTCGATTTAGCGGGTCTAGTAAACAGCTGCTAAGTCGAATGCCGAGGGCATCTCCATCAACTGCAGTAGTCCGCGTTGTCACGAGGAGTAAGGGAAGTCAACAGGAGAGTTTCTCCTGACAGCCTCTTGCTGTGGGGCCACCCCAGAAAATCAATGTAAGGTATGTCACCTCCAGTTACACAAATGTCATAGCTGAAGTTGCATATCTTACATGGATTTTTCTGTGCCAGTGTAGAGCTGGTCTATGGACCAATTTGGAGAAAGGATCTCTTTGGTTCTGTCTCCGGTAAGGCAACCCACACTTTGGGTGTTACATGAGCACAAACACGGAACAGAGACACACCACTCTGGTGCAAAGCGGGGCTTTACAGCTGTGCAGTTTAATCCAGTAATAAACAGAAATAAGTTACACTGTGGTGCTCATAAAAGTGCACATTTCCTTACTATAGGCAGGGCCTGAGTTGTAGATTAATTGCCCCTTCTTTTAGGGTGAGAGGCCACATTGCACATGCTCTGAAATCCTCCAGCAAAACCAGGGAAAACCACATAGGACTCTCCAGGTAGAGGCTATACCACACCCTACTCCGTCCCTTTTAAAGGTGGGAGGAGGCATAAATCCTTCAATGTGCCAGCAAATAGTTACACCAGGCTAGGGATTAAGTGTTTGCAGGACTGAGCTCTTAAATCCTAGATGCCTTCATCCTCCCCAAGGGAAGCTTCTGAAACCCGTAAACGTGGAATTTAATCTTGAGGGGATCCAGTTAAAAGCTGGAATGTCTTCCATGCAGGTTCCAGTTCTAAACAAACACATTTAGACCCTGAAAGCACTGTTATTTCATTTTTTAAAAAGGAGAGAGATGGAGAAGTACATGAGTCAATCCTATAACATTTAAAGCACATAAAAAAATACACAACACCTTAATGAATGGGTTGGCATTTTTATTATTACCTCATGTATGCTGTGCTTAAAAACAGGGTGAACTTGGCTGCTCCCCCTTGCTCACTTTTTTTTTTAATAGCCCTATTGGTTTTTGGTGGGACAGCAGAGAAGAGCACTCCTCTCTGTGAATAAGGCTGGCAGAATCTGGAGTTTTCTAACCAATGCACATTATGGCTACTATTGCCATAATTCAAAATAAGCATTTTTGACCCCACTGATGAGGAATCGGATCCAGGAAGCTACACCAAGAATGTGGTGGGCTGTGTGTTTATAAACCATGAAGATCTAGGAAAAGTCACTTTTAATTCCATCTTATGCAATCTACCACAGTGGGAGAGCCTTTGCTTTTAGGTATTAGCCAGAGATATCCTTTGGAAAGCAATACAATGCATTTTACGCATGCTCCTGCAACTCAGTGGCCATCCCCATCCCTTCCTGCGTGCCAAGAAAAATATTTGTCCGTCATAAATACAGGCACACATTACAGAACACATACAGAGTCAGTAATGTTCAAAACAGAAGCTTGTTTGAGTTTTACTTTATAGTAGGCATCAGTATGTTCCTGCTTTTTTATAGCAGCAACTCAAAACACACCCTACACCCTAGTGTCCAGAAAAAAAAGGGGGAGGAGGGGAAGGCATACAAATACAATTCACTAAGCAGCAAAATTTGAGCTCATTGTCCAAAGCACCCAGTCCCATGTATTCCAGCTCTTCCCGAACTTTGTCTCTAAATCTCTCACTCATAAAGCCAATCCTTTAATTTTCACTTTAGTCATTGCTCTAATTTTATTTTATTTTTTGCTAGTAGCCACTAGTGCTTTCTGCATGTCACACAATCTTTTTTTATATTTGTTCCATTCTCAGTCTATTGCATCGCTAAGTTTCAGAAGACTGATACTCGGAGGGTGTTTCATAGGAACATTGTTGATGTGGGAACATGGAAGTATCCTTTTCGCTGCATGGGCCTCCCCGTTTTTGAAAGTAAGCCTTTGAAGTCAGGAGTCCTTTCTCTGGCTTCCGTTTGATTGGGAAGGTAGAGAAGTAGTGAGGACAAAAGTGCAAGTTCAAACAAAGCTTAAAGCATAATTGTGTAAATTGCAAGGCAGATTGGATGTGCCATGGCACAGAATATCTTGGGTGATCCAAGAGCACGGTGTGATGAGCATGCTATTAAAACAAGTGGCTGTCCTCATGTGCACACCCACAGTCACATTTGACAGGTATATCTGCACACTTGGTAACTTTCTGATTTCAGAGAAAGTGCAAGTCAAACCAGTTACTGCCTTTACACCGTAAGGGACTGTCAGTTGTTACTAACTTATGTTCAAGAGAGCACTCAAGCATATTGTGAACTGTACAGACACACAGTGGGTATATCTAGGAAAGTACTTACAGTGCATGAACTTAAGCCTATGCCTAATTCTTTGGTCAGGTCCCTGAGTTTGCTGTTTCAGTGTTTGTCATTTTTTTTCATTTTCTAAAATAACACACTTTTGGTTTTGATTTAATACTCTCCTAAAATGTATCCTTTTTAAAGCAAAACACTTTGCATTTATTTAGAGACACTCATAAAATGATTTGCTTAGGCTTTTTCTTTTTTGTCTTTGTCTTATTACAACTTATAAATGTCCAGATAGACTTAAAAAAACCAAACCAAACCAAACCTTTGAAGGCTAAAACTCAGTAGAAATATAAAAATATTTCTTTTCTTAATGGATACATGCAAAGTTCTTGTCTACATCAAATGTTTACTACCAAGTCAGAAACCACTGAATATAGTGGTTTAGTGGCTTGATTAAGGCTGACAGATCTTACCTATCGCTCTGATAAAGGGCTCTGTTCTAATGTAAAGCTCCTTTATCCGTTTTTATATTTTATACCTATGAAAAATAGTGTGGCTAACAGTTTTGCGTTATGATTCTGAAAGGAAGTTAGTTTGGAGACATAAACAAGTGTTTTTTCAGGGCGGTGACATGTGAAATTGTATTTGCAAACCTGAGGCGGCCGTGGGAAGGTGTTTTCCCAATAAAATTGGTTGAGGGTTTTTTTTTATTTTTAAAATTATTATTAAACTAATGCTCTGTGGTTCACTTTAAGATGTACTTGCTGGCTTGACAGTGTTGTACAGATTTGTAAAGTACACAAGAGGGTGGCCTTTCCCAGGGGACAAAGTCCAACAAATGTGCTGAAAGGACTTGTCGTTGTCACCTTGCAGAGAGCGAGCGAGTGAGAGAGAAGCTGAAGGGGAAAAAAGTAGTCAAAAGATATGGCGGATGACCGGGATTGCTTAAAAATAAAACACTTTGCTTTCGCTGTCACTTCAGCCAACCAACCTGAAAATAGCTAAGGTCCCGTTTTCAGAATCACTCGGCATTGGTTTCACTTTGCTCCCCTGGAAGTTAAGGAGAGTTTGCTGCCACGCTCTGTCTGCCCTTCCTGTGTTTTATGATAGCCCAGGAAAAGTGCTGCCGGCGCTAGAATTCCAATGAGCACAAAGTGTTTGTATCTCTTTGTTTGACTGAGGTTGCATGGAAAGAATGACTCCAGTACGGCATCCCCCTGTATTAGGGCTAGGGTTGCCATCTTTGTAGTATTTAAAAACCTCCCTTGCCCCGCCTCGTCCCCTAAGGCTCCGCCCCCTGTTTTTCCTCTTCCCACTCCATGCCTGAAAGCTCACTGCTTTGTCTGTCTTTTCCTCTTTCTCTCCCCTTCTGTTAGGGTTGGGAGGGACTCTCCCATGGATCTGGGGTGTGGAGCTTCAGCCGGCTGACATGGGTAGGCCCAGCTCAGTAGGAGCTGACATGGGTGATGACCTGGTGCCTCTGTCTACATTAACCAGACTAATGGTGTCCAGTCAGTTGATTATTTGGGGGAGGGATAGCTCAGTGGTTTGAGCATTGGCCTGCTAAACCCAGGGTTGAGAGTTCAATCCTTGAGGGGGCCATTTAGGGATCTGGAGCAAATCTGTCAGGGATGGTATGTGGTCCTGCCATGAGGGCAGGCAACTGGACTCAATGACCTCTCAAGGTCCCTTCCAGTTCTATGAGATGGTATATCTCCATATATTATATTATTGATCTGACCAGATGTTGTTAGGCCCCTTTTTGACTAGACTTTCAGGTTGAAAATCAGACGCCTGCCCAACCTAGTTATATCTCTCCATTACCGCTGCTCTTTACTGCTCCAGCACCTTCCTTCAGAGGATCTCAAAGAGTGTTGTGAAGGATGATTCAGGTGTAGGCGCATTTGATGTATGAAGACATAGGTGCACAGAGGTTAACAAGTTAATATGTTTCACAGAGGTCAAGAGGTTTCTCACCTGGGTGCCTAAAGTTGGGTACTCACACACTTATTTGGGCATCTGAATACATAGTTTGATTCCGCAAGTGTCAGTGTGACTTGAGGCACTCGTGTTTGTAACTATGGATCAAAATGGCTCGGCTAAGGTTTCACAGCGAATCATGGCAAAGCTGGAATGGAACCTGCATCTCCTGATACTCAGTTTTTTGACAGTAACCTTGTGTGAGGATCGTGGTGTGGATGGTCAGACCTAGTGATCCTAGCCGGGGTTGGATAATAGGAACCAAAGCCAGAGAGCTGGCGTTGGAATTAAGATCACCCCAAGGAGCAAGACTAGAGTCTCAGGGTCTGGATTGATGCTAAAAGTAGAGCTGGAATCTGTGTCAGGAGTCATGCTGAGGGTCAATTCAGAATCAGGAACCGGGGAACAGTGCCGGGTGGACAAGCCGGAGTCATAGCCTGGTACTGCATGAGGACAAGGATTCACTGAGTTGCACTGATAATGTCTTGTTCCCCTTTCAGTAGTGCCACCAGGGCAGTTGGAGGGGCTAGACATCCAACCAATCAGTGGGTTGGATATGAGGCCACTTGGTGGAACCGGACATCTGCTCCAATCAGGAGCTTCGTAGGCCAACATTCTGCCACTCCCCGTACATGCTGGTTCTGGAGAGCTATCAGGTGGCAGTTGTGGTCTGGGCACAGCTTGGGGTGTGTGGGGCCAAATTGAAGACCCGTGATCCTTTGTACTTTGCCCAAGTATCCATTATTAATCTTGATATTCTCTGGAACAGGTTTACTCATAACAGGAGTTGCTAGACTGAATCGGGCTGGGTGTCCCTCCAGTCCAATACCAGAGGCTTCTGAGGAAGGTGCATTAAAAGGTCATTCCTTAACTGTGTATTGGCAGTCAAGGAATTGGGTGTTCTTCTTCGAGTGCTTGCTCATGTCCACCTAAGTGGAATGGACATGAGCAATGCATCTCGAAGAACAGTTACGAAAGTAAATTTTTTTTTTCCTTTTAACACCCAATAGTGAGAGGCTGTCTTAAACCTTGAAGCACGGGTCTTAAATTTAGGAAATGCAGTTGAATGACTGCCATTTGTGTACAGATACTTGTACATAAACACACATAGATGCAGAGCAAGAGAGAAACATTTAAACAATGTTTGATGCTGCTGCTAATTAAACAGGAAAGGAACTCAGAGCAGAATAAAATAAGTCTGAGATGGTTAAAAGTCCATAAAACACACCACAACTCTTTATGGTTGGAAGCAGGAATCAACAGTAGATGGAAAATTTACACACATTAAGAAACTAACCATTATTAATCATGCCCAGTTGTTGAATGCCAAATGTGTATCTCAGTAGATCTACCTAGTATCTAACCTCTCTGCTTTGCTTTCTCCACCTGGTCTTAAGTGGCGCAATTCATCCCTTCATTTACCTCACTAGAGCTGCCCCAGAAATGAAATTGGCTCGAGAGATGAGAAATAGAAATGGGCAACTTTTATTTTAAAATCTTTGGAGGTCGTGTGTGTATTGAGATTTGACATTTGAAATACAAATAAGTTTTGTTTATCTCTAGGTCCTGTGTTTAGACTAAGGAATGTTATCACTTGAATCGCAAACCAAACCCTGTAAGCACATGGTTGAAACCTGACCTAAGTACTGAATTGTTAAGCTGGGATATCCAGGTGGCAGCATACTCCCAGCCTACTGCAGTGCCGATGCTTTAAGCAGCCGTCTCTGCCGAACCATAGAGGCTACGCACTCAGCCGGGTAATTCAGATACGTACAGTTATTCAGCATGCATCCTTCCTATCCAATGAGGACAATCACAGTGAAGAAAACACACTCACCACTGGAAGGTCTCTCGGGCCTGAAAAAATACTGAGAAGGGAGAATGCTGCAGAAAAATAATGGGAGCTTTAAAGAATGGAATTGTACTTGCCCTTCAATAACAATAAACCTGGATTCTTGAGGCAAAGTTCAAGAATAATAAGCTAAAAATGGAGCCAAGAAAAAAGGTTGGAGGAGAGCAGGGGATAAAGAAGCAAAAGGCATTAATGGCCAAAGATTGCATGGATACACAGTGTCCGCTCCTACCTTGAATTGATCCTTCTAAATCGGCACTTGGGTAGGGCAGCATAGGGACGCAGTTTGTGCTGCTGGCCATGTTTACCTACTCTGTGGATAAACAGAGGCCTTGAATGCCAATGTTAATAGAAATTCCTGGCAGCATAGGAAACTTTAGAATAGGAGGGGATGGGAAGCTCTTTGGTTGGTCCCCTTCCTGCAGATAAAAATAACACAGTTCAACTTCTTTCTCCAATGACTCTTCTCTCTTCTGGACTGTATACAGTTCCCATTGCTTTTGCTTGTAATTGATTTTATAGTGTATTGTTACCACTGTATACCTGATCTTGTGCCCAGTGAAAAAAACAATTGGAGAACTCCCATAGACATAGTGGGGATCAGTATGGGTCCCTCACTGTGTAAAATAATATTGCCTTCTTGATTCCTTTTGTTATTTTCCTCTCCGTAGACTAAGTGCGTGTCTTTTCTAAGTGATTTTGACACCAGCACAAAAAGTTGTTCAAAATATCGCCCTGCTTTGTTCCATTCAGAATTACCTGTATATCTAAATCCAAGGGGAAAAGGAGATTAAAACTTACGGAGGAACATGGATATACTCTCACCAGCCTTTTTATTTGAACAACTAAGATCCTGCAGTCTATGTATCTTTCTGGTTGTCCTCTGCTATACCTTCTATACAGCTATAATACTCCTTTTCAATGTTAAAAAAATGGCCAGGATGGATCAGATCATTCCAGATGCGGTCTTGATACATAATGCTGGAATAACTTCTTCCAGTGTGTATTCAGTACTCTTTTTTTGTAATGTATCCTCAAACTTCAGTTGTTTTTCTCTGCTGCCTAAAGCAGTGTCTTTTTTTCACCCATCCCCTCAGATCTTTCTCTTGCTTGTTTCTTGGCAGTGACTAAACACTGAGAGCTTGAGTCTCACCCCAGGACCACCTCCAGTTGTTCTGCCAGCATGAAGAGCCCCTTTGTGTAAATGAGAAGTAAGCCCAGTGCATTCAATTAAAATTTTAAAATAAAATCTGGGTGTTTTCCACAAGCATCCATTCTTCAAATGCGTGTGGAATCCTTCTCAGTTTTGTCGCCCTCCTTTTCCTCCCCCACTGTGTTTCATCTTCACAATGTTTCACCCTCCCACGAGTTCCCGCTTCAGGTCAGCGATGTGCGGCGTCAAGTGAGCAAATGTGTGTCGTCTTAGTGATCTTTGTGGAACGCCACTTCCCACCTTCCCACTTCCCAGGCTGTTGCTGTTACATGAGTAGGCTATCCTCTCTCCGCTGTCGTAAGCTGGTCCTCGGGAGTCCCGTTGAGTTTCCGTGGGATTGGAATTTTGAAACCACAAAGATTCTTTTTTAAAATCCCACCTGACCTGCTTTTACTTGCTTAGTATCTGACATGGCATCCTGACTTGGTTTCTTTCATAGAGCAGAAACCATTTGCCTGTAGTTTTTCTTCCTTTAAAAAAAAAAATCTGGATCTTCCTAATTGCAATCTTTCCTTTGTGAATCTATGCACAGTAAATCTAATAACATTCTAGGGGTTTCCCGGTTACAGTCTTTCGACTGTATCCTCAATGCTGATGTTGCTGTTCCAGGTCTGTATTGTCTTGGATTCTTTCTTGGTGTCCCATTTGCTTCTTGCTCGTCTAGGTCATCATCCCGTTTTTGCCCAAGGAGGCTTTAAAATGTATGTTGAAGTGTCCCAAACTTTCTTGTTTTCTTTATTCAAAACTCTGGAGCTGGATAAGACCTTCTCCAACTCCTGATTTTTTATTTTATTTCATTCTTCACCCTCACCCGTGCACAACAAGATCATCAGTGACTCTATTTTCTGTGACAGTATGAATTTTACAGGGACATAATGTCTTTGGATAATGATCTGAACCTAACTATTGTTCCTCATGTACTCAAAGTCTATTGTGTCTCTTATGCAATGTTGTATACTCCCTCTCTGGCCCTGATTCTGCAAGCACTGAAGTACATGTTAAAAGCTAGACTGGTGTAGTCCCATTGACTTCAGTGTCTGAAAGACTGGGACACTCACTTGTATTTTTTATTTTTAGTTTCCTTGTGTAATCTTCCTACTGTGCCTGATATTTAAACATTTGCATTTGTATCTCTTATTCTAAGCTAGTGTTTGCATGAATGGGTTTATGTCAAATCATAGTCCTTATATGTTAGGCTTTTGTATGGAATTTCAACTTCATTGTCTTGGATTTTCAAATTTGTATCCTGGGATAAAAAACTAAATGTATTTCTCCTTCCTCCAGAAATATTCTGCTTTTCCTTTTCTTAAATAAAAACTAATTTTTATGCACATGTATTCATTTGCGAAACTTGAGAGTTTTCATTTTTGTCTAGCACTTCCTGCACCTTGAAATATTTTTTTCCCTAGTATTTCTTTAGTTTTTCCACAATTCCGTGGTATATGGATGAAGCTGCTGTTTTCTCTATTGCGTCTCTTCCACTTGCTTATTTCAGATAAGTTTCATTTCCTTTGGAATAAAGAAATCCTCTTGTACCTTGCATATTATATTTATTGTGTTTATTGGAGGAGTTTTCCCATTCTCTTGAGTTATGGAATCATAGAATCTTAGGGGTGGAAGAGACCTCAGTTGGTCATCAAGTCTAACCATCTGCTAAAAGCAGGACCAACCCCAACTAAATCACCCCAGCCAGGGCTTTGTCAGGCCAGGACTTTAAAACCTCAAGGGATGGAGATTCTGCCTCCTCCCTAGGAAGTCCAGGTGTTTCCCCATAGATTCCTTACACCATAGTTTTTAACAAACTCTATAAACAGTTAATGCCATTCTGTATGGCTGTACACATCAGGTATGGTACCACAGCAGCCAGCCATGTGTGGCCCTTTCCAATGTAAAAAGCAGGCATATGATTGTCCTTCTGTAACCAGTCACACCACTGTTGTCGTTCTGTGATGCTGGGTCCCCCTAACTGGGTTGGCTAATCTTACTCCTTAGTTTCTTAGGCCTGTTTAATAAGGCATCCAGTCTGCATTAGCCTAAGTGTTGCTGAAATGCTCTCAGTGCACATCTTCTAGGCACTTTAGGCCAACTTTTGAAAAGTGCCTGAGTCCCCCTATTTAGGCTCCCAAGTGAATTAGATGCTTTGGAACGTTTTATCCGTTGCCCATCACTGAGCCATTATTAAGAGTTTCCCAGCATGCAATGTTTAGGAAACGTGATAGGTGTGGTTGCACAAGCATAACTAACACAAGGCAGTGTTGAATATCCACACAGCAACTCTTCCCCATTCGACCTCCCAACTGGTACTGCATATCACTAGCTCTGACGATCATTTTGCCATGTGGTTGTGAGCACACCAATTACATATAGAAGGGATTTCATAAGCGATCTGTGCCTACCTAACTGTTCCCGTTGGAAGTCAAAAACAAAACTTTCGTTGATTTCATTGAGCCCAGAATTAGACCAAAGGTGAGCACTTAGTTATCTGCTAGTCTTACGGCCCCTTTTGTGAAAATCTTACAGGTTACATTTCAAGTCACCATATTTCTACAAATACCCACAGTTCTTCCGAATTTCAGTTACTACCAATTCTTCCTTTGTTGGCATGCTGTCCTTTTTATGTCTGAACATTTTTTTTTTGTCTCATAGTATGTCTTGTGTAAAACTCGTTAGTAAAAAGAAATCTTTTGGCATTATTTGACTATTTTTGTTGATTTGTTGCGTGCCAATCTGATTTTGGGGCAGTTTCTGATATCTGTGTACAGAAATGTTCCATTTTTTAAAAATTTGTTGTGTTAGCCATTCTCATCGTCTGCGTTTTTTTTAAAATGGGGTTAGGTTTTTTTAATCCCATGCTGAGCCCTAATTCTTGGTTGTTTTTCCTTTTACGGATCTGCTAGGGCCTCTCTCTTGGCTTTTTGTATTCCATTATTTAATATAATTTTCTAACTGCTCTCTGCCTGTTTGAATGTCTTTCTTCTTCTTGCTTGGCTTGGATGCAAACTTCCTTTACTTTCTTCAAACCTGGATTACAGGACCCTCTGTCTATTCTGCTCTGAGAGTGCAAATGCCTTTTGAGAGTTTGCCCAACCAAACTTTTCCTTTGGATACGGCAAAAGACTGGGATGTAATTAGTATCATGTACTGTCAGTAGAGCCACCTGCCTATTTTCCTAGGATCCAGCTCTTTTTCCTCTCGCCTCTTGATTATTTAACATGTATAGTGTGGTAGTGCTTGGAAGCCAGTGTTCCCTGTAAGCTGAGCATTTGGTCAACCACTCAGGAAAGAAACAGATGCCACCCAGCTGATTAGCAGAGTGCCCACAGCTGGCAGCATGTGTTTCTCCTGGTGGTGCACATACATGCATGCCTCAGTGCACATAACGGAATTTATTCCACACATGGATGGAAAAAAATGGAATTAATTTGGTTGCAGGCCTCAATCATGTTGGGACTCTATTGTGCTCGGTGCTGTACAAACATCCAGAGAAAAAGTGTATCCCAAGTGTAACTCCAGGTGCTTTTATGCTCCCTCCCCGCAACATGTTCAGTTTCATGGGAGTAAAACAAATGCTTTGATACTTTATTGAGGAGGGATGGGATTTATCTCTCTCTCTCACACAAATGTTTTGCTGAGTTGGGAGCTATACATTATGGCACTACACTCTCCCCCCCTTCCCCTCCCGTAACTTGGCTTCTACCCACACATAGTGCTTGCTGCACTATGCCCTATGAGCTGGATCTAAATTCCATTCTGAGTCTTTCTGTTGACTTCAGTGGGCTTTGGATCAAGTATTAAAGGTTTGGTCTAGAGCAGTGGTCTTCAACCTATTGTCCATGGACCCCATCCCAGGGGTGTGCAGACTATCTGAGGGAGCCACGAAAGGTTGTCAGAATCAGAGAGCAGTGGTTTCAACCTGGGGTCCGTGAACCCTAGACTATGTTTAATATTCCAAAGGGGTCTGCACCTCCATTAAAAAATTTTTAGGGGTCCACAAATGAAAAAATGGTTGAAAATGACTGGTCTAGAGCTCATTGAAGTCAATGGAAAGACTCTGTTCCATTCTGTGGGCTTTTGGGCTGGGCCCTAAGTGTTCCTGTTAGAGTCGTGTCTGTGAACATTCCTTATTGTGGAGACCAGGACTTTAACAGGGTTCAAAAAAGAACTAGATAAATTCATGGAAGTTAGGTTCATCAATGCTTATGAGCCAGGATGGGAGGGATGGTGTCCCTAGTGTCTGTCAGAGGCTGGGAGTGGGTGACAGGGGAGGGATCACTTGAGGATTCCCTGTTTGGTTCCCTCCCTCTGGGGCACCTGGCATTGGCCACTGTGGGCAGACAGGACACTGGGCTGGATGGACCTTTGGTCTGACCCAGTGTGTCCGTTCTTATGTTTTCCCATGAACTAGAATATTACCTAGCCTGGAAAATGGCTTCTCAGGAATCAATAGAAGCCACATGCATACATGAATCCTAGCTGTTTTCCTTTAGGAAGTGCCAGATCTTGCACAAGTCAAGGAATTTGAGAGTGTTAAAACGGTGGCAAAGAGGTGAAATACCCATACAGAGATATAGGCATATATGTTGTTAATATTATTGAAACGAGAGTGTATAATCACAAACTACAGTGTTGTGTGTGGCTAACTTATTTTCTATAAATATGGAACTGCTGATCAAGTGTAGAATATTTTCATCAAAAGCCAAAAATAGAGAACAAACGAGCACAATTCCAAGCTGAATGAGGAACATTCAAATACAAATGCATATTACATTCCTTTTGGCTATTTCCCATGATAGGGAAGTTGATCTTTGGTTCACCTTTTTCCTCCTGTGGGTTTACAAGTGTGCCTTTTTATTTCTGCAGCTTTCATTGAGCAGATTCCATATAAATATGTAAACACTAGAGTTTAAGACTTCTCTTTTTTTTTATGAAACAGCTGGAGTAATATACAGTAGACCCAAGGGAGAAGGAAAATGTGTGAAATAAAATATAATGGATCTTCCAAAAAAAAACAACCCAACCCTATTTCTAGTTAAAAGTTTAGCACATGTTTACCAATGGGTAATATTCAAAACATTGATGGGTGAAAATGTGGACCAGATTTTTAGCATCTATAAACATGTCTAGCCCTACTGGAGTGGATAAAGATACACCCATTTATTTCTGCTCAGGATCTTTCCCAGAATGCTAAGATGTGAGGAAAATTGCCAGTCTCCTTGTTGCTTAAGGAATGAATCAACAAGATTCTGTTCTGTGATTTACAGGAGGTCTGAACGGCGTGCACGCACCTGCCTGCTGTGACATTAAAATTATTAGAATGCCAGACCCTTATGTGGGAGGCTGTGTCTAACTAGGACTTTGAGTCTTTAGAACCGTTGGGTCACATAACCCAGACGTGGGTTGCTTCCCCCCCTTTGAAAGTTAGAAAATATAAAATGAACTGTTCTGACTTGCAGGCCGAAGGTGATACAAAGTAGCACGCTGCCTGCGCGCTCTCTCAGGATAGAAAAATGTAGGCGAGAACTGAATTCATTTTACTAGGATCTTTTATGCCTGTTCCTTTGTCCTCACGCTACACCTGGTGATAAACCCAGGGAAGCCTGAGACCTTATGTAACTCTCTTCTCCCTGGCTTTTTTTTTTTTTTCTGGCCTTGTTTTATCATTTCTAAAGCGTATATGCCCCTCCTTTTTGGCAGGGAGAATGAAAGAAAGCGTTGTACTCTTTTGAAGACAGGTGGGGAGATGTCCCCACAGTGAGGGCTATGCAGCGCTGCTTGCCTTTTGTTTATCTTTACTAATTGGTTAGAATGGATGGTATTAAGTTCCATCGAGTATGGGTGCTAGAGAATTCCTACATAACCTGCCTCGGGGAATTATACTTTGGAAAATTAAGTCTCCTTCAAAGCAGGAGGTAGCTTGTACAGTGTGTATTCCCAATCTCTCTCTCTCTCTTTCTCTCTCTCTCTCTCTCTTTTTTTTTTTTTTTTTAAGCTTAAGAAAAGAGCCCTTTGTTTTCTTTTCAGGAAAGTTACACTGAAATTCATCTGTGCTGTATTCATCTGCCTTCATTCGTGCCATTCATGGGCAGCTGTCGGTTATATAGGACAAAGCTGATGAATTCCTAACCTCCACATTCAAAACAGTGTATTGGGACAAGTTCAAGGCCTATTTTTTATGTGGGATCGGGGGGAGGAATACTAGTTTTCAGTTTGTGGTTTGAGATTTTGCCCTCTTCTCTCTTTCTCCTCCCTCCCCTCCCCCCGTCACATTTATCTGTCATGATATTTTAATGGCATTTAAAATGTGTTTAGACTCCTTGATACTTGTTTGTATGATGTCGATGTTTTTGTCAGTATAGCCAAACTTCAAAAATATCTTTCAAGGATACCTGATGGGAAATCTCATTAGTGGGATTTAGGATTAAATGTTCTTTTAACATTCTCTCACTTTTAAACATCAGCCACTGAAAGATGTATCTGATTTTTGAATTTTAAAATTAAAATAATTCCAAATACTAGGGTGTGACTAGCTAGCTATTGTAGTGAATGCTTCATACTGAAATACTTTGTTATAGCTCCAGTAATTTCAGGGGACACACTGTAAATGGTTTAAAAAAAAAGGTTACTCCTAAGTATCAGGGATTAGATTCTCAGATGGTGTAAATTAGCCTAAATCAATGGGAACACGCTAGTTCACACCAACTGCAAATCTGTTTTGGATTATGTGTCATGTATAGAAGAATGTTTGCACTATATTAGCCTGCCCCTATTCCACAGTTTACAGATTTCTTGACACAAGCTCCGTTTTATACTGCCTTCTTTTTGAAGCCTTTTACTTGAAAATTAGATTAAATATATTTGCAGTCCTTCATTGTAGAATATAAACTAGGTTTGAAATTATAGAGATGAACAAGTACCATTCTTCCCTTCACGCTGCTTCTGAAAGAAGTGTCTAAGAGTTTAATGATTCAGGGCTTGATCTTGTACCAAGCAAAGTAAATTGGACTTGGATCAGGTCCTTAAAACCTCAGATTCTCTGACCAACTGGTGTAATTTCCCTTCGCTTTCTTCCCAGATTCTTCGTACTCAGAACCTCCTGATGTTCAGCAACAGCTGAACCACTACCAGTCAGCCGCTCTGGCCAGAAACAACAACAACATTAGCCCTGTCCCCCTTTCTGGGGCTGCTGAGCAGAAAACGGAAGCCATTCTTAACTGTGAATTTTGTGAATTCTCCTCGGGTTACATTCAGAGCATTCGGCGTCACTATCGTGACAAACACGGCGGGAAGAAACTCTTCAAGTGCAAAGATTGTTCGTTTTATACAGGCTTTAAGTAAGTACCGTACAAAACCAGATGCACCAAAACCACCTCTAACTAGTTAAAAAGACAAGCCCTCTGGTTCCTAAGATGATCAACTGGAGCTTATGGGAAACATGGGAATGGATGATCCAGGAGAGATACCTAAGAACTGCTTTCGAGATCACACCAGGGCTAATCTAATCCTGCTTGCTGTCTCTGACAGCATTCACTAGTGTCTGCCGCAGAGGGAAGGTGCAAGAAGTCCTTGCAGTTAGTTTTTACAGAGTACCATGTCCACAGAGAATGATTTTTCCTGTCCATCAATGGTTAGAAGTTGGTTGATGCCTTGACCCAGGTGGGTTTATGTCCCTTCCAAAAACTGTCGCGTGTGTTTTTGGAAGACGTTAGAAACCAGTGTGAGAAGAAAGGAAGGCAGATGTACTAGTGAAGTAACCAAGTTCCCACTGACCGTCTAAAGGAATCTCCCTACCACAGAACTTTTAGAATATCCTCCACCTAGTTCAAATGGCAGAAGTGAAACAGATGCCTAAAAGTGTGGGATGTCATATCTGAATAGTTCATCAAAGCAGTTAAGCAACCCATAATAAAAGCTCAGGTATCTGCATGTGTTTCCAGATTTTGATTGCTATTTTCTTAGTATTTTAGACTTTGGTTGATCGCTTATTTTTAATACTCCTTCCCCCAACCAATCATACTGGACATAACAAAACTGTCTTAAATCAGGTTCTAATTAAATATGTTGACACGGAGGTTTGTGTTCCTTGATGCAGTGTTTCTCAAGCATCTCGGGGGGTTAGGTTTTTCTCTTAGCAGTGTAGAAAGACCCATCCTTTATTATGGAGAATGAAACGCAAAACATCCACTGAAATCAATTAAAAGATTCCTATTGATATCAGTGACCTTTGGATCAGGCCCAAAGCCAGCAGAGTTTGCAGTTTTTCTAGGCTAGGTCTACACTGCAATGTTAAATCAGAAAACGAAACTCAATTTGCGGTATGCAAATTGTGTATCTTTTTCTGACTTACTTTCGAGAGAGGCTCTTTCGAAATTTGGTGCGTCTACATGGCACCAAATGTCAAAAGAAAGTGCTCTTTCAACACATCCCCTTTTCCTCGTAGGATGAGGGTTACAGGGATGGCAAAAGAGCGCTTCTGCTTTTTTGGAAAAAATTTCGGAAAAACGGACACTTTCCTTGGACGCAGCGTTGCTTTTCTGGGATACCTCTGGTATCCTGAAAAAGCAATGCAGTCTAGACGTAGCCCTATTGTCAAGCCAAAGGGACTATAAATTCCTTAGTTAAGAATTAAGCAGTTTGGTGTATTTACAAACAGCACCACTCCTTAATCCAAAATTATTGAACCTCTCAAGTTTACAAATGCCTCTTCCCCAGCCGAGCTTCTAGCCACATAGGTATACCTGACTATGCAGTGCATCTGTCTTCCATGTGTGCAGCTAACAGCATAATACAATTGGCTGTGCAAAGGTACTATGCATTAGTGGAGTTTTATCAGTCCTGCCTTTTCAAAACTTCATAACTGTTTTTAAAATATTTAAGGTTTCCCCCCCAAACATACTGCAAAACATTTACTGCTAACTGAAATCTATTTACACACCAAATCTGGACCATAGCTGTTCTGCTGTTTCTGAGTTCGGCCCACCAAAAAAAAAAAAAAAAAAAAAAAAAAAAAGTGGCACTATTGCTGCTGCTAGACATTTATCTTCAGCCTTGTGACTCCCGAACAGTTGAAGGGATTTTGCTCACGCTTTCCAAACATGGTTTGCCGTTGGCAGAGAGCAGGCATGGAAGATTTCAGCCCAAAGATCAGCAGTGTGACCAGGGTAATGACCACAATAGAATATTTTGTCAGAGACCATGATGGCTATGTAAGAATATAGTCCTGCAAATACATGCGCACATGTGTTACTCATAGGAAGATTCCCACTGAACTGTCATGTGGCTTTACACACACACACACACACACACACACACACACACACACACACACACACACTGTTGATTAAACTTATGCAACTTCATAGCTGAACTTGACAAACTTACTGCGGTTTCTTCCAAGCAATGAGGCCAGCAGGGGCTGTTCTCCTACCAATACCTGCTACTCTCCTCATCCTGGAGGAGTACCAACGTAGATGGGAGAGTGCTCAGAGATAGATTAATCATGTCTAAGCAGACCTGATAAATCAACCGCTGGTGGATCAATCACTGCAGCATTGATCCACTATCTAGTGTACACAAGCCCTAAGTGGCATCCGGAACACTTTAGATAACACTTCTGTAATCGAGTTTACATATGTAGACCTATGAAATACTGATATTTGTCTCTTCTGCTTCTCCTTACTTTATAGATCTGCGTTTACTATGCATGTGGAAGCTGGGCATTCAGTAGTTCCCGAGGAAGGACCCAAAGACCTACGCTGTCCTCTTTGCCTGTACCACACCAAATACAAACGTAACATGATTGACCATATCGTCCTGCACAGAGGTACAGACGTCACTTATTGGTATTTGTGTCTGATAAAGAAAACATTGAACAAAGCCTGTTTATTTCAGGCTCATGAAATGAAGTTTTCATTGGCGTGTGAGCATGGCAGCGCTCAGTAGCCTGCACACCCTTGCACATATTTTTAGTGAGGCATTTTATTTCTTTGCTGTGAAGTACAAAGAATTAGACCAAAGTGGAAAGAGAGCAGGTTTGAAATTTCTGTTTAGAATTGCCACCAGACATGTTTACAACCATCTGACACACACACACACACACACACACACACACACACACACACACACACACACACACTTTCTAATGAGCTCATTATCTTATCATCTCGGTTCCATATATCCTGTTAAAAGATGGGTTTATTCTATCTGCATTGTCAAAGGACACCCCAGAAGTTCCCAAGAATGTCTGTCTTCACCACACCTGCATCAACTATTCTTAGGAGCAAAATGGCCAGAACTTTTAAGAACTGATTAAGGGATTGTCTTATTCTGAGCTTCCAAACCTGTGATTAATGGAATTGACATCTGTTTGGACTCTTTGGGTTGGGATTCCAGCTGACCGTTATGGTCTGTTGGCTGCCTAAATCCAACTCCATGTGCTGGGATGGCACCCTGCCTGTTTGCAGGGTAAGCAGAATTTCAGAGTATGATATGAATGCTGAGCAAATGTGGGTTTCACATGCCATCTTTTCCTGGAGGAGATACTTCTTGTGCAGCAGCACTGTCACACTGTACACTACACTATATTCTGGGCTGCTTCCGGGTTCGAACATAAGAACGGCCAGATTGGGTCAGACCAAAGGTCCATCTAGTCCAGTGTCCTTGTTTGCTGACCGTGGCCAATGCCAGGTGCCCCAGAGGGAATGAACAGAACAAGTAATCATCAAGTGAGCCCAGCCTGTCACCCATTCCCAGCCTCTGACTAACAGCAGCTAGGGACACCATTCCTTACCCATCCTGGCTAATAGCCATTGATGGACCTAACCTCTATGAATCTATCTAGTTCTTTTTTGAACCCTGTTAAAGTCCTGAGCGTCACAACATCCTTTGGCAAGGAGTTCCACGGGTTGACTGTGCGCTGTGTATAGAAAAACTTCCTTTTGTTTGTTTTAAACCCGCTGCTTATTAAGGATCCAAACAATGAAGTCGATAGAGTTGATGGGTCTTCCCGTCTGATGGAAAGACTGTATTGAAGGAACACCTAGAAAATCCTAGGACTCATATAGGGCATGTGATAGAGTGAGTGTTAAAGCTTGACAATTAATAGCAGTCAGTGCTGAGGAATGTGTTTATCGACACATCTGGGGCGTTGATTGGGTCAAAGGAGTTCACAAGTCCTTGTAGGTATAGTTTACATGAGTTGTCATTCCTTATTTGTGTTACCATAGCACACACGGGGCCCAAGTGAAATCATTCTGGCTTCTGTTTGTGTCTGAGCCATGTGATTAGGCACCACTTTTAAAATGAGAATCAACAAGCATAGGTAAGAGGATGGGTTGTGGCATGCTGGTTGGAAACCTTCCACTCATGCAAGACTTCTGAGGAAAACTCTGAATGTTCAGTAAGATGTGCTGGTAGCACTTCTTGTGTTCAATGCAACATGCAGATATTAGGCAGTTCCCCCATACAACACCCAGGAAGAAAGCAGAAAACTCCTCTGTAAAACTGTGAGGCAGTTCCTTGGCGTCACGGCAGCTGCTTTACACTGCTCCTGCCTTGGTGAGTCCTCAGGTGGAGCAGAGCTGCCCAAGAGGCAGCCGAGACTGAAGCATCTCTGCTCAGCTGCCAGAACAGACCGGTTGCTCGATGAGGCAGGGAGGGAGGGGGAGAGAGAGAGCGTGCTTGCGTGTGTGTGTTAGCACATTTGTGCTCCTTGCTGTGCTGCACTTCTGTTTCCATTTTCCAACAAGCTCCAGAAGACAGAGCATCTTTCATCTCAGTTCTGATCTGGCCCTGTGAAAAGAGCCATCTGCTTTGACTTTTAGTTGTATCCCATTTATCGAGTGCTCCTGTCATAGATCCCTAGACAGACAAAATAGAAACCTGAAAGCACAAAAAACCTGAAACGAACCTGAGAGTCACCACTGCTGAAAGAGCCCCCCCCAAAAAGGGGGGAAAAACGCTTCCAAACTTAACCAAGTTCTTCTCCTCTCTCTGCACCCCCATCCTGCTGAGGCAACACTTCATTTGTGACCTTTGTCACGGTGAATCCTACAGAAAGGCCCTTTTATACCATCCAGGCAATGCAAAGAGGCCTTAGGGTAAATGAGAATCGGGTCTGGGAAGAGTCTTAGGTGATGTCCTCTTTCGAGGGCCTAGGGAGAGTGGATCTTTCAGACACCTAGCATCCAAACTCTAAAGGCTAGCCTGGTGAAAACCGGAATCCTCCATCCAAGTCCTTCCTGGTGACCATGTGACCACATCACCATGGTGTTCGATCCTAACAATGGCAGCGTTTGGAGAGGGCACTGAAATATCTTCACGCCTTGAGAGCTGAGCCTTTCTGGACAGGAGCGAGGCATGGGGCAGCTGCCCTGCTGCCGTCGGATCTGAAGCCATTCCGGAGACAAGACTTTGGTCTCAGGCTGTCTGTCTGAGGGCTGCAGGGTGGGCTGAGGGTGAATAAAGGGCACTGTGCATAAAACCAGTGGAGCTATGCTCATTTACACCAGCTGAGGATTTGGCCCAGTATTGATTTGTTCCCCCCCTCATTGCATGTGTACAACCCAGTACCACCTACTTCTCGCTGGGACTTTCAGTGCTTTGCCACGTGGCACAGATGGGTGAAAACACCCGGAAGATATGGTTTCTGTCGAGATGTTGTCCAGCGGCTCCAATCGAAATGAAGGGCTCCTGAAGACATAGGATGTAGCTGACCCTGACAGCACATCCCCCTCTCTTGAACTGCAGTTAATGGGTGGTGATAGAAGTTGAGACATCCTCTGGGCGAAAGCCATTCTGGGACAGACTCTGGGATGACTTGTTAGGGTCACGCAAGAAATGTGTTTTCCATTGAACGTTATGGGCACGGGATGTTGCTGTTAGTCTGCCTCTGAGAGCCTTCTGCCGTGTGTCACCTGCTCGTCTGTATGGTTTAGCTTCCATTTTATGGGCACAGAGGAGCAGGGTTTTGGTGCCCTTTTCTAGCCTGAAGGGGGAGGGAATTGATAGGACCAGAGCCTGTTGCTCTTGGACTTCTTGTTCCTGGGAAAGCCCTTGGAAGTTCTGTCACTAGAACTAGGTCTGGTGCCCAGCTCAGTCATTAGCCTTTAATTTAGCCCAGACAACGCAATTACATGTCGCTGGCTGTTCTCTGATGTGCTTTCCTATCCAGCACATGAAGAAAGGTGCTGATATTTTGCCAATACTGAAAGCAGCTTTAAAGCCACATGCCTTGGTTTCACAAGTCCAAATGCACAGAACTCGGAGGGAGCCTTCTAAAATAGCTTTTCTATGTCCCCTGAATGTCACAGCTTTACATCCTGTTACCTTGTGGCCTTCCCACGTCACCTTTTTTTTTTTTCCTTCCCCTGTGAAGGGCCATTAGTTGACATTTTTACAGCTAGAACAACTGTCACTAGTGTACAAGCGAATCTTACTTGTTCTGAGCCTTTTAGCAAGAACAGCTTTGGGGGAAATGCCACTCTTTTGGGGAGTAGTGTGAGGGGAAGGGAATGTTTGGGGGCATGTGAGGTATTTTAAAAAGATTCCTGAAGGAACGGTTCAGAATATTTGAAAGACCCAATGTTTCCACTTGACCAAAGAAATTGATGCATTGTCCAAGCCTGCCTCTTGAGTAGCAGAGCACCATTGAAATCCATGCAGCTATACCGGTTTATGTCAGCTGAGAATTGGGCCTGCTTCTTTCAAATAAGTTGTGAATGGTTTCCTGTGTGAGAAACATTGAATTGTGTCTTAACCTGACATCCATACAGAAGGACAGTCTTCAAGTTCCTGTGCCCTAGTTCAAAAAGGGCGGTTAAGTCATGAAGGCCTGTAGGTGACGCGATATGGAATGGAAGATTTCCCCTTTGTGCAGACAATATTAATTGAACTGTAGTGGATGAAGGGACCAAATATCAGGACTCTAGTTCAGCAGAAACATGGAAATTTCTTGCTGGTCACTCTATTACGAGAGTATGTGTGTGTGGTATACAATATACACAGCTGTCTCTGTGTGTAACATTAAAATTTAATGGAATATTTTTTCCCTATATATTTAAACTAAAAATCTGAAAGCTATATTAACACACTCAGCAGGTTTGGCATGAAAAACTGAATTGGTAGAATTGAGTGTTTGGGTGGGAAGTGAAATGGGCGTTAATCTCTAGTCTTAAAGTCACAGTACAGGTAGAACCTCTCTAGTCTGGCACTCTCTGGTCCAGCAACATCCGTAGTCCGGCATGACTTTAGTTAGCTGATGTCCATTTTTCATGGGTGTGACCAAGTTTCCGGCAGCCCCATAAAGTTTGTTCACAGCCCACCAGGCCTGGCTCTCAGGGTTCTGTGCTGTGATTTACCCCAAATGTCTTCTAAGAGCCCAGTAAGCAGTAGGAGTGTTGGTAATGCTGCTAGACAATATTGACCTCCCGTGGTTCAACAAATTCTCTGGGAGGCATCGGTCAGGACCCAAGGGTGCCAGACTAGAGAGGCACAACCTATATTGGAAAGTTGATCATGTAAGAGCACCTAGCACAATGGGGGTCCTAGTCTGTGGCTAGAGTACTACAATAACATTTAAAGGCTCTTTCCTTCCTATGATCAGCACAGCCACCATCCGAAAGCCGCACCATGCTGTAAACTACGTCCTGCCCATCATCTCTCGGATTCTGCCAGCCTGACTTTGGGCTGCATCCCTTTGCTTTCCCCATCTAATTAGTGATCGTGGTCCAAATGACCTCTGCACTCTGGAAGGGGATTAGCCCTACCTTTGTGGAAGGAATGTAGTTGCTTTTCTTTGTGCCAGTCCAGTTTAGCTCCCCTCCCATATGCCGCCTTATCCATCCTCAAGAAAATATTGCAAACTGCTTGCTGGTAAACAGACGGTAGACATACACAGCAAATCTTGTTTCCCCGGCGGGGCGGGGAAGGGAAAGGATCTTGCTACAGTGCTGCCTTTTTTTTTTTTTTTTTTTTTAATGAAAATGCTCTTCTCGTCACCATTTATCCCAACAGAAGAGCGAGTTGTTCCCATTGAAGTCTGCCGATCCAAACTGTCAAAATACTTGCAGGGAGTAGTTTTCCGCTGTGATAAGTGTACCTTCACCTGCTCCAGTGATGAGAGCTTACAGCAGCACATAGAGAAGCACAATGAACTGAAACCTTACAAATGCCAGCTCTGCTACTACGAGACCAAACACACGGAGGAGCTGGACACGCATCTCCGAGATGAGCATAAAGTAAGTTCTTAGAAGAATTTTCTTGGGGGACTGTGTCCACATTGCAAGTGATGATTTGACTTTTAGAAAAGGTAAGTGATTCAAGATTTGGAAATGGCCCGAGGACAGAGTAATTCTTTTGTGAAATTCCTATTTTCCAAAATCTTGTTTGCATTTCCCCCCTGAATTTTGGGTACCCCTGCTGGGCCATTCAGATACCTGGAATTTACCTGAATGTGTATGTTGTGAATTTATGTTTGTAGAACATTTATATGCCTTTTTAAATAATTATTAAGCAGTCATTAAGGCTGGGATCCAGTCCCGTAAAAGTTGTGAGATTCTCACAGTTAAGAACATAAGAATGGCCATACTGGGTTAGATCAAAGGTTCATCTAGCCCAGTATCCTATCTGCCAACAGTGGCCAATGCCAGATGTCCCAGAGGGCGTGAACACAACAAGTAATGCTCATGTGATCTCTCCCCTGTCACCCATACAGAGGCTAAGAACAACATTCCTACCTGTCCTGGCTAATAGTCATTGATGGTCCTCATCTCCATGAATTTATCTAGCTCGTTCTTGAACCCTGCTAAAATCCAACCTCCTCTGGCAAGGAGTTCCACAGGTTGACTGTGCGCTGCTTGAAGAAAAACTTCATTTTATTTGTTTTAAACCTGCTACCTATGAATGTCATCTGGTGA
This sequence comes from Rafetus swinhoei, assembly GCA_019425775.1. Classification (NCBI taxonomy): domain Eukaryota; kingdom Metazoa; phylum Chordata; order Testudines; family Trionychidae; genus Rafetus; species Rafetus swinhoei. The sequence continues at coordinate 125,309,684 of CM033427.1, read as the reverse complement.
CCTCTAGTTCTTATGTTATGGGAACAATTCACTTTTTCCACACCAGTCATGATTTTATAGACCTCTATCATAAGAGTGTAACACATTTCGGTTTACGATTAAGGAAAAGATAAATATATCATGTGTATATCATGCTAAGTTAAGGATACATATATAAATATATTTTTGGTCAGAGTTTGTAAGGAGAGATAGCTACTTCCTTAACTCCTGTCAACAGGAGCTGAGCGGTTAAATACCCTGCTGGAAATGTTTTCTCACTACTTTTGCTAAACAAACCAAAAATGTCACCGACAACAGGCGCGTCAAAAGTCTCAGCAGAATCTGTCTGGCTTTCAAAATTATGCCACTGCATTTTTAAAAACTAGCTCTGTGAACTGCAAGGCATTTCTTTTCCGTTTGTCAGCTTGTTAATAATTGGCAAGCTTCTCTCCCCTTCTCGTTACTGCTGCTTTAGAATCTTTCTGTTTCTTCCCACTGCACAATTTTTAGCTCTGCTGCCATCCCCAACCACAGCCTGGATCTTGGGCCAGGATTCACGATTCCCCGTGCCTTTGATTGGGTGCTTCATTGTGTGAAGATTTTACCCTTGTCCTTGTGTATTTGCCTTGTGCCTAGACATAATCTACATAACCCCAGTACAGTAAAAGCTTTGTTATCCAGCATGTTGGGGGAATGCAGGGTGCCAGTTAGCCAAATTCTCTGGTTAACTACCAGTTAAGAGTGTGGGAGGAGGCTCCGGGCTGAGACGGGGGCATAGTGTGGGAACGGCGGGTGGTTCAGACTCCAGCGTGGGGCCAGAAATGTGGGGTTCAGTGTGCAGGCGTGGACACTAGTATGGAACAGGGGGCTGGGTGTGGGAAGGGATGAGGTGCCGTCTGGGTGTGCAGGCGCTGGGGTAAAACCAGGGATTGGGGTTTGGGATGGAATAGAGGGGTAGGCTGGGGTCACGGGGTTCAGAGTGTCGGAGAGGGAGTGGGGTTTGGGTTCAAGAAAGGAGTTTGGGTGCAGGAGAAGCTTTAGGGTTGGAGGGAGGGTGGGGTGCGGGCTCTGGGAGGGAGTTTGGTTTCAGGGAGAAGGGTTGGGGGGCAAGAAGTGTTTCGGGGTGCCAGATCTGGGCAGCTCCCCATAGGCGGTGACATGTCCCTGCTGTTCTTAGGCAGAGGCATGGCCAGGCAGCTCTGCACGCAGCCTCCATTCGCTAGTGACGCCCTCACAGCTCCCATTGGTCACGGTACCCGGCCAATCGGAGCTGTGGAACCAACACTCGGGGAAGGGGTAACAGAGCCCCATGGCCAATCCTCTGCCTAGGAGCAGCAGGGTCCTGTCGCTGCTTGGGGGGAACCACATGAAGCCAGGTAGGGGGTCAGCTGGCCAACACAGATCAGAAATTCTGGTTTATAGCGCTTTCCAGTTGGCATGGAGCTGGATAGCACAGCTCTTGCTTTGGTTCCATTGCACACGCTCTGTCTCACTTCTGGTGTTCTTTGACGATGTTGTCATTTGCCTAGAGGAAAGCACCTCACTTCATAAAAGTTTCTCAGATGTAAAGTGACTTGTGCTTTACAAAAGCTTCAGAGGGGCAGCTGAGTTAGTTTGCAACTGGAAAAACTTAAAAAACAACAAATAGTCCAGCAGCACCTTAAAGATTAACAAAACATGTAGATGGTATCCTGAGCTTTCGTGAGCACAACCCACTTCTTCAGATAACTGGAATATTAAAGTCCAGATCCAAAATAAATAGGGGCTAGGGTGAGGGCAGAAGTAAGAGGGAAAAAATAGTGAATTAGAGTGTTCATGCTACATGAAGCTGATAGAGAAGGTGCAAATTGTTCTTAAGTTCCCATTGTTTGGTGGGTTAAGTCATTAGGATGTGGAAGGTAGTGTGCTAGCCAGGTGATGTCTTTATTCATACCTTTATGATGGGTCCCACTCTTTATATTCGTTCCAATTCCTTCTCCTGAACACAATCATGCCAAGCTGATACTTCCTCCTTGGTGCTACTGGACTCACCCTTCTCTCTAAGTCAGTACTGGATCTGACCCTTAGCATAACGCTGGTGCTACTCTTCATGCTGTCGTTTCAAATCTGCCTGAATCCATAGCAGTGACCACTAGTGGTCATTAAAAATCCCAGGGGTGCTGTTCATATAAAAGGTATTAACCCAGTAGTCCTGGTGGTGTTCTATCTTGGGTGACTGTATTCTGCGCCCCTGTTGTAAATCTTTGTGCCCCACTTCAGCTGCATGTGCAGGTTCTCCACTCCCCATCCTAAGCTGTTCTGGGCTCTTGCTGTGAACAGTGAAATAGCTAGCACATTTCACCTAAGGGGTAGCTGAATTTGACTGCCGGGTGAAGTGCTCCCTTTATAGTTTGTAAATCAGTTAGTAAAGCACTTAGCAACCCTTTGTAATAAAAATTAATCTGTTATTAATGAGTGAAAATGGACTCTCTCAGATGGCAGAGTGGAGAATAGTAAAGGAGCCCTCTCCATGCCTTAAACTGAATGAATCATTCACAAAGGATTCTGCTTTTCTAGCGTGATGCTATATTAATATTATACCACATAGGATTAGTAATCCCTTGGAATGATGAAGACTATAGAATGCTTGGGGGTTAATGGTGGTACCATTGTTGTTATTGTTATGAATTATTATTATTATTTATTTTATTATTTATGTTTAATACCTACACATAGGGGGAAACCAAGGAAAATTCCTCAGCTGACAAGATTTTTGCAAGGCAAAGCATGAAGAAATGCTGTATTAAAAAAACTTGAGAAACAATTAGCTGGGTGTCTAATTGTCTTTGAAGGGAATGGATATGAACTTGACAGAGTGTTGGCAGAAATGGCCTCTGGCAAATTTTACTCATCAGCTATTACTCTGAAAAGAGAGGGCTTTTTTTTTTTTTTTTTTTTTTTTTAATAGACATGACTATTAATCCATGTTTATATTGTTTCTTTTAAGGTGAGTCGTAATTTTGAGCTGGTTGGCCGGGTTAACTTGGATCAGCTGGAACAAATGAAAGGGAAAACAGAGAGCTCCAGCAGTGATGAGGAAGACAAGGAAGAGGAGATGAGCCCCAAGACTGAAGAGAGAGGTCAGTATTGCTTCTTTTTCAGGTGGGGCATAGGAATGTCTCCGGCAGCCTCACGGAACAAGATTACCCATTGATTCCACAACAGATTTTTTCAGGAACCATGGATACATGGCAGCAAAGGCCCACTAGAAAAGAAGCGTATTGAGAAAAAGCGCCTAAACAAGTGAAGTCTTTTGTACATGTGAGTAGATTGTTTTGGAGCACGCTAGTTCAGAGGGCTATGAAATTTGTATGTTGGTAATCCACTTGCAACATGGCTATTCCATGTTAATCCTTTGGGAGATCAAAGTTAGGGGAGAAACTTATTTTTGGACCACCATCGTTTTCTTCTCTTGATCTTCTTTAGCTTTTTGTCCTCTCCCCCCGCCCTTATGTGTGACTCCCCTTTTTAGGTTCAGACCAGACTGGCTGACAGCTGAGAAGCAAGAGTAGCAAAGTGCTCCATCTTGGAAGCACGTTACTATCCAGACCCCAGTTCAGCAACGTACTTATGCATATGCATGCGCCTAACTTTTACAATGTGAGTCCTCCTATTGGTTGCAGTCAGACAATTGACTTGCTTACAGATGGGCACTTGGTTAAGTATGTTGCTGAGACGTCATGTGTCAATTTCAAATTATAAGGCCTGCGCAGGTATGGTAGTTCTGCCTGGTTCAGTTCATCTTGTTCCCCCAACTCCTGGCTTACCACTCACATGCAAAGAAGAAAAAGCAAGCAGGGTTCTTTCATTTCAGATCTCAACACCTTCCCACATTGGCTCTCTGCCAACACCTCCTGGCTACCTGAGTTTAACCCTTTGGTTACTGAATGCTGGGACATTCAGAAAAGGCCAGCACTCCTCCTATCCATAACACACACCCCCCCCGCCCCAAATCACAGATGGCGCCAGATAGGATAGTCCATGCTGGCTGTGATTTCTTCCTGAGGTTTAAGAAGAAAGGGGTTGTTTCATATGGTGGTAGCAGCCTACCTCCCACAGTCAGGGAATCTGTAACCTTGGGGAGGTTTTTTTTTGTTTTGGGGTTTTTTTTTAAGAAGAAGCCTATAGAAGCAAGGTATTTTCGAAGTCTCACAAGGGCCCCCACCTTCTTCACTCAGAGGGTATGTCTAGACTACATCCCTCTGTCACCAGAGGGATGTAAATTAGACATACCGAAATTGCTAATGAAGCGGGGATTTAAATCTCCCGCACTTCATTAGCATAAAAATAACTTTTTGTCGCCACGGAGCTTTGTCCCTAAGGGTGTGTCTAGACTACTGGGGTTTTTTTCGAAAAAAGTGGACTTTTTTCGGAAAAACTTCCTGCATCTAGACTGCTGGAATTCTTTCAAAAGTAAATCGAAAGAACGCATGGCGGTTTTTCGACATGAGTAAACCTCATTTTACGAGGAAGAACACCTTTTTCGAAAGTGCTCTTTCAAAAAGGCGTTCTTAGAATGCAAACAGGGCTTTTTCAAAGAGAGCCTCCAGACTGGTGCTCTCTTTCAAAAATGCTTCCTTTCAAAGAAGTGGTTGCAGTCTAGACGCTCTCTTTCAAAAGAGGCTTGTAGTTTAGACGTAGCCTAATATTCATGCCTGTTAATGGGAATGACAAGTGTAAATCCCCCTCAGGCATTTGAACAAAGTAGGATCTGTTGTCTGCACCTCCTCTGCACAGACCCAGAATAAATGTCCTGTTGGCTTAGGTGCATTCTCTTGCTTCCCAAACTTCTTACCCTAAGTAGGTGGCAGTCTGGCCCCAGTACAGAGCTGAGGTGTTAGAGGGATGCTTATGAACTTATATCACACACAGAAGTGTGTATGACCAGGCTTACAGGCCAGAGCCTCAGCTAGTGTAAACTGGCCTGGCACCATTGACTCTAGACTGATTCACATCCACTGAGGATCTAGCCCCATGAGTCTTAGCCAGACAACAAAGTGCTGCCTCCTATGAAATCTGAAGCCAGCTCCCCTTCAAGGGGAAAAGGATACAAGCTACGTAGAGGAACGTTCCCTCCACAATGTGAACAGCTGACGAAGGTTGCAAACTTGTTGCACCGCGCATCTGTACAAAACATGCTGGCGGAGACGGGGCGTGCGCATGGGGGTGATTTTGAGTTCACAACTTCAACATGGCTGGGCTACATTTTTTTAAAGTGAAGCAACCAGGCGAGCAGAGATCAAAACGGAACAAAGCAAAATCCCTTTTCTTTCATTGTGTCATTGGGGAGGAGTCAGAAAGACATTCTGTTGATTTCTTGCTCAAGATAATCCCTGCTAAGGAATTAATGCCCTGAACAGATGGCGCTGCCTCATTTCCAGTGAAAAGAATCAACCGAGATAGTCCCTGCAATTATTTTTAATGGCTTGTGTGGCGATCTTCTTAATTTGTGAGCGAAGGTTTCATCTTTTGTTAAAGCTGCCTCCATTCACAGAGGGCTTAGTTTCCAAAGTGCTGAGTGTCCACAGCCTCCCCTGACTTCAGTTGAAGTGGTAGGTTGCTTGGCACTTCTACAAATCAGGTCAGTGGCATTTTGAGTAAAAGCTTAGGATGGGAGGAAACTCCTACCCAGTTAAATATCCTGCAGAATAGTATTAAGCACTGCTTTGTACTTTGGGACTCATCTAGTGGGATCAGATGTCTACTGTAAGGAGAGCATAGCCTAAGATTTGCTTTGTGACTGGAAAACATATTTCGAGTTGTGTTTATTTGTGTCTTGGACAAGCTGTTTCCACATTAAGCGTCCCTTATAAAATTGGTTTTGAACTCTGAGGTAGGCAGACCTGTTGTCCTTCCACTGAAATGTGGAGAAGGAGATGCACCTGTGGGTAGCAAACTTCATCGCTTCATGTTTTGAGGGAGGAGCAGGACTCTTCAGCTGCCGTGTGTGTGTGTTTGTGTGTGGTGCGAGGTTGAGCCCTGTTTTTCAAAAGCGTTTCCCTGCCCTCCTTTCTGAAGGAGAGCAGGAGGAGGTGATTGTCACTGTCCCTTCTGGCTATAATGTTGATAGCCCCGTGAATAATCTTTCTGTTCTTCTTTCCCAGATTCCATGATGTTTCCTGAGAGTGGTGCTCCTGAGAAGCGTTTTCCGTGTGAGTTTTGTGGGAGGTCATTTACAGAGGGCTCTGAGTGGGAACGGCATGTGCTGAGACATGGCATGTAAGTGTGTTTATAGGCTACTTTCTATCACATACAAAGGCAAGAGTAGATCTTTGTTCTCCCCCGCCCCGCCCGCCCAAAAAAAAAAAAAAAGAACTAGTGAAGGCAAACACAGGGAGGTCAACAAATAATCCTAGTAGGTGGCCACAGGGGTCATTGTATGAAATTGTCTTTTCTGTGTTAAAAAGAGGTCAAACCAGATTATTATAATGGTCTCTTCATGGCTTAACATTTATGGGGCCAGAATTCCAGGGTGACTATAGTACTCAAAAAGGATTGGAACTAAAATCTTAGTCTGTCTTGGATAGGGGGTATCTAATATTCAGACCCTCAGATGTGAGTGTTCCCTTGCAACTTCAAGCCTGGATCAGATCCCATGGTGGAAAGAACCTCTTTTTGAGATGTAGGCCAAGATGGAAGACCTCTAACTAGGACAGCTCATCTTCAGAAACTTCTACCATTTGGTCCAGAATCCTGTGTGGACATCTCCAAGAATTCAGTACCATCTAATCCAAAGTTGAATCATAGGACCCGATTGGTCCCAAACCTGATCTCCGAATCCAAGGCCTGAAAGGTCGGATTAAGGCACACAATTCCAGCTATGTAAAATACGTAGCTGAAGTTGACTTACCTTAAGCTGAGCTTGGTACTATCTTCACAGTGGGACACCGATGGGAGCAAACACTCTCATCAGCTTCCCTTACTCCTCGCAATTGCAAGGAGTACTGGCACTGACCAGAAACATCAGCATTTGATTTAGCGGGTCTTAACTAGACCTACTAAATCAAATGCCAGAAGATCCATCTCCAGCGTGGCAAGTGGAGACATGGCCTTAGTGTCATCCTGATCTGAATACCTCTTCACTGACCTAATGAAGCTGGAAATTACTGTTGCCATTTACGAGCTCATAGGCCAGCATTGAAGGCATCTACAAATCATTGTGCTCCTTCTGCATGAGCTCCGCTCAGTTTCCCTTTCTACTCTTTATATTGGAACAGTGATATTGAACTTATGGTAAATTATATGCACAAAAGGTTTGAATGCTTCAAGGAGCGGACGTCTCTCTTACAGTCCTACTCTGAGATAATAGGAAATATGTGTGTTGTACACTCATTGCTAACAGTCTTTATTGCATATGATAGTGCAGTCAGCTGTGGTGTTTGGTACTTTCACTTTCCTTTGAGAATTTTTTTGTCTAAAATCTCTTCAGTGCTCCTTACCTGCTTCAGAATGGAGAGCTCTTGCAACATTGCTGACACACAGATGACACGTTGATATAGTTTTTGTATATTGCTAGACTGATGACCTCTTGTGGCTGGGGGAGGGGAGAAGAATTACCATATTTCAGGTTCCCCAAAAGAGGATGCTGCTGGAGGGGGAGGAAGTTGGGAGGAATATTTGGGGGATGCTGGGGGGAGGTGTATGTACCAGGAGAGGTGTCTGGGGGTGCTGGAAGGGATATTTGGGGGGTGCTCATAGGGTACTCATTGGAAACAGGAGGACAATGTTGCTCCCAATCATGGTTGTAGGGTGGCTGGTGCAAGCCCAGGATGCAGCCACAGTCATCAGTGCCTCCTTGTGGGACCCCCCGTACCTCAAGGCTGGGAGCCAAGACCTGGGGCAGGTGGGATCCAGTGGCTGTGGCTGCAGGGGAATGGACCAGTCACTTGCAAGTGCAGGGATGGACTAATCGGGGCATTTTTTAACTGTAACAGCTACTCTGCAAAAAACTTGGGCATTGCCTCTTATTTGAACAATCCACCTGGACAGAAAATGGAAGATGAGAAAAAGAGACCATGTCTCGTAGCCCCTGGATGTATGAAAACCCTACTTTTGGGGATTACAGATACTTCAGCTTTCTTACCCTTGATCTTGTCAATTTAGATGAGAGTCTCCATCCTACAGTGCTTCCAATTAGTGTTTGGACAGTACCTAGCACAGTGGGGCTTAAGTTTCATTTGAATTGTACTGTAATAATAAACATAATAATAGTGGGTGTGCCGAGTTTAAAGAAAGCAGCTTGTTAGGCACTTGAATGGCTCAAAAGCCGTTCGTCGTTTTAGACAGTTCCCTCTACGGGGAAGAATTGTCTAAAAAAATGCAGACGCCTAGCACACTTTGGGACCAGTTCTAATACAAATGATAAGCCCAAGGGATAAGGGTAAGTTGACCTTTCAGGGATGAAAAGGTCAGACATCAAATCTGGGGTTGTTTCCGACCCTTATGTTCAGCAGCCCATAATTTTATTTATTTTAAATATTTTTACCCCGCCTGACCATTTAAAATATTCGAGGCTAACCCTAAGTACAAAATATCCAACTCTATGGATACACAAAAATTAGTATTTCATTTCCCTCGCTTGACCTGTTGCAAGCCTTATAGACTGGTCTACACTACAGGGACAATGTCAAACTAAGACACGCAACTCCAGCTATGTCAATAGTGTTGCTGGTGTCGACGTACCTTAGGTCGAGGTATCACGATGTCCCTACTGCAGGGAGTCAGAAGGAGAAGCTCTCCCATCGACTCCCCTTACTCCCCTTGTCATCAGGTAATTGGAGTATCGGCTCATGGTGGCTCTGGTGTGGAGCGCAATCAGCAGTCAATTTAGTGGGTCTTAACTATGGCCGCTAAATCAATCCCTGCAGCACCAATCTCTTGATAAGTGTAGACAAGGCTAACGTACCCTATTAGATGCTGGCGGTTTGGCTAGTTGTATTCTCTCTGTAATAGGTAAGGGAGGGCTTTGTTTTCTGTGGGTCCAATCGTAAAGTTCTCTACTTTCTGTTGCTCAAATTTCCAGGGCCCTGAATGAAAGTAAGCGTGGGACCAGTGAGGATGAACAGCTGAAGGAGAACACCGAGGAGAACGTTAAGGTACCGTCAGCAGAAGAAAAGGAAGGCAGTCAGGAAATGGTGGTGGACTTTTCCCACAAGAATGAAACTGCAGTCCTTGGTGTGACTGCCGATAAATCTCTCCATGAGAACACAGAGGCCAAAAACGAATAAGCATTTGGTGTGATTTTAATTAACCTACTTGAACAGTGATGAAAGGGGTTGGGGGGGTGGGGTGGGGGACTAAAGGAAGAAACAAAGCTGCTTTTAGGACTGAATGATCTATTTTCAAAGCACTGGTACCTGTGTGAGTGTGTGTATATTAAAGTTATTTAAATGATGGAATAAGTGGGCTCCATTACATCACTGCATCTTTTCTTCTGGATTTTTGACAATGGGAAGTTACATTCATCTTGGACTAAACGAAGCAACTTCCCGTGTTCCGACATGACACAATGTGCTTTGCAATGGAGACTTGGATTGTCTGAGAACGGAAGCGTCGTGAGCGTGGAAGAAGGGGGGGGACAACTTTTTGGCGCACAAATTTCCGTGCGTTTTTCTAGTTTTAATACATTACGCTTTTCAAGACTGAATGCAACTGCTTTAGAAAAGAAAAGAAAGGATTAAAAAACAAACTGCTTTGCTTAAAACAGTCACCTGTTTCTTAGTACCTCAAAATTAACCAAGGGAAATCTCTGCATTGTCAGTACTACCTGTTGTCGTTGTGGTTAAATGTAGAGAGACTGCTGGCTGAGATGGTGAATGGAGGAAGAAAAAAAAAAGAAGTTTTAAAGAAAGGAAAACAAATTGTGCTTAAAATCCCATTGTGGGTTTTATTTCTTAAAATACTGTGATTTTTTTAATTATTTTAGTAAAAAAAAAAACAAAAAAAAGAGAGAGAGAGACTTTAATTCCTAGATAACTGTTTGTGAATTGTCATCCTTTATTCCAGGTAAGCTGTTTGTTAGTATTCAACTATAATTTTAGGGTTTGATAGATTCATGTGACTGATTGTGCGGTTTTGTTTGCCACATGTTTGTTTTCTATCCGCCCGGAGGTGTTACAAATACAGCACAATTAAGTTTCTCATGTAAAACAATTTCTTTTTCAAGGGGGAGGGGAAGGAGACGTGTTCTTGTGAACAACGTTTTTTTTTTTAAGCATACGGAAATAACAAAGAAGTTTAACTTTTTTAATTAAAAAAAAATTAAACTAAAGAACCAAACTTACGGCACAGCTATGCAGCTTGCGGACCCGCCACTTAGGTCCTCGTCACCATTCTGTTGCTTGTCAAATTAACATTGATCAGTCTCGCACCAGTAACTTTTCGTTAAGATTGGCTGCCGTTTTCGTAGGTGGAGTGTGTTTTTTTTTCTTTATTGTTTTCGTGCGGTGGGGCGGGGGGGAGGGAGTCTTTGATAACACATGTTTTTGCAAAGGGGAAGGGTGAAATAGTTACATAACACAGAGTGTGAATCTAACTCGAGTCAAGATGGGAGTTGCTATTTTCCCCCTCCCCCCTTCCTTAGCATGGGGGCAGCAGCACAGAAGAAATAGGAATCTACAGCCATGTGGAAGGATCCTGCAGTCTTAGTTTTTCCCTTTGGTGGAACACCCACTGATGTCTATGGGAGTTAGCCTGAGTAAGGAGAACAGGATCCAGGCCCGTGGTAATGTTCCGACTGTGAACAAAAGAGTTTCTTTCCCAAAAGTAGAAAGTACTTGACTGAAACCTAGTTTTAGAAATGCATGTGTCTTTGTTTTTTTGTTTTGGCAGGGGGGTGGGGGGGAGGATTGTATTGGGAGGGAGGGGAAAAGACAGGAAGCTGGTGAGAAGACAGCGTCCCACGGAGCGTCACATAAAATAGTTGGCAAAAGTGTTGCATTTGTGGAATACGTGCTAATTGAAAAGCATGGTGGTTTTGCTTTTAAGGATTCATCCTTTGCAGGCTTTCTTTGGAGGTGGGAGGTAGCATCATGTGGAAAACACAGCAGAGGGACAAGTATAAATACACATTTTGTGTCTGTGTTTTTGTTTTTTTTTAAATTGGCCTCATTTCAAATGTATTTAAACAGTTCCATACCTGGATTGGGTGTTTGTAATGGTTACCAAAAATGAAAAAAGGAAAAAAATGAAATAAATGATTGTGACATGCTTTTATCACTACTTTATTTTTCAAATAACATGTAAATATTGTAATCCATTGGATTTTGTTTTGCTAACCTGTTAATAAAAATATGGGACCATTATCCTTTTAACAAGCCTAGAATGTCATATATTTCTTTTTTTTTTTCTCTCTCCCCTCCCTCCCCCCCATGTATACCTGATATATTGTGGACACCACATTTTAGCTGCATTATTATGAATTCTGTTAACTGTAATGATGACATAGAATTGAAAATAACATTTTTTTTCATTGTTTAATTTATACAGAGGACTTTTTCAGAGTTTGACCGAAGGAAATAAATAGCAAAATGCTAACCCATCGCCTCCAGTACTCACTATTTCCTGATTTTAAATGACTGCTTATTGATGGGGGAGAAGGGAGATTCTGAATTGTTGCACTGGTGGGGTTGGGTAGTTGGTTTTTTTAAAGGCAATGAAAATGAATAAAAAGGTTTTAAAAGCATGTGTGTGTGTAGTTCTATCGTAAGTACTTTTGAACGGCCTCCATTACTGATTTATCTGTCCCCTTCAATATCTGAAGGCCTCTCAGATACTTAACCGACTTCGCTTTGCCCACTTCACCTTGAGCAAATATGGTTTCTGCAAGTTGTGGCTGGCTCTTTTACATTTGGATTTCTGCTGAGAATCTAACAAGGACTTTGTATGGGGGAACTAAGGACTGATCTGGATTTTTTTTTCCTCAGCAACCACAATTTTTTTAATGCATTGGAAATAAGTGGTAAGTGTTTACTTTTTGATGGGTGTCCGTGTGCTGGGCTGATACATATTGTCTTGAACTATAGAAAACAAAACAGCACCTCAAAGGATTTCTGCACCATCTTTCTTGGTGCTTTTTTCCACCTCTCATTATTTTCTTTGTCTATTGTACTGAAATGCAACACGCTGCATACTCTTATCTCTTCCATCCCTGAGCTAACCTGAATTTGTAAAAGTAATTGTTTCCCCAGTATGCGGAACACTAATAGCAGCGACATTGCTCGTGTATTTGAGAGAATAGGGAGCAAAGTCTAGTCTTGTATTACACGGATAGAAAGCTGCCAGTCTGTTAACATGGTGTAACTCCTTTCACTTTGGTGGCATGACCCACGATTCATACTGCTGGAAAGGAGAGAAAAATATGACCCCTTGAGCTTCTGTGCTGAGTTCTGTGTTTGCACCGGGGAGCAGAGTGTTTCTCAGAGTTCAGCTATTTCAAGTGCCTCAATTGAATTCAAACTCCGTTTAGGAAACTGTGAGCCAAACCACTGTAGTAAAAAATGTGAAGAATGTGTGTTGGGGTGGAAGCAGAGGGAGGGAAAGGAAACGTATTGATGTATAGTAAACTGAGTATTTAGTAGTATTGTTCTTCTGCCTTTAAGTACAGACAGAACATCCAAAAGGTCCTTCTTTCTTAACTTGGGGGTGATACACTGGTTTTCTGGAGAGCAGCCAGTCCCTCTGGGAGCTCACAGTGCCAGTCATCTCATGGATGCCATGGTTTTGAGGACGGGTTCCCTTTTCACTTTGATTTTGTTCTTTTCGTTCTGGCAGTTCCAGTCCCTAACCCCTCCATGTCCTGTTCTCACCGGTCTTGCACCATTGTAAATCCAAGTGACTTAACAGACAGCAGAGTGAAGGGAGATCATCTGGCCCAATGCAATTAAGCTCCTTCAGTCATTGTCTCTCTTTGTGCAGCCTTAGCTAAGGCCAGGTCTACACTAGGGGCCAATGTCGAACACAATTCCAGCTACATGAGTAGCATAGGTAGCATCTGCATACCATAGATCGAGTTAGCACAGCATCTCCACTATGAGCGATTGACAGGAGAAACTCTCCTGTCGACTCCTCTTAAGCTTCTCGATCCAGTGGAGAATCAGAGTCGACAGGAGCATGATCAGCAGTTGATTTAGTGGGTCTTTACTAGACCCACTAAATTGATCCCTGGGGGATCAATTCCTGCAGCCCTGCTCTCCCAGTAAGTGTAGACAAGGCCTAAGGAAAGCCAGAGCCACATACATGCATCATTCAGCCTAATCATGGAAAATAGGACATCTGGATCCCGCAACCAGTAGAAATCTTACATAGCTGTTTGGGCAAATTTTAAATACAAACTGAACTCTATGTTGGCCCAGCCACAGAAATACTTTTACTCAATCCTTGTGGGCTGATGCCATAGGTACTTTCACTTTCTTGTGAGAAAGAGGAAGAGCTATTCTCCCCACAGGTCGTGTGCATCAGGCCAACTGAAAGTGGCTGAGAGAGGATGTGTCAGAATAATATATTTCAAGAGGTTCAGCTAAGGCCTGCTGTGCCAAAGGTATGTCCGTGGTCTGACAAAACAAAGCATTACTAAAATCCTGGTTTCCTAAAAACAAATTCGGTTTTGTGTCAACGTTATTGCTGACCATGCCCATTGCAGCTTGCACGGGGCTCTACACACCAGGCTACAATGCTCTAGGACAGTGATACTAAGACTGCAGTTTACGAGTCACAAGGGGCTTTCGAATGTGTCTCCTGCGGCTCTAAAAAACTGTGATTTAATTATTAAGCAATCTTAGTACAAGACCCTGATTGGTTAATATGTTATTAACCAGTTGTAGTTGATAAAATAATAATACTTGGCCAGTCATTTTGCTGTGAGAATTCTATTTTCCCAGTCATGCTATTTAAATATGAGTATGTAATGGGGCCGTGCATATCGTGAGGTTTACTGACAATAGATGGGCCGTAGCTGTCACCAACTGGTACCCTGGGGAACTGAACTGGCCACTCAGCTGACCTTCAAAGAGATGGGAAGATTTTAACGTGAAAAGACATTGCCGCACATGGAGAAGGAAGGCCAGGATACGAGAAGAATGGAAAACGTGTTGTGATCGGCGTAATCTCTACAAGAGCTGAAGGGCCAATCGATCAAGGTGATATAGCACTACAGTAAATGAAACAATGAAGTCATTCTACTGTGACTCCTTTGGGTAGTGCTGATCACTATCTTGGCTTCTGAATCATTGAGGCCTGAGTTTCACTGCTCTAAGGCATATTTGGATCTTTTCACCTCTCTCTTCCCATCTCTTCTCTCACTTAAGCGAGCTCTACACTAAAGGGGAAGGTTGAATTAAGAGATGTTAATTACATAGCTGGAGTCAACGTACCTTGATTCGAGTTTACCCACCATCCCCATAGCGGGAGGCCGATGGCAGCAAATGCTCCCGTCTGCTTCTCTTATTCCTGACAGGAGGACTAGCGCTGATGGGGGTACCCTCTTGCGTTCGATTTAGCAGGTCTTTACTAGAACTCCGGAAGATCGATTGCGGCAGTGTTGATCTTCCCAGTAATGAAGACATGGCCTTAGGCTGGCTGATCATCTGAAAAGTGGAACTGGATTTAGCAGAATAATCAAAGGTAGCTGTCTTGGGAGGAAAAGAAAGGAGGGACACTTGAATCTACTTGGTTTTAGATTTAGATGGAGATTCAGGCACATCTCACTGTTACTAGGCGGCTGTTCTGAGACAGGGATGTGGGATTGTCAATTTGTTTGTGGAAACTATGCATGCAAATATCAGAATCTGGAATAGCTCAAGCAAAGTGAATTACGGTGAGGCCGTGCCAGGTAATTCATAGATTTAAAAGGGACCATTACTAGATTAGACATTATTAGACCCTTTAGTCTAATAAAATTATTAGATCCTGTATATTACAGGCCATAGACTTACACCCAGTTACCCCTGCATGGAGCCGAATGACATGACTGAAGCATGCCTGCATTCAGCTATGTTCTTACCAACCAACACCCAATGCACATCAAACCTGCTGGCGTTCTCTTTGTGGAATTTCTGAACCAATCTTGAGCGTGAATGTTTTCTCTGCAGGTTCATTTGCTTCATGGGTGGATGAGTAACGGTGAACATTTTAAAATCTGCCCATTCGTTTCAAAGGGAGTCAATTCCTTGAATGGTGGGCTTGTCCAGGAGAGGTTAGTGAGAATAAACATTTTCATTTCCTTCAGGACAAAACCTCTTGATTAGCTTTGTTGTGAACCACACATCTTCCTCCTTAACCCCTCCCCCCCCACTCCAGATTTGGTTCAACAATTTGCCAAATGCATTGACATTTAAAGTCTCACAATGATGTTTGTTTTCGCTTAGTCGGTGTGCGTACTTGGTACCGATGGAGTCATGTAGAATTTGGATCCCAAAAGCGCAGGAGCTTGCAGGTAAGTTTTTCAGAGCACCGTTGAGTATGAGATGTATTTTTCATTTTACATCTATTTTGTTCCTGGAGTATGTGGGACTTGAGACTCTCAGTCCATCAAGCCTGGGTATCATTTACTCCCAAGAGGGGGAAAGCCCCAGTGCTAGATGCAAGGAATCCTGCAGAAATGGGATAACCTAGACCATAATCGTTAGTTGGATTTAAGCCCTGGTTTTTTTTTGCATTTTAGACATACTTGCTCTTTTGTTCCCCTGAAAAGAAAAATCTTCCTTTCACTCAGTTGCGTCGTGTCTTTCCTAGGCTACACCGAGACTACATTATATTTTTGGAAGGGGATATGCAAATTCTACGGGAATTTGCATATCTTCTTCCGATGTCACTTTTGAAAGCGGATCTTTTGAAAGTGAAAGTAGTCTGGACGCAGGTCTTTTTGGAAAAAACCCTTTTTCGGAAGAAAAAAAAAAAAGGTTCTTCCTTTAAAAAATGAGGTTTTCGTGATTTTTTCGAAAAGGGTTTTTCCCCCCGAAAAACTGCGTCCAGACTACTTTCACTTTCAAAAGATCCACTTTCAAAAGTGAGATCAGAAGAAGATAGGCAAATTCCCACAGAATTTGCATATCCTCTTTCAAAACTAGAACGTAGTTTAGACGTAGCCTAGTCTTCTGCAACTCTAGAAGTGCTGCGGGGGGTGGGGGGAGAATCTGCTCTGTTGACCGCTCTGCAGCGCCTCCTAGGGGCTCCCCTCGGGTGTTCCCTCTGCCGCTTGCACTGCCGCCACCTCCCCTCCCCTCCCCGTGGTTCCACTCGCTCACTCAGGACTCATGTGCCTGGGGCTTCAGAGCTTTCCTCCTTAGGCCTTAGTGAAGTTCAAGGATACCCCCAAAGGGAGGTGAGGTCTGCTTCTGGACTGCATCCAGCCATCCTGGAATGGGCTTTCCCTAATGTGTCACTCCAGCAGTGGCTGGTAGGGGAACCTAGCCCCACCATCTACACTGGGTTGCAGTCCAGGGACCTTCTGCCTATCTGCTCTGGGCTTTTACTCTCCCATCCCTCATTGCTCTTCCCTGGCCTGCCTCGTGCCCTCTTCTTACTACTTCCTGCTCTTGCCCCTTGTATACAGGAGCACAACTGTAGATTTTCTACCTCCAGCCCATTAACCGCCTGCCTCTCTTTATAGACCCCACTCAGCTCCTCTCGCAGCTGAACCCCGTCAGCAGTCTGGCCCTGGCATTCCTGGGTTTCCTCCAGATGCCGCCTAAGTCTCATTGGTCCAACTACCCTTTCTTTTCAGAAGACTGGGCTTCACTGGAAGATAGACCACAGTACCAGGGTTTTATTATGGAGCAGAGCAAATCAACGTGGGTGGCGAAAATAATTCCGTGAAGGTGTTTCACTCTGGTCCTGCCTCTCTGCTCCAGAGGGCAGGGATTAACCAGGGTCCATGTTACTTTGACCCAGTCACAGCATGGGAAAGTCCTGATCAAAATCTGTCTCCCCGAGGGCCTGCTTCCAGAGTTGTGAATCCACAGATCTCTATGCCCGCACCCAGGAGTCAGCAGTACTCAGATGCAACAATCAGGTCCTGGGCGACAAATTTCACCGTGTCAGCAACAAAAGCATAACTGCATTCTCTTTAACGGATTTCATTTCCATTGCTACTTAAGCTGTTTAACATACGGGTTTCGCAATAAAGACTTCTTTCCGGAGGAATCTGGGCTGTAACTCCATTTTATTTCTGTGTCACTGAACTTGAAAATTGACAGGAAAACAGTGTTCTCCCACCTCATTTATATAAAGTTGAGGGGCTTCCCTGGGTTGTGCCTGGAAAGGTTCTGCAGGAGAGCAAGTACTCAGGGGCTCACGGAAAGGGGAAATATAGAAATAACTGCTCTACATAAGCACACGGCACAAAGCCACATTGGCAAAATTAAGTATGCCCAGGTCTAGGTGCAGATGATAATTGCAGACTCCGATTTGCAAATGGAAAGAATATTCTCAAAGGCCTGTTCCATCGATGGCACCCGGGAGGGTAAATAAAAATGTGAGGGTCATCATTAAAAATAAAAAACTGCCAACCCGATAGAAATTAAATCCTACCACTTACTTGGAAGGATGGAAGGAGGGAAAGACACAGTATATGACTTTGGGCAGTTGCTTAGGGCCAGAATTTCAAGGGCATTTAGGTACCTAAAGATGCAGCTTGACACTGAGCAGGGTTTTTCAAAAATGCCGGGACATCTATACTCGACTGATTTCCATAGGATTTTGGCTCCAGGGTGCTTTTGATAAGCCTTGTAGGTGTCTGTCTGTACCCTTAGGTAGCTAAATACCTTTACAGATCTGGCCCTTAGTCTCCATGACCTGAACCATCAAAGGTACTTAATCGCTTAATCAAAATTAATGAGGGTTAAGTGATGAAATATCATTAGGCCTCTGTACCTCAAGTGTGAAATGAGGGCCTCACGTTCCTTCTCCCCCTTTGCCGGCCATGTGTAAACTCTTTGGGACTGTCCTGTACTCGTGCTTAGGTCCTGCATCTGGCTGCTGCCATACAAAAGAGCTATGGGTTAGCCTAGCGGAGTAGGGTTTGTTTGGGGGCACGGTAAGTATGAGCTGGATAGTGTGTGTGGGAAGGCTGGAAAAATCACCTTTGTTTTCACACAGAAGGGAATGTTTGGGTGCACAATTAGCAGGTGCTTAGTTACCTGACTGGAGCTATATAATCTTCTAGCTCTTCCTCATAGAATCATAGAACCATAGAGCTGGAAGAGACCTCAGAAGGTCATCAAGTCCAGCCCCCTGCTCTAGGCAGGACCAATCCCAACTAAATCAACCCAGCCAGGGCTTGGTCAAGCCGAGACTTAAACACCTCCAGGGAAGGAGACTCCACTACTTCCCTAGGTAACCCATTCCAGTGCTTCACCACCCTCCTAGTGAAATAGTTTTTCCTAATATCCAACCTGGACCTCTCCCACCACAACTTGAGACCATTGCTCCTTGTTCTGCCATCTGTTACTACTGAGAACAGCCTCTCTCCATGGAACCTCCCTTCAGTAACCTCTTGCTCCCAGACAGGCCAGAGTAAATCCACTCAGTGCCTCCAGCCACAACTTACAACCTGGTGAGCAGGATTCCAGCTGCTTCCTGCCTTGAAGATAATCGATGCTCAGCCAGTATCATCAGCTTAGTGCCAGAATACGTCTCTCAGGGTAAGAAAATTGCTCATCAGTGTGGCTCATGGGCGGTAATCACGGCTATGTCATCCATAGAAAATTGGAGGAGTAACACTGCATTACGTCTGGCCTCCCTCAGCAATGGCAAGTACTCTGTGACCAGGCAATTAATTAGTTCTGGAAAAGAGATGGTGAAATTTGGATTCTCCCACACATGGTGCCGGGTAAAATGAGACGCCGAGTTTCTCCGATCCAAATCATCCTATTCCACGTTAAAGAGTTCCGTTCCAGTCAGGCCCTTCGCAAACTGGTGAGTGAAATAGCAAGGGCGCCATTCCAGTGTGCCAGCAACTCAGTGATTTCTCCCTTTGCTTGAGTTGACGGAGTGGCTTTGCTTTGTGCTCTCGGCAAGTAACAAGGAACGACATTTCACGGTACAGTCTTGTGCTGTGCAGGTGGTTTGTCTTGTTTGCCTGATAAGGAATGCATTGGGATCCAGCCATGATGTTTACATTTTCCAGATGTCTGAGGTCATTGCTATTGGACATACATTTGCGGGGAAGGGTTTTTGGGTTTTTTTTGTTTTTCTTAGTGCGAGCTTTGTGAACCAGGGTCCCACGCTCATTTTTCAAACATTGTTGTAAGTTAGTGGTTTCCAGTAAGAGTGATGCTCTGCCCTGATACGATGCTTTTCGTCTGCCGAGCTCAAAGCACTTTACAAAAGGAGGCCAGCATTATGGCCTGCCTTGTTCAGAGGGGGAAAATGAGGCACGGGAGCTGTTCCCAGTTCAATCCAGTGTCTTAAAACAAATCCGTTCTCCACCCCTCATCCCCTGATCAGAATATTAGGAAATCTTAGCAGTTACGGCATCCGACCCATGTCCACTAACGTAACTGTGATAATCCAGTGGGAGGGCCCTCGTGTCTTTGAACTCAGAGATGTCTGAGCCAAGAATCCCAATCTGAACACTTAGGGGAAGTCTGGGACTGAACAGGGACCAGCCGACCTGTAGCGGGTGACACCAAAACCTCAGGGCTGAATGTTCCTGAATTTTGGAAAAGTTTTAATCTTAAACAAAATGTTGTGGCTCAAATCCACTTCTACACTGAACCTCTCGATGCAGCTGTTCTATTGTTGACCTGCTTTCATTCTTAGAAAGTTTTCCAGACATGGTTCACTGTCTACAAATGGTAAAGGATCTTGCTTGTTTCATGATGCTCGGTCAGTTTTCCGGCCTAGTTTTAGCTAGCGCACTTTGCATCCAAAGACAGTGTAGGACTTATAAAGAAAGCGGCTATATCAGAAGAAACTGCACTACTCCTGCAACACGGGACTTAGGCAATCTTAGTGAAATTTGTAACATTCATGCCCTGGATTTTCCTGAAGATCTTGTAGAGGAAAATTTACACCATTCTGTGTCAAAATTCTTGGGGTTTGAGTCTCATTTACACCACTCCAACAGTATAAAGGAGTTTCAAACAGTTTATAAATGTTACCTACCCCCCACTCCAAGGTCTCTTTGCACAGACAGGGTGATATAAAGGGGCCTTAATATAGATCAAAGGTCCTAGTGACTCCATATGTGTTTTCAGCCCTCCCTTTTTAATATCTACCTTTTTTTTGTATTAATGACGGGTTCTTCAGCTATGATGGCAGAAAAAGATCATTGTATCCTCCATCATATTTAGATCATGAAAATCTGATAGATCAGGTCCAAGGGTGAGGAAAAAATTAATATTTGTAGTACAGTAGTGCCTAGAGAGTGGGTCCCCATTATGCCAGGTGCTGTACATACAGATAGTAATAGAAAATCCCCCTCCCAAAAAAACCTGATAATGTAAAGGGCCACACTGACCACAAATAGACAAGCCCAAGCTAAGAACGTAAGAACGGCCGTAGCGGGTCAGACCAAAGGTCCATCTAGCCCAGTAGCCTGTCTGCCGACAGTGGCCAGCACCAGGTGCCCCAGAGGGGGGTGGACCGAAGACAATGATCAAGCGATTTGTCTCCTGCCATCCCTCTCCAGCCTCTGACAAACAGAGGCAAAGGACACCATTTTATCCCCTGGCTAATAGCCTTTTATGGACCTAACCTCCATGAAATTATCTAGCTTCTCTTTAAACTCTGTTATAGTCCCAGCCTTCACAGCTTCCTCTGGCAAGGAGTTCCACAGGTTGACTACACGCTGTGTGAAGAAGAACTTTCTTTTACTAGTTTTAAACCTGCTACCCATTAATTTCATTTGGTGTCCTCTAGTTCTTCTATTTAGGGAACTAATACATAACTTTTCTTTATCCGCCCTCTCCACACCACTCATGATTTTATACACCTCTATCATATCCCCCCTCAGTCTCCTCTTTGCTAAAGGAGAGAGGAAGTTTTCTTATCACTGTACAAATGGGGAATTGAGGCAGAGGGGAGATGAAATGACTTTCCCGAAGCCATATAAGAAGTCACTAGCAGGACTAGGAAATAAATCTGCATCTACTGACTCCCAGTAGGGTGCCTTAACCACTAGATCATCCTTCCTGTCTTTATCAATAAATATATCCATATAATCCCAGAGAGTTGCAAAACCTATGTAGGCTTGGTGTGTTGTGTCCTGTCCTACCTCTGGGTGCAATTGCTGGTAATAACGTATGAAGAACGTAAGACTGGCCATAGAGGAAACCCCCGAGATGTGACTACCCAAGTTGGGACCCCCCGCACTTACAACCATTTCTGTAAGTGCAGAAGGGGCCGAAAACCCCTGACTTACGTCCTCGGCCCGCATTTATGGTGGCGCACGACGCCTATCGTAAATGAGGGTTCAAGTTACGATGCCCCCCCGACTTGCGGCGCCTCCCCAGGAACCGAGCGCATCACAAGTTGGGGCTACCTGTACTAGGACAGACGCCAGGATCGAGCTAGCTCAGTATCCTGCCTTCCAGCGGCACCGGTGCCTGAGGGAATGATTTGATCAGGACAATTCTGAGTGCTCCATCCCCCCCGCTTCTAGTCCTGGCCTTTGGGAACCATTGTAGGCATGCTGGAGAGATGCCGATTGACTAACTCCTCCAAACTTGGCGCTTCCCTTTGCCAAATCTTCATGATCTAGGATCCTCAGCTGGTGCAACGATGTCAAAGGAGCGACACCAGTTTGTAACGGCTGAGGATCTAGGCCAGGGGTGGGGAATTTTTTTTGAGTTGGGGGGCCACTGACCCATAGAAAAATCAATTGGGGGGGGCCCCACACGTGAAAAGCCCCTCACCGTGGCCCCTAGCTGAGAAGGAAAAAGACATTCCCCTCACACGAGGGGTGTTAAATATCGGTTAACTGAGTAGTCGATTAACCTCATGAATTCTTATTGGTTACTTGACTTTTCTAGCATCTCTGGGGGGTGGGGCCAGTAGCCAGTGTGCTCCAGCCCCACTCCCGAGGAGCCCTCTGCCACGCTGTGCTGCTGCTTCTGATACAGAGGCAGCAGCGCGGGGTGCCAGGCAGGAGCTGGTCCATGAGGGGAAAGAGTTTAAAAACCAGTTCCTCTCATGGACCGGCGGCTGCTGCTGATAAAGAGGCAGCAGTGCAGGGTGGCAGCAGCCCCAGTCCAGGGGAGGTCTGAGCTCCCAGAGCTGGTGACAGTCGGGACTGAGCTGGGCTGTCTGACCGCCCAGCTCCTCATACACTTTAAATGCAGCGCTGCAGAAGAGGTAGGTCCTGGACCCATCGCAAGCCAGGACTGAGTCTGGCCGCTGGCCAGCCCACTAAACAATGTACTGGGGGGCAGAGGGAAATGCGTATAGTCTGTAGCATTAACCTATAAGCTTTTGCTTATTGGTTAATCAGCTACACTATTCCATCCCTACCTCACACACCAAAGCCCAGTAGATTCTGTGTGCCCTGCTGTGGGGGTGGCCCTGAGCCTTAGGGGCCAGATCCAGGCAACCGTGGCCCCTGGACTTAAGGTTCCCCACCCATGATCTAGGCCATGGGTTTTTGTCCCTTTTGGCCCATATTAAGCCTTGCCTGCCTCCTCGGAGGCCTGTGCCTGCAGTACGTCTTGATGGATCATCACACTGAACAATGCATTGCTGTAGCCTCCAATGAAGGGAGTCGGCGCCAAGACTCACGTTAAACGGTAACACAGAGCACCTGTTTGCTGTGAGCCCCTTTGCACCTTATGCTAGAGGCCCCCTGACATGCCGCCTAAAGAGCTCAACACGTATTTCAGCAACAACAACGTGTGACTTCCCGCCTGCTCATTAAATGCTAATGAAATGTTTTCACATGCCATCCATGGGTTTATGGATTAATAAGCAATAAGTGTACAAGTTACACTTTTGAGGCGATTTAGAATTAATTGCAGGGTGGTGAGGTTTTTTCTCCTTTTATATACCTATTAAACTTGCGTAACTGCTGTTTTTACAGTTGATTGGTGTTCACTTAACACACAGTAATTGCTCTTAAAGGCTTTTGTGAGTGCGTATTTGAGGCAATTTACAGTGTTAGCAATTTCCTGGTGGTATTCCTCAGAGGTATAGGAAAGCAAATCGCATTCCGCTCGGGGATGCTCCTCAAGTGTGGCATCTCTTTCCCCTGTGGATTGTGTGCAGGGTGTTCAGCCAGTGGGATTCTGACTTGAATGATGGCAAACACCATAGGGAGGCGCTTGTTATTAGCAGTGAGGGATAACGTAGCAGGCCAGCCCAGGATATATCACTAGAAAACAAATCAGACGGGACTATAGAAGAGGCTGTGGGGCTAGTGGTTAGAATACTAGCCTGGGGGATCAGGAGAGGTGGCTGCCCTACAGCTTGATAGGGTCCCACTCTTGGCTGCACTTTTAGGCCATTGTGCAATATAACTGATATGTTCAGAAAGGAACCTAGGCAATGGCCCTTCCTCTTCCAAGAACCTCCTTCCTGGCCCTTCCTCTTCCAAGGATCAGCTCCACCCCCTGTCTCTGGGAAAGACTCTGAGGCTATGTCTATACTGCAGGCTTTTTGCACAAGAACAGCTGTTCTTGTGCAAAAACTTGCCGGGTGACTACACTGCACGCATGTTCTTGTGCAAGTACATTTACAGTACAGTGTCGGAAAACAGGGCTTCTTCCGGAAGAGTATTCCTCTCCCATGAGGAATAAGCCCTCTTGCGCAAGAGCTCTTCCACAAGAAGGCAGTGTAGACAGGCAACATGATTTTCTTGCACAAGAAACCCCCTATGGCTAAAATGGCCATCAGAGCTTTCTTGCACAAGAGAGCATCCACACTGCCATGGACGCTCTTGCACAAAAGCACATCTCTTGTGCAAAAGCACATGGCAGTGTGGACGTGCTCTTGCGGAAGACCTTTTGCACAAGAACTCCTGCGCAAAACAGTTCTTGCACAAGAAACCTGCAGTGTAGACGTAGCCTGAAGCTACATCTACACTGGTGGGTTCTTGCACAAGAACATCTTGCGCAAGGGTTCTTGTGTAAGAACACGTCCACACTACCAGGTGCTTTTGCGCAACAGTGCCCATGGCAGTGTGGACGCTCTCTTGCGCAAGAAAGCTCTGATGACCATTTTAGCCATAGGGCTTTCTTGCGCAAGAAACCTCTGCCCAGCGTCCACACTGCCCTCTTGTGCAAGAGAGCTTACACTTGTTAGAAAAGAGCGTAGCTCTTGTGCAAGAAGCCCTCTCTTACCACACTTTACTGTAAATCTTCTTGCGCAAGAGCGAGCGGGCGGGCAGTGTGGACGCTCTGCGGAAGAACAGACATTCTTGCGCAAGAACCCGCCAGTGTAGACATAGCCTGAGTGATAAAAAGAAGCGGCACCAACACATGGAGGCATTCATAGACTTTAAGGTCAGAAGGGACCATTATGATCATCTAGTCTGACCCCCTGCACAATGCAGGCCACAGAATCTCACCCACCCACTCCTATAATAATCCGCTCACCTATATCACAGATATTGAAGTCCTCAAATGATGGTTTAAAGGCCCCAAGATGCAGAGAATCCTCCAGAAAGTGATCCGTGCCCCATGCTACAGAGGAAGGTGAAAAACCTCCAGGGCCTCAGCCAATCTACCCTGGAGGAAAATTCCTTCCCGACCCCAAATATGGCGATCAGCTGAACCCTGAGCATGTGGGCAAGACTCACCAGCCAGACACCCAGGAAAAAGTTCTCTATAGTAACTCCTATCATCCCACCATTGGCCTATTTACCACCGATAGTGAAAGGTCAATTAGTTGCCAAGATCATGCTGTCCCATCAAACCATCCCCTTCATAAACCCATCTAGCTTAATCTTGAAGCCAGATAGGTCTTTTGCCCCCACTACTTCCCTTGGAAGGCTGTTCCAGAACTTCACTCCTCTAATGGTTAGAAGCATTCCTTGCTCAGCTTACCAGCCGGGAGGCAGCACCACCTTGTAGATGACCCGGCAGGGTTGCTGCCAAAGCTTTCCAGCAGGGTGCACAAGACTAATTTGCACTGGGGAAAAATGAGAACCTGCTCTGAGGCAAGAGGGTCCGGGCACTCCTACCATGGGACTAGTTGCATGCATAGGAGTGTTTGTTTTAGTGCAAGGCGCCAAACTTGAAGAGGTAATGGAGAGACAGGAAGACAGAGAAGGCCTAGACATTTGAGGAAACAGAGGAACAGATGCAAATTTTCATTCCGACCCTTTTCTTAGGATGCCCAATTCCAGGACTCCTATAGCTCTAAAGAACTGAGTCTGTGTATTCTATATTTCCTGGACATGCTGATATTTCCCTGGGCTGTAAAATAGAGTTATATTTGCAGCAGAGTCTGGTTAACAAAGTGAGGATGTGTTCAGTCTAAGTGTTCACCAAAATGGTGTTGAATATGAGCTTAGGCCCTGAGCCTCCAAACATGTAAATTCTCAACTTCATTCAGGTGCATAAAGTTCAGCACAGGTTTACGTTTTTTGCAAGACCTGAGCATTATCTTTGCCCCCCTTTCATGGTACATTTCCACGGATGATTGGTCCACCCTTGAGACGCATTTCACCTAATGACCTAAAGGGAACTGCATCAGACCACGTACAAGTGCTCCATCTTTGACACATTGCCCATGTACAACAAAAATCCCTCCTTTCCAGCCTCAGTCCAACAACGCACTTGTGTACGTGCCTGACTTTAAACACATTGACTAGAGCATGCCTGTCGATGATACATTTCCACTTCAGTTCATCTGAGGAAGTGGGTTTTACCCACGAAAGTTCATGATTCTATATATTTTGGTTAGTTGCTTAAGGTGCCACAGGATTACTTGTTTTTAAAATTACCAACCAATACAGCTAATCCTCTGAGATTCACCTACATCTGTGTACCACACAGAAATGGCACCTGGTTAGCTTCTATCCCTTTTGTCTCCTTTTTGGGGACACACGCATCCGCATCCTGGAGGATAGTCTGGTGGTTAAAGGAATTCACTTACTACTTGGAAAACCTGAGTCTGAGTCCTTGCTCTCTCACTGTATGGTTTTGGAGAAGCCTCCTACTCATCGGCCCTGCAGTCAGAGCTATGATTGCAGCTCATGCAGGTAAACCCATACTCGCCTGAATGTAGCTAATGTGGCTTTAAAAAAAAATAGCAGTGAAAATGCTCCCAACTCACACCATGGTCTGCCCTGCCTTGTCTTCTCTATTCTTTTCAGCCATGCTGTAATCACAGCTCCTAGAGCAGCACAGATCTACCCTTTGTTTCTCTGCACCTCGGTTCCCCATCTGTAAACTGGGATTAATAGCATAGCTGTCACTCCCAGGGTACTGTGTGGCTAAATATATTAAAGCAGTGGTCACCAACCAGTAGATCAGGATCTACTGGTATATCTTGGAGCCTCTGACAGGTGATCCTGACTGGTTTGGCCCTGTGGCTATCAAGAGCCAGCACTTCAGCTGCTCCTCCTCCCACTGCTGCACATCTCTGGCCCTTTGCCTTGGAGCTGTTCCCCCAGAAGCCTCCTGCTTGCTGGGCTGGGCAGGGGAGGGGAAGGGAGAGGAGAGGAGAGGAAGGTGCTGATGTCACGGTGTCCCCTTCTCCCACCCTGTATCTTATCTCCACAGAGCAGAGAGAGGGCACAGCAGGAGTTGGGAGGGAGTTTGCTGGCTGCTTTGGGGAGTGGTGCAGGGCCAGGGGTGAGCCTGTGTTAGCCCCACTGCACCATCACTCAGGAGCCCCCCTGAGGTAAGCAGTGCCCAGCTGGAGTTCACATCCTGAAACCCTAACCCAGTCATGAACTGCCTCCTATACCTCAAGCCCATGCCCTAGCTGTGAGCCCCCCTGCATCCAAACACCCTCCCAGAGCCTGCACCTAGATCCCCCCCCTGCAACCCAACTGCCTGCCCCAAGCTCATCTCATAGCCCCTCACACTCTAAATCCCTTAACCCAAGACCAGAACTTTTACCCCAACCCTCTGCCCTAGCCTGGTGAAAGTGAGTGAGGATGGAGGAGGAGGTAGGGTGGAGTGAGGAGGGGCGGGGCCTTGGAGAGAGGCAGGACAAGGAGCACAAAGGAGCTGGGGCAAGGGTATTCGGATTTGAGGTAGATCTTGGATTGCACTTAAATTCAAAAAGTGATCTAGTGCCTAAAAAGGTTGGAGACGACTGTATTAAAGACTGTGAGGTGCTCAGATAATATGGTAATAGGGTCCACATAGGTAGACAGGCATATACTCTAAAGTACCCTCACCCTCCATCTATTGAAAAACACAGAATTATTTGGGGAGAGACAGGAAACTGATTGCTGCTTCTTTAGTAACTAAGGGTACATCTACACAGCAACGTTATTTCGAAATAACTAGCGCTATTCCAAAATAACTTAGTCTGCGTCTACACAGCAGGCAGTTATTTCAAAATAATGTCAAAATACGAGGAGTAAGGGAAGGCAGAGGAAGAGAGTGTTGTGTTTCGAAATAAGTGCTGTGTAGATGCGCCCAATTTCAAAAGAAGCTATTTTGAAAATAAGCTACGCAATTGACATAGCTCAATTTGCGCAGCTGATTTCGAGTTACGCCCTGCGGTGTAGACGCACCCTAAGGCTACGTCTACACTGCAGAGTTTTTGCGCAAAAATGGCTGCTTTGGCACAAAAACTCATGGAGTGTCCACACTACAAGCACATTTTTGCGCAAGAAAAAGTACAGTAGATTATCAGCAGACAGGGCTTTTTGTGCAAGCGTTATTCCTCTTTCTACGAGGAATTAGCCTTTTTGCGCAAGAGCTCTTGTGCAAAAAGGCGAGTGTGGACAGAGAACAGGGGTTTCTTGCACAAGAAACCCGTATCAGAAACAGCACAGGTGCTCTGATGACCATTCTGTGAATGGCCATCAGAGCTTTCTTGCGGAAGAGTGTCCGTGGCAGTGTGGACGCTCTTGCGCAAAAGCACATGGCAGTGTGGATGCACTCTTGCGCAAGAACTTTTTGCAGAAGATCTCTCTTCTGCAAAAAGTTCTTGCGCAAGAAGCCTGCAGTGTAGACATAGCCTAAGAGTGCAGGCTGAATCATGTCTGTCATTGAAGTGACACCAATATCTGAAAGCCGGTACATGAAGCGTAAGTAAAGAATGCTGCTTGAAATCTGTATGCCGGAGAGGCAGAGCACTTTGAGGATAAAGCAATTTTTGTTTCACAGCATTCCTTTTGTATCCTTCTGACAAGGCAGCATAAAAAACTTAACCCCCCGCTCCCATTGCTGCCTTAAAAGAAAACAGAGAAGACCTATCTTTAGCATCAAATGAACAATGGGCACTCTTCCAGAAAGGAGAAAGAAAGAGTTGTGGAAGAAAGTGCAAAGTGTTCTAACATCACATGAAATAAATATTTAAATGATAGGCATTTGGCGCATTGGCTTGCAGATGTCAGGGTAGCATTGACACCTCAGGTTTATATGAAACACTGGGTTGGCAAGGGAGGTGGGAGACAAGGGAGCTAGAAATCTCTTATCATAGCTTGGGATAGACAGAGATCCACTAACAACAAATGCTTTTCATGTTCAAAACACTTTAGAAATAGTAACTAATTAATTGGCCTACTACAAGCTGGTATATTTCATCCTATCAAGCAGACATCACATGGCTGAAATTTTCAAGGTCAGGGTGGCGCTACTTCATATTGCTGGGGGAGAGGCCGAACCACAAGGTGTGAGCACCACTATTCTATCTAGCTAAGCGAAAGTCTCCACCTCTGGTGTGCTGGGCACACACTACATGTCTACCTCCCATCCCAAAGAAGCACGGTTACTGTAGGTAAGCACTTCATTTTCAAGGCTTCCCAGGAGATATGGACACATCAATTCAAATGGGATTTGGGCCTCTAAAATCCTTGAGGCAGCTTTGAAAAGAAACTCTTGGGCTGATCCAGCTTGCACACTAGAAAGTCATAGGAAGCCACCTGGAACAATTGAAGTACAACAGAAAGTGGATACTACTCTACCTACAGGGTCAGATTCTCAAAAATCAGTGCAGCTAAATAGCACCTGCTGAGAATCTGCTGTTTAGCCAAAGCCCACGAAAGTCTCTGATTTACTTTTAGTGGGCTTTGGCCTGGGGCTAGAGAGAGAAAATATTACAGTCTGGATCGCTGCTCCGAGTTGCAGTGCACACGTGGGTTGTATGTGGGGGGAGTGGGAGACAAAGAGGTTTCTCCATCGAGTCCTCCACTTATTAAATCTGCTGCTGCACCATCATGTCTAGCCAGGTGGCTAGCACAGGCCTGGAAGGCATCAATAGGCCAGTATGAATGAGTGGAGCAATACACACCCTCGTCTTGCACAACTGCAATGAAAGCCTCCCTTTCAGAGTGCCGGATGGACAATCCAGGCATGTAACTTGCTCACCGTGTAAAAAAGCCAAACAGACACTTTCTGGAGGTAATTTTCAAGAGGTTAGAGCAGGTTAATGGATGAGCTTGTTCTCAGTGTACTCAGGCTAGATTTATTATTTTTGAAAAAATGACGGCTGGATTTTACATAATCCACTTCAGATGGGACAGGTGGGAGTCTGCCAGTTTCCTTCCCCTGTTGAACAGGCATCAGCAATTAATAGCAGAGCCTAGGAGACCAAACCATGGGTAGCTCCACTTGATTAAAAAACAAAATCTCCTCCATCTGGGTCACGCCCCCAAGAGCTCAGATAACAAAGTACAACTTTGATGGATGTGTCACCGAACATCACTGTCTAGAATTTTTCCAAAGAGAGCAACATCTCTAATAGCAGATGCTACTGGTGCAGCCCCCAGATTGTTAGTTATTTGTGTCTTCAGGGTCTGATTTCCCATCGGTGTTTGTGCTTCTCTCTCATTGGTGCCGACCCATCTGAACAAACAGCCTGTAACTGGGAGCACAGGTGGCTTGTGGTTAAGATACTGCATTAATGTTCAGGAGAATGATCTGATTCTGCGACCTGGTTCCTGTCTGGCTTTGTGCAACTCACTTATTTTGGCTGTGTTTTGAGTTCCTCACCCGTACACTGAGATGTGGTCAACCTCTCTCCCTTGGGGGTTGTGAAGGTAAACGCATTAATTAGATGAGGTGCAAAGGGCACTTTACCCGATTGCTTAGTGATATTAGACCACATTACACATCAGGGGTTTGGGTGGCTCTTCTTTTAGCAGGCTGTCTTTGTGTGATGCCCAAAATACAGTAAAATATGTTTAAAGGAGCAAGCCAAATAGCCTCCAAATATTTGTTTCAGAGTGGAAATGATTTTTTAGCGTTTCCGTTTGGCAAAAATTGTTCCAGAAACTGAGGTTACTTGAAAGTGACTATTTAAAAACAGGGGGTTGCTTTTTTTTTGATAGTGCAGCATTTGTGGTAAGTGTTAGTGTAGTTCAACCCTGAGCAGTTATTTTGGTTGCCAATAAAACCTCTGAAATTGACACTTGTGAGAAATTAATATTATCTATTATTCCCTAGGGTTGGTAGAGCAAATAGCAAGAGAAAGTTCATTTTTGGCCAAAATAAACATAATAAAAATTTGCAACGATGCTAATTGCACCTAACAAAACGACAAGTGAAAAAAAGAGTTTGCCGCTTGGCAAGAGAACTTGATCTGAAAACCTTGTAAGAGTGTATTTCAAACTAAACTTTGTTTGGATTTGCTTGCATTGACATTGTCTCTAAAAGTCCTCCTCACTGAAAATTTCCCAGTGGCCCAGTTTTCCATTCAAAAATGTTGATTCTCCAGATTGAGACTTTCTGCAGAGAAGTGTCAGTTTCTCTGAAATTTCGGCTGTTTGATAAGATTATTTTAGGCAAGCTCAGAATTAATCATTTCAATATTTGCATTTCAAAATAACTTTTTTTTAATCTCATCTTTTATTCTAAACAAAAGTTCTGATTTTAGCTACGCAAAATATTTCTACTAACCTTAAACCACAGTATTTTGGAATTTTGCAGGAAATTCTGAATTTCTCCACTTCATTCTGATTCAGAACGAAAGCAGATTTCAAAATCATGGCAATTCCAGTGAAAGAGGCAGGCTGGTTTCCTCAGAGCTCCACCTGAAACCTTTATTCTAGTTACCACATTCAGACAGTGAAATAGAGCCAGCCACTTACTAAAAAAAACAACTAATGGTCTGGTAGCACTTTATAGACTAACAAAACATGTAGATGGTCTCATGAGCTTTCATGGGCACAGCACACTTCTTCAGATGACCGGAGGTATGAGTTTGGGATATGAAAACTCGAAATGAAGGGGAGGGGGGAGAGAAAGAAAAAAGGGAAGGGGTAGGAGACAGCATCATTAAGTATCTGGTGTCTCCCACTCCCCTCTCTTTCTCTTTCTCTCTCCCCCCTTCCCCTCTCCTATTTATTTCGAGTTTTCATATCCCATACTCATAACTCCAGTCATCTGAAGAAGTGGGTTGTGCCCACGAAAGCTCATGAGACCATCTACATGTTGTGTTAGTCTATAAAGTGCTACCAGACCATTTGTTGTTTTTTTCTGTAACAGACTAACTCAGCTACCCCCTGAAGGCACTCACTAAGTTAGATCCCTTTTTACATGGATTTAATTTAAATAGAGTAATCTTAACAAAATACTGGTGGAATGGAGCTAAAAATTAGGCCCATACATTTTTAGGCCCAGAGAGTCATCTGATGAAAATTGGAATAGGTTCATTCGTTTTTCATGGGGCCAAGTCAATGAAAAGCAACTGAAAATATGGTCCCTCATGTTTTATACAGGTATTAGCTTCATAATCCTTTTAAACATAGGCTTCCATTGGTCTTTAATGAAGAGATTGCAGCCCGTCTCTGGGGGTGGGAGCAGTCTTAGCTCCCAGACTCGGTGTGAGCTGGAACGGAGCAGGGCTGCCTGGCCGCCTAGCTCCTAATACACTTTAAATGCAGAGCCTCGGCGGGGCTCCTGGACTTAGCGCAAGTCAGGACTGAGCCAGGCGACTGGCCAGCCTGCTAAAATAGTTACTGGTGGCGGGGGAGGGGAGAAGGAAATGCGTGTAGTCTATAGCATTAACCTTATAAGCTTTTGCTTATCGGTGAATCAACTACACTATTCCATCCCTAAAAGGCAGAAGACTGGATTGAGGGGATACTCTCACCTCTGAGATGAAGGGGGCTTTGGAGAGGAATTTCATCTCCACAGAGATCAGGAGAAGTAAGCTTGGAAGGGGTGGGAAACAGCGACTGCTGTTTTAAACAGCTTTCTCCAGCGCGTGGAAGTGTGGCAGGCAGCCAGTTGACAAGATCCTGTTACAACAGCGGGAGCCAGGTAAAAAGCCATAGAGCGGGATGCTCTAAGGATTGCAGAAAAAGCAGAAGGGGTCGTGGCAATGTTTTGGCAAGACCATGCTAAGATCCGCTTCTTACCTGCCGAGTTCCAAGGGGGCCACCCAGCAAAGGTGAGGGTGAACTATTGCCCGTAGCATGTGCCAGTTTGTCCATCCATCTGTCTTGGGACAATGAGTCACAGGTGAAGTCTGAGTTCCTGAGAGCTTTGCTGAGGTCGGATGCCGCTTGTCAGAAACCACTTCCTGCTGTGCCAGGACACCTGGTTGCAACTTCCTACTTCGGCTAGTGCTTCAGTTTGTCAGAGAGGTGGTCACGTGTCTTTGAGGCTTCAGGGTGTCTCGTTCCTAAAACAGAACACTTGTCTAGTAAAACCTTTAATGCTGGAAAAACACCACCACCGAAACAGGAGAAAGCGTCAAAGAAAAACAAAACCCATCGCGTTGTTTTGGAATCCTGGGGTCAGAGAGGAAGAGGTTTGTGTGAAGGGGTCCTATTGGCTTCTTTAATGGATTGATTGTGGGCAAAGGTCCCTTTCACCTCCCACGAGTAGAGGACCCCCATGATGGCTTGGCATGAGTTCTTCAAGTTCTTGAAACTTCCCTAGGAAAGTAAGGCCCAAATCTTCAGCTGGCCTAAATCAGCCTAATGTAACCTACACATCTAGTGGGTGTGGTGTGCTATCCCACGCAGGGGCACTTAGAACACTTAGAGAGAGAGAGAGAGAGAAAATGCGTTGGCTCTACAGCCTCACCTGAGAGCCAGCTGGCTTTTAGCTTGAGCTATAGAAACTCATGCATGCAGCTCCCAGTGTCCTAGGTTCCCTTCCACCTAGTGGTGTTACAAGGCTTTGAGGGATTTATGTCCATTTACACCGACCGAAGATCTAGCCCAAAGACTCAGGATAACCATAGTTGTTCTGTAGGATAAATGGCTATGCAGCACTCCATGGGCAGATAGGCAGATTTCCAACTCTGGCATTCTGCCTGTTAAACACTTAGAAAATTCAATAACTGGTCCCTTGCCAAAATGACTCCCCGCCAGTCTTTTCAGCATCTTGTATGATATGCAGAAACCAGGACGTAAAAGCCAGTCTTAGTGTCTCTAAAGTCATGGTGGTGAACCGAGTTTTGTAAGTGTCACATACATTTGAGATTTGATACAAGCCATGGCTTCAAGTATCTGAAAACGCAAGCTGTGAGCTATTTTAGGAGCCCATCTCATACTCGGTTGCACAAGCAAAACTGTGCCACATTCTGCTTTTGCTGATGTGTGTGTAATTGTGCTGTATGCTTGCACATGAAATAGGACTGTTGTACGTAGGCCACAATCCAGACTCAGGTTGAGCGTTGCCTTTGGAGGTTGAACAATATTTGGCACAAAGGAATTCAACGTGCTGAGGGATAAAGGCAGCACTCACATTATGTTCTGAATCCTGGATGGTACGCCAGCAGGAAACATACCCTAGTACAGGGGTGGCCAACCCACGGCTTGCAAGCTGCATGCGGCTCTTCAAAGAAAAAATTGAGGCTCCCGCACCCGCAGCTCTTAAAGGGGCAGTGTGTTTCTGTCTGAAAGAGACAGAGCCGGAGTTGCGGCGTCCCGTGCAGACTTAAAAGTGGCCGCCTTCAAAATGCCTGCGGTGGCCGGGGCCTTTTCCCCTCAGCTCTTTGCATTGTGTCCACCACTAGTTTGGTTCTTCATCTGTAACGGGTTGACCACCCCTGCCCTAGTACAATCTGTGATGCGTCCTACTGATGCACGGTCTTGTCCTTTAAAATACGGCTCTGAAGAGTGACTGAAAAAGGGCATCGTGAAGCTCCATGTTGTGGTTTCTCAACTCCTGTCTGATCAAATTGGCCCAGGCTACCAGTTAAAAGCTGCTGCTTTTCCATCTGTCATTCCTTCTCGTTCATTAGCAGCAGAGCTCAGAGCCAAATCTGACTCAGTTACGCCTCTGCACCTCCAAGTCTTGAGAGATGGCCTTGCGCAGCCCTGGACAAACTTACCAAACTTCAAGGGGTTTGCACAAGTGTCAGTGATTGGAGCTCGGAGAACAACCGATGACGATGCACAAGAACCTACCAAATCCAGATGTGCACTGAGGCTGCTTATAGAGTGAGGGTCTACTTCACTGGCAGTGCGGTGGCACATGAAGAGGAAGGGCGGGTAGGATCAGGCTCTGAAGTAACTATGAGAATCGTCTGCTGATTTTAATCAATGGAGGTCTGGTGACTTCGATGGTGTTACACCAATTCACAGCAGTTCAAAATCCAGCCAAATAGATACTGACTACAAGAATGGGTTTACGTCATTTCACACCGGCTTCATATTTTTTTAATTTTTTTTTGCTCCGACTGAAAGTAAAGTTCTTTATATCTCCTGTTGTCTCTCCTTGATACAACACTCTGGAATTATGGGGTGGCAATTTGGGACCCTAACAACGTTCCATGGACAGGGGGGATTCCTGGTAGCTAGTAGTGGCTTTCAGTGTGTCCCAACGTCGATCAAAAAGGCAGCCCGCAAGGTATCGTTGAAAAAGTAACCCACTGGAGCTAAATAGCATTGTGCAACACAGGTGTTAACATACTGTATGGAGCTATGAATATTACATTTTAAAATCTGTATCTGAGCGAAGCCAGGCTGCCAGGCAGCATGGCCCCAGCCCCTCCCAGGGGGCAGAGCAGTGCAGGCAGTTTTGGGAAGGCAAAGCCTTCCCTTGCCTACATTCCCTGCCACTCGTGACAGAAGCCTTGAGCCCCGGTAGGTGCGCCCAGCTCTCGAACTGCTGCAGATTATTGTATGCAGCTCGCTGGGTCAGTAAGTTTGGCCACCCATGCTTGTAAAGCAACCCCATGCCGGGCTTACAGGGAAGGGCGCGTTTACCCCAGTTAGGTTCAGAGTGGGGCTGTTGTGCCTTAGGCAGGTTGCTGGGGGCCAGAGTTGCTAATCCAGTGATGCACGGGACACAGGCCCTGAGGGTATAATCCACATGCTTTTCTGCTGGTGTCCAGATGAGAGAACTAGAAGCAGCTGAGCATTTAAGGTACCCGGGGTTGCAGGGCAGGTGGCAACCTAACCCCTTAGTGGTCTGGATTGCACCCCAGAAAATGACCATAATAAATGCCAATGCTACTCTCCAAACCCGCACTCAGTTTCCGGTCGCAGGTGTTGCAGGTGAATCATGGCTTTTTGGGAGGTAGCCCAGAGCTGGGTGACAAGAGTTAAAAGTTTTGGCATCCATCCACTTTGCTAAGACCAGACACTTAACAAAGAGCGTCTCTGCCAGCTGTTCAATGCATTCGCTGACGTCAAGGACAGCAAATCCACTCCAACCCTTTGCTTGCCATTTGGGCAGTGCCCTGTTTTGACAATCAAATAAACGTTCTGATTCCGCTGGCAAAGGATGGGAGTGGAAAGTTGGCGGCTGATGAGGTTGCGCTTTGCCAAAACTTAAACGCTATCTTTGCCTTCGTGGCCATGGAAGAAGTTGAGGGGAGCACCCTAGAGAATGAGCTGCGTTTTCCTGGGGAAGACGAGGGAGCAACATTTTGAAAGGATTTATTGTTGCCTCCGAGCGGCAAAGGCAATGAAAAAATGAAGGAAGCTTATGAAAGTGCCAGGCATGGAAAATTGTATCTCAGACATTGGAAGGAAGTAGTAAAAGGCAGGAAAACTTTTTGCTGAAAGAGCTCACTGAAGAGGGGAAAAGAAATTCTGGAGGCTCTGAAATGACAGATCTTTTACAAAAACATTGATAAGCAACGAGGTTAGGAAAAAGCATTCAAATATGATTTTCATGAGTGCAAAACTCAAGGTCTGTCTCTATCTGCATGCCTCCTTTGCATGTGCATTGATCACAGCTAACAGTTTTTCCATTGGGTAGTCCGCATACCCGGTTCTGCATACAAATACTCGTTGCACATACAGTGTCAGCAATTGCATGTGCAAAAAATGCAGGTAGGAGCCTTCAGAAAAGCATGACTGTGAATTGTTTGTGATGTGCTTGTGCGGCCACTCAGAAGATATTCAAATGCCGCCAGCTGGTTAACAGAGCACCCACAGCTAGGTTTTTGTGTTGATTGGTGCACATGCCTCACTGCACATAGAAAAAATTATTCCACACCTGGATAGGAAAAATCCTCATATGGATGGAAAAGATTAGAGGGAACATTGCTGTGCAGTAAATCCCTTGTCAGAGAGGGCACTGGATTTGTTACTGTTATTCTCATTTGTACTTAGAGTACTGCTTGGATCCCCAGCTGAGATGAGGGCCACAGTGAGTTAGGCCCGGTACAAACACATAATGACAGGCAGGCCCTGATCTAAAGCGTTTGGAGGGTAAGTAAACAGGGCAAAGGGCACGAGAGGAGAATGATCACTCGGACGGTTCTGAGTCCTTCTGGGTGAAGCAGAGCCAAATTCTGTGGCAAAAGTGGGACATTCCATGGGAACGTTAATTTATTCTGTCAGCATGAAATACCCTTCTCCCCCATCCACTTGCCCAGGTGAACGCAGCTGTCCCTCAAATTGCATTCAGTCAGGGGAAACCCATTGAGGGGTTCTTCTGAGGAGGAATTTTTCCCTCTTCTGCTCTCCATGCATCCTACAGAGCCACTCACATCCCAGGCCTCAGCTCCCCCAGTGTAGAAGTTGTGTCTGGCTTGGAACAACCTTCCCCGCCATCTTTTAGGCAGCTTCCACCTGGCCTCTCCCACACTCTCAGTGGCCGTGAATGTGCCAGGCAGCCCAGTTCATCAACAGGCCAGTGCGCACAATACAATACAGCCCAACTAAGTCCCCTTCCAGAGACAACTGAGAAGAGTCAGCAGCAGAAAGATGCCAGCAAGGCAGGGAGATAGAAAACAAAACGTCCATTTGCAACAAAATGGCAAATTCCACAGTGCACATGCAGAGAAATTCGGGAGAAATGCTCCAGTTCCTGAGCCACAATAGTAGAGTCCACTATGCCTCAACTGGGGTGAAGGAGGCTGGCCACAAGGCTCAGAGCAGTTCTCTTAGGCTTTCCATGGATTCCAGAAGCAATACCTTGCTACGGCTACACTGTAGCCTTCTTCCGGAAAAGCTTATGCAAAGGAAGCGCGGCATGGAATATCGCCGTGCTTCATTTGCATAATTAATTAGCAGCCACTTTGGCGCAAGAGGCTTTTTGTGCAAAAAGGAGCTGTGTAGATGGCTCCTTTTTGCGCAAAAACCCCCTCTTGCGAAAGAGCCGTTCTTCCTGAAAACATGAGGAGGGTTTTGCACAAAAAGGAGCCGTCTACACAGCGGCTACTAATTAATTATGCAAATGAAGCACGGTGATATTCCACGGCACGCTTCATTTGCATAAGCTTTTTCTGGAAGAAGGCTACAGTGTAGCCGTAGCCTTAGTCTCTGTGCATTCAGTTCTCAGTGAATCCATGGTAAGATCATAGAATCAAAGAACCCTAGAACTGGAAGGAACCTCGAGAGGCCATCAAGTCCAGTCCCCTGCCCTCACAGCAGGACCAAGCACCTAGATCATCCCTGACAGATGCTTATCCAACCTGCTCTTATATATCTCCAGAGATGGAGATTCCACAATTTCCCCAGCCAATTTATTCCAGTGTTTAACCACCCTGACAGCCAGGAAGTTTTTCCTAATGTCCAACCTAAACCTCCCTTGCTGCAGTTTAAGCCCATTGCTTCTTGTCCTATCCTCAGAGGTCAAGGAGAACAATTTTTCTCCCTCCTCTTTGTAACACTCTTACAGATACTTGAACTGCTCTCATGTCCTCTCTCAGTCTTCTCTTTTCTAAACTAAACAAACCCAATTTTTTCAGTCTTTCCTCACAGGCCATGTTTTCTAAACCTTTAATCGTTTTTGTTGCTCTTCTCTGGACCTTCTCCAATTTCTTCACATCTTTCCTGAACTGTGGTGCCCAGAACTGGACACAGTTCTCCAGTTGAGGCCTAATCAGCACAGAGCAGAGCAGAAGAATGTCTCCCCTTGTGTCTTGCTCACCGCACTCCTGTTAATGCAGGTTTGCAAATGAGGTGTGAGTGCCTAGAGCACAACTTGTTATTGAGGGGTGAATTCTGCAGTCACAGAATGTGGGGTGAACGGATTGTCGGCCTCAGCTGGGGGAATTAAGGCCCGGCTCGATTCAGGGCTCAATTTTTTCCCTTCTTGTGGCCATTTTGTGTTTCTCAGGCAGAGCCAAGTGTTCCTATCTGCTCCTAGCTAATCAGCAGAGCAGTCCAACTGCACAGAGCTGCTCTCAGCTTCACACCAGCTCTCTTCTCTCCCGACGTACTCGGTATGTCAGAGATGGACAGGTACGTTCTACCCCTCCCTCTGCTGGTCCTAAAAGGCCAAAAGGCCGCTTGGCTACCAGCCAACTGGTGTGCATTAGAGCAACCCCACGAGTCATATCTGGACGTGAGCGCTGACTGCTCTGTAGTGTCCCCGTTAAGCATAAGAAACAGCTGCACGGGCACGAGACAGCAAATCAAGGCCTTTTCTGCTCATCATGGGAGCTGTCTAGATGCAAGTGGTGGAGGCCTCATCAAATCAGGCAGCGTGCGCTCACCCCAGTGTGCTAGCTGAAATGTTTCCTCTCTCTGGAGCATGTAGCGACCATGCTGGCTGTGTTTGCCCACACCGTCACTGCAGTTGGCAGTATGTCTCTAACTCCTTGGTGGAACGCTTTGGGGCACCCTGAGGATGAACGCTGCTGTATGAAAATTAATTCTTCTCTGCACTCGTCCATTTTTGAAACGAGGTGGGTAAAGAGATGAGATTTCCCGGGCTGATGAATGACTAATACAGCTTGATGTACAGAAGGGACAGGAAATGAGGTAAGGGGCCAAAAATAATCCTGGAAACTATAGCCTACAAGGAAGCCCAGTGTCATCCAGAAAATAAAAGGCCTACAGTGATGTGACATTAAGACCATCTGGACAGCATTTGGCAGTCGTCGAAAAGCAAACACAGTCTTGAGATGTCATTCCAAAAGCAAGGCGCACATATAAACGATGCTACTATCCAGCGAGGAAGATCATGTTTAGAAAACGCTGGGTAGTTCTGGTCTGCGTGGATGTTCCTGCGACCGAAGCGGTGCAGCCAGAGACCAGTTAAAAATGATTCAGGATATTTTGGGAGTATGACATTTGCAGAGGGGATTAAGCAGCTCTGGCTTGTGTAAGTTTAGAATAAAAGGAGCCTTGCCTTGCCGGGGAATATGCCTGAGGTACAAAGGAGCTGGAATTGCAAGCAGTGCATTAATGCCAATCAGCTATGTAATCACAGAGCCGGAGCTCATCAGCGGAGGCTGTAAGGTCTAGCAAATAAAATCCTGTTGTTTATACAGCACTTAGCACAATGGAATTCTCATCCATGACGGAGGTGCCTAGGCATTACCACAATGCAAATAAGTAAATTGAGAATATTATAGCCTGGCAGGAGGAACACGAAAGCTTTTAAATTCCCAATGAAGAAAT
The DNA here is from genome assembly GCA_019425775.1 of Rafetus swinhoei. NCBI lineage: Eukaryota > Metazoa > Chordata > Testudines > Trionychidae > Rafetus > Rafetus swinhoei. The sequence goes on along the minus strand of CM033427.1, from coordinate 125,269,843 downwards.
ACCATTGAGAGCATGGTGGAATCAGTGCCGTCCTTACACATACGCAGTTGCGTAGGGCACCTGAAAATTTGGGGCACCACTGGGTCTTAATGTCCTCCAGTCCACTTCTTTCTATCCCTGGTCTGTGGCTTTCTATTCCTCCAGAGAGGATCTAGTAACTTAAAAGTGACAAAGCCTGCCAAAGCGATTAGCAGCACAGCAAACCACTGAAAGAGCCATTCAAGTGGTAATGAAGCCATTTAACAGGCATTTGCCAACCTCAGGTATAGACTGTCACTTGAGTAGACTGTCACTGGAGTTTGATTTAATGGGTCTAGTAAAGACCTACTAAATCGAACACCGAGGATGCCCCTGTCGACGCCAGTACTCCTCCATTCGTGAGGAGTAAGGGAAGTCACCGGGAGCATTTTCTCCCATCAACCTTCCACTGTGGAGATGGCACCGAGGGTTAAATTAAGGTATGTTGATGACAGCTACACAATTAACGTAGCTGGAGTGAGTATCTTAATTGGACCTTCCAAGTAAGTGTGGAAAAGGCCTATCAGATTTATTAGGACATAAGCTTTTATGGGTAAAACCCACTTCATCAGATGAATTGGAGTGGAAGTTACAGAAGCAGGGGTGTATATATAAGGAAGAAGGTGCTTGCGTTAACTAACCTAATCCAGTCAGGGTGGAAGTGGGTCATTCATAGCATTTGGTGTGAAGATGTGACTATCCGTAGAAGGGAAATTGCCTTTATAATGTGTTAACCACTTGAAATCCTTATTCAGTCCTCAGTTGATAGCGTTGAATTTGCAAATGAATCCTAATCAATCTGTTAGCCTCTAAGGTGCCACAGGACTCCGACTTGTTTTGGCAGATACAGACTAACACAGCCTGCCCCTTTGAGACCCATCACCAAGATGATGGAGATCATGCCCAGGGGCCTCCTCTTGTACCTGAACTTCTTTGTGAGGATTTGTACAGCTAATATGGCAACAATTGTTCACCTCCTTTCCATAAATTCCACATTGACCCTTCCAAATGTCAATCACAAGGATTTCCACACCATTCATCTGGCGTTTTCTCTTTTTTCAGGCTATCGTTGAATGGACTTGTGAAACACTGGATTCTTTCTCTTTGCAATGATGTTAGTGCAATGCAGCCACTGGTACGGCATCCAGTCCATGTGCATTCTCGTTTTCCAGAGTGTCTCTGGAACCCCTTCCTCCTGCATGCAACCTATCACATTCGGGTTCGGCTGATGCCTTCTCAGCTCCTTCCTCCGGTCCTCCTCATTCATCACGCTTCCCGAAAAACCACTCCAGATTTGATGAGTTGGTTCAGCAGCCATTTGCAGCCCACTGTGTTCTTTTCTAATCTAAATCGAAGCTGTTCATTTTGGGGCAACTAGTTGTACAGGTTGAACCTCTCTAGTCTGACACCCTCAGGACCTGCCCGGTGCTGAACCAGAGAATTTGCTGAACCATGGGAGGTCGCTATTGTCTAGCAGCATTACCAACACTTCCACTGCTTACTGGGCTCTTAGAAGATATTTAGGGGTAAATTAGAGCTAAATAACAGCACAGAACACAGAGCCAGGACTGGTGGCTATGAACAAACTTTATGGGACTGCAGGAATCTTGGCCACATCCATGACAAGTGGACATCCGGCAACTAAAATCATGCTGGACCATGGATGTTGCTGGACCAGAGAATGCTGGACTAGAGAAGTTCAACCTGTACTCCTAAATTATCTCCATGGCATAAAGCTGGCCCAGCATCAGGAGAACCCCTTCCATGCCCCAGCCTGAGCTCTGTGCTCTGTTCCTCGCCAATGGCTGAGGCTCTGGGCTGGGATCTTCCAAAGAACTGATGCTAAACAAACGTTCCTAACCTATAATTACCACAGATCGTGTGTTATAGGGGCTTGAGCTGGGATTCTTTCCATTAGCCACAATCAGTTTTACATCAGGCCTTAATTTTCCATCCCCTCATCCAACAATTCTCCTAGAATTTTTTCCTAGTATTTGAAAGCTAATGTCATTTGCGGGGCAAACCTCATATTATGCAGGTTCCTGGCCACTCTTTTTTTCTTTCTTAATTTGATCTTTCATGATATTCCCCTGCAGATTGATTTGTATTCATCCCCCTTTTCTGGCTTTATTCCTTTTGCTCTTCAGAGTTCATTTCAGGATCCACTTATCTTACTACCCACTTTGAAAGCCCATCCTTGTCTAAATTAACTCACATGATCTTGCATCTAAACTCCGGGCACACAGGAATTGATCCACCACAGGGATACTATCCATCAGTTTTCAAACTGCCAAGGAATTCTCTGGCTGCTTTCTCTGGATTTGAGATGCAAGCTCTTAACCACTATGCAGGGTCATCATAACTATCAGACCTACCACACCACGGTCGGGAGTAGGAGACAGATATTTTGAGGCTCAAGGCAATGGGGGGAGAGAGGAGAGAGGAGTGAGGGTTGTTCATTTCGGGGGGCGGGAGGGGTGGAGGAAGAAGGATGAGTTAGTGTGGTGGCTTGTGACAGGACAGCTACCCCACACTGGCCTAACAGGGCTGTGGAGGCTGCAGCTGTGGCAGATAGCAGCCAATTAGGGCCCAGCTGGGGCTGTATAAATAAGACCTCATGGACTGGAGGAGAAGACACTCTTGCTCTAGCTGTGGGGCAGGAAGGACCTGGCTGCCAGGGAAGATGCGGAGGGTGCCTGACCCAGAGCAGGGCTGGGGAAAGGCAGGCAGAGCTGGGGATCTTGTGCCAGGCAAACTCCCAGGCTGAGACCTTGCTCTCAAGGCTTAATGGTACTGGGGCTGCAGGGAGGCAGCCAGGACAGGAGAAGGCAGAAGGGTCCACGCCCCCTTGCCAATCATGAGTGGCCATTTCAGACAGCAGTTTGCCACTGAGGCGGGGCTAGATGATGACTGGCAGTAGGTCACTAAGGCAAGGTGGGTCTAGGTGATTGGGGTCCTAATGGTGAGAAGGCTCTCTGAGGCTGAAGAGCTCATTCCCCGAGTGACCAGCAGGAGGTGCCGTGGCGGTCAGTCTTGACCCACTACATAGCTCTTAAAGGCGTAGTACAAAACTCCCAGCCCAGGGGGAAGGGAAGCAAAAGGTGGTTTTATGGCATTTTTGAGGCCCTTGGATCTTAGGGTGCTCCAGAGATAGAAACAGCTCCATGTCCAGCATAGACAATCAAAACAGGGAGGTGGCAGGAAGGGTTATCTAAAAATCTAGTCTACATTAGAAAAAAATGTTCTGATTTAATCATTTTAGAAACTGGTTTAGTTAAACGGGTGTTTTTTCCTGTCCCTACTGCCCCTCTCCCCACACCGTGTAGATATTGGTCTTGTTTTAAGAGTGCTTGGTGTTGATTGGCTTAAGTTCATAATTCCTCTCCAATTCTGATAGTAGCTCTGATTCTTAAAGCTGCTTGGAAAATTTTCAACAGAATAGTTTTTCATTCGAAAATACGGATTTACTGAAATGGACACATTCCCAAATTATTCATAGTGTGTGTGTGTGTGTCTCCCCCTTTTTCCTCCCTGGGTTACTCAGGAGCAGGTCACTCACATGTGTGCCTGATGTTTTTAACATCAAAGAAGATCCCTAGTACCCCAGGGGTGATGTTGTTTAGTTGGGGATTTCCTATGCACCCCCTGCTGCAGTCCCTTGCTCCTAAATAAATATACAATGGTGATGCCTCCACCTGGCTGGCCCTATACACACTTAATGGTGTGCCTTGGGAGCCTCCAGGAATAAAATTATTCCAGTAATAATCTGGATCTACCTCCAAGACAACAATTATAAATTATAATATATATCTAATGGATTAAATTAGAATTAACACACCTTTACTTAATTTAAAGAAAGAGGGTTTAACAGATTAAAAGAGAACAAAATCAATTAAAGTACACAGGAAGGAAACTCATCTCTCTGGCATTTGCACTGCCACCATGTCTCCCACCCCAAAGTGCGCACTCCTCTGGATTCAGAGTCCCAGACTCTTGCTTGCATGGGCACACTTGAAGGTCTGCAGCGGGAGTGGAGACAGCACTGATCATGTTCTGTGTGTGTTAGTCCAAGCTGAGCAGCCAGCTGCAAAAGCCCTCTGCCACTGGAGCAGGCCCCACCCCAGCAGCTCTGGTTCATTGGGCTGGTGACTCTGCCTCTCTTTGCACCCAGTCAGTCTATTTTCTGTGCTCTGCCCCAGACAGCACTTTCCCAAAAAGCCTAGTTACTTACAGTTACCTCCTGTGCAGGTTTATGTAGGCCCCTCTCAGCCACAGGCACAGCCAGTCTCTCTCCTCTCTAGGGACAATCAACAGCCCCTCAAGCAGCCTCCTAGATCCAAACCCCGGCAGGCTCTCGGTAACAGGCTCTAGCTGCAACACAATAGCTCCTGGCCTGGAAAAAGCTCCCCACCAGCAGCCTGGCTCCTCTCTCCAAAGTGGAGACTACTAACTCTCTCTCTCCATGCCTGGAAGACCCAACATCCCCTCCTTTTTCCTAAGGGCTCATGGGAGTTGTAGTCTCTAAGGCTAGACTGCAGCACAAAGGATCCTCCCAGTAAAAGTCAGAGGCTCCCTTAGTAAAGGGACTAATATATATATTTAGAGTTCCTTCATTGCTACTCATTGCCAGCAATTTTCTGCCATGCCAATTCCAAGCCACAATTTGTAGGTTACATTTCCAATATGTTCATTTATTTTAAATAAAACCTTGCTTTCCTGGGTTTGGTTGCACAGTTTGCAATCATGTGAAGGCCACAGAAAGAAAATGAATAAAAGGTGAGTTAGATTCATTAACCCAATGCAACGAAATGGAGAAAATTAGTTAAAGGTTGGTGATTAAAAAATAACAGTTGTAGATATAATAATCCTTATCTAAAAATTATTGCAAATGGATTTTTATTATACCAGGATAATTATGCAGAGAGATATGGATTATGATTGTCAGAAGGGTATTATTCCTAAAAGCAAAGACATCTCATTTTTAATGCACACAGCAAATGGTATAATGGCAATTTTAGAAGTGGATAATTATGGTACTAATTCATCATTTTTTCTAGAGGCAAGTCAAAGTGACTGAGTTCAGGCTCTACATCAGCCTTAAACTCAAACCTAAGCACTTATATATAAACCTGATCTAGCTCTGAAGTCAAATGGGAACCTCTCCCTTACTGAGCAATGTAACCAGGTATGTCGTTCTCTCAGGCCATGTCTACACTAGGAGATTATTTCGAATTTACTAAGTTCAACTTCTGGGCACCCAATTTTACAAATGCGAAGTTTTGTGTCCTTACTAAGGGGAAGAGCCGAATGCGGTCTGAGGCAAGTTCTGTTCATGTGGATGCACTACCTCAGACTCAAAGCTCCAGGAAAGCACTCAGAGCTACTGGAAGCCTCCCAGAGGCCAAGTAGTTCAAATTAGTGGCACCGGAGCATCCACGCTAACGTTATTTCGGACTTACAAGTTCGGGAATAGTGTTATTCCTCATGAAAAGCAGGACTACAGAGTTTGAATTCTGCGGCCCCTTACTCCGGAATAATGGGCTTGGTAGTGTGGACGCAATCACTTACAAAATCGACCTTGGGGGGCTTATTTTGGACTAAGGCCCTAGTGTAGACCAGGCCTCAGTGAACTGCAACTCATCTGGCATTGTACAAAGATAAACCTGCAAAAGTGGCAGCATTTAACTTTTATTTTGCAGGTTGACAGTGGTCCAAAATTTCCTGTAATGTTCACCAAAGATTGCCTAGGCTGCCCAGGATTATCCTTTAGCATGATACTGTTCTTTATGCTCACCGCTGTTCTTATGAATTCCTTTGATTCCTGGATCCATTCTTACTGCAGCCGGGAGGTTGGAGGGCTTGAATAAAAAGAGACAAGGTGATAATGGATGTGTCTGCATGTTCCACCAGCCTGAGGCACCTATTTATTACCGATTCTTTTGGCTGATGCTTTATTGGACTAAAAAAACCTACCACCGTTTGCAGACCTTGAACTAGTTTATAGTAGTTTAGATCTTGCTTTAAGCTATAGTCTTACATTATACCTGGCTGTAATAATAGAATGCACTATGCGGAAGTAACAATCTATATGCTTGCCTTTGATTTTTTTTGGTTCCATTGCTCATATACTTTTTTGTTGTTAACTGTGCGAACTACCTAGCACATCTTACAAAGAGGCAGGTCCCTTTAGATGTCATAGTAATTATCCCCTAGACAACTACAGAATCAAGCAAATAATGACTATATCATCCATGTTGTTGTGGACGCAGCAGTGAAATGAGGAGACACACCTCCATGGAATTAAGCATTAGGCCACAACTCATATTAAGCTTCAGCAAAGGGGAGGGTGCTACCTGTCTCCTACCCACACTCTCCTAAACCAGGCATTTAACTGTTTCCAACAAAGCAGTTACAGGGCTCCTTACCATACCACCCATAACTTGGAGTAGGGTCTCCTCAGCCTGCTCGGTAGGACTCATCTCTTTCTGGGTCTTGCCACCCTTCCCCCCAGGAGGGGACCCAGGAGTCGGGACTAACTAACGAAGATCACAAGATCTGACCTTTATTCTGCGAGCCTAAGACATCACCAAATCCCAGGCCTTTACCTCAAGGAACCCTTCCTATTGTCCGTTTTGGTCACACTGGAAACTGTTGCAATAAATTAGCAATTCCACCAAGTTCCTCAGTGATTCTGACTGGATTGAAGGTGCCGGGAGGAAGGCAAAAAATTCCCTGGTATTCTGCCAGTTGGCCCATGAGAAAAAAAATCCTCACTGCCCCCCAAATGAGCAATTGCCTAGGCCGGCAGCATGTGTCAGGCTGGGTTCCTAGTCATAGTTTGAGGTGGGCAAGGCGGGGGGTGGGCTGCTGGAACAGAACTGAAAGTAACGCAACATGGCCCCCATAGCAGGTTAAATCCTGAGAATTGGCCTGTCAGCACCTCTCCCCGCAGTGGGGACTGAGTAGGGGAAAACGACTTGGTGTCCTTCTGCAAATGTCTGTCTCTGTAGTTGCTATGATTAGATACTGCCGCTCCCCCGCCCCAACTCCTTCAGGTTCCCTACCCATTGAGGCAGGTGGGTGGCATTTGTTATTTGGGTCTGAGTTTGCTCCCATTGAAGTGAAGAGTTACTACTTGAGAACAGGCTGGGGCAGATCTTAGGCACCTGAGGAGCACAAAGAGGCTGGAAATTGCACTAACGATGCAGCCAGGGAATCCCACTCATGATTTTAGGCCAGAACACCTAGCTCTTTGCTGCTCATTCCCCAACAGCGTGTGGGCAGGGAGAGGCAGCTCAAAACCCTCAAAGGGCAGGGTCAGAGTATTCAGTGCTCTGTTCGGTATTTTCCTTAGCGTAGTTTAGAGCAGCCCCGAGGCTGTTTTAAGACCTGACCCAATACTCACTGAAGTCCAAGGTAAGATTGCCTTCGATGTCAGTGGACATTGGATAAAGAAATTAAATCATACAGGGGACTGTTTAAGCATCTGACTGGACCCAGGATAGAGGGAGAAGACTGATGACTTAGAGCAGTGGTTCTCAAACTTATTTGATTGTGCCCCCCTTCCTTGTGTATGTGCTCCCCCTTTTGGGTGCCTGGCCAGCAGCCTCCATTCTCCAGCCACTGAGCTCTGAATATGCCCAATAGGGGTTTCTTCCCGAAAGATTTTCATGCCTTCCTCTTCCGTTGGATACTTTCTGCCCCTCCCATACTTCCCAGTTTAAGAACTTCTGGTGTAGAGCAACCATCTTTCTCCCCCTCCCTCTCAGTTGTGTTGAGAACGAGCTAAGGATTGAGTCTAGCCCAGCTATGCGAAGCCTTCATGCCTTAGAAGACTCTGTAAATTTCAGCTTCTCTTGGTATAGATTTCTTTCTAAAGAATAGTTTGGACCTAGAAAAAAAATCCCTATTAATTCTGAATTACTTTCTCCCACATATTGTGAATTTCAACAAGGTTTTAAATGGCTCAGTGGCGGTGCACTTAGCTGACCTTTCTCAAGGAATGCTGAAGTGACGGGGCTAAAATTTCAGGGTACCTTATAAAGAGCCCAATGGAGTTTCCTATCAAACGAACACCGGTGCTCTCTTTTGGGCAGCTACGTGAAGAAAACCCAGAATAATAGGAGTCCCAGCTTAGGAACGATCACAAATGTTCTAGTGAGGTTCACCCAGTGCTGAAGTGCTTTCCCGAGGGAGAAATGCTAGCCTGAAAGCCACTGTAGTTGTGTAGGCCCGTTGAATCTCTAGGGTTGCCTCAGCCCAAATCCCTCCCAAAGTGTCAGTACCACAGTCCCCACCACCCCAAACAACCAGGATATTTTCAGTCCTTGAGCAAATTGGCTGAGGTATCTTTGCAGTAAAAGACAATCTTTCTTGGTATCATACACCTTGTCATTAGTGTTGTTTCTCTGCCTCTCTCAACCCTGGATGCATTTAGCTTTAAAAATCCCTGTGAGGCAGAGAAGGACTATTATCTCCATTTTACAGATGGAGAAACTGAGTCACCAAGAAACTAAGGATATCATAGAATATGAGAGGTCACCTGGTGCTGAGGCAGGGCCTAGATTATGATCTTCAAAACCTCCAGTGATTAAGATTCCATAACCACCCTTGGAAGCCTATTCCAGAGCTTAACTACCCTTATAGTTAGAAAAAAAAAATTGTAAAAAATACCTATTTTAAGTCTCCTTGGCTGCACATAAGGCCCATTGCTTCTTGTCCTACTTTCAGTGGACATGGAGAACAATTGGTCACTGTTCTCTTTATAACAGTCTGTGATTCAGACATGGCTTGAGTTTGCTTAATAGTTAAACCCATGCAGCCTGATTCTCCGGCCCCTTTACACTGCTTGAGCAACCTAAAAGGGCCTTCAAGTCTGTGTAAAGGAGCCTTAAATGACCATGGTGGTAAATGAGAATCAGCCCCATCATGTTTTCTAAGGGTGAGTCCATTCAACCAACAAACTACGGGCTTGTCTACGGGTGACCGCACCATGTGGCAAGCCAAGATGCGAGTCGACAGAGCCCCCTGCTGCCATGCAGCAATGTCCCGTGTGACAGGGCTCTAAAAGTCCCATCATGTACTTGGACACAACTACCTCTTCATACAACAGGAGGTTATAGCTTGCTGCGGCAGCAGGATCTTGCAGTGCGGCAATCTGGGGTGCTATCGATTTGCAGCGCCTCATGGACAGACTGTGAGCCCCTTAGACTGGTGAGAAGGTCCCTTTGGATGAGTTTAGGGGGAGGTAAAATGTATCTTGGCCTCGTGGGGCCGACAGCCTGGCTGGGCCCCTGGGCAAGGTGGGAGGGCGACCCCATGCTCCCGAAGAGGTGGGGCTTTGGGCGGAAGGGGAGGGGCTGGAGCAGCCAGCCCTCGGCAGCACCCAGAGCTCACTGCACTGTGCTCCATCGCCCAACAACTAGCTCTTAGCACTGCCCGGTACGCCGGTGGCAATTTAAAGGGCCCAGGGCACTGGCCACCATAGCAGTGGTGTCAGCCAGGAGCCACAGGCCCTTTTGAATCACCACACACCCCAGCCTCATCCTCCAGCTGCATAAAGGCATCCTGAGTTGCCATGCACTTTCCAAGCCCATTGGGGCCTGCACGCAGATGGGGTCCCAAGTGTGGGCTGAATCAAAACTGCCCGTCCATTGCATGTTGACTGTCTATTCTATGTCAAAGCGTGGCTGGAGTTTAACTTTGACTACTGAAGTTACTCAAAACTCCGAAACACTGAAAACGCGCCAATTAATTACGGCTATTGATCGCAATGGCCATCTTTTCACAGTTTTTTTTTAAATCGCTTAACACTATTACTAATTTTAGTACTGCCAGCAAAGACCAACATGGCAGCTACTACAATGAAGAGCTGATGCCGATGACGTTCTTTACAAGTAGGCAGTTTAGAAGTTCATTATCCTGGTCACCTGTGTCTTACCTTTTTGCTTTTTTTAAAGCTACTATTTTCAGCATTTTTCCTAACCAAGCCACTTCTTTACAAATGAATATAGATATCTACTGTTACCACTAGAGGTCTATTCATCACTATAAATACAAAAGGAAGACCGGCTACACAAGTAGTTCATTGGTGGTGGTTTGTTGTTAAAATATTTGTATCGCAGTAATGGCCAAAGGCACTACTCAAGATTGGGTCAGTGCTTGTGGCCATTTGGAGTTATGTTCCAGGTGTGCCAAAGTAATCCTCTTGATTTTTAAGGCATATGCAGTTTGGCCAGGTAGCCTGACACCAGTGCTACAGCAGGATTGGTGTAGCTGTGTTGGTCCCAGAATATTAGAGACACAAGCTGGGTGAAGCAATTTATTTTACTGGACCTACTTCTGTTGTTGAGAGACACAAGCTGTCCACCTTATACAAAGTGCTTCCTCAAGTCTGCAAAAGCTAATGGACGTATTGCAGCTGTGGAATCATTGTGCTGTCAAAGTGTTCAGCTTCAGGTGAATGGGTGTTTTTGTCTTATTTTCCTGTGGGAGCTCATTCAAGAGCATAGTGATTTCTGACTTCACTCACATAGTTGTTGTTGGGGCACTTAGGGTACGTTTACAAAGCAGGGCTAAAGCTGGAATAAGCTACGCAACTTCAGCTACGTCAGTTGTGTAGCTTAAGTTGAAATAGCTTATTTCGGCTTTTGGCGCTGTCTACACAGCAGGAAGTCGAAGGAAGAACACTTCCTTCGACTTCCCTTACTCATAAAATGAGGGTTACAGGAGTCAGAGTAAGAAGTCCTTCAGCTAGTCATTATTTCAAAATGAAGGCTTGTAGTGTAGACATGCTCTTTATTTCGCAATAACATCAGTTATCTCGAAATAATGCTGCTGTGTAGACATACCCTTAGTGCCCTGGCTGAGATCTACCACATGTATCAAATATGTAACAAATATATATCATGGGCTTTTGTGGATAAAACCCACTTCATCACAGGAGTTGGAGTGGAAATTTCAGAATCCAGAGTTATATATATTTCCACTCCAACTCATCTGATGAAGTGGGTTTTACCCACTAAAGCTCATGATCTATTTGTTAGTCTTTAAGCTGCAACAGCACTGCTCATTGTTTTTAAAACTGCAGACTAACACGGCTGCCCCTCTGAGACTTGATAGTTATTTAATTTCTAGTTCTCATCAGCTAAAGAGAAACGCCTGAAAAAAATGCTACTAGTGCACACGAAAGGCTCAAGCCTGGATCCTCAATGGCACCTAACTCCCACCACAATCTTTGTGACTCTTGAAGTCAGGTGCCTAAATACTGTTGAAGACCAAGGCCTCAGAAACCAGGAGCGAAATTAAAATTTCACTGATTTTTTCAGCCAGGCTTGTGATATTTTTAGGAAGCCTCGAGTCCTGAGTTTTGCTTGCTTGAGGATGGCAATGCTGAATGCACCTGTCAGGAATGTAAGGGCAGCGTTACATCAGAGCTCTGGAAAGTCACTTCTGGTGACTCTGTAGTAGCCTAGCAGTCTCCTGATTTCTCCCTGAGCTGTTTTTGTGGGGCTGTAAAACCTTGGGAAAAACTCCATGGCGTGAGAGCCTACTTTAGAAAAGCAGCCGGCCAACCACATGCATGATTAACCCTTTGAGAACGATGGCTGCAAGAGTCGCATATTCCCCTCCCAAGCATTCATTTGGCTAGCAGTCTGGAAAATGCCCATCTGGAAGGATTCACTAAAGACCGCGGGGAATTTTAAAAATGAAGGGAAAAGATTCTCAAAACTGCCTCCTCCCTTGATGCAGTATTATCGCTAATCATGGTGAGTCAAGTCAAATATCCTCTTTATGCATATAAAAATGGATAGGGGTGATGTTTGAGAACATGACCCTAAGTCAGAGGTGGGAAACCTCAGGAATGGGGCCTGGATCTGGCCCCCCAAGACTCAGACCCCACCCAACATTGGGAAGCCCACGCTCTCACTCCAGTCCCGCCACTGCCCCACCATGGGGCTGAGGCACACACACACACACACACACACACACACACAAAATCTACTAAGTTGGCCCCAGGGTGCCTGGCCGCCGCAGCTGCTGTTGCTGCATCTGGAGCCCTCACCCCCTCAGAACTGCCACCAAAGCGCCACTCCACACAGCTCTGAGGCGGTGCGGAGGGCTGGCTGCCTCTAGCCCTGCCCCCTTCTACTTGAGGCTCCACCCCTCCCATGGGCAGGGAGCTGAGCCCAACACATCTTGTCCCAAGGCTGGGGGGGGCTGTCAGCCCCGCTGTAGGAATCTCTTGTTGGCAATTCTTTGATGTTCTTTATAGCGGTCCACATTCCCTGATGTCATTCTGTGGTCATTACACCATGTGGAAGAATTTGGCCCCTTTTTATATATGAAATTTGGTACCTCGTTGGTCCTGTTTTGAGTGTACTTCAAGAATACTCACAGATCCTCCATGGGATGCTCTTGGGGCTGCTATATTATTTGCATGACAATAGCAGACAGAGGCCTAAGTTGAAACCAGGCTACTTTTTTTTGTGGTACAAACACAACACAGGAGACAATCTCTTCCCTTGGTAGCACTTGACAGGACTTTCTGAATTCCTGATCTACACCTGGTTCATTTCCCTTCCCCTCCCCTCTCTCCCAATGCTAATGATACTGTGCAGTGATTAGCTGTGTTTTTAACCTACTGTCATTTCCACCCTGAAAAATCAGGAAAGGTTCGCTACATGATAGCAATTATCTCCCAAGTGTGCTGGGGGGAAGAAATGAAATGTGATTATGCCATTTGTGAAAATGCAGAGGAGAGATGCTTAAAGCAGCACTGATTATGGCTGAACTTACTTTGCTAATAGGCTGCTGAGTTAAGCAGGACTGTTACTATGACTATGGTAACCACAGAAATTACAGAGGGAAACCTGATATGCAGGACACCTATAAAGGGAGCTGGACAGGCCAGAGCAGCAGAAGAAATCAAACCCTTCTTCTTCTGAGACATTTTCTATGTTTATCTTCAGCCCACAAAGTGAAGGGCTCTCCCTCCACCCGTGTTTTTAAAGGTGGGACCCATGCTCTATTTGCCTTTTGGTCAGAGCTGGTTTGAATTTGGGTTAGTTGTGTTTTACATTCTGGTTACTAACTTATTTTAATGAAGGCACAAATCGTAATCAGGAATGTAATACCTGAAACAGATGAAGAGCAGCAAGTAAGTGTGCGTTTTCAAAATGTAACATATCAGGTTGCACTGAATTTAACAGACATGTAACCCAAACCTGTTGCTGTCATGTTATTGGATTTTAAAGTGAGCCGACAGATCACTGTTGCACCCACGGGTGGTGTTTGCCCCACATTCTGTACAAAGTGGGCCATGTGAGGTGTCAAATGAAAGCGTATGATCTACTGCTTCTATGTATGCTACTCACGTGCTTGTATGATGTATGTGAAGTTATGAATATGGTCTCTGTACTTGTACTGTAAATGTTCTCTATCTGGGAAGGAGCATTGGGCCTGGATTGCCTATTGTGAGGAAGGATTGTTCTGTGAATGGTTGAGCTAACTCGCGCTGCTTCATGGACAATGGCTCTCAGAGAGGCCAATACACACCCGAGGAATGCATCTGGAAGCCTGCAGACTAACCCGTACCGCCTGGCTGCTTTCATGTGAGACACAGATAGGTCACTTGATGTGACCTGCTCCAATTTGGGAGACACCAGGAATATAAAAATCCCAGGAGGGAGTCTCCATCTTGTCTTCAATCTTGCTCCTGATTCCAGATGCAGCCTTGCTAGGGACAGAGAGCCGGGAAGGATTGCTGACCCATCCTGACACAGGATGTACACCAGAGATTTCTAAGCTAGCAGTTTGTAACATCTCTGCTAAGAGCCTGCATCTAGAACTTGGTGATGGATGTAGTGTATTCTCCCCTAATCTTACTCTCAACTTTTTTTTCTTTTATTAATAAACCTTTAGATTCTAAATGATTGGCTCAGTGTGCTCTTGTGGGTAAGATCTAAAGTGTAAATTGGCCTGAGACTGTGGCTGGTTCTTTGGGACTATCTGTTCCGAATTAGTGAGATCAGGTTTTATTACCTCTCACCTGTGTGTAAGGCCCGGGGCTGATTGTGGCACAGGGAGAGCTGGGGGGTGGGGGGATGGGGTTTGCTCATGAGGCTTCCTGCTGGGGGGGTATGGGACGGGTTTTGCTCATGAGGCTTCAGATTGGCAGCTGAAGCGCTTGGTGTGACTGGCTTGTGGCCTATTTGGGAAAGGTCTCCAGTCGAGGGCTGTAAATAGCCCTGGTTTTGAGCAATTCCCCCTGAGCTGATGCCCCCAGCGGCGCCCTGACCCGTCACGCTCCGTCACAGTTGCCCATTGCTCTTATTCAAGCAGAGCTCCCATGGCCAGCACTGGGAGAGATGCCCGAGCGAGAACTGTGGCCTGGTGTTTCAGGTAAATATGAGAATTAGTAGAGCACAAAGTTCTCCTTGCTCCTCCATTGTCCATCTTGCTTTGTCTTCCTCCATACGTGATTCTCCTGCTGACCACAGCCCAGCAATAAGGTCATCTCAAGTAGACAGCCACCACCACAGCACTGGAGGCCAAAGTTGACTGATTTTTCCTACTCCTCTCAAGTCTTTTTTGGATATTACATATCTGAGGGTGGTTTGACTGTAGTATTAGTTGCTAGTTTTACTTGTGAGAGCAGCACCTGAATGGGAAGGAAAGGTTAAGAGCTAGAAATAAAATCATTCATTCTAATTGTTATTTCAGTAGCACCTAGTGGCCTCGCAGTGGCTCAAGGCCTCACTGTTAGGTGTAGTATTCCGTGACTGCCCAGGGTGGGAGCCACAAAGGACACAGGTGTTGCAATACTCATGGTCTTTAGGAACATCTACAGACCACACATCCTGAGGTAGGTGCCAAGACTCCCTATACAACACATGGGAAGACAGAGGACCCTTAGGACGGGATCCCAAAAAGCCAACAAGAGGTGACCATGTGCTACGCCCTGCCCCATTCTCAAGGTACGTCTAGACTACAGGCTTTTGTTGACAGAGGCTTTATCGACAGATACGGTCGACAAAGCTTCTGTCGACAAAGAACGTCTAGACTACATCCAGTTTTGTCAACAAAGCAAGCCGCTTTGTTGACATGAGAGTGTAGACGCAAAGGACAGTGTAGATGCAATAACTCCTTCTGTCGACAGAACTCGGCAGTAGTGTAGACGCAGGTATAGTTTTGTTGACAAGTCCACTTTTGTCGACAAAACCCTGTAGTCTAGACACACCCTCAGAGATAGGCCTTGAACTCCGCTAGCATGCCGTGAATGGGAAATCCGCTGTAGGCTCGAGCGCCTGTGTAGGTTTTTGCAGGAGTGAGTTATGTGCCTGCCTCGTTCTGGGCAAAGTGATGGGAGGAGGAGATGGCAGCACTCGACTTTTAGCCCTGCAGTTGACATATTCACTTGGGATGGTGAAGAACCAGGTTCAGTTCCCCCGTCCACCAACGGAGGAGCAAGGGTCACCGGAAAGTGGTCTGACTGGGGATTATGGGATATTCTGACATGAGGCACTCCCTCAATCTCTCCCATGAAGCTGTTCCACGCTGGATGAATAATGCTTGGGCCACAGAGCCAGAGTACAAGAATGATTTTACATTCCAGCCGTTAGGGACCCCAGCTGGGGTGCTGGAGAGCCTGTGAGGAGGAAAACTAGAAATGCAGTAAGCCATGCAAATTGCATGGCATGTCTCTGTCATGGCTGAAGGAGACCACTGGGCTATCACTTGGTTCCAAGACTTTCAGGAGCATAGAGTCCAATACTGGGTATGACTACCCTTCCACAGAGACAGAGAAGGAAAATATGCCCAGAGAAGACTCTTGGGAAGCGCATGTATGTTCGTGCACATTGCTTATTTTGCTTTTGAACTTGTGATCGGAGCCAGTACTAACATGTAGGGAAAGACACCCCCTTCCTCCCAAAAGTGTGCTGTTCCAAAGAGTTCAACATTTGCAAGTGTTTCAAGGGCTCCAAGTAGGAACTCTTCTGTAGTCTGATGTGGATCTAGCAAACGTTTTCCTTTGGAAGTGTGGTGTCACTCTCCTCTGAGAGATTAACTGTGGATGGTTTGATTGATTTATATCTAAGGCCTGTGCTGACTTTGGACCACAGCAAGGCGGCAGGCTAAGATACAGGAAAGGGGAAGAAATACTATTCCTCACATGAGCATGTTGCCAAACTGCCAACTTCCAGTAGAGGGTAAAAAGCAGAGCTAGATGTATCTATTGGAGCAGGTACCTGCCCGACTCTCTTTCACAGCTCTTAAATATACTGGGCCGGATTCTTGCTGCCTTCGTTTTTTTCAGCTCCATTGAAAACGAAGTGCACAAGCTATGGTTATGAGTGACCCTTCTAACATTTCATTCATACAGAGTCTTTTCAGAACCATGAATAAGAAGCAGCATACTTTTCCCCTGGGTACATCAAAGCAATATCGTTAACCTTCATCTTGTCCATATTCAAATGCAGGCCTTGTGCGTCCAATTAAGCACAGCTGACAATGTCAGGTCTGCACTGAAATGCAAGACTGAATCTCCAATCAGGTGAGCAAGAACAAAAACAGCTTTGAAGAAGCCTGTTTGATAGTGCCCCATAGGTAAAAGAAAAGCAGAGTTCTGCATTCTCCTGGATATTGGAACGAGCAATCAGCATTCATTCTATTAAATCCTAATTTAACGCCAGACTTGGAACCTTCAGCTCTTCAAAAGTCAGGCATCAGGAACCTGCACGATCATATGATTGGGCTAGAAATAATGAGAGTTACAAAAATAACAGATGATGGTTTTTGCTTGTTTTCGGGATTCATGTTTTGAAGCTTCTCTCTGTAACTGGGAGAGCTCTAAGCTTACATTTTAAAATGAAAGCTGAGCTCCTCACAATCACATGCTTCCAGGAGCAGGGGCTTTAAGAAAGACAATGGAATGTTGTGAGGCTTGCAATAAACTCACAGGAGCTGTTAATACTGACTAGTGTGCTCGCACATACATCTAAGGAAGCAGATTCTCAGAGGTATAAATGGGAATAGCTCCATTGCCCTGCATACCAAGCTGGGAGGGGTTGCAAGTGCTTTGGAGGATAGGGTCATAATTCAAAATGATCTGGACACACTAGAGAAATGGTCTGCAGTAAATAGGATGAAGTTTAATAAGGACAAATGCAAAGTGCTCCACTTAGGAAGGAACAATCAGTTTCACACATGTGGAATGGGAAGTGATTGTCAAGGAAGGAGTACTGCAGAAAAGAGTTAGGGGTCATAGTGGACCACAAGCTAAATATGAGTCAAGTGTGACACTGTTGCAAAAAAAACATGATTCTGGGATGCACTAACAGAAGTGTTGTGAGCAAGACACCAGGAGTAATTCTTCCGCTCTTCTCTGCGCTGATTAGGCCTCACTTGGAATATTGTGTCTAGTTCTGGGCACTGCATTTCAAGAAAGAGTTGGAGAAGGTCCAGAGAAGAGCAACCAAAAATGATTAAAGATCTAGAAAACATGAGTTATGAGGGAACACTGAAAGAATTGAGCTTCTGTAGTTTAGAAAAGAGAAGACTGAGAGGGGACAGGAGAGCAGTTTTTCAAGTACCTAAAAGGATGCTACAAGGAGGAAAGAGAAAAATTGTTCTCCTTGGCCTCTGATGATAGGTCAGGAAGAAATGGGCTTAAATTGTAGCAAGGGAGGTTTAGGCTGGACATTAGGAAAAACTTCCTAATGGTCAGGGTGGTTAAACACTGAAATAAATTGCCTAGGGAGGTTGTGGAATCGCCATCACTAGAGATATTTAAGAGCAGGTTAGACAAACATCTATCAGGGATGAATTCTAGATCGTGCTTGGTCCTGCCATAAGGGCAGGGGACTGAACTTCATGATCTCTCGAGGCCCCTTCCAGTTCTAGTAGTGTATGATTCTATCCAAATGGGCCTTGTTCTCCTTTATATTAACAGCTATTTGTATCCCACTGGCAATATACACAGGCCTTACTATATAAAAAGGAATTGCACCAAAGCTGAAACCCTGGCCCTGTT
Organism: Rafetus swinhoei; assembly: GCA_019425775.1. Taxonomy (NCBI): domain Eukaryota; kingdom Metazoa; phylum Chordata; order Testudines; family Trionychidae; genus Rafetus; species Rafetus swinhoei. Next base: position 125,251,791 of record CM033427.1, on the reverse strand, counting down.
GAAAATAATGGTAAAACTCCCATTGATTTCACCAGGGTTTGACTTTCACACTAAGGGCTTGTCCACCCTGTGTCAATTATGTAGAGGTGTGACTTAGGCTGCGACACTTTGGTGCGCTCTGCATCTGCCCCATGCAGACACCGATGGCATGAACTAAAAAGGTCTTACTTCATAGAACACTAGAACTGGAAGGGACCTCGAGAGGTCACAGAGTCCAGTCCCCTGCCCTCACGGCAGGACCCAGTACTGTCTAGACCACCCCTGGCAGATGTCTATCTAACCTGCTCTTAAATATCTCCAGAGATGGAGATTCCACAATCTCCCTAGGCAGGGGCGGCCCGTGAGGCTAGGCAAACTAGGCAGTTGCCTAGGGCGCCGCCGGCCCGGGCGCCTGATGATGACGTCACGGGCGCCGGGGCGCCCCGTGATGACATCACGGCCATTGACGGCCGTGCAGGCGGGGGCGCTGATCGCGCCTTCTGCCTGGGGCGCCAGCTGCCACAGCCGGCCTGGGGCCGCTCCTGTCCCTAGGCAATTTATTCCAGTGTTTAACCACCCTGAAGTTTTTCCTAATGTCCAACCTAAACCTCCCTTGCTGCAGTTTAAGCCTATTGCTTCTTGTCCAAACATAACAATCTCCATACCTAGTTTGCATTAATGGAATCTCAGGACACTGTGATAGTCTGCAGTGTGGCGCAGCATAAACATAGTTTGTGTGTGTGTGTATTTATGTACACAATAACATATGGAAGAGTTTGGCTGTTCTGAAAGTATCACACTCCTTTTGAGCCTCTAAGAACACTCACATACACTAGAATAAGTTTCATACACGAGAATAGATTGCATGCACATCTGTCTGAAATTCACACCAAAGAAGAAAACACTGGTTTCATTTTCTTCTCTCACTTGGTCTCCCTATTACAGTTATTTAAAATCTTTGCTTAGGCAGCTTTCTTTGTTCTGACATTAAGGATGAAATGTGTCAGTTCCTTGCCTGCAAATCAGAAGAGATTTTTAACTCTGATCCTGAAGAGTCCTGCAAAACTACTAATGAAGGAAGGATTGAGTTGCTAGACACACACTCTCTCTCAGCAGTTGCTGCCGCCACCTACAGAACAGATTGGGAGTCTGCTGAGACTACATTTTTCCACCAAATTCTGCTCATTTACATTTATGTGAAATCGGAGCCAGAAGAATTCTCCAGCATACCGCACAGACGCTGACAGTACTCTCCGTGTATGATTCCAACCAGAACAGTTCTTAGGACAGAAAAGGGTCGATTTACCCAAAATACTGCTTTTCTATCCTCCCTTCCGATCACCTGTTTAACTCCCCTTGCAACTCTATCCATCCTTGTGCTTTGGAACTCACTAAGGTATCTGATTGCAATCGCATGCAGTATTTTGCACCCCGTACCATATGTCTATTATCTTTAGGCATACATTATCTAATAGGCATACAGTTTGCTGAATGCAGTCCCACTTTTAAGACCAAATATAATCAGACCATTGTATGATAATTATTTCTTGTTTATATTGCAACAATGCCTCTAAGGCAGCGATGGGCAACCTAGGCTAGTGAGTGGGCCGCATGAGTGGCGTACCTAGAATTCGCAGGGGGCGCCGATGAATCGTAGCCGCGCTTTGATTGGCTGCAGAGGGAGTGCACAGCTCTCACAGTCACTGTTGTGTGCAATCAGCATGCACCTCACTGCCCCTGCCTTTGCTTTAAGTGAGTGTCAGCGTAGCAATATCCGCAGGAAAAAAACTACATGGATGAAACAGCAGAATCTAGCAACCGAAAGCAAAGCGTCCTGGGTCACACACACAGAACCCCCCTTTGGTGGCAGGTTGCCCACCGCTGGCCTAAGGGGTGGTCATCAGGGACCAGAACCTGTACACACAGTATGCAGACAATATAAACATCTATATCAAAAAAGGCAGACCCCTCTCCCTAACTTACACTAAAAAGTTGTGGGCTTTCATAGAAAACCTAGAAACAAACAAACAAACAAACAAAAAAGCCAACTTTTTCAATTTTGGGGAGCTGAAAACTGAAATTATCTGGTTTAGACTTAAAACTTTCAGGTATTGGCTTTTCATTTGCCAAAACGTTTTGATTTTAAAAACTGAAGTTTTTGACTGATACCATCTCCTGCCCCGGAAAAATATCAGTTTTCAGATTTAACAAAACTGAGCGTGTTTTCATCAAAAACTTATCTTTTGTGACATATTTCGTTTTGGAAGAAAACCTATTATTTTGCCAAAAAGCTTCTAATGGAACACATGTTAACTAGTTCTAGCATTGCTGCTGAGTGAAGGCTTCATTAGTAGCTTGGTTAATAGTACAATAAAAAGGGGCGGGACAGTGAATAAAAACCACACCCAGTTTGCACAGAGAGAGGAAGGATAGTTCAGTGGTTAGTGCACTAGCCTCGAGTGCCGTTGATGCAAATCTCTGCTCTGCCAAGACTTGATGGGTGACCTTGGGTGAGTCACTTAGCCTCTCTGTGCTAGGGTTGCCAGATGGTTTCAACAAAAATATCAGACACACTTGACATTACAGCACAATCTACATTACATCTTATTTAGAAAATACCGGACATTTTCTCAGTTATATTTTCTCAATTTGTTTCCCAAACAGAAAGCTCAAATACTGGACTGTCTGGTTCAAAACCGGACACCTGGCAATTTGTGCCTAGCTGTAAAATGGGAATAATAGTTGTGTACGCTGGCTGGCTTAGTCCTGGGCCCCTGACCTGTGCTCAGGCCTGGAAGTAAAGGTCCAGCGGCTCCTTTCAATCCACGGAGCCTGAGGGCATGGCAGGCAGCAATGCAAATGCAGTTCCAGAGTCAGTACAGCAGAGGCCCTGGGTCAGGGCGGGGCAGCAAACAAGCACAGTTCCCCAGGCACGAGTGGGTAGGGGGAGACTACCACTTGGTATGCAGGGTGGTGGCAGGAAGGGGGCCCTCCCTGCTCTACTGAGTCCCAGCCCAGGGCTCTAGCAGTGGCAGCCCTGGGGTCAGCAAGGATCCAGCCTGCAACACGTTGACACACTCTAAAGTGTTGTTAGGTCAGCCTGACAATCATCGGCTTCCCCTGGGCCACTGCCTAACTCCCCTTCAGCATCTACCTGGCTCCAGGTCAGCCGCTGGTTCTCGGGGTCATGGTACTTCTGCACCCTGGGGCAAGGTAAGGAAGGGCTCCTCTTCAGAGCATGGGCCCGGCCGTCTGGGCCAGTCCTCAATCTCGGCCAGCTCCTAGGACCCTCCTGGCTTAAGAGCTCAGGGCAGGCCTCTGCTTCCTCCAACAACTGGGGCCTTACTGAGCTCCTGGGCTGGGCTTTTATGCTCCCTGCCCCGCTCCTTGGCCTCTGGGGAGTTAAAGGGGCAGGACCTGGCTCCGCCCACCCGGGCTCGGAGAGGGGTTCTTCCCCCTCGAGGTCAGTGAGTCCCCCTCTCCCTCCCCACTCACTACAAGCTGTAACAGCAGCACAGGGGGTTGTGAGGAGACATACATGATTAGTATGTGAGGTGCTAACATGCTGTGGAAATGGGAGCCATACAACGTACTTAGCACTAGGTGATGTTTTGAATCCTTGAGTGCTTTTTCCATTAATTGTTATTGTTGTGCTGTCTGGGCATGCACGAGGCACTTTTGAGAACACAAAGACAGACAGGCCTCGGCAGGAAAGAGTTCATTGTCTAACGTTGGAGGCAAAGTGTTGAGCTGAGAGGAGTGAACAGCAGAAGCAAGGTTATCTTTATCTCACTCCTTGAAGAGCTTGCAGGTGTGAGGCTTAAGGAAGGATTTGCAAGCATTAACTAGTTAATAGGGAAGTATTATCTCCATTGCACAGGAATTGTATGTCAAAGACAGGACAATCAGCATGTGTTTTTACAGCAATGATGTATCTGCTGGTGCAGACAGACGTCCGATGTTTTCATCACCATTTTCAGAATGCTATTATAAAACTTCCTGACTTTTAAAAATATCTTAGAACTACATACTTGAGAGACCTAGTCTGCGTGCACCTGCGGTGGTTGTGATACATGTGTGAGAGAGCGTGTATGTGAGTGTGTGTGAGAGAGAGAGAGAAACAAAATTCTGAATGTTTTGTTGTGGGATAAATAAAATGTTTCATTACAGATTTGGCCCTTTACCTTTTTTTCCTAATTGAAAATAAATTAAATTTTGAAACAAAGTGGTTTCAAAAAACAAAAACATGCACGCACACACACACACACACACACACACACACGCACACCTCTTTTTTGTTCCAACGAAGAGTCTGGTGGCACTTTAAAGACTAACAAATTTATTAGGGTATCAGGGCATAAGCTTTTGTGAGCTACAATTCACTTCATCAGATGCTGAAGAAGAAGAAAAGGACACAAAGATGGGACTGTGACATCACTGCTAAGTAAATCAGAGGGGTTGTGGCTTATCTCCAACAGTGGTGAGAAGGCAAGAGTATCTGACTGGGAAATTACCTATTGTAATGTGAGAACCACTCCATGTGTCTATTTAAAACTTGGTTTAGGATGCCAAATTTGCATATGAATTCCAGCTTAGCAGTTTCCTGTTGCAGCCTGGTTTTGAAATTTTTTTTTTTTTTGGCCTGAGAATGGCAATTTGCAAGTCCAAAACTGTGTGTCCAGGGAGGCTAAAATGCTCCCCCACTGGCTTTTGTACATTGCCATTCTTCATGTCTGATTTGTGACCATTTCTTCTTTTGCGTAGAGACCCTTGGGTCTGTCCGATGTGCATGGCAGAGGAGCATTGCTGGCACATGATGGCATATATCACATTGGTGGGTGTGCACGTGAATGAGCCCCTGATGGCAGGGCTGATGTGGTTAGCTCCTGTGGTGTTGCTAGGGTAGATGTGTGAACAGAGCTGGCGACGGGGCTTGATGCAGGGATACGTTCCTATGGTAGCATTTCTGTTGTGGGGGGTGTAGCTGGTGGTGAGGATTTGTTCCAGGTTGGGGGGATGTCTATAAGCGAGGACAGGCCTGCCTCCCAAGTTCTATGAGAGCAAGGGATGGTCATGTAGGCCAGATAGATTGTAGGTCCCTGCTGATAATCGTGATGCAGAGCACTGCATTGCATTGATGTGTCCCTAACTCATCTGCAGCCTTCACCTACCAATAGCCACTGGTCCACACAGTGAGAGTTATGGTACTTTGGTCCTGTCTAGACTAAGGCTGCGTCTACACTTACACTTGAATGACAAAAGTTTTGTCGTTCACAGGTGCTTAGAAAAATGCCTCTCTGCTCCCGGGAGTGACAGAGTTTTGCCACGGCAAGTGAAAGTGTGAAACGCTGCTTTGTCGGCAGGCGCGCTCTCTTGCTGACAAAGTGAAACCCCCCGACAGGGAGTGGAAGTATTGGGTCAGCAAAAGTGCCGAAGAACAGCGTTCACACACACTGACTTTTAGTGACACGGCAGTGCCTTGCTGCGTAGTAGAGACATACCCCGAGACACAAAGGGTTGTCATTTGCCTATGGTAACGAATGCATTTTGAAAAGTCCAGTGTCGACAAAGCCCTGAATCAATATTGCCAATCCCAGGTTTTCAAAAATCACGTGGCAGTCTTAAAAAATTTTTTAAATAAAGATACTAACTTTGGGGATAGAAGACCGGCCAGACTGAGTCAGAGCAAAGGTCCATCTAGCTCAGTGTCCTATCTGCCGACAGTGGCCAACGCCAGGTGCTCCAGAGGGAATGAACAGAACAGGGAGTTATCAAATGATTTCCTCCCCCGTAATCCATGCCCAGCTTCTGACAAACAGAGGCTAGGGACACCATTCCTGCCCCTCCTGGCTAATAGCCATTGTTGGACCTGTCCTCCATGAATTTATCTAGTTCCTTTTTGAGTCTCATGATATTTGGTGTTTTCGTTATAGCCCCACCTCATGGAGCCATGTGATGAGTCTCATGATATTTGGGGGTTTCTTTATAGCCCCACCTCCTGGAGCCATGTGACTATGTGACACTTTCATGAACCCTAAAGGTTCGAGACGATGATGGAGCCTTGGGGAGGTGGCAGACTGATGGCCCGGGTTCACAATGGAGAAGGTGATGTAATGGGGAAGGCAATGATAACTCTCCAGGTTGTTTTAGGAGGAATGGTGTAAGTATATGAAAATACAGATGTAAATTTCCTGTCTATCATGTGCAGTTGGGGTGTTTGTTACTGTGCTAAATGTATTCATAAACTATAGTTGTATATTGACAAGCGTCCCTACAGGGTGAGTCTTGCAACTGTGCACATCAAGATTCCCAGCCATAGAATAATGTTAATACTGGGCCTGATCCTGGGACAAAGGACCTGTCAACCCTCAAAGAGGTGCCTGGAAATTCATAAGTTAGCTGTGCATAATTATATAATCTAAAGATCAGGCAGCATAGCCCACATGGCTGTGGAGAATGGTTCAAACTAAGACCCCAGTGCATCCTACAGGCTCAGAAAGCAAAGAAAAAAGAACCCCAAAGCTATTATTTTTACATCATCTCATAACCTTCAGAGTTACCCCATAATCTTCTCTTTGTGAAGCTTAGCAGAGCCAAACTCATGATTTTTTAAGGGCCGGACTCATGATTTTTGAACATTTGGGACTGGCACTACTGTATAACTGAGCTGAAAGTGTCGGATTCACTCCTTTTTAAGGTCAGTTTCTAGACTATTTTATTTGCAGTAGGGTAACACCCCTAGAGCTTGAGGCAGGTGCAAGAAACTCACAGAGCCTTGCCCTAATGCTGTTTTTCCTCAAACTGTGCTCCGCTGAGCCCCAGGGCTCCGCAAGACATTTCCAGGGACTCTGCGAGGTTGACAAACTGGAAACATCGATGGGTACAACACATACAATCAGTGGACCGCTGGGGCTCCGCGTAAATTTTTACGCACGTAAAGGGCTCCAGAGCCCAAAAAGTTTGAGAACCGCTACCCTAGTGGAATGTTTCCAAAAGTTAAAAGATCTATTGAAATATATTTCAAAATAATGGGCACTATTCCGGCATCTCTGTAACCATTGTTCCATGAGAACTCAGGGACTTGTCAGAATATTGCTTTACTTCCAAATTACCTAGAAATAAGCAGCGCACCCTCACCGTAAGCCCCCCTCGTGTAACTTTTTCCTTAATATTTTGGGTGCCCTAAAATCACTTTAGAGTGATTCTTCTCCGACAGAGGATCATTAATGACTTCAGCCCACAGAGGGATCTCAAAGAAATCAGAGTCACGTGTCCCTTATTTATTTTTTTAACACGGACAAAAATATCTTTCATAAAGAAAGGAGGACCTAAAAAAGGAGCTGCCGCTCTGATTCTATTTACAAGGAACAAAAGCCGCTATGTTGGTGCGACAGTCTACAGCGCGGGAGTGCCAGATTCATCTAGAAGGTATTGTTCCTGTATTTTTCTATACCCATTATTCGCTAACCTAGTTTGTTTAATTGAAGGGAAGGGTTTGCTCTGATTATATACAGCCAGACACAGTGGAGAATGTGATCGCTAACAGAATAGGTTTCTCCTTGTGGGGAAAAAGAAATGACAACTTAACCCCCCCCCCCCCCCAATCTTTTATTCTACGTTTGACAAAGTTTCTCTTTAAGCTCTCGCTACCTGCTTTGATGCTGTGCGGAGACCCCTTATTCAAACTGACTTCAAAGCTACTGCTTTGACAACTTGTAATAACATGGCACTTTGAATGGAGCTGAAGTATCATGATCCAGTGTACAGGTAGCAGATGTCATGGGGGAAGGGCTCCTGCGCTGTCATCGGGCAAGGAGATTTCAAATCAGGTTTGGGAGAGTAATGCCAAAAGGTTATGCCTGTTTACACTACAGTCACATCTGCAGTCTCCACCAACGCCACAGCCCCATTGTGCTAGGAAAATGTGTAGTAAAAGACAGTCCCTACGAAAGAGCTTATAGATAAGCAAGACATAGGCCAGGTCTGCATTAGACCTAGAAGGTCGGCTTAAGGTACACAACTCCAGCTACACAGAATACATAGAATCCATTTGGCATTGGAAAAGGTTCAGAAAAGGGCAACAAAAATGATAAGGGGTTTGGAATGGGTCCCATATGAAGAGAGATTAAAAAGACTTGGACTTTTCAGCTTAGAAAAGAGGTGACTAAGGGGGGATATGATAGAGGTCTATAAAATCATGACTGGTGTGGAAAAAGTGAATAAGGAAAAGTTATTTACATATTCCACAATATAAGAACTAGGGGTCACCAAATGCAATTGATAGGCAGCAGGTTTAAAACAAACAAAAGGAAGTTTTTCTTCACTCAGCACACAGTCAACCTGTGGAACTCCTTGCCAGAGGATGCGGTGAAGGCTAGGACTTTAACAGGGTTCAAAAAAGAGCTAGATAGATTCATGGAGGTTAGGTCCATCAATGGCTATTAGCCAGGATGCATAGGAATGGTGTCTCTAGCCTTTGTTTCTGTGGAAGTAGGAGACAGGGGAGGGATCACATGAGGATTACCTGTTGTGATCCCTCCCTCTGGGGCATCTGGTATTGGCCACTGTCAGACAGGATACCGAGCTAGATGGACCTTTGGTCTCGCCCAGTATGGCCGTTCTTACAGCTGGAGTTGGCTTACCTTAAGCCGAGCTTGGTGCCCTCCCCCCTGTGGGAGGCCAACAGGAGCAAATGCTTCCGTCAGCTTCCCTTACTCCTCGCGACTGCAAGTAGTACAGACACTGGCTGGAGTTGCTCTCAGCATTTGATGTACAGGCCTATACTAGACCCACTAAATCAAATGCCAGAACATCAATCCCCAGCACAGCGAGAGAAAACGTGCCTATAGGGTGGAAGAAGGAAGAATTATTATTCCCATTTTACAGGTGGGGATTTGAGGCTCCCCACAGTGGGGAGTACTTCTGTGACATGCCCAAGCAGGGCGCTGGAACAACTTTTATAGTGAGGTGTTGAAATTCTATATAGGATGCAAGTCATGCATTTGGTTGCTATTACTAGATCCAATCACAAGGTGCAGTTGCGCCCCCACTATCCCTCATTCTGTTACTCCTGTGACCGAAGTCACAGCTGAAGTCTTTGGAAGAGATGGAAACTGACCCAGGACCTGGCCAGTGCCCTCCCTACTGTACCACTCTGATTGGTCTGGTCACAAATGAAATGTGACCGGAGTACATCTGCGCAGCTGCCTGCCTCTCTCAATACAATCCGCTAAGCTTCACAAAGAGAAGGTTATGGGGTCACTGGGTTGTAGGACATGTGCCTACATAAGGGAGCCAACTTAGGCTGCGGCTACACTGCCGTTTTTTTGCAGAAGAAGATATGCAAATCGCGCTCGCATTGGGCTGTGTCGGGCACCAGAAGTCATAAGGCCGGACCCGGTGAAATGTGTCCCCCAGCGTCACACAGCAGGTCAGTGGCAGAGCTGAGGAGAGAGCCCAGGTTTCCCAGACCTTCCATGCCCATCCTCTGCACCACGTTGCCCCATGGAAACCCTGGCCCCCACTTTTCACCCACCCCCACTTGAGATCAGGAGTAGCGCCGCTGAAGCGAGCAGAAGGTGGGAGCCCACGGATTGACAAGGCGACTCGTCAGTCTTGCCTGGATGGAAATCCAGAGCCATCCTCCTGCAGCAAGAAAGATGCAGTTTTATAAAAAGGACATGAGAGGCGTGCGTGTGTATGTATGCATGTGGGGGAGGAGGTTGTAACTACAGGTATCCTGTCTGACAGTTGAGCCAACCCAGATGCCCCAGAGGGAGGGATCACATGATGGGTCCCAAGATACAGTTCATGGGACATGCTGACTCATTGCCCTTAGTTGGATCCACTTGGCAGACAGCTCTCCCAGCAGCTCCTAGATCTGGCCCTCCAGAGGTGGGGGGGGCAAGGCTCGCAGAAAAGCCATCTCTTCCAAGTGGCGCTACCCCATTGCTCAATGATAGCCACCATCCCGGACTCCCAACCTGCCCAAATGAGCGTGATGCCTCTTAAGGTGGCTCAGAAGAATCACATGGGGAGAGAGAGAGAGAGAGGGGTCGCTGAAAGGTCAGACTGTAAGCGGAGAAGTGGGCCAGACCCGCGGCTGACGTATGCGGATGCAGCTCCATGGCGTGGCTTTGGAAAAAGCTCAGAGAAGGGCAACAAACATGGGGTGAGGGGTTTGGAACGGGTCCCATATGAAGAGAGATTAAAAAGACTGGGACTTTTCAACTTAGAAAAGAGGAGACTGAGAGGGGATATGATAGGGGTCTATAAAACCGTGACTGGCTACATGGGGAAGGGTGCAGAGGGCCAAAAATTCTAGGGATGGCCCCAATGGTTTCCAGGAGAGGCCATGAAATTCCCTTCTTTGGAGGCTTTTAAGGACAGTTAGACAAGACACCTGTCTGGGATGGTCTAGGTTTAGTTGGCCCAAGCGGCTGGGCTGGGTGACCTCTCCAGGTCTCCTCCAGTCCTACGTTTTGCCCCCCTTCTCTTCCCCCCCCGCCCCGCCTCCGCCCCAACACGGGTGGCGGGACCCAGAGTAGCCCGGAAGTGGCTGACTGTGCACGGTTCCTCAGTGGTGATGGGAAGCACAGCACCCTGCCCCAGGGCACCCCGCTTCCTGCTGTCATGGAGAAGTGAGGGGCTAAGTGGGCAGAGCTTGGGGACAGGGTGGAGCAGGGGATGGGGCCTACGGCAGGGGAGTTGATGTGAAAATGTGGATGTTAAAGGCAGGAGAAATTGATCAAAAGTCATTAAGGGGACACATCCAGCCCAGTTCATTAGCCTCATTGACACAGGTCCCTGCAATCGACAGGTACTTCTTTTGCTGTTATTTATCTCTCTTGGTTTCTGTTATTTCCATTCCAACTCATTTGAGGAAGGGGGTTTTACCTATAGAGCAGGACTGCTCATTTTTAAAGTTACAAACTAACCCAGCTCCCCCTCCAAGACCATGTTATACAGGTAAGAGTAGATGCTTCCACTGGTCCCGTCTGGTCTTGGAATCCATGAAAGGAAGAGAATCTTAAGTGCCAGTGAGAATCTGGCAGATTTGGCCAAAAACTCAGCTCTGACTTGTAAAATCCATGCCGTCCAGTTCCAGGTTTGCCTTCAGTAGAGACAGACTGTTGTGCCAAATAGTGGGATGGTTTAGCAAGGCTAACATGACCTATGAAAGAAGACTGAAAGAATTGGGCTTGTTAGGTTGGCATCGTGTGGGAACTAAGACTACTGGGGTTGAAATGTTATTCTGTCAAGTCAGTGTATTGGGCAGTCCTCCTTAACCCATGTAGCTTTAAACTGATGGGCTCTGACAATCGCATTTGAGTTCACTGATTCAGTTAATGCACCTAAGTGGTTTAGGAGCCTATATCTCATTGAAAGCCAATGAGATTTTGGCCCAAAGTCTTAAAGGCATTTAAGCACTTAGCCCCATTGAATGGGAGTTAGACACCAAACACCTTTGAAGATCTGGGCCTTAAGCACTCCTGAAACCATTACTCATCGGGTGTTACTGCGGTGATCGAATTATAGACTAAACTGATTTTTTCACTGTGATCAAACAGCTACTTTTCATCAAAATATGGTTAGGAATTTGACGCTTTAGAATATAATTGTTCAGACTTTCCTCAGGAAAAGGCAGACAGAAAAAGTTTAATTTCTGAGACAGAGCTCTGCCTGCCTGCCTTCAGGGAAACATGAAAGCCGGGACTTCAAAAAACAAATTTACGATGTTTGTCACAGGCTCCCTGCTCTGCAGCCCTTTAGAGATTATCTTGAACTACCCAGCTCCTAAGTTAATGCTCCCCAAGATTCAGATGATGGTGGTTGGTGGAGTAGGAGTCAACCACACCCCAAAAAACACCTCCAAAAAACCCACAAACCTGTATGAGAAAAGCATAAACCCTGCAGTAGTGAACTGACTGTGAAAATTACTGAATGCAGGGTTGGGTGAGGGGATCAGGGACACTTATACTGGAAAGGTTTCAGAGCTGTCAAAACATTGTTTAATTCTAATGCTGAATTGCCATGTTAAGGCCTTTTCTTCCAAGGTGCTGTACAATGCAGGCTCATATCCCACTGGACAGATCTGCAAAGGATGCACACAGATTCCAACTGGAGTGGCGGATTGGTTATATTATAGTAGGTCTCAATCCTGCCAAGATTTAGGCACACACTTAACTTTAACCGCATGAATAGTTATAGGACTACTCATATGTTTAAAAGTCTCAGAAGAGTAACTGTTTTAGTCTGTACCTTTAAAGTGCCACACTCGTTGCTTTTTTAGAGACTAACAAATACATATAGTATCATGAGCTTTCGTGGGCAAAACCCGCTTCCTCAGATGAGGGGAACAAAGACGTGAACTGAATGGGCTGTTAGTCAACACTCAGATGACATCAAAAGCTATAAGTATACAAGTCCCATACTTATAGTCAACACTCAGATGACATCAAAAGCTATAAGTATACAAGTCCCATACTTATAGTCAACACTCAGATGACATCAAAAGCTAACAGCCCATTCAATTAGCCTAATTAGCACTTGCACTACAATTGACAGATTTTTTCTCTCCCCCCTCCCTTCTTTTTCTGTTATAAATTGGGAGGTTCCCCCTTTTTTCTCCATACTCATCTGAGGAGGTGGGTTTTGCCCACAAAAGCTCATGATATGAGATATATATTTTTGTTATCTCTAAGGTGCCTCTAAGGTTTTCACATGTTTAAAGTGAGTCCAAGAGGAATGACTGGATTACCCTAGAAAGTGATGTCAACCTCTCCGCATCCCTCCGGGGTGTGAAAATCCACATGTAGTTAAGTAGACCTAAGTCTGAGTGTAGACAGCATGGGGGATCGATGGAAAAATCTCCACAGTGGCATGTCAGAGAGGTGGATTTACGATAGTGAGAGGACCCCTTTTGTTGCTGTAGTGCCTGCACAATGGCACTGTAGTTGCAGCTTGCACCTGTGCTGCTCTAGCATTTCTAGCTTAGTCATAGTCCAAGTCTTTGCAGCATTTGTCCATTAGACAATAAATTAGCAGTATGTACTATGCCATGCCTCTCAAGGAGTTTGTACAACACCTGGTACAATGGGTGCCTCTAGAGGCTACTCATTGTAACTACTACTACTATTACTAATATGATTTGGGGGCAGAGTTGTTTGCACATAGCTAGGGGGAAAAATCCATTGCTCATGGTTCAACTGCCTGAAAGACTAACATTGGGAGAGGGAGAAAGCAATTTCTAAATTGAAAATATGAAGCAATTTTTGCCCAAATCAGAGTTGTTTGCAATCCAATCAAGAGAGTTCATGTCTGGCCTTCCATTTGCTTAGAAATAAACAACCTCATGTATCGCTAAGAGCTCTTAATCTAATCTGTTCCATAGCAATTCTTGCAATTGCAAGGCAGAGCTAGCAACTGGAAGAGAGTAATTGGGATATGCTGGAAAGAGCGAACCAAACATTTTTGTATTTAGTTTTACAGCAGGTGAATATTTTTTATGGGAAAAAAGTTTGCTATTTCTCTCACATCATGTTTTCCCTATGCTTTTATTTGCAAATCTTATTATGGCACATGCAAAAATAGAGCATGTGTTTGTGCCTCATTGTGCAAATCAAAGCACCAAACCCTGGCATTTTTCAAAGATCCTACCAAATTTTTTGTGGTTCTATTATATGTTGAGAGAAAATACAGAAAAAACAGAGCCTGATTCTCTGTTTTAGTCTCCATTGGAATCAATGGAGTTATACTGGTATAAAGTGATGTTAGGTCAAGTCATGGGCATAAAAGTCTTTGTTGTTTTATGCTCAGTTTCTCACTCCCAGAATGCTTTATTCACTACTTCTGCACACAAAAATATCCTGCAGTCACACTTTTAAGTGCAACTTTTTGTTTTAGGTCCGTCAAGGGGAAAATAAATCAAATGATCAAACATCCAGAGAAAAGAATCAGGGGAACACTAAACAACAATGTCCATGCTGCCAATTTGTGTAATTTGGACTCTTTCCAAAAAGGGAGCAAGATGCATTTTTTGTTTATATTTTCTTTGTAAATGAAAGAAAGCTGCCAAAATACATAAGGAGGGAGGATTAGAGCTAGTCATTTTTTATTAGTTCTCCAGCTGGAATGTTGCCAGCCGAAGTTTCATGCTAGAGTCCCATGGAATTTCCCTTTCAAATCCTGGTTTCTGGAGTTCTACCCTGAATTGAGAAACTACTCTTGAACCAGAAATCCGTATCTAGGAACCAGCTTCTGTGCACAATTGGTGGCTGCCTTTGGAAATGCTGTTTAACATAGTAGGCTCTTCTGTCTCCATCTAGGTTAGGTTGACTTGTCAGTAGTGGATGTTCAAAAGCAAAACCACAAGGTGCCATTGGTAGGTGACTTCCCACAAAAGCAATGTGAGAGATTTACCCTTGATATCAATGGCTACCCGCACAAAACCACCACAATTACTTGCCAAGGCTGGACAATGGCCACAAACACATATTTCTATCTTCTTGGAGTCTGGGATGGTGTTGCAGCTGTTGTCCTATAAAGAGATAGCTTTATCTCCAGCAGCTACTCACCAAACCTCAGATACACTCATCTAGGAACCTACCTCTGCCACAAACCCCCTTGCCAATTCTGTCCACACTTCTATACAAGTAGCACCATCACAGGATCTACCCACCTAAACCACAACATCAGGGACTTGTACAACTGCACATCCTCTAATGTGATCTATACCATCAAGTGCCAGCAATGCCCCTCTGCCGTGTATATTGGCCAAACCGCACAGTCTCTACGACAAAGGATAAATGGGCACAAATCAGACATCCAAAATGGTAACACACAAACCTATGTGGAAACATTTTAACCTGCCTGGTCACTTAGGGCACATCTACACAGCAGGACTAAACTAAAAATAAGCTATTTTGACTTGAGCTACGCAATTAGCATAGCTCAAGTCAAAATAGCTTATTTCGGCTTTTGGTGCGGTGTGCACAGCAGTAATTTCGAGAGAGCACTCTTCCTCCGATTTCCCTTACTCCTCATACAATGAGGGTTACAGGAGTCAGAGTAAGCAGTCCTTCAGCTCGACAGTATTTTGACATTATGTCGTAATAACTACTTGTGTGTAGACGCAGACTATGGGTATGTCTACACTACACCATTATTTGAAATATCCAATTTCAAAATAACATGTCTACACAAAATGCATTTCGAAATAGCTTTTTGCATTTTGAAATAACACGTCCACACTGATTGGATGCTGAATCGCATTTAAGGCCAGCTGGAACTGGCTCTGGCAGGGCATCAGGTCAGAAGTTACCTTTTGCGGCCAGTGCGGCTAGCAGGGCACCCTGGGAAGGGCTAGAGGCCCCCTATTTCGAAATAAGCATCTACACAGCGCTTATTTCAAAATAGCAATTTCAAAACTGGCACTATTCCTCGTGGAATGAGCTTTACCCATTTCAAATAAGCCCTCCGCTATTTCAAATTAATTTCTAAATACTTTCCTAGCGTTTACACAAGCCAACTGCTATTTCGAAATAACGGCTGTTATTTTAAAATAACTTTGCTGTGTAGACAGCTTTACTCCTGGATTTAAAAGTAGCCATTCTTCTACCAAGGAATTTCACTAATCAATTACAGAAAGAGCCTGCAGAACTAACAAAAAGTCCTGTGGCACCTTACAGACTAACGGATGTATTGGAGCATAAGCTTTTGTGGGCAAAGACCCACTTCGTCAGATGCATCATGACGAAGTGAGTCTTTGCCCATGAAAGCTTATGCTCCAATACATCTGTTAGTCTATAAGGTGCCACAGGACATTTTTGTTTATGCAGATTCAGACTAACATGGCTACTCTTCTGATACTTATCTGCAGAACTGGATTTTATCCACAAAGTTGACACTGTTACCCTGGGCCTAAACAAAGACATTAACTGGTCGGCACATTACAAAGCCAATTTCTCCTGCCATTACCATCTCCATTTCCACATCAAAAGCTATGTATGGGTCACATTCAGCCCTCCTCATTAACAGGGGTCCCACAATTTATTTCCACTCCAATTCATCTGATGAAGTGAGTTTTGCCCATGAAAGCTCATGATTCTATACAATTTGGTTAGTCTCTAAGGGTACATCTAAACTACATGGCTCCGTCAATGGAGCCATGCAGATGAGTGTACTCGAAAAAGGGAAATGAAGTGGCAATTTAAATAATCGCCGCTTCATTTACATCAAAATGGCTGCCGCGCTGTGCCGATCAGCTGTTTGGCGGCACAGCGCAGTAGTCTGGACACTCCACGGTCGACAAGGGAAGCCCTTGTCGACCGCCCCGGTAAACCTCATTCCACGAGGCATAACGGGGTGGCTGCACAGCACAGCAGCCATTTTGATGTAAATGAAGCGGCGATTATTTAAATCGCCACTTCATTTCCCTTTTTTCAAGTACACTCATCTACATGGCTCTATCGACGGAGCCATGTAGTCTAGACATAACAATGGGTGGTCCTGTGGCACCTTACGGTATTAATCATCATGTAGCAATCATACTACCTGTCTTGTATCTCAGATTGTATTTATCAAGAGACAGGCTATGTCTACACTACTGAGTTACAGGCAGTCCCGGGTTTACGTGGATCCGACTTACGTCGGATCCCTACTTAAGAACGGGGTGAGGGAACCCCGCACTAGCTCGCCCCTCCCAGCAGACCGCCGAGGCGCGCGCGCGAAAGCTGGTCTGCTGGGGCCCCCCCCAGCAGACCAGGGAGACGCTGAACAAAGCCGCGGAGGACGCTGGCGGCGGCGGGATGCGCGCGTCTCGGCGTCCCGCCGCCGCCAGCGTCCTCCTGCGCAGAAAGCCTAGCCTGGGGCAGAGCAGCTGGGGTGCTGCCAGGTTGGTCAGTAGCGCCGAGGAGCAGCGCTGCGGGACCAACCCAGCAGCACCCCAGCTGCTCTGCCCCAGGCGTGTCCGATTCAGCCGCTGCTGGTCAGTTTCAACAGCGGCTGAATCTGGACGCCTAGACAGAGCAGCTGGGGCACTGTCGGTTGCTCCCGCAGCGCTGCACCTCGGCGCTGCGGGACCAACCTGGCAGCACTCCAGCTGCTCTACTCAGGTGTCCTATTCAGCTGCTGCTGAAACTGACCAGCTGATTCCAGGAAGCCCGGGCAGAGCAGCTCTGCCTCGGGCTTCCTGTAGTCAGCCGCTGGTCAGTTTCAGCAGCGGCTGAATCGGGGACACCTGGGGTACAATATGTACCAGTTCCGACTTACATACAAATTCAACTTAAGAACAAACCTACAGTCCCTATCTTGTACGTAACCCTGGGACTGCCTGTATTTTGAAATAACTCCCAAAATAACTTATTCCTCTTCATAAGCAGAAATTAGTATTTTGAAATAACAAGCCCCTTATTTCAAAACAGGCTTGGTAGTGTGGATGCTCACCTTGTTATTTGAAATAAAGGGAATTATATTTAAATAACTCCCCAGTGTAGACATGCCCACACTGTCAACAAAGGAAATAAATGAACACTGTAAAAGAAGCTACACTTTCTCCAACTTGTTGGTTACCCACACAGAAAGAAGCAACATAGATGAAAACCAGACACTGAAGCTGTGTCTAGACTGCATCCCTCCACCGACAGGCATGCAAATCAAGCACTTCGGAAGTGCAAATGAGCTCAGGATTTAAATATCCCAGGCTTCATTTGCACACTCGCGTTCCAAGGCTGTGCCGATCAAAAAAATGAGTACAGGAGCTGCCGAAAAAAGCTCCCCACTGGCTCAGTGTCCAAAGTGAAAGTAAAGTGTAGCTGCAGCTCTGCCGACAGCGGGAAGCTTTTTCGGCAGCTCCTGTACTCCTTATTTTTTGATCGGCACAGCGTCGGAACGTGAGTATGCAAATGAAGCCTGGGATATTTAAATCCCGGGCTCATTTGCACTTCCGAAGTGCTTGATTTGCATCCCTCTGTCGGCAGAGGGATGCAGTCTAGACGTAGCCATAATGCGGGTCCATTAATTAAATTGAAGCAACACGTTTTTTGCCAACTTTTTTAAAATAGTTCTCTGAGCAGTAATTGCACCACTAGCATAGTTTCCATACACTGATGAGACAGCAGGTGTCTTATGAGAATTTATGCAGGATGCACAATTAAACTGTATGGAATAAAAAAGATGGTCAGTGTGAGCAAGGGATTAGATGGAGACTTAGGAGTTAAATTCCTAGCTCTGGTATCACACTTCTTGTGTGACTATCAAGCATTAAACCCCTCTGTGCTCCTCTCTCATAATGGTGATGTTCACCAACATTAATGGATTTACCTTCACATCTCAAATACTGAGCTGAAAAGAATGCAGGAAAAGCCCATGCAGAAAAAATAGCATGTGGGGTGGATTCTGGCAAATGTATACCATCTGCCGGATTTTGCAATGGATTTAATTACGCTGGATAGAAGAAAGGCAAGCAGCGCCTTGTGAACCAGGTATATGAGCCCTTTAATTTATCTTTGACCTTTGCATCGCTGCAATTATGAAAAAAAGAATCTTATTTTCTCTAATCATTGGTAATGGTCTTAATTATGATCCATACTATCATAGGACATAAAGGCCTCAACAGAAAGTGAAGCCCTGTCCCAAGGGAGTGCAAGAGAACCCCTGTGCTGAAGAGGTTACAGCTGGTTATTTTGGAGGGGAAACTGAGGCATAGAGCGGTGAACTAACTTGCTCAAGGTCACACAGCAGTTGGATCAGAATTAGAATCCAAGTCTTCAGATTCTCTGTGCAACGCCCTCCCCACTGGACTGAGGTCTCCAATGTGGATGCAAACAATAAGGAAAAGATGACTAGGAGCAGGCATTGATGCCACAGCTGAAATGCATGCCAAGATATTTCAAATGCAAATGGTTACTGCTGTGTGGACGTGCACTGGAGACCGCCTTTTGAAATGGAAGTGGCACAAACATCAGTGCATACCTCTGAAACCCACAAAGCCGCCTCTTTACAAACATAACTGGCTGTTTCGCTGCTGTCTGTTGGCATCCGCATTGAAATGATTGGCATGGTCATTTGCGCCTGCACATACAGGCGTTTGTGAACGCGGTGGCAATGCACAGATTTTTACGCATTCTCCCACTGTGCTACATTTGATCATGCGCCTCTTTTAAGAGTTAGTATTTATTAGTATCTGTGTCAGGGGTTTCTGGTGCCTAAGGGGAGCACAGCCCCACGGTACCGTGAGCTAATCTAAAGGGACAAAGCTTGTGTAGACAAATAGGCTACATCTACATGACGAGTTCTCAGCAAAAAATATGCTAATGAGGGATGCATTTGCATGAGTTGTGATCTCATTTGCATATTTATGCTGATCCGTTTTTGCGCTAGGGATTTTGCACACACAAGCAGTGGGGACGTTTTCTTTTTGCGCAAAAACCCCCTTTCTGCAAGATTGGTATACCTCCTTTTTTGGGGCATAAGGGATCTTATGGAAAAAGGGCGTTTGCGCAAAAAGTAAACATCCCCACTGCTTGTTTGTGCACAAAACCCCTAGCGCAAAAACGGATCGGCAGAAAATATGCAAATGAGATCACAACTCATGCAAATGCATCCCTTATTAGCATATTTTTTGCTGAGAAAATTCATAGTGTAGATGTAGCCATATTGAATAATGAGCCTGTTAAAAGGCCTTCAGGGCTCAGGTGCAGGGATGTGCTCAGAGAGAGGAACTCCCAGAGGAGGAAGGCTATCCTATCCCTTAGCCACGGGGTGAGACCTTACTTTAGTTTGGATTTAATAAAGGGGGGCCCCAGCAGGGGAATTTTGTATTGCAAATTTGGTCGTGGTGGGAATCTTTAAGGGGCCACGAGAGAATGGAAAGTCAGGGAGTTCCTGAAGTGCCATGATCGCTCAGCAGGGGGTGCTACAAGGTTTCCCACAAATACCCATCACTCTTTTCAAGTACGTATGCTGAACATTTTATCCCTTACCCTACATACAGCCACTCCCCACCCTACGAACACACCGACTTACAATCAACCTCCCATTATAATATTTTGAGTTGAGAACCATGTACGTCAAGTTTTTCGACCAGCGCGTCTAAGGGTATTTCCGACTTATGACCAAATCAAGTTACGACCAGGTGTTCGGAACGTAACCCGTTCGTAAGTCAGGGACTGCCTGTATATTGCTGGTCTCCTTGTGGCCTTAGCCAGTCCAGAATAGAACCAGACTCTACAAATAATCCCACTGAGTTCAAGGAGGGTCTTGTGAATGAAAGGGTTACGGTCTGAATACGGCCCGCCAATATGCACTTCTGCACGCCACCGATTTAGCAGGATCTAGCCTAATTTTCTATGCAGCATGAGGACAAGTGGCAGCACCTGGCCCTTAGACTGTGAGCTCGTCAGAGCAAGGACCTCATTCCACGAGGAATACCACCTAATTCAATTTAGGGCTTTATTCCGGAATCCCATTTTACTGCCGCATGTAGACGCGGGCAGTTACTTCGGGCTAGTCAATTTCTAAAATGGCGACCAGCCGGGAACATGCAAATTAAGCGTGGGATATTTAAATCCCAGGCTTGATTTGCAATTCCAGTCGCCCTCATTAGCCTCCCTAGATCGATCTAGGGGGCAAGTGTAGACGTACCCTCAGAAACTGTAATAGTCCATCATATCACTGCTGACGTTGGATATGCATAACCACCACCAGCCAGATTTGAACCTACAGCCTCTGAATCTTAGTGTAGTAGCCTCTACAGCTTGAGCTATAACAGTGTTTCTCAACCAGTGGTACGAGTACCCTTAGGGTCACTTGAGACACGTCTGGGGAGTATGTCAACACAACTGAAAGTTGGAGAAAACGAAGTTTTATAGCACTTTATTATTTTTGTACTTTTTACATCCAAAAATTTCATTGCCTGCCCTGCTACAATTAAGATGTTTAAACAAATGTGTTGCAATGGTAGAAAAGAAAAAAAAAGTGTGTGAAAACTGTAGGTACTTGGGGTACTTTTTTTTGGAAAAAGGGGGAATTTTATAAGAAAAGGTTGGGAAACACTTACCTATAAAGCCGCTGGCTCTCAGCTTAGCCTATAAAGCTCCCTGGTTCTTATTTCTCGCTGTAAGTGGTCTAAGTGCCACTCTGTGGGACAGCGAACCACACCCACTACCGGTGTGGGTTGAATGCACTGACTCGTGCAAATGTAACGTTCTCATGCAAAATTTCAGTTTTAAAAGCCAAAAAACCACATCTGGGTTTTAATAGCGCTGAATGATCAATTAATTTTTTTTTGCTGTTAACATCTGCAAACTAAAACCAAACAAATCTGGGGTATTAGGGATTATTTTTCATTTGGTAATTTAAAAGTACTTGCATGATTAATTACAATTATTTATTTTAATAGCTTGGCTGCGCAAGAAATTATCCTGAATAGGGATGTTTTCCTGACTTGGGGGCCTAAGAGACGAGAAGTGGTTCACCTACTCTAGTCCAGGTTGTACCTTTTTCATAACATGTCTCTCCTTTAGATATTTAGCTGAGCAAACTGAGGTGCTTTTCCTTTTGAAGTGTTCCCCTGTAGTCTTATCTAGGTCTCAGGATAGGTGCTGTGCTGATGTAACCCACACACCTGCTGGGTGTGGTGCTTTCCCATCTAGTGGCACTGAGCCCACATACAAAGAGAAGAATTCATCTGTTATGCAGCCTTAGATCAGAGCTAGCTGGCTTTTGGCTCATGTTCTAAGCTCCAGAGATCCTGGGTTCAATTCGGCCTGTTGAGGATACATTGACACATTCCAGGATTCTGCATTTGGCTTCAAAAAAATCATGTTGTTAATGACATCCCATTGTGGGGTGATCCAGTGATGATGGGATGTTCTCTCCAAAGGAACTGGAAGGGGGCCTGGCTGGATGAGGCTGCAGAATGATTTGCCAGAGTCTGAACGCTGCTTCTCTAATGAGCTGAGTCGCAGGAACAAAGAGCTTGTCAGCTGGTTTTCAGAGCCAAGAGGTTCACGTGGGCCATGGACCTGAACCAGAGTGCTGCATGTGAACGAACGTCCTGGATTTTGACCAGTGCAAGCCACGTACCAGCAGCGAGGAGAGAAATCTGTGATTTCATTGAGAAATATTAAAATGAATGCAGGCAAGCTGGAGATCCTAGAATCCAAAAGAGTAAAAAAGCAGGAACGTATGGCATCTCTCCAAGGTAAATTATAATTAGCGACTGAAAGCTGAGACAATAAAAGCCGACAAAAGCAAACTGTGGGAGCTTTGGCCCTCCTTCCAGGAGGAGAAAGCTGGGAATGTTAGCAAAACTGGCTTCAACTCTCACCTCTGCCTGACCCTTCCTGCTGCTTTGCAGCCCCTAATAATAGAGGGGGAGTCAAAGCCAGACTCTGCTAACAAACTCAGCATGCTCTTCTGCAAGTAGGAGACAGTGTGTGTGAAACAAACCTACAGTTCACTGGGCCGGAGAGCATTAGGAGATTAATTAGAGTGGGGCCTGTAGGTGAACCTATTTATATTCCAGTAGCAGCTAAAAGCCTCCCCTGCAATCCATGCCCCACTGGACTAGATGCTATATAAACATCTAGGAAGAGAGAGTCCTGGCCCCAAAGAATCGACCATTTGACTAGCCCAATCAGAGACGCTGTGTTGTTTGGTTTCCAAAGTGTGGCAAGAATTTTCTTTCAGTACAGAGCCTCCCAAAACTGATTGCCTCACCCCACCACCGGCCCCTCCAGAAATAGACACCTGTGATGATTTCAAGCTGCATTGAGTCTCTTAGTCATGTCAACATTCAGCTAGAACACTAGCTACCAATTTTTGTTGTGGTTTTTTTAATAATTGTATTTGACACACTTTAAATGTGATCTTTACTGGAGGGAAAGCCCAGAGCATTAATAGCAAGATCAACTTGAAATGTTAAAGCTTTAAGAAGTGTATTTTCCAGAATATGCTATCTATCCTCGCCTCGCCAAGGAGGAAGACGGAGGACAGCGCTGTGATGTGGCAAGACACCTCCTCTGTCTCAGCACTTCCTCCCCTCTGCTCTGTGGATAGGGGCCTGAAGTAAGTCAGCCCCACTCTGGACAGTGTTTGTTTTCCCCCTTGGTTTATTTCCCAATATTTTCCAAATAGGCCTCAGGGCAGGCCTCAGGAGTGCCCCTTTGCTCAAATGAAACCAGTTCCCAACGCAAAGCAAAGGGGAATACTTTTTCTAACTGCCACTCTGAGAGGGAATGGCTGTCATTGACTCCGGGATGGCGCTTCTTCTCCTGAGCAGGCAGACAGCTCCGTAGCTTCCCCTAGATCAGGGCTACTCAAGTTTGGAAGCTCCGGGGGCCACAATGATATTCACAGCACATGCCGAGGGCCACAACTTAAATATTTGCATGTACATGCAACCATACATGCGCAATATATGCAAATAGCTTCTTTCATACTGATGGGCATGAATACAAAGACTAAGGCAAGCAGGGGAGGCCCTAGACTAGCTGCCAAAAACTGGCGCCCTCGGCGAACCATGCAATTGGCGCCCCCACCTCCAAACCCCTCAATGATTTTGCACCACCATTTGGCGCCCTATTTAACTTGGCACCCTAGGCGGCCGCCTAGTTCGCCTATATGGACGGGCCGCCCCTGAAGGTAAGACAACACAACATGCAGGCCCCATTTAAGTCAATTCTGCGGATAGTAATTAAATGCGATATTTACCCAATTTCCACCCACATGACAGCACTTTTAATGAGCAATGACAGTCCAGGAATTTAACTACTAACATGCACATCAACAGAAGACCATTATATTGACTTTTTTGTTTTGGCTCCCACCCGCGGGCTGCGTGTTGTACTTGCGTAAACCCAAACCGCACCATGGGCCGCAAACAAACGGGCAGCCTGCGGGCCACATGTTTAGTAGCTCTGCCCTAGAGTAACAGCCCTCCACTCTACAGCAGCCTGCCATCAACCCCGAAGCAGTTTCTCTCTCCTCGTCTCTCACCAAAAGAGTCTCAGGCAACCCTTCATTGGACTCAGGTACCCCTAGTTCACTTGAGATAACAGCCCTTTTGCCTAGATGGTGGAAAGGGGTTATTCTAGGACTAATCCACCAGCCTTCACCACTCCCTTACAGCTGCCCAGCCTGAGTCGGTCACAGTGAATATAATGAACTCATATTGAGAGAAAGGAATTTTATTCATGTTTGACCTAGTATATGGTTGCTAGCAGAGTGATAACTTACTGCTTGAATTTTAGCAAGTGAGTTGGAATAAAATATTCCTGGCATAATTTAAATTTTAGAGAACTGAGATTCCATAATTAAATACTTGGATTAAGGAATGTAGCACACGCATTGTGGCCAAAATCGAAGGTGTAATTGAGAAATCACACAATAACGATAAAGGTTTGAAAGCTAAAACCACCAACAGTTTTTGAACTAAAACTCCATGCCACAGATTCGGAATTTGTCAGTGAGAAGGTCAGTGAAGTAGAGGAAGAAAGACAAAGCAATTCCAACACAGGAGGCTGGGTACCATCACTCAGTCTTTGAAGAGAAATGATCTGGACTTCAAAAGACCATGATACTAATTGCTTTGCACCAAGTGAATGTTCAGCTAGGAAGCATCAGTGCCCAAAGTTTGTCAGATCTTGACTAACTTGACTCGGGATCGCCAGGTGGAAAATAGGCAGCTGCCACAACAGCTGTTTGGTGGTGCAGCGGGCAAAGGCCAATGCTGAATTTATCTGGCTGTAAGTGCTGAAATACACTTGCCCAAGCAGCCCACCCTCTATTCTATCTCCACAAAGCTATTAGTATAAGGGATTGTTGGTATTGAAATGCATATTCACATAACATGGATGATAGAAATGTTATACAGAGCTGAAGAGTAACTGAATTTAAGATGAGCATATATTGGTGAGGATTTAATTAGGATAATGCTTAGAATAGCCATGGAATTCTAAACATTAGGAGTTAGGATTTCATAATGAGCCCCAGAAGTACTGTGAAATTAGAATCAAACTGGGTAATAACACCATCCTGTGTTTGAAGGCGGGATGGTGGAAGACTGAAGAATACACTCTAAATCCCATGTGAGCTGGTGTACCCACACGACAGCGCCTCCTTTGGTCAGGCGGGGCATTGCACAGACTTTGTTCAATGTGACCAGATCAGGAAGCATCTTTTGCCTGAGGCCTGGCCTGTTAGAAAATTAGGTTGATATAACTACATTGCTCAGTGGTGTGAAAAATCCACCTCCCGTGCGGTGCATTTAAACCGTCCTGACTGTGGGTGCAGACCACCTCTCGGGGAAGTGGAGTACCCATGCTTATGGGAGAAGCTTTCCCATCGGTGTAGGCAGTGCCTTTGCAGAAGCTCCACATCGGCACAGGGTAGACACAGCCCGAGTCTCTATGGCAGGCCCCTTCTGGGCTACCAAGGATGGTAGTGTCAGCCTGCCTGGGTGTTCGGGTTTCCCCTTCCACTTGGCGGGGTCAGCTGGCCCTGGTGCTCAGGGGGGGTCTGGAAACCCCTTCAAGTTCTCAAGGCTCTGAGGAGTAGGGAGGGGAACTCAAGCCCACCTACACTACTGTTAACAGCTCCTGGTGCTTGAGCCACAGGCAGAACCAGGCCTCAACTTCTACTTCTGTGCCCGGCCTTCCATAATGCTCCTCTTGGTTTCTCCAGCCTGTAGAGCCAGTCATCCCTTCTCTGTGTGCTGTCTCTTGGTGGCTTTAGCTTGCTGGCAGGAGTTTCCTTGTCCAGTCTGCTTGGTCCTCTGGCAGCCGCCTGGGCCCCTCTGCTTCTCAGCTCTTTTATAGCTGTTGTGATGTTGCCAGTCAGCACTGGGCAGCAATTCCTGCATTAACCCTTTGGTGATCAGTCATGGGCCGGCACGAGGTAGGTACTCCCCATGAGACTCCACGATTAATGAAACTTCCAAAAAATACCATCTAATTTACAAGAGATTATGGGAAAGCCTGTTGTCACTTGTTAAATGTTCCAGAAGGAACGAATAGAAAACAGAACTAAAAGACACAATTCTGTCTGTAGTATACATTTTATCGGACAACGCCCAATGAGACAAAGAATTCCAAAAAAGTGACTCTACATTGGAAAAAAAAAAAAAACCAACCACTTTTCTAGACCATCGCTGCCACCTGCTGGGTGGGTAAAAAGTGCAATGGCACCTCACCTCTAACCTGAAGTTGGGTCATTCGCAAGGTTTGTGATGAGAGAGTGCCAGAAAAAAATAAAATAAATAAAAATCAAGAAATTGAGCTCTCAGAGGAATGAAACTCATCAGTGCCACTGAACGGAAGAATGATGCATAGACAAAGAAGTGTGACCACAGTTAGAGTAAGACCACCTGGTCTAAAGATCAACTGCTCCTAAGGGTGGAGTCATCCTGATGTGACCGAGGGTCCTACCATTTCAGGGCATGTCTATACTACGGTGTTATTTCAAAATAACTCAGGTGATTTCAAAATAGCAAGATGAGCGTCTGCACAGCAAGCCTGTTATTTTGAAATTATTTCAAAACAACAGGCTTCTTAGTCCGGAATAATAAACTCATTTCACAAGGAATAATGCCTATTTCGAAATTGCTGTTTCGAAACAGCGGTAGTGTGGACGCTGTACTGCTGCTATTTAGAAATAGCTCTTCCCCAGGGCCATTCAAACTATGTACTTCCCAGTGCTTCCTGGGACTCTAAATCAAGGTAGCGTATCCACAGTAGAGAAGCCTGCCTTGGACTAATTTCAAGGCTTCCCTGTAGTGTGGATGTGCTATTTCGAAATAGTTATTTTGGAAGTTATTATTCCGAAATAACTTATTTCGAAATACCCTTGTAATGTAGGCATCCCTTGTAATGTAGGCATCCCTTCAAAGAGGAAGTATTCCTTCATTTGATTCTTGTCTCCCAAGGGGTAATGGTTTTCTTTCATTAGGAGTCCATCCTGGAAGCTGGGTGCAAAAATCTTAACCATAAACTCACCTTGGGAAATAGAGTAAAATTTCCTGCAGATTTGCAACATCAACAAAAAAGAAACCACCAGCCCATGAGAAGATTTCAAAGGCATCTGACTGAAGGATGAAACTAACTTAATTGGTTTAAAGAGGACTGGAAAAAAAAAAATCAATATTTTATCAAAGATTCCACTGGGAATTCCTATACTTGGGAAGACGACAGCACTTGGACTGAAAGAGGGAATATACTGGTTTCCCAAATAACTGAACAAATTGGAATTTAGATCTTTATTCCGTAAGTCCAGACTGTTGTGTTGGCAGCAATCAACTTTGGGGGATGTATACAACTGATGCGCTAACACTTATGTCACTCCATCATCTGAAGTGGGTTGTGCCCACAAAAGCTCATGATACCATCAACATGTTTTGTTAGTCTTTAAAGTGCTACCAGACTATTGGTTGTTTAAGTTTTTCCTGTTACTGACTAACTCAGCTACCCCTCTGAAAAGATGTTACTGAGAAATCCTGATTCCAAATAAAAGGGAAGATCATGTTTGGAAGCAGAAAGGGGCTGCATTGAAATAGATTTCAAACTCTCAGGGCTTTCTCCTACACAATGATCAGACTGGGTTATTGGATTATTTTCTGAAACATGACAAGTAGCTTTGGTGTCTGATTTAATTGCCCGTTTCCAAAGAAAGAACACTGTAACTGTACTGTTTGCATTTTCTATAAGTGAAGGCTGATTTAACCATCACCCATCTTACAAAAATTATCTTTGGCATTGCCTACAGAAAGAATGCTGAGCGGATCATTGTTGTGCTGTGCATTTACCTCTTCATATTGTACTGATTTGTGTCGTCATATCTTCGTGAGAGCTCATGGCTGAGGGTTACCTCTTGCTCCACTGACCTACTAAAACTAACTCTTAAAAGGTAAACTTAAACAAATGGTCCGGTAGCACTTTATAGACTAACAAAACATGTAGATGGGGGTATGAGCTTTCGTGGGCACAGCCCACTTCTTCAGATGACTGGAGTTTTGAGTTTAGGATGTACTCTAGTCATCTGAAGAAGTGGGCTGTGCCCACGAAAGCTCAAGATACCATCTGCATATTTTGTTAGTCTTTAAGGTGCTACCAGACTATTTGTTGTTTTTTAAGTTTATCCTGTACAGACTAACTCGGCTACCCCCTGACACTTCTTAAAGGTAAGCACTGCTGAGAACTTACTGGCATTGTGATAAATCTCTGAAGCAAAAAGTGTTATATTTAATTTAAATATAGAATTGTTTGGTGACTTAGTTCAGGTTCATTTTAATTTACATTTGATTATATGGTATATTTCTCTTCAGTATAGTTGATGTAAATGACGCTTGAGTGTTAACCTCCCTCAAAGACGACCTTTTCAGTGTGACTGGTGTTCTGTCTAAGTAACCACTGTTGCTTAGGTTTCAGAGGGGTAGCCATGTTAATCTGTAACTGGAAAAACTTGAAAACCAAATAGTCTTGCTAATTCTCATTGCTTGTAGAAGTTCACACTCTCTGGGAAAGGGTACTGGCTATGAAAAGTACTGTCTTGCCAGCTGCAATCAGGAAAAGGGAATTGGAGCTGGCAGAATAAACCCAGGTTGAAGTGGCATATAGGAACAGCCTCCTTAGCCAGGGCCGGCCCACAACATTTTGGCACCTGAGGCGGGGAGCTCAAATGACGCCCCCATGCACCCTCGCTTGGGCCAAACCTTTGAAAGGACTCAATTCTGCCTGCTTCCTGTTCTACTCCTCTCATGGTACTGCTCTGCTACCTACCCCAATAAAGGAGACTAACAGCAGCAGACAATTTTCTACACTCTGGGTCCTAGTGACGCCCGAGGCAGCCGCCTCAGTGCGCCTCATTGTAAGGCCAGCGCTGTCCTTAGCTAGGGGCTACGTAACGGCTAGCAGAAAGGAAGTCAGGTGAAAGGAAAGGGAGGAGCCAGGGAATTTAGAGGTTGTGCTCCCTGTCTGGCTGCAGAAACTAGCAGTTCCTTTTCTTTCCTCATACCGTGCAACGTATGTGCGTGCTCTTTACTGGATGACGTTGTTTGGTAAGTGCTGTATCATGTCTTTGATTACTTTCATAAGCAATTGCTTTTATTTCAGAGTCAAGTCTGAGACATGAATTACTGATGACTGTTTGAGACTGTCCCAGGGAGTGGCTCCCACGTTCCACCTGACATGCTTTTTTTGAGCCAGTCGTATGAGAAACAATTAGTTAATAGTTCCCTCCCGATGGATTGCCTCCCAGTTTTCAATTTTCATAATTGGGTTTGTTTTCCTTTTTGGTAATTTTAAAATCAACCGGTGGTCAATGCTCCCTCTAATTTTTTTCCATCCATGTGTGGAATAAATACCATCTGCGCCAAGGCATGTGCACTACAAGTAGAAATATATACTGCTGGCTGTGGGTGCTCTGCTAATCAGCTGTGTGGCATTTGAGTGACTGCCCAAGCACACAGCTTATAGGGAACACTGCTAGTGGTCAACATACTGAAAGACCTCCTTTCATCCCCACGAAGAGGGGAAAGCTGGAGCGTGAAGTAGTTTGCTTTAAGTTATTAGGACTTTTCAGCTTGTAAAAGAGGAGACTAAGGGGGATATGATAGAGGTCTATAAAATCATGAGTGGTGTAGAGAAAGTGAATAAGGAAAAGTTATTTACTTGTTCCCGTAATATAAGAACTAGGGGCCACCAAATCAAATTAATGGGCAGCAGGTTTAAAACAAATAAAAGGACGTTCTTTTTCACACAGCGCACAGTCAACCTGTGGAACTCCTTGCCTGAGGAGGTGGGGAAGGCTAGGACTATAACAGGGTTTAAAAGAGAACTAGATAAATTCATGGAGGTTAAGTCCATAAATGGCTATTAGCCAGAATGGGTAGGAATGGTGTCCCTAGCCTCTGTTTGTCAGAGGGTGGAGATGGATGGCAGGAGAGAGATTGCTTGATCATTACCTGTTCAGTTCACTCCCTCTGGGGTACCTGATATTAGCCACTGTTGGCCGACAGGATACTGGGCTGGATGGACCTTTGGTCTGACCCAGTATGGCCTTTCTTATGTTCTTACTCGGCTTTTTTAATGCCTGAGCCTGGATTAGAATCCAGGTCTAGACTTGCAGCCTGATGCCCTAACCACTGAATCACACGGCCTCTCAGATTGTGCTGCTAGCCCCACAAGCGGTGGGGCATAAAGGAAAACCATCACTAGACCGATGGACTTACTGGCTGCCTGAAACTTGGGCTCATCATAGCCAGCCAACTAAACATATACAACCCTCTGCTCAACAGCAGAGCTGGTGAAGATTCGAGAACTAGAAGGGGAATGAGCCTATAAGCTGGAAACAGAGGCCTGGTCTATACTACAGATTAGGCAGATGCAAGTTTCCCCTGCATAGCCCTATTGTATGAATTGGTCCACACCCAAATTTTTCTCCAGCTGGTGTAAGCAGCCTGTTACAGTAATACAGTGAGGCACCTGTCGGGAAGGGGGTTCACATGAAGAGGAGAGCAGCTGGTGAGGAATGGAGGACGGGTGGGCAGTGCCAGGAAATGGAAATAGCAGATGGAGCCAGACAGTTCCATTGACTATGCTTTGCCAAGATCATGAGGCATAATGTAAGTTTTTGCCATTATTCTCCAGTTGTGCTGGCTGTAGAAAGGGGGTAGGAACTTGGATGCAACTCTGTCCCGTAGAGAGCTTGATGGTCACCACAGCCTGAAAATTAGGACTGCTTTATATAAGGTACTGAGCAATTAGAGGATCTACAGCTGTGAGCAGTTGCCTGAGAAGTCCAGAGGAACCACACGCTCCAGCTGTCAGACTACCCATGTTCTAGGAGAGCATTATATTCTAGCAGCTGTATCACTGGACGACAGATGGTACCAACTATGAATCATGTGACCAAACCCCCTGAGCGTACCCTGTTCTCCTTTGTTTTACAGGTCTTACAAGCAAACTGTTGAAAAGCCTGCGCTCCTAAATATGAATGCCAGGGCCATAACTTTAAATGCCCACTTGGCTGTTTGCAAGGAGCAGTGCAATTTAATTTGAACTGTATTATGATAGAATGACAAGTCTTTCAGATAATGACAGTTATATGCTTTTCATAAATGATCATATGCTGTTCTAACTTTCTCATAATAGGCCAAAGAAAGGGTGTTTTCTAGGGTTGCCAGATACTTTTAAAAAAAAAAAAAAACCAAACATGCCAGGGAAAATTTTTTTTTTTTGCTCAACCAAAAGGCACTGCACCTTTAAATCCCCACACTCACCGCTCCCCCTGCCCCTAACAGACACAGCAGGGGAGAATGTCCCAAGCGACCTTCTATCAGAGAAAAACATTTTACGTGTCTGGTATTTTCTGGGTTTTTTTACCAGACAGAGGCTGCAAATACTGGACTGTCCGGGCCAATACTGGACACCTGGCAACCCTAGTTTTTCCCCAAGTTAATCCTGCAGGGTTTGGCTCAGTTTTAGGATGCTTATTAATATGGCAGGCATGCTTGGAATTAATGTTCCCGATTAATCACAGCCAATAGCAGAGATACGTTCCTTCTCAGAGTTCTTTGCAAGGTAGTCAGCAGAACATCCCACAATTGCCTAGTCCAGTGGTTCCCAGCCTTTTTGAGCATACAGACCCCTTTTCAATCTATTAAAAGTTCATGGACCCGCCCTTGCAATGATCCATTTTTGCTAGCTGCCCAACTAAACCCTTCCTGCCACTCCAACAGCTTTTGAACGGTTAGAGTGATGATGATGTATTCAAGAGAAGAGAAAAAAAAAAAAATGGTAAAAAGTGACTGACCCGTTTATAAGCCGACTCCAGAGTACTAGTCGCAGCCTGTCAGCTTCACCGTGGGCTGGTACATGAGAGGCATGCATGGGATGCAAGCACTTGCCCCTTTAGGGTCCGGGGAATGGGATCAAAATCTGGAGAGCAGGGGGGCAGCAGCCAGGCGTGCAGAGTTGCGGCTTGCTTTTGATCCCGTTGCCCGGACGCTAAGGGATCGAGGGGAGAGTGCTTGCATCCCGTGCATGCCTCTAACACACCAGCCAGGCGTGAGAGGCATGTACAGCATGCAAGCACTTTCTCCACAATCCCTTAGCTTCCAGAGAACAGGATCAAAATCAAGGTGTGTCCCAGCGCACACAGCTGCTGCCCCTGCTCCCCCTCCTCCGTGCTTCAGGAGGGAGGGGGAGAAGAAAAGGAAAAGAAAAGTAAGGATCTTTACTTTTAAAAAACTTTCCACGGACTCCCTGCAGTACCCTCGTGGCCCCCCAGGGGTCTGTGGACCACAGGTTGGAAGTCACAGGCCTAGATTTTGGAAGAACCTAGATGGCGACACGGTCTGATCTCACCAGCAGCGCTTGGCTACACTAAATTGGTCGCACACCCTCTGTGCTTCTGATGACTATCGTGGTCCTCAGCATTGCCATGGAGACGTTCAGATGTGTGGCCTTTATAGCGTGGTGGTGGTGAAGTGCTTTGCTTAAAGTCGCTTGGCTTTTTAATGCCTGAGCCTGGATTAGAACCCGGGTCTATACTCCCAGTCGGGTGTCCTAATTACTAGCTTCCAGTAGAGACACAGGGATAAAGGCAAGATAGATGCCCAGATGGAGCATAAATAGACATAGATGGGGAAGAGTCAGCATCCGGATGTGATTTAAAAAAAACAACCATCAAACAATTGCACCTTGGCAATTACACTGCTAATCACTGTCCAAACAAACTATTTTTGCTCCTTCCCCTCAAATCACTTACACGCAAAGCCTCTGATTAAACAAGCAACTATTACAGAAACCAAAGATGTTCTAGATTTATTGTACGGTTCCCCCCCACTCACAGAATCTCTTGTCATGTTGAATTCAACAGCCTGGACCCCTTAAAAATAACTAATCTTTATGCATACAAAGCCTTGCCAAGATTAATCCCTGTGACCAATCGACATTCTCCCGTGGGCATGCCTAACGAGAGGATGAGCTTCCAGAACTGTCAGTCATTGAGCAGGACAAGCTTGGCACGTTATCTGCACTTAAAAATGTTGGGGGACGTCTGTAGTGTGGGGCCCAGTTACAAACTCTCAGCTGCCCATTCTTGGCAAGCTTCGCTGCCAGAAGTGCCAGGGACATGGATGGAGATGACTTGAGGAGAGACTTGTGGCCAAATGATAATATAACATACAATCAGACTTACCCAGTGTCATCCGGGTCCTTCAGGCAGGGGACTGGCAGTGTGTGGAGTACAGGAGACAGGCAGGCCATTGGGAATGTGGAGGGTGGGGTGCAGGAGGCTGGGGGGTGAGAGTTAAGGTTGAGGGGGAGCTTATGGCAGGGGGTCTCATTGGGCACAGTCCTGTCTCTCCCCTTCCCCCCCACAGCCCCTTCCCCAGGCCACCAGGGCCCCCTTTTCTCCCCCAGCCACCAGAGACCTCTTTTCTCCCTCCAGTCCTGCCCACCAGCTTCCAGGGGCCTTTTTTCTTCCACTCCCCCACGCTGTGGCCAAGTGCCAGGAGAGGGGGGAAAGGGTTTGGGGCAGGGGGGCTACTTATCAGTGTGCTGGCAGGTAAGATGACAAAGCTCCAGCCCTGCTGACTGCTCCCTTGGTGGCATGGCCACCTGTAGTGGACACTCTTCAGGATAGCTCTCCCCTACGGGCTTGGTGCCACCAGTGGCCACTTTCATATCAGGTCCCTCCAAATAGCAGCCCCTCCCTATGCATGTTATGGAAAACAGTCCTTTCCCGGGGCTTCCTGTTGACCTGGCACAACCAACCCTGACCTTGTTTTAAGTTAGGAGAAGAGGAAGCTGCATCCCAAATTTTGTGGCCCTAGCTCTTGCCATTTAGGAGAAGTTCTTGACCAAACAGATTTGCAGACAGACAGACACACTCCAATATACAGGGCTCGACAAATAATGTAATCCACTCGCCCGTGGCGAGTAGATTACAATCCAGAAGAGCCAGCGCAGAGCGATCTGCACATGCGCAGAACCACACAGCTGGTGAGTGGGGTTCGCCGACGCTTGGCGAGCCCTGCTAATATATATCTATATTGTAACAGGTTGACTCACTTTCAGCATGGCTTCTTCCCTCAAGGTGGCTTTTGGGGAAGTAGCTGGCTGCTCCAACATGCCCCCTTTGGGTGTGGTGTTGTCCTCCGGCAGTGACCACTCCAATCTTGGTCCGTGCCCCCTTCCGGGAGTGGGGGAAGTATTGTTCTTCCTTCCAGGGTCCTCCCTACTCCCTAGGACCCCCAGTTCTTCTTCTTGGGAACACCCAGCTCCCTCCAGGAACACACAGCTCCTCAGCACCCTCCAGGCCTCAGTGGCCCACTGCCAGTCCCTCTCTAGCCCTGTCTCAGGGCAGACTGCAGTCTCTCCTGGCCATTCCTCCCTGGCCAAAGGTGAGCCTCTCTGCCTGCCCAGTTGCCTCCTGCAGCCCTGCCTTGTGGTCTTATGGCCTGGGGCTTCCCTGGCTCAAACTCCCCCAGCCTACTGCAGCTGGGTTTGTTAGGCCAAAGTTTCTCTCATTGCAGGCAGTCAGGTCTCTCTCCTCCTCCCAGGAGCTGCTCTTATAGTCTCCAGCTGGGCCTCCTTATTTGCCTCAGCTGGGCTTCCCCCTGACTCCAGGTCTCAACCCCTTAAAGGCTAATATATCTACCTATCTATAGATATAAATATATAGACAAAGGGCTAACTTCTAGAGAGACTTCCTCAGTTAATTTACTTTTTTAAATTAATATTTAGCTAATGAGAAATTACAGTATGTCAGAATTTTGACAGGTGATCATAAAAGCAAAAGGATTTGCAGCGACGGTTCCTACATCAAACTGGATCTACTGATGACAGGAAAGTTGCTCCTGATTCACATTTGCATCTTGGTGTTGGAGACGTGACTGTGAATTTCCTCCATTTGGGATGTGATCATGCAAGTGTTTCCACTCAAGTAATTTCACTTGTGTAAGTCGCACCATTGCCCTCAAGGAGACTCTTCAAAGTGAATCAAGAGTGTGCAGGATCGAGCCCTTTGCAATTATTTGTCAAATTTTGAAGCATCCACAGTTAAAGGGAATAGCAAATGTTATCAGGACAAGCAAAAATAATAGCAGATCTATATCTAGGGTGTGTCTACACAGCACCCTTACCTCGAAATAAGCCACACAATTTGTGCGACATAAATTGCATAGCTTATTTCAATCTTATTTTGAAATTGCTTATTTTGAAATTTGGTGCTGGCTACGCTATTCTGAAACATCCCTTATCCTGTGTGCAATGAGGTTTACAGGGACGTTGGAATAGTGAGCCCTTCCTTCTTTATATTATATTTCGATCTAATGGGCTTGCTCTTAAGACTCGGAATAGCAATTTCGGGATACGGGACGTATCCCAAAATAGCTCCGCAGTGTAGACATAGCCCTACTGTCCTTGTTTTGACTTGTAAGCCCAGGCGTGAAATGACACAAGAGTGTCTGTGCACATCCCTACAGGCAATAAATACACTTCCGGTCCCAAATATCTCTTCTCCCCCCTTTTACTTTTAGCTAGGCCGACCTTGTGGAATAATTGCCAATTTAACAACACTTATGCCTTCATTCGGGAGGGTTAAGAGATTTCCCCCCTCCCCCCCGAACCAGAGGAAATTTTATTTTTAAATGGGAGTTTCAATGCGCCTCAAAGATTAGGCCTGACAACACTGACAGCTTTCGTTCAATCAAAAGGAAAGAATATCTGATTACTGAAAGATGAATGCAGCGGTGAGTATCCAAAATTAGACTGCAAATTGACAAATAGAAACCACGTGTACAGAACTGATTGCCATTCACACTGGAAAGGAATTACCACTTCACTTATTCCGGAGCTGCGTTCGCAGGCGGTGTCCGTGATGTTAGTGTAATGCAGTGGTCACCGACCAGTAGAGCGGGATCTGCTGGTAGATCTTGGAGTCTTTGACAGGTGATCCAGACTGGTTTGGCTGGGAGGCTGTCAAGTGCCGGCGCTTCATCTGCCCCTTTCAGCACTGCCGTGCTGCTTCTGCCCTCTGCCTTGGAGCTGCCTCCTATCCCAGGAGCCTGTTGCTTGCTGTGCAGGCCACAGGAAGAAGAGGAGGGGGTGCTGATATCAGGCTGCCCCTCCCCTCACCCTGTACCCCATCTCCACAGAGCAGAGGGGGGCAGGGAAGGAGAGTTTGCTGGCTGCTTTAGGGAGTGGTGCAGGGCCAGAGCAGGGGTGAGCCTGTCTTAGCTCCCTGCACCACCACCCCGAAGTCGCCTGTGGTAAGCGGTTCCCACCTGGAGCCTGCATTCCGAACCCCAGCCCCAGTCCTGAATCCCTCCTGCACCCCAAACCTCTGCCCTGCCCCCTGAGCCCCCTCCTGCACCTCAACTCCTTGCCCCAGGCTCAGCTAAGAGCCCTTACCACATTCCAAATCCTTTAGCCCAAGATCAGAGTCAGCCTAATAACAGTGAGTGAGGATGGGGGAGGGAGGGAGAAGAAGGCCTCAGAGAAGGGGCAGGAAGGAGGCAGGTCAAGGCTGTTTGGGTTGGAGGTAGATCCTGGATTGCACTTAAATTCAAAAAGTGATCTCTTGCTTAAAAAGGTTGGAGCCCACGGGCAGGGCCGGCCCGAGGTATTCCGGCGCCCCGGACACAGGCACGTGGCGCCACCCCGGGCGCATGGTGCATGCGCGGGCCCGCCCGTGGGGAGCAGGCCCGCTCCTGGGGTGCGCAGGCCCACCCGGGCCGCACGGCGCATGCGCAGCCCGGCTACCCACTGGCGCACAGCCCAGGGCCCGCCCCTAGGGCGCACGGCGCAAGCGCGGCCCAGTCCAGCCCGGCCATCGCTGCTGGCACGCGTGCCGGGCCGTGTAGGGCCCCACGGCCATGGGGGGAAGAGCGCTGCTGGCCGGCGCCGCGGGGATGCGGGCGGGTCAGGCTGCGGGAGCCGGGCGCGCGGCACCTGATGGCAGCTGTAAGGGACGCCGTACACCCCTTACAGCTGCCATCAGGCGCCCCATCGGTTGGCGCCCTGGGCAGCTGCCTGGCTTGCCCATGCCTCCATCCGGCCCTGCCCATGGGCGTAATTTATTCCAGAAAGGTCCATTGCAATATGGTACTGATGGAAGTAACACTGAAATGGAAAACAGAGCTTATAAGCAAGGAAGGCTTGCATTGTATAGGCCATTTAATATCGTCACCCATCGAAAATGTCACCCCAATGGGAGAGGGGGAGCCCCTGGCCCAACACACGTAGCACTTGTTGCAACAGGTGCCCATTTAATATCCATCGTCAAATGAAAATCACTATTCTCCAAACACATTTACGCTCTTGCAACTACCTGCAGCTCCCTGTGAGTGTATCCATCTGCCCAGGGGATCTGAGAGCAGGAGTCACTCCTATTACTACTATGCACTCCTGCCCAAGCGATTTTCCATCTTTTCAGCTAAGTGCCCTGTATTCTTGTTTCGGTGTGTTCCCCTTTTCAACTCTGCAATTAACAGTTTCACTTTGTAATAGTAAAGACATGAAAACAAACACCTCTGTGTGGATGATTTGATTTTAAGCTGAAGAATGTCAGGTCAGCTACTGAAGTGTCTTGGATAGTGCAGTGTGGGAGGGGAGAACATGAGGCGAACTGATGGTGACATTAAGTTGGACTGACTGCATCACGGTCAGCAAATATTTAGAAAGATCAGACCCTTTGAACAATAGATAATAATCACTGTGGTCATTTAGGTTGGCCATCCAGACCTTAACGCAGAGTAGTGAAATCTTAGATTTAAATCTCATGCTCACAAAGCAATTATTGTTCCAACTGTTGGGAAATGAAAAGAGAAGAAAATAAACACATTCCACAGCAGAAAATACCCTTGGAAGGACCAACCACAGTGGCCGCACCCTGAGTCACTAGCTCCTGGGCCGCAGAAAGGGCACAGAGGTGGGGGTGCCACATCTCCAACAGAAAACATTGGCAAGTGGCCTGCCTTATGGAGGTGAGGAGGTTGGACATGGATTGGAGGATTTCCGTTGACGTGATCAACTGGTTTCTGGCCTGCAGAGATGCATGAGTTCCAAACCCTGCAATGGAGAAGGCAGAAGCAGATAGCAGAGTTGCCCCAGGGTTTTGACTAATACACTATGGGAGGATTATGCTTTTTTTCACCCCCTATTCCTCATTGCAAGCCCAAATAACGGGTTTAAATCATTTAATCCTGGGGGGGAGGGGGGAACCTAAAGCCTGGGGGCTGGATGTGGCCCCCGGCTTGCTTGGATCTGGTCCTAGAGGCTCGGGGCTCCTCCCCAGTATTGGGGAGCCCGCGTGCTGGCGCTCCAGCCCCACCACCATCACCCTGTGGGGCTGGAGCACACAAAATCTACTAACCTGGGGCCCCTTAGGCTCTGGTGTAAAGGGAACGTGGGGAGTGTCTTTCTCCTCCTCAGTCAGGGGCCCTGTCAGTGACGGTTTAATTTTCTTTTCCTTTTTGCTTCTCACTTATGTGCAGTCCCCAAACCAATTTTTCTATGGGTCAGTGGCCCCCGACCCAAAAGAAGTTTCCCAGTTCTGATTTAATCCTAAGAAATAAAATGCCTTTGGACTCAACTGAGAAAATCTGGATGCAATTATATCTTTTATTGAACCAACTTCTGTTGGGGAGAGAGACAAGCTTTTGAACTACACAGGACTCATCTTCAGGCCTGGGAAACTAGCTTTGGACTTGATTCTCATTACGTGGTTGCCATTCTATGCTGCCAGTGTAAAGGGGCCTTAAACAAGAACATAAGAATGGCCGTACTGCGTCAGACCAAAGGTCCATCTAGCCCAGTAGCCTGTCTGCCGACAGTGGCCAGCACCAGGTGCCCCAGAGAGGGTGGACCGAAGACAATGATCAAGCGATTTGTCTCGTGCCATCCGTCTCCAGCCTCTGACAAACAGAGGCCAGGGACACCATTCCTATCCCCTGGCTAATAGCCTTTTATGGACCTAACCTCCATGAATTTATCTAGCTTAAAGTGGGCATTAGTTTTATGTAAGCCGCCTTACAATCTCCTCTGTGGTGCTGGAGAGGTGCAAAACAGCTTCCGCATAAATGAGAATCAGATCCTGTATTTGGGAGGAGTTGTCTGCAATGTATAAATTGCAGCCATACACACATTATAAAAAGGATTGTTTACGTTTACCTGGTTCTATTTGATTTCAGTGGCAAAGATTGGTGCCACTGATGAAATGCGAACTAGTTGCTACAAAACATCTACAGTTGTAGTGACCTATTAATTACAAAGCAGCTAGCTTTGCACATAGAAATCAGCATTTAAGGAGGTCTGATTGCTTTTCATTCAAACATTGATAAATGAAATGAAATACAATTAAAGGTTTTATCTGAAAAAAATAAATAAATTAGACACAGTAGCACATAGCAGTAGTGAAAGAGGGTAAATAACGTTTTAATTTGTAAACAGCCAGTGTAAAAATATCAAGTGATATTTGATGTGGTTGAACTTGATATGCTTGCCAACCCTCCCAGTTTTGGCAGGAGTCTCCTGGAATCAGGCTTCATGTCCCCCAGGCTAATGCAGCCAGTCTGGGAGAATGTAAACCGCTTAAAGTTTGATGATGCATTGGGCTAAGGCAGGTTCCAGAAGTGGCTGGCACATCCCTGTGGCCCCTAGTGCAGTGTTTCCCAAATGATGTTCCCCCCAGGGTACCGCAAAATGAAAATAAGGATTTTTGTGAGAAAATTCCATTATAATAACATTTTATTATTTTAAGAAAAATAATTAATATTTAAGCATTTATGAATTGTATCAAAAACAATTTTCATTTGTGTTTGCTTCAGACGGCCAATTAATACAAAAATGTAAAGAAGTTTCTCTGATTACATTTTGGGGCGGCTTATGTCAAGAATATTCAGCTTTATCAAGACGTGCAATTTGTTAGTGGTTACCCTTTGCCAGCACATACTTGTGCGAAACTGGGTTCTTGAATTACGCAGCAACAAAACCGAAATACAGAAATCGACTGAATGCCGCGCCAGATATGCGAATCCAACTTTCCAGTATTAAACCAAATATAAAAAGAATTTGCCAAGAAAAGAAGAAAAAACACTCTTCACATTGAAAACTGCCAATATAATGCATATTAGTTTTAGAGCTTTATTTTTTGTACACATTAAATGTGATTTTTTTAAAATATGTGCAATTAAACTAAATGTTGATCTCATTACCTTGTTTAGCATTTGTTTATGATTATCCTTATTTGTGGTCTACCTTTTCAGCTCCATACATAAGACTATTAGGGGTTCTGCAAAATTCTTTAAAGTTTAAAAGGGTTCTGTGACCAAATAAAATTGAGAAACACTGTCATAGTGGGAGGGTAAAGGGTCTCCATGTGCTGCCTCAGCTCTACGATTCTGCAGCTCCTATTGGCTGGGAACTGCGGCCAATAAGAGTTGCAGGGATGGTGCCTGCAGGCTGGGGCAATGTGTGGAGCCATCTGGTTCCCTAACCCAAAACATGCCAGCTGTTTCTGCGAGCTGTGCAGTGCCAAGGCAGGCAGGAAACCTGCCTTAGCCCTGCTGCATCATCACCTGGGAACTGCGGGAGGTACGCACCACACAGCCAGTGCTCACACCCCCTCATCTCCTGAACCCCAATCTTGTGCCCTACCCTTGAGCCCCCTCAATCCAGCACCCCACACTCCCTCCTCCATTCTGAGCATCCTCCTGGACCCAAACTCCCTCCAAAGCCAGCACCCCAATCTCCTGTTCTAGGCTTATTCCAGAGCCCCCACCCAAATTCTGAACCTTTCAGCCACATCCTAGAGTCTGCATCCCACCCCCTTTTCCCACCCCGGTGAAAGTGAGGGTGAGGGATAGTGAACAAAGGGTGGGGGATGGAGAGAGCAGGGATGGGGCCTCGGAGAAGGGATGAGGAAGGGGACTTGGCAAGGGTATTGGGTTTGTGTGATTACATGCTTGGCAATCCTAGCTTGAACATCTCTATCTTTTTGGAATGATCCTTAATGCAATGCAACCAGGTTATTCTCTGCTGCCAAGAATACTGGATTCCTATGCGATAGAGTCAGCAGTTTCTTTGGCTTCCTGATAAAAGTGTGTGCCAGAGCCCAAGGTGCAGTGGCTGCAGAAAGCAACACCACATACACATTCATTCTCACGACCAGGCTCCTCCTCAGTTTCCTCTGGGCTGCAGAGAAATCTATCAGTTTCTGATCCTCAGTGCTGCTTGGGAAACCTTGCAACATTATGACAGACATCCACTAGACTCCTCCAAACTTACCATGCTAATGGTGATAATGATCCAAATATTTTACTTGTTCACTACAAAGAAGATCTACTCACTCTGCAGAAAGAGGGTGGGTAGGACTTTGCAAGGCATCCTGGGATAAGAAGGATGAGGCTTTTTGTTATTTATATTATAATAGTAGTTTAGCAGCTTGAGTGTTCATAGATGTTGGCATCTAAATGTTAAATGATATTTAATGGGGATTTTACCTTTGTCTGTGTACGAGAGGCAAGGTGGGTGAGGTAATATATTTTATTAGAACAACTTCTGTTAGTGAGAGAGATGAGCTTTCAAGCTCTTCCCCAGGCCTGGGAAATATACTTTGAGTTTGTCTTCATGTACAATGCAACAGAGGGGTAGCTGCCACTGCAGCGCTGTATGTAAAGCTGATAGCAGTTAATCCACCTCCCTGAGAGGCAGTAGCTATGCTGATAGGAGAAGCTCTCCCACCAACATAGTGCTGTCTACATAGAGTCAGGCAGTTAAAACTACGGTGCTTGGTGTGTGAATTTGTTACACCCCTGAGCAACATAGGCCTGTGGTATAGACCTGTCTTAGTCTTAGATCCAACACACAGCGGCCATTCAAGGTGAAGTGGCCTGTTAACATCCCTATATGTAGTCCTAGGACAAAAAAGGGTGGAGTTAATGGGTTACAGAGAGAGATACAGGCATCTTTAAGGGCCACTGATTTTTTTTTAAAATCAAAATATGGCGAACAGGTCCCCTCCATGCCTAATGCTCGTTACAAACTTCCATGTGCTCAGGCTTTGTATTATATTGTATAACACTCTACAGAGGTAGCAGCCGGGCAGGGACCATGGATACCAGCTCTTCTCCGGTCTCAACTGCTCTTCGTTCATGCCCAATCCTAGACCCACCCCCCAATCTGCCCCTTTCCTCCTCCATCCTAGCTCCTTCCAACAGCCCCTTCCCTTGCAATCACAATCCCGCCTCCCCACCCGCGCAGCCCCTTTCCAGCCCATCAACCCCTTCCCGCTCCCAGCAGCCAAGCCCTAACCCAACTCCTCAGCAGACT
Source organism: Rafetus swinhoei (assembly GCA_019425775.1). Classification (NCBI taxonomy): domain Eukaryota; kingdom Metazoa; phylum Chordata; order Testudines; family Trionychidae; genus Rafetus; species Rafetus swinhoei. The sequence continues at coordinate 125,209,477 of CM033427.1, read as the reverse complement.
CACCGCCACCCGATCCCGTTCCCTAAACTCAGATCCCAACAGCCCCATCCCCAATCCCAGCTCCCCGAGCGCCCCCTTTCCAGCCCAAGTCCCTTCCCTCCCCAAGCAGCCGAAACCCTAACCCACACGGCCAACACTCACAATCCCAACCGTGCCCCCAGCAGCCCTTCCCATCCCCAACTCCACCCCTTCCCAGCCCCACCCCACCCCAATCCCAGCCCCTGTCTCCTCCAATCCCCAACCCCTCCCCAGTCCCAGCTCCCCATCTCCTCCAATCCCCAACCCCTCCCCAATCCCAGCTCCCCCACAACTCCTCCTCCAATCCCCAACCCCTCCCCAACCCCCGACTCCTCCCCTTCCCACCCCAACCCCTCCCCAACCCCCACAACTCCTCCTCCAATCCCCAACCCCTCCCCAACCCCAGCCCCGACTCCTCCCCCTTCCCACCCAACCCCTCCCCAACCCCACAACTCCTCCTCCAATCCCCAACCCCTCCCCAACCCCAGCCCCCGACTCCTCCCCTTCCCACCCAACCCCTCCCCAACCCCACAACTCCTCCTCCAATCCCCAACCCTCCCCCAACCCCAGCCCCCACAACCGAACCCCAGCAGTCCCCCAATCCCAACCCCGTCCCTCATCCCCATCCCCAACTCCTCCTCTTCCCAGCCCCTCCCCAATCCTAGCCCCCAGCAGCCCCTCCCCCCATTCCCACTTCCCCTTCGCTCCTCCCCCGCCCGCGCCGAATTCCGCCCCGCACATGCGCCCCAGGCCGCTCCCCTCCCGCGCGTGCGCAGGGGGAGCGTGTCCCTGCGCCTCCCCGCTCCCTCCTGGTGTCTTGTGCAGGGGGCTGCGGAGGCGAGTCATGATGGCGGCGGCCAGGCCGTGAGGCGCGCGAGACCTGCCCCCGCCCGCACGCGCGCCCCCGGCCCTCTCCCGATCCCCCCCCTCCCGCGCGCCCAGCCGAGCGAGCGGCGCCCCCCTCCCCCCGCCGGGGCCGAGGCAGCGCGAGCGGGTCCGGGAGGCGCAGGCCGCGAGCGCGGGGCGGCCGGGCCGGGCCCCGGGGCGCGGCCTCGCCATGCAGATCACCCTGAAAACCCTGCAGCAGCAGACCTTCCGCATCGACATCGACCCCGAGCACACGGTGCGCGCCGCCCCGGCACGGCGGGGGGAGGGGGGCGCTTGGGGAAGAGATGGAGTGGGGGAGGGGTTGGGGTAAGGGGGTTGGGTAAGAGGGGGGAGGGGAGGTTAGGGTTGGGGGTTGGACATGGGGAGAGGAGGTTGGGGTAAGGGGTTGGGCATGGGGGCGTGAGGAGGAGCTTGGGTAAGAGATGAAGTGGGGAGGGTTGGGGTAAAGGGAGGGAGTAAGGCATGGGGGTAAGAGGGGTTAGGGTGAGGAAGGGGTTGGGGTAAGGGAGGGGGAGGTGAGGGGTTGGGTAAGGGAGGGGAGGGTGAGGAAGGGGTTTGGGTAAGGGGGTTGGAGGGGGAGGGAGGGTGAGGAAGGGGGTTTGGGTAAGGAGGGGAGGTGAGGGGTTGGGCATGGGGGTGAGGAAGGGGTTAGTAAGGGAGGTTGGGAGTGAGGGGTTGGGCATGGGGGTGAGGAAGGGTTGGGGTAAGGGCAGGTTAGGTGAGGAAGGGTTGGGGTAAGGGGGTTGGGCATGGGGGTAAGAGGGGTTAGGGTGAGGAAGGGGTTGGGGTTGGGGGTTGGGCGTGAGGGGGTTAGGGTGGGGGTTGGGCAGGGGTGAGGAGGGGTTGGGGTGTGGGGATTGGGCGGGGTGAGGGAGGGGTTGGGGTAAGAGGGGTTAGGGTGAGGAATGGGTTGAGGTAAGGGGGTTGGGTATGAGGGGAGGTGGGGGCGGGAGGTTAGCTGCAGCCCCAGCGTGTGTGTGGTGGTGACCCTTTCTGCAGGGCGTGGGTATCTGTGGATGGCATTGGGGTGACTAGAGCACTTCTGCTGCGTGAGGCTGCCTGCGTTGGGAGGCTCAGGAAGGAGCCTGTGTATGTCTGAGGGGTTGGTGAATGTGTGGAGACTATTGGCTGCTCAGGGGTGCAGGTTATTGTGTCTACTTCTCTTCTGTGAAGGGGGAATATTTTGGGAGTGGTTACTGGTTCTGCTAGGTGTGAATGGAGATACACAAGCTTCTGCTACAGGAATCGGGGTGTGTATCGGGGTGTGTCTGTGTGTGATTTTACTAGCCTTTTTGGTGTTTTAGTTGCAGTGACTGCTCTGTAGTAGGAGTGTGGAGGTAATACCATTAGCTCACAGAGATTTACCTTCCCCCGCCCCATCCCCTTTCTGTTCTGAAATGTGATTTGTCCTTTTCATATGTGCTCATTTTTTTAATTGTATCCTTTGGTATATATGGTTGTGACTATTTTCTTCACTATTTGATCTGAGGAAGTGGGTCTGGCCCACGAAAGCTCATCATCTAATAAACCATCTTGTTAGTCTTTAAAGTGCTACATAGTCCTGTATTTTGTTTTGACTACTCCAGTGAGTGCTTCTCTGCAAGATGCTGGGAGACAGATGTTATTGCACAGTCCAGTTGGTATGGGAATAGTGTGTGTGACTAACTAAGAGGAAGATTAGGTACTTAGTGCACTTCCAAAATTGGAGGGGGAATAGGTGCCACCTCTTGGAGCTAGTTTCCCCATGTTATACCAATCCTGCTGCCATCTAACACCCCATTTGGATTTTAGTGGATCTCTTCCGGTCCTTGCCCATTAGGACTGGGCAATGAAACTATGACTCTGCCTTACTATTTCTCTAGGCCTGATTGTTTAAACACCCTCCCCCCAAAGTAAAAGAAAAAATGGAGTGTTGTGAAGGGTGGCTGCAGCCAGCTCACAAGGGTGATTGGGTCTAGACAAGTTGGCTGAGGGAGATTGTGAATGTCTCATTTAAATGTATACAGTGGAGTCCTTCATAAGCTTAAAACACTAGCCTTTATAATTAATCCCTACACGGAGAGCTGCCTTCTCTTTTTATTCCCTTTCTCCCCTGCTCATCATATTGAGTGATTTGGAGCAGCTCTGAGGTCCTAGGAAACCTCTGCAAGGAGCAGATTAGGGGAGGAGGTTTGCCAGCTAGACAAGCTGTGTGTGCATTTGAGACTACAGAATATTGGCTAGGTGTTGGAGGATGGGGAAGAAGAATGGTTTCTTCAATTGCTAAATATTGGATCACTGTAGAGATGTAACTGAGCAAAGAACTTCCTCTAATAAATTAGGGGTTTTGCATACATACAATGATGGAGTAAATTATGGCTGACAATATGAAAATATTTTTGGGCATATTGTGTCTCATGAAACTATGATGTTGGTAACTGCAGCAATAGGATTGGCATATTAAACTAGCAAATTCAGGAAAAAATTGTTGGAAAAAGTATGCTAAACATTAGAACAGCTTGATGATACAGTTGTAATGCCAACTTTATAAAAAGCATGCTTATGAGACCTATGTTAAAAACTAAAATCAGTTTAAATGACCAAATCATTTAAAACAACCTGTTAATTTAGGTTTCAAAGCAGTTTTATTGGTTGGATATTAACTATAAAGGACCCTTTTCAAAATTAGACTGAAAGGGAAGTGTACTAGGGCCTAAACCAAATGTTAGACTTAAATTTTGTTGAATCAAAATGTGTTAACTCCTGGGAGTTTATGAAACATTACATGTAGTCAATTCAGTATTTCCAAGTGCTCAATGCTAAAGGTAGGTTTCATTATTTGGCGCACTGCCCTATACTGTGACATGGCCAAAATTATCTGAGATAGGCCCAGGAAACTTGTGCTTTAAATCTCCTACTATTCTAGAAATTTCTGGCCACTTTTTAAACTTTCTTTTGTAAGTCAAGCTTAAAAGAACAAGCAAACAAAAACTGATGTTGAGTGCAAAATAAGAAACACTACATATTGTCACTAGAAGTAGTCAACCATCAGAAGTCAGGAAAATATTTAAGTATACTTTCTACTGAGGACATAGAACAACATACTTCATTTTTGTTTTGTATTAAAACAACCACAAAAATTCTGTAACAATTTCAGCATTTTGCAGGAACTACTGACAATATTATCCTTGTCAAAGCAAAGGTTCTCATAACCAAGTGATTTAATGTTGTTTCTATGGTCTCAAGTTAGATATTGGTGTTTTTTTTTGTTCTTTAAGACTTCGCATGGTCTGAACTTGCACTTTCGAATTACTAGACTTGAAGCAGGGAACTGTCTTGTATCCATGGAAGTGCACTTATGAATTTATCAGGTAGAAACTGGAAAACGTCTAATCACCTATAATACTTGAGTTAAGAAAGTTCTGGGTGGAGAAGTTCTGTATTGTCTGAGTTGGGGGAAAGTACTTGCCACACTTTATACTGGCCTCTGAATTTTGGGCAGTACATTTTTGGAACAAATGTGCAGAGATCATATTTACACCTCTTTATGGAAAATTGTTTTGCCAGTTGGAGCAATCTTAGTGTTTTAAGGTTTGCTGCCTGAATACTTGTAATGCATTCTGGCTGGTTCAGGACAAACAAAATCATTTGTTTATGTAGTAGTGCTCCTGTTTACTGCCAATATTTGATTGCAATGGTGAATGCATTCTTGAGGACTACCTGAAACTTTTGCAGTACTGTCTAGCAAAGGAGCTCTTACTTGCGGCTGAAAGACAGTCATGACAATCCAGAGTTGTAGACTTGGAAAGGTTTTATGTTGTTGGGAATAGGGATATCAATGTGTAGTGGACTAGATGATTAACCGGTAAGCTTGGGCTTATCGGTTAATCATCCCGACTACATGTATTCCCCTCCCAAAAAAGCCGGTTCCACCCCAGCACCAGCTCAGTGGTGTCGCCTGCCTCCCTCCCCTTGCTGCTACCTCTATCAGAAGCAGCAGCTCGGGGAGGAAGGAGGGGAAAACAGGGGAGCTGCTCAACGGCAGCAGCCCCTGTCCACAGGGATCCCAGCTTGCTGCACACAGAGGCTGTTCCACATCCTGCAGAATAGCCTCTGTGGGACACTTGGACCCCCCCCATAGACATGGGCTACTGCCAACTTGCGCTGCTGCACTGCAGCGTGAGGAGCTGATAGAGGCAGCAGCGCGGAGTGGCGGGGGGCTCCCCGGGACTGGGCCTGAAGTGCACTGACTGCCACCCCTGCAGACTATTGAATAGTTGTGTAACTGCAAAGATTCTGCGGGTACACGACTATTTGGTTACCTGATATCTAATGTCCCTAGTTGGGAATGCCAAGATCGGGGGTGGGGAACCTTTTTTGGATAGGGAGCCACTAACCTGCAGAAAAATGAAACAGAGGCTACACAAGTGAGAAGCCCCCCCTCCCCAAGCCGCGAAACGCACACACACAAAACCTCTTGATGAGATATTCTTTTTTATTTAGTACTTCAGTGTGATGACTGAGTTTGCCTTTCTTTACTGGGGTTCTGGGACTTGCTCAGCTGCAGCTTCCCCTTCCCTTTACCCAGCATCCCACACTGGAAAGGGTCTCTGGGGCTTGCCCAGGTGTGGCCATCTCTTCCTCCCTTTTCCCAGCATCCATGCTAGGAAGAGATTTGGGGGCTGCCTCAGCTGGGGCCTCCCCTTTCTCCCTTTTCTGGGTACCTCATGCAGGGAAGGGGTTCCCCTTCCCTCCCACTCGTTCAAGTGGCTCTCCTTCCCTCCTACACACCACCTTACCTGATTTTAGGAAGTGTCGCTGGCAGCATCTGGCTGGGGCTGGATGCTGCAGGAAGCAGCTGCCTGGCCTGGCTCCTTGCTGCAAGCACCCCAGGCAGGAAAGGGCCTCCTGCTGTTTCCCTGTGGCAGGGAAGGGGATTCTGCTGTTTCCCTGCTGCTGCCCGGTGCAGCTCTGGGCGGTGAGCGCTGAAGCAGGGAAGGGGCTCTGGCACTTGCTGTGCTGCCGCCTGTCTGCCAGGTGTGGCTGCCCCCTCTGGCCACCTCACTAGCACATGCTTTCTCCTTCATGCAGGACAAGGAGCTGTAAGTGTTTGTCCTGGTGCTGCAGGTGAAGTTGGGGTGAGGTCGGCGCTGTGCCTCCTCTGAACCCCCAGTGGGCTGTCTTGAATTGTCCAGAGGGGCCAGATTTGGCTCCCGAGCTGTAGATTCCCCACTCCTGGCCTAGACCAAGGTGTAGTTGATGTAGCCCAGGAATAGCATGTTTCTAAATATACAGCAGTGTTGGGCAAATTGTTCTTAAGCTTCCCTAATGTGTTGAATACTGGCCTCAGTAATTAACTGGCCTCAGTAATTGTTATGTTTAACTTACGTTTTACTTTGCCGTTGAATTAAATCTCTCATTCCAAGCTGAGAGAGATGCCAAAAATGTCATTTTTTTTACAACAGGATCTAGTTAACATTGCCTGTGTTCTTCTGTGCAAGCACTCTTCAGGGAGTGCCTCCTTGTTTTGAGAAATGCCTTTTAAAAAAGTTGCAGAAGCTATTTTAAAAAACAACGTGCACACCAAATTTGTTCAAAATTTAATTTTAGCAATAGAATGTAAATATAACTAGTATGTGTACACATCAAAAACCCCTCTTCAATAACATATCTGAGGTGATAACATGCAACTTTAGCCTCTCAAATTTTAGCATTACGACATCTGCTTGAGAAGTGGGTTCTAACAAAGAAGGAATCCGGGACAAGAAGCAGGTTCCACTGAAGTTATAATGGGAGGAGGAAGGGAAAAACAGCGGGATGTTTGTTGCATGCAGGTCTTCATTGAGTCAACATCTATAGTGCTCTGTCTTTTGGAGGGTGGTAGGAAGAATCATTCTACTCTATTAGGGAAGGTAAGGGATACTTTGAGGGGTAGGAGAGTAAGGCAGCAGTTTTACAGTGAAACATGGGTAAAAATGTCAGAGCAGCACAGACTAGGTAAAATCTGACAAATCAGAGATGTTGTATCTGGTGATCATCAATATATATTATGGGGGGCAAAACTTAACTCAGGCTCTCTTCTGAGGACACTTGGTAAGGTAAAATCTGTGAATCAGATAATGTACTAATTCATATAATCTTTTGGGTGGTTGAAACTTTACAAGGAGATTTATATACAAGTTTGAGACAGAGACAGATTGCCTCCATCTGCTTCAAATCTATTCAGTATTTCAGAAGCTTTTTTGAAGACCGTTTAAAAACAGTTAATGAAGTGTGAAGACCACAGCTCTTAAAAGCACACTCCTACCCTAACTGAAGTCAGTGGCAGTTTTGCCATTGGAATGGACAGGAGTGGCTTCAAGTCCTAAAGTCTTGATTTTTGTGGCAGGTAGAATTTTGCTAACTTTATTCTTGAACAAGTGAGCAGGTCTACATTACAAGTACTACACTGACAAGTACTACAGTGACACAGATGCAGGAGCATTACTGTCATGCAGGGATGTGAACAGTTAACTGATAAGCATCACCCTTAACGGTGATGCTTACTTGCAGAGCTCGACAAAGCATTGAATCTACTCGCCCGTGGAGAGTAGATTTCAGCCGGGCACCCCACCCCGTTTGTTTCCGGCGCGCACATGCGCAATATGGGTCTTGCGCGTGCGCAGTGCGGGGCTGGCGAGCGGCTTTCGCCACTGTTCGTCAATCCTTGCTTACTTGGATACTGGATAACCCGCTTCCAGTACCGGGCGGGATCCTGCTAAGTTGGTTAACCGTTAGGCTAACCTAACATTTAACTGATTAAATGGGATTTTACGTCCTTACTAGACTCTTGGGGTACGTCTACACAGCAGGGCTAAACATGAAATAAGCTATGCAACTTGAGCTATGCTAACTGCGTAGCTTAAGTCAAAATAAGCAGTTAAGTCTACACAGCAGTTATTTCGAAACAGGGCACTCTTCCCCCTAACTTCCCTTACTCCTCATACAATGAGGGTTGCAGGAGTCAGTGTAAGAAGCCCTTTATTTCGAAATAATGGGCTTGCTGTGTAGACATGCACTACTGCTGTGTAGACATAGCCTTAATGACAGCAGGGGTTAGCTAGGTTGATTTAAATTTTAGGTCAAGCCTAAGGTTTGGAAGTGTCCCTGTTCTTCCATTCATCTATGTTAACTTGTCACTAGCTGTTTTCTAAATATTGTCACCACCTTGCAGTGGTATAGGCTGGGTCTATGCTGGGGAGAAAGTTGACCTAAGATATGCAACTCAAGCTACCTGAATAGCATATCTGGAGTTGACGAACTTTAGGTCAAATTTCCACGGTATCCCCACTATAGGAGGTTGATGGGAGAAACTGTCTCATTGACTTCCCTTACTCCTCGCATCTGGATTTCAAGAATGGGTAGAAGGAAAAGGAGGTGGTGTGTACGGGCAGGAAGAAAAAGCGAAAGATCAGCCTCCTTCAAACACATTAAACTGTCAGGCCTAAAAGTGGGCACAAAAATAAAAATGCTGGATTCTCTATAATGTAGAGTTGCCATCTCTTCTTTCTTAGATTTGTATCGCCTGCTTCGCAAGCCAAACCTTTTCTCACAACTTTCTAGTAGCAAAAAAGATCCCTTTGTTTAGATGTAGATATGGATCTAAAAATTGAACTTCTGTGAGGAACAGTGGAAAGGCATTCTTCTTTCCGAACACCTGTTTTTGTCCTTTCTGGCCATCTCCATCCCACATATGTGGTTCATTCACAAATGACTTTTTTAGCGTGTTATCAGAAACACAAGAATCATCTACCTGCAATGGGAATAATGTTTTTCCTCCAAAGCAGCAGTCTCTTTCTAGGCAAGAAGGTGTGCTTACATGTCCTTCATCTCTGATGTCTTTTATCACTTTTCAGCAGCTATGTGGCATCCCTTTTCCCTTCTAAGGGATGGTTGCATTGTTCCTATAACTGCTACTGCACGAGTCCCCAGTATTTCAGATATAACAAACAATTCTGTAAGTCCACACTGTAATTTATCTATATAATATTAGTTAGTTCACACTGGCATTTCATGCCAGTGGAAGTGGTATGAACCCACAATCCCAGGCTACGCTGGGATTCTCTTAATGAAAACTTATGGAGTACAATATATTCCCTTAATGAAGATTTATGGAATACAATATATTTATATTAAGAAATGCCACAAAACACTGAGAAGGATTAGAAAACCAAAGACACCTGGATTATATCCTTCCCTAGCCTGAGAACTCACTGTGGTTGTAAGACTGGAAGCAAATAACATTTCCAAAGCAAGATGTCTCTCCCCCTTACCCCCTCAAAAAAAAAAAAAAAAAAAGTTTGACTTCGGAAAAGGCTGTCTCACCTTGCCCACACATCTTCATTTGGAGGAAACCATGATAAATTATAAAGCAAAAAATTATACTAAATGTTGATTCTAAGAGTGCAGAATTTTGAAGCTACTATTTTTGCAATCATCCATTGATCAAGATAGGGATGTAAAATCTGGTGTAATTGGTTAACTGGCTGCAAGTGAAGTTTAACCTGTTAACCAATTAAAGGTGACAGGAGGCATGCCATGGCTGGGCTCCGCAGGCAGGTTGCTTCTCCAGCCTACCCTGAACAGCCCTTGTCCACAGTTGGCTCTGTGGGGCTGGAACAGCCCCCTTCCTATGGTAAACAGAGATCTGCTCCAGCCCCCACTGGTTAACCTTTCACATCCCTACACATAACTCTTCTATAACCTTATGTGTTTACACCTCTATTAATTTTTGTATTCCTACTTTAATTGTAGTAATAGAACTTTAAAAAAATCCAAAATGGATAGTTTATTTTGTGTTGTATTCCTTTCAATGATCACACCTTTCCTTGGATGAAGTTCAGAGCACCAGCAGTCAACTATCAAGCTAACTTTTCTATACGCTATGAGGGCTGTGTGTTAACAAATACAGTAATATTCAATGAATATTTGTTTGCAGAAAAGTCCAGGTAATTGTAGCATATGATTATGGTTTCCATTGCAGTAGTAATTCATGAGGATTTTAAACAGTTGCAACTAAAGTTAGATATTTATGAATCCACAGGTCTAAGTAATTTGCATCCACGAGTTTAGAAGAGCCGGCTGAGGAGTTTGATGAACCCTTAGCAAAAATTAAGAATAAGGTGGAAATCTTGGGAATGTAGACCAGTGCTTTTAAAAATTTACTAGAACTACTTATGATAGGTCCAAACCATCTACTCATATGCATGCAAGGTCTAGCAATTATAAATCCAATTGAATTTCTCCTTTTTCTTCTGTCTTGCTGTGCCATTCCTCCCAAAACTTCCAAGTATTGGGAAGGCATATAAAAATTCCTGGCAAAATTCTGTCCTGTGTGTCACCTATCACAGATGTCTGAGATATCATGTCTGCCCCTGCTTTTCTACTGGAAGAAGAAATCTTACACTTGTCTTAGTCTTGACTACTGGGTTGATAAACCTCTTTTTGGAGGGGCCATTTCTCTTTTTAACAGCTCCACTGCTTGCCCTTACTGTTCAGAGCTTTTTCGAGACAGCAGCAAAGTGAAGTTGATGTGACTCTTGCTTGTGCGGCTTCATTCCTGTACATAGGGTTTTTCAAAATGAGAATCGAAACTTAAATGTTAGTCTTTCCTTGGTGCTTCTTGAGAAATCTTGGGACAACAGTATTACTGGAGCTGCCTCTCTGCAAACTGGGGGAAGAACTGTGTAAATTTGGTACACGTACAAAAGTATAGCTCCACAGAGAAAAGCCTATAAGTGTTTAAAAAGTGCTTTAATTCTGAAGAAAAGGAGTTGAGTTAATCCCCTCCCCTCTTTGCTCCCATATGCTTAGGGCCCTACCAAATTCACGGGTGTGAAAACTGTATCATGTACTTTGAAATCTGGTCATTCCCCTGATACCTGGTCCCTTGTGTGTTGTTTTTGTTTTTTTTTTGTTTTTTTTTTTTTACCTTGTACTTTACTGATTTAATGGGGGAATAACAGAATTTCAGGAATTGGGGGTCCTGACCCAACAAGGAGTTGCTGGAGGGCTGCAGGTTATTTTAGGATACCAGTGCTGCAATCCCCCCTTACTTTAGAGTGGGGCAGCTGGAGAGTGGCAGCTGCTGACTAAGGCCTCTGCTCTGCAGGCAGCAGTGCACAGTAAGGGTGTCAGTACCATGCCATCCCAGCCTTCAGTGCTGCTGCTGGTGGTGTGTCTGCCTTCAGAATTGGGCTTGTGGTTGGCAGCCACCACAGCTCTAAAGTTATTACTGCAGCCAGCAGCCGTGCAGAAGTAGGGGGAGCAGTACCACAACCCCTATACAATAACCTTGCAGCCCCCACACTCCTTTTTTTGGTCAGGACACCTGCAATTACATCGCCCTGATATTTCAGATTTAAACAGCTGAGATGATATCTACTATTTTTAAAATTGTATGGCTGTGAAATTGACCAAAATAGACCATGCTTTTTGTAGGGCCCTTCACATGCTTATCAGGGACAGAATTCTGTTTGTTACTGGCAGATAGACTTTCAAGTATTAGTATTGTCTCAGTAATTGAGACATGAGCGCATGGCAGAAACATCACAACTAAGCATTGAAGTTATTGAACCAAGTTGGATTAATGCAACATTTGTTCTACCTCAGGGTATTGCAATGTGTGTGTAAATGCAACTGTCAAGGCTATTCTGCTCAGACTACTAGCTACTGCCTCTTGGGGGAGGTGACTTACCTACAAAAATGGGAGAACCCTTTTCATCACTGTACCCAGCCCTGTTCTGCTCTTCCCCCAGTTTGTGAAATTCTGGTATTCCCCCATGAAATCTGTATAAGCTCTGCTATTTTGCTCCTGTTCCAGAGGCATAATATACATTTAAGAAAAATAGAACCTTACTTCCTGTATAAAAGGCCTTACTGTAAAATAGGTTCATGTCATCCAAGACTATTTTTCATATTTGTAACAATAGCTGGAGCTAGGTATCCTTTTATCAGTGAACCTCTCTTTGGCTATGTCTTTACTAGAAATGCATCCGTTCCTTGGTAGTGCTTGGGACAGTGATGAAAGAAAGCCACCTATTCTAACTGAACTAACTATTCTTGTAGTTAAGCCACCTCCCCAAGAGGCAGTAGCTAGGTTTTTTTGAAAAATTCTTCCATCAACTTAACTCTGTCTACACTAGGCGCTAGGTTGGCTTACCTGTGTGCCTCAGGAGCACGAATTTTTCATACCCTTGAGCGATGTAACAAGGTTGGCCTGTAACTTTTTAGTGTAGACCTGGCCTTATCCTAATATACTGGTTATTTTAGTGATCGTTGAGATGTTCATCTTTAGTCTTTTTGGAAGTTTACCACTTCAGGCTATCAGTCAGTTTTCCTTGATCTAGCAGCACTGATATGGGCTGACTTTCAACAGTCACTATATGGTATCATCATAGTGCACATCATGCTTGAGAACCAAAAAGTGAGCACTAGTTTGTGTTCAAAAGTGAATATAAAAAAAAGTGTAAAATGTTTTGGTTTCAATATTTTTGTGAACAACCTACCGAACTTATAAGATGGTTGAAAACTTTATATGCTTTGATGAATCCGCTGTTCATGTACTTAACAATCCATTTGAACTTAAAGCTGCTGCTGCATTTGTCAACTTGGTGTGTACGTGACCAGGATTCATCACTAAATTTAGCCTGTTGGTTGGATCCTTAGCTTGCCTGAACCGGGTGTTAATGGGGCATGTGATGCAAACGCTCATCCATCCACTCCCCCAGCTGTAGTAACTGGATCAGAAGGTGGTAGAAAAAACTAACCAAATGCTCCAAGCAGATGGAATTAAATAAAAACCAACATCCCTTTTAAATATTTAACATTTGTAATAACCAAAATGGTGATTACTTCAGTGCAGTCTGAGCCCCACTTAAGAGTTAGTCAGACAGGCCATTAATGTGATGCTTGTCCACAGTGGGTATCTTGCCGTGGTTTAATTGCAGTAGGTAGCAACTCAGTGTAATCGGTCTCTTTTTGAATATACATGGTTTCCTGGGATTCTCGTTGAACTCCATAGTAGAAGTAGAAAATGCACTTTTCAAATCAGTAGTTGACTTATTTACCAAGGATCCATCCTGGGAAGCTCCTGATACTGAATGAGTGCTAATTGTGACAAGGAACATGACCGTTCCCACCAGATTAAACCTTTTTGCTTTTAAAATGTCAAAGTGATATTACAAGAAACAAGGGGCCAGTATTTATATGAGACCTGTGAACAATTTGATGTCACTTTATTTCTGCACAGTCATTACCAAAACTCTGAGACTGGTGACAGTTCAGTTTAAATCAGTGGGTTGATTAGTGAGAAGCTTATTTTAAGCTTCTAAAGTGGTGTTCTAAGTAGGGGAGAGCAAAAAATCTATTCAAGCAGTTCTTGCAGACGTAGTCTGCAGAGCCATTTGTTACTCTGTACTGTCCCTCACGAGTTGAAAAAAGAAATCCCTGCAGGTTGAAAGATTTCAGCTGAAAGGTGACTTTAAAAAGTTTGGGGGTGGGGTGGAAGAACTGTTCATGGAGTCCCAAGTTTGTATTTCACGGCTCGATTATTACTGCACTTTACTGAAACCTGACTAGCTAACTGAACTTTGAAATTTGATTTGTAAATACTGCTCATTTGGCATGTGCCCAACTACTTTACAAATTGTTTTTTTTTAATATGCTTGCTTTGTATGTAGGCATTTAAGATTTTATTGGATCCTAATGATACAGTGCTTCCCCCTAAAAAATCAGTGTCCATTTTCTCTGCCTAGACTGACACTTCTGTCACTACTATTTTTAAGCATCTACTGGGTGTAGTGTTTGTACGCTGATGCCTGTAAATCCTTCACATCCTCCACATGAGGGAATTGTGAATCGTGTGGATTTTAGGGTGTTCAAAATCTATGCTTGATTGGTCTGTACGGTATAGGCTTTTGTTTGAAAAGAATGAGTTCCCAGCTGTCAAATACCAAGCGAGCCATCACAAGCAAAAAATACCTGCCCACTAGCTTTGTATTCAGCCAAACAATATATAGAAAATAATTTGGCTCTATTACCTTCATTAAGCTTTCTGTTATGGGTACAGCCCAATGGGACTATTTAAATACCAAACTGCGTTAAGCATCATCAATTTCTCTTATGAAGTTTGGTTTTATTTGTAATGCCATGTTTAAGGTTTTAGAGAGAAAGCCAGAATGCAAAAGGTGAAGTGTTAATGTGATAATTTTGTATTATAAATTGAATTTTTAAGAAAAACAAGAATAAAAAGGACATGCTTACTGAGAGTTATTGTAGGGTTGCTTTAGGCGCCTTAACTCTTGCATTTTCTGACTTTCAACTTTGCAATAAGAGCATTTTTACCTTATATAAACATTCAGTTTCTTCAGAGCGTCTTGGTCTTCATACTGTGTAGGTGCAGGTAATAAGGGAGGGAGGAATTTAAAGGGGAGAATACTTTGCTTACTTTATAGCTAGGCCAGGGGTCCCCAACGCGGTGCCTGCGGGTGCCATGGCGCCCGCTGGAGCATTTATGTGCACCCGCCTAGTAACCAGGGCCGGCCTGAGCCATTCTTGCGCCTGGCGCATGTGCGGCCCGGGCGCCCGCCCCCCATCCCGGGCTCGCGGCAGCCTCAAAAGGTTGGGGACCACTGAGCTAGGCCATTAGAGCGGAGGAAAAACCAACCAGGCACTAACAAAGAACTAGATTTGTTGCAGACAGTTAGTGATAAGTGGGTGAGGCGCTTCTTCTAAAAGCATCAGCATGTAGTTTTTCAGAATGTTTACGTTTGCCAATAGTATAGGAATTCTTCCAATTACTTCATCCCCAATTGGGGACTTGAAGGATTCAAGGACTATTACATGTTATATGTTCTACCTTAATTAGTGGTATATGTGAGAGGCAGCACCTCAGTCTGCATGACTCTGCTGGGCTAATCATGAGAGCTATCAGCTGTGGAGGCCAATAGAAACCTTGCTACAGTGCCTCTAAAATGTTGTAGCTGAATGAAACCAGTTAGCTATGAAATAACTTGTGTAAAACCTGCCCAACCGCTTAAGTTAGTTTGATATAGCTACTAAGGATGTCAAATTTAACAATCGAATTAGGGATGTAAAGGACTAGACAACTATCCGATAAGCAAATGATTATCGGATAGTTGACTAGTCGCTCCTCTCCCCCCCCTTGCTGCCTCTATCAGATGGAGGCAGCAAGGGGGGGGGGAGAAGATGAGGTACTTAAAAGTGGCAGCGCTGCATAAAGCCTGGGGTCAGCTGCTCCTCATGGCATTTCAAAGCGGCAGCATGGAGCCCAGGATCAGCTGGGGACTTCCCAGCCCACCTCCCCTCTTCCCCCCCCGGACTCTTTGTGGCATTTCAAAGCGGCAGCGCCACACGGAATGCAGGATCAGCTGGGGACTGGCCCTGGGCTCCAGGGCGTGCCAGCTTTGAAATGTACAAGAGGAAGTGCAGCATGGAGCCTGGGGCCAGCACGGGACTCTTGTGCATTTGAAAGCAGAAGCGCCCAAGTGGAGCCCGGAGTCAGTGGTGCTCCATGCATATTTCATAGGTGGAACATGGAAGTGCTTATCGACTAGTTGATGAAAATTCCATCGACTACTCGACTAGCAAATTAATTGCTATTTAACATCCCTAAATTGAATAGTCGATGTAATTTGCATTTGATAAGGGTGCCTCCACCTCTGAAGTGTAGCAAGAGCCCTACATTTCAAAGGTGGAAGCACCGGGAGCTTGGCCAGTGGGGGACTCAAGCAGTTTCCCACTGGCCCTGTGCGCCCTGCTTTTAAATGTACAAGAGTCCCGGGAAGGCTCTTGTACATTTCAGAAGCAAAGCAGGGGGGAGCTTGCAGGACTCTTGCTACATTTCAAAGGCAGAAGCACTGCTGTTCCTCACTGTACCCCTGACCCTTCTCCCCATGGAGAAGGTGCTGAGGGGAACCGGCTTTTTAGCCAGTTTCCCCCCCCCCCCAGCACCGAATCCTGCTCTGCCCCTCCCCGCTGCCTCTCTGAGAGAGGCAGCAAGAGTGGAGGGGAAGCGACTAGTTGACTATCCGATAAGCATTTGCTTATTGGAGAGTTGACTAGTCAACTAGTTGCTTACATCCCTAAGAGCTACTGCATTCCTGGGTATGAGAGAGTCACACCCCCAGAGCCATAGCTATACTGAGCTAACCCCCAATGTAGATGTGGTTGGCCTGCCAAAAAAATTCTTCAGTTGACCTAGCTATTGCTGCTCGGAGAGTAAATTACCAGTAGCAATGGAGAAGCCGCTTCCTTCGCTGTAGGAAGTGCCTATCCTGCCTGCAGTGGTATAGCTGTGATGCTACAGCACTTGTAACATATACATGGCCTAAGCAATAGAAAAGATGGAAGTCTGAGCCTCGGAGAAAACTTTCCCCCTTTTTAAGCATTGGTAGATGTACGCAACTGCTAGGTTAGGTGTAGTCAAGTTTTGGTGTCTTTGAAAAGGGGTTATGTAGAATGCTTACTCTGCAGGCTGGATGTTTGCCTGTTGGTAGTGTGCTTTGAGAAGAATGGTTGTAAAGATATGGATGTTACTTTAGTTGCTCTGCTTGCTTTTCAAATGTGCCGATCAGTTTAAGTGTTCGGTTCTCTCCTAATCTGGTGGTGCTGCTCAGCAACTGGTTTGTGTCATAGCTACTCAAAGATTTAACTTGGTAGCTCTTAGCGAAACCTGAGTTGCTTCATGTTTTTGAGATCAAATGGCTTAATATAAAATTGAGTCATAAGTAAAAACAAACATGATTGATTCTATAATGACAGCCATGACACATGTCTAGTGTTATTCATATGCCCTCTTCAGGCGAGGATTGCCTTGGCTGGATAGCCCAAAAGACCAGAGGAGTTTACAGTTGCAGAAACTAATTATAGCTGGAATGTCTTGAAATAGAATTCAGTTATTTTAGTAGCTGAAGTCCTGTTGGTGTCTGAACTGAAATACATGTTGTGTGAGAGGTAACAGAGTTGGTAACAGCAGAAAACTTCTCATTCTGGTTATTTTTTTTTCTCAGAGAAACAACCACTTCAGTTTAAAATGTTTGTTTCTTTAGGGTGTGATTGCGATCCTTTAAGTTTAGCAAATAAATGTTGGCTGGCCTGGAACTGGCCAGGTTGGGAGATCCTAGTAAGAGCTCCCCCACCTTAGCTGTCCTATGTCCACCAACTGTTAACTGGTTAAACAGTATAATTTTAATCGTTTACCCAGTTAACTATTTTGATCGATATTTACATCCCTAATTTGAGTATTGCATAAAATGGTAATACATTCAGCTGGCAAATAGAGTTTCTCTTAATTTATGACTACATTTGACCTTGTGCATCCACATTGATATACGGGGAGTTGCACAAACATGACTAAAGATAATCTGGACCACAATATCAAAAATTGATGCATCTTGTTTTTAAACAGATGGAAAACTATAGGCTTGTCTACACAGGAATGTTCAGGAAGATTAAGCCAAATTCAGGGGTGTGAATTTGAAGTGGATTAGTTAAATTTGGATGAACTTTTTTTCTAGGTATCTTGGTGTAGAAGAGCCTTATGTTTTTCTGAAATTACAGTTCGACTGTTATTATATTGTAATGATATGTTTCTTACGGCTTTTCTCAAATTACCATCAACTTGTTGTAAACTAATTGTGGAACACTTTAATTTTATATCTTATGGCTCAGTCTAGTCAAAAAATATGTCAGTGACCCTGGTGTAGAAGAGTGTATTTTGGCCTTGCATCCTATGTGGTTTTGTTATTTCCAATTTTTTTTTTAAACACCACCTTTTTGAACTCAGTGTTCCTTATTCAAGTCATTAGAGCTATTTTCCTGCTAAAATTTCAGCCATCGATTGCTCTTATCGGTGAGAATAGCTAGTATATTGATCTAGGTTTTTTCAACGTTTGCACTACTATTGTTAAAACTTTTGTCACTCGGGGGTGTGAAAAAAATACCCTCCTGGATGACACAAGTTTTCGCAATGGAAAGTGCTGCAGTGGACAGGGCTTCATTAGCAGGAGCTGCTCTCCCCTCTGCCAGCAAGTGCCCATCATGGGGGTAGTTCTGTTTTGTCTCCGGGAGACTAAGAGCAGCTGTACTGCGCATCTTACAACAGCTTCATCGTTGTACACACAGTCTTAGTTGGGGATGTAAATCTTATTTAAAATTATATATGTTATTAGTCCCCAAAATGGGTGGCCAGCCAGTTAGAGATGAAGAGCCAAAATAGTGATGGATAGAGTGCAAAGAGCCACGTACAGTAGACTTCCAATAATCCGGCACCTTTGGGACCCAGGGGGTGCCGGATTATCAGATATGCCGGAGTATCAGGAGTTACTCGGTGGGGCGAGGCTGTGGCCAGGTCTGCCAGGACCCGCACTGCACCGCGGGGAGGGCGGGGAATGGTGCGGCAAGGGGCGAACCCTCCACCGTTTTGCAGGGAGGCGGGGGAAGCCCCGCGCAGCCGCCGGCGACAGGCCAGCTGGGGCTGCAAGCGGCAGTGGCGCACTTGGGGAAGCGGCTGAGCAGAGCAGCTGGCGTGCTGCCGGGTTGGTCCCGCTGCGCGGGGCTTCCCGCGCCTCCCTGCAAAATGGTGGAGGGTTTGCCCCTTGCCGCGCTGTTCCCCACCGATCCGGCCAGACGCAGTGCGGGTCCCAGCAGACCCGTCACAGAGGTATAATCCCCTTCCCCTGTCCTCTCCTTCCCTTTCCTGGCCCGTGAGCGCACATGGGGCTCACAGGAGCTCCAATTGTCTGGCTTGCTGGAGCACTTCCGGGTTCCAGTTGGTGCCGGACTATCAGGAGTGCCAGATCACTGGATGCTGGACAATTGGAGTTTTACTGTATTATATTTATTTTTTAGATAGATAGATAGATATAGTACACAAAATATAGTGATAAAAATAACATTACAGGACATTTCAGACAAAAACCAATAAAAAAGTTTCTAGTCACTTAAAAAAATCACGATCAGTCCATAGATCTTCAGAGAACTTGATAAGGAACAAACATCAAAGTAAAAAAAAAACAAAACTTAAAAAATACAGTAATATTCTCACACTAAAAAAAAAAAAAGGCTCCCCATCATGTATTTTAAATTTAACACTACTGCTCTATTATGTCCTGTGAGGTTTTTTTAATTAAACTGAACTGAGAAGTAAATTAGCACAATTTGAAGTGCCTGTGTGACTCCAGTTTGTTCATCTCTAGTATGGTTTTCTCACTTTTTGCTTATGAAGATTATGGCTTTTTTTTTAAAGTTCTAATATTTCAGGTCTGTCCCAGACTGCAAATATGAGAGGTTCAAAAACAAGAAGGGAGAGACTCATATCTCAGAATAATTGCTTCAGCCTGGCAAACAATAGCCTTTGAATTTTCTTTAAAGAAACACAGTGTAAACCAGGTACCTGCTGATTCTTTTTTTGCCCTGAAATTTAAATATGACATCTGTGTTGGCTGCCGTATTTTGCATCCATGAAGACTTTGAGTTTAAGGCGCTTCAGACCCCACCACTCTAACCCAATCCCCCTCCTTTCCTCCAGAGCCAGGCACCCCCAGCTTCCTCCTCCTCCTCCCCCCCCAACCCCCTCCCCGTCGCTCAAACCCAATGCTTGGGTCCTGGATCCGTCGCCACACACTTCTTCCTCCAGGCTCTGGGGTGCGTGCGCAGAGCGGCCGGCTGTGAGCAATCCGGGCTCGCAGCTCAGAAGAAGAACCGCATTTCTTTAACCAAATAGCTGCATACAGTTCGAGAGCTGCGGGTTGGCCACCCCTGCCCTAAAACTTTATCAAACTTACAGATGACATTTACAGATTTGTTTGTTTGTGGTAACATGATACAGACTAAGTTCATGTTTTCAAAACAAGGTGAATGACCTTCAACCTCTAGTTGTAATCTAGGAAGAATTCACATCTGAACATTGATAGTTTTATAGACTCCATGTAAAGCCTTTTTGGAGCAAACACTGGATAAAACTGGCATTTTATTTAAAGTAAATATAAAAGATGATGCAGCTTGCCAGAAAGTCAGTAGCATTGCAGGAAAAATTCAGAGGGGAATAGAGAGCCATTTATAAACAAAGAAAATC
This sequence comes from Rafetus swinhoei, assembly GCA_019425775.1. Taxonomy (NCBI): domain Eukaryota; kingdom Metazoa; phylum Chordata; order Testudines; family Trionychidae; genus Rafetus; species Rafetus swinhoei. The sequence goes on along the minus strand of CM033427.1, from coordinate 125,189,457 downwards.
CTGTTCATGCTAAAGCCATGTAGAAGTCATGGAGTTGTAACATATCCAAAGCCAAGAGTCTAACTAGATTTCCCAATAGAAATACAACTGATTAGCTTTGGAGGTTGGTATGAGAGAGCTTCTGGTAGGTCTCAGGGCAGCATGTCTAATGGCAATATCAGCACTAAGGATGTTAAGGACTAATCGACTATCCGATAAGCATTTGCTTATCGGATAGTCTGTCAACTAGTCGATTTCCCCGCTCCCCTCTTGCTGCCTCTGAGATAGAGGCAGCAAAGGGAGGGGAAAGGGGTACTTCAAAGTGGCAGTGCCGCACAGCTGAGCCAGGGATCAGCTGCCTCCGCACTTCAAAGGGGCAGCCAGGGAGCCCGGGGTCATCTGGGGACTCCCCAGCTGATCCAGGGCTCCGCACAGCATTTCCCCAGAACCCGGGGTCAGATGGGAAGTCCCCTGCTGACCCCAGGCTCCATGGCTTTGAAATGTGCAAGCGCCCATGCTGGGCATGCTTGTACATTTCAAAGCTGGCACCTGTGTGCAGCCCAGAGTCAGCGGGACTTCCCACTGGCCCAGGGCTACATGCGGAGTTCCACATTCCTCCTTTGAAGCGTGGGCTCTTGTACGTTTCAAAGGAGGAATGCGGAAGTACCTATCAATTAGTTGATGGAATTTCCATGACTACATGACTAGTCAGTTAACTGCAATTTAACATCCTTAATCAGCACATTCCTCTCTCCAGCAGCTGGAGAAAGAGGAAGATGTGGCTTCTCATTTGAGGTTTCCCTTGAACAATGGGCCCTCGTTTCTGTCCCCTGCATGGAGAGGCTGATGGAAAAAAATTAAAATGCATAAAGTGCCATGGAAAAAAGATAGAGGAATCAAATCAAATGGAGGAGGGGGAAGGACAGTGAAGACTCGAAGAGAGGGAGAAGCGAGAGCTACATAACAAAGTGATGCCAGGAAAGATGTAAGAAAGTATAGGGGAAAATGTTTTTTACAGGTTTCACCAGAAATAACGTGACAGCTTTTGTGAATATCTAAGTCGATGGCTGTATCAGATACTGAATAACAAAGTGCATGTCTGCTACAGGGCTACTCTTAGTAGTAAGCTGCATTTTAAAATGAAATGCTATTGATCATGTAGCAGCTACATAGGACACAAGTAGTGTTGACTTAAATTTGGGTATTAGGATACAAGTATTTTTTGCCTTGGCTAATAAACTGTTTGATGTGTAAATCTGCTTTTCTCTAACCAGAATTTTATATGCTTTAGGTGAAGGCGCTGAAAGAGAAGATTGAATCAGAAAAGGGGAAAGATGCGTTCCCAGTTGCTGGCCAAAAACTAATTTATGCAGGTAATCGTTTCAGATCTAATCTTTACTTCAGAAGATAGCAAACTTGCTGCCTTTATTGACCAAACATTTGGCCATTCAAGCCCAGCATCCACATTTCACCCGTGGTGGTCAAATAACCAAACCGTTTAGGGTTCAAGTCTACCTTCAACTCCGGTGGAATCTCCGGAGTGAGAGAGACTGTTCTAGTCATGTCCTTGGTGGCCCAGACTTCTTGTGCCACAGGCCAATGAAATAGCCTGTTAACTGCACCTGAGGCCACATATTGTGTTAAGCCCCACTGATGTGGGCATGAGATCAGCATATGTATGTTAGTCCCAGCCCTCCTTCAAGATTTGCTGCCGCTGCAAGAAACCTGACTGTTAGAACTGATGCTAAGATAGTATTCTCTAACCTTCTTTAGTGATGCTATAACTGAGACTATTTTTACAGAATATTTATGTAGCATAAAGAAATTTTAAACCAAACTGGGTTATGTGACCTTAAGTATACTTAACCGTCTTCTGCTTAATAACAAAAGGTGCTAATCAACAGTGGTGGTGCAAATTAGAAAGGCACTGCTGGTTTTTGTCTTGTCTGTACCCTAATATTTTTTGCAAGACCGGATGAAAGAAGGATTAAGCCTGTTTCGCATAAAGCCAGTATTTCAGTGTACTAAGCCTAAATTGGGAACATTGCAGAATCACAAGCTTGCCTCCTGCAGATGCATTTATGCTGATCGGCTGCTGGCTCTGAAAAGCAATCAAAGTACCAATAAGGCAGGAAGGATAGAGAGCCTGGAATGTGTTGAATTTTTTTTTTCTTAAGCATGGTAGGCAAATTTAAATTTTGATTGAACCTACTATACACTGAAGTTGTCTAGAGTTTGACAAGATCAGATTTGAGAGAGGCTGAACAAAAACCTTTTCTTTAGATGCCCATCCCAATTTAAATATAATGGAGCATATTTGATACTGTTGGTGTTGTCAGAATAGCCAGAAGTGGCTTCAGATAACTTGTGCCATAGAAGGCCACAGCAGGAAATGTTGTTTGGGAACTCTGTATCCAGAGCTTAGGGATAAAACATTCTTCTTTTGCTTATGCATAAAGCTACTTTTGAGGTACTTCTTGGTACTGTTGGCACTAATAGAATATTCAGATAAGCTAACAAACTGTTAAATGACTTCTCAATAACTTCCATATTGAACTTGCTAGGTAAAATCCTTAATGATGATACAGCTCTTAAGGAATACAAAATCGATGAGAAGAACTTTGTGGTGGTTATGGTGACAAAAGTAAGTTGTTGGAATTTTCTCATCAAAATCACATCCACTTGGTAAAAAGTTAATACAGTGGTTCTGATCATTACACAGGTAAGTGTGTAGCGACAGAACCACTAAAGTCTGTTTAAATTCTCAGTTCTGTTGTTCATGTGTTGTGTGTGTAGGGGAAATTGTTGGACCTTTGTTCTTTATCTATGTCACTGCATAAATATTGTATCAAGTAATAATGAACACCGATATTAGAATGCAAAAAATAAATTGTTTCCTGGGTGATAAGTGTGGTCTGAATTAACCCTTTCTTACAGTCCCTTCATGTGTCATTCTGCCTACTTGGATTACATTCTTTGTGCTCCTGTTCATGAGTTCATTTCTCAGTAAGGAAGACCAGTATTAAATCCTCATGCTTAGGATTTCTGAAGTTTTCAGTGCCTGGCTTTCAGAACTCATGGTTGTGATTCTTTGTATTAACTTGAACAGTTTAAACCAGCAGAGGAAAAAATGTGTTTTGCTCAAGGAAGTGGCGCTGTGCATTTTGACAAATTATGGGGACCATAAATGGGGACTTGATACTGAATGTAAATTAAGTTTTACGTGTCCCGAGCAATGAGTGGCAAAGGAGAGAATTGTAGAAATCAACATGTGTTTGTAATAGCAAACCTGTCACAATTACTAACTAATTTATATTGAAGGCACTGAATGATTTCTATGGACTTCAGTGGTAACTACATAGCTAAAATGTTCTGCAGTGTTTTAAAGATGGTTCTCTTAGTACCTAGGCAGATTGATAGTAGGTTAAGGAAGGGCAGGGTGAGGGGAGTGCAGAAGTCAAGTGGGAGGTGCAAGACTCAAGGGAGGGGGCTGGGAGGTGTGTGTGTGTCGGGGCGGGGGGGTTTCCCAGTGCCGCCCGTGGCAGCAAGAATGGTGCTGCTCTGGTGGCATCTTCTCCTGGGGGGGCCAATGCAGCACACCCCTGCCAGCATCCTCCTTCCTCCCTCCCCCCCCCTTGTGGCCAGCAGGCTGTCTAGGGAGGGGCCAGACTCCAGAAGCTGCCGCCCCCTTCTACAACGCCACCTGCAGGCTGTTGAGGTGGGGCCTCCCCTGAGTGTGCAGGTTGTCTGGGGAAGGAGCCAGGCTCTGGGGGCTGCTCCTTCCTCTATCACCCTCTTCCCCTGTGGCTTGCAGGCTCTCCACAGGTGGGGTGGTAGGCTCTGGGAGCTGCCACCCCTCCAGTGACATCCCCCTACTGCCTTCAGGCTCTCCATTCTGGGGGACAAGCTCCAGGTTTGGTGCAGGGGGACTTCTTACCAGTTCTGGAGGCAGGCAAGATGGCAGATCCCTAGCTCTGCTGGCCACTCTCTTGGTGCTGCAGTTGCTCCCAGTGGCCACACTCAGTATCATGTTCTTCCTGTCTCTGCCTTCTCACTTTCCATGTAATGGAAAACAGTCCCATTCCTGGCACTTCCTGTTTTCCAGCCACAAGCAAATCCGACCTTGCTTTAAGTTAGGGTAAGAGGAAGCAGCATGCAAAATAGGGATGTTAAATATAGGTTAATTGAATAGTCGAATAACCTTATGAATTCGTAATAGTCGGTTAGTCGACTATTCTGTAGTCCCCGGAGAACCAGCCCCCTGCCACTCTGCATTATTGCCTCTATCAGAGGCAGCAGTGCAGTGTGCCAGGCGGAAGCTGCTCCGTGAGGGGAGCCGGTTTAAAAACCAGCTCCCCTCACTGATCGAATGTCTGTTGCCCTGTGCTACTGCCTCTGATAAAGGCGCCATCTTAATTCTGTTTCATTGTTTTTGTAGCCCAAAGCAGCAGCTGCTCCAACACCATCACCAGCTACAACACAGCAATCAAATGCTACCACTACTACTGTTAGCTCTACTACAACAGCTGCTGCACCTGCACCAGCTCCTCTACCAGTCCCTGCTCCCGCTCCCGCTCCCGCTCCGGCCCCGGCCCCAGCCCCAAGTCCTACCCCCACCACTCCAACACCAGCTGCAGTGGCTTCTGAACCTGAACCTGTAAGTGCCGCTAAAGAAGAGAAACCAGCAGAGAAGCCAGTTGAGGCAACAGCTGCTCTCAGCCCAATATCAACTGACAGGTATGAATGGGCCACTTAGAAATAGTTGAAACCATTCCATGTCAGATTGGCCATTATTCTTTACTTTATTTAAATTAAATCTGTCACTAAAGTGAGAGTGAAAAGATGGCCAACTTTTTTCTCCTTTGCAGTAGTTTTTATATGGCTGACTGGCTGGTGTGAAGCTTTGTAGAGTGCATGACACTTTCTCAGGGAAAGGATGATCTTGTGATTGAATCCCTGCCTTGTGGGTTTGAGAAACCCAGGTTCTGTTTCCAGCTTTGTCACGGGCTTCTCTGACCTTGGCCGTGTCACAAAGTTATTGTGACTGTTTTCCCATCTAAGCTTTCCGGTGGCATTGTGATTCATAATGAATTAATGTCTGAAAAGCCCTTTGGGACTTAAATGGTTTGCCCACCAGAAGCTCAAAATCATGTTTTGAAACATCTTAGTCAGATGCACTAGATGTCATTGTTGATTAAATTCTTACCCTGACCAGAATCTCATTTAGTTTCTGGAAAGAATAATTTTATAAGGAATCTATTGTTATTACCTTTACTGAACAGATTCCCAAAGATTCTGACTAAGCCTACCAAAGAGTTACTGAGCTGCAACTTGCCACTATTAGAAAATATCTGTACCAAAAGCAATCCTTTGCCAAGGTTTGTAGTAATTTAGGTGGGTTGTGACAAATGACCTTCAATATTTGTGTCCTGGGGAGTTGAGAGGTTGAGAACCTCTTGTCTAGGTTTTTGTTTGCCCTCCCTATTCATTTTGAAGATGGTAGTTAGCCAGTACCTCCAACACACAAAAGGATATAAAGAGGTGTGGTTCCTGGTTATGAATGACTTCCTATGCTGATAGATACGAGTAAAATGTGGATACTCATGCAAGTGAGTTATCCTTTGTTAAATACTTTTTCTTTTGGAATGTAACCATTAAAATCCACCCAAGCAATGGCATGAGCTGGTGGGGGACCAGGTGAGTCAAAGATGGCGCAAGCTGGTGGGTGAGAAAAGGCAGATGACCACAAATAAAACTTGAGGCTGAATATGAAGTAAGTCTTGGTGTAAACACCCAAATCTGAGTTAGCGATAGGAAGTATGTAGTAATGGAAATGGAATCTTCTTTTTAAAATCTTGCCAGACTGTGGCAGGGGTCTTTACCATAAACCCACTTGCTCAAGCTGTTTCTTAAATAACTGTCCTCTGGAGTATGGATGTGGATTTCCCTGGTGTTGGCAAGTAAAAACAGATCTCCCTTCGCTCCTTAGCATTTCTAGCTCGGATTAATCTTGTTGGTGTCTAATGATAGCGTGGTAATCTTTACAGAACACTACTTTTATATGTTAAAGAAATCACATCCATCTTTACCGTGGCTTCTGAATGGCTGCCTTTTTGTAAGTGGATTCAGACAAACTGTGGGAGCAGGGTCTTCGTCCGTCACAGGAGTGGATAAAATTTGCTCAGTTGTCCTTCAAAAGGCAATACAGAGATTTTGCTCTGCAGTGGCCTGCCTTGTCTGCCACTGAAGTCAATAACAATTTTATTGTTGACTTCTGTAGTTTATGTAGATCCCCCTCCTACACTTTTTCCCAGCCCTAAAGGCAATGTTAAGGCAAGCAGGTGTCGGCCCTTGAATGCATAAACAGTATTCCAAATATAGATATCTTTTGATAAGTCAGCAAGAGTAAGGGTTAAAAACAGTAGCATTTAATGCACAGAAAGATGTAAAGTCTGGCTTCATACCAGATTTTAGACCTCCGTAACTCCTTTAGGAATTGACATAGTTACAGCTGCTACTTCTACAAGTTTGGAACGGGTAATTGATATTTGAGATCTCATTTTGTCTTGCAGTACCTCAGGTGATATGTCTCGGTCAAACCTTTTTGAGGATGCTACAAGTGCACTTGGTAAATATTTATCTAAACGTTATAGCTTGCACCTAAACGTGGTTTCACTGCTGCTGAAATGGTGGGTTAACAGAACTTGTTTGCATTCTCTCCTCTACTACATCTTTTATCCTCCAAATTATAATCAAAGTGGTGTGCCAAAGAACAGAAGTAGATGTGGTAAAATCAACCGCATGTAAGCATTCTTCTTCCTTTTAGTACAGAAGGTGTTTCAACTTGCGTACAAAGAAGGGAAAACAAACTTATAACAGCCCTTCTGTTTTTTTCCAGATTTTTGTATGTTGTCTTTACCAGTGATTCAATTTGAAATGGCTTGGATGGAATGCTGTTTGATGTGTTTTGTTTTATATTGTGGCAAGCAAACACAACCAATGGGGTACATCCCTTCTTCTCACTTGCACATTCAGCCATTATGTTTGTATAATTGAAACAGCTGCTCCAACTTTGGCAGTTCTATGTAGAATGTGCACCCAGTGAGTTTAGGGTCACTAGTTTGAATGCAGCTCTGGTCACACATGGTCTTTGCAGGAGTTATCTCTAGATATAATGCAGTGTGAAGTGAATTGTTGGTTTTAATTTATAGCACATGCAGTGCTCTTAATCCATAACTCACACAACTCTTCATAAAGGTGAGTGGGCATAAATTCACTTTTTTAAAAAAAATGTGAAGACTGACTCAAAAAGGGGAAGACTTGCCCAAGATCATGCATATCAGTCGCAGAGCTGGATTTAGAACCCAGGTATCCTGACTCTGTCTGTCTGGTCTTTAACCTGGCCTTTGGACCATATTACATCCCAGAGAGGATTTTATGGAAGGACACTTTAGTTGGTCCAATAAATGATTATTTTCTATGGAAAGCACCGTCTCTCTCCACTTGAATAAACCTGCTGCTCCCTCATCGTGTGCTGCAAGGATGGATGGATGGATGGAAAATCTATCCATGTTTCTTTCTCAGTGTGAAAGTTAGCTGACTGCTTACTCCTTTTTTCCCCACTGGATGGGTGCAAGTTTCATTGCAGGTTAGAATATCAATAACTGAATGCCAATGAGGCGCTGATGGATTGTCAAGACAAAAAAGTGGATCTTAGAGTGCCAGTCACAAGCCTGCTTTATTGCTACTTATTATGAGTGACCTAGAGAAATCAAATTTGAATGACGGATTGCTGTTGGCTATAGATGCATAAATTGTCAGTATTCAGATTAGCCTATGCTTACTGCAGCAGGCTCGAATAAATTGAGCCTGATCTCTCCCAGATTTTTCTTTTGTTTCCCCATTCATCTGGTAGTCTAGTTTACATGTAGATAACATCTGTGGTCACAAAAGGCACTTGGAGGGGGAAAAAAAGTGAGCAGTTTAGTGTGGTTAGGGACCAGAAGTGATGGTCCTTTTCACTTGCACTATGGAGCATGTTTTTGCCAGTCCTTTTGTTTGTGTTTTGCAGTATGAGTGAACAGTTCATGTATCAGTAGAAAGAATGGCTGATCTTGTAGGTTGATTGTACTCTACTGGTTTGCTGCCACTTTCTTAAAACCCAAATTGGTTACTGTACAAGTTTGCATTCTAAGAAGTTTCTTTTTGGAAGGTTGAGGAGAGGCAATGGCTAATTACTTACTGCAGATGTACACAAAACCACAGTAACGCATGCATTCAGTTTTTTAAATGTAGGCCAAATGTATTGGCCTTGTATGGACAGTTTTATTTCAGATAGTAGTCACTCAAAGTTAACTGATTTTTAGTTCAACACTGAATTGATATTACTAATGCTATCAAGACTGCAAATCTATACTTGGTGTACCAAGATAAGCCAGGGGTTCTTATGTATGTTATTTTCACTGACCCCCCTAAGTTCATTGTCGACATACACTCTGTGTAGATAATAAAGGGTAAGCCTAGGGTTGCTGGGACTCCAGTCTGTTAATTCATCTCAGGGAACCCTGGGCGTGAGCCTCTACATTGCATTTTAACTCTAAGTTTAAGAGTTTTTTGCCCAGTGCTCAAACCTGGGGCTCTGGTATCTACACGGCTGTGCTCAATACAAAACTTGAACATACTGGAAAATGAACAGAATTTGGCAAGTTTAGGGTGACTTTCCTTCATTTCCTGTTGCGTGAATGTCTCCATAGTGGCATTTCTCAATTGAAGTCTGCCTGCTTCCATGTACTGCTTTTACAACTGTGCTATTTTTGCCCCTTTAGTGACAGGTCAGTCTTATGAGAATATGGTGACTGAGATCATGTCAATGGGCTATGAGCGAGAGCAAGTAATTGCAGCACTGAGAGCCAGCTTCAACAATCCTGATAGAGCAGTGGAATATCTTCTAATGGTGAGCTATTTTTGTCTACATTTTTTTCTTTTCACTTTCTCCCCATCTTTTGAGGAGAATTAATCTTTGAATGACTTGATTACCTATAAGATGAGTAAAAGTCCACAGCAGCTTTAAGTAGAGAGGCTGGGAGGTTGAGAAGTGGATTTTCAAGAGCCTACTGCTTTAAGGGCAGTACTGGTGTCTAGATTTTGTGATTGCCATATTTTGTCCTCATCTGGCTGTATATGGAAGGAGCATCTAAAGTTTGAAGCTGAAGTGATGTGGTTTAATTAGCTATAACCTAGCTCAATAGGATCCTGCCAGGATCAGTTAACTAAAAATGGTTCTTTTTCTTATTGTGATCTTTGAAGGGTAATAGTCACTGGATTTTTAGATTAGCAGCTATAGTATCACAGAACAGACTTAGTCCTTAAAGCTGTTGTTTCACCCTTGGTACAAATCTTACTCTAGAACAAGGCCTACTCAACATGCAGCCTACACGGGTGGGAGCCAAAACAAAAAAGTAGTCAGTATACTGGTCCTCTGCTGATATGCGTTTTAGTAGTTAGACAGTTCCTGGACTGTCATTGTTCACTAAAAGTGCTGTCATATGGGTGGAAATCGGGAAAATATTGCATTTTATTAATATCAGCAGAACTGACTTAAATGGGGCCTGTGTGTTGTTTTTTTTTTTTTTTTTTTTTTTGCCTTAATTTTTGTATTTATGTCTGTCAGTGTGAAAGAAGCTACTTGCATATATATTTGCATGTATATGCAACCACACTTAAGTTGCGACTCTCGGCATGTGCTGAGAGTATCATTGAGGGTTCCCGAGGCTTCTAAAGTTGAGTAGCCCCACTTTAGAACTTAGAGCATACCAAGTATGCATAATTTGAATGTAGGGTCTGGACTTCAGTGTTTTTCTTTAACTATTATTTTAAATTGGAGGGGAGTTGATTGATCAATCCGCTGAACAAGATACAACCTGTGCATGGTAATATTGGCTTTAAAAATGCAGTGCGCTTCTGTTTGCTTGAGAGGACATGGAAAATGGCTACAAATCCAAGTGACTCTTGCGTTACTTCATGTGTAAAAAATCTTCCTCGTTCCATTTTTGTTCTGGATTACAAGCAGTTCTGGAAACTTAGAAAAAAATGAAAAATGGGTATGGAAGCTCAGTTGGACAGATGCTTATTGAATGCAGATTTCCGGAGTCTCTAGTTTTGGCTAGGGATATAAAATCCTGTTTTATTGGTTAACCGGTTAAACATTGTAGTTAAACCTGCTCTGAATCTGCCCAGCTGCTGATTAAGCCGATTTCTACTTTGTCCTGTTGTTAATGAATATGGAGAACACCATTGACTTTTCAGATGATCCCTCCTGAAAAGTCTTATCTCAAGACTAAAGGTGCCAAGTTTTAAATCCTTTCCTTATTTAGAAAACCTGTTATACCTTAAAAAAAATTTTTTTTGTCACTCTCCCCTCAGGATTCTTTCCAATTTATCTACGTATTTCTTAAACTGTGGTACCAAAACTGAGACAACTACGTTTTACGTACAATGTCCCTGTTAACAAACCCCAAAATATTAGTCTTTTAACCAACTCCCTCATTGAATATCACTCAATTTGTGATCCGCTATAACCACAGACCCTTTTCTGCAGTACTACCACCTAATTTATTCCTTATTTTGTATTTGTGCATTTGGGTTTTTTTTCTTCCTAAATGTAGTATTTGATTTCAGACCAATTCTTCAATTTGTCAAGGTAGTTTTGAATTTTAACTTTGTCCTCAAATGCTTGCAACACCTCCCAGCTTGGTGTTATCTACAGATTTTATTAGCGTACTGTCCACTTCATTTTCTGAATCACTAATGAAAATGTTGAATAATACACAGACTCGGGACAGCCCCCCTCTTGGACCCCACTAGATGTCTTTCCAGTTTGTTGCCAAAACATTGCCAATTGATTAATTTGATTAGTTTTTCAAATTGCTGTGAACCCAGCGATTTAATCTAAATCACATTTCCCTAGATTGTTTGATGATGATTGTATTAAAAGCCTTACTAAAATAAAAATGTCATGTCTCTTCTTCCCTTCGCCCCTTCCCCCATTCAGTAGGCCAGTAACTCTGTCAAAGGAGGAAAATAGGCTTGGTTTGGCATGATTTGTTCTTGATAAATTGATGTGGGCTATTATTTTCTAGATGCTTACAAATCGATGCTGAACTTTGTTCCCTGTCTTTCCAGCTATCAGTTAGGTTGAGGGCTATAGTTCAGCTATAATTCCCAAGTTCTTAAGATAGATGCTGTTTTCCCTTCCCCAGTCCTCTTGTAAGTCCTCCATCTTCCAGGAGTTCTTAAAGAACTGGCTGAAGCAATCTTGGAACCATTGGTACTCTAGCATGAATCTGAGTAGGCCCTGCTGCCTTGAGTACATCTAACTTACTGAATGTTTTCTGACCGACCTGCCCTTTCCCTTTGGTGGCTTGTATTCCTCCTTCCTTGTTGTAAATATTAATTGTGGTAAGCATTTGGTCACAATCGACCCTTTTTTAGAGAAGACTGAAGCAAAATAGGCATTAAAAACCTCCTTCTGCTTTGTTGTCATCAGTGGTTAGCTCTCCTTCCTTGCTAAGAGTGGACCTAGCGTTTACCTTAAAAGCGAGAGAGGATTTATAGAACCTCATCTTGCCTCTTTATCTCTTGCTAGTTGCAACTCCTTTTGTGCCTTTTTTTGCCTTTCTGATTGTCCCAACATGTTTGTGCTATTCTTTTATGCTCACCTGTAGCAGTTTGTCCATGTTTCTTTTTTGTAGGGTTCCTTTTTGGTCGAGTCATTAAAGAACTCCTAATGCAGGCATATTGGCCTCTTACAGTTCTTCCTGTTTTGTTTTGAATCAGAATAGTTTGCGGTTGTGTCTTCACTTTTGTTTCTTTGTGAAATGGACAGCTCTCCTGAACTTCCAAACCTTTAGGTTTTCTTCCTGAGGGACCCTATCTAAAAACACAGACAAATTCAGTTGGTAAAGTCCATTGTCCTGATTCAGCTGTACGCTCCTTTCCTTAGTCATGAAATGGTCAGTTTCATGATCCACTTTCAGAGTGCCTTTCGCTGTTGGATTCACATCTGATTCCCCCTGTTAGTCAGAACCAAGTGTGAAAATGGGTGCTCTGAGTTTATTTCCTCCCCCTTCTGAAACTAGACGTTAGTCCCAACATGTTCCAAGAACTGCTCAATCAAGATAAAAATATTGAGGGGAGCATAAGAAAACTAGATCTGTACCTCTGACAGTCGGTTGTAATTCAGACATGTTATTTAAGGGTCTTACAGCCTGGGCGACTTCTGAATTCTCGAGTGCTGTAGGCAAGAGTACTCTTAACCATCAGCAGCTGGCAGGGAGTGCAATCTGTCCTTTTTGGATTTGGCCTTTATGGCAATTCTGTATCGATCACCTCTGTTAAAGTCCTACAATAAAGCACTTATCATGCAAAGGACATGCTATTCTGCATTAACTGCTAGAAAACTTCCTGGTACCATTGGAGATGTTGAGTTTTAGTAAAGCGCTAAATCGTGGAGACCATGGAAACTGAAAAGTTTACTCAGTGCTATGCTGAATGATTTGGAGGTGTTTGTTGGCAATAATGTGTACAAATTTGTAACGTGTTTGCTTTATATGTGCAATGAAAATGTTGAGTCTTGTTTCTAGGGCCAAACAAGTGCAGTGAAGCCATTACTTTTTCTGTCTTCCCTTGAAAACGCTGTAACTGGTAACATTATCCCTGGTTTTAGGGTATCCCTGGAGATCGAGAGAGTCAAGCTGTGGCTGATCCCCCTCAGGCAGCAAGCACTGGTGCTACTCAATCTTCAGCGGTGGCGGCGGCAGCAGCGGCGGCGGCAGCAGCAACTACAACCACGACTACTAGTTCTCCAGGAGGTAAGATGGCCTTGCGTTTAAGGGCAGCTTTTGAGACAGGCAGTCTGTACTAGGCATTTTAAGCACTGGGCTTGTGCTCATGAGGCTATTCTCAGTGAGAGAAAAGCTCAGGGGAACTTGCCTGGAGGAAACGTGCTTTCCGGGTTGGTAGGTCTGTAACATTGCGGGGCGATTGTTGTTCAGATTCCCAGATGCCACTCTTGGGTTTATGCCCACTGACTCAATATCTTTGGATTTGTTTCTGAGATCAGAGAGAGACAGTGCTTCGTATTTCCCCCAACCTCACCCTTCTTATTGCCTAAAACTGAGAGCGATGTTAGTATCTCACTTAAAACTTCCTCACTTACAGCTACCCAGTGTTTCGTTTTTGCGTTGCCTACTGAGAGGCCACCGGGAATTTTGAAACTTACTAATAAAAGCTCTTTGGGCATGGACTGCCTTTCTGTTCCGTGTTTGTGCAGTGCCTAGCCCTGGGGGAGGGAGGAGAGGGCTGGTCCACAGCTAGTGTAACATCATCGGGATTCTCAAACTCAAAATGTGGTAAATACTGTTCAGCAGATGGTCCAGGAGAGTCTCCCCTCTCTTGCCACCACAACAGTGGTACATGGAAAAGCAATGTTAACAAAACAAAGTCAAATGTTTCCTGGTTTTTTTTTTTTTTATGCAGTAAATGTCCTGTCAGTGCAACTCACTTTTCAGTCTTCATCACTGTCTGTTCTTTCTTATGGTCCCCTTCCCACCTGTTCTGTTTCCCACTCCATGCATCTTACCTGATCCTTGGTTTCTTTGCTTCAAATGATGTGTCTTTCTAGCTAGTGATTCCAGCTTTTCCTCTTCTTATGTAGTGTCCAACCCTAAAGGCACTAGGTTGGCTCCACTATTTCTGGCTTTTCTGTGCCTCCAGCTGCTTTGCAAAGTCCTGTAGAAACAGCTGAGGGAAACACAGCCAGCACCACGTGTCCACGCAGCTCTTAATCAGCTGCCATCAAATGCTGGGTGGGCTGTCTCCGTTTCAGCTGTGCTGTACATAGATCAGGCTTTGGCTAAGCCTTTGAGGGTATGTGGGAAGAGGACCTGTTCATGAATAATATCATACCCCCTCAAATATGCTACCTCACAGCAGCAGGAAGCTTTGAACGTGGTAGCTGAAGAGGTGGGTCCCCTGCAGAAAACTCCAAAGGATTGAAATGTGCCTTAACAGAAGCATTTAACAAGCACTCCCGGTGTTTATTAAATGCACTGTGGTTGCTAAGTTACACTACACCGTGTAAAGCTTCAAATGTTACTTTGCAAAGGAGCCCCGATCGTTTCTTCTGCACAGTTTTGAAAAGTTGGAGGTGGTGTTGGGAGCCACCAGAGAGTGCACATGCATTGTTGGGAGGCTGGCCAAAGAGCAGCAACGCTTGCGTAGGCAGTTGGCACTCCCAAAATGAAATCTAGTGTGAGGAGGTAGAGGGTATCAGTGTCAACCCATGCTGTTGCTAGCCTTCATCTTTCAGTGAATACTAAAAACAACTAAATTGCTACGTATTTTTGTCCGTATAATGACAAGTTTGCTTTAATTTCACCTCTTTGTCTGTACCAGAATAAAGCTACACCCATGTTGCATATTATGAAGACTTGTGTTGCTGCTTTGCATTTTTTTTTTTTTCAGATGTGGACATTTGGGGGAGTCTTGTCCTAGCATTATGGTTCAGACCCCAATTTTTGACCTTCCCTAGGTTAGCAGAAAAATCTTTTCCCCTCAGTATGTTGAATCATCCTGCTCTTTATCTAAAGGCAAAATAAAAAGCTGCATGCTAGTTAAAACTGTTATAAATTACATAGACTGGAAAACCACCCTTGAAAGGTATGCTCTGTTCTTTAAAAAGTTAGATGATAGTCTTCATTCGAGGTGATACGGTCTCATTGCTGTTGATGGATAGTTTGAAAGGGAACTCTTTCTGCAAGTTAATCTGAGAAGAGTGTGGGAAAAAGCTTCTAAAAAGCTGACTTTGTACCAGTAAACGCTGCTCCCAAGGAGGCTGAACATTTGTCAACTTTTACTTGATCTCAGCAATTCAGTTGCAGCGGTCTTCAGTTTCAACTGGACTCAGTTTCTTGAGCAACCACTGAAAGATTTCCTTTCAACCATATAATTCTCCTGAGGTGCCATGCCCTAGTGGTTAGAGCAGTAAAGATGGAGCCTTTGGTTTCATTCCCCGCTCAACCTCTGGACTTGGTGTAGGTTCTTGACACCACTTAACATCTTAGAACATTGGAGCCACCTGCTGTAAAGCCACGAGAACCTTAGAACTCCTATGTCTTGCTTTATCCCTTTTGTGTTATAGTTTACTTTTTAAAACGGAGCAGAGTGAAATGCTAGTCTGCAACCCATCGTAAGCCTTGAGACATCAAGGCCTGCTTTTATTTTTTTAAAGTTACGCTCTCAATTCTTGTGCAATACCAGTTGACATTCTCTTAAACTGAAGTTCTCTGTATAAAGCCACAGAACAGGAGCAGTGTGGTTATTCGTGAGGCAAGCTTTGCTACCCGTTCACTAGGGCACCTCCTCTCTAAGAGAGGGGCCACTTTCATGGGTGAGAAGTCCTGCTGCCACACCCTCTCCTTCCGTTGAGCCTGCCCATTGTGAACATTGTACACTTCAAAGATGTGAGTAACCTTGAAAGGACTTTTACATTGAGGCTAATGTAGAAGTTTGTCTGCAAATGCTGTCTATCACTTTGAATGTCCTGAAGTTTCAGAGTTGGAGGGTAATGGAAAGTTTTTCCTTCTAATATATATAGTCGATCTAATTTTACAGAAGCCTATCTGGTAACTTTTTCTTAAATGTATAACTCTTTGCGTTTCAGGACACCCACTTGAATTTTTACGAAATCAACCTCAGTTCCAGCAGATGAGACAAATTATTCAGCAGAATCCTAATCTGCTGCCAGCTTTGTTACAGCAGATAGGACGGGAAAACCCTCAGCTACTACAGGTGACTTAAGCACCATGGGATAATATGAATGGACCTGGCAAGGGTGCTTTAATGCATCAAGAATGTGTCCTCTTAGTTTGGGAGTGTGAAACAGTTCTATGACTGGCAAGTACTGGGGTGGAGGCTTTCCTTCTGTGCCCCACCCAACTGGGCGACAGACCTTCAATACTAGATCCTAGTTAGGCAGTAGTTTGATGCTGAGTCAGTACCATTAAATGCTTAAGCTATACTTGAAAATTCTCCTTAGTTTTCATTTTCTTTGAATGTAACCTCTCTCCACGTCTTTTCCTGATCAAAGTCCAAGTGGGTGGGAAGGAACAAGTCAGAAGCTTTTTTATTGAGACTGAACTGAATTAGGATCAAATGTTAGCCATAGAAGGTAGGTCTTGCTAGAGTAAATTCTGGGACACGCTAAGCTTCCTCCATGGCACACTTCAAATGCTGTTGTCTTTTTGGCCACAGGAAATAATGGAAAAAACAACTTTAGTTCTTGTACAGAACGCATGTCACTTACTCCCTTTATATGGGATGCATAATGTGTAAGGGAGGAAGAAGGTAGCTGCAACTTGACTTTGGTAGTCGTAACTGCTTCTCTTCTAAGTCAGAACCTGCCAAGCACTATCCTCAAAATGAATTCAGTTTCTGTACTGCCTAAATATTGCTCTAGACCAGTGTTTCTCAACCTCTTTTCATAGAGTACTCCCCTTAAAAAAAAAAATAAATAAAATCATAAGTACCCCCCAGTACCTACAGTTTTCAGAGACACATTTTTTTTTCTACCATTGCAACACATTTGTTTAAACAACTTAATTGTAGCAGGGCAGGCAATGAAATTTTTGGGTGTAAAAAGTACAAAAATAATAAAGCACTGTAAAACTTAAAACAAAAATTCAGTTTTCTCCAAATTTCAGTTGTTGACGTACCCCCCAGACTTCTCTCGAGTACCCCTAACGGTACTCATACCACTGGTTGAGAATCACTGTTCTAGACCGGGGGTGGGCAATAAAAAGATGGTGGTTCACCAGGCTTAGACCTTGGTGGGCCGCTGCTGCTATCTTTACCTGCACCCCCACAGGTACGGGCGATTGCAGCTTCCCTTGGCCGGGAACGGAGATCCGCAGCCAACAGGAGCCATGATCCCTGTACCTGGGGAGGTGCAGGTAAATATGGAAGTGTAGGGGCCTGCCAGGGGCTAAGCATGGCCAACCCGATCCAGCCTGGGAGTCGGTATTTGTCCACCCCTGCTCTAGACCATAAAGCTTACAGCAGCTAGAAACTTTTGGTTGCCATTTGGCAGGACTGAGCATGCTTTATTTCAGTGTATTGCTTCCTTTTGTTCTCCCATGCCCCGCAGCAAATCAGCCAACACCAGGAGCATTTTATTCAGATGTTAAATGAGCCAGTTCAAGAGTCTGGTGGCCCAGGAGGAGGTGGAGGCAGTGGAGTAGCAGAAGCTGGAAGTGGTCAGATGAACTACATTCAAGTTACACCTCAGGAGAAAGAAGCTATCGAGAGGGTGAGCCTTCCTTTTTTGGGTTTGAAACACTAACATGAGCCCGGCTGTGTCTTCCTCCGTGGATTAGGCATTGTGCAGGTTAAAACATGCACCAAGGATGTGCGTGCAGTTCATATCTTACTACTGCGAATCATAATTTTCTGGTGTGAGGTTTGAAAGCTTGGCCTGCTGGAAGTCATGTTATGGCTGTAAGACCCTTGCTTCCCAGCCTTCCCTGCCTTTTTAGAAGAGGCCTGTAAAAGGCCATGCTTTTGCAATCACAGCACTGCAGTTGGAAGGGACTAAAGTTCCACTGGGCACATGCATAACTGAATTAGAAGCCTTAGAGCCCTATTTAGGACTTTTTGCAAACAAGAGCTTTTTGCAAACGCTTTTTTGCAAACGAGCTTTTTGCAAACGCTTCAGATTCTGATGTCAAGTATAAGTGGCTTTGGTAATGTGCGGGGGGAGGAGGAGTCCTTTTTTTGTATCTTAAAATTGATTCCTAACTTTTTCAGACTGGCTTTCATGGGAAGTAGACTAAAGTCACTGCTTAACCCGGTTATTTGACTGGGTTTTACTCTGTCAGTTGCTAAAAATACTAGCATAAATATATATCAACCTGCAAATCTGCAAGCCATGGAAATCTAATCCAGTGAATGCATTCAATTCCACTTCCTGGTCCGGTGACAGGTACACACATTCCAAATTTCTGCACAATATGAAGCGTGAGCAGTTACAACTAAAACTTGTAGACTAGACCCGAGGTGGCATGATTGCGCTGACTGCAAACGTAGCTGTGGAGTCGTGCAGTACAGGCCCTCCCCGAGTTATAAACATCCGTCTTGCGAAGTTCCGCACATGCAAACCGAGGCTCGACTGCAGCCTCGCAGGGGAGCAGGCAAGAGGCACAGGGGGTGGTGAGCGGCGTGAGCACTGGCAAGAAGACTCCGGAGGAGCTGGGGCTGTCGTGTAGCCGGCCGCTGGATAGAAGTGGTGGTTTCCCCTTCAAAGTGCTGCGTGTCTCCAGCCGCTGGGTGCACGGCCGTACCCTGCTCCTTTGGAGTCCTCCAGCCCACGCTCGCGCCACTCGCTGCCTCCTAATTGGAGGAGTGGGCAGCCGAGGGATACCCACAGGTCCCCTTCAAAATCTCCACTTAGCTCCTCAGCCTCCTGTAATGAAAGCTGCTTTTCCTCAAGCACCAGCATTCAAGGTTAAATCAAACAACTTTCTACAATTTTTCATTGCAAATACACAGCATTTCAGCTACATTATGAATTAAATAGGCTTTTGTGGGCTAACCTGGGAATCTAACTAGCGTTCATAATGTTGTTTCTATGGGGGAAAATGCGTTCAGTGTTCCAAACAACTGACTTTCCAAAAGTTCGTTTGTCTGTAACCCATTTGTAAGTTCCGGACTTCCTGGAGTTACTAGGTTGGCGCATTAAAGTGTAAAATGCACACCACTTTACACCTCTACCAACCTGCCCTGAGGAAATAGCTTCTTTTGTTGGTAGGTATCTAAGTCAGGGTTTATAGGTCAAGGGGATGCTTCCATGCAGTTCTTTTCTAACCAAGCGTTTTCTATAATAGTTGGGGGAAAAAATGGAAAATTTCATATTTCATTGAAGTTTTGAATTCTTCCAACAGAGCTCCCTGATTCTGCAGCAACTTTTAAAATAACCATGGATGGGGAGGATTGTTCTGCCTGGTTGATAAAGAAAATTGGTCTAAAATAGCTTATTTTCCTTGTGAACCCTGCATCGTATGACTCTTGTCTTCAAATGTTGTTTCTTCAACCTACTGTGTTTCTTCTGAATTCATTTTTATACGCTTGGTGGCTAGGAACAGCGAACTACAGCCACTGGGAGCTAAGGGGGGTTTGGGGAGGGGTGCCTGCAGACGGTCAGCATAAACAAAACGTTTCACATCTTGTCAGCAAATTACCTTGATGGGCCATGTGCCAAAGGTTGCCAATCCCTGCTCTAGATTTAATTAGGGATTGATATCCTCTTTTAGCCTGAGACACTCGGTGCTCTTAACTAAGAGCTGGTCTGGTATTGATTTTGAATATGTGCAGGTTGCATGTACTCTGAGGTTTTTTAGAAAATCTTGACAAGCAGATTCCTTCACCTCACTGTTTTTGCAGTTAGCTAAAATGAAGGCTTAAACTCTTACCCATCCAAGCCTAAGCTGTCTTCATAGCACTTGCCCGCTCACTCGGTTAAAATCAAGCACACTCTTTTTGCTATAGTCAGGTTTCCTAGTGTCATTGAATTCTAGACCCTTGTGGAAGAAAACAGGCCTTTGCTTTGCGTTTGTGAGCAACAAGTAGTCAGAGACCGTTTATTTGAGCAATATTGCAAGGGAAGAAGCTGCTGCTAGGCAGATCGTTAAATACGAAACAATTAGAAGCCAATATATATAGTTTGTTTATATATAATAACAATAAACAATTATTCCCCTTTCCATAACAATTCCCTTCATACGCCACCTTATTTCAAGGTCTTTACTAGAGTCAGCATTCTATCCTTATTTTAAGCACAAGAGAGACAAGAGGCAAAAACAGCATTTCTTACAGTACTTTGCGTTGTTAGGTCTCAGAGTTAGCGTGAGTTAGGCTAACCAAAAGGTCAAAATGGCTACATACAAATCCCTTGGCTTCCACATTCCCCGCTTTTGTGCTTCCAGCACAATTAACTTTTTAAACTTTTATATTTATTAGGCATTGTATTTCTGTTTTTAAATCAAGGGAATTGGCCGCACAGGTTTTGGTTGATTGTAACAGTAATACATGATTAGTATAAACATGAAAGCTATTTTTATTATTACATCCTTTGTAACAACAATAAGCTAATCCTAAAACAAGCAAAAGCAATAATATTAATATTTCCACTATAATTTTATGATGGGGTTGCCTCATAGCCTTGATTATATAACACGATATATTATAACTGGTATATAGGAGAGATGTTTTATAGACTGTGTGAAAAGCACCTCATTTCAAGGTCTTTACTGCAGTCAGCATTCTATCCTTATTTTAAGCACAAGAGAGACGAGAGGTGAAAACAGCATTTCTTACAGTACTTTGCGTTGTTAGGTCTCAGAGTTAGCGTGAGTTAGGCTAACCAAAAGGTCAAAATGGCTACATACAAATCCCTTGGCTTCCACACCCTCTTAGCAACAAGTACAGCTTGTAGCAAAAAGCGGCTGTACTATTCCTATTTAAAATGTGCTTTGTGATGAATTAATTTTGACCACAGCAATGCAGCCTATAGATGCTCTTTCCTGGTGCTGCGAACGGGTACCTGTTTGCTTCCACTGCTGTAAGACGTTACGAGTGATGTGACTTCATGTACTCAGTGAGACTAACGTAGAACCACTTTTTAAATGAGAACTTAAATTGAGGTTACTACGAGAACTTAATTCAATTACAAATCTCCAGTAAATAAGGGCTCGGAAGGGAAACCTAAATGCAGTCACAATGTTTATTTGAACAAATGCTTAAATGGTGAAATCCTAACATAATAAACCTTCAGAGAGTCTTAACGTACTTTAAATGTGGTGTTTCTAAATGCATGTCTCTCTTCTTTAGTTAAAGGCATTAGGATTTCCTGAAGGACTTGTGATACAAGCATATTTTGCTTGCGAGAAGAATGAAAACTTGGCTGCCAACTTTCTTCTACAACAGAACTTCGATGAAGATTGAAAGGGAGAGACTTTTTTATCTCGCGCTTCACACCAGTGCATTACACTAACTTTGTTCACTGGATTATTTGGGCTCATATCCACAATACTTGGTGTATGGTATGGTGGGGAGGGAGAAGAAAACATAGGAAACAAAGCAAGGATAAATAAAGCATGTCTGCTTTAAATTGGCAGATGCAGCAAATCACACAGTGTAAAATACTATACAACCAAAAATCAGCTTTTGCAGGTATTTAGTTTCTTCTATAAACTGTAGGTTAATTTTTTTCTAGGTTTTCACTTTTACCGTACTAATTCCAGAAACTTAGTGTAATGCCCTGCTTCATGTTTCTTTTTACTTAACATTGGTATTGGAAAATAGCTTTTGCTACCTAGAATCTACAGTCTGTATTTCATGGCAACACTGGATAATGGCTTTGTGAACTCTAAAAGAATTGAGCAACTGTAAACATAAATGCCAAAATATAGGTGGTTATTTTGCTGCTTCAGATATATTAAATTTAGTGCAAGAAGCCCGTTATTCCGTGTTAAATGCTGGATTTAAAAAAAAGAATGCCTTCAAATGAAATCTCATTACTGTTATGTTAAAATTTGTTGATCATTGAATTAGACTCCCTTCTAACGTGATTTGAGAAGCTGAACACTTACTTACAGGCAAACTTACTTTCCTGTTTACGTCTTTTCTTTTTTGGGGTAAAATTATATCTTAATTACTGTTTACTTCAATGTTACGTTGCAGTAAAGATTTAAAAAAAAAACAACCATTGCATGTTTGGTTTTGATGTATCACTTTGTCAATTGAGCCCTTTTTTTGGTTACCAAATGTAAACTTCACTGCTCTCCATCGTAGTGAATATTATTTATTAACAAGTCAGAGCCCATCTTACTTCATTTATTAAAGTTGGTTCACCAGTTCAGCTGGAAGTATTTCAAAACCAGGTGTCGAATGTTTGTAATACTTTCGCTTTATTTTGTCTTCATCTTCTGTGAGAACGTAGGACCACTTTTGGCATTGTATTGCTCTTGAAAGGATTGTAATATTCCAGGAACGTATCTTCAGGAAGGACATTGCGTCTATAAATGCTGTGTGGGGGAATTCAGAACCTGAGAATTAGGTGAACAATCAAGTGATTGCATCCCAAAAGATTATGCACACCTACTTTACCTTCTATTAAAAGTAAGCTCTAATTGTAGAGTTCGGAGTCTTATTTCTTGGTGCCCCGTTGTCAGTTACTTTGCATGCAGAATGGCTAATTCTGTGAGCCTTCCTGTTCAGTATATGTTGGCTTGGCAGAGACAACTTTACCTCTGCTGCAGTGCTGAGGAGGAAAATTAATTTCGCTTTCTCCTAAAAGTCTCTTGTTTGGGAAGTGCTGTACATGGGCTGAAGATGCTGCATTTTGAGCTTGTACTTTTAATGCTCCAGTTGGCTTCTTGTCTCCTATGGCGTCATTTATTTTCACATAACTTTTTGGTCACAAAGCAACTATGCTTTCACTCTCTAAACTACGTTTAACCTTAGAGATAAATAAGGATGAACAGATCAATCTTTTAATAGCACCGGTCTCACCAGAGAAGGGTTTTTTGTGTATGAGTATGTAGCCAGTGTGGCGACTGGTCTTACTGTTCACTATCTAAAATGAATCGCGTACCTGGAAAGTAGGATGGGGTGGTGGGAAGTGTAAAACACAGTGAAAGCTCTCTTATCCAGACTGCTGGCGAATGAGCAGGGAGATTTGCAGGTTAACCAAATATTCTGGAAGTTATACTTGGAAAATTGGTATTCCATCGGTAAAGAATTAGAATACAATAAAATAGTACACAGGGGCTCACCAATTCAGTAGTAGTGCCGCACTGCAGTGTGATTGGCTTTTTGAAGCACTTATGTGTATAGAGATACAATTTTCTGTACAGTAGGCTGGCATTACATATTGCTATGAGCAGCACATGGCAAACCCTAAAACAATGCTGGACATAATTTAATCTTTCTTTGATTCAGAAGGAACTTCAGGGTCTTGCAGTCGTCATTACCAGCACCAGTTATCACTAGATGCGGAAGGTTGTAGGCGATTGGGTTTGTAATGACCGAGACACACACCCTGGAAGCTGCCTTTTTTTGAATAAATCCCTGATGTCTGCTTGCTTGTCTTGTGCATAGGAGTAGAGCACAGGATGTGCACTTGCATAACGTGCTGGGGCGGTATACACGATAGTCTCTGTACTTCGGGTGCCCCTAATTTGGGAACACCTGTGGTATGGACTCTGGCAGGTGGAAGTGGTTCTGTCTGCAGCCGTCCGCCCCCTACTGGGGGAACGGCAGCGCAGCAACGCGTTCCGTCAAAGGCTTTTCCCTGCCACTCCCATAGCGGAAGGGGGTGGTACATTGGAGCAACGGGGGACGGAGTGCCAGGTAAGTGCTTTACCTCCATCCCCATTGCTCCCTCCCTGGCCCGGCAGAGTCTTTAATCTGGCAAACCCTGTTTTCCAGTGTTGCTAGATTAAAGAGGTTCAGGTGCACTAGTCCCAGTTACTAGACTGAAGGTTTGTATGGGAAGATGCCCGTTAATAGAGCTTTCTGGTTCATAAAGTGCTGGACTGACTCTGCATAGCTCCCATGCTGGGATTTCATCCTTTCAGGGACTGGCTACGCTGTACAAAACTTTTTCATGACAAGAAGAGCTTCGGGATGCTTGGGGACTAACGACATAGCTCTCTGGTCTGCTGTAGCCTTAAACTGGGGTGATCTTTAATTTTCTGACATGTCTCTTGTTCATTCAGCTTCCATTGCAACTCCTCCTCGTCTTTCATGTTTACATAATGCCAGCAAAGGCTAACGCTGCAACAACGTGGCAATAGCATCATGGCCAGCTACTCAGAGCATGAAGTTGTTCCAGATGGAATTCAAACCTTTGCAGTCTCGGAGAATTGAACTTTCAGGACGTCAACACCACCAAAAAACTTCGGCAGGCTTCAGCTAGCAGTGTAAGCATCAGCAGCTGTTTGGTGCCCCAAAAAGAATTAGCTCCTTTTACCTATAGAACATTTTCTTGAAAATAAGCATCTCTGCCCAATAGCCTGGTAATACTAGTGCCGGAAAAAAACAAACTAAACTTCTACTGTGCTGGCAGGCTGAGACCAATCCCAACCACCCCTTAGCCACAGCTGGAAAGCCACATCTTGTAAAAGTCAAGTTTTTAAGTAGGTGGGAGTGTGAGCTAAACAGATCACCCTTATGTTATCCCCGGTCTTCCTTCAAGCAAAGGCCCTAGGACCAGGAACTGTGTGTGGGTAACCACTGTTCTGCGTTCAGACGTTGCTGTGCGTGTGCTGGATTCTTTAAAAGGGAAGAAAAAGGTTCCCTCAAAGTGTCAGTTCTGCTATTTTTGGTTAAAAGATGCCCCTAATAGGCATGTTAAGTTTAGTTTAATCGACTAGTCGATGGATTTTCCGTCGATAAGCGGGGGAGCCATGGCGGAGTTTGCTCCCGGCCCCAGGAGTGAACCCCGCTGCGGCTTTGCCTTGTAAATGGATTTAAAGGCTGTAGCGCAGCAGAGGAGAGCTGGGAATCAGCTGTCCTTGCTCACGCCCGGTCCCTGCTACTCCCTGTGGAGACAGTGCTCAGGGGAACCAGCTTTTAAGAGGCAGCGAGGGGCGACTAGTCGAGTTGTCGCTTACATCCCTAGTCCTCTGTGCTTCCCATTTCAAGTAGCGGGGCTATCCTTCTGTTCCCGGTCGCAAATCCCTCTCTCGGAGCCCCCATGTCCCCTCCCTGTTCTCTGCTTACCAGACTGGGCTGAGGTGGGGGCTCAGGGATTCTGTCCTGTGATGGGATTAGGGGTTCTGCCAGAGGGGATGGGTACATGTCCTGCGCCTCCACAATCGCTCGAGTCTTTTCCCTCTCAGCTGCGGTGCAGGGAGCAGGTCTGGCAACAACATAGGACCAAGAAAGACCAGCAAACCCTGGCAAAATTGTGTGTGTGTGTGTGTGTGTGTGTGTGTGTGTGTGTGTGACACACACACACACACACGTCTCTGGTTTCCACCCAGCAGGAAGGGAAGGTTTCAGGGCTTCAGTCTGGCCTGGTTCTCAAACTTCTGAAGACCTTTGTAGGCAGCTCAGAGTTGGTAAATTTGGCCATTCCTGGTTTAGTGACGTGTTGGTCCATGAGTTACTGCCCTAGTTTGCTCACGTTGTAAGCCTCTGACAATCTCGGCACGTGCCCACAAGAGAATTGGGGGGCTCCGTGGCGCCGTTGGCTGAAGATTCCATCTGCTCTGACCGTCCCCTCACAGCTCCTGGAGCTAACACAACTGCACCTGCGCCAGCCCTGACAGAGCAGGTCCCACGCCCCTCAGTCAGCCGCTGCTGTGGGGCATGGCCCAGGGGCAGAAGAGCAGGCTGACTTTCCCGTGTCCAGTGCTGCTCCTGGACCCGGACACAGAGGAGAAAGCAACCTGACTGAAAAGCAGAAGAGAGAAGAGCTGAGCAGGCACCGACATGGCTTGGACCAAGGGATTTGAGGGGTGTGGGGAAGGGGCAGGAAAGACTAGAGTAGGAAGCCTGAGGGAGGATGGGAACGGGGGTGGGTAGGTGGAGAGGGGGAAGCTAGGAGATGGCGGTAGTGTAGAGCGGAGGAGGAGAAACAGGGCCCAAGGGCAGGCTGGAGCGGGCAGGGCTGAGGCTGTCCGGCTTGGAGGGGTTGGGGGAGCAACAGGGACAGAAGGCTCTGGTTGCAAGCATATGTGTCCCTTGAGCTGGACTGAATCTGGGCTGCCTCTATCTCACCATTCCTCAGCGGTCAGTAGCCCTCACTCACAAAGCGAGTGTCTCCTTTTCATCCAGGGGCTGGCCCTCCACAGAGGGGACAACCTACTACTGCTGCAGGTGTGGGAAATGGGGATGCTGCAGCACCCCCCGGTCTTCTACCCAGCCTCCCAGCCCCGCACCTCTGCTGCCTTGGGCCCTGCTCGGCCCGCACTCACCCCTAGCTGTGACCCAGCCTCTTCTGCCTTATCCCTGCCCATCCCCCTTCCTCCATCCAGCCCTGATCCTTGTCCCTGCTCCAGGAGGTGGTGAACAGGGGCAAGCGGAAGGGGAGTGCAGCTCAGTACTCCATTCCAAAAACTGCCAGCTCTGCTGAGTCCTGCTGTCCTTTCGCTCCCTTAGCTCAAATGGCAGAGTCTCTGTGGGAGTGCGAAGGCTGAAAGCCTGCTGATGAGACACCTGTTAAGATGGGCATTTCCTAACTGCTGAGTGCTTGATTTTGCAACCTTATGGTTCTACTGACGTAGTGTGTTGTGTGCAACTTATACAGAGGGCCATCCTCATATTGCCACAAAATGAGACTGACTGCATGGCAATAAAACCCTGTGCTAAGCCGCCCCTTGCCCATTTAGCAGGCCCGCGGAAAATAATGCAACTAAACTCCCAGGGAATACAGAATGACCTCTCCCCTCTGCTGCTGTCAGTGCAAATTGGATTGACTCCTATTTGTAGAATAATGTACTGGTGCAAGGAAAGGTGGCAGAATCCAGCCCACGAATGATCTAGCAGTTCTTCCGCAGCATAGCCAGCTGTTTTGCTGTAGGGGTCTAGCAAAACTTGGATAACCTACTCAGCTGTGACTGGGATACTGTTCAGAACTGGAGTGCTAGAGCCTCTGTTCTAAAATGCTCTCCATTCTCCTTAACCTAACAACTAAAGAGTTTCCTTGCTCTCTCCGTGCGTTTTCTACAACCTCGCCTCCTCTGATCTCCCTGGGACATAAGCCACCTATGTGACAGAAAGCGTGCATATTTCCCATTGAAAACTGTTTTGGACAGAGGTTCTCTTTTCCCTGAAGTATTTTGCGTGTGGAAAGTTTGTTTTCTCGATGAAACAAATGTTTGGTTTTTGTTGGGGTTCTCTGACAACATGGGGAAAAAAGAAAGGAAGGGGGATGGGGAGGAGCGGGGGGATGTGAAGAAAAAATCAGGTTAAATGAAAAATTCCGCATTTGCTAAACCCCTGGAATGAAACGGTCTAAAATGTTTACTGTTTTTGACCAGCTAAGCTATTTAATGGTCTCTTCCTCCCTATACTTACAGCATCTCCCCCCCTCTCTTCCACCCCCCCCATGTCTACCTGATGTGGGAAATGCGTGGAGACCCTTTATGAAGTCTTACAACACTAGAAGGAGTCACAGAGCAGGTTGAAAAATTTGTCAGAATGTTGATAGACGTTTGGATTTTTGACTAAAATTGTTGGTGAAATATGTCTGCTTTCTGGGAAAAACTGCCCTGAGAATCAAAGTATTTCACTTCAGATACTCTGCTGTGGTAGCTCATGTTCCTTTCTCCTCCAGCAGCCAGATTTTGTTTTTGGGAATGCTTTGTAGCCTGGGGTCTCCCATGATGCACTCCCTCCCCTTGTGAAGGTGCATCATGGAACATGCAGTACAACCAGAGAGTGTGTATAACTGCTGCTAGGTGGATTTGAACCTGGGACTTCCCATGATGCACTCTCTCCCTTCATGAAGGTCCATCACAGGACATGCAGTACAACTAGAGAGTATGTGTAACCACCACTAGGTGGACTTGAACCTGGAACCTCCAGAGTTTAGTAGAGGAGCTTCTATAGCTTGAGCTATCAAGCTACTGGCTTGCAGCTCAGGCTGTAAAGCTCCCTTGTTCTTATCTTTGCTGTGAGTGGTCTAAGTGCCACTACATGGGACAGTGAACCACACCTGCTTGGTGTGTGGGTTACATGTGCTCTATACAGCAGCCTGCGGTCACCAGACACCTATATAACTCCTATAAAGCACTGCAGTGCCATTTCTAGATCAAAATATTTCATTGTTTCTTTGCTGAAAACTCAAAAATTTCCAGGGGAAGTGAGGAATTCTAGCCAGCTCTGCTTGTAACAGTGACCCTATTGAAGCTAAGTCAAGTCCAGAGACCTTCATCGCACATAACCTGATCTCTCCCCCGCTAGCCCCATGCCCATCCTTTCCCTAGTTCGTTAGGATCTGATTTTGAGTGGTGTATCTCCCACAGCTCTTGCTGCCTTCACTCAGACGGGCAGATGCTCCACCTCTTTGAAAAGCAGGCCACAAGCCCATAACTTGAGAGAAAGTGTATGGACATGATAAATACCTTAGGTATTGGGCAGCAAGCCACAGTCTGTCTTCAACCGGTGGGCCTGCTGTTTGGTAAAGTTCTGTAACATTGAAGTAGTGGGACCTGCCCCTTTAAGGATATGCTGAATTGCATTCTTTTTAACACCATCAGCATTCTTGGCAATTAATCTTTGTTACATGGAAAATGACAGCATGGAAAGGAATTTCATTTGGAAGCTTCTAAGAGAGCATTAAAGAAACAAAACATTAGCTGACAATCTCCTATTAATTAAGAGCAGGCTGGGGGGGGAAATCCAAATGTTGGAATGAAAGACAAAGGCAAAAGGAACTAGAAGCGGCAATTACACAGTGAAACGTGCCTCTCCAATGTGTCTTAGTTCAAAGGACTTCACTCATTTGAGTCCAAAATTACCTGCCATCCACACATACGTAGGGGCCATACTAAATTGCATTAACAGACCAGGGCATTAGCTACTTTCCTACCTCTTCTAGCACTTTTCATCAGTTCATCTCAAAAGCCCAGAGGTATTTTAGTTCCTATCTTCCCTTGGGGATAAGCATTTTACAAAGAAAGTCAGTGTATTTTCTTACAGAAGGGGAAACTGAGGCAGGAGACGGATGTGACTTGGCTCCGGGGGTTACTGAACAAGCCAGTTGCAGACACAGGAATTGAACGTAGGTCTTCGGAGGGCCCATGCTGCTTTTTCACACACGGACTCGCTGTAGTTGCTTCATGAATGTGATGTGCTCTTGAACAAGGGGGGAGGTTCCATCCAGCACTGGGGTGCCCCTGAGACAATCTTTCCATGAAGCTGTGGCCTACCTGAAGAAAAAGTCTGTCCACTCCTGCAGTGGACAAGAAGAAATGATTGATTTGCATCCCTCTTTTTTTTTTTTTTTTTTTTTAAAAGCTCCCTTCAAAGTACCGTTCTGCACTATAGCAAACACTGCAGCTGATGGTGGTCCTGACCATTATTCTAGGATGTTGTTGGTGTTATTTAAGACTGTAGGAAAAAACACCCCTCTGCGGGCGTATTTGGTGTAGTCAGAATGTTGCCCAAGAGTGTAATTGTGACACGGCAGGGCACAATGCCTTCCCGTGCTTCTCCTGGCGCAGCGGAGCTATGGGGCAGCTCGGCCTCAGGCTTTGTGCTTTATGACTCAGTCTGGCCTTGGAAGAATAAGGATGGAGATTTTCAAAGGGATAAATCACAGTTAAGCGGCCCCGCTCCCATTGGTTCTGTGGGAACTGGATACTTACCTGCCATTTGTGCCTTTGAAATTCTCCCCCTCAGCACACTTTAGCCTGTGTCTACATAGCTGGGGTCCTTCATGCATCCCCGTGTGGAGAATCTCCAGAGCTGTTCTTATTTGCGTTACCTCAGCCCCTCGTTGTGACTGTGAACCGATGGCGCAAGGGGCTGTACAAACCCAGGATGAATAGCCAGTCCCTGCTGAGCGTTTACAACGTACGCGCGGGAATGTGGGAAGGGCGCAGTTAGCGAGTTACTAGAGTTAGAGCAGCGTATCCCACCGCTGGCTACTGTGTGGTGCAGAGGCATCTGGTGCTGGCAAATGCTGACAGGATACCGGACAAGGTGGAGCACCTGGTGGCCTTTTTCTTACTGAATTGGCAAGATGGACACATTAGCTGAAATAAAATGTCCTGGTGTTATGATTTAGAACAAACATCAGCCACCAGCCCTCTGACTGAGAACCGAACCCGTTTCCCTCACTTACCGTTTGTTAGGATATCGACAATTAACTGGTTCCCCACAAGCTTACCGGCTTGGAGCTACCTCTGTCCACCATCGTTCTACCAGGTCATGGGACATGCTGTATTTGGTGTTGTGTACCCAAGGTTGCTACTTTTCCAGAGCTCCCCGCTTGACTTCTGAATCACCTGATGTAATTTTTTGAAGTGTTTGCTAACGTGATCCAGTGCCTTTCAAGTGACCGCACGGAATGACCTGGAGAGCGTAATTATATGTTCCACTTTTCCAGATCGCGTATTAACTTCTCCAGAGATTTTCCTTAGCACACCATGCAACCTCTGTGTTCCATCTGCTCCAAGGTTCTGCATGATGGAATGTGGGATGCTGCAAGCGTTCCAGGCGCTCTTGATTTTTTCCAGATTCTCCTGGGATTGTGAGAAAAATAAACGTGGAAAAACAGAGATTTGGGAGATTCCACCGCTCAGGGTTCATGCAGCTGCCCTGAGTGCAAACACTTCAGAGAGTGGAGACAGCGTCGCATGTACACGACGATCCCTTTACACCACTATGGGCATGGAAAGAGTCCTGCTACTGTACGTCTACGTCTACACTGGCATGATTTTGCGCAAATACTTTTAACGCAAGAGTTTTTGCATTAAAGTATTTGCGCAAGAGAGCGTCTACACTGGCATGTGCCTTTGTGCAAGAGATGTGCTTTTGCACAAAAGCATCCGTGCCAGTGTAGACGCTCTCTTGCGCAAGAAAGCTCCGATGGCCATTTTAGCCATCGGGCTTTCTTGCGCAAGAAATTAACGTTGCCTGTCTACACTGGCCTCTTGCGCAAGAACAGTTGCGCAAGAGGGCTTATCCCCTGAGCGGGAGCATCAGAGTATTTGCACAAGAAGCACTGATTTCCTACATTAGAACGTCAGTGTTCTTGCACAAGTACTCGCGGCCAGTGTAGACAGGTGGCAAGATTTTGTGCAAAAGAGAATGCTTTCGCGCAGAATCTTGCCAATGTAGACACAGCCTACATGTTTAAGGCATCTTTTGAGAGATGTAAAGGGGCCCTCGTATATATCTCACCTTGTATATATGCACATAAGAAGCCACTAATTTTCCTTTCAGAAGCCAATGAAAGTTACTGAAAGGGCAAGGTCTGGCCCTCAGCTGGCATAAATGGAAATAATGCCACAGATTGCAGCAGAACTGTTATTTCATACCAGTTCCGGGCCTATCTCTAAAACCTTAACTTGAATTGTGTGGCCACAAATTTGCAGGGAGGAAAAACAAACCGGACAAAAGCTTAGATAAATAGATGGCATTATAGAGTTGATTTTAAAAATTAGACGTGCACATTATGTGGCTAATTTGCACATTGAATTACAGTGATCCGCACATGCAAATGGGGCAATTAGGCATGCAAATGAGCCGGCTACACATGTAAGGGGGTCATTTGTCTCTGCAGTTAGTGGTTTTGTGTATGTAATCATGATAACTGCATATTTAAATTAGGGCTTTGATCCTACCAGTACTCATGCATGTTGCTTATTTGTGCTTGTGAGCAGGCCGGCTAACTTCAGAGAGCTTGCTCACCTCTGCAGCATTGAGCGTGAGCTTGTTTTGCTGGATCGGAGTCACAGACTGTAATTGTCGGTGCCTACTTTGGAAAAACAGGCCTGAATTCATGAGAAATGACCTGCATGTTCCACATGTAAAATTGCATCACCTGCTAATAAACACCCTTTCTTGTCAGTTTATAATAAACTTTAGTATGGGACATTTCCTGGGATTAATAAAGGGTTGGAGTTAATAGTTTTTGGCTGCATCTTCTGGACAGTATGTCCTTCCAGCCAGTCATAAGTCATGGATAGTTAAGCTGCAAAGACATACTTAGTTCATCTGGGCTTTCGTCTAGTGCCGGATTGTTCTTTCTAATACGGTGCCTGGCACTTGGTGTAGTCTCCGTGTAAAAGTTCCAATTTCTTCTTCGAGGGCTTGCCCATATCCATGCCAAAATAGGTACCGCCGCTGGAAAGTTTTCCCCTCCGTGGTATTCGTTGGGTGAGCACAGGTGCCTGCTAGAGTTGTGCACTCCTAACACCAGTATAAAACGTCCCACCATCCCGCAGCCCCCTTCCAATTCTGTCTTGTCGCCTGTGCTGGCCGTTAGACCGTCACCTTGTCCTTGTGTTTTCCGCAAATACTCCTTGCGATGGGGCTTGATTCTTATTCTTTCTCTTCGTTTGTAGTAGCGAAGCTTCAGTTAAGTAGGTCAGGTAGATGAACGAACCCTACTCAGCGGGATTAGACTCAGCAGGACTGGAGGAGGGGACTGGATCTTTTGTGGTCCACATGGCCTGAGGTTTCTGGCGCTATCAGTTTTATACTCGTGTGGAGGGTGATGGACCTACAGTCAGGGAGCCGTTTGTTGTTTCATGTCTGATATTTGCCTGTGAGGGACTGTTCTGTCACCCTCAAAGCCTTAAGAAGCCGAGGAAAGATGTGTGGGGCTTTTTTTTTTAATGGAGGTTGCTGCTTTTTTTTTTTTTTTTATTGCCATCTCAGCAGTTGTTTGTATGGGCTTTTTAATTGCATAGCCGATGGATGACAGAGCAAAGCAACCTCAGTGGTTAGGAGCTGATGAAACTTATTTACAAGTGGTACACGACACCACTGGTTTCAAGATGGCTTGGGCCATCCTGATTCAAGGAAGAAGGGGATGTTGGCAGTTGTGGTGTTGGCAGGAAATTGGATCATTGGTGGGACAGGGTGTGTGTGAAAGCTACGCCAATGGTGGGGTGCAGGCTGCAGTTTTCTGACCATTGCTTGGTCTAAGTTCAGCTCGGGGACAATGGTTACTGGAGATGAAATACTCATTCGCGTAATAACGTAGCAGCAATTAGAAAGTTTAAAGGCATCTTTCTGGCACGAAAAACACATCTGGAAGTTTTATGCCTCTCATGTGGACTGGTGGGAACTGAGAGAGAGGAGTTTGGTGACCTCTTCATGTACCTTTTCAGGATGTCTGTGTGCATCTGATGACAAGCATAAGGCAGCATTGCAGAGCTGTTCGAGAGCTTTGCAGTCAACTGCAAATTGGGGAACACAGAATGAATGGTGTTAGAGCAGGGGTGAGCAATAATTTTTGCAAGGGGGCCACTTAATGAATTTTGGTAGGTGATCATGGGCTGACTCCACCCCCAGAAGGGGTGGGGCTTGGGTGGAAGGGGCAGGGCTGGGGGACTAGCCTCCAGCAGAGTTGTCTGGGGCTGGAGGCTTTGAAATAAAAACAGAGCCAAGGGCTCACCGCTCTGTCCGCACTGCTACTGCAGGCAGCTGGGTTGCTATGGCTATTTAAAAGGCTCGCAGCTCCGGCCCCATCCATGACTGGGAGCCTGGAGCCATTTAAATAGATTCTGAGCCACCATCTGGAAATTCAGTGGCTCGGGCAGCAGCATAAAGATATGTCAGATTCAGCTGGCAGGCCGGATCCGGCCCAGCCCTGTGTTAAAGGATGCTAAGAAGCACCCGGGTCAGCACCGAAAGGGAAAGCTGGAGGTAGCTACATTTGCAAAGGACTTTAGGACAAAAGGTGGGATAGCTGCCTCTGATATATTTGTAAGGTGTAAGGAAAAGACATTGCAGCGGGATTATGAGACCCTAGCATGGACTAGGACCACAGGGACTTGGCTGGGCTGTTGAGCGTAGTTCAGGAATATGATAGTGAAGGCTTTCAGGGACAAGTCACCCTTCCCTCCTAGCAGCAGCAGCTGCAGTTTTTGGTTCATTCAGCACAGGCGGACGAGGAGCAGGACTTGCTTGCGATGAGGACGATAGAGGAAATGGAGGTTTGTGCAACAAGCTTATCACTGAGGGAAGGAAATTCCCTGGGGCAAACGGCTTGACAGCCGCGTTTCCTGAGAGGTTGGCAGATCCTGTCTCTTTGGGGCTCTCCTGCTCCTTCAGTGATCCCTTGACTGGAGGGAGATTTGTGAGAGATCAGGGGCCGGCGATGAATTGCCCTTGGGCATACAGATTACAAAATTTGGCTTCCATCCTAGTCAAGATATGGGGGAAAATAACAGGGAGATGACTGTCTCCCAGTCCATGTAATGCACGTACAGGGCTGGCACATTGTTTGCAGGAAATATTTGCAGTGGGGTGAATCGGGAGGGTTGTGTGTTGGCGTTGGGCCAAACCTTTGGAACGTGCCTTACTTAGGGTTGGCCTTGCTCTGGTATTCCTCCACCATTCATTAACAGGCAGCCACTTGTGTAGGTTCACGCAGTACGCATAAGAGGGTGGGGAGGGAGGCTATGCAGAAATGTTCTGAGGCAAGATTGTCGCTGGAATCCATTGATGTTTTGTTTTTCTGGGGTGACTGACTTGCAGTCAGTGTACAGTAACGGGGGCTTGCGGGGCTTAAATGCACAGATGGAAAGAGAGAGGAAATTCACTCTGTCCATGAAGACTTTCTCAGGCATATATCTGGCCCGGCACAAAAGAAAGGGACATGTTTGTTGACTTCCACTGCGACCAGAGTGGTGATTAACATGAAGATCGAGGCTTTGGGGGTGGGCCTTCTGGGGGCGCTCTTTTGCTCTTTCAGAAGAGTTGCAGATTCTGGGGAGCCTTCCCTCCCCCCCCACCCTGCTCCAGGGTTATAGATCTTTTGGGACTCCGCTTTGGCTGAGTTGAATGGGGAGAAGCAGTTTGTCTCCTGTCAGGTTAAAGTCATGAGTGGGAAAAAATGGAGCCCGATGACGGCAGAACGGGTGGTGTCAATTAAAATCTGACTGGTATACTTGCCACATAATACACAAGGGTATCATCACCCTGGAAAACTGTGGGTCAAATTGGCGGTAACCTCAAAGGAAACACGTCCGAGGCAAAGACCGTCCCCAGGAAATCAGAGGAGACTAAGAAACACTTCTTACCACATTTGGAATTTTTTTGGCTTCAGAACTGGAAGTTCTTCTTCGAGTGTTTGCTCGTGTCCATTCAACATAGGTGTGTGTGCCTGCCACATGCACTGGTGCCGGAAGTTTTCCCCTAAGCAGACCCCGTATGGGTCCCTAGCACCCCCTGGAGTGGTACGTGTGTGCCCTGCTATCTAGGACACTCCCCTTCACCTTCCTCCTCCGTTCCTTCTTACCGCCGGTGCCGGCCCTTGGAGCAGTGTGCTCCGGCTTTAGCTGTGTCAAGCGTTCCCTAACCCTATTGTTTTGTAAATAGTTCTGTCACTGTTGACCCTCCTGAGGCAGCTCGCTATCGCACCCAGGACTGCTGCAAAGGTGTGTCTGCAGACCCTGAGGCAGTCTGCACATGGGTCGTACCCCTGGCCAGGCTCATGAGGCCCCTTCAACTATGGCGGGCGTCGGTGTACGCACCAGCCAAGCGCTCCCTCGAAAGGGTGGTCATGGTTCCATCTCATGTGGTAAGGGCCCTGAAATGGTGGACAATGATTGAAACCTTTATGTCTTACCTCAGTGTAAACAACACGCCTGTGGCGTCCGATCGGTCCCCCCTCCTCCCGCCCCCGGGAAGTCGTTTCGTGTACTTTGAGTTCAAGGAGGTGTCAGCCGATGGTCAGGGCAGTGAGTGGTGTGTGTGTGTGTGTATTATACACCCGAGACTTCAACTGCCAGGACCGGGGTCCCTTAGCAGTGGGCAACCTGGAGGAGGTTGACGGGCGCCCCAATAAGTTTACAGGGAGAGCTTATACACCCGAGACTTCAACTGCCAGGACCGGGGTCCCTTAGCAGCGGGCAACCTGGAAGAGGTTGACGGGCGCCCCAACGGATCTGTCCCTTTTTGACCGGCTGAAGTTCTTTTAAATTGTGCTTGGTTCTGTTACAGCAACTGAAGGAGTCAGGTTAAAGCTTAAACAGTTACTATTTTATTGTTACAGGGTAAACTTAGCTGTTAAATGCTACTGCTGTGTTACAGATAACACAGCCACTACAAAAGGACAGGACAGAAATTACACTTAAAACAAAAGTCACTTACAGGTACCATGAAACCCTTTTGGTTCTCTGAGCTCTTATTAAATGCATGCAAAATAGACACCTAGCAGGTATATATTCTCACCCCTGCGTTCCAGACTTGGCGTGGCCAGCGTCTTTCTCTCAATCCCTCGGGAAGAAGTAGGGCGAGGTTGGGCGTCCACAGACCTCGAGACAATCAATACCTGCCAGCAGGTATAGATGATTGGAGCTCAAATGGGGTGGGCTACTAAACCCCTTTTTATACCCCTTGGGTCACGTAGGCTTCTTCCTGGTCTCAAGTGGCCAATTAGGAAAAATGGCTTTGAATGCCAAGTTTCCCACGAAGGGTGCAAAGCATAATTCACACCTGGGAAAATGCAGAAAATGGGCACTTCTAGTATGTGATGGGCGAAGATTCCTCTCCTGGGACAGTGCAGGCGTGTCAATTACTGGTACTAGCCATCAGGGCGACGGGAGGCTCCGGGTCGTCAGCTAGCCCATTTACTGTCTGGTTTCTGTTTATGGTAGAGTCAGGGACAGGCAGCACACCTGCGTTCCCAGGGCATCAAAGGCTGACTGCCTTTCTCTTGCTCTCGGGAAACAAGATGGGGTTCATGTCTGGCTACAGGAGGTTGAAAGTTATTTGGTTTACACGAGACACTTTTACTCCTGCTGCGACGGCCTTGTTGGAATTACTCCAGGGCTGAGACGGAAATGCTCCCATTGACTTAACCGAGTCCGTGGTGTAATGCGCCAAGACAGAAGGGCTATCTTAAGAGGCTGATGATGTAAGAAGGCTTAAGATGGGAATGTCCTTGCTCTCGGGGAGACTTGTTTCTTCTCAGTTACATCACTGTAACTATGGCTACGCCCATAGCCTTCAAATGGAGGATCTGTGCTCCTGCATAAAGCCGCAAACCAGCTGTGTTTTCTATAGTGAGGGACTAGAGGAGGGATTAGGGGACAGGAGTGCTTTCTCTTCCCTGGTACTAATGTGCTGCGTGAAAGTCGATGAAGTGACAGTCCCATATTAGCACTGTATCACAACTATCTCCAGCAAGTCTCTTGCATCTCCGGCACCTGTCGTCTGGCTGTAGAAACTCGTTACACACAGGACGGGTCAGACTCTGGCTGGAGCAGGGGTCGGCGGTACCAGCGTATCCTGTCTCCAGCAGCTGTTTCCAAAGAAGATACAAGAACCCCTGCAGCAGGTTGTGATCAGATAACCTACTCCCAGGAAACATCTGATCCCTTGATGCCCGAGGGGTTTATAAACCTTCTAAAATTCATAATAGTAAGGAATAAAAAATATTGCAACGCCCGATGTTCCTGTTATCCAACTGTGTAAAGTCTGACTTTTAAAAAACCCTGCTAAGCTCTTAGCTTTCATGTTGCAGTGTATAATGAGTCCATTATGGCTTCGGTCCTGCTATCCAACACATTAATTTGAGATTGGCTTCTCTCCGTTTGATCTATCCTGCCCAAAATATCTTGCCATTGCTTTCGGACAGTACTTTTGTCTATTCATGTGCTATGTTCCGAGCACCACTCTTCACCCTCCAGGAATAACTCAGCGTTGGAAGCAAAGGGAAGCATTTCGACTGTGGTCGGGGAATGTTTGCTAGTGCTAGTAACTGGGAGCGTTATCTGAAGCATGTCGGCTGATTGGTCTCAGGCAGGAGAGCTGGAATCTTGCTCCTGTGACCATCCAAAAGCTGGAAGGCAATTAAATGCTGTCTCTCTCACATGCTGCTTGTAAACCTAACACCAGCTTATCCCCATTCCCAAAAATAAACCACCCGAGTGCTAATCTGAATGCTCTTAGGTCTCGAAATAGAGAAATTAGAATTAGGTCATACGCAGGCATTACCACATTGCTATGATGGTAGCATCTAGACTAGAGGGTCTGCCAAGATTAGGGCGTTATGCTAAGTGCCATACAAACACACTGTAAGAAAAAGGCTCAGCCTCAGGTAGCTCACATAATGCATAATTAACCTTTGGGACTCACTGCCACAAGCTGCCGTTGAGGCCTAGAATTTAGTAAAATTCATATACGCTTGCCACTCCTATAGATAACAAGACACCCACAGTTTCATTCAGAGGTGATTATAAAAATACCCCAAACCCTATGGAAATGTGGCAGGGATGTAAACTGTCATGCTGGTTGTTGGGAGTTTGGAAGAAGCTGTCTCTATGCATCAGTTATTTCATAACTCACCATGTGAGGTGGAAACCACTGGGGGAGACCAGCTAGGTGC
Source organism: Rafetus swinhoei (assembly GCA_019425775.1). Lineage (NCBI taxonomy): Eukaryota > Metazoa > Chordata > Testudines > Trionychidae > Rafetus > Rafetus swinhoei. Next base: position 125,151,341 of record CM033427.1, on the reverse strand, counting down.
ATGGGAGGTGGGTAATGTAGGCAAAGGAAGGCATTGACTTCCCAGAACTGCCTACATTGCCCAGCCGGCCCAGGACGGGCTGGGGCTGCTCTGCACAGCAGCCCCACACCCTCAGCTGGGGTTGGACAAGGCTTAGCTAGGGTGGGGGAAGGCTGTGAAGGGGCATGGTTTTGAGGGAAGGGGTGGGGCTTTGGGAAGAAGGGGCAGGACTTCGGCTGCCTTCCCCAGCTGGGCCTTCACCTGCCGCCTCTGGCTGACCTATGCTGCTTCAGTCTTTTTTCCCCCCAAGTGCAGTCTGTGCCTTAGTCTCGCATCGGTAAAACTGGTCTCAGAAACACTTGCCTCTGTAACCCACATGCCTACCGGCTGTGGTTCACTGTCCCATGTGGTGGCACTTAGACCCCTTACAGCCAGAGATAAGAATGAGTGAGCTCCAGCAGCATAAGCTGGGAACCAGCTGGCTTTATAGCTCAAGCTGTAGAGCAGTGTTTCTTAAACAGTCATGGGTGTGTGCCCTGGGGAACAGAGTTCAAAATGGCTGCCCCTCCCTTTTTTTTGTTTTTTTGCTCAGCAACTTTCCCCTGGACTTTTTTTTTCCCTCAACAAAAAATCCTTGGTGTTCTGCATAAAAAAAATTATTGTTTGGTGTTCCTTGGTCTTAAAAAGTTTAAGAAACACTGCTGTAGAGGCTCCTAAGCACCAGAGGTCGCAGGTTCAAATCTGTCCAGCAGTGGTTGCATCTACATGACAGGGGTGCAAGGACATTTAATTAATGTTTGCAACATGCTTTGCCAGCTGTTTATGAAAGATGTAAAAACACAATGGATCATCATTATCAAATCATGAAGAACTTGAAACTCTTTCTACATCTGTCCTAAGCTACCATTGTGCCATTTGAAGCTACACCTTCATTCAGACACACGTGGCCAGATTCTCTTCTCCCTTATCCCAGTTTTTACGCCCGTCCCACTCCTCTGACTTCAGTGGAACTACTCCTCTTGTGCACCAGTGTGAACGGAGACTCGAGCCCTTAACTGCAACAGCACCATGAGCTGGTGTGACCGCACTGCCATTTGAAAGCCAGCGCCTCCCTCTGGTCTTGTCATCAACTGGAGGGGAGGCTAACGGGCGTGACTTCTGTTGCTGTCCCACCAGCACTGCTAGGCACGGTGAGGCCCGGAGCAGCCGCCTCCCTATGGCACCTGGGACATGTTCTTGGAGAGGCCCATCACAGTGCATTAAATAAGCCAAAGCATCTTTACAGCGTCGGTAGGAACCCTATGGAGGATTCACCAGGCCCTAGTGGTAGGATGGCTTGCAGCTACAGCATGGCCTTTTCCTTAGCAGGAGAAGCAGGTGATGGCTTAAGGCCTTAGCTTGGAACACAGGAGAGCTGAGTGTGACGCCAGCTTGGCCAAAGGTTTTCTGTTGGGGCTTACACTAGTCCCCGACAATGGGATTTTCTAAAGCACTTACCACTGAAATCAAGTAAGTCATTGGCTTTTGAGGGCTCAGAGTTAAGCCTTTTCAACAGCTCCCTTAATCTACCTGGCCCTCCAGTCCCAGCTGTAAAATGGGGCTGACCATCCTTGGTTTCCTCTTCCGCTCTGTGTCGGATCTATTGAGGCCCCAGTTCAGAAAGGCACCCCTCCTCCAGCTTTAAGCGAGTGTGTAAGTCCCATTGAAATCCATTGACCTTAAGCATGTGCCTAAGTAAAACACGTGTAGGGCTTCCGTTCTGGAGGGTGTATGACTTTGGGGGGATTTGGTTTTTAGCAGTTTTTTAATTTTATGAAGATGTCCAAAAACCTGGGGGTTTGGGGTGGGTGGGTTTCTCTTTGTCTATCCTGTATTAAACAATGCATGTTATTCACTGCAGTTAGTGTATAGAGTAATGAGTAATCTCTTTGTGATGTGCCCTTTAACGTAGTCCAGGTACAACCATCGTGAGGTAAAGTGCACCTGTGGGCAATTAATGTGTAGACAAGCTCACACATCCAAGTAGCCAGTTCTAGGGGTTGCCCAGTGTGGGTCAGATAAACACCACTTTGTGTGTGATCAGTGTTTATTGTTTTAAGCCTGTAAGCCACAAGCTCTACGCATGTACTTGAGCGCTGGTCTGCTTATGGATGCTATACGTATGTACCTAGGCTCGAATGCCAAGAAGCACTTTTGTGTCCGGGGCAGGAGCTGTCTCTTGCTGTATGTATGTACAGCTCCCGGCACACTGGGACTCTGAGCTTGGTTGAGGCCTCTCACCACTGGGATAATACAAACATTAAATAATAGCACTGCTGAATTTGGGGACAGATGGCTACTGAAAAGCATGTCTCTACGTGTTTTGCTAGCCTATCATGTTTTGCTAGTCTATCATTTGATGTTTTTTAAGTTTATCCTGTACAGACTAACTTGGCTACCCCCTGAAGCTTCAAATACAACCGTATTGCATAGTTGCCACAGAGAGGTTAAAAGATGAGCGATGAAGGTAAATGAAAATTCTTCTGTCAAAAAATGTCAGAGATGGCCCTCCCCTCCCCCTTCCCCTGCTCCCACTCCCTTCAGTTTCGTTTTGAAGCCAGCTTGGCTATAAAGCGCAGTGCGAGGCCGATGAAAACTGAGGCTGGGTTAAGCTATGGGTAGGGGCTGCGGAGCAGGAATTGTCTGTGAGGATTTTCTCATCAAGTTCATTCCTCCAGAAGGTCTAGTGTGTTCCCCGGTCTTGTGAATAGGCTCTAGGCCTGGCCCTCACCAACCCCCTGTGTTCCCAGAGCTTTCTGGGAAGCCAAGACTCGATGACTTCCCTGTGCTTCGTCGATGACCTTACCCTTTGTGTTCCCCTCAGTCCAGGGCAGCAGACCCCCTCCTGACAGTAGCAGCTCTTGGGAATCTGCCAGAAGAAGTGAGCTCAGTGGAAAAGATAATAAAGGCCCAGGCCTGAGCTCCTTGGGGACAAAAGAGAACAAGACGCCTCCTTCTTCCTCCCATTGGCCCTCTAAGTCACCACTATCCACGTGCCCCCCTGGATCTGCAGAGAATCCGCTGTGGAGGTTGGAGGTGGATGGATGGGCCCAGTCTGGAGACCTCAGGATTTTGACCCAAGGTATTAAAAAAAGAACAGTGGTAAAGAACACAATGAATGGTTCCTCTCCTCAAGCTGCCCCATTCAAACATAGAGCAGAGGCAAAGGGGGAGTCCGATTACTAAAATTATTAAAGCAATTAATATAATGTCACTACTGTTTTTATATATATTTAAAATTCCATGCACAGTGATGTATACATGCTACAGGCTGGACCTCCCTGGTCCGGCACCCTCAGAGCTGTCCTGAACGAGGGAGTTTGTCAGACCAGGGGAGGTCAATGCTCCGCTGTTGGCTGCCCTTTCTCCCGGGCTCCTCCCCCTAAGGCTCTCTGCCCTGCCGCTGGCCCCGCTAATGCTGGCCGGGCATGGGCTCCCTACCTTGCTGCCTGCACGCTGCCCCAGGGTGCCACGGGGTTCCCGGCTGGGATCGCCTGGCCACTGCTGGCCGTGCTGCCACAGAGTGTTCCCTGGGGTTCCCCGGCTGGGGACCACCCCGCTGCTGCCAGCCATGCTGCCACTGGTGGTTTCCCGGCAGGACTGCCCGGCCACTTTGCCTCGCTGTTAGGGTTGGCCCCACTGCTGCTGGAGCTTGGGTTCCCACCTCCGCCAGCCCCGCTTCATCCAGGGGTTCCCCAGCTGGGGCTGGGACTCCCCTTTCACCTGGCCTAGTGGACACCAGCTGACTCGCGATCACACCTCTGGGGCTCTTAAGTCCAGCAACAACTGTGGCCCTGCTGGACCAAAGAGTCCTGGATATGGGAGGTTCAACCTATGCTAATTAATCAGAATGAGAATGATCATGGAATAGTGACAAATAGCTAGTTTGCACTGCTCAGTATTTGCCGTTTCTCTGTTTATTTACATTCGTGCCTTGAACATACACTTGTTTCTGCACGTGTTTTATTCTCCGCCTCGTGCTGATGAAACAAGTCTGGCAGTCCCTGCAGTATTATGATCCTGGGCTCCCATGAAAGTGTGCACTATTTAATCATGGAGCTGGTTTTCACATTTATACATGCTTAATTGCCAAGTTCAGCTAAGTGTTAACAAGACACCTGATCTGTTGTGTTTGCCGGGAATTGAATAGCCTGTTGAGATCTGTTATGACTCAGCGGCCCAATGTACCAATGGGGAGGAGTTTGGCGCCAAATCAAATATGGATCTTGTCTGCATTAACAATGAGGCGTTCTGCTTTATATGGGATCTCTGGAGGCGGTTTGGCCAAATGCCGAATCAACATTTTGCAAAGCCTATGGGGGAAAAAAAAGACAAAAATGGCTGAAGCCATTTCATCTGCAGAAACACATTCAGAGTGTTTTGCCTTAGCTTTAGGGAGTCAGTGTGGGCGAGTGACTAAGGTACTGGCTGGGGATTAGGTGAGGCTATCACTTCACCTGTTTTTCCTCCCACCCTTTGTGCCCCTTGTCTGTTTCATTGGCAAGCTGTTTGAGGCAAGGGCTTTGTATCTGTGGAGTCGGCAAGCTGTTTGAGGCGAGGGCTTTGTATCTGTGGAATCGGCAAGCTGTTTGAGGCGAGGGCTTTGTATCCGTGGAATCGGCAAGCTGTTTGAGGTGAGGGCTTTGTATCCGTGGAATCGGCAAGCTGTTTGAGGCGAGGGCTTTGTATCTGTGGAATTGGCAAGCTGTTTGAGGCGAGGGCTTTGTATCTGTGGACTCCCAATCTACGCTGAGTCTTGTAGGTGCTACCGTAATTATTATAATGATGCCCCACGCATCTCCCTGGATAAAACAATAATGCACCAATTCTGTACACTCAGGGGCAGCCCTAGATTAGCTGCCAGCAACTGGCGCCCTAGGCGAACCACGCAATCAACGCCCCCACCTCCAAACCCCTCAATGATATTGAGCCACCATTTGGCGCCCCATTTAACTTGGCGCCCTAGACGACCGCCTAGTTCGCCTATATGGACGGGCCACCTCTGTGTACGCTCAATGCTGTGTAACTACAATAGTGTCCAGACAGGGAATGTTCCCCCTGGTCAAACTTGACTTTTTGTGCCCTTGCAGGGCGACCGGTATGTTCAGTTTGTGTATACTTGTGTTTGCCTGTTTTCTTACAACACGCATAGAACAGGACACCAGAGCCCTGGGGCTGAAAGACTTTATGGCAGCACAGTTGAAAATAGTCTGAGGCACACGTCTCTACTTGCCAAAGCCCAGGTTTGGGACACAGTGTGACACACACAGACCCTAAAGGTCTCTCGTGCAGGGACTGTCACAAACACATCGGCTGTGGGCTAAGCCGCAGCTTTTAAACAGACTCGTCAATGTGCCAGACCTGCCAAAGAATCCCACTTGCCCGCGAGGCAAGGCCGCACAATGTTAACACCTTCTAGGTTGCAGCCTTCCTGCTGTTCGCTGTGGGTGCTTCCTGGGGAAGCCAACTGAGAGAGACTCCTAAGTAAAGTCTGTCACCCTCTCCAGACCTCAGTGTACCTCAGCAATGCACTGGCAGTGAGACCAACCAGCTCCTTCAAAGCAGAGCAGGATTTCAGTTCTGGGAATACAGCTCCGGGAAGGCTTTCACTGACCACAGAGAAGCCATATTGACCAACGTGTGAGCTCCCATAAGCCATGGCCCTGTGGGAGCCAGCTTTTTTTTCCTGGCTCCATCCCTTTGGCTGTTCATCTCAGGGGACTGCTTCCTGGGTATCGGTGAACCTGGTTCTGAACAGAGAGACCCGCTACCTTTCGGTCCTGAAGTCACATGTTCGGCCTGCTGGAGCCAGCCCCCTGTGAGGTGGCAGCCTTAGGTGTGCCCAATGTCCTCCTGGATCTGCCATGGAGCGAGGTAGGACGGCTCTATCATGTGCTGAATGACTCCCTCATGCCCATCCCAGCAAACACCTCCTGTCTCCTGGAGCAGTTTAACTCTTCGCCACCCCCTGCGGAGCAAAACCAAGTCGAAGGAATTGCTGCTGCACACCGCGCTCACAAAAATATTACAGCCAACTCCCATTTTTGTCTCAGGGGGATTTCTCCCCCGCCCCTACCATGGCGACAGCTCCTCTTCTAGCCTCTCTCAGCACCAGAATAAAACACTCTTATTCAGTAAGGACACAGGGCCACCAAGTTTGTGTGGCACAGTGGGAACTTTGGCTTGGAAAGGCAAAGGTAGTGAGATGCCAAACTCCCATTGATTTCAACGGGCTTTTGGGGCTAATTCCCAGCCCTGCCATCGAGCGGCAGTGGACAGGAGCACACTGAACCGCAGTGCTCATGCCAGAGACACCCACGCAAACGTCCTCGCTGCTTTCTAAATGCAGCTCTCGCCCATCCCCCCCATAACTGTTTTCAATGGCCTGCATTTGTTTCAGCCTCGGCGGCCATATGGTGCGCACAATGCCCCATTAAACATACATTTACTGGCTTTCATCAGTCTGTGTCACAGCTTCAGCAGTTGTTTAATGTCAGTTTCTGTGTGTGACCAAAGGTTTACGATGGGCATTAAAATATGTTACATACAGCACAAGACAAAAATTTCCTCATAAATTTGGGGGAAATAAAAAGCTAATGATACCTTTAGTCAGGGCCGTGAGGCTGCGCTTTGTTCTCAGTTTGGCTTCAGTCTAGAGAGATTGAAGTCTCTTTCAACTTTAAGTGGTGTGTTCTGCACATTTCCAAGAGGAGATTTTATTTTAAAAAGCGGGAGGAAGGCTGACTTTCCAGTCATGGGCTCTTCTGTGTATGTGCGCGATGAAAGAGAGAAGGCAAACGAGGCAGGGGCCACTTATTCTGCAGGAACAGAAACTGCTGCCAATAAACACAGTGGAGAGAGTGAGGCCTGGTCTATACTAGACCCGGAAGGTTGGGTTAAGGTAAATAACATAGCCGGAGTCAACATACCGTAAGCTGAGCTTGGCACCATCTTCACAGTGGGAGGTTGACGGCAGCAAATTCTCCTGTCAGTTTCCCTTATTCCTTGTGACTGCGGGGGGTGCCCTCAGTATTTGATTTAGCGGGTCTTTACTAGACCCACTGAATCAAACTCCAGAAGATCAATCTCCAGAATAGTAAGTATAGACGTGGCCTGAGTCTATATATCAATGCAAGTGCGAGGATGACTAAGAACACCCGCTCCCATGGCTCGGGGGGGGAAGGGTGGGGAGGTCTAGGTGGACGTTCAGTCCAGGTGTACACTAATAATTAGGTGCTGCGTGCTTGCTTGCCATCTCCTCCAGTGCACGTGTGTAAGGAATAGGTAGGCTTTAGGCTCCACCCCATACTTGCTGACCCACACAAGTCAGCGGCAAGGGCCTGCCCAGGAGTGGAGCCCTACCAAATTCACTGTCCATTTCAGTCCATTTTACAGTCATAAGATTATAAAAATCCTAAGTTGCATCACGTCAGTGACTGAAATCAGAAATTTCCCAGTGTTGGTGTAATAAAGGAGACTGGCATTACTCAAATTGGGGGTCCTGGCCCGAACAGTTGTGGCAGGTTGCAAGGTTCCAGTGGGCCAGTGGGAGGTCATAGAATCCTAGAGCTGGAAGAGACCTCAGGAGGTCATCAAGTCCAACCCCCTGCCCAAGGCAGGACCGATCCCAACTGGAGGAGAGGTGCAGTGCTGCAACCCTGGCTTTGGCATTGCTGCTAGCGGCAGCGCTGCCTTCCGAGCTGGGCAGCTGAGGAGTGGTAGCTGCTGGCTGGGAGCCCAGCTCAGAAGGCAGCACAGAAGTAAAGGTGGCAATACCACAATGCCTCTAAAAATAACCTTGTGACCCTCCCCCTCCTCCTGCAACTACCTTGTGGGTTAGCACCATCCCCCCATTTGAGATATGCTGGTCTCCCCCTGTGAAAGCTAGTGGAGTATGAGCACACAAGACCAGCTTTCGCCGGGGTGGGGAGTCAGATTTCGTGGGCCGTGATGAATTTTTCATGGCTGTGAGTTTGGTAGGGCCCTACCCATGAGGAGGAAGCAGGGAGGGAGCTGTGCCTTAGAGCGGGTGCCCCACTGCTGAGCCGTATGTTGATTGAAATAGAGACTTTCCAAAGTGGGTCTTTGAGGTCAAGTTGGGTTTGATGCGAGGATGGGACAAGCTTAATGGTGGGAAGCCACATAGGGAGCTCCAGCCTTAGCACTGCATTAGTTGGTGCTGATGGTACCTTGGGCACAGGTGTGTTACCTATCCCAGGTCTATTGTCATAGAACCATAGAGCTGGAAGAGACCTCAGGAGGTCATCAAGTCCAGCCCCCTGCCCTAGGCAGGACCAATCCCAACTAAATCAACCCGGCCAGGGCTTTGTCAAGCCAAGGCTTAAAAACCTCTAGGGATGGAGATTCCACCACCTCCCTAGGTAACACATTCTAGTGCTTCACCCCCCTCCTAGGGAAATAGCCTTTCCTAATATCCAACCTAGATCTCCCCTGCTGTAACTTGAGACCATTGCTCCTTGTTCTGCCATCCCTCACTACTGTGAACAGCCTCTCTCCATCCTCTTTGGAACCTCCCTTCAGGAAGTTGAAGTCTGCTATCAAACTCCCCCTCACTCTTCTCTTCTGGAGACTAAACAAACCCAAATCCCTCAGTTTCTCCTCATAGGTCATGTGCTCCAGCCCCCTAATCATTTTGGTTGTCCTCCGCTGGACCCTCTTCAATGCATCCACATTCTTTCTATGGCAGGGGCCCAGAACTGGACACAGTACTCCAGATGTGTCCTCACCAGAGCTAAATAAAGGGGAATAATCACTTCTCTGGATCTGCTGGCAATGCTCTTCCTATTAGTGAGTCTTCTAGTGTTTATTCAATATCTTTTTAAGGACTGTCCTTTAGTTGTAGCTTCATAGGTGCCCAGATATAATTTCTTAGCTTTTTAAAACCATCCCGGACCATTATGAGCATCTCCAATGTGACCTCCTGCATAATGCTGATATGAGGGGTGTCGTATAAAAACCTGGGATAAACAAATAGCATTCCTTATGCCTCTGGGGAGCAAGGAAAATCAGAGCTGCCTCGACACTAAGGCTCTGATGCTCAGAGGAGTTTAGGATCCTGTATTCTACTGAAATCAGAGGACATTAGGAGCCTACATAACTTTGAAGATCCAGATCTAAGTGAATGTTTTGCTAGCATGAGGATTATGTTCTTGGTCTGGCCAGAACAATAATCTAACCATGGAAATCTTCTCTGGCTTTAATTTCTGTGATAGCCATGATTATGAGAAACTGGTGTTTCATATAACTCTGCACTTCTGTTTTATTGACTAAACAATGCTTTATACAGAATTGTTGCCCTTATGGTTTATTAAGAATAATCCCCCCGAGAAGTGCTCTGTACGCCATATGGGTCAATATTAACAATAGTTTTTTTTTTAGAAAAACCTTCACCGAGCTTTTATTTTTCAGTGGAAAAAAACCTTCTTTCTTTTAAGTCGCACAGTGATTATAAATGTTCTACTATGTATCTGAATATGCTTCTGTCACATTAGTCATTGATCCACATGAAACAATAGGAAAAATGACGGTTAGATTGGCTGTTTCAACAGAATTCTTATTCCTCCAGGGGGCACTGCAGTATAGATTTTGAAGTAATAGAAATAAATGGTTCACTTTTAACTTCCATGTGCATTCTAGCTTATTTCTATATTAACATACAATTAGGCTGGGAAAACAAAGCTGTTTGGCAATACTGCACTAGTACAGGTCTTTTTTTGGCCTACAGACATTAACCCCTAGAAGGTCGAGAGAGGCAATTGTTGCGTGGGGGGAAAGGAAAAAAAGTTCACTGCAGATTTCATGGGTGGGTGATAATCTGGTTACCACCAGCATACCTTTGGCAGGTGCCTGCTGGGCAGCTGGTTGTAAATGAACAGCTATCTTTTTAAAGATACACCGACTGAGAAAAGTAGGAAATCTAATTCTGCTTCCATCTCAATCAACTTTCATTTAGGTATGAATGATGTTTTGCTAATGGACTAAAATTGTTGTTCTACTGATGTTTTTATAAGCCAATCATTGCTCACACAGATGACACGCACAAAAGCATGGTGGATTCCCTCTTTCAGCAATGACTAGTGGTTTTGGATGGCCCAATTTTGGGCTGCTGGTCTTGATGCACCTAAAAGGGGGCTTTATTTTCTGAAAGGACCATTGCATGCCTTTGCAAATCCAGTCCTTTTAATGTGTCTCATGCTGAGCACTAAATACCAAGGGTCATTAGTTGCTTATGAAAATCTTAGTCTATCGTAAGTTGAAATTTAGTTCCTAATATGCAAAGATGGGCATTCATATTTTGTTACTATTTTCCCAGAGCTGGAAAGGTTTCAATGAATGGATAATCTAATGTCATTTTGTCAATTTGATCAAAAGAAAACACATAAACACGGGAAAAAAATTGGTTCAGCTAAGCTTTCCAGATACACTGGAACTGAAACATACTACCAACCGCATGTTGGTAAGCAAATGCATTGATCCAATATGAGAATAAACTTAGTTGGCCTGCCCAGATCCTCAAAGATATTTAAAATTCTGCCCTCTCATTGAAATCAATAGGAGGTAGATGCCTAAATACATTTTAGGATGTGGCCTGTAGTCACATAGCCAGGTTTTGTAACTAAGGAGACCTGGCAGTGATGAAAAATAGTTTTAAAAATGCATCATGCTTAGGCCGCAAGGCCACTGGGAGGGAATCCCAGCTCTCCTCTTACCCCGATGGCTTTGCTCATGCTGGACGATCAAGGGTCCATCAAAGAAATAGATTCAGAGGGGAGACAATAGTGACAACAACTGCTCAAGAAGCAATGAATTAGAAATGACATCGCTGTCTGAGCCATTTCAAGTATCACCCGTGAGATCTGCCTGCCAAGAGACGTAATCAGAGACAGATAAACTGGTTCCAAAAACATGGGGAACTACCGCACCCAACCTCTTCTCCCGTTCCTAGAACTGATCTCGAGTTACATGCTTTGAAAGGCTCTGAAATGTTTGTTTCTTATTTATATTAGGCTAGTGCTGAGAGGCACCAGCCAAGAGCTGGGTCCCCATTGTGACCCGTACAATTTTTCCACTGAAGAGCTTATGTTCTGATGGCCTCATTTTTCAAACATCCTGTGCACCCAGTAATTCCCCTTTACTTTTATGGTGCTCCATGTATCTGGAAACCAGGCTACTAATTTTGGTGGTTCAAGATGGATAGACTAGCCTTTAGACAACCAATGTGAGCTCCTAACTCGCTCCGCATCCCATTTATATTGCTGCTTATGTTAAAGAGATCTAAAAGCCCTGCATCCGGTCAGGCCAGGATTCCCTTGGCAGCCGTATGGTTGTCTTCTGCCATGTCTGTGCTAAGTCCCAGCATTGGGTCATTCTGAGGATCTGGCAGCAGAGGCTGTAATTTAGAAAGGCCCCTGGAGAGATCTAAGGCCTTGTCTACACTTACCAGGAGATCAGCGTTGCGGGGATCAATCTCTCAGAGGTTGATTTAGTGGGTCTAGTAAAGACCCACTAAATCGACCACTGATCATGAGCTTGTTGACTTCAGTACTCCACCAGCTGGAGAAACATAAGGGGAGTTGACGGGAGACTTTCTCCCATCGATCCGCTGCAACGGAGATGCTGTGGTAACTCAATCTAAGGTAAGTCGACTCCAGCTATGCTAGTCATGTAGCTGGAGTTGTGTACCTTAGTTCAACATTGCCCCCAGTGTAGACCTGGCCTAAGTTTTCTGCTGGGGGTCTCACCAGCCCCCAGAACAACGCAGGGTCATTAAGGTATAAGGATGGCTTATACCAAATTAGCCCCTGCCTGCCCTTCTCTGGGCTACAAGTTGTGTTCTGTTTCTTACAGCTGTAGCAGAGTGTCTCACGCCTTGCTGGTTTGTGTCAAGACTGAACTTGGGATGTCAGGGCAGACCCTTATCTGAAAATGAATTTCAAGTTCACATGTAGCTATGATTGTGTTGTGTACATTGCACATGCATATTTGAGTTGTCATGCTTTACTAGCATAAGTACTTGCAAACAAGTTGTTCCCCTCCCCCCACTATCCTGGTTGAATATTAGCCAGTGAAATTTCAAATTGCACAACGAACAAAAACGGGTGCAAATGTCAAGTTGCAATTTTTCAGATTTTACATGCAAACCTGCAATTCGCAAGTGGCGCTCTCCATGGTAAGTTATGTAAGCTAGCCACTCAAGAAACAGAAGCGGTACTATGTAACGAGTGCATGTCAAATCTGGATTCTTTACAATTCACATATGAGCTCCAGCCCAAACCTCTTTCAGTAAAGAAATTCACAAATAATTTGAAATCATCAATTCATATAAAAATTTGGCAGACAGTTTCTAGACACTTCATCAAGAGAAAAAGAGGTAAATTTGTTAAATGATTAGTTTCAAGCTAATCTCCTGGCTCCAGTCTTGGCTTGAAGTTATTTTACCACAGCTATTTATACTGTATGCACTGCTACTTACTTTGCTGCAGATCATCATGTAAGTGAAACCAATTTGTTCAAATTGCCTAGAAAACCAACAATGATCACTTTACCAGTCAAAGGGATGAAATTTAGGAACTGCTGACATCTCACTTGCCTTTCTTTCTCGTAAACATTCACATCATGGAAGCTCATTTAACTGAGGCCAGGCCTACACAGGCGGAGAACATCAATGCAAGATATACAACTCCAGTCTGTGAACCTCGCATCCATTTTCTGGGGCAGCATGAAGTCGATGGGAGAAACTCTCTCGTTAACTTCTCTTATTCCTCAGGACAACGAGGAGTACTGCAGTCAATGGGGGCACCCTCAGCATTTGATTTAGCAGGACTTTGCTAGACCCACTAAATTGAACCCTGGAAGATCCATCACTGGAATGTTGAACCTCTGGTAAGTGGAGACAAGGCCTGAATTGCTTTTTACCTCCTCTGTGAGCACTTTCACTCTCTCCACAGAAAAAATAACAAACGGCTTAAGTTTTCTCCTTTCATCAGTAAATATTCAACCTACTACAGGTTGAACCTCTCTGGTCCAGGACTCTCTGGTCCGGCAATATCCGTGGCCCAGCAGAGAGCCCTGGGAGCTGGGAACAGGGGTCAGATGATGGCAGAGGGACCGACGGAGCAGAGAAGAGCTGGTCTAGGGGCCTGGTGGCCAAGAGCTCAGCTGTCAGGCCAGGAGCAGAGTCTGGTTGTCAGCCCTGGGGCAGGGAGCCTAGTGGCCAGGGCTGGTAGTGGAGTCCAGTGGCTGGTGCCAGCAGCATGGCTGATGGCCAGGAGGGGAGCCTGGCCAGGAAGCTAGTGTTCCCTCCCCCGGGAGAGCCCTGACCTCCCTGGACTGGCAAATTCCCTTGTTCGGGACTGGTCAGATCTCAAGGATGCCAGACCAGGGAGGTCCAACCTGCATAGACAATAAGTGTCCTTGTTATGGCTTTCTTAGGACTGAGCAGTAAGTGAGGGGACTGGGTTGTGCATGCCCATAGTTTTAATGCTGACTGTAAGAGCTGGTCAACACTAGGAATTTACATTAGCAAAGTCACTTGTCTCAGGCGTGTGAAAAATCCGCACTCTTGAGAGCCATCACCATGCCTGCGTAGACAGTGCTAGGTTCATGGGAGAATTCCTGAGGCCTAGCTCCTGCTATTCAGGGCACAGGAGCCAAGCCACAGCCCTCTTCCCCCCCCGGCCCCGTCCCAGCACCATGGGGAGGTGGAGCAGCATGCAGCCCCAGCCTCCCCGGTTCCAAAGCACAGAGGGAGGGCAGGCTCTGGGGGGCAGCAACACTCCACCCCCAGTACACCTCTGTGGGTGGTGGTAGTGATGCCGGTGGTAATTAGTGATGTCAGCAGAAGATGTGCTTCTGCTGACGTACCGCAGTCCACACCAGTGCTTCTGTTGGTGTAACTTATATCGCTCAGGAGAGTGGACTATTCACAGCTGAGAGCCACGTATGTTATGCCGACATAAGCTGTAGTGTTGACACAGCCTGAATCACTACAGCATTCCAGGTGCGGCACCGGAGCTGTAGCATTCTAAGTGAAGGCTACATCTATAGTTACTGCACCAGAGATCAATCTTCTGGTGTTCGATTTAGTGGGTCTAGTAAGGACCCACTGAATCAAACACTGAGGGTTGCTCTGGTTGCCACCAGTACTCCTCAGTTCCTGAGGAATAAGGGAAGTTGACAGGAGTGTTTGCTCCTGTTGACCGCCTACTGTGGAGACAGCATCAAGCTCCGCTTAAGGTATGTCAGCTCATTATTTACATAGCTGGAATTGTGTACTTTAAGCTGACCTTCTGAGTGCAGTATAGACCTGGCCTAAGGCCATGTCTTCACTACGGGGAAGATCAACGCTGCTGCGCTTGATCTTCCGGAGTTTGATTTAGCAGGTCTAGTAAAGACCCACTAAATCAAAATCAGAGGGTGCCCCCTTTGGGGTCACTGCTCCTGCTCCTGCAAGGAGTAAGGGAAGCTGACAGGAGCATTTGCTCCCATCTCTCTCCCATTGTGGGGACAGTGGGAAAACGCAAATCAAGGTACGCCAACTGTGGCTACCTAATTAATGTAGCTGGAGTTGCGTATCATCACTGGACCTTTCCCATTAGTGTAGACCTGACCTAAGAATAAGTGCATATACACTTTAGATTTAAAGGGCCTGATTTTTCATTTACACATATGCTCCTTTGCATTGGCCTCTGAGTATCATATACGTTGTCAGAGTGGTATATACAACCTTTAGTATAAATGAGAATCAGGCCCTATTATCAATCACCTCAAACAATTCTCAAAAACATGAAAGACAATAAAAAAAAAAAGAAAAAAAAGAAAAACAGAGGAACCATTTTGGCTTGTGGCAGCTGGAACGTAACTAATCAAATTACTAAACAAAACTGAGACAGTGCATTACAGACTTCTTGTTGAGCTGAAAAAACATGCGCCTAAAGAGAATGAGCAAGCTCTTGTACTATCAAAACATGCTTGCGTATCGCATGTGTAGCTCCAAGAGATCTGGGTAAATGCCTATTCGATATAGTTTCCCCCCCCCCCCCCCTTCAACTATCAGTATGTTTCCTTGTTTGTACTTGTCAAGGGTTGCCGCAACATCCAAATGTTGTGTTGAACAAATACGATGCCTCTTTGCCAACAGGAATATCCTGTTTAGGGGGAAGCTTTCTTTTGCAAGGTGCCAGCTAACCAAACACTGAGTTGCCATATCAGGAGACTCTACAGATAATCAAAAGCGATTTCTAGCAATGCTGCATTTTAATATCAAAAGGGTCCTCGGTTTTGAAACACACGTAGGGGGGCACATTTTCTAAACCTGCTTCTGGTTGTTGTATTCACCCTAGTCATGCAAGGGGCAAATTCTTTCTTATCTGTTAAGCACTGGCAACTTAAACAGAATCTGTATGCCACAGAAAGATGACACCTTGGAAGAACAAATGAACGCGGTGTCAGCCGGACGTCTTTTTATAAACACAGGTTGGCTTTTGCAGGAAAAGCAGGCTGGCCTCGACACACAGTTCCTATGCAAACACGCTAACCGTCTAAATAGGCAAATCAGGGTGGGAGCAAGGCAGTGTATTGTGCCCAGCGTACCCCTAGGAAGCTAAACTCCAAGGCCATGTCTACACCAGGAAATTATTTTGAAATGACTTAAGAACGCCCGATTTTACAAATTTGAACTTGTGTGTCCTCACTACAGGGAAGCAGCGAAGGTGATCGCCATGAATGTGCATGCGCTACCTCGGATTCATAGCCCCAGGAAGCACTCTAAGGAGCTGCGGGAGGCCTCTCAGAGGCCAATTAGTTCGAATTAGCAGCACCGGCGCATCCCCGCTAATGTTATTTTGAATTTACAAGTTCGGCCATCGCCTTATTCCTGATGAAAAGCTGGAGTCCAGAGGTTGAATTCCGCGGCCCCTTATTCTGGAATAGCAGGCTTGGTAGTGTGGCTGCATCACTTACTCATTCGAACGTGGGGGGTTATTTCGGACTTAGGGCCTAGTGTAGACTAGGGCTGAGAGATTATGGTGGGGCTCCGGCGAGGTGCTTATATACATATACCGGTTGAAGAACGTTACCCGTCCCGCTGAAATCATTGGATGAAATCTTGGCTCTGCTGAAGCCATCGGCAAAACTCCCATGGGTCTCAAGTGAGTAGGGGGAGACAGGCCTCAGCCCCCAAATCTATCAACCCCACTTACCAGCTGCCCTCACCCATGCGCATGACCAACAGGAGGGAAAACGCCAATGGATGCCTTAGGTGGCTGTGCTAGCCTCCCCAATGCATGAGAGCGGATGCACTGGGCCAGAGTCGGGCCTAGCCCAACTGCAGGGCACAGCGGCCATTGGCTGCACAGGATAAGTGCTGGGCCCAACCCTCTGCTGCAGGTCCAGAGCCATTTGTCCAGCCGGGCTTCCCTCCCCTCAGCACCGGGCTGCAATAGAGCGGGGCCTAGCTCTGGGCCATGAAGCCACTGCTGCCTCGGGGCCTTCTCCTTGAGCTCGGGCTGACAGGCCATATCACGCCCCGTGCAGCGTTTGGCCTCGCGGCTAAGAACGCCGTTTGTCCCCTTGGACACGCGCCTTCATTCCCGGGGTTGAGCGGCTGTGGAGTAACCCCGGCAGTGTTTGTATCAGGCCTAGACATTTGCCCAGCAGGAAGAGAAAGGGGACCACCAAACTCATCACTGAGGCTGTCCCAGGGGCTCTATCAGGGCCAAAGAGCCATTGGGCAGCCCCCTGTAAGTCTGACCCCATCGTCCTTTTGGAGTGGTGGTGGGAAGGGCCCTCTCCCCTGTGAGTATGGGGCATGGCGTGCCTGGCCCTGCTAGGCATGGTAGTACGGGCGCCCCCTCCTCTCAAAAGCAAAAAGAGTCCCTGCTCTTCTGCAGAGCTGTAGCCAGTATTTACACGCGTGGATCCCGGGCAGCCTCACTCTCCAACCGCCTGTGGGTAGCCACCCCAAGCGCTATTTTCACCCACTGCCTGTGGGGCGTGGCCCAGGATTTCACCCCCCGGGGCTAATCCTGTGCTTTGCTGAAGAGGTATCAAAATCACCAACAGGTTCCCCCTCAGAGAGCCGGAGGCTCTGCGGCTGCTCCCTCTGGCATTTGCTGTACGGCCGTTGAGTTAAACTAAAGGTAACCCTCAACCCCCCGGGTTCATCTGAAAGGGTCTCTGCAAGGGAGTCTCTCCCTGCCCAAAGCTCCTGCCCAGCCAGTTATGTTGTGTGCTTAAGAATGCAAAACATTGGCCAGTCCCAGGCAGGCACTACACTGCATGGCAGCTGTAAGTCCTCAGGGGGGCACTACACAACAATTCATCCTTGGCTTAGCGCACATCACTGCACCCTTTAAAAGTGGAGCGGTGTAGCTCTTTAGTGCGAACACACGGCTGAGTCTCCTTTACCGGGGGGAGGGGGGTGTCACTTTTTATTGCGCTCTCTGCCTGAATTCTTAAAGTGCATGTTACGCCCACTGTTTATGCCCTCACGCGGCCCCAGGTCTGGACTACAACTCAATCCTAGGTCCACTGAGCTCCATCGCTCAGGGCTGTGGAAAACGTTGCACTGCTCAGCAAGGTGAATAAACGCTATCAAGGGCCCCCCCCCCTTCTGTCGATAGAACGAGTATCCGCTCCACAGTGATGCAACGGCAGGGCCAGGACTGTAGTGCAGAGATAGTGCCAAGTCATGTCTGATTCCATCTCTTTCAGACTGTGCTCGTCAGGTGCCTCCTTTTCAGGACTGTGCCACCACTAGTCAACATGATTGCGAATAGAGGTGCAGGAGGGCGACCATGGTGGATCATGTATGGCTGGTAATCAATTTAAGGGAATAAAAAGCTGTGCTAGCAAAGACCATCCAAACGCCCCGTTCACAAATATCGGCTCATATTCCTTCTAAACCCAGGCAGCTGTGGACGCACACACACAGAGCTCTCTAATCTGTTCATGTTCATTACACACACAACCACACACACAGCTCTCTAATCTGTTCATGTTCATTAAAGGCCTTATTAAAGGGGTGGTGGAGTTCTATTTCTATTATACTAATAATAATACCTTTTTGCCCATTCAACCGGCACAACTCAATATTATTTTCTGTATGTAAGCGCTGGTGTAAGAAGGAGAGGCGAAGCCCCACACAACCCTCTGTCCGTTATTTTTTGGGGGTAGATCGTGCTTATAAATCCGCATGCTGCTTTTCACAATCAGTGGGCTGGCACAATGCTTTGTTTGCAAGTTTGGACCGGGGTACTCAGACCTTCATGGTTCAGGGGAACCAAATAAGCGATCCCCAGGCCCACGGACAGGGGAGGGGGCAAAGGGGAAAGTTGTCCCAGCATCTGGCAATTCAAAGGGGCCCAGGATTCCCGGCTGCTGCTACTGTGTGTACTCCGGGGAGCTGGGATGGGGGAAAGGAGTTCCCAGGCTCCTCCCCTTATGCCTGAGGCTCCGCCCCTTCTGGGAGCATGGCGCTGCCCCTGCACATCTTGCCCAGAGGCCCACGGAAGCTGTCGGCTCCCTTGGTGCTCACCATTCCCCCCAAAAGCCACAACCATGAGCATTCACTGTTTCTTTGGCTATTATATATTAGTCTCACAGCGACATGACTGCTCAGGCATTATTTTATCAACTACAACTGGTTAATAGCAGAGGAAAAGCATCCTGATTGGCTACTAGCTTAGAATGGTGAATAATTACATCACCTAGTGGTAAATATCATGCGCGGCTACTAGTGTCGGGACTCATTGAAGAGCAGCTTGAACTGAGCCTCAGCCTGAGTATCACTGGCATGTTGGGCCTTCTACAAAGCCCAATTCTCTTCTCCGAGCCGTTGGCAAGCAGGGGGGGTGGTGCACCTGGCCGCCCTAATTCAGCACGAGATCTAAACCTGCTGGCTTCGTGAGGATTTGCACAAACAGCTCGTCGATCACACAGGCGCATGCCCATAAGGAATGCAAGCACGCCTCATGCTTTTCCAGCCGGACTAAGGAATTTGGTGGCTTCAGTTTTGGGGGGCACCCGGTTTAAGACACTTTCCAAGGGGCCTGATTTTCAGAGGCCGGGCAGGTGCTTGCGACTTTCTGAAAATCCAGACCTTTTAAGGCAGGTGAAACTGGGCACCCGTCCATCACACAAAACCTTAGATTTGCTATGGGCGAGTGTGGATATGGCAGCATTCCATCTTTCTCCAATGCACATCACACACCAGCCTTGAAAAATAAAATTCAGGGCCACCATGGGAGTCAATTTCCAAACACCCATGGACATCAACAGCCTCAGAATTGGGCCATACATTATGGGAGGTGGGGGCAGGCCCGCTGAAGGGGGAAACAAAGGAGGCACCTGCCTGGCCCTGCCCCTTCTGCCCACGGCCCCACCCCTTCCCCCAATGCCCCGCCCCTTTGGGAGCGCAGAACCTGGCCCCCTACCTTGGCCAGTGGTTTGGCAACTGTCAGCTCCCCTGGGTGGGGGACGGGGAGGAGCGCGCGCGCGCGTGTGTGTGTGAGAAATGCTAATTAGGCTAAAAATATTTTTTTCCTCCCAAATAAATGTGAAATGAACTTTGGTGCCGCACACGCAAGCGATACCAGCAAACAGTTAATTGCAGGGAGTACATTCCTTGCAAAAGGAGTGCTTGCTTTTTTCCCTCTTGCCAAGAACGCATGTATTTTGCATAGATTTAATTACATGCTGTGAACAAGGCCAGGAGAATCGCCCAGACACTATGGTGATGAATGCCATAGAAATGCCTGTATATAAATAAATACACAGCGCAGCACCAGACGTTGTCAATGGCGTATGAAGAGCAGTAATAATCGCGGCTTGGAGTGGTCTCCAGGAGCTGTCCTCACGGAGACACACAAGTGCTCAGCGCAGGGATTTCAGCCACTGGCGGAGTGTGGTGTTGTCAACCGCACGGTTCACAAGTCATATGCTAGTGTCCTCCCACCCGCCAATAATGACATTGGCTTTTAAAATACAAACCTCTCTAGGCCGGCACGCTCTGGTCCGGCAAGGTCCGGGAAGCAGTGGAAGTGTGGGTAATGCTGCTGGACAATTTTGATCACCACTGGTCTCGTAAATTCTCTGGTTCGGCACCGGTCAGGTCTTGAAGGTACCGCACTAGAGAGATTCAACCTGGACTATATTTTCACATAGGCACATTCTACTGTGCCAGGGCTGCTCCCCTCCTGTTTTGCCCCCAGTTCCCACCCATTTTCTGCCTAACGCCACCCCGTCACACCTGCTCTGTCTCTTCCAACCCCCCCTCACTCCCCCGATCATGCCCCCCCTTTCCTCCTCCTTCTTTCTTCCGCTGCATGTGATAGAAAAGCTGATCCGTGGCAGGCAGGCGGCACTGGGACGGAGGGGGAGGCATTGGGAGGTTGCTGGTGGCTGTTCAGTGGCACACCCTCAGAGTCAGCACCAATGCATTTTCATCCTTTGCAATCAATCAGTCTTCCAGCCTCTGAACCCTTAGAGCCCCATGCTAAATGTTTTCAAGCGTCCTGTTCTGAGCATGGAGGCTAGCAACACAGTTTTATAGTCAATGAAAGCTGAGACGTTTCACTCAATCACGTGACTCCAGGAGCTGGGACTTGAAGAAAACCACTGTCCCAAGACGACTGATAAAATTATAAGTTGGTTGGCCCGACAAAGAGAGAGAGGGCAGATATGGTTTATTCCACTGCCTCGCATCATGGAGTCTTATTGTGCTGCGGTTTTCTGAACAGCACCTGATTACAGGTTTGCACGGTGCAGTTCTACCAGAGGCTGAAACCCAGTATAGATAGGACCACATTAGGGGATTCTTATTGGGGCAAACACTGCACTAGTGCAGGTCTGCATGAGCGTGGCTTAGCCCGGGGTAAATGTCTGGTAAATGTAGTTACACTGACACAAACCCCACATCTAGACATGCTGAACGGGTGCAAGAGGGAGGTGTTCCAATGTGATTTTTCCTGGCAAATTTCCTTAATGCAGACAAGCCTTTGGGTTGAATCTGAGCTTGCCCTACTGCAAGGCTCACTAGTACGCAACTGCACCCTGGTGTGATTCCATATTTATGACTGTGTATAGGCAGCATAACAGAGAGAAAAAGGCTGGAAAGGCAACAAAGCAGCAAATACACTGAGTCGATAATCTGATTTCACTCAGACCTACTTAGTTTTTTATTTGTTTATTAAGAGGGATTAAAATCAGAACAACTGTCAGTGTGTTATTGCTGTCTCACATTTTTTAATCAACTTTGACTGTACAGCCGTTGCTAAAGACGTCGGCCCAGCTTTTTCAGCCCCCGTCTTTGAAAAAAAAGTTCATGTTCAAGTCAACAGAATGCACCCATGGTAACTTGTACCTCACTAATGTTGAACATACTGTTTCAAATTACTCTTGCAAGTAACCGTGTTGGATCATTGTTCATCATTACTCCTGTCTTGGAAAAGAAAGACGGGAATCCCGTATGTAACTTCACTGTGTTCAACCTAGTAGATGTGACTTTTTAATGCCATTTCTTTTGTTCACAAAGCCAGACAAAGCACAAATCATTAAAGTGCCTTTCTTGGCTTAGAGAAAATTTAACTATCTAGTTGTATAAAGCACAGCTCTGAAAAACAGAGGTTTTTTTTTTCTGTTGTCTGTTCATTTTCTTCTCAAGGAGTTGCATCTTTGGACAGTCACTATTTTTTAATAAATATGGCAGAACAATGAATGTAAACTCTGGCATCTTGTTTTAGTAAAGGGTAAAATGCTGGGCAAAGCTGGTCACAGAAAATGTCAGCTGTGCAGAATTCTCTGAATAATTTTCCCTGACTACCATCCTATCGTACTCCATCACCTGGCCCCTGCAGCTTCCTCTTCCTGCTCCCATACTCACACAGCTTCCAAATTTGGATCTGGAAGATTCAGAATTTAGATTTTTTTAAACTCAATCTATTGTTGTGAGAGTTTGGATTTGCTCCACATGGTTCATTTGCTCAGTCCCAAATCAGCATAATTCATTTCAGAAAAGGACTTTACCTGGGACTACCGTAATGGGTACGTCTAGACTGCAGAGTTTTTCTGGGATACCGGCGGTATCCTGGAAAAGCTCTGCCATGTCCAAGGAATGTGTCTGAAATTTCAGAAAAGCAGACGTGTTTTTTCGGCATCCCTGTAAACCTCGTTCTACGAGGAAGGGATATTCTGAAAGAGGCTTTTCTCCCCGACATTTGGCCCAGGGTAGACGAGCCAATTGTTGGAAAAGCTGCTTTCAGAAGAAAAGTGGAAAAAGATATGCATATTGCGGTTTGCAATTTGCATATCTTTTTCTGATAGAACTTTGTAGGCTAGACACAGCCAATATGGTTTTCTAATGAAGTAATCAAATAGCCAGTTAAATACTCAATTAATCACTTCTTTAAAAGTTTATTTGACCACGTAGACTATATTTCAGTGCCCACTGCAAAGTCATATTGGTTTCACCCTTGCTAGCCAAAAACTGCACTGCATCAGGGAGAAAAGTGTGTTCAGAACGTGAAAAAAAAGGAACAGGTGTTAAGTAATCTTGGAAAGATGGCTTTTAAATTAGTAAATGTTCTTATTGTCAATTTCCACTTCCTCCTAAAAATAAATGGAAGCAAATGACCATCCTTAATCATTAAAATTTATAGAGGGACTATTTATTTTTTTAATATATATTGCTTGACAAATTGTAAGGATCATTTTGTGTAGCTGGCGAATTAATGGTTCTAGTCAAGAATCCAGTATTTTACAGTGCCTGATGAACCTAAGTAAAGGGTTATACGAAATAATTTTCAAACACTTCTGTCTTGGAATTCTTTATTAATCTGTGTACAGTCATAGAATTTTGAACCAATAGCAATTAATATGTGCCCTTTTAAAAAGGCCTGGCAATTTCAAAACTCAAGATAAATCATTTGTAAAATGCCTTCTAAAATGTACATTATGCCAAATCCTGCGAGCCTTATCCATGAGAGCAGGATGCTGGGACAGCCACATCAGTAAAAATGATGTTCATGTGTACAAACTTTTGAGATGTGGATTCTGTCCAAATCAACTTAAAAATAATCAGAGTTGACTTTTTCTAATCCTAGCTTTAAAACAGAAAAAAAAAATTGAATAGTTTAGAGAAGATAGATTGGGAACGTCTATCCATCCATAATACAATAAACAAGGGAGGACATTCAATGAAGCAGAAAGGTGCCAAATTAAACTTTGCATTTTTAATCTAAACATAGCACAACATTAACATGCGGAACTCATTGCCACTGGATATATTGGGAGCCAGAAGTTTAGCAGGGTTTCAAAGGAGATCAAATATTTGTTGGACAAAAGAACTACCCAGAGTTATAATAGTAAATATTATAAAATAAACAAGAGCTTTGGAAGGGATATAAATCCTCAAACTTCAGCACCTCAGTGAACCTTCAATTCCTGGGGGGTTGGAAGGAAACTTTCTCGGGGGGGGGGAAGGGGAGATTACCCCAGAACTACCTATCACTGCCTGAGTAGCTGTAGTCTTCATCCAACAGCCATTAAAGTCAACTGGGGTTTTGTGTTGTCCTTTAAAGCAGCTGAGAGATGCCACTGTCAAAGACAAGAGTACTGAACTACATGGCTGATCTGTATTCTTATGTTCCAAAACAAAAGAGTTAAAAGGAAGCCCAATTATCTGAACTATAACTACCAATTAGGCAGCTTCTTTGCATACAAAGCTTCTTTAGTAGGTTTTACATTACCTATGTGGGAGCTTTGTCAAAGCAAATGTTAGTGAAAAGTGTTTACCAAAGGAAAGGTAGTTAAACATCACATTGTGATAGAGATCAATAGCATATGGCAATACATGTGTGGAAAGGCAGCTGTGAATACCCAGGCATGAACAATGATTGAGAAGACTCTCTTTGCTATGTAGGGGAGCAAACTTTTTGATATTGCACTTTACAATAAATTATTTCTTAGCTGGTCCTTCCAGCTAGTCTTTACTGAGTAGTGGAAACATCCACTCTTAACATATGCAAATGCAGGGATTTAGATTGGCTGCTAGAACTGTCCACTCCAGTGCAAGGAGAATATGGAATTTTTTAAAACTTTTGATAGGCAATGATCACTGATTCAATATGTTTGGAGCATAAGTCTGGTATAAAATCTTGACAGTTTAGAAACTAACTACCTCCCCCACCCCCGTTACACTTCTTTAATCAATGCAAACATACAGCATAATAGTTTAGCAATTTATTAACATACAATATCAATTCAACCAGACTGGGAACATAAAGGTGATGAACTACATAAGGCTAGATGAAATCATGCTTTTCACAAGATGCAAATTTGAGACCCAGGCATCAAACAAGAGAGACCTGCTAATCCCTTCACAAAGCCTCACATTGCAAATCAGACTCATACGTCAGGGCAGCTTTGACTAACAAAGTCTATAATTTGTAGCCATAACAGAAAAAACTTAAAAAACAACAAATAGTCCAGTAGCACTTTAAAGACTAATAACATGAGATTTCGTGAGCACAACCCACTTCTTCAGATGACAGGAGTGCTGGAAGTCCAGATCCAAGAAAAAATAAGGAAAGGAGGGGGTGGGGATAGAAGGGGAAGAGAAGGAAAAAAAATTGAAGGGGAGGAAGAAAAAAAAGACAGCGAGTGGATAAGCTTCAGAGGGATAGTTGAGTGATTCTGTAACAGGAAAAAACTTTAAAAACAGTAATTAGTCTAGAAGCATCTCAAAGACTAAATAGTTAAAAGAGGCTGATAAGAACCATTAGTTAGCACCTGGCAAGGAAGATGACCAACAGACATCTATAATATGGGGCTTACTGGGGCAAAACCTTCCTCAGTGTTTCCACAAGCACCAATGGTAGGGGTTAAATCCTAGACCCATTCAAGTCAAGAGCTCAACTCCCTCGGATACTAGGTTTTAACTGTGGGTCCCTGTGGGCCTGATCTGAAGTCAATGGGAGTCTTTTCAATGAGTAAGAGATCAGATATTAAGACCTACTCCTGCTCATGCTGAGGACAATGGCAAAACTCCTATTGACTGCACAGAGTGCAGGATGAGCCATCGAGTGATACATAATTAATTTCAAGTAGATGCTACCATCTTTGGTGGCAGAAATCTTAAATATCAACCCACCTATCTTATCAGTCACAAACTGTGGCGGAGGTTGCTTTGAAGAGCGGCCTGATACCTGTTTGCTGTAATTGTTCAAGCGCTGCAATCAGCCAATAAGGAGAAGTGGCGTCCTTTAGGTTGAAGAAGGCGGGTGTCTTCATAGCCCAGAACTTGACGGACAAGATTTAGCAAGACGTGGCTTGCACCACGTAAATAAGCCGACTGTACCCAAAACAAAATTATGCAAACCTGTTTCAAGTTGCAGCTAGACAGCTGCGTGGCGAAGGCGGTGAGAACCCGCCTCTGAAGTGGCGACAAGTGCAGCAGAGACACGAGCTTGTCATTTGCACTTGACTTGATTAGGAACCATTCACATTGCAAACCACAGCACAGAATCACTTACAAGTTCTACTATGGGGAAAATCAGAGGAAAGGCTAGGGAGCAATTTGTATAGGAAGGGTGTTGAGCCAGGAATCCCTGTAGGGGATGGAAATTACTTCAAGGCAGGGGATGCAGCCGCATCCACGAGCCAGGGAGGGTATCACCACCTAAAATCTACCTCCTGTGGGGGACATCTGCTGTGATCAGCTACTAGTCTTCTGGACCACTTACTCCAAACAGAGGGGACATTAGTAAAACAAGACTGTCCCCTCCCCCCCTTTGCACCAAGCATGATTCATACATAGGTTTTCTGTTTGCAACCCAGAAAATGTTTATCCAAAGTATAGGGAGAACAAAAGCATTGGAAACATCACACGCTGCATGTATACCCCAGAAAATATTTCTGCAGTTAGCTTCTAGAGGCTTGACTATAATACATTTTCCAGCTATAATCCCCCATCAGAGCGAATGAGATCTCAATCTTAGACCTCAAGTCCCACTTCCCCCTCCCCGCCTAGGGATTGCAAAGGAGGAAATGTTCCCAGATGAAGCCAAGCCTTGAAAGTTCCCAGATCGAAGGGTCATTCAGTTTTGTGGGTGTTTTGCACCCCCCAAGGCTGTCTCAGACAGAGGCTCATAGTGCTTGGACTTTCCCGAGAGCACCCCAGCAAAAGTTACCATGGTACAATGCATTCGAGTTCCCTTGTTGTGCAACAGCAGCTGCAGCGATGCAGAACAAGGAGAGGTAAGGCCCCTCACGAATATAATTTACCTCAAGTTATTTGCCTGTTTTAGCCTCTTGATCTGAAATTCCTATTCAAGGCATAAATGCAAAAGTACATGTTCTTGATCCCATTGTTGCCAGTGGGAGCTTTCTTCCTTACGCCATTAAAAGGAACCTCTCCAAGGTCTTAGATACACTTATAGGAATATGAGGTAAATGTATTCAATGGATCCTTAAAACACTAGGGCTACATCTAGACTGCAAACCTCTTTTGAAAGAGGCTTTTTCTAAAGATACTTTTGAAAAAGCCTCTTTCGAAAAAGAGCGTCTAGACTACAACCAGTACTTTCGAAAAAGCAAGCCGCTTTTTCAAAAGAGCACCCAGGCAGTCTGGATGCTTTCTTTCGAAAAAGCAGAGTTTGCATTACATAGCGCCTTTTTTGAAAGAGCACTTTCGGAAAAAGGCATTCTTCCTTGTAAAACAAGGTTTCCCACAGTTGAAAAAACTCCCGCGTTCTTTCGATTTACTTTCAAAAGAACACGGCAGCAGTCTAGACACAGGGGAAGTTTTTTCGCAAAAAGGCCACTTTTTTCGGAAAAACCCTGTAGTCTAGACACACCCTAGAGGTGATAATCTACAGTTCTCTCTGCCCTCACCTTCTTAAAGCAAAGGGGGAAGAGATTCCTTGGATGATTTTAGTTAGTCTCAGAGTTGACTGACTTTAGTGGAAACAGAATTTGGTCCCAAGAGGACTAGTAAATCCACTAAGGGCACATCTATAGTGCAGGGCAAAAGTCAAATTAAGGTGCAATAGCTGAAGTTATGTGTAGCTGAAGTTGAAATAGCGCCAAAAGCCTAATTACACTGTCTACACTGCAAGAAGTTGAAGGAAGAACACTCTTCCTTTGACTTCTCACTCCCCTCATTTCACGAGGAGTAAGGGAAGTCCTCCAGCTCAACATTATTTTGAAATAAGTGTGCGTCTACACAGCAAGCCATGTTATTTCAGAATAACATCAATTATTCCAAAATAGGGTACGTCTACACAGCAGCGTTAAGAGAGACACTCTTGTTAGAGTAAGGCTAAGTTTACACGGGCACTTCATAGCGCTGTAACTTTCTGGCTCAGGAATGTGCAAGCTGCAGCACTGTAAAGTTTCAGCGTGAACCAGGCTGCCATGCCGTGAACTACTCCCATCATGGAGGTGGTTTACATGGAGCGCCAGGAGAGCTCTCTCCCATCATGTATGCCATGGCCATGCTTTTAGTTTAAAGCGCTGCAAGGGCTGCGCTTTACACTTTTAAGCGTAGACAAAGCCTAAGGAAGTGTGAATGGGAAGAGCTGGAAGCATTCACACTGGATTACAAGTAATGAAGTGGTTTGAAGTAGTCAAATTTCCACACTGAACTCCACAACAGAGACACACACAAAGGATGCACGAGAAATAATGCTATTGCCTTGAATAGATTTGTATGCAAATGACACTTCTGAAAACATGGCACCTTTAAGACACACACATGCCATCTTGCAAAATACTCATCTTCACACAACAAATGGGCTTACAGGGAACATTTAGGGCAATGGGCTGCAAGGATTGATAGAAGCTGTATTGGTATTTGACTATGCACAATTTTTACTTGGGTGCTTTCTCTAGGCATTTATAAGAATGACCTTGACTGAATGCTAGCTATGGGATACTCAGCTCCCTTCAGAAAAAAGGCCAATTTTTAAGATGCCTACATTTAAGGTGCCTAACCACATAGGTACCCTGTTTACAGCCTTATAGATGTACATTGAAGATGAGGCTAAATAGGATTATGATTTCCAAGGTACTGTACAGCAAAATTATTTGGAGCTTTTAGCATAGCCCTTATGTGAGGTATTTATTATAGTCCTGATTATTCCTCCAGATTTCTTTTTGTTCTCAGTGAAATGCACCTTCAGGCAGGAAGGTGGCTAACTCTGCATGCTATTTTGAGCTACACCTGTCTATCAAAGTACAACTGGCAGAATTGCTTGTTGTTCAGTATTTCCCTGGAGCCCTCCAAAAAACCAAAAAACCCCCAAAGCCCCCAACAAAACCCCCCAAAAAACAAGGATGAGAAGCACAGGCTGTGTCACATCCAGCGAAAACTTGTGAGTTGGCAGCATCCCCAGACATATATGCAGTACTGTTTTGGAGTGGTTTAAAAAGTATTTAAGAATATTTCAGTGAGCAGCTTTCATTTGCATTTAGCTTTTGAGAGAAAGTCATAATAGAAGTGAGAGGCAGGGCCCTACAGGGAACATTTTTGCATGGGGGAGGGAGAGAACAAAGCCCCATTTTTGGAATGTTATTTTTTGAGCCACTATAAAGTTCAGGCCCATAAAAGCAAAGGAAAAATAAAGTTCACTTTAATAACTCCGTGTCTCCAAATGATAGAGCACCTTTATTATTTTTATGAAGTGCATAGACTTTGTCAGGAAAGTGTGCATACCATTCAAAACACTTAAGACTTATCTATGAATGTTTTCCTGGAGTTTGATTTTGAGAGCGACTGAATGCAGATGTACTTGATTCAGAAGTGGAACAGATTCTGATTCACAGTCAAGTTATCTGTACATCCATGTTATCTACAGAGTTGCAAAAGGCTACATTGGTAAGTGCACATGAACAATGCAGGAACACTTCCCAGGTTCATACATGTTGAACAGTTTTCCACGTTTGACATTTGATAATCCCCCCACGGCAGCATGAATATTTGAGATCAGAAACAATTACTATGTTAAGTATTTTAAACTTTAAAAATCCTGCAGACCAAAATGCGACTCCAAGCTTTAGTTTAGCTTGGTCTATTTGGTAATTTGCAAATCAAAGAGGACACTCGTCCTTTCACTCCCCTTTTACCTGTAAGTCAAATCAGTCCAGGCACCTTTCAACTGAACAAGAATGCACATAATCAATAAGGTACAGACTTAGTAAAAGATGTGAGCAGTCACACAAAGAAAGAACACATCCAAATGTGAAATCCAATAGCATTCTTGAGACAGATTGGAAAGAAAAAAAACCAAGTTGATATTACTAGTTTAGACAAACTACAAAATATAAACTGACATTAGCACTAATACAGATTGAACCTCTCTAGTCCGGCACCCTCAGGACCTGACTGGGGCTAAACCAGAGAATTTGCTGAACCACAGGAGGTCAATATTGTCTAGCAGCATTACCAACACTTCCACTACTTCCTGGGCTCTTAAAAGGTAAATTAGAGCTAAATAACAGCACAGAACACTGAGCGCCAGGACTGGTGGCTGTAAACAAACTGTATGGGACTATAGGCAAGTTGACCACACCCATGGTAAGTGAACATCCTGCTAACTAAAATCATGCCGGATCACGGATGTTGCCAGACCAGAGAATGCCAGACTAGAGAGGTTCAACCTGTACTTATTTTCCATGTCCTACTTTATACCTAAATGACATTTTAAAACCAGAGTAAGACATTGTTTCTTCTTTTTACAGAAAGTCCCAATTTTGGGCCTGGTCTTGCCAACACTGATCACAAGTGCATCTTATTGTTATGTATTTATATGGCACCAACCACAAAGGGAGCCTTAGCCCTGCAATAAAAATAGCTTATTCATGCAACTAGTTCTATTTATTTCAATAGCAGTGAAAAAGGGATGTTCACGTATTTTCAGAGTCAAGCACTTTAGTTGTAACCACTGACCTTGTAGATTCTGAAGAGGAGTTTAATATTAATGCCTAGCATTCACAGCTCATTGAGTTCAGTGCAGAAGAATCAATATGGCTTAACTGAGCTTTTGGGAACTGACTTGAGCCATGCACACCTGTGTTCCCTGAACACTCAAAGTTCTCAAATCATGAGTTTTCCATGCATGTGAAATTACACTACTCCATGTAATGCCAAAAAACTACATATACAATGCCCCAAGTTTATTACTAGCATATGGCTGATTTTTCCGCAGTATGAAAAAGTTAACATACCAGCTTCTCTACATGCCTTTACAGGAACAGAAGCTGAAATAAACTGTAAAAATTGCAGATCAGGTATTCATATGGGTGTTGCACTCAAGACATACAAATACTATGTTTTGCTCAGTACAAAAACACTGAAAGACATCTGGTTGCTGAAGATTAAGGGGGTTTGATTGTAATCCACCAATCTGAGACACTTTAGTTGGTTATGCTCTAACCATGAGTAATTCAAAGAACCATAGTTTAAAACTGAGAAGTGTGCTTCCCTTGTGCAGAGGAGAGAGGTGAACAAGGACTCGATAGTCAGAACAAGCAGTTTTCAGTGCATTTTTTTTTAAGACAAAGCTTCATAATGGTACTGGAAATGCATGAGCCTAATCTTGTGGTCTGGCCCTATAAACTTTTGTACAAGTAAGGTATTGCAGCACGGAGCCATTCGTGCACATTTAAAAGCAAGGTGTCTTTAGACACAAATGCATAGAAGAAAAAAAGTGGAAAAGCCATTCAGATAAAATATTATAGGTTTATTTAAAACTTATTTTCAACTTGAATATGCAAAATACAAACTCCAACAAAATGTTCATTTTTACTTCATAGTTTACAAATATACAAAATAGAAGTTTGTTTAAATTTATATTACATATTTATTATGTAAAGAACTATATAGAAAACATTTGTTCTGCTTAAGGCATATTTGGGAATAAACCATTGTACAAATTATTGCACATCGAAACCACAGTGCATTATAGACTGTCTGCATAAATTTTTTTCTTAAGAAAAAAAGAAAAGAAATAAATCAGGTTTAATTACCTGACTTAGGTCATAATCGTAGATCGGAAGACAAAAGTATTTCCTTGTCAGATATGCAGCAGTTTGAGAACTTTGGCTTCCTGTTTTTGGTACCTCTAGAACCAACAGTCACTAAGCACCATGAAATAGGCTTTTAAACATAATTCTGTACCTGAATTTCTTCCTCCTCTTTTAACATAATAATGGCTTTTAGAAGGAAAAAAAGACAAGATGACTTTTACATCTCATATTGCATTGAAACAAGATTTAAGGGAATGTAAATCTCCCCTCCCCACCCGACAAGCAGTCTATTTAACCCTGATATCCTTGACTTCCAGTCACTCCTTGGCATTTTGTAGTCCAGAAATATTCAAGTTGGATTTAGAAATGGAATGATAGAAGATCCAGTCATTGACCCCAATGTTTTTCTTTAATTTATAATTAAAAAAAAGAGAAGAGTTCCAACATTTGCATTTGATTATTTCCACTCTTTGGAAGACTTCACCATGATTCCTTGTAGTGCTTTAACTGGGCTCCTCCCTCTTGTGGAAGACAGTCTGTGCTGTGAATACTGAATCTCTTATGGCAGTACGGGAAAGATCCACTGCTTCTGATTAAAAGTGCCTCTTCATATGTAAGGCTAGGTGATCTGACCTGGAAAATGCTCTGTCACATCTCTGACACTGGAAAGGGCGGTGGCCCGTGTGTTTCCTGTAGTGACGGGTAAGTTCATCAGAGCGGGCAAATTTCCATCCACAGCCCTCCCAGTCACAGTGGTATGGTTTTTCTCCTTAAAAAAAACCAAAACAAACCACGTCAATTAAGTACATGTTTCTCTGCAGACATGCACGTTAGTATGTTCTGGTACGTTTAACATTCCAGCCTTCTAGTAACATCTTCCTTCAATGTTCAATTTACATTTGGTAACATATGGAAAATTAATGTTTTTATTAAAGAAAATAAGACATAAAAGTTACTGGAAAAAGCCTTATTGATATCTATCAACAAAAATGCTAAAATCAGACAAAGGGCAAAAAATCTATTCTTTGCATGACAGTATGATTATATGGCTCATTTTATTGAAACCTTTAACTACTACACTCACAATTTCCAGAGTTTTATGCAGGAATTTAGAATACAAAGCTCAGATAACAGTATCAATGAATATATATGCATTTTGCTGTTTGAGGACAGTGTTAAACAAATTTCTACCAGAAACTGCTCAGATGGAATGGATTTAGATGATATATTTCAGGAATAAAGAACCTGCTGGAAACTTCATAATAGCAACATTAAGAAATTAGAGGGCTCGGTCCCATGGCCTTTTAAAGCAAAGCTCCTATTGACTTCAGTGGGAACTTTAAAGATTATAGACTCAGCACATTAGCAATCTGGAAAGCATCCACCAACTCTGAAAACACCAGAAAAAAACCCCAAAACCTTTTAACCATTTATCTCTGGAGAAAATGACATTAGCTGGGACAGGATAAGTACCATAGCTCACACTCTAAACTCTGAGACATCCCTTGATTCTTCCCTACCTTCCCAGCTCGCAAAATACATTTCAGTTCCAATTCCTACTGCTGTATCTCATTCAGGGATTCTGAATAATTCAATTCAAATCTACGTGATATGCTCTAAAAGCAGCATGTCTAAAGTAACAATTATTTAACAGAAACACTTTCACCAATTCCACTACAGCAGTAAAGGCTCATTAGTGGCCACATTAAACCAGACCTTTGAGATAAAGCTGAAATATGAATGTTAAAGGATTGATTATTTAACTTCAATTCCAATGGCAGTTGAAGAACCTTAAACTAGATTTCTCGCGGTGTTAATTAATCAGAAAAATAACTTAAAGGGAGACAACGATCTTGTCATCGACACAGAATTATAACAATGTTCTGGGCGTATCTCGCTTCCCTAGCAAGCAACTGCACTATATCTTTCATTGATTTCACTGGAATGGGCATGTCCCTAGCCACGTTAATAGACTCTCTGGAGTTAGAAGCGCAAACCAGGGCAAAAGTTTTAAACCAGGAGCAAAGGAAGTAGAATCTAAAGAGATGCCTGCACACAGACTCCCGGTCACACAGCTGCACCAGTGCTATCTAGATCAACATAATTCAGCTCAGCTTCCAGCTACCTAGCAATTAATTAGCCATATAGCAATAGACATGCAAACAAACCCTGGGTCTACACAGACACCCGGCACCAGTGAGCCATTTTGTGCTGTGAAATAACCTCCAATCCAATAGGTAAAGCCATAAATCACCTGGGTTTTAAAACTGTGTTAAAAAGCGAGATTATATTCCCCCCCCCCCCGCAACACATCCATTTGGGCAAAAAATTGGGGGATTCAACCTTACCTCCCTAAGAAGACCCCAGAAAGGGATTCATCTCTTTCCCACCCTTTGCTAAGACTTAGCTGGCCATGCCAACAAAGCATGCCTGAATGGGCCTTACCTGTGTGGGTCCTAAGATGTGCCTTGAGATGAGAGCTTTTGGTGTAGGTTTTCCCGCAGCCGGCATAGTCGCAGGTGTGTGTGGCGGTCCTTTTCCTGGGCCACGACCGGCGTCCCCTCTTTGGCTTGGTTTCTTCGGGCAGGCAGCTCCCCGGTGGCATCAGCTCTAAAGGTGAAGAGGGCGGAGTCAGCATCATCCCCCCTGCTACTAAGGGAGGCTGGAGTAAGGGGTCCCCCGACCCATTGAGATACCGAGACTGACCTTGATACTGTAGTGCACTAGGCGGGAGCTGCTCAGGCAGGAAAGGAGGGTAGTTTGGAGCAGGGTGGTAGCCAGGGGGCAGCTGCAGGTGACTGAGCCCCTGGGCGGAAGGATGGCAGTCCCTGCTGTTCAGCATCTCCTCGGGCGCCAAGGAAGGGTTAGTCCTAGAGGGCAGCGGCCTCCCCAAGGGAAACTCGTGCTGCGGCGTGGTGATGGTGCACGAGGGAGGCGCCTCCTGCTTGATTTTGGGGCACCCCCTGGGCAGGGAGCCGTAGGGGGCCCCGGGGCTGTCCGTGCAGGCTGGCGAGGCGGCGGCCGGGTTGTTCTTGCCTCCCCCGACATGGTTATAGTCCCCCACGTTCACCGTGGCCTTGACAACAAATTTCCCATGCAGGCTGCCCAGCGGGGCGGCGGCGGCTGCTGCATGTAGACCGGGTCCAAGTCCGGCCGCATCAGCTCGGCCACGAAGCCCCCCGACGGCGACACGTCGGTGATGTCGGCCAGGTTGAAGGGGGCGGCCGGGGCGGGCTCCCGGGCGCCGCCGTACAGGAGGCCGGTCTCCGCCCGGGGCAGCGGGTAGGGGAAGGGGCCAGCGGTGGCTGGGGGCAGACGCTGGCCGGGGGCGAGGCGGCCGACACCACGACGGCCGCGGCGGCCGCCGGCTCCTGGTGGATGAGCGAGTTGGAGAGGATGAAGTCGAAGTCCAGCAGCTCGTGGAGCTCGTCCGCCTCCCGGCGGGCCATGAACGGCGGGCCGCCCGCGGGGCTCTCCAGCTCGGCCGGCAGCTCGTAGGGCCGCCCCGTCACGGGCGGGAGCCGCTTGAGCTGGGACAGCTCCTCCCTCCAGCGCTGCGGGCAGGAACAGACACACGCACGGATCAGCACCGCCGGGCAGCCCCCCCAGCCATTGCACGACCCCCCCCCCTCACGCGAGACCCCTCCCACGCGAGAGACCCCCCGCAGCAGGGCCGCAGCCCGGCTCGGACACGCGAGTGGGGCCACCCCACGGTCAGGCAGCTCCAGCGTGGGGAGGACGGATCGGTGCCTGCCCGGGAGCCGCTGAGCCGCCCGCGGGGCGCGTCCCCTCCACCCGCAGCCGCTCCCCCGCTCCCCGCGCGGCGGGCAGGGCGTGAAGCTGGCCCGTCCCGGCGGCCACGCGCTGTGCCCGGCGCTTGCACCAGGGTGCCACAGCGGCGCCCGTGCAAGGGGCGTGCAAAGGGGGGGGGGTTACTCACATTGCTGGCCCCGGCCTGCCGCAGGGCTTTCTCCCGGCCCGGGCCGGCGGCGAAGGTGGCGATGGAGGGGAGCAGCGTGCCGCTGAGCGCCATGTCAAACTCGCCGGGGGGCTGCCTGGGTGGGGGGGAAGAGAAGCGGACAGCGGTGAGGGGCGCGGAGCGGCGGGGCGCAGCCCGGCCGGGCACGAGGGGAGCGAGGCGACAGCAACCCACCTCATGAAGGTGGCAGGGGCTGCGGCTGGGTCCGGGCGCCCGGCGGCGGGTCCAGCTCCGGGAGACGGCGGGTGCGGGGTGGAGGGGGGGGGAAAGCAAAACAGGAAAAAAAAAGTGGCACCAAAAAATAGAGCAACCCAGCAACTGCAAGGCCGGTATCCGTGGACGGCAGCGGGGGGCCGGGCTGCCCCCCCTCGCTGCAACGGAGCCCCCTGCCGACTCCCGGCTAGCAGCGGTCCCGCCGCGGCTCAGCAGCAGCAGCCGCCGCCGCCGCCCGGCAGCAGGAGCAGCGCGGCAGCAGCAGCAGCACCAGGCGCGGGGCGGCGCGAGACTGTTCCCGGGGATTCCCTGCTCGCGCCGCTGCCATGGGGGATCCGCGGGAGAGAGGGGTGGAGGAGGGGAGGATTGCAGGAGCCGCCGCCGTGTCCTCGCGGGCGGGGGGGAAGGGGGGCTCGCGCCCAGAGCGCTTGACACTCGCGCCGTTCGGAACTGTCACGTCGCGCGGCCCGGCCGCTCCACTTATAACTTCATCCTCCCGCGGGTTCCCGCCCCGCCCCACCCGCGCGCGGCTCCCTCCCGCCGCCGGGCTCCGCCCCCTCCCGCCGTCGCCGCGGCAACCAGGAAAACAAACGGACTGGGAACACGTGGGGGAGTGGAAGGGGAAGGGGGAGGAGGGGAAGGGATGGGCCGTGACGCAAGCAAAGCAGCTGGCTGGCAGCGCGCGGCGTTGACG